>CM063172.1:177436135-179836135 GCA_031835075.1 Saguinus oedipus | reverse complement strand
GGCCTTGGTGACGAAGGACCTTGGTGATGAAGGACCTTGGTGATGAAGGACCTTGGTGATGAAGGCCTTGGTGTTGAAGGACCTTGGTGACGAAGGGCCTTGGTGACAAATGACCTTGGTGATGAAGGGTCTTGGTGGTGAAGGGCCTTGGTGGTGAAGGGCCTTGGTGAGGAAAGACGGTGGTGATGAAGGACCTTGGTGATAAAGGACCTTGGTGATGAAGGACCTTGGTGACGAAGAGCCTTGGTGACAAATGACCTTGGTGATGAAGGGTCTTGGTGGTGAAGGGCCTTGGTGGTGAAGGGCCTTGGTGAGGAAAGACGGTGGTGATGAAGGACCTTGGTGGTGAAGAACCATTGAACATTGGTGAAGAAGGACCATCAAACATTGGTAATGAAGGATTATTGATGATGAACAGCCATTGGTGATGAAGGATCATTGAACATCTGAAACTTCTTTGCATTAATATTTTTTAAAATATGACAAAATGAGAAATGAAAAAATAGAAAAGACAAAAAATATAAGACCAAAAATTTATTATTACACTCAATAGACATAAAGTATGTTTCAAATGGCATAATTAGAGCAAAAATAAAACAGAAAAATAGAAACAAATTACGCAAACTCCGCATGTTGTTCAGTGAAACTGTGCACATACATGTGATGTTGCAGAGAATTGTTAGACTGCCATGGACAGAGCTACATTCCCTCCAGTTTCATATCCTGAGGCTTTCATCCCCACAGTAAGGATATGAGGAGGTGGGGCCTTTGGATGATGATGAGATTTAGATGAGGTTGTGAAGGTGGCCCTCATGACGGGCTTAGAGGTCTTCGAACAAGAGTGTCCAGGCGCAGTGGCTCATGCTCGTAATCCCAGCACTTTGAGAGGCTGAGGCAGGCAGATCACGAGGCCAGGAGATTGAGATGATCCTGGCCAGCACAGTGAAACTCCGTCTCTACTAAAAATACAAAAAATTAGCCGAGTGTGGTGGCACATGCCTGAAGTCCCAGCTTCTCAGGAGGCTGAGGCAGGAGAATTGTTTGAACCCAGGAGGCAGAGGTTGCCGTGAGCTGAGATCATGCCACTGCACTCCAGCCTGGGTGACAGAGCAAGACTCTATCTCAGAAAAAGAAGAAGAAGAAGAAGAAGGAGAAGGAGAAGGGGAAGGGGAAGGGGAAGGGGAAGGGGAAGGGGAAGGGGAAGGGAAGGGGAAGGGGAAGAAGGAGAAGGAGAAGGAGGAGAAGAGGAAGAGGAAGAGGAAGAAGAAGAAGAAGAAAGAAGAAGAGGAAGAAGAAGAAGAAGAAGAAGAAGAAGAAGAAGAAGAAGAAGAAGAAGAAGAAGAAGAAGAAGAAGAAGAAGAAGGAGGAGGAAAGCTCGGAGCTCCCTCCCCTCACCAAGGGAGGACACAGTGAGAAGGTGGCTGTCGGGATGCCAGGAAGAGGGCCAGGAAACCACACTGGCTGGCACCTTCGTCTTGGACTTCCAGCCTCCAGAACTGCAAGGGATCAGTTTCTGTTGTTTAAGCCACCTAATGCACACATTGAAAACATATTCTACAACCGTAACTAAACAAAATAGGAGTGAAATTAGCCGTTTATGTTTAAAAGCCCTTTTGTGCAGAATTATAGCATGTTGTGTTAATATCTAACATCTCTAATGGCCAATGAGCTTCGGCTTTGCTTCCCTACCTAGTTTCAGTTTTACTGATACTGGAGGGAAAATGTATATCAAAAATATTGTTCTGTTTTAATGATAGTTGTAAGAGAGAAACTGTGTCATAAAGTACGTTGATAGGAAGGAAGGAGCGATTTTAAAGGCATTTTCAGCAAGCTGAGTATAATCACAGGTAACTTTTGTTTAAACTGAAGCAATACATGTTCCATTTTCAAAATCCGTCTTCAGTCCTTCGTGAGCAGCCAGTTCCAATAATGTACATTCAAGTTGCAATTGAATTGCAATTAACCCACAATGAAATAAGTGGTTTCCGTATTTCATGCATTTTTGGATCACGGTTGACAGACAGCTCCTTCAGGGCCCTTGCACAGGTCCAGCCCCTCGAGCCTGGCACTCAATACACCTCCCACATGGCTCCCTACGATTTGTGGGCACATCTCTGGCCATGTTCCCGGAAGCCACAGCCACGGCAGATCACTGCCAGTGCTCAGCCCTGTACTTACCCAGCTGTGGGTTGGCAACTGTCTGTGTCCTACACGCTGTAAAGCCCTGTGGAGAAGAACGGAGGAGGGAGAGGGAGAGAGCGGCGGCCGCAGGTGGCCATGCGGTTCCTCTCATCCTGTTCTTCCTACCTGGCTTCCTGTCTGACGCACGCTGCGCCTTCGAGTATTCCTCACCTGGGCTTGCCCTGGCATCACTGTCACCTCCAGGCAAGCCTCTTACTCGCCACATCCTTGTCCCTAACACGGGGTGACCACACAGATTCTGCTGGGTGGCATGGAGATTGAGCAGAGTCGTGTGGCAGCCCCAGGTCGCAGCAGGGAGCCCAGGGCAGGGCAGGAGCAGACAGTCCGTGCAGCCCACGCAGCCACGTCAGGAAGCGCGTCTTAGATGGATGGCTTGGGACAATGTCCACACGTGCCTCCCACCACCCCTTCTCCGTCACCTTGGCCTGGCCTGGCTGGAGCACAGGCAGAGGTACGGGAGCTGCCGTGCTGGCAGCCTGTCCCACTGGCCCCTCAGGATGAGTGTTTGCTGCCTGTACACCTTGTGGAGGATTGTGAAATAATTCAAAACAGGAAATCGAGTTTTGTTTCTCTTGGGCATAAACCCGATGAAATTCCAGCATGGTCCTGACTGGTCCAGAATTCAAAACCCAGGAGGTTTTCTCAAGCCCTGTAAGCATCTCAATGTATTTTCTCCAAGGTCACCATGAATGTGAGACCAGCCAATTGAGCTAGCAGCTAAAACAACCAACCTTTCGTCCTCAAAGCGCAGCCAGAAAAAATGCAACGAAGTGCTTTGAGGCTGAGCTGAGAGGGTTCCTGTTCCGTGTGTGAGCCCAGATCTGGCAGGCCTGGAGGCCGCGGCACCTCCTGAGCAGAGGGAGTGCCTGGCTTCTCTCTCATCCCATCTCTTCTCAGCTCCACTTGCCTCCACCTGTGGTCACGTGTCAGTTCCTCCCTCCCTCCCTCCCTCCTTCTCTCTCTGGGCAACGCAGAGCCTGTGGAAATCTCTGAGCCCAGTGGGAGGAGAGGCAGATTCTGTGAGGTCACCATGGCTTCCCCAGCACCCTGAGGCCTCCTGCCACCAGAGCCTGGGATGCTGGTCCTGCACATGGCATCCCCCAGGCTACCTCGCCCTCAGGCTTCCTGCAGCGTGTGGCAGTGAGGGCTTGGAGACGGGGGGCTGCGGTGATCGTGCAGGGCCCCATCTCCTCCAGCCCCCTCCCCTGTCCCTCCAGGCTCCTCACTGCTGTCCTGGGCAGCCCCATCCGTCACTTCTCCTGAACTCTTTCCACACTGCTGTGGGTTGCATCCCATCCCTGACCCTGAAGTTCACATATTGAGGTTCTAACCCCCAGCGTGGCTGAGTTTGGAACTAGGCTTTTGGGGGAGATTCGGTTACACGAGGTCATAGGGGTGGGGCCTCCACAATAGGATTGGCTCTTCTCTCCCTCTCTCCCCCTCCCTTCCTCCCTTTGCCTCTTCCTGTCCCTCCTTCTCTCTCTCTTCTTTCTTTCTTGCCCCTCTCTCCCTTCCTTGTCTCGCCCTCTTTTCCTCCAGTTTTCAGATGCAGGCACAAAGTCTGCAGGAACTTGGCTCCTGGACCTTCAGCTGGACCGCAAGAAATAAATGTGTGTTGTTTACACCCCCAGCGTGTGGCTTCTTCCGTCAACTCTCCTCAGGTAAGCCCTCCTGACCACGTGTCCATGAGGCAGTCCACCATCCTCCTCCCTGGCCTGGCCCTGCAATTCTGGAGAAGACACTCTGGGAATCAGAACATAGCAGACACTGCGGGCCTGACAGGAAACATTCAGGAGCTGGTGCGGCTGCAACGCACCAACACCCACACCCATGCCCACGCAGAGGTGTCCACGCCTAAACACGTGCGTTCCCAGGAGCTGGTGCAGCTGCAAGGCACCAACACCCACACCCATGTTCACACAGGTGCTTGAACATGCGTGTTCCCAGGTAACGATGTTCGGGGCACACATGCATGTGACACAGAGGCCTGCACACAGCAGTTTCTCAGTACACATTTCTTGAATGAATGAATGAACGAATGAGAAAGCAAATCGCATTTTTGAATGAATGAATGAGAAGGCAAAGCACACTTCCTGAATAAATGAATGAGAAAGCAAATTGCATTTTTTGAATGAATGAATGAGAAAGCAAATTTCATTTCATTTCGTGAATGAATGAATGAATGAATGAGAAAGCAAATCCTAGATACAAGGGCATTATTGAATCAAGGCCTCATCAACTTGACATTTTTTGTTCTTATCTCTTATACAAATTTTTAAAAATCAAGTCAAAGTCTTTCATTGCTCAGTTTTGTAAAAACTGAAGGCCTTTTCCAATCTCCACTCTGCCCCCAGGCCTAGGCTGTCCCACCTTCCCGGATTTCTTTTAGCCTCCAAGGAATTGGGAGCATTTCTGTCCCATCACGCAGGCCAAGCCGCATCCCAGTGTCCCGTGACACCAGACAGTCCCGGCAGTGGCCCTCATCCCCAGGTGGCTGCTCCGGCCTCTGTGTCCTCCTTTGCCCCCTCCTCACTCCACCGGCACACACTTCTGTTTATTACCCAGTAACACTCCACTGTCCGGACGGACCAGGTTTTGCTCATCTCTTCCTGAGCTGATGAGTATCTGGCTTGTTTGCACCTTTTGGCTGTGACAGCGCTGCTGTAGGCATCTGCCCGCAAGGTTTCGTGTGGTCTACATTTTCATTTCCTGTGGTTCTGTACTCGCCAGTTGAATTTCTGGGTCACATGGTAATTCTATATTTAGCTTTTGAGAACTGCCAGACTGTTAGTATAGAGTTTTAAGCAGAGAATAATGTGACCCAATTTATAGCTTTGCTCTGTTTTTTAAAAAACAAGCACTGTGTGTTCTGGACGCGGCATGGTAGGGGTGGTTCGCCTTTGTTCAGCTGCATCTGGGGACGTCCTTGTCCTTGAGGGCTGGGGCACCCTTCAGTGACTCACACCTAGGCTTCGTGAGCCGTTGACTGTGGGTGGCCCCCCGCGTGGCCGAGGAGGCTGCACTTCTGGCGGGTGGCTCTGGGCTCAAGTGTGAGTGTTCACTGATTTGTGTTCGCACGGTTGTGCTGCAAGCAGAACGCAGGGGTAAGGCGGGAGGGCACGCGGGAGGGCACGCGGGAGGACACGCGGGAGGGCACGCGGGAGGGCACGCGGGAGGGCACGCGGGAGGGCACGCGGGAGGGGACGCGGGAGGGGACGCGGCACGGCTGCTGGCCTGGCGGCATGGCATAGGTGTGGCAGGGCTGGGACCACCTTCAAAGCCAGAGCTGGCAAGACTGCTCCTGGATTCCTTGTGGAATGTGAGGGGAAGAGAAACCCGGGCTCATCTTGTGTTTGGACACTAGCACGTGGTACCTGTTGGCATTTTCCGTTAACTGAGGTGGGAGTGGCCAAGGACCCAGAATGAGACAGAGAATTGAGGTGGATAAGGAGCTAGAGGAAGAGAACATTAAATTCACAGCGTGCAGAGTAAAGGAAATGATAGTCAGGAATAGAAATCAATAAATTAGAAGACAAAAAAGACAAAACCAACAAAACCAAAACTGATTATTTGAAAGATTAATAAACTTTCTTAACCTCTAGTCAGACTAAAAAGGGACCAAAAAAAGAAGACAAAATGCCGGGAAGGACAAAGGTAACGTTGTCACAGACTCTACGATATGGAAAGGATGATCCAGGAGTACATGAACACCTTCATATTACACAGATTGTCACAGAATCTACACATATGGAAAGGATGATCCAGGAATACATGAACACCTTCATATTACACAGGATTGTCACAGAGTCTATGATATGGGAAGGATGATCCAGGAGTACATGAACACCTTCATATTACACAGGATTGTCACAGAGTCTATGATATGGGAAGGATGATCCAGGAGTACATGAACACCTTCATATTACACAGATTGTCACAGAGTCTACACATATGGAAAGGATGATCCAGGAGTACATGAACACCTTCATATTACACAGATTGTCACAGAGTCTACACATATGGAAAGGATGATCCAGGAGTACATGAACACCTTCATATTACACAGATTGTCACAGAATCTACACATATGGAAAGGATGATCCAGGAGTACATGAACACCTTCATATTACACAGGATTGTCACAGATTCTACACATATGGAAAGGATGATCCAGGAGAACATGGACACCTTCATATTACACAGGATTGTCACAGATTCTACACATATGGAAAGGATGATCCAGGAGTACATGAACACCTTCATATTACACAGATTGTCACAGATTCTACACATATGGAAAGGATGATCCAGGAGTACATGAACACCTTCATATTACACAGGATTGTCACAGAGTCTACACATATGAGAAGGATGATCCAGGAATACATGAACACCTTCATATTACACAGATTGTCACAGAGTCTACACATATGAGAAGGATGATCCAGGAATACATGAGCACCTTCATATTACACAGATTGTCACAGATTCTACACATATGGAAAAGATGATTGAGGAGAACATGGACACCTTCATATTACACAGGATTGTCACAGATTCTACACATATGGAAAGGATGATCCAGGAGTACATGAACACCTTCATATTACACAGGATTGTCACAGATTCTACACATATGGAAAGGATGATCCAGGAGTACATGAACACCTTCATATTACACAGATTGTCACAGATTCTACACATATGGAAAGGATGATCCAGGAGTACATGAGCACCTTCATATTACACACGATTGTCACAGAATCTACACATATGGAAAGGATGATCCAGGAGTACATGAACACCTTCATATTACACAGGATTGTCACAGATTCTACACATATGGAAAGGATGATCCAGGAGTACATGAACACCTTCGTATTACACAGGATTGTCACAGAGTCTATACATATGAGAAGGATGATCCAGGAGTACATGAACACCTTCATACTACACAGGGGAGACTGCAGATTTCAAAGCAAAATCTATGGCCTGGGAGAAATGTGTCCATTAATCTATTATGCCCATCAGTTAAACAACTTAGTTGAAATGGACAAATTATTTGAAAGATACAAACTACCAAAAGTTACATGCTAAGAAAAGAAAATAAAACACATTAAGGAAGTACAATCATAGATAACATGAACAGCCGTGTATCTATTAGGATAATTAAAATTTTAATTAAGAACCTCCCACAGAGAAAACTCCAGGCTCAAATGGCTTCACTGGCAAATTCTTCCAAATACATAAAAAGAAATAATCCAAATTTTATACAAAATCTTCTGGAAAACTGAAGAGGAAAAAATACTTTCCACCTCATTCTATGAGGGCAGCATGACTCTGAGATAAAAACTAGACAAGGGCATTAAAAGAAAACGAACCCACACCAATACCCATCACAAACACAGATGCAAAATTTTAATAAAGTTTTATAAAATCGCATCCAACTGTTTGTAAAAGTGATAATAACACCATTATTAAGGGAGGTTTACCTCAGCAATGCAGACTGAATTTACGAGTAATCAGTATAACTCAGCATATTAAAAAATTAAGAAAGAAGAACTACATGATCATCTCAATAGATGTGGAAAAAGCACATGATAAAATCCAATGACTAGTTCTGATTAAAACATTCAGCAAATGATGAAGGCTGTCTATGAAAAACCAACAACGGACGTGATTGATGATGAAAGATCAGATGTTTTCCTCCAAAGGCTGTTCATGGTCACATGGGCAGCACCAGCCAATGTAAGAAGTAAAAATAAAGAAAGAAAGAAAGAAAAGCCATCCAAATTAAGAAGGAGAAGGTGAAACTGTTTTCATCTGCAGATGTGATTGTCTATGTCGGGAATATTAGAACAGCTGTACTTAGGGGCTGACCACATGGAGTGCTGGCTGCGATGTGGAGGGACCAGAACTCATCCACTGCTAGTGAGAATGTGAAATGACACAAACACTTTGGAAAACATTCTGTCAGTGCCTTGAAAAGTTAACTATCAACCTACTGTACGATCCAGCCATTCCACTGGCAGGAATTTGCCCAAGAGAAGTTAACATGTATGTCTGCAAAAAACCTGTACGTGGGTGTTCATAGCAACTTCACTGGTAACAGCTAAAAGCTTGAGACTACTCAAATGTTCAGTAGGTGAATGGTTAAATTGTCATATATCCATACAATGAACTACCACTTAGTATGAAAAAAGAATCAGTGGCTGATTCACATGACAACATTGATGAATCTCAAAACACTCCTGCTGAGGGACAGTAGCCAAATAAAAACAGAGCACCCACTGTGTGACCTGATTATATGAAATTCCATGAACTGTGAACTGACAAAAAGCCACAGAAAGCAGATGAGCGGTTGCCTGGGGATGGAGTGTGGGGAAAAAGGGCAGGGAGGAGATATTGAAAGGGAAACGTGGGTAATTGGTTTGTTCAAATTCTTGATTGCGGTGATAGATTCATAGGTATGTGCATATATTAAAACTCACTGATTTTTATACTCTAAATATGTGTGGTTTATTGTATGTTAATTAATACAAACCAGCGCAATAAAGCTGTTTTCAAAACTGAATATCATGAAATTGAGGCTCAGAGAGTTTGAGCCAGTTGTTGAAAGCCACACAGCAAGCACAGAGTAGACTCAGATTGAATCTTAAAGACGAAGGACTAAGACCAGGGTGAGCAGACTCCGCAGACGCCTCACTGCCCGCCACCCTGCTGCAGCCCTAAGCTGCTAAACACCCGACAAAGCCCTGCACAGCTGCAGGAAACAGTCTTCAGATTCACCGCAGGTCTCATGAGGGGCCTGTCTCTCTCTAGTCTCCACCATGGGCCACTCTGCAGAGGGAAATCTCTCAGAAAAGTAACCCCACATAGGGCAGACCATGGCCATGGCCAGAGGCTCCTCCACGGGCCAACAGAGGCTGTGAAATCGGAAGCAGTTCACCAGCATCTAGCAGGAGTGCCCCAAGGCTGCAGTGGCAAAGTCCCCAAGCCGTGGCTGAGGTGGCAGAGTCCCCAAGCTGTGGCTGAGGTGGCAGAGTCCCCAAGCCGTGGCTGAGGTGGCAGAGTCCCCAAGCACTGTGGCACTGTTTCAGCCATCCTAGCCACAGGCGCAGGTCACGTGGCCTCAGAACAGGTAGCTGTGTGTGCATGGAGGGGCTGCACCGGGGCACGGGAAAGTCTCCTTTGCATATAAAGTAGGGGGCTAAGATCAGATGAGCCTCGTCATACAATGTGGCAAACAAGCACAGGGCGCAGGTGAGGTTGGAGCCTTTCAGCCTCATCTTGGAGAGGGGTTAGACCACTCTCCAAAGGGCATATAGACACCTGGCTACTGAGCTTACAGAAGTTCAGGCCCTGGCCATTCAGAAGTGCCCAAGCCAGGAATGGAATCAGGGGTAAGTAAGCAGGGGGCTCAGGGGCAGGGGCTGCCCCACTGAGAACACTCTGCCATGCAGGCCTAGGATGCTGAGGCTCTGCAGGGAGCTGTGAGGAGGAGAGAGGTCATCAGAGCAGTGCCAACATTGCAGGGCAAACAGAGCACAAGAATCTGCAGTGGCCTGAGATGATCCTATGTGAGGAGCACCCAGAGCAGAGAACCTGGTGGAGGCAGGGGCTGGTGCCAGTGAGCCAGGCTTGGAAGTGGGCAGTGGGGATGAGGATGGATGGAGGAATGGAGGGTGAAGTCTGATGTGAGAGAAGTGTAGGGGTAAGGATGTCAGTAGGAATGGAGATGGAAGGATAGGATGGTGGTAGTGATGGGGATAAATGGAGGGATGGGGTTGATGGAGGGATGGGATGGATGGGGGATGGGATGGATAGAGGGATGGGGTGGATGGAGGGATGGGATGGATGGGGATGGGATGGATGGGGGATGGGATGGATGGGGATGGGTTGGATCGGGATGGGATGGATGAGGGATGGGATGGATGAGGGATGGGATGGATGGGGATGGGATGGATGGGGATGGGATGGATGGGGATGGGATGGATGAGGGATGGGATGGATGGGGATGGGATGGATGAGGGATGGGATGGATGAGGGATGGGATGGATGAGGGATGGGATGGATGGGGATGGGTTGGATGGGGATGGGATGGATGAGGGATAGGATGGATGGGGATGGGACGGATGGGGATGGGACGAATGGGGATGGGACAGATGGGGGATGGGACGGATGGGGATGGGATGGATGAGGGATGGGATGGATGAAGGATGGGATGGATGAGGGATGGGATGGATGAGGGATGGGATGGATGAGGGATGGGATGGATGAGGATGGGTTGGATGGGGATGGGATGGATGCGGGATGGGATGGATGGGGATGGGATGGATGAGGGATGGGATGGATGAGGGATGGGATGAATGAGGGATGGGATGGATGGGGATGGGTTGGATGGGGATGGGATGGATGAGGGATGGGATGGATGGGGATGGGATGGATGGGGATGGGATGGATGGGGATGGGATGGTGAGGGATGGGATGCGATGGATGATGGATGGGATGGATGGGAATGGGATGGATGGAGGGATGTGGTGGATGAGGGATGGGATGGATGAGGATGGGATGGATGGGGGATCGGGTGGATGGAGAGATAAGGTGGTAGGAGGAATAGGGTGCATAAGATGATGGGATGGATGGAGGAAAGGAGTGATGAAGGAATGAGGCTGGATATAGGGAGGGTAGTGGATGGATGGAAGGGGATGAATTGCAGAATGAGGGGGATGGGGATGGTTGGAAGGATGTGGAAGTCAGTGTGGATGTCACTAGTGTAGGGACGGGGAGGTGAGCTGGAATTTGGGGTGAAAGTTTCCATGGAGGTGGCCCATGCATTCTACTATACTCTAATTTTGGTGGAAATGGCAGGGCTGATGAACAGTTTGGTGTGATGTTGGTGTTTGAGGCCATTTTCTCCACATGCACTTTCCTCTCCTCCAGTGGGGTCTGGAATCTGGCTGGCCCTGTGTACTGGGAGGAGGAGCTGCCAGCTTGGGAGCCCAGGGTCTCCTGTGTCTCTCCTCCTGATCTCCTGGCCAGGGTCTCCTGTGTCCCCTGCATCAGCACCCCAAGGGCTGCACCTGCTGTCGTGACAGTCGGTACATTTTTGAGCCTCAGCGTGGAGTGGGATGCTGGCATGGGGTGCCATCCTCACAGGGAGCTGGGATGGCTCTGCTAGAGTCATATGTTCCTCCTGCTTTCGGTTTTCTCATCTGTGCAGCGGCAATGTGGACATAGCACAGACACTGGAGTGGAAACACTTCATGTGTGGTAGAATTTCTGACGAGCCTGGACCTGAAGAAGGGTGGTGCCACCCTGCAGGATCATATCTCCGAGGGGACCTGGGATTCTTAGACTGGGACCAAATCCTCTCCCAATGATGCAGGTGTGTGCTGACACTGGAGGGTCAGGGCACCATCGGCCTCGTGCCTCGCACCTGCAGTGTCTGGCAATCACAGTGCCCGCCTGTGGCACTCGGTTCTGGGAGCCTAGGCCTCTTCGTTAATATCTGCAAAAGGTAGCTCATTTGTCTGTAAAAATCCCACCTCACACATTGAGTGGGGCCCGGAGAACGCAGGGTGCCTGGCAAGCACCCAGAGTCTGTGGCACCGGTGCCCACTCTCCTGGGTTCCGCCCAGCAGACACTCAGCATCCGTGGCACCATTTCCTGCTCTCCCGGCTCCTGCCTGGCAGGCACTCAGCATCTGTGGCACCATTTCCCACTCTCCTTGCTCCAGGTGGGTCAAGTACGCTCAGCGCTGCCTCTCTTGAGACCAGCCCCCCACCCCCCACTCCACCACCACAATGCCCCTCTCTCCAGACCAGCTCAATTGAGGGCCTGAGGGCACTCAATCCTTGGGGGCTGCCACAGGCCTCGAGGGGTTAACAGACCATGACACAGACAAACACGGATGAGGAGGGCGGAGGACGGAGGGAAGAACATTAACAGCTGCGGCTGCAGATCGTCTTCCCATTCGTTAGGGGTGATGACAGTGGTGGCACTCAGAGTGGCTTCCCAGGGAGGCCCCGCACGGGTCTCTGTCTGGGCTGCATTCGGCCCCTTTCATCCCCTTTCTGCAGGAGCGGCTTGCCGGCTTTCCACTCTGTGGAGATCCTAGTACCTCTGTTGGGGGGGCATTGCCTTTGAAACCCAGCTCCACGTATGGCTGGGAGATGCCTGTGGCCAGGTCTCTGCAGACACCAGCGAGCCGTGGTTCTCTGCCCTGCAGAGCTTTGACTGGGCTCAGCCTGCTTGTGATCCACTGCCGGGCACAGACCTTGGGGCATTAGCTTGGGACACAGAAAATGGGAGGGACTAAGAGGGTCCCAGGTGTGGCTTGAGCAGCCTGAGAGGTCAGGTCAAGAAGGCACTGGGGGCTGGCCGTCTCCCACCCGCCACCTGTGGCCATAGTCTTACGGCCCAGAGTCCAGGACTGCTGGAGAGTCACTGGCCAGCTGCCTCTGGCTGGCCAGTTTCATGAGCTCTGCAGACTCCATCAGGCTCCGGGGAGGAAGCACCGTTCTGCGTTGCCTCTTCCAAGGCCGTTACTCCAGCAAGTCTGAGGCCTGGGCGTTTCCAGAAACGAGCAACGTGCTCCGTGCTCTGAGCTCCAAGGTCAGTCGCAGACGCCCGTCCTTGGCTTTGCACCCTCCACACCCTTCCCAGACGTCTGCAGGGACGAGACCAGGCAGGGTTCATCCACCTCCACGAGGCACGGAGGAGGAGGCTTGGGCTCTGCCCCGCAGCGTCACAGGAGTGTGTGAGTGGGGGGCGTGCCGGGTCCTGCCTGCACTGGGGCTGCATCACACCCCAGGGGCCACGGGCCAGAGAGCCACTGGCTTGTGGTTACAGGCGAGGCATTTTGGAAGCAGCCCACCCCGCCCATCAAATTCACCCCAGGGAATACGCAGAGGCTGAGAGGAGATGCACAGAGGAAAAGAGGGCCTCAGGGAAGGGACCCGATGGCAGGGCCTGCGGGGCCTGGTTTCGTGTCTGGGCTTGTCTCTGGGAGTTTCGGCCCCCAGGGCCTGGGTCCACCATCCTCTAGGGCCCAGCAGTGACCAAGGTTGTTTGCTCAGCTGCAGTGGCCATCAACGGCAGCCTGAAAGCAGAAGATGGACCGTGAAGGATTGCACCAAGCTGACTGCGGCCCTCGGAAGCAGGAGTCAGACGGTGAGACAGTGCACAGCGCGCGGCCCTTGGCTGTCCTCCCTGAGGGGGCTCCTTTCACCCCTGGAAGCAGCTTGGGGGCAGGTCCAGGCGGGTGCCACCAATGTCTATGAGATGTACGTGCTGTGCCCCCCGAGAAGCTCTCTGACTCTCAGGTCAGTGCCCCTGAATCCACATTGCTTCCCTGAGTGTAGACAAGTAGCCAATGACAGCAGAGAAAACCGGCCTTTCTTGTGCTCAGGTCACCATCCTGGGGCCACTCCTGTGAGGTGTCGGATGGAGACACAGGAAGCAGCAGGTGCAGGGTGTGCGGCTTCTCAGCCCCTTTGTGGCCAGCAGGCACCCTGTGGCCGGCCGGGCTGGGGGCTGGTGTGTCCAGCCGGGAGGTACTCGGCTCAGGGCTCAGGGCTGTGAGTGCTACCCCCAGGCCTGGCCGACTCCTTCCAGAAGACCCTGTGCCCAGCCCCACCCTCCTTCCCGGCTCTGGGGGCATTTGCTGTGGGAAGGGTCTGGGGCTGCCAGGCCATCCAGCGGAAGCTCAGCAGCAGGTAGCCGAGGCCTGAGGCCGGCCACAGTCCTCCCGCCACAGTGCTGGCAGATTCACAAGGACAGCCCGGCCCGCCCAGGGCCACTCAGGGTCTGTCTTCCGCCAGCCTGGACCCGCCTGCTCAGGCCTGTGTTCCCAGGAGGCAGGAGAGCCCGTGGCCCTGGGCTTTCCCTGTGTCCTCCTCTGGGCCGAGGTCCCCAAGCAGCTCATAGTTTCAGGCCCCACGACCACGTCTGCCACATTCTGACCCACGCTGTTTTTCATCTTTCGGTCACTTCTCAGAAGCTCTTCTTTTTCTGCATTCTCAAAGCTAGAAAACAGCTTAAGAGACACAACCGCATGGCTTCCCGTTTCGGTCAAACCAGGAGCCCAGGTACAAACTACACAAACACCTCTGCGTGCAGGATGAGAAGGAGCAAAGTCAGAACAAGTGTGAGCACGCCGCGGGGCTGTGGTCCTGATGCGGGGGGTGTGGTGTGTGTAGAGCCTGCTGGCCCATTCTCCAGCCACGTATTGTCAAGCTGGGATGCTGCGAGGGGAGCTGCTGCAGGCCAGGCTGGTGACAGGGGCTCCTGAGGAAGGGGCTTTGAAGCCACCGGCCCTTCCCGGTGGGACAGAGGGATGGTGTTAGGGACTGCAGCCCAGCCCAGAGCAAACAGCTCAGAAAGCAGCGTGGTCGACACACAGAGGGAGGGGTGTGTGGGGCCAGAGGCGGGGGCCCCACATGGTGCTGCCGAGTGCCTCACAGACCCCTGGATCTGTACAGACTCCTCCCGGCTGGCTGGGTCTGTGGTGGGCAGATGGACCCTCAGTTGAGGCTGAACTGGCTCAGCATCAAAGCACGAGGGCTTGGAGAGGCTACCGGGGTTTATGGAGGGGACTGGCAGTGGATGGAAGGGCATGAGACTACCTTTAGGGCTGGTGAGATGCCCTCATGTGCATGCCGGGGCCACTTCGGCAGAAGTGGAGCAAGGGCTCCAGAAGAGACTCCTACACCGGAGCACGGGTGGAGTGAGGACGGCACAGCCGCGGGTGGGGCTCTGCCAGGTGTTCAGGGGGTCCTGGGGGGTGAAGATGGGTGCATCAGGGCCTGCACCCAGCCTGGGCTGCAGAGGGTTCCCACTCAGGGCCACTGGGAAGCCGCTTCCCGAAGTCAGGCCACCAGAGCCCTGAGGGCTGCGAGTCCGGGAGAGGCCGTTTCACCAACAGCAATCTGAAGGTGTGTGCTCTTTGATTTTTAAGCAATTTCCACTTGGCTTTGATACTACGCAAGTAAATGATTGGCATGATAACGGTAAAAGTAATTCTGAAAGTCTTAACATGAGAAGTAGGACCCCCCAGTGATGGTCCTCTCGGGGCTGAATGCTAGAAACGGCGGAGTTCACATCCCTCGGCATGTTCGTGGGCCGCTCTGGTAAGAACTCTGCTTCCTCTGTGTGCGCCAGTCGCGCCTCTCCGCTTTTCAAAGGAATTTACGTGTGTGTATAACAATATAGTCCGCATTTTTCTGTATCAGCTCGGAAGATTTGTCTCTTCTCTCCTCACTGCGTAACCATTTCACGGATGTGCTGGAACTTATTTCCCAGCCCCTAAGTTTATTTCCAGCTCTTTGGCCTCACACAAGAGGCAGGAACATCCCTGTTCATGTGCAGGCCGGCCTCGGAGACTCGGCTGTGGGGTCAGTTCCAGCCACCCCAATAAAGCCAGGACTGCAAGAAAGAGAGTCACAGGAACGCTGGCTTTCCTGGCGCACGTGGAAGTTAAGTTTACTCTGCTGCAGCCTAAGTGTGCGATAGATTTCTTAAGAAACAATGTACCCTAATTGTAAACATACCTTATTGCTACAGAAACGGCTAGTGACCATCACAGCCTCCGGCGAGCCGTAATCACTTTGCTGGTGGAGGGTCTTGCCGTGATGTCGACAACTTGCCGTGATGTCGACAGCTGCTGACTGCTCAGGGCGGGGCTGCTGCAGGTGGGGGCGGCCGTGCCGATTTCTTAAAATCCGGCAACAGGAACGTTTGCTGCGTCCGTTGACTCTTCCCCTGGAGATGCTGTTTGAGAGCGTTTTACCCGTGCTGGAACTTTCGACAACTGAGTCAATCCTCTCAAGCCCTGCTGCCGCTTTATCAACCAAGTATGGAATATTCCAGACCCTGCAGTGTTCAGTCTCTTCACCGAGAGTCAATTCCACCTCAAGAAACCACTTTCTTTTCTCATTCACAAGAAGCAACTCCTCCTCTGTTCAGGTTTTATCAAAACATGGCAGCAATTCAGTCGCGTCTTCAGGATCCACTTCTGACTTTACCTCACTTGCTGTTTCCACCACAGCTGCAGTAACTTCAGCACTGAGGTCCAGAACCTCTCAAAGTCATCCACAAGGACTGGCATAAACTTCTTCCAAACTTCTATTCATGTTGATATTTCCACCTCTTCCCGTGACTCACGAATGTTCTTAATGGCACCCGGAATGGTGAATCTTTTCCAGAAGGTTTTCAGTTCACTTTGCCCAGATCCATCAGAGGAATCACTGTCTCTGGCAGCTACAGCCTTATGAGATGTTTTTCTTAAATAATAAGATTTGAAAGTTGAGATGACGCCTTGATTTGTGGGCTGCAGAATGGACGTTGCGTTAGCTGAAAACACATTAATTTCCTTGTATCTGTGCATCGGAGGTCTCGGATGACAGGTACGTAATCAGTGAGTAGCAGTAATGTAAACAGACTTTATTTCTGAGCAGTAGATCTCAATAGTGACCTTAAATATTCAGGAAACCCTGTGTGGACACCTGTGCCATCACCCTGGCCTTGTTTCATTTACAAGGCACAGGCAGAGTCAGTTTACGTCATTCTTAGGGGCCCGGTGACTTTCAGAATGGAAAATGGGCATTGGTCTGAAGTTAAAGTCACCAGCTGCTTTGGCCCCTAATCAGAGAGTGTCTGTCCTTTAAGCTTCGAAAGCAGGCATCTTCTTCCAGTCGAAGGCTGTTCTGTCCGAGTGAAAATCTGTGCGGTGCGGAGTCACCTTCATTCACGATTGGACTCACCTCGCGCTTCCCTGTGATGCAGGCGGCTTTGCTCCTTCGACCTTATGAACCAGCCTCTGTTGGCTTCACACTTTCAGCTGTGGTAGAATTGGAGAGTCAGGGCCTTGCTGTGGGTCCGGCTCCGGCCTGAGGAGTGTCGTGGTGGCTTTGCCCTTAGCACGTTCTCCAATAAGCTTGTCTCACTTTCTGACTGTTCACCTGTTCACCAGAGCAGCACATCCAATTTTCCTCAACAGCCTCTCGCCTGTACTCACAGCTGCCTGTGGGGAGACCCAGCCTTTGCTGTCTGTGCTCTCAGCACACTGTCCTCACTCGCTTTAATCATTTCTCGCTTTTGATTTAACCTGAGGGATGTGACGCCTCCGTTCACTTGACACACAGGCGATTTCAGCCGTATTTACTGACCCAGTTTCGGTAGTTGCATCTCAGGGAACAGGGAGGCCGACGGAGGAGGAGAGAGGGGGGCGCAGCGGTCTGCGAGGCAGTCAGGTTACATACGTTTGTGGACGAAGTCCGCCTTCTTATAAGGGTGTGGTTTGTGGCGCCCCAAACAGGTGCAGCAGAAACACAAGAGCACGGTTCACAGATAACAATAATTATTATCACAATGAGAAAAGTTCGAATAAATATGACACAGGAACACGAAGTGAGCACTGCTGGAAAAACATCCACAGCAGCTCTGCCGCCGCAGGGCCGCCCCAGCCTTCAATCTGGAGCTCAGAGCATGTCTCGGGAGCGTGAGGCAGGGCAGATGGGCTGCCCTGGGCGCGGGGGCCTCTGGAGACCGGCCCCAAGGATCGGGGCTGCGAGGACAGGCCCTGAGGCAGGAGAGAGACAGTGGCACAGACCAATGTCTACCTCCTTGCCACGTTGGGGTGAAGGTGCGGCCAGAAATCTGCAGTCTCTTTGGTGCGTAGAAACCTTGTCTGGAAGGAGAGTAGCTGCAGAGCAGTGACCGGAGCAGGGCGTGGGGTGTCCTTTGCTCTGCACTCAGCCTTCCTCCTCCAGAGCAGCTGGCAGAAGGCAGACCTCAGACCATGAGATGAAGACCTGTAAGAGGGAGTCCCTGGCCGGACGCTGGATCCTGGCCTGCCCTCTGCACAGCGCACTCCCTCGGCAAGGCGGGCCTCCTGCGTTCAGCGTCCCTGCAGTCTCAGTGAGAGCCTCCGGCCTCGGCATGGCTGGGTGCTGGCTCCTGGGCCCCAGGCACGCTGGCCGCATGAGGGTGGGCATTCCAGGGGACAGTTCCTTCAAGGGACTGGGCAATAACTGTCTACAGCACACGGAAGTCTGTGCAGATGGATACCACGTGGGGCAGAAACACAAGGCAAGAGGCTCCTCCATAACCTGCTGGGTTTGGGGCAGAAGGAAGCCCCAGCAGACAGGCCACGAAGCCGGGAACCGGGACGCTCTCAGGCTCTGGGCAGTCACAGGTGCAGGCCTGTTCCACCCACCCCTGAGGCTGCATGTGCCCTTTCACTTGTGAGGAACACAGCCCTCCCGCCAGTTTCTGTGTCGGTGAACACCGAGCTGCTCCCCCGAGGGGCGGTGTTCACGTAGCAGTGGTAGGAAAGGAAAGAGCTGCCATGTAGGCTTGTGCCCGGTGAGGCCCTGCTACAGCTCAAGGCATGGCCGGGAGACAGGGCTGGGGGGGAGCGGCCCGGGATGAGGGCTCGGAAGGGCGAGTCCTTGGAGGAAGATCCAGGCGCGTCACTGGAGCCTCCCCAGGAGGGACCGTGGCACCGGAGATGCGGCTGGCATCTGTGTCTGTTGGGATCAGAGCATGGACGCCTGTGGCCTAGAGAGGCTGCCAAGGGTGAGTGGGTGGACGTCCTGCGCTCCTCTTGTGGAGCTCAGCTGGGAGGCAGCAGCAAGGACCTGGGAAAGGAGGCATTTACTCATTTGTTGTTCAGATGAGATTGAGTACAAGAAAGTTTCCAGTTCGGCATCAGATGAGGACGTGGTTGGGGAGGGACCCTGGAGGCCCGGAAGCTCTGCCTGAGGGAGCGAGGGGGGCCTCAGGGCTGCCTGTGGCTGCAGGATCCTCAGAATCTGAGCCAGTCCCCCAGGCCTGCCTGCCGGGGCCACGGAACCAGCGCTGTGGCAGAGGGACTGGCTTTCCTCCCTCACGACTCAACTCGGCTACTCACTTGCACTGCTCGTTTCTTTACCTTTTAGCTGTTTTAAATAGTAACTGGAAGATCAGAAATGGTTTATGGAAAATCCACAGCACCTGGGCCAGGCCAGCCCTGGCATTGCTCTCGCAGTTCTGGAGGGCCTACCTGCCTGGACGGAGGCAGGGACGGAGGCAGAGAAGCTGCAGGGCCAGGAGTTCCGTGGAGGTGGCTCCTCCAGATGGCAGTGGGGACCCTCGGGGCTGGTCACGGGCCTGCATACATGCCACGCACCCCCACTCAGGGCTGGTCACGGGCCTACATACATGCCACGCACCCCCACTCAGGGCTGGTCACGGGCCTACATACATGCCACACACCCCATTGACAGGCTGGCCACAGCTGTGCACATGTCCCCACGAGGGCCACGGTGCAGGGTTTACAGAATTACTGATGTGAGTGGACGCTGGATGTTTGGCTGGTCATGTAAATGTCGGTCTTTTCCCACGCAAATCCACCAGCAGTGATGTCTGCAGATAAGACGGAGATTCTGTAAGTTCTGCTCAGGCCATTTTCTGAGCAATGAGTGGAAAAGCATCTCATAGGTGCTGGGAGGGCTGCCATTTGGTCTTTGAGACAGTTTGGCTCTTGGGTCAGGGCCGTAGACGTGGGGAGGCTGGACTGGAAGGACAGATGGCCCTTCAGGCCGGGTGGATCTGGCAAACCCGATTCTTCTTCCAGGAGGAGGCCCTTCCTGCCTCTTTTCTTCTTTTTTTTTTTGAGACAGAGTTTCGCTCTTGTTACCCAGGCTGGAGTGCAATGGTGCGATCTCGGCTCACCGCAACCTCCGCCTCCTGGGTTCAGGCAATTCTCCTGCCTCAGCCTCCCGAGTATCTGGGATTACAGGCACGCGCCACCATGCCCAGCTAATTTTTTGATTTTTAGTAGAGACGGGGTTTCACCATGTTGACCAGGATGGTCTCGATCTCTTGACTTCGTGATCCACCCGCCTCTGCCTCCCAAAGTGCTGGAATTACAGGCTTGAGCCACCGTGCCCGGCCCCTTCCTGCCTCTTAAGAAAAGGAATGAGTAGTTAGTGAGGAAGGTTGTAACCTTTCCTTACAACAAAGTTCTGCAGTCATCAACCCGGTTAATACAACATCGGTTCAGGGGGCAGGAGACATCCTTCAGAGCTAGCAACCCTCATCCAGTGGGGCCTGGGTCTTCTGAGCACAGAAGGAAATGAGTGGAACACCCCGGGCAGCTCAGGGCCCCGGGAATGGAAGACCCTAGGTGGCTCCGTCGACACCTGTCCCGATGCTGGTGCTGAGTAAGGCAGGGGTGAATGGTGACCCTTTGGGCCGTCACATTTCACTGAGACGTGAGGGAGCCTTTCTCATTTCACTAAGACCTGAGGAGAACGAACAATGTCCTCTTGGCGAGTGTCCTGCGGTTTCCAGGACACGGTAGTTTTCACGTTTCCCACAGGCCACTGTGAACGCCTTCAACACACAGCTCGGGGTCACCACCTGGGATGCCCTTTAAGTCACAATAAACGGTTTTTACTCAAAGCTCAAGCAGCAATATCACCTCCAATAGTTTGTTGAGGTGATGATTTAACCAGAGAATCGACTAATCTAACATCTAGGAAACAGGATTTCCACGTAAACTGGGTCTTCTCTAAGATGCTGAGGTCTGGGAGATGCAGCGGTGACTCATTGGGGGTGCCATGAAGAGCCAGGGAAGGGAGGGAGGAAGGGAGGGAGGGACGGAGGAGGAAACAGAGGGAGGGAGAGAGGGAAAGAAGGAGGGAGGGACGGAGGAGGAAACAGAGGGAGGGAGAGACAGAGGGAGAGAAGGAGGGAGGGACGGAGGAGGAAACAGAGGGAGGGAGAGAGGGAAAGAAGGAGGGAGGGACGGAGGAGGAAACAGAGGGAGGGAGAGACAGAGGGAGAGAAGGAGGGAGGGACGGAGGAGGAAACGGAGGGAGGGAGAGACAGAGGGAGAGAAGGAGGGAGGGACGGAGGAGGAAACGGAGGGAGGGAGAGAGGGAAAGAAGGAGGGAGGGACGGAGGAGGAAACAGAGGGAGGGAGAGAGGGAAAGAAGGAGGGAGGGACGGAGGAGGAAAGGGAGGAAGGGAGAGACAGAGGGAGAGAAGGAGGGAGGGAGATAGGAGATAGAGAGACAGAAATAGAAAGAGACAGAAGGAGAGAGAAAGCTCTAAAGCATGTCCTGCTCAGAGTAGAGAAGAAATAAAAACAGCAGAAAAGGTTGGGAAAAAATGCCCCAAAGAGAATGGGGAGGGAGGGAGAGAAATGAATTCCACTTTTGCTTAAAGTTCTTAAAAAGCAAAAATTCCTGAGAGTATTTAGGGTGATAATTTCCAAGTCAATTATTTTTGTTAAAGTTAAGTTGGTTTTCGAACACTATGAAATACAATAGCCAGAAAACTTTTACCCACATTCTTGATTAGAAACCGTCTGTTTAAACGTTCTGTTTTCTAGCCGTGATGGAGTCCTGAGGACTGGCTTTGCCCGCCTGCTTTAAACAACTCAGGGCCAGAATCACGCGGCTTCTGGGCAGCGCAGGGCGGGGCCCCTCAGGGAGGCTCCAGCCAGGAGGGGACGAGCCGTTGACTTCCCGCTGGAGGTCACGGTGTAGGAAGGGTTCGACCCGTTTTGGGGACAGAGGTCACAGTCTGGGGAGGACAGAAGGTTAGCTTTTGATTGTTGAGAAGGGTGAGATCCCAGAGCGGGTCCAGGGGTCCCAGGTGGATCCGCAGGCTGGCTGCAAACCGAGGAAACGGCTCAGGGCTGAGGAAGAAGCACCAGGAAGGCAGAGCCAGCAGGGGCCCAGGCGGGGCCGGAACAGTGAGTGCTCCGTCAACCCAGTGAAAGGGCCTCATGCAGCAGGAGGCCCAGCAGAAGCCCAGAGGGCGCCCACCCCCGACACATCGGGCCACGTCTGGAGACGTGGATTAAAGTGGAGGTGCCATTGGCATCTGGTTGGCTGAGGCCAGGGATGAGCGGAACACACTGCGGTGCTGAAGACACCCCGAAACAAAGGGTTATCCAGCCCCAAACACCCCCTGCACCAACAGTGACAAACCCTGGGCTGCATCAGTGCAGGTTTGCCCAACAAAGTGGTTGTCTCTCCCTGCTAATTCTTGATGACACCCTGTGTGGCCGCAGCACTGCAGAGGCTGGCGGTGTCCTCTGAGCCCCTAATCCACACTCCTGTCCCTTGGGTAGTTCTGTGGTCCTGCGTGGCCGCAGCACTGCAGAGGCTGGCAGTGTCCTCTGAGCTCCTAGTCCACACTCCTGTCCCTTGGGTAGTTCCGTGGCCCTGTGTGGCCACAGCACTGTAGAGGCTGGCAGTGTCCTCTGAGCTCCTAGGACCCAATCCTGTCCCCCGGGTGGGTCTGTATGTTGCTCTGGAGCATGGCCACGGCCTCACCATCACACAGTTCAGCTGCACCTCTGCTGTGTGTTCCTGCATTGGGCCTGAATTTGAAGTTTGAAGGCAGCGTCTTCCATGGAGCATGCTCCTGGGAGACACCAGGTGGTCCAGCCTAGGGGGGGGTCACTGCCTGCTGTGGCGATTGGAAGGCAGCTCAATGCTGTAATTTGTAGCAGTTAAGGAATTCTCAAGGGCAATTTTGACTCTATGAGGTTATTACCTGTAATTATTTGGTACCTAACTCCCAGTAAACATGATTCTGAAGGAGTCACTTATAGGTACCCAGGGCACACCTGGATACCTTGATGAGCGCTTGCAGGGTGTGTGGGAAACAGACAGGAGGCCTGCTCCCTCCTGGGCATGGACTCCAGCCAGGCCCCGAGGGCCGCCCTGTGCTAAAGCAGAAATTGTGCCTCACAAAGGAGGGACTTGAGGAGGGATGGTGAGGCAGTGCTGGGGCAGGTGATCGTGGGCAGGTGGTCATGGGCAGGTGGTCATGGGCAGGTGGTCATGGGCAGATGGTCATGAGCAGCTGGTCACAGGCAGGTGGTCACGGGCAGGAGGTCACAGGCAGGAGGTCACGGGCAGGTGGTCATGGGCAGGCAGTGCCAGTGCAGGTGGTCATGGGCAGGCCGTAATGGGCAGGCGGTGTCAGGGCAGGCAGTTATGGGCAGGCATGGTCAGCAGCCTGGAGGGTGCAGGCAGGAGGGGTGGGCTTTCTGGAGGAAACAAGACTCTGGGACCCAGACTCTGCTCTGCCAAGCCTCTCGCTCATGCATCAAATCAAACACCACGGCCTGGCTCCCTCAGCCCTTGAGTTTCAGGGATGGTTTCTCAAAACCAAATATGGCCACACGAGGGCCATTTGTGCCATGCACACGCATGTGCCTCCAGCTCCCTCTGTGATGGCTGCGGCAAAGAGGGGAGCCATTTGAGGTCCTTTCTGCCATTTTCATGAGTGTCCTGAAATGTGACCCCACATGCTTAGGAACACATGGCCTCATCTGGAAGAACTGGCTGGAGAGGAGGAACCGGAAAAGGCTGGGCTTCACAGGTGTCCAACAAAGACAGGGGGACCCTGACAGCCAAAAAAGCTGAGGAGCAGCCCCATTTCACACCTGGGGGCTGGCGGGCTGGTGGAGTGTGACAAGTCGTGTCAATGAGGAGGCATGTGCCGTGCAGCCGGGGGCCCAGGGGCAGCCTGGGGCCGATTCGGGAACCAGGGAGGCTGGTATTGATGATGCTTCTGTGGGGACCTTAAAGGACCAGCTACTGCTCTGTGTCAAGTGGCCTCCTGGGGACACAGCTGCGTGTTTTAGCTCGAGGGCTCAAGGGTTTGTTGGAGAGCTGGGTGGGCTGGGGTCTGCCGGGACGTGGCCACCATGCTCACCGCAGGAGGTCCTGGTCCTCACCCAGTGGACGCCTCCGGCACCAGGCTCTCCCACCAGCCAGCCTGCCCAGCCGAGCCTCCCAGGCAGAAGCTGAGTTATGTTTTCAACCAGGGCCTTAGAAAAGCTGGGACAGTTAGGAAACGGCATTTTCCTAACTGAAAGGATTGATTCAATTATGCAGAGCGGGAAGCATCAGCCAAGGTGGTGAAACCCAAAATTCCACCCCACCGAGAGGCTCCCTGAGCCTGGGCTGACTGAAAGCCACGAGCTCCGGCGGAGCAGGTTCTGCGTCCAAATGTGGAGCCCGGCCAAGCTCCTGCGAGCCCGCGACTTCCCGGACGGTCCAGCCCAGCCACGGAGCATCTGCAGGAGATCCCAGTGGCTTCCCTCAGGATCCAGAGCCGCCTCCCCAGCCTTCCTCGCGCAGGGAGAAGAAGGCAAGGAGTTCTGGGAACTCACCCGACCGAGTGCTCTGCTCGGACTTCCAGGAAAATGCAACGGGGAACCGCCGGTTCCGGGGCACCCGAGTGTCTGCAGAGGACCCTGTGGAACCTGACGCTGCCTCCCGGAAGAACACACTCCCGTCCAGCAGACAGCGAGCGCACTGACGGGAAAGATTGAGTCAAAAAAAGAAATGCAGAACCACTGAGGGAATTCCCGGGAAGCAGAGCCAGACCAAACCTGTCGGAGTCCCCAGAAGTCACCACCTGTGGTGATGACGAGGAGTGGGGATAAGTGTGACCGCAATGTCCACCTTGACCAGCATTTGGGTCTAGAAATCTAGAAGGACTGAGATGCTGCTTGGTGGGGATGGGATTGCACTCTGAGGACAAGCCATGGACTAATTCCACGTTCGTTTTTGGAAGAAATAAGTCAGTTAAAATCATCGTGACAGGTGTCCTTTATTAGGCCCTTTAGAAGTCCTATAAACTGAGTTAATCTCTGTACACACATCACCCTCTTCGGGCTTACAATGACTCAGTAAAGTAGGTGGTTTCACAGAGGAAAACAGAGACTCAGACGTGCAGGAACCTGTTGAGTGACTCAGAGCACCGGGCCAGGCCGCCTGGCCGGGGATGCAGATTTCCAGTCATCGCATTGCCCCTGCGTTCAGGGGACCCTCCACCCTGAGCTGAGCCTGACCAGCTGTGGGATTCCTGAAGATGTAAACAGCCTCTTCCTGGTTCACGCAGTCGGCGCAGCTCTGGCTGAGTCACACAGGCAGAAATGAACACTGCGCTCCCTTCCTCCTTTGCAAACAGGAGGCTGTGGTGGTGTCTCAGGGCCGGCTCTGCTCCTTCCCAAGTGTGAGAGCAGAGAGCCCAGCCTGGACCCCAGGACCTGCCCCCATGGTGAGCTCCAGGGACACCAAAGCTCCACCCCCTGCACCAGCCCCCAAAGGCTTTGATTGTGCCTCATTTTTACCACCTGAAGGGGCCTCAGTGGGGCTACTGCATTCGTGGCCAATGTGTGGCCCATTTCTGCTTCTGTGATGTGGCTCTTCTGCGAGCACAAGCTCCTTGAGCTTCCTCCTCACCTTGGGCTCTTTCTAGAAGCCCTGGCAGAGCTCTCGTGTTAAATACATACCCGTAAGAGAAAGATCAGAAGCCCAAGCTCTGTCTTGACTCTGCTCAGCTTTACAGCCCAGCCAAGCTCAGACTGTTAATGAAGAAGTCAGGTCAAAATTTTAATTACATAAACTTATTACCTTACAGGTCATATTGCTGGCAGATTCTTTGAGAAAGGATTGAAATCATGCCTGTCCCTGGGCAGGCCATGCAGAGCCTATTCTCAAAGGTGGCCAGAATGTTAGAGCTGAAACAACAGCTTTTATCTACTGTCTTGGCCTGTTCCTATGGCTATAACAAAACATTTGAGCCTGGGTAATTTATCAAGAACCAGAAGCTATTTCCTAGTGTTCTGCAGGCTGGGAAGTCCAAGGCGGGGGCGCTGGTGTCTGGCAAGGACCTTCTTGCTAGGAGCTCAGTTGCACACTCCCTTCAACCTTCAGCTCTTCTGTGAGGACACTGAGCCCAGTCATGAGGGTGGGGTCCCCCAAAGCCACACCCTTTAGTATTGTTGCTTTGGAGATTCAGTTTCAACATGAATCTTGGAGGGGCCGCCATCATTCAAGTCACAGCAGCTATCAAACTGGCAAAGCTTTTTCTTTAGGAACAATATTCCCATGGCCGGCAAAGGCATGGGCAGGCCTCTCCATCTGCTTCTGGGGATTGGCACCCCCCTCTCTGGGAAGTAATTTGTCAACACATTTTCCAGATTCTTAAAGTGTGCAAGCTTTTGCCCAGTGGAGTCACTGTAGGGTGAGGAGTCGGGGAAGGTGTAAGGAAATAATGAGGTACACAAAAAATTGGCTGTGAGCTGTTGATTGTGATGTGCTTTATAAGAGGGAAAAATTGAAACAATGAAGAGGAGTATCTAGATAAATTACGGTACACTGATATGATGACACGGGGCCATGAAAATGCTGAGACCTGTGGGAAGGGGTTTGGCCACACAGTGCATCAGGCCGGCGTGGCTCAGGGCCAGCCCTGCTTCAACTCTGTGCGGCCTTGGGAGAGCTGGGAAGTTATCTACGCCACAGGCCCTCATTGGCCAAGTGAGGATAGAAATCACGCTGCCTCGCAGGACAGTCAGTAAATACCCAGCCCCACCCCGTGCCTGGCGTGCACTGTGCAGTATTATCAGGAATTGTCAATAAAAAGCAGCCCATGATGCTCACATGTGCTTCTATGTTATAAAGACAACACACTCGCCCACGTTAGGAGACCGCACCCACAGTCCTGTACAGGCAGCTCTGGGGGCAGGTCTGGAGGGGCACTCATAGTCACTTCTGCGTGGAAGGGCTGGGGAAGGTTTCCAAGGCTGCCCGTGACACATATGATTTTGTTTTTCTGCAATGGGCATCTTTTGCAATAAAAAAAGACAATATTAGCTCTTGTAAGAAACATGAAACACGCATCACATCTGGATTCACCCTCATGGCTTCACGCCCATATTCAACACCCCCTTCAGGAAATCCTTCCTCAAAAAATCCAGGATTTCGCCAGCGGTGGTCGGCGGCACCTCCTCTTACTCAGATGCAGTCGGCGTCCGCCTCGTCTTTGCCGCTATTTCCAGATCAGTTTCTTTCCCCTGAGTCACTTTAATAATTCTAAGCAAACTAAAAATAAGGTCGTTTCTTCCTTCTTTTTCTTTTGGTTTATTTTCTTTCTTCTTTTCTTCCTCCCTCCCTCCTTCCCTTCCCTACTTCCAACTATGCAGAGTTTTCCTATAATCATAACATAGTAACTGGGAAAAGGAGTAGAGAAAGCGTTTCTTTTCCCTGTGGCCTGTGAACAGAATGCGATGGATCTCTGCACTGCCACATTCTGAGTGAAACCAGCACCTTGCATTTACAGCAGTGACTTTCCTCATGCGATGAAGCCACATAGGGACAGCCACAATTTGATTATCACTTGAGGTGATAAGCTGGCTTCTGACTCTCATAGGTCTCCTCACCTGCAGCCATGCACACACCCAGCAAAGAGCTGGCCCCACAAGGTTAACTCTGAGCCCAGTGAGGGGGATGTCCGGACCCAGTGGAGGGGGATGTCCGGGCCCAGTGGAGGGGGATGTCTGGGCCCAGTGGAGGGGGCTGTCCGGGCCCAGTGGAGGGGGATGTCCGGGCCCAGTGGAGGGGGCTGTCTGGGCCCAGTGGAGGGGGATGTCCGGGCCCTGTGGAGGGGGATGTCCGGGCCCAGTGGAGAAGTGTGTCCAGGCCAGTGGAGGGGTGTGTCCGGGCCAGTGGAGGGGCCCCCCAGGAAGGAGCATTTTCTCCCTGCCTGAGAAGCACTTAGATAAGCACTTGGCTTAGTGTCAGAATGGAGAAGAAGAAGAAAATTAAATGGGAGCTAAACCCAGGGCAGTTCTCATTTGCTTAGGTGTGTCCAGAAGCTGAAGTGCACGTGGGGCCTGTGCTCCCTCACAGAAGGCACCACACCATCCACTGCAGGGACCACACATCCTGTGCTGTCCACACATCCACTGCAGGGACCACACACCCCATGCTGCTCAAACGTCCACTGAAGGGACCCCCTACCCCTGCTGCCCACACATCCACTGCAGGGACCATAGAGCCCATGCTGCCCACACCATCCACTGCAGGGACCACACAGCCCGTGCTGTCCACACCATCCACTGCAGGGACCACACAGCCCGTGCTGCCCACACATCCACTGCAGGGACCACACAGCCCGTGCTGCCCACACATCCACTGCAGGGACCACACAGCCCGTGCTGCCCACACATCCACTGCAGGGACCACACAGCCCGTGCTGCCCACACATCCACTGCAGGGACCACACAGCCCGTGCTGCCCACACATCCACTGCAGGGACCACACAGCCCGTGCTGCCCACACATCCACTGCAGGGACCACACAGCCCGTGCTGCCCACACATCCACTGCAGGGACCACACAGCCCGTGCTGCCCACACATCCACTGCAGGGACCACACAGCCCGTGCTGCCCACACATCCACTGCAGGGACCACACAGCCTGTGCTGCCCACACATCCACTGCAGGGACCACACACCTCATCCTGTCTACACTGTTCACTGCAGGGACCACACACCGCATTCTGCCCACACTGTCTACTGCAGATGACCACACAGCCTGTGCTGCCCATCCCTGTCCTGGGTAGACCTGTTGTCTGTGGCTGTAGAGGAAGTGGAAGCCATGCATCCCTTAGACACACGTGGGCTTCAAGGGTTGCCAGGTGGAAATTAAAGCCACATCACATGACCCTTGTGTGAATGGTGACATCTGAACCATTCAACAGGGTTCAGGGACAGAAGCCTGCCTGGGGCGTCCAAGAGCAGGAGGAAGCCACACTGAAAACATTGAGTTTGGGTCTTGCGCCAGCTGGCCCTCAAGGTCAGGCATAGATGGGCATCACCCTTTATGCTCATGAGTGAGTGTGTCCTTGCCAAATCCCGTCCGTAACTCGGAGTCCAGTTCTGTGGGAAATGCTGCCAACCTGTGTGTTAGGCAGAGTTTAGGAACTTGGACTCTGGGTGCTAGGCCAGGAAAGCCAAGACGCTGATCCAGTGTCTTGCTTCTTCTCTTGCTGTCCTGGGATTAAGGCTCCAGAGAGCAGACCCTGGTCACAAAACATCACAAAGACCAAAAGTAACAACTCAGCCAAACTCCATCTGCCTTTGCCACTTGATGCCACTGGGATTCTGTGTCACTTCAAGTTCCTGACTTTGTGCAGTGCTGGAAGTCACGTGTTAGCCAGACGGTGCCACGTGCATTTGTGCAGTGCTGGAAGTCAGGTGTTAGCCAGACGGTGCCACGTGCATTTGTGCAGTGCTGGAAGTCACGTGTTAGCCAGACGGTGCCACGTGCATTTGTGCAGTGCTGGAAGTCAGGTGTTAGCCAGACGGTGCCACGTGCATTTGTGCAGTGCTGGAAGTCACGTGTTAGCCAGACGGTGCCACGTGCATTTGTGCAGTGCTGGAAGTCAGGTGTTAGCCAGACGGTGCCACGTGCATTTGTGCAGTGCTGGAAGTCACGTGTTAGCCAGACGGTGCCACGTGCATTTGTGCAGTGCTGGAAGTCACGTGTTAGCCAGACGGTGCCACGTGCATTCTTTCATGTCACTGACTTCGCAGCCATGCTCAGGGTGCTTTTCCACTAGACTAGCAGGGATGACACAGGTCCCACTGAGACACAGGAGCCCACAGGTCCAAAGTCCCCAGAGGCAGCCACAGCACCAGGGAGACCTGAAAGGAATGCTTTGAGGACCAGGAAGAAGTGATGGAGGCAACTTGGGCTCTATGGAACGTGGCCTCCCATGTGCAGGCTCCCTGGAGCACAGGTCCGCAGAACATGAGGCTCCGTGGACACAGCTTCATGGATGCATGTTCTGTGGACACAGGCTCTGTGGAACGTGGCCTCCCATGTGCAGGCTCCCTGGAGCACAGGTCCACAGAACATGGGGCTCCGTGGACACAGCTTCGTGGGCAGGTTCTGTGTACACAGGCTGTGTGGAACAGGGGCCTCCTGGGTGCAGGTTCCCTGAAGCACAGATTCCCTGGAACATGGGGATGTGTGGACACAGCTTCGTGGATGCAGGTTCTGTGGACACAGGCTGTGTGGAACAGGGGCCTCCCATGTGCAGGTTCCCTGGAGCGCAGGTTCCCTGGAGCACAGGTTCCCTGGAACATGGTGCTCCGTGGACACAGCTTCGTGGATGCAGGTTGTGTGGACACACGTTATGTGGAACAGCAGGTTCCCTGGAGCACAGCTTCCCTGGAACATGGGGTTCTGTGGACATAGCTTTGTGGATGCAAGTTCTATGAAGACAGGATGTGTGGAATGTGGGCCAGCCCTCTCACTTAGCCCCAGTGCCCACCTTTCAGCTGGTGACATGCATCCGGCAGAAGCTCTGGCCTCCAAGTTTGTCTGTGGTTAGTTAGGACCACAGCCATGTTCTCTTACCTTGTGTGAGCTGGGGCCACAGCTCAAGGGCTCCTGCACAAAGGGCTGGGTGAGTGGCATGCAGGTCCAAGCTCAGGGACCCTCCTTCCCAGTACAACCTGAGTGTGCCCCTCCAGATGGGTCCTTACCCTGAAATGAAGGCAGTGCTGCCAATTCATCATCACTGTGGCTATTTTGAACAACTTGTTTTCTTGCAAAATAATGTTCAGTGTTTACTGTGCCTGTGTTTACTGTGCCCGTTACATGCCAGGCATAGTGACAAGCATTTTATACTGACTTGTCCAGGCCCTGGGTGGACACCTTCACTTGTGCCTCTTTTGGGGAACTGGCCAGTGGAGATCCAGGCTCTATCACAGGTTGTACGTCTGTACCACATCAATGCTCTCTCACCCCATCTATTCTTACCTATGTGAAAGATGGCCCACCTGACTCGGATCTGGGTGTTCGGTCATCAACAAAGGCAGTGTCGTTAGAGCCACATACTGTTCAGACCTGGACACAGCATTGTGGAGGCCGCCTCCTGCGTGGGGTTGCAGAGAGAGAAGGGAGCAGTCCTGTGTGCAGGGTCCTTCTCACCCCAGCTCTGCCCTCGTTGTAGAATCTTCTCTGCAGGGACAAGTCTGTCCTGCCTGGAGGGACCAGGAGCCTCTTCCACCGCAGCCTTTGTCTAGTGGATCTGAACCGGACAGGCATGACGTCATGCAGGGCTGGAGAAATTTTTCGGTGGCCGGGCTATTGAGACTATCGACGTGACCCGGGGCGAGGAGGGTGGTGCCTGAATGCAAACACCAAAGAAAATGGTCGACTTTGGTTTCTGACATGTGGATGCTGTGGCTGCAGCCCCTAACAGTGCCTGTCCCCACTCAAGGACAGCAGCGTCTCAGCCAATGGGACCCTGTGCTCCAATGGGACTGCTGGCATTTTTCTGGATCTTGTTGCTCCATGACACCCATTTGAAGAGCTGGCTGATGTGGCAAACGTGTTAATAAGGGATGTCAGATTGTTCTGCCATCCCTGCACCAAGGACACAAAAACAGCCATCTCCCTTCGGCCAGACCCTGAGTCTGAGGCCGGCTCCGAGTGGGGCGTCATTCGTGGTGGTTCCTCCAGCCAAGTGGCCAACTGAGCTGAACCGAGCCAAATCCCTTATGAATTTTGAGTAAATTTTCTTCTTTGGTAGAAATTACTATGATTTTTAGTTGTATCACGTGAAGTCTAAAATTCACAGACTATGAAAAGGGGATTTTTTTATCACGATATTATGGCTGATTATGAAATCAAAGTAATGTAGCTCTGAGAGAAAACGTAGCTGCATGTTTGCTCCTAAAGCTGTAAATGCAGAGTAAACCCGTCCTCGGAGAAGGAATTTGGAAGACGGAGGAGACTCCAGTGAAGTTTGCAAACTGGGAAGATGCAGCCATTGGTGAAGCAAAGGCGCCTGGAGAACAAAGGGAAGGTTCCAGTTTGTTTGTTTTTTTTTTTTTTAGTCAGAGTCTCGCTCTGTCTCCAGGGCTGGAGTACAGTGGCTCAATCTCCACCTCCCGGGTTCAAGCGATTCTTCCGCCTCAGCCTCCCGAGTAGCTGGGACCAAAGGCAGACACCACCATGCCGGGCTAATTTTTTTGTATTTTTAGTAGAGACGGGGTTTCACCGTGTTGGCCAGGATGGTCTTGATCTCCTGACCTCGTGATCCGCCTGCCTCGGCCTCCCACAGTGCTGGGATTACAGGCGTGAGCCACGGCCCCGGACAGGAAGGTTTCTGTTTTAAAGCAAAAGCTCCCACCCAGGTTTCAGTCACGTGTGTGTGTGAAAATGAAGGACAAAATGCTTAGTTCTGGTTGGTCAAGGCAGCTGAGCTCCGATTGGTTGATAACAGCTGAGTCTTGATTTGGCCGAGGCCAGTGAGCCCAGAAAGGCCCCCAGGTGCACGGGTGTGGTTTTGGGGAACTCTGGGTGTGTGTGACCTCGAGTCAGCAAACGGCTGCTGAGCTCTGTTTTAGCCACTCAGGACCCACCTTGGACAGGCTCTTTCCGCTTCACAGCAGTTCCCAGGAGTGGCCGTCTCTCCTCCGGCAATACCTGGTCTTATCCTGGACTGAGAATCACATTAATGCTTATTTTTATAGGTAAATTTCTCAAATTCATGTTTAATAAGTAGGACTGGGATTTAAACCTCAGAGCTAACAGCAAAGCATTTTAGACCCTAAACTCTGTAAAATATTTGAAGAGATTTATTCTGAGCCAAATGTGAGTGACTATGGCCTGTGACAAGTCCAGGAGGTCCTGAGAACGTGAGCCCAAGGTGCTCAGGGTGCAGCTTGGATTTACACTTCAGGGAGCCGTGAGACATGAACCAAATACATTTGAGAAGTACATGAGTGTGTTAGGGTTAGGGATGGCAGGGACACAGAGGGACAGGAGGGACACAGAGGGACAGCAGGGACACGGAGGAACAGCAGGGACACAGAGGGACAGCAGGGACACGGATGGACAGGAGGGACACGAATGGACACGAGGGACATGGAGGGATGACAGGGACACAGAAGGATGGCAGGGACATGGACACTAGGGACACAGAGGGACAGGAGGGACACAGAGGGACAGGAGGGACACAGAGGGACAGCAGGGACATGGAGGAACAGCAGGGACACAGAGGGACAGCAGGGACACGGATGGACAGGAGGGACACGAATGGACACGAGGGACATGGAGGGATGACAGGGACACAGAAGGACGGCAGGGACATGGACACTAGGGACACAGAGGGACAGCAGGGACACGGAGGGACAGCAGGGACACGGAGGGACAGCAGGGACACGGAGGGACAGCAGGGACACAGAGGGACAGCAGGAACACGGATGGACAGGAGGGACATGGAGGGATGACAGGGACACAGAAGGATGGCAGGGACATGGACACTAGGGACACAGAGGGACAGCAGGGACACGGAGGGACAGCAGGGACAAGGAGGGACAGCAGGGACACGGAGGGACAGCAGGGACACGGATGGACAGGAGGGACACGGAGGGATGACAGGGACACAGAAGGACGGCAGGGACATGGACACTAGGGACACAGAGGGACAGCAGGGACATGGAGGGACAGTGGGGACACGGAGGGACAGCAGGGACACAAAGGGACAGTGGGGACTCAGAGGGACAGCAGGGACATGGAGGGACAGCAGGAACACTGATGGACAGCAGGGACACAGAGGGATGACAGGGACACAGATGGATGGCAGGGACACAGAAGGACGGCAGGGACATGGACACTAGGAACACAGAGGGACAGCAGGGACACAGAGGGACAGCAGGGACACGGATGGACAGGAGGGACACGGAGGGATGACAGGGACACGGAGGGATGGCAGGGACACAGAGGGACAGCAAGGACACGGATGGACAGGAGGGACACGGAGGGATGACAGGGACACAGAGGGACAGCAGGGACATGGAGGGACAGCGGGGATACAGAAGGACAGTGGGGACACAGAGGGACAGCAGGAACATGAGGGACAGAGGGGACATGGAGGGATGACAGGGACACGGATGGATGGCAGGGACACAGAAGGACGGCAGGGACATGGACACTAGGGACACAGAGGGGTAGCAGGTACATGGAGGGACAGCGGGGACACAGAGGGACAGCGGGGACACAGAGGGACAGCGGGGACTCAGAGGGACAGCGGGGACACAGAGGGACAGCAGGGACTCAGAGGGACAGCGGGGACTCAGAGGGACAGCAGGGACACAGAGGGACAGCAGGGACTCAGAGGGACAGTGGGGACACAGAGGGACAGCAGGGACACGGAGGGACAGCAGGGACATGAAGGGACAACAGGGACACTGAGGGACAGCAGGGACACAGAGGGACAGCGGGGACTCAGAGGGATGACAGGGAGACAGAAGGACAGCAGGGACTCAGGGGGACAGCGGGGACACAGTGCCCTTGCAGGGATTCGGCATCACCTTTGTGGCATTCTTGCCAATAGTGCATCACTTCGGTCCAATTGGACAGACCAGATAGTGGGCAAAATAACAGATCAACAGTCTTTCAATTTGTCAAGATCCAGAAGACAAGGGAGCAGCCACGGCAGCTGGAGGCCACGGCTCAGGGCACCTGGACCCAGCGGGCCCCCCCGCTGGACCCTGGAGCAGAACCAGGCCCACGTGGAAACGCTGTGAGCTTTACGTGAAGTCTGTTGGTTTAACGAAAGGCAAAGTGAGTGTGAGTGTCCTGATTCTGGCAGCCATGCTGGGGCCAAGGGGCTAACTCAGGGAAGCTGGCTGTGGTGTGTCAGGAAGGGCTGTGTTTTTTTTGTGACTCTTCTGTAAGACTAAAATTAGTTAGAAGTAAAAAGCTAAAAAAAAGAACATATTTGACATCATTCAGAATAGTTTGCACGTCAGCTAGAAACTGAAGGACGGATTTCCAGAGCCTGGCTGGGGCGGGGGCGGGAGGTGAACTCCCCACATCTTTCCGAGGGTCAGTCTCCTGATTCACGGACACCAGGTGCACAGGGCGTGAGCCAGGGTGTTCACTTCCTGGAATAATGCGTGGCGTTTGCGGATGTCCAGTGACCCGAGGGCCCCCTCAGACCCACCACGTCCCTTCAGATCCTCTGGGGTGGGAACAGTGTGTTCGGATTTCTGTGAGAAAGGACAGTGGCTTCTGTGATCGTGTTTTATAAAAACTCCTTCACTCTTTCAGAAAATTTGCTGTAGGATAACTTGCCAACTTATTTTCAGGAGAGTAACCGTCGTGTAAAATGTTGCCAGGTTGGAGGCCACCAGGACCAGTCCCCTGCCACGCACCCTGTCCACAGTCAGCAGTGAGCTCAGGCTTCCTGGTGGTCAGGGTGGTGTCCGTGCACACACCTGGCACAGCTGGGAAGTGGGACCCACGTGCTGATCATTCATCTTACCTTCCTCCCAGGGAACACTCCCCCTCCCAGCGGTTACTGCAGCACTCACCCTCCTGACCGGTCTCCCTGCAGCAGTCCTGAGGGCAGGGATCTACCTTATTGATGTCTCACATGGAGAAGGTGTTTAATACTGACCTTCACCCTTTCAGCAAGTTTCTAAGCAGAGACATGCAGAAAATTCTGCTTTCACGTTTGAACCAGTGGGCAGAGCCAAACTCGGGGTCTCTGGAAGGACATGCCGGTGTGCCAGGTGCCCAGGACAGCAGAATGTCCGACTTGTCCTGAGGGCCATCTGCAGGAAGCACCAGTGGCAAGGGCTGAGGGTGCCCTGGGTGTCCCCAAGGGCTGTCCCCACCCCTCACTGGTGTCCAGTGCACACGGGGACAGCTTGAGCACCCCTACCCCCACCCCCTCCTCCATGACAGTGCAGGAGCGGCCGGAAGCTGACTCTGGGTGGACACTCAGAGCACAGACCATCTCGCCAGCTGGTTCCTGCTACCCTGAAGATGCCAGATTCTGGGTCATGGTTTTGGAATGGAGTGTTTTAATTGACATATTTAGCTAAGATAAACAAGCTTTTTTGTAATGTCTTGTTTGCTGGAAAATTAGGAAATTGAAAAGGCTTGGAGGGTGGGCACATGAGAGAATTGCGAAACTGAAACTGAACCTTGGTAGGAGTTGAGGGGTGGATGTGAGAGGAACAGCCCCTGGGAAGTGTGCTCTGGGCAGGGGCTGTAGGTCCTGGCTCCTGGGAGGTGTGTCTGGGCACAGGTTGCAGGTCCTGGTCCCTGGGAGGCATGCCTGGGTGGGGGCTGCAGGTCCTGGGCCAGGTCAGGAGCTGGATGTCCCGCTGGGACCCTGGCAGGTAGTAATGGTGAAGATGACCCAGAAGAGCTGAAAGATGATTCTCTGGCGCTCTGGCAGAGGGGAAGGATAAAGCAGTAGCAGAGGATACCGTGAGGCTGGGCCTCTCGGTGGAGACCCCTGGGAGATTTTGAAAGTCCCAGAGCACATGGGGCAGCCTAAGAAAATTTCCAGGTGTTCCTTTCACGTCACACTCAAAATACCTGACTTTCAAACTCAGAATTAAACTCTAACAAAAATTAAACAAGCACACGTTTCCCCAGAATGTTCTGTGAACCTTCAGAAGTTCTGGAAGGGACTGAAGATTCTGTCCGAGTGTCAGCGGGGCAGGCCACACAGTTTCTGTCCCAGTGTCAGCGGGGCAGGCCGCATGGTATGATCTGGATTTGTGTCCCACCGCAACCTCATGTCGCGTTGTGATCCCCAGTGTTGAAGGAGGACCTGGTGGGAGGTGACTGGCTCACAGGGCAGATATCCCCCTTGCTGTTCTCATGGTAGTGAGTGAGTTCTCGTGAGATCTGCTCGTTTTAAAGTGTGTAGCACCTCACCCTTTGCTCTCTCTTTTCTCCTGCTCTGGCCTCGTAAGTGATACCGGCTTCCCTTTGCCTTCTGCCATAACTGTAAGTTTTCTGAGGCCTCCTCAGAAGCAGAAGCCTATACAGTCAGTGAAACTGAGCCAAGTAAAACTCCTTTCTTTATAAATAACCCTTATAAGGTAGTTCCTTATAGCAACGAGAGAATGGAATAATACAGAAAATTGGTATCAGGAGTGGAGTGGGACATCGCTATAAAGATATCTGACATGTGGAAGCAGCTTTGGAACTGGGTAACAGGCAGAGGTTGAAAGAATGTGAAAAGCTCAGAAGAAGACAGGAGGGTGAGTGAGTTTGGAACTTCCTAGAGATTTGTTAAATTGCTGTGACCAAATGCTGATAGTGATATGGACAGTGATGTCCAGGATCAGCTGGTCTCAGATGAGGTGAGGACCTTCTTGGGAACTGGAGTAAAAGCCACCCTTGCTATGCCTTAGCAAAGAGACTGGAGGCATTGTGCCCCTGCCCTGGGGATCGCTGACTTTGAAGTTGAGAGAGAGGATTTAGGGCACCTAGCGGAAGAAATTTCTAAGCAGCAAAGTGTTCAATATTTGGCCTGGCTGCTTCTAAAAGCCTATGCTCATTTGCATAAACAAAGAAATGATCTGAAATTGGAACTTAAATTTAAAGGGAAAGCAAAGCATAACATTTTGGAAAATTTGCAGCCTGGCCATGTGGTGGAAAAGAAAAACCCATTTTCTAAGAAAGAATTCAAGCTGGCTGCAGAAATTTGCATAAGTAAAGAAGAGCCAAGTGCTCATAGCCAAGAAGACGGGGAGAATGCTGCAAAGGCATTTCAGAGAGCTTCATGGCAGCACCCCCCCATCACAGGCTCAGAGGCCTGGGGAGAAGAATGATTTTGTGGGTCAGGCCCAAGACCCCACCACCCTGCACAATCTGGGGACATGATTCTTGTGTCCCAGCTGCTCCAGCTCCAGCCATGGCTAAAAAGGCTCCAGGTACACCACTGCTCCGGAAAGTCCAAGCTGTAAGCTTTGGCAGCTTCCACGTGCTGTTAAGCCTGTGGGTGTGCAGAGGCCAAGAGCTAAGGCTTGAGAGCTCCCGCCTAGATTTCAGAGCATGTACGGAAACTCCTGGGTGTCCAGGCAGCAGTCTGCTGCAGGGCGGAGCCCTTGTGGAGAACCTCTACTGCGGCAGCAAGGAGGGGAACTGTGATGTCGAAAGCTGAAGCGGAGGACATTAAAACCCTTGCTCTGCTTCCTCCGCAGCCCAGCAGAGCTCGCAGTCTGTGGTCAGTGCTCTCCCGTCAGGAAGGAGTGCTGGTCAGTGTTCACGCCAAAATCAGAAAAGAGAGGGGTGACATCAGGTTGGTTGAAACCAGCATGGTCTCTTCTGAAGGGGCTGGATTCTGTGTAGCCCTCAGGGAAGGAAGCCTAATGGTACTTACTGAGGGAGGGGTCGTGAGGCATGTCTGACCTCCCGTCCTGTCATGGCTGCAAACTCAGTTTGTGAGGTTTCTTGGCGGTCCCTGTGGCCAAGGGGGAGGGGTTATTTCAGTTGGTTGGGGAACTTAGAATTTTACTTTTATTCCTCATAATCACAAATTATTCCATGTAAATTGACAGCGGCTATGAGGAAGCTGAGAGAAGCCGACAAGTACTAAAAAGAATCGCAGCAGTTCTGCAAATGACTCTCACCATGTCTCGAAGTTGCATCCATTTAGCAAGATGCCTGTGTAACGTGTCAATCATTCAGCACGATGCCTACACAACATGCCAATCATTTAATAAGATGCCTGCATAACACGTCAATCATTCAGCAAGATGCCTGCATAACATGTCACGACATCCCTTACATCCCCGGGACGAAAAGGGAAACAGAAGAGTAGCTGTAGTCGCTCTGCTTTTTGCTGATTGTCACACCATCCACGTGCTGTTTGCAAAGAGCTTCAGACATGTCCCAAAGCCCCCCACACCATTTGGGAACAAAATATGATCTCTAGGAAAGCAGATATTTAAACCTCTGAATAGAAATATTCCAAACTTTGGGTCATAAAAGTCATGTGGAGACATATCACATGGAAGTAATTTCCTTTTTAAACATACACTCAGTCCTTAAACAAAATAGAATGTAGTCGTTTGCTTCAAATGTATTGACGAGCCATGGGTTTTTCTCACATTTACTTTGAAAGCAGAGCGAAGTGCATACAACGCTTGCCACATGAGGAAATCATAGGAGTGCTTTTAAAGACCATATGTAAATGCACCTTCTAATACATACTTCAACCACAGATAACTTTAAATGCATTGTTACTTCAGATGTGTTTGCTGTCACCACAACTAAAAGTCAGGGAACTTTCATTATCCATCCCGAGAGGTTATGGCTCTGAAGGCAGCCCAAGGGGGAAAAGCCCTGGCAGGCGGGTGAGGGCCTGGCCAACCCCAGCCTCTCAGCATCCACCTTTCCAGCCTGTGCCCATTACCCGGTCACATTTCAAGGCAAGCGTTCTCCGTGGCAGGTGCCGTGGTGAGGCGGTGTGTCACTTCCCCAGCGTGGCGATCTGGGCCAGCAGCCAGACTCTTGACTGGCCTTCTTTGTTTAAAGCCGCCTCCCTGGCCGACAGGCTGAGAAACTTTGCCGCCTGGGCCCAAGCCTCTGCCTGCTCCTGGACCTCACCCTCCCTATGTGCTACAGACCTCGTGGACCGAATGGCACCCCCAGTCCTATGCCGAAGTCCCAATTCCCAGTGAGACTGTATTTGGAGTCAGAGCCTTTGGGTGCAGCAAGAGACCCTGCATCCAAACGCCCCTTCCCTCCCTCTCTCCAGGAGCCCTTGGGCAGGGTTGGCTACACATCTGGAACCTAGAGGGAGGGATGTTTCCCTCAGAAGTGTGCAAACTTTCTTTCCCAATTTCAACTTTGATTCTTGGAGGTGATTTGGGTGCAGAGGAGACCACAGCTGCGCTAGGAAGACCAGAGCAGGAGAGGCAAGTGGGCCCCCCGGGAGGGCCACGGAGACCCTCAGACAGAGCAGCCAGACCCAACTTCCAGGCCTCCTCTGCTGGGGATTTGGTTTGTGACCTGAGACGAGAGGGTGGGCCTTAGCTCCCTGTCTGGAGCATGGTGAGATGGAAGCAGAGGCCCGAGGCTGCAGCATCGTAGAGTCAGGGCCACGGCCTCACCAGCCGCAGCCGCCAGGGTGAGTGCCTGGGAACAGGGTGGAGGCACAGTCTGCTGCTGTGGGCCTCTGGCACTGTGAAAGGTTTCCAGTCGGACGTCCCCGGAGGTCCATCTGCTGCCTGTCCCGGTGTCCCTGCCGAGGCAGAGCAGAGGGCATGGACTGCCCTTTTCTTCCGGCGACTTCTACATGGCCAAACTGTCCCATCTGTTAGCACCTTGGCCCGATTTCCTCCAACGCCCTGCCCATGGCCACAGATGTGCCCTCCTCAATGGGGGATCCTTCTCCCAGCTGAGCCCTCATCAGCCTCACTCTCAGCCTCCACGTTTGCCCATCACCTGGCTCATGTGTCAAGACAAGGCCAGGTCCAGCTGCTGGAACAGAGTTCCACAGAACGGGTGACTCAGCAGAGACGAAGCCTCTGGGACAGAGTTCCACAGAACGGGTGACTCGGCAGAGACGAAGCCACTGGAGCAGAGTTCCACAGAATGGGTGACTCTGCAGAGACGAAGCCTCTGGGACAGAGTTCCACAGAACGGGTGACTCAGCAGAGATGAAGCCCTGGGCCCCGGCGCTCACTTCCCATCTCACCAGTGTTGTCTGCATGGCAGTGTCTCATCTTGGTGGGTTGTAAACGTAGCAAAGCGTGCTCCTGCCCCACTCCTAGGCTCTTCCTTAGCCTGTGAAAAGCTGACCCAGGGCTCCCACACGGACCCTTGTTTTCTTCTTGGGGCCACGCAGTGCAAGCTCCCAGCCTTGTGGGCACACGGCCTGTGCCATGGCCATGACCGTAGAGCAAAGGCAGCCGCAGGCCACCCAAGGCCAGCGGGTTCCCTGCACCGTGAATTCCATCCCCTTTCCATGTGTCATAAAACACTGATCTTTTGCTGTTGTTTTTTCTTCAATCATTTACAAAGATAAAAATTATTCTTAGTCTACAGGCCGTGTGAAAACAAGGGACAGGCTGACTGGCCACAAGCCATGATCCAGAAAGTCCCGTCAGAGAATCACAGTGCTGTTCACCCCCAGCTCCTGAGGCCTGACTCCCTGAAGCTATGGGATCAAATGCCTCCTGCCCCATCAGAGGGAGCCATGGACTCCCACAACAGGGCCCAGAGATGCATCCCCAGTATCAAGGCATCACAGACAAGTGCAGCTGACGTGCCCTGGGCTCTGTCTCCCCAGGGTTCTGAGGGCCCACTTGGGTGATCCCACCAGCCATAAAGATGGGAGCTTTTACTACAGATGGTGCACGATGGCAGATTGCCCGAGGAGGAACCTGAGCCGAGGGAAAGGAGAGCCCTCCTCTCAGAAGACAAGAATTTTGCCTAGGTTGCTCTAAGCAGACAGCAGGGCCCTGAAGCCATCGCCACCGGGCTCTGGAGCTCCCTCCTGTCCTGCAGTCCAATGTGGCTGCAGCAGTTGCTGAGGAGAATCATAGGAGATGAGTTGCCTGCCACAAACAGGCCCCTAAAAAGCCAGAGATGCCGTGAGGGGGCAGCTTGTAGAGAAGGAGATCCGGAGCCCATGCCGCCAGCTCTAGGAAGATCCCCCATGGAGACAGCACCTGTCTAGGACGGCCTCCACACCATCACCCCGTGGAGACAGCACCTATCTAGGACCCCATGGAGACAGCGCCTGGGCCTCCTGCTCTACGAAGGCCTCCACACCCTCTGGAACTTTCCCTTAGCCCTTCCTGCCTCTGGTCCACCTACAGTGCTGTTCACCTCGCTGGGGCAGCAAGGCTGTGTTTTCTAAATGCTCAGCATTGTTTCCTGAAGGTTTCAGTGGGTGTGAGTTGTTAACTCGACTTCTAAAACACTCAGAACAACTCCCATTGATCTGCTTCTGAAAGCAGCTATGATTCTCTCTGTGAAAACTGTGCAAAGGTTTTAGGAACCAAGACTGGGCATGACACAGGGCAACTGGAACACAGCCATGTAGGATTCCAGCTGAGGGAGTGCAAGCTTGTGGGTGGCTGCCTCGGTCTGTATGACTCCAGGTCTCTTCTGCATGAAATACAGTCATAGTCTTGCTGGTTCAAGAGCAGCTCTTGCTACTGAAGTTTGCTTCTCACTTGCACATAAAGGTTTTCATGGGTTTCATGCACCAACCAAAATATAAACACACAGCTCGCCACCACACATTCTGCAGAGAAGAGGTTAGCAGGTGGGTGCACAGACAGGGATGCTGCATCGTCAGCATAAGTGACCCAGGTCGGTCTTCACAGCTGCTGCCAAGGGTGGGAGTTTCTCAGGCAGAGGAGAGATCTCGTTTATTCCCTGTGCTTCCAAACCACAAGGAGAACCTTGGAGGGGGTCAAAGGAATCTAAATTTAATAAGAGGGAAGGAAGAACTTTGTAGCAGTTAGAGTTGCCTAAAATTGATAAGTTCATTCATTTGATTAAGTATTTATCATGTGCTATTCCATTCAGGGTGGACATCACTGTCTAGAAGGGTCAACAGCCATGCACACAGATTGCAGCAGTGGGAGGCAGTTGATCAGCACCACTGAGAAAAGAAATTACTTCCCACAGGCTTGGCCTCACAGAGAAGGTAAGCAGGAAGGAATGTGTCTGTTGTGGGCTGGGTCTGGGAAAGAGCCTGTCTGATGTGGGCTGGGCCTAGAAGACAGGTCACTTTGACCGTTTTGAGCAAAGGGCAGGGAATAAAGGTGGGTCAGGTGGCAGGTGGGGGAACTTGGTTTGTCTGAGGCCGAAGAGGGAAGGGTGCTGTGCATGTGCACTCAAAGCTCAGCCTGGTGCTGGTTGGCTCCACACCCAAGAGGAGAGAATGTCCCTGTGCTGAATACTTGAGCAGGGTATGAAAGCTCTGTGGTTCAGGAAGGATCACGGGTGAGGATGTCCCAGGCAGAGTGGCCATGCTGGATACTTGAGCAGGGTATGAAAGCTCCAGGCTTCAGGCAGGATCATGGGTGAGGATGTTCCAGGCAGAGTGGCCATGCTGGATACGTGAGCAGGATATGAAAGCTCCATGCTTCAGGAAGGATCATGGGTGAGGACATGCCAGGCAGAGTGGCCAAAATGGGGATGAGGTGTTCCCTTGAGAGTTAGGGGTGAAAAAAGGGAAAAGGGGTGATTTTAGGAGACAGTTTAGAGAGAGCAATGACCTGACTTCACAGTGGTTTGTGTGGGAGCATGAGAGTGGGAAGCCCAAAGTTTGGTTCTGTCTACCTGGTTGATGGTGGTTCCAGCACCAAATCAGGGCACCAGGGGAAGAAGCGGGATTAGGGGGAGTTCGATCAAGTGTTGAAATGTGAGTTTTAAGTGCTGATGGAACATCTGGTGGAGATGTTCCCAAGAAGTTGGGAAGTTACAGGACCAGAGGAGGATGGAACTGGTGGCAGATGCTCCAGAAGTCAGCTGCTGTGGTCCCGGGTCTGATGTGGGCTCCGGAGGACCCTCCCATCAGGCTGCATGACTGGGTGTCTGACTCCTGCAGAGGGAATTGTGTGTCTAGCGGACATGGTCTGTGATGATCTGAAAGATGTCTTCTGTGTTTGAGCTTCATGCAGCCTCGGTAGCTTAGACATTGGTCCATGAGAACCTGTGGGTTTGTGGCGGGTAATGCCTCCGTGCTGTGTGTTTGTGGGACCTGATGACTGTTTGGCCCAATCTCTCGTACTGTGCCGAGCCACACAGCTGAGGTGTGGTGCCCAAGTTGGTCACTGCAGCTGCTGCGGCATGCTTAGGGCAGGGAGGCCCTGAGCACTCTCTGCCTCTTTCTGTGCATTTTAAACATCTGAGTCCTAAGAGACTGAAAGCCACTGTTCTTTATGGGCTGGGGTCATGAATGTGTACTGACTCATTTATGGAGAGGGAAAGGTTGGGGTCCTGGATGCAGGCGGGCTCACAGGTCCAGACGGGGCGGCAGAGATGAACCAGAGTGTGCCAGGGTGGTGAGGCCCTGCTGGCAGCCCACCATGCACAGACTCTGGAAGCGGGAGGCACCAGCAGCAGGAGCAGCGTCTCTTCATCTTTGTTCTATGGGAGTGGGAAGCGAGGAAGAAGCAGCGGGCAGGCAGGGCCCGGGTGTGTGCGGAGCCGCCAGAGCTCTCTGTTCCTACTCTCTTGCCCTCTCCAGCCCACCCTGTTCCTAGAAGGCAGAGTCCAAGGGAGGAAGCAAACATCTCCTGTCTCGTGAGCCCCGGATCCCCCGGCCGGGCTTTTCTGGCTAGTGCTATGAGCTGCCCCAGGACGTGGGAGCCACACTTGGACTCTGGCCCCTAATATTGGGCCAGCTGTGGGTTGCTGCTTCTTGTCTGCTATGCGGTGGGGACAGGCTGAGGTCCAGGGGCCTTTCTGTGCTGACATCATGGCCGCACAGGGCTCCTGCCCAGCTTTCCACCAGCAGGTGTGTGACTCGCCTTTGCACCTCCTCCCTGAGCCTGGCTTTCTCCTGGGCTCTGTATCCTTGTTGGATATTTGGGGTATGGGGAGAGGAAGAGACCACGGAAATGGTGGGTCTTATGGTCCAAACATTCCCTTACAAATTAAGTCCTAACTCCAGCCAGCTTATTCACTGGAGAAGCAGCAGGCATCACACATGCCCTCTCCCGCCTCCCTCACACATCTGATCTCCACTGAACCTGGATGCCGTAAGCTGTCCCCGTTGGGTGTAGAGGACGTGGGTGCTGTCCTCTCTGGTTTCGTGTTGCTGGCTGTGATGAGCTCATAGCTGGGGCTGGTTGGATGGGAGTACACAGGCCAGGTGCCTGAAGACGCCCGGTGACTGTGGCCTGAGTTCTCCTGTGACGCCAGGACCCCATCACCCTAAGTCCTGACTGACTCATGGCTGCCTTTGCCAAAGGCTGAGAACTTTGGCCTCCCTGGCCCCTGTCTCTGTTCTGGAAATGCCTCAGTGGACATGCCCTTAAATGCACTTTTATAGGCTTCCTATGACCAACAATGATGATGTTATTCGTTAATAAGCATAACAATAAACATGCTTAGAAATGGGGCAGAATGAACCACAGAAGAAACCTGTTTCTGATTTCCAGAGCACCAGAGCCCAGCTGGAAGGCGGCTGCCCGAATCTGGAGCATTATGAGGACTTTATAGGGCTGTCCGTGCATTTATGAAGAGCACAAAAAAGAAGACAGTGCTTGCTGTTCTGGGAAGACCTCAGGGACGTTGTTCCTACCCCACATTTCCAGACACAGAACCACAGAGCTCCAGCCAGCAGCGGCCAGCAGCTTTTGCCGGGGGCATCTACATCCTGGCTGCATCCCGGCAAGAGCTGCCTGCTGCAGGCGCCATCTGTGCTGATCCAGACCTGGGCTGCCCTGGCTCCCCTCCCTTTCAGCAGGGCAGCCCCACAAAGGAGAGGGCCTGCCAGCCCCAGGTTTGTGTAAATATTTACCAGGCCACTCAGGCTGCTGTGATTTGAAGCTGTTGCCACATCACAAAACAGGCCAGAAAATGTGCTGGCAAGTTCCGGAAATGAGGCTGCTGAGGCACCAGGGCTGTAGGAGAAGCCTTGCTGTGGTCCCTGCCCTCAGGCTGCAGCGGGGGGAAGGCTGGGTTCTGGGTCTGCTTAGGTGGCACAGCCCAGGGCTGTCCTGGGGAGGAAGGTTCAGGCCTCCAGGAGAATCCAGGAGTGCTGCAGGGGGAGAAGGAGCTGTTCCAGGACAGCAGGGCTGTAGCCCCCACTGCCCCCACCACAGTCACCCCAGTCACCCAGGCATTGCCACGGTAGCTCCAGGGTAGCAGGGCCACAGCCCCACAGGCCCCACCCCAGTCACCGCAGGCATTGCCACAGCGGCTCATTTTATCAGCACCACTCAGCCCTGTCTTCAGGAGAGGAGGAATCAGGAAGCCAGAGGGGCACTGGACTGACCGCCTGATGCCCCTTGTCAGAGAAGCTCACTTCCCGTGGCTGCCGGGTCTTCTCTCAGGGAGGAGGCATAAAGGCATTCTGCTTTAGGATATCATACGTGGGATCCAGAAATTCTTACCCTGACCCTCTCACTACCATGAGAGACATGGTCCAGAGGGTGCGCAGGTGTATGAATACACATGCAAACACGTCTTCACTTGTAAACATGTGCAGGCATGTGGATGTGGGCATTGCACTTGTGCACACATGTGACCGTGTACTGTGTGGTGTGTGTGTGTGTGCATATGGACTGTGTGGACATGTGTAGACATGCAGATGTGTGCATTGCACTTGTGCACACATGTGTGACCATGTACTGTGTGTGTATGTTCTGTGTGGACATGTACAGGCATGTGAATATGTGCATTACACTTGTATGCACATGTGTGACCGTGTACCATGTGTGTGCATATGTGCTGTGTGGACATGTGCAGACATGTGGATATGTGCATTACACTTGTGTGCACATGTGTGACTGTGTACCATGTGTGTGCATATGTGCTGTGTGGACATGTGCAGGCATGTGGATTTATACACTGTACTTGTGTGCACATGTGTGACCGTGTACCATGTGTGTGCATATGTGCTGTGTGGACATGTGCAGGCATGTGGATATGTGCATTGCACTTGTGTGTACATGTGTGACCGTGGATCGTGTGTGTGCATATGTGCTGTGTGGACATGTGCAGACATGTGGATGTGTGAATTACATTTGTGTGCACATGTGACCATGTACTGTGTGTGTGTGTGCATATGTGCTGTGTGGACATGTGCAGGGATGTGGATATGTGCATTGCACTTGTGTGTACATGTGTGACCGTGGATCGTGTGTGTGCATATGTGCTGTGTGGACATGTGCAGACATGTGGATGTGTGAATTACATTTGTGTGCACATGTGACCACGTACTGTGTGTGTGTGTGCATATGTACTGTGTGGACATGTGTAGACACTTGTGTGTGCCATGAGTCCTTGTGTGTGTTGGTGCACTTTGAGAGTGGGCCCTCATTCACCCCTTGCTGTGTGATGGCCTGTGCCCACGTGGAAGCAGAGATCATGGCAGTCTCTGCAGTGAGGAGCTCAGAACGCCATTGCGGAGAGGCCAGGCACAGCATGCACGCCCTGAAACGTAGGTCTCCCTGTGACTTCAGGCAGTGCAGAGCTGGGCCCTGCAGACTCACTGGAGGCTCTGGAAGCCTCCAGGAGGTGACTTGGAAGCCGGGTGTGGAAGTGTCTTTCAAGCAGGTGACAGGGACGTGCACCAGCTTGGTGGCTGCATACCGCAGGTCCTCAGGTGCAGGTGGGCGTTTTGTCATTGCTATTTTCGAGATGATGGCTTGGGTGGTTCAAGCAGCAGCTGGGAGGTCATGAAGGAGAGACTTCACCTGTGCTGGCCCCCACCTGGCTGTGTCAGGGTTACCTGGGACTTAACAGGGCCTGGACTCCAGCCCATACCAATGAGACCTAAATTTCTGGTGATGCCCACGGGTGAGCATTTTTTAAAATGTCTACAAGAGATTCCAATGTACGACTGAGATTCAAGTCTGTGTGGAATTTACAGCAGGAAAATGGCCCTGGGTTTAGACAGGTGCAGGGCACGGAGCAGGTGGGCAGGGCTGAGGCAGAGGTGGGCTGTCGGGCTGCCCTGAACGCCAAGCAGCTGCCTCTCTTCTACGTCCAGCCTCCCGCGTGAGTCGGACACAGACCCAGGACCTCCTCCCAGCACCTGGCACCCTTGGTTTTTCCTGGGGACACAGAAGTCTCCAGCTCCTAGGCCTCCTTCATCACTGTCAGGCATGCCGGGCCTTTATTCATCTATAAATTACAGCATTTAGCAACAGTTCACTCGAAATATGAACAAATTCCCAGTTAAAGGAGTGTGTGCTGATCAGAAGCCTGGGAGAGCCTGGGTTTTCATGGTTGAAAGTTCTGGCTGGGCCTTGCCTCTGCCCTCCTCTGGGGGACAAAACCCCACCCACCACCTGGCTTCACTGCTGGGCTTGCTCCAAAGGCCCCTTGGAGTTGAGGCCATTTCGAGGCTCCACACCTGTGCTCGGCTCTGATGGCCAGGAGCAGCTTCTCTGGTGTCTTCTCTGTTGCGAAGTCACCTCCACCTTCCCACAGATGGCCTGGGGGCAACCAGGAGGCTTCTTCCGGGTCCTGTATCCCCCAGGCAGCCGTGCACTCTGGGAAAGCAAAGCACAGCCTGACATGCCATGCCCACGTGCCCATGCCACCCGGCCCTGCTGGCTGGCACTGTCCCAACCTCTCTGTCTCCATCTCTCCCTGTCTCTCTCCATTCCTGTCTCTCTGTCTCTATCTCTCCATCACCATCTCTGTCTCTCTCTCCCCATCTCGGTCTCACTGTGTATCTCTGTCTCGGTCTCTACTTCTGTCTCTCTTCAACTCTGTCTCTCCCCATCTGTCTCTGTCTCTTTTCATCTCTGTTTCTCTCTGTTCATCTCTGTATCTCTTCATCTCTCTTTCTCCATCTCTCTCTGTCTCTCTCCATCTCTGTCTCTGTCTCCCTCCATCTCTGTATCTCTTCATCTCTGTCTCTGCATCTCTGTCTCTATTTCATCTCTGTCTCTCTCCATCTCTCTCTGTCTTTCTATCTCTGTCTGTTTCCACCTCTGCCTCTGTTTCTGTCCATCTTGGTCGGTCTGTGTCCATCTCTGTCTGTATCTCTGTCTCCATCTCCGTCTGCATCTCTGTCTCCATCTCCGTCTGCATCTCTGTCTCCATCTCCGTCTCTGTCTCCCCACCCCCCACTCGGCAAGGCTGTGCCCCCACCAACTCCTCCACCCCTGGCTTCTCCCCATCTCTGACTGACCGGGGTCCTGGGGGAGGTCTGGGCTTCCTACTGCCTTGGTTACAGCCTCTCCTCCCCCAAATCTGTCCTTCCTCCTGGCCTAGTGAGTCCACATTTTATTCATGTGTGAGTACCTGTGACAATCAATAACAAATATCCAAATTGAAAAGGAAAAATACAAACTTGGTTTGTACAATAACAACTTTCTGTCTCAATCAGCTCTTCTACAAAAACGTTGACTGAGGCAAACCCCAGGTACAAAGTAAAAGTTTAGTAAAATTCAGCCCATTTCACTTATGTGACTCTGTCAAGGGCCTATAACAAAAGGCAGTTGCAGCTGAGTAATGAACAGTAACGTGCTTGGAACATAAGCAGAATGTAAGCTACCCGCCTGTCCAGTCTTTCCTGGGAAAGGCCACATCCAATCTTATGTTCAAGTGGTAATGGACCTGAGAGCTCCTGGGAAAACTGAAATGCGCTTTGATGTAAGCTGCCTTACTGCACGTGATGCGAGGCTCAGCAAGGCTTCTCTGAGGGAAAGACACCTCCTCCTTCGGGCATGGATACCCGTGGACGGCTCCTTAAAGCAGATGTATCCTCCCATTTCTTAAAATAGTTAAAACCTATGTACAGAGGTCTGGCTGGGATTGAGGAGCTGGCCGGAAGTGCCCGGAGTGGGCCCAGGGTCAGCAGTCATGCCTGGGGGACACACCTCAGCTGTGTGGCCTGAGAGCGCTGCTCACACTCTGAGCCTCAGCTCCTCCAAGGCTAAGACAATGATCTATCCTGTCTAGCACTGCGTTTGCAGAGGGGCCACCACCAGTGCAGGTGAACAGCCCTGCCTGGAGCCTGGCTGAGAGCACCGGGATGGAGGATGAGACTGTGGACGGCCACACGAGAGTGCTGCGGAAAGTTAAAGCACCATGTAAGCTCCAGGTGTGCTCCTGCCACGGGGCCATGACCCACCTGTCCATGCGCCTGCAGGGTGTGGGCACATGTATATGGAGTGTGCTGATGGGATCCTGTGCACGCCCAGCAGGCCTCCTGCCCTCCAGGCACGTAGATGCCCAGGCACAGCACCTGAGCAGGCAGGGCGGGAGCCAGGTGTTTGGCGCAGTGTGCGTGCCTGTGGAATGTGGCTCTGCAGTGGTGACTCAGCAGTCAGGCACTCAGGGCCCCAGGTGCTGAAGCAGGGGCAGAACCAGGCCGCCCAGGCAGGTACTGTTGTCCAAACTTTCACCTAGGAATGCTTCTTCCAGCTTCTGTAAAAGGGACACTGGCCTTGGTCCTATCCTGGAAATAAACAGTCCAGGAAACCCTACCCCCGAGGCATCTCTGCCACAGGCCTCCTCCTGGTCAAAGGTAGAGCCTTCCCAGTCCCAGGCCTGCCCTACCCACCTGAGCCTCCCAGGTCTGAGCTGGTCAGCTGGGTTAGGTCCCTGTACTCCCTCCCCAAGCCTCTGGCCACCCCAGCAGGGTCAGGGGCCTCCATCCTTAAAGGATGGGAAGTCAGAGAAACAGAAACCAAACCCCGGTGTCACGTTGCTACCACCACACAGCGGCACTGGGCCGGTGGTGCACCCTGCCCTGCCTTGCAGCGATGGCCTCAGTGGCCCCCAGGACAGCAGGCCTGTGAGGTGCCAGGAAGATCCCCATTCCTATGAAAAACCTGCGGCCAGGCAAGCCTGGGGGCCACGGACTTGCAGCTCCTCGGGGGGAGCGATGTCAAGGTGCTGGGGCCGGGTGGCTTGCAGATGCTCTGAGGCAGGCACGGTGGCATGAGCGGGTTCAGAAGGGGAGACCCACAGCCCGTGCCCCCATTATGGTGGCACTGACATCACTTGCTGGTGTGTGTATTAGAGGCTCATCCACATGCTCCCTCCCCACGCCCTTGCCCAGTGGACTCCTGGGTGCAACGTTAGGAGGTCCTAGGCAGACACCAGTGAAGGGGAGAAGAAGGCTCAGGGTGCCTACCTGCCTCCCTGCCTCTCCTCAGCTAGGGCTGTCTCCTCCTGGGCGTCTCCTGGGACCTTGCCCTGGTTCCTTCCTTGCTGGCTGCCCCTGCCTGTCACCTGCCTTCTGAGCCCTGCCCCAGGAAGTCTGGCTGTCCCTGTAACCAAAGGGTACCCAGCTCCACAAACACAGCTATTTGCCTGTTGTGGGTGGTACAGCGTGAGGGGAGCCCTTGGCCTCGCAGACAAACGTGCCCGGCAGTCTCCTCCGAGCCGCGGCAGTGCTGTCTTCATCTGTACAGAGGACGCGTGCTCCCGAAGCAGTGGAGGAGGCTGGAACTCTTGACACTTCGCTGTACACACAGGTACGTGGAAAACTGGAGAACAAACCAACCTCAAACGCTTATTAATGGACGGCCTTGAAGACTGGGAAGAGTCGCCCTCTGAGTGTGTTGTGCCTCTCCAAATTCCACCACGAGCAAAGGCCTGTCTTCAGGATCCCGTGTTTCCCGGGCTAATGTCCTGTCTGTTGTTCAGAAACGAGGCTACACCAGACTTGGGTTTCTGCCATGAGGGAGGCTGGTGCTGAGCAGATGGTGGGTTTCTGCCATGAGGGAGGCTGGTGGTGGCGTGCTGGCCAGATGAGCCGCTGCTGTCTTTTAACCATACAGTGACATTTATTCACAATTTGCAGTTACCAAAGCAAACATTTATTTGTCCCCACATCCTAGAGGACTATGTTATTTTTAATCTCCATTATACAGTTGAAGAAATGAGGCTCATTTATCCCGAATCATAAATTAATGGCCACATCTTTTGGCCATTAATTTCACGCTCTGAAGTTACTTTATGGCTTGCTAAGACAAAACACATCTCCTCAGGACCCACTGGCATGTTTGAAAGGTCAGTGTTTACTTTTTCTCCAAATTTTTTATTGTGGCAAATATAGGTGACCAAAAATGTGCTGTCTTAACCATTTTAAGTGTACAGTGCAGTGGCATTAAATTCCTACATGCAGACACCACCACCATCTGTCTCCAGAACTCTTTTTGAGTAGGCTGCCTTACTAGAATTAAAAAATAATTTTTAGATGAGACAGCAAATAAACTGATTTTAAAACATGGCCCCCTGGGTTCAGGGGGTGGTCTCCTCCACTGTGACTGTCCCCTGGCTCGGGGTGGTCTCCTCCACTGTGACTGTCACCTGGCTTGGGGTGGTCTCCTCCACTGTGACTGTCACCTGGCTCGGGGTGGTGTCCTCCACTGTGACTGTCAGTGGGCCCGAGGTGGTGTCCTCCACTGTGACTGTCACCTGGCTCGGGGTGGTGTCCTCCACTGTGACTGTCACCTGGCTCGGGGTGGTGTCCTCCACTGTGACTGTCCCCTGGCTCGGGGTGGTGTCCTCCACTGTGACTGTCACCTGGCTCGGGATGGTCTCCTCCACTGTGACTGTCACCTGGCTCGGGGTGGTGTCCTCCACTGTGACCGTCCCCTGGCTCGGGGTGGTGTCCTCCACTGTGACTGTCACCTGGCTCGGGGTGGTGTCCTCCACTGTGACTGTCCCCTGGCTTGGGGTGGTCTCCTCCACTGTGACTGTCACCTGGCTCGGGGTGGTATCCTCCACTGTGACTGTCACCTGGCTCGGGGTGGTGTCCTCCACTGTGACTGTCACCTGGCTCGGGGTGGTGTCCTCCACTGTGACTGTCACCTGGCTCGGGGTGGTCTCCTCCACTGTGACTGTCACCTGGCTCGGGGTGGTCTCCTCCACTGTGACTGTCACCTGGCTCGGGGTGGTGTCCTCCACTGTGACTGTCACCTGGCTCGGGGTGGTGTCCTCCACTGTGACTGTCACCTGGCTCGGGGTGGTGTCCTCCACCATGACGTCACTGGGCTCCTACACATGACATCACCAGGCTTGGGGGGAGTTTCCACTGAGACGTCACCAGGGTTGCAGGCGGTCTCCTCCACCAATAACATCCCGGACTCAGGGGTGGTCTCCTCCACTGAGATGTCACCAGGCTCACAGGTGGTCACCTTCACTGTGACGTCACCGGGCTCGGGGGCAGTCTTCTCCACTGTGACTGTCACCTGGCTTGCGGAGGTCTCCACCATGAAGTCACCGGGCTGTGGGGGGCTGGGGGCGAGTGGTCTCTCCACGGTGACGTCACCGGGTGGGGGGTGGGGGCGAGTGGTCTCCTCCACTGTGACGTCACCGGGCTGTGGGGGGGTGGGGGCGAATGGTCGCTCCACTGTGACGTCACCGGGCTGTGGGGGGGTGGGGGCGAGTGGTCTCCACTATGACGTCACTGGGCTGTGGGGGGTGAGGGTGAGTGGTCTCCTCCACTGTGACGTCACCGGGCTGTGGGGGGTGGGGGCGAGTGGTCTCTCCACTGTGACGTCACTGGGTGGGGGTGGGGGCGAGTGGTCTCCGCTGTGACATCACCGGGCTGTGGGGGGGTGGGGCGAGTGGTCTCTCCACTGTGACGTCACCAGGTGGGGGGGCAGGAGGTCTTCTCACTTGATGTCACCGGACTCGGGCGGGTGGTCTCCTCACCGTGATGTCACTGGACTCGGGGGTGATCCCCTCCAGCGTGACCCTGGCATCTGACGCCTGTGCCTCCCAGGGAGTGGAGTCCAGCCGGGCTGGGCAGGGTCCAGCCTCTCTTCCTGGCAGCGGGGAGGGTCACCGTGCAGCCCCAGGCGGGGACGTGGGCTCCGTCTTGAGAGCAGGGTGGCCGGCGCGGCAGGAAGGGCTGGGAGGCCCCGCCGGGTCTGCGAGGGGCTGTGGGCCTCATGCACGGGGCGAGGGGAGGCCCCGCCGGGAGTGGGGCGCAGTTGCGGGTTCGCTGGGCCCCTCCGGGGACCCCCGCAGGAAGGGAGCCGCACAGCCCCGGGAGGGACCGGAACGGACCCGGAAGGCGGCCCCACGGGCCTGCGGCTGAGGTGGGAGGGACGCGGCGCCTGCCTCCTGTGGCCTCGGCGGCCTCCGTGGCTCTCTCCCCTGGCGCCCCAGGACGCGCGTCGGCTCCCCGGGCCCTCGGCACCGCCCGGGAGCCTGAGCTCCACCCTCTCCTCCGCCGCGCTCCTCAGAAGCCCGCGGGCCCCCGGCGCCATCTTTCCTCAGCCAGCGCGGGAAGCGGCCCGAGCACGGCCCGGCTGGCGAGACCTCCCGCGAGGCGCGAACGCGGCCGGAGCAGTCGGAGCGGGGAGGGAACGAGAGACAAAGGCAGGAAACGCCGCGGTTCGCCGCGGGGCCGGGCCGGGAAGCACGGGAGGGCGGGCGCAGCAGACGAACCCGGGACGCCTCGTGCGGGTCGGAGCGACCGTCAGCTCCGCTCGGAGGGTGGAGGCAGCGCGGGGCTGAGGCAGGGTCTCCGGCGGGCCCGAGAAGAGCGCGCTGGCCTCGGGCAGTCCTGAGGGGTCGGGCTGGGGCGGCGGACCCAGGCCCAGGCCCCTCTGCGGGGCCGCACTGCGCAGACCCCGATGCAGGCCCGATCCCCTGCAGGGAGCGGCCTCCCGGGAGCCGCAGACCCGTGGGGGTGAGTGGGGTCGGGAACGTCAGCCCGTGGCCCCGCGAACCGCCGGAGGCGTTTTCCCACCCGTAGAGCCGGAGAAAATGCCCCTCCTGAGCCTTAGTCACATGGCCGGTTTGAGGATGTTTGAAGCAAAGTGGCTGTTCTAGAAGGCTCTTTATAAATTCTTAAGTGTTCATGCTCAGATAGACCCATAGTAACTTTATTAAATTGTCAATATTCAAATGCTTTCAATCTACACAACGACAATTGTGATCAACCTAATACTAATGTTATTTTGTAAAACACCATCCAGAAGGAAGCGCAGCATTAAAGCCCCGTGGCCTGCACTTTTCCGGGGCTCCTTCCGCAGGTCCTTGGCCAGCGGAAGCGGAAGTCCCGGCAACATCAGCACTTCCGGCCAAGTCGGCCTTCCGGGAAGTGGCTCTGAGCACCCGCCGAAGGCACAGCCAGCCTGGCCGAGTCCCGCCGCCTACCACGGAGTTCTGGGGCCACGCTGTGTGCTCACCAACCAAGCAGAGTGGGTCACCGTGGCCCACAGCACGAGCAAGGTGGAGACAGCAGAAGTGTGAGTCCAGTGTAGACGGCTACAAACTACAGTTTTCTGGACGTGTGGAGAGATGGATGCGGGGATGGAAGGAGGGTGGACGCACAGGCAGAGGAGTGGACGCAGAGATGGAGAGGCGGACACGCGGGCGGAGGGGCGGACATGTGGGCGGAGGGGCAGACACGGACGGAGGGGCGGACACGCGGACGGAGGGGCGGACACGGACGGAGGGGCGGACACGCCGGGTGGACCTGAGGATGACGTCCACATGGGTGGCTGGAAGAATGAGCTCTGCTCAGCGTTGTCTGTGCTGCCTTAGAGCTGGTGTGGTCGAGGGCCCGTGCTGGAAACCTTCGCAGGCATCATCCGGCCATTATCTAGGGCCTCTGACGCATGTTTGAGGTGAGGGATCACAGTTTCCATGCAGACTTTGTCAGCCTCTCCAGTTCAACGGAATGCAGTTGCTGTATTACAGGACGTGCAGAACTAGTCTCAGGTTCCTAACCCATAGACATCCTTTGCGATTTCTAGGTCAGATTCACTAGAGACATGTACTTATTTCCACAAATCTTCCCACAGACGTGCAACGTTACCATTCTGTTATTTGGAGAATGAAGTCCAGAGAGCCTGGGACAGCGTCCCATCCCTGAGTAGCCCCGACAGATGTGAGGGAGGCACCCACTGAACGGTGCTGTCCAGAGGACTGATTGTCCTGGACACCCAGACCTTGCAGCACACCCCCCGTCCAGGTGCAGAGCCCACTGTCCTCTCCACACCCACAGTGCTTTCAGGCCCATCTCCCCAGACACGCGATCCCTGTAGCAGCACTTGCTCCCCTCTTTGGGCAGCTGAATGGAGCCAATGGCTCCGAATTTCCACTTGATACTCAACTGGCTGGCGTCAGGCAAGAGGCCGTGTGCCTTGGGAGGAAGAGTTTAAACCTAGCAGATGCCAGGCACCCCTTGAGGGTGGAGACTGTGTTGCCTAAGCTGACCCAGGGCCTAATACTAATGAAGGGCCTCCATTTTACATTTTCAGTATTTTAGTCCCCACATGCAGTTTTATCTACTGTCACAGAATAACATCATTGAGAGATACTTATCTTTTCCACATTTCTATGAAGACACATACTCTTATACATGTTAGTCCCATTTCCAGACACACTGTCAATAAGATAGTATGAATTACATATAAAAACATTAATATGCTGAATTCAAATGTTTGAAATATGTAACAACTTTAAGAAATTCTGATTCAGTGCATTATTTTTTACTCTACTCTTAACAGAAACACACATGCACATGCACACAAACCCCCCTGGAAATGCCCAGACCACTCCTGATTTCCAGGAGCCTTTCATAGCCTCCTCACAGAGCCATGTCTCCCACAGAGCAGGTTTTTAATGGATGCTTCATTGATGAGGAAAGGTCAGGAAGAGAGAGGAAGGGAGTGCTTAGCCATCTTCATTGTGAAACTTAAGGCTGGGTTTGGAGGAGCTCCTTTTCTCGGTAAGGGGGGGGACCTGCCCTGCCTGATAGTGCCATCATGGTTGCTGGGACCATGGGCTCAATTGGGAGGAGGCGACTTTTAATTTAATCTTGCTACGGGGCGCTTCGGGGGGAAGGCAGTGGCCTGCAGTGGTTTAGGGTGCGGGCTCTGGGTCAGACAGACCTGAATGAACTGATCTCCCTCAGTGTAGGTGACCTCTCCAGGCCTCAGCTTCCTCACATGTGAGTGGGAAATAAATGTGTAGGATTTGATGAGCTAATAAATGTCAGTGGGCAGCACAGGAGTGTACTTCAGCTCAAAAAAACAAAGAGTAGTAAGCATGAAAATACTTGGAAAATGTACAAATGCTACAAAAATGTAAAGTGTTATTATGGAGTTACTGTGACACACTAGGCCTGCCTTAGCACAGAGCACTGTCCTTAATGGCAGAAGTCCAGTCGTGCTTTGCAGCGTGGCCACCTGCCCCACGGCCTCCTACCCAGTCTCACCATCTGCTCTCAACAAGCTGCCCTGACCCTGGGGAGGGCACCTGAGTCACACCTCAATGACCCGTGCAGGTAGCCGTCCTCAGCACATGGAAGCTGCTTTGGCAGGAGCTCTGTGAGTGGTGAGGGGCAGTTGGGAGTGAACTGCAGGCTGTGTGCTTTGACCAGAGGCGGGGGGCGGGGGGCGGGGAGCTCAGACACTTCAGGGTCAGGAAATTGTGGGATGGCGGTGCTGCTGGAGACCGAGCAAGTGAGGAGAACACAGCTGTAAGAAGGCGGCTGCCTGGACTCCCAACAGAAGCAAACCAGACGGATCCTTAAAACTTCGTTTGGACCATGTGCATCGTCCACCTCCTGTGGACCAAAAATCTTTGCTGGCTAACGATAGCTGTTTGGGTGCCTGCTGATCTGGGAGAAAGAATTCGAAATTCTTACATCACATTCCTGGTCTGAGGGGCTTATCTGCAGGAGACCCCAGTGGGAATTGGCACTGAGTGGGTTTACAGGAGACCCCAGTGGGAAACAGCACTGAGTGGGTTTGCCTTACAGAAGGCTCAGGGTTCTCCCACTCCCTTGCCTCTGGTGCCTCATCTGCACGGGGGCAGGGGGGAGGGGAAGGGGCGCACTTTGTGAGCACAAGGCTCCCGTGAGCCCTGACGCTTGGCCACTCGCAGGAGACGTTGAATCTGGGCGGGTGAGTCCTTGTCATTTGGAATGAGGGGCCTGGCCCAGATGGGTCTGAAGCAGATCCACAGCCCCTCTCCTCCTTCTCAGTGTGTTTTCCCCCTGGCCTATCCCACATTTGGTGAATGACACTGGGCGCTTCAACCACGAGAAACCTGGAGCCAATCCTGGCCTCCTCTCATTCACTGATTTCGTGTCTTTGCCTTTGCACATGTGTTTTCTAGGCATTAGTGTAGAGCCTGCCCTGGGCGTGGCGGCCGAGGTGCCCTGTCCCCACGCAGATCATAGTCTATGAAGGAAGCTAAATATAAAACCAACAGCCACACGCTGAAATATATAATTGCACGTTGCCATAAGTGTTGTGAGGCCAAGTATAGGGTATTGTAACAGGAGGACTTAGTTTAGGTTTGGAGACTGGACAAGGCCTTTCGCAGAGGAGATGTTTACAGAGGTGCAAATCGCTGTGAAGAGTCTGGTGAAGAATTCAGGGCTGAGCATGGCAGGCACAGGACGGCCATGAGGAAACGGCCTTGAAGTAGGAAATGGCTTTGAGAATGAAGGCTCAGGCAGGGAAACTCAGTTGTGGGCCATGGTAGGCAGGTGCTGCATTACTTCCTGGATGGTCCAGCTGGCAGCTGTGGTGAGGGAGGGCCCTTGGCCCCCAGGACCAAGCCAGCACAGGCAGGGGAGGGGCTTCACCTGGGGTGGGCTTGGGAGAAGTCTTTGACCAACTTCCAAGCACCCCAGTGGCCCCAGCCACTGGACCCCTAAGCCGCCGCCTAGATGTATTTCCACATCTCCTCTCAGTCTTACGGTCCCCAAGGCCTTCCCCTGTCCACACGATGTCACTCCAGTGTCTCCTTCCCTCAGACCCGCTGTTCATCCTGGACACCACCATCTCTGGCCTGAACCATTCACACCCTCCTGCTTCCTGTCCTGGCGCCCAGTCTTGTCAATCACACAATACTTTATGCTGCTGTAGAGAGAGTTCCAAACCCAATTGTATCTATGCTCAAGCTAAATTTCCCTGGACGGACCCCATGGTGCTTAGGTCTGGCATAAGCTACACAGAGGCTTTGGTGATCTGCCTTCACCCAGTTCCACTCTCCCTCATGTCTTCCCCATGAAGCCACCTCTCGACCACATGGAGTCTCATGGTTCCTGAATGTGAGAGGCTCTCACCATTTGCCAGGCCTGGGCTGTTTCCTCCTGGAAGCCCTGCCCTCCACTCTCTCACCCTCAGAATTCGCCTCCCTCTGGTCAGGGTTCTGAGTCCCTGGGCTCCTATCCTCCATTTCTATTGGCCCTGAAACCTGTAGTCACAGGCTGAATACAGGCTTTGATCACTGAATTCTGCAATTGATCTTTGTATGCCAGGGATCAATTGCTGCACCATTGCAAGTTCCCTGGCTGTTGGGAAAAATGGCAAAGGAGAAAGGACTTCCAGAGTGCCTACATAAATTTGTTATGAGTAACATATAAACAAGGAACAACGAACTGTGGAAGGCCGCAGGAGGCCTCTGAGGAGGAAGGCTGCTGCATGCCTCATGTTCCAGTGCAGGGCGGCCTCGGCTCTGTTACCATAAACATTGTGCTCAAATGCAAACCCCTTCGTAGCACCGTGACGTGGCCAGACTTGTAGGTTCCTTGTAAGGCCCACGTTCCATCAACTGTACATAGATAATAAGCTAAAGATAACCACATGTTCTTTTTTTGTGAAACTCCCAAACTGCCACTGTTATCAGTCCTTAAGATGACACGCCAGTTCTGGTCACTGGTTCGGTTCCAGCTCACTGATTCACTCCACCATCACTCCACCCCTACCCTATAGATCAAAGTGATTGTAATCAGTAAATAGTGTGGATGATCAGAGCTCGGAGCTTTCACTGTTTCCTTCAGAGTAATAAAGTGCTGGCCCCCTGGTCCCACTTTTTTTGTTAATCTGTCTTTCCCTCATTCCTTTGTTGCCACCAAACTCGGGGTACCCACAGGTGATGTGGGGTTCATGGATTCCCTGCGCCTGGCCTGCGTGCCCAGTGGCATGTGAGATGCTGGAGGTAATGACCTACACCTTCATCTCCATTACCTGGACCCAGCACAACATGGGGGATCTCAAATAAAAAAGAACATTGTGGATGAAAAATGGCCTTCTATCCCTTTTGGACTCTTCATTCTTTAGGAAAACAAAGAGGCACCCTATGAGTCTGATGTCTTGGACTCAGCAATGACAGTTTATATGGTGTACAGCAAAAATAGCTAAATTGGGGTAATCTGAGGAAAACAGGGCACTGGGTCTCTGAGGAAATTTCCTAAAAACCCCAAAGTAGGGTTGCCATTTCAAGGAGTGGTGACATTTCTTTTTTAGCAAAGTTGTTTTCTCAAACTTCCATGCTCAGCAATAAGCTTTGTTACAGAATAATGGCAGAGCAAACCTTCAATTCTGTTTAGCTGCTCAGTTTGCAGAAATCAAGGCCAGCCTCCAATGGGACTTTTTAAGGAAGATGGCCTTCATCTCTAGGCCCATCATGGGCTAATCAACATTGTTTTCAGGACAAGAAATTATTTGCAGCAAATGCCAACTGCATATTTGCTTTGTGCCATTCAGAGTTCTGAGTGTGTCGCGGGCACTATCTTATTTATTTCTCACAGGAAGCCAACTGCACAAGCCGTTTTATCACCCCAATTTTACAGTGAGAAAACTGAAACCGCACAGAAGTAGACTAGCTTGCTCAAGGCCACATAGCTGGTAAGTGCTACAGCCATAATTCAAACACAAGACCATCTTATCCACAAATAGCTACAATTCTGCCCTGTCATATTTTCTGTCAGGGTTTGATTTTCAACTTTGGTCCTGTTATTTTTAAAGTATCATTGTGATTCTTCTCCAGATGTCCAGAGGGTGCAGTCCCTTGGTAGGGAAGACAGGGGCATTGATATCCCCTACTTCTCTCAGGGGCCTCTCACAGGCAGCTTTTACAGGGGATTTGAAGAGTTTCTCTTTCCACTGGGGGTCTCAGTTCTAATAATCTACCACATCATTTTGTGAAAGAGGAGATGCCAACTTGTGCCTTTCACTGGTGGAGAAGCTTCACAAGAGCCAGGGTCCACCTGCCCCCGTCTTTCTCATTCCAGCCCACCACGTCTCATTTCAACACCTTCCCAAGCCTGTAGGCACACCAACAGGAAGCCTTCGCAGTGCCCACACTGATACCACTCTGACCAAGAGCCCAGATTTGTTCTCACTGCAGGGGCAGGGGAATGTCTCCTTCTCTAAGCTTAATGACGTAGAATACGTTCTTCTCCATCGTTACTGAGGGAAGAAAAGCTGTCTTCCTCCACAGTTACTAAAGAAGGAAAATCTCCCCTTCTCCACAGTTACTGTGATAGGAAAATCTCTCCTTCATAGGTACTGAAGAAGGGAATCTTCTTCCACGGTTACTCAAGGAGCAGAACTATCCTTCTCCACAGTTAATGAAGTAGAATCTGTCATTCTCCACAGACACTGAGGCAGGAGACTCCATTTTCTGCAGTTACTAAGGAAGAAAAGCTGTTCTTCCCATTAGTGAGGAAGGAGAATCTCTTTTCTCTACAGTTACTGAGGTAGGAGAATCTCTTCTTATCCACACTTACAGAGGTGGAAGAATCCATTCCTCCTTACATTTACTGAGACAAAAGAATCTTTCTCCAGTTACTGTGGTAGGAGAATCTCCCCTTCTCGGTTACTACGTTAGAGAATAGATCTTTCTCCAGATCTATTTACTGAGGAAGAAGAATCTATCCTTTTTGATGAATAGTTGGGTAAAAAAATCTTTTCTTCACAGTTGCTGAGGTAGGAGAACCCATTCCTCTCCACATGTACTAAAGAGAATGTATTTTTTTTCCACAGTAGCTGAAGTAGAAGAATCTGTCCATTTTCAGTTATGAGTTGGTAAAATCTTGTTTTGTGCCATTCATTGTTCTGAGCGTGTCACGGGCATTATCTTACTTCTCACAGGAAGCCGACTGCACAAGCTATTTTATGACCTTAATTTTACAAATGAGAAAACTGAAACCACAGAGAAGTCGACTAACTTTCTCAAGGCCACAGAGTTGACAAGTGCTAGAGCCATCATTTAAACTCAAACCATCTTATCGTCTGAGACCATCTGTGGGTATCAATGTAGCGGAGTGTCTCTTCTTACTCAGCTAGGAGAATGTATTCTTCTCAACATGTACCTAGAAGATCAAAGGGAATATCTCCTTCACAACTACTGATGTAGAAGAATCCTTTCTTTCCCACAGTTCCTCACATTGGAGAATCTATTCTCCACAGTTACCGAGGAGGAAAACCTCTCTTTATCCACAGTTATTGAAGTAAAAGAATCTATTTCTTCTCTACTTACTGAAATAAGAGTTTATTTCCTTTGCCACAGTCATTGAAATAGGAAAATCCATTTTTTTTCCAGTTACTGAGGTAGACAAATCTTTCTCCACAGTTACTGAGGTTAAAGAATGTCTTCTTCTCTACAGTTACTGAGGTAGGAGACTCTCTCTTTATCCACAATTACCTACATAGGAAAATCCACTCTTCCTGTAGGAGAATCTGTTTTCCTCCATAGTTCCCAAGGTAGAAAAATACAATTTTCTCCACAGTTACTAAAGTTGGAAAATCTGTTCTTCTTCACAGGTACAGAGGTAGATTAGTCTTTTTCCACAGTTACTGAGGTAGGAGAATTCATTTTTCTTCTCAGTTACCGAAGTAAGAGAATCTCTTCCATCGTTGTTAACAGATTTCACTGTTACAGTTCTAGGTCATTGAATCCCTAGTGCAAATTGTGGCCTAGGCAGGTCATGATCCACAGTGTGTCATTATGTCCTGTGTATGGTCATTGGATGTTATAGTTCCATCGCCATGGATGTGGATAATGTAATCACCATGGATGGTGCGGGGCTGATGCTGATGCCTCTTCACTGCAGAGTCAACTTGGCTCATTTCCCTGGTGGACATCGTGATGACTGGGACAGAAGCAGGGCATCCGGCTCTCACACCAGTGGAGTTAATTCTATGCTTTCAGCTGCTGATTGTATTTCCATTGTGTGGAAGGCTGAGAGTGCTCTTGCTGAAGACTGCATCTAGGACAGGCTCACATGAGAGTCACTGGGAAGGGTATTCAAGGATCATTGTAGACCTTGCTCAAAGCAGGGTGCAAAACCACTATTATTCCCAAGACCTTGGTGCACATCCTGATGGGCATGTTACACATGTCCACCTTTGTGGCCTGCATGCATGGCTTCATGACTGACTTCGGCTAGTAAAACGTGAGCAAAAGGAATATGTCACACGTGGGCAGAAGCTTTGAGAGTGAACACATGGTTTCCCATGTTTTTACTTTCCTTGTGCTGTAAGCAACCGGCCATTTTCCAGTTAGAACTTCCTCCGCCTGAACTACTGAACAACATGCAGAAGAACTGCTACTGACCGGCAGTGAAAGTGCAGCAGAAGCAAAAGATAAGCCTGTCGATTTTCGTTCTATAAGATCTTGGAACTGTTGGTTAGCACCGTGTACCTTAGTCCATCCTGGCTGATACAATAAGCCCTTTAGACAGCTTCTTCTCTAGGATCCACGATTTCATGTGTCCAAGCATTTCATACACTTACATCGACACGAATGCATGGGCAAGCATATAACCTACATAATACCTACATGGCGAGAAAACCTAAGCCTGAAACTGAGGCCTCCCCACTGCAAGTGTAATGAGTATAAGGCAAACAGAAAGAATACTGACCTTTCTGAAACGCAAGCTTTTGTTCTCTGGACAGCAAACGTGATCGTCTCAGTAATTAGTAAGACCTGTCAAAATCATTTCCTAGAGGAACGATACTGTTTTACTTTATTCAGATAAGCAGAACATCTCAAGGCAAAAACAGAATCTTCTGCAGTTATTAAGGTCAAGAAAAGCTGATCTGGGATTATCTAACTATTTCTTCTTCCCTGCTCTCTTTTAATTTGTACATCACTTAGCTTTTCTTTAAGATGACTCTTTTCAGATTGCCAGTGAAATTAAATCTACTTTATCTTTAGTCATAATCAATACTGTATTTATAAAGTTTCCAGATTATTTGTTCGCAGACCCCATAAGCTCAGAGAGCCCACCAGGCACTGGCTTGTTAAAGCAGGGACGAAGCTGGGGCTCTGCTTTGCCAGGGACCCTTTCAGTAAGCCAAGCACAGGATTCACCTTCCAGAGGCTGTTTTCCAAACTTCTGAACGTACGAGGTGGCTGGTCCTCCCCTGATATGGAATTCTGTTATTGATTTATCTTTTAAAAGTGTTTCAACACCAAGATCTGGAAACCTTGTAAGTACATGTATAGTCAGTGTGTCCTCAACTCCCCTCATGACTGAATCCGAGCACTTTTGCTTTCATAACGAAGGGCCTAAGACATCCAACCTGGGTGAATATGCTGGCATCTGTTTTGCATCTGATCTTACCGAAAAGGCCACCTCAGCATTCCACAACGTGGACATTGGTATAGGCCTCATTTTGTGATCCTCCCTGCCACCACCCCATTCCTTCTGACACCGTCAGTGACCATCTTTCACCCCATAGCCACGGCCACACACAGATGATAGACCTATTGGTTCTGTATTTACCCACAGTTCCTTCCAAACGGCACTGCAGTCTGAGTGTGAAGAGCTCTGGAGGCAGAGCCGTTCCTGTGTCTGTTGCAGGCCAGTGTAGGTGCTCGGTCTTCAGCAACTTTGCTGGTGTCCCTAGCAGTGTTCCCATGTGTGCCTGGGCTCCGGAGCTCAACTGACACTCCTTCGCCTCGGTTCTCCTATGTAGACTCCTCCTCCTCTCTGTTCTCTGCCTTGGTGAATGATGATTTTTACCCAGTTGTCAGAGAAGGAAACTGAAAATTGTATTTCAAGTCTGCCTTTCTCTCGTGGATCCTTCCTCCCTGCTATACCACAGCTGTCAAAGCAAAGGAGAGGGAGGCCTCCTCGAGACGTTTTTTCCTCGTCTCTCACTGGCTCTGTTCATAGCCTCCTTTCTGGCCGTTGAGTCTCCGTACTCCACAATGCGACATGATCTTTCTAAGTGTTTACTCTGCTCCTTTAGCTGCTGCTTAGAATCAAGGGTAAAACAGGAACTTGGTGATGTGACAGATGAGGCTGGAACCCTCTGCGCTCCCCAGGCTCCGCCTTCTCTCTGCGTCCTGAATGCTCCCTACACACGTCCTCTCCCCATCCTGGCTTTATTGCTCATCTCCGGGCCTCAGGTGCTATCCTGTGCCATGTTCCCTGTGTCCTTTCCATCCCGTTTTGGCCTGATGAAAGCTGCTGTTTTAGTTTTCACCATGTAAAAGGACAAGAAGCCCGAGCCCTCTTCCCCACCACCTCGTGGTGTGGCCTACAGTTTCCATTTGGCCTCTCTCTCTGGTTGGCATGGCCGCTGTGTTGTTTGTCTCGCTGCCAACAGCAAATTAGGAAGGTCCTTTGGAGAGACCTTTGTGGAAGGGAGCAGCTTCCTCCCTCAGGGAAGCCTCTTGCACAGCCAGGACCTCGAGCACCGGCCTCTGACCTCTCCCCCGCCTGCCCCCATGTGCAGGGAAGAGAGCACTCCCGGGGCAGATGCGCTGGCTCCGCTGTCGGGCAGGCCCAGCCGTCTTCACTGGGCAGGGCTGTGGGAGTTCACAGAGGGAACCCGCAGTTCCTTTTTCTTTCTCACAGGCACTCCTGCAGGCAGAGATAAGCACCTCAGGGCACACTTGGACTCGCCAGTCTCAGATCTCAGCCCAGTCCCAGCCCTGTCCAGGCATCTTGTCTGGCACCGCCTTAGGCCCTGTGCCTATCCTCAGTTGCACTTGTTACAATCATGGTTAAATAATCAATCATGCAAATCACCCATTGGTGTTTGTTCCCCCATGAAGGCCAGGAGTTTGTCTTAGCACTGCATTCCGAGGCCTGGCACCCAAAAACATGTTGGCAAGGTTGCTTCAGCTCCCGCCTGCCTCCTCCCTCCTCATTCCCTCTGGCCTTCATCCGTCTCCTTTCCCATTCTAGGTCATGGAATAGGAGAAGCCTTGAGCTACACAGAACTAGCCATCAGAGAGTCCCAACTCCAAGGTTCCAGCAAGGGCACCATATCCCTGGTGCCAGGAGGTCAGAGGAGACCCCAGGAGGCACTGAACTTCTGCAGGATGCACGGAGACCCTACCCAGTCCTTCAGGGAATCCCCTCAGTGCCACTTCTGCCTCACCTCACTGCTCTGACCATGCTACCAGAATGCATTTCCTCCCTCCGGCCCTGGGTGCCACGGTGAGCAGCAGCTCCCTGTGCTCTTTCTCACTGTCCTTTCTACACAGCAAGGAGAGGCGAGGGCTCCAGGAGGCCGGGTCCCCACCCCTGGGAGGCTGCGCACAGCAGATGCTCAGGGGCTTATGAGAACCTCAGCATGTGGGCCAGCGACCTAGGTTGAACCCCAGCCTGGGGCGAACCTATGCCCACTGAGGGAAAACATGGAAACCTGCGCAGGCAGCATGCAGGGGATTCAGGTGTCTGACAGGTGAGGGCTCCAGCTCTAGAACAAACCACACTCCCGGGAAAACATACCCATTAGCTTCCTAATGCAAGGCTGGTGCATACATATTGATTCAAGATGAGAAAATATAAATATAACAATACAGAATTGGGGGGAAGTCTTGACTGCCAACACTTGGGTGCATGTTCTTCCAATGTTCTAGGAGTGTGTGTCTACATTTTTAAAGCAATTTATGATGATACCTTAGCTTCTACTGTGCAATCTAGTCTTTTTACTTGATAATCTATGAGAAGCAACTTTATAGCTACATTTCTTTTAGAATAAACTTTAGAATTAGTCAAAGAGCCACTTACATTCCATAATCTACACAAAGTGTGTTGGGCAGGTTGTATCACTCTGTACACCATCCCAGCACACCAGTAATGGAAGCATTAATGGAGCAGACGACACATTGTGTGTGGTGTGCATGTGTGCACCATGGGTCCAGTATGTTTACGCATCCACCGGTATTTCTCCAGTGACTTAGGTATCAGACGCTGTTTTAGGAACCTAGACGACATCTCTCAATAAGAAACACAATGTTCCTCTCATGGAATTTCTATTTTGGAAAATGCGAATTCAACCACTTTTTGAACATAGAATATGGATTATAAGAAAGTGGAACATGTTTGGTGCCAAAATATTTTTGATTACAGATAACTTTTAAAATATCAATTTTTTTAAAAAAAATCAGCCCCTTGTATTGCAACTGCAGGTAAGCCCTACAACGCTGTATTCTGATTCACCTGTTCTGAGTATTCATTCACATTTCTCCAAAATAGCTACATCTTTACCTACGAGAAAGTGGCACAGTAACCCAATTTTAAAGAAATTTTTGTGGCCTGAATTAATGCATTAGCACAGATTTAATAAACTGTAAACCAAAAATAAAATTCTGAGGCCCCCCAACCATCTGAATGGGTTTCCTCCTCAGCCAGGGCACTCTTAACATTTAACCTGAAAGACTGATTCAGGCGATGACAGGAAGTGGGGGCCGGACAGGCCTCATTAGACTCTGGTCTGATGAGAGACATTTGCAGTCTCCTCTCTCTGAAGCCTGCTACCGGACGGCCTCCTCTGGACAATAAGTTTGGTCTCCACAACTAGTTTCCTTAACCCAGACATTGCTTTCCATTGAACCCAGGTCTTTAGATAAACTCAACCAATTATCAACCAGAAAACTTTTTAATTTACCTATAGCCTGGAAGCCTCTCCTAAATATATCAGTTAGCTTCTTAATAAAAGGCGGTGCATACATATTGATTCAAAAGGAGAATCACGTTGTCATCCCACCTTTCTCAACCGAACCAATGTATTTCTTAAATGTATTTGATTGAAGTCTCGTGTCTTTCTAAAATTTAGCCCGACCACCTTGGGCTCACGTTCTCAGGACTTCCTGGGCTGTATCACAGGCCATGGTCACTCACATTTGGCTCAGAATAAATCTCTTCAAATATTTTACAGTGTGACTCGCTATGTTGACAAAACCTTAATTCTGTATCTAATACAAAACTGACAGCTCAAAGCCACAGCACAGGGTTGGGGTGGAGTTTAACTGAAATGAGACCTGAGACTCTTCCACAGGGGAGTGGTCAGGAGGAGTGAAAGCTCTGTCCCTGTGGGTGAGAGGCAAGGGGGCTGAGGAGGGCTCCTGAGCTCAGCTTCTCAGGCGCGCTGATGAGCGAGCACGGCCACAGGGTCTCCACCGCTGGTTCTGAGTCTTCATTTCACTGGAAATGTGGTGCTGCAGGAGCAAGCGGTACTTTGCCGCCCAGCTCTGATTCCCATTGTCTCTCAGAGGCTGTTTGCATCCAGAAAGGCCAGTTCCCTAACGCACCCTGAGCTCAGTCCCATCCTCCTTTACCTCCACCCAGCTATGGCTGTTCTCTTTAAAGCCTTGACTCAGCTCACAGACACTCTCCACATTCCAGTGAGTTAAAAATGTAAATGGCTGCATCATCTCCTGGGTTCTGCTGTGTGAAGGGAGCACTGGGTGGTTTTGGTTAAGGAGTTACCCTGGCTGTGGTTTTGGATAAGGGATTATCCTGGTGGTGGTTTCGGTTAAGGAGTTACCCTGGAGATCACACGCAGAGTTCTGGCATCGCCAGCATGTCACCCTTGTGTGTCCTTCAAGGGTTCCAGGAAGGTGACCTTGAGAACCTGAATGAACTCCTTGGTCTCTCTGCGGCCCTGACCCTCCAGCAAGCGAGTTCACAGGTCTAGGGACAAGGTAGTGGAGACAGGTTCCTAAGAAGCACCCTGTCCAGCCTGGGGTGTCCGTGGTGTCCAGAGAAGCCCTGCTGGCTGAGAGGTGCCAGTACAGGACAGCATGCCTGGAGCTTCTTCTACACCAGCCCCGTTTTAGGAATGCACCATTTGAACGACGTTGAACAGTCTACACCACCTACCCCAGTTCTGCTGCCTCGGAGCCTGGGGCACCAGTCTCTGCCTCTCCTGGCGCCCCTGTGCTGCCCCCGAGCTTACCGATCTGTGCAGATCTGGCTTTCTGGGCAGCTCACTGTGCAGTGTAAATTAGCATTTTCCTATCCTAATCTGCATGGCGCACACACACATTAGGAGATAAAAAAGGCTGAGGGAAAACAGGCCCCGCTCCTCGCGGATGCTTAATAAACAGTAATCAGTGGGAAGGAGGCTGAGGGGGCCCAGCTCATTATCCCTCTAAGGAGCAGGGCCAGTGGGGGGTGGGATGGAGTCCTGCGTCTGTTCCTATAAAGAAATCATTTGAGAAATTTCTAGGGTAACTGGGGTGAAAAATTACAAACAATGTCTATTTTGAGCATAAACTCTTGCTGCTTAGTTACCAGCCCCAGCAAACATCTTCAGGATGTTCTTTAAGACGAACAAAACAAAAAGACAACAACAGCGTCTGTCCTGGCAGCCAGGAGGCCGGGCCGCAGAGCCGCCCCAGGTGGCGGCCTTTTGTCATGCTAATGCCCGAGCCGCTTTTCAAGGTTTTCACCTGAGGCCTCGCTGCCCAGGGCTGCCTCGGTGGAGTAACCTAGGTAACTCCAGGAATGCCACGCTCCGGGGTGCCTGCTGACTTGGGGACCGGGCTCATTAAAACACCTGGCACATCGGCGTGGTTTTGACCATCTGCTTGTCACACTTATAAAATTTTGATTTCTAACTCCGTGGCAGAGGACACAGACCCAGCAAGTTTTCCTCCCCCGCCGGCCTGGCGGCCCTTCCTCGCGGCCTCTGTCTGCAGTGTGGGTCCAGAATGACCTCTCCTGGGCGGCTGCTTCTTCAAATGCATGTACGTTTCGGCCACGCTGCAACCCACCCAGTCACAGAGGGCATTCCTTCTGCGGAATGCGGGTTTTGTCTGGTTTATGGCCTGCACTCTTGGGAGGAAGGCGGGCTTGGTGTCTCGGGAAGATTTTCTTTTTGCCAGACTCTGGTTAAATTCTAGCCCTTCCTCATGCTGGGAAGCCTCCTCTGGACGGCGCCGGTTCCTTTGACTGGACTCATGAGCAGTTTCTGCAGCTGCCCAGGCTGCATACCTTGCTCTAACCCAGGGTTCCTCAGCCTCAGCCTCAGCACTGTTGACACTTGCAGTGGGATGACTGTTGCTGTAGACTGTGCTGTGCCTTGTAGACGGTTTCACAGCATCCCTGGCTGCATCCCATTCAACACCATCAGGGGCAGCCACAAATATCTCCAGACATGGGCAAATGTGCCCTCAGGGCACAACTCTACCCTGATTGCTGCTGGCCCAGTCTGTTCTTTCCATTCAGTTTTGCACCGGGGGGCTTTCTCTCAGACACAGAGGAAATCTGATCAGGATCAGCTACATAATTCCCAGAGCCTGATGCAAAATGAAAATGCAGGGCCCCTTGTCCAAGGTCATCAAGACTTTCAGGATGGTGAAGGCAGCGAACCAGGCAGGGCTTTGTGTGCTGGTGCCGCAGCCAGGTCCCTCTCTTGCTTCAGTACAGCACTGTCCCTGTAGCGGTCATCTAAGCAAGCCCACAAAAGCTCTGCTCCTCAGGTTGAGACAACCAGTCCAGGAGCTCACGGCCCCCTCTAACCCTGGTTTTGCACCGTATGGTTTTGTCCCCAAGGGAAAGCCCTAATTTCTCTCCCGCAGACCCACAGGGTGGGTTCTGGCCTCTGTGGGTCTCAGCCTAGTAAAGCCTCAGCAGCCTGTGAAGCTTTGACCCAAGTGACACAGTGTGGCTATGTCCCCACCCAAATCTCATCTTGAATTGTAGTTCCCATAATCTCTACATGTTCTGAGAGGGACCCAGTGGGAGGTAATTTAATCATGGGGGTGGTTACCTCCATGCTACTGTTCTTGTGAAGTGAGTGAGTTCCCATGAGATCTGATGGTTTTATGAGGGGCTTTTCCCCCTTTGCTCTGCACTTCCTCTTCCTGCCATCATGTGAAGAAGGGCGTGTTTGCTTCCCCTTCTTCCATGATTGTAAGTTTCCTGAGGCCTTCCTAGCCATGCTGAACTGTGAATCAATTAAAGCTCTTTTATTTGTAAATTGCCCAGTCTCATGTATGTCTTTATTAGCAACATGAAAATGGAATAATATGGTAAATAGATACTGCAGAGAGTGGGGTGCTGCTATGAGCATACCCAAAAATGTGGAAGTGACTTTTGAATTGAGTAACAGGCAGAGGTTGGAACAGTTTGGGGAGCTCAAAAGAAGGAAAATATGGGAAATTTTGGAACTTCTAGAGACTTCTTGAATAACTTTGCCCAAAATGCTGGTTGTGATATGGACAGTGAAGTCCAGGATGAGATGGCCTCAAGTGGGAATGAGGAACTTGTTGGGAATATGAGTAAGGGTCACTCTTGCTACGCAAGGAGACTGGCAGCATTTTCCCCTGCCCTAGAGGTCTCTGACACTTTGAACGTGAGAGAGATAATTTGGGTATCTGGCAGAAGAAATTTCTAAGCTATAAAGCATTCAAGAGGAAGCAGAGCATAAAAGTTTGGAAAATTTGAGGAATGATCCAAGATGGTTGACTGCTAACATCTCAAGATTATAGCTCCCAGTGAAAACGCAGAGAACGAGAGGACACCACACTTTCAGACAAATTTTGGTCACTCACGGAGCAGAAGATTCCCAGTGAAGAAGGTGCACGGGTTGCCAGTGCAACTCTTGCGGCCGGAGCAGCGGTTTTGCTGGCACCTCGGCGCGTCAGCTCTTGGAGCAGAGTAAACGGGACTGGTTCCCCTTCTGACCGAGGCTTGGAGGAGCAGCACAGGTCACCAGCGCGACTCTTGTGGCCGGAGCAGCGGTTTTGCCGGCACCTTGGCGCGGCAGCTCTTGGTGCAGAGTAAACGGGACTGGTTCCCCTTCTGACCGAGGTTTGGAGCTCCGGGAAGGCAGAGTCGCCTATACGGACTCAAGAAGGAAGTCAGACTGGAGATTCCTGGGCAGAAAAGCACCATCAGTCATAACGCTGCTGTTTTAGCCGGTGCAGTGGGTTGCTCAGATTTCGGCTCTGGGAACTAACAACGTGGACGTCTACTCAGAGACCTAATTTGAAAGGTGGTAATTACAAAGACGACAGGTGGATAAACTTACAATGATGGGAAGAAACCAGCGTAAAAAGGCTGAGAATACTCAAAATCAGAATGCCTCTCCCTCTAAAGAGGATCACAGTCCCTCATCAACAAGGGAACAAGGCTTGATGGAGAATGAGCACATCGCAATAACAGAATCAGGCTTCAGAACATGGATAATAAGAAACTTCTGTGAGTTAAAAGAACATGTTGTAGCCCAATGTAAAGAAACCAAGAACTTTGAAAAAAGGTTTGACGAAATCCTAATGAGAATAGACAACTTAGAAAGGAATATAAGTGAATTAATGGAACTGAAGAATACAATACGGGAACTCCGAGAAGTATGCACAGGTTTAAACACTTGAATTATTCAAGCAGAAGAAAGGATATCAGAGGTCAAAGTCTAACTTAATGAAATAAAATGAGAAGACAAGAATAGAGAAAAAAAGGATAAAAAGGAATGAGCAAAGTCTCCAAGAAATGTGGGACTATGTGAAAAGACCAAATTTATGTTTGATGGGTGTACCTGAATGTGACGGAGAGAATGAATCCAAGCTGGAAAATACTCTTCAGGATATTATTTAGGAAAATTTTCCTAATCTAGCAAAGCAGGACCCTATTCAACCCCAGGTAATACAGAGAACACCACGAAGATATTCCTCAAGAAGAGCAACCCCAAGGCACATAATCGTTAGATTACCAGGGTTGAAATGAAGGAGAAAATACTAAGGACAGTCAGAGAGAAAGGTCAGGTTACCCACAAAGGGAAGCCCATCAGACTCACAGCAGATCTCTCAGCAGAAACTCTACAAGCCAGAAGAGAGTGGGGACCAATATTCAACATCCTTAAAGAACAGAACTTTCAGCCCAGAATTTCATATTCTGCCAAACTAAGCTTCACAACTGAAGGAAAAATAAAATCTTTTATGAACAAGCAAGTACTCAGAGATTTTATTACCAATAGGCCTGCTTTACAAGAGCTTCTGAAAGAAGCATTACACATAGAAAGAAACAACCAGTATTAGCCTTTCTAAAAATATACCAAAAAGTAAAGAGCATCAACATAAAGAAGAATTTACATCAATGAATTGATAAAACAGCCAGTTAACATCAAATGGCAGTAATCCTAAATTTAAATCAACTAAATCCCCCAATCAAAAGATACATCCAAAACCCAACGGTATGCTACATCCAGACCCATTTCACATGCAAGGATACACAAAGACTCAAAACAAAGGGATGGAGAAAGATTTACCAACCAAACGGAAAGCAAAAATAAATAAATAAATAAAAACCAGGAGTTGCAATTCTCGTATCTGATAAAATAGATTTTAAAGTAACAAAGATATAGTGTTAAAAGGATCAATGCAGCAATAAGAGCTAACGATCCTAACACCCAGATACATAAAGACTTAGACTCAATGAGACAGAAAATTAATAAGGATATCAAGGACTCGAACTCAGATCTGGAGCAAGTAAACTTAATAAATATTTATAAAGCTCTCCACTTTAAACACACAAAATATGCATTCTTGTCAACACCACATCACACCTACTCATAGGTTTAAATGAAATATTGATTGGCCATTATTAATACCCATTTCTTTGAGAATAAAGCAACATTTCCGTTCTCTCTCCCTCTTTTTCTTCCTCTTTCTTCCTCTCCTTCACTCTTTTTTTTTCTTTCCTTCTCTCAAAAAAAAAAAAAGAAAAAAAAGAAATCAATTTGTAGACCTCTAGATTCAGGTTGGCAATGTCTCTCATTGCCTGATTTCCTTCCTTCCTTTCTCTCCCTCCCTCCCTCCCTCCCTCCCTCCTTCCTCCCTCCCTTCCTCCCTTCCTGCCTTCCTCAAAAAAAAAAAAATAGTTTGAAAAATTTGCAGCCTAGTGATGCAATAGAAAAGGAAACCCTGTTTTCTAGGGAGAGACTGAAGCCTGCTGTATAAATTTGCATAAGTAACAGAGGAGCCAAATGTTTATCACCAAGACACTGGGGAAAATGTCTCCAGGGCATGTCAGAGACCTTCACGTCAGCCTCTTCCATCACAGACCTGTAGACTTAGGAGGGAAAAAGGGTTCCTGGGCTGGGCCCAGTGCCCCTCCCCCCCGCCCTGTGCCACCTCAGGACATGGTGCCCTACTTTCTAGATGCTTCAGCTCCAGCTGTGGCTAAAAGAGGCCAAGGTATAGCTCAGGTTATCACCTCAGAGGGTATAAGCCCCAAGCGTTAGAGGCTTACATATGGGGCTGGTCCTGCAGATACACAGAAGTCAAGAATTGAGGTTTGAGAACCTCCTGTTAGATTGCAGGGGATTTGTAGAAATGCCTGGATGTCTAGGCAGAAGTTTGCTGCAGGGATGGAGTGCTGATGGAGAATGTCTGCTACAGCAGTGTGAAAGGGAAATGTGGGGTGGGAGCCCTCACACAGGGTCTCCGCTGGGAAACTGCCTAGTGGAGCTGTGAGAAGAGGGCTACCCTCCTCCAGACCCCAGAATGGTAGATCCACTGCCAGCTTGCACCATGTGTCTGGAAAAGCCATAGACACTCAATGCCAGCCATGAGAGCAGCTGGAGTGGGGAGCTGTACCCTGCAAAGCCACAGGGGCAGAGCTACCCAAGGCCATAGAGCCCACCTCTTACATCAGCATGACGTAGATGTGAGACATGGAGTCAAAGGAGATCATTTTGGAACTTTAAGTTTTAATGACTGCCCTATTGGATTTCAGACTTGCATGGGATCCGTAGCCCCTTTGTTTTGACCAATTTCTTCCATTTGTAACAGAGACATTTACCCAGAACCTGTATCTACATTGCATCTGGGAAGTAACTAACTTGCTTTTGATTTTACAGGCTAATAGGCAGAAGGGACTTGCCTTATCTCAATGAGGCTTTGATTTGGACTTTTGTGTTAATGCTGGAATGAGTTAAGACTTTGGGGGACTGTTGGGAAGGCACGATTGTGTTTTGAAGTGAGGACATGAGATTTGGGAGGGGCCAGGGGTGGTATGATATGATTTGGGGGGCCAGGGGTGGTATGATATGATTTGGAGGGGCTGGGGGTAGTATGATATGATTTGGGGGAGCAGGGGGGTGGTATGATATGATTTCAGGGGGCCAGGGGTGGTATGATACGATTTGGGGGGCCAAGGGTGGTATGATATGATTTAGAGGGGCTGGGGGTGGTATGATAAGATTTGGGGGGCCAGGGGTTGTATGATATAATTTGGGGGGACCAGGGGTGGTATGATATGATTGGAGGGGCCAGAGGGTGATATGATATGATTTTGGGGGGCCAGGGGTGGTATGATATGATTTGGGGGGGCCAAGGGTGGTATGATATGATTTGGAGGGGCCGGGGGTGGTATGATATGATTGGGGGGGCCGGGGGTGGTATGATATGATTTGGGGGCCTGGGGGTTGTATGATATGATTTGGGGGTCCGAGGGTGGTATGATATGATTTTGGGGGGCCGGGGGTGGTATGATATGATTTGGGGGGCCGGGGGTGGTATGATATGATTTGGCCGTATTTCTACCCATACCTCATCTTGAATTGTAGTTCCCATAAACCCCACGTGTCGTGGAGGAGACCCACTGGGAGGTAATTTAATCATGAGAGTGGTTACCTTCTTTCTGTTCTCGTGACCATGAGCGAGTTCTCACAAGATCTGATAGTTCTAGAAGGGATTTTCCCCTTTTGTGCTCAGCACTTCTCCTTCCTTGCTGCCATGTGAAGGACACATTTCCTTCACCTTCTGTTATGATAGTAGGTTTTCTGAGGCCTCCCCAGCCAGGCTGAACTGCAAGCCAATTAAATCTTTTTCCTTCCTAAATTAGCCAGTCTCGGGTATGTCTTAGTAGGATGAGAATGGACTAGTACAGCAAGGTGAGGGCTGAGGGAAGCAGTCTCAGCCTCCCTGGCAGCTGTACCCCCTCAGCTTTGCAAGGTCATGAGGACAGGACAGGGAATGAGTCAGAAGCTTTTCTGAATCCCTTCCCATCAGAGCAGACACTCCCCCAAGCTCAGATAAGCCATGGCAGAGAGAAAAGGGCAGCTCACAGGCTTCAGAGATTTCCACATCTCTAGGTCCAACTCCAGGTTCAGATAAGGCAAAGCACTCTCCCATGCCTCTGTCAGGGGCTGAGCAGACATTAGGCTGAAAGACAAAAGCTGCAGTCAGTAGACAGGGCAAACAAATAAAGCCGTTGTTAACGAAAGGCATGGGACTTCACACAGGGCAACTGTGACCCTGGAGACAAGGAAGCTGTAAGTCCAGTTTCCAGTGGGCTGTCCCATCCCTAATGGGGTCATTCATCTGGAGACACCCATTCATAGTGAAGCTGGGGTCAGCCAGGCCAGTCCTGATAGATGGCTGAGTCCAGGCTGGTGTCTACAGGACTGTACTGGAGCAGAGCTTCCAGCAGAGATGCTGTGCCCTGCAAGGGCTGAGGCTCCAATCCCGTCAGGATCAGAGAAGCAGGGAGCAGGCCCTGCAGCATTGCAGCCACAGCGCAGGGCACATGGCTGGACGCCCCGCAGCATTGCAGCCACAGCGCAGGGCACATGGCTGGACGCCCCGCAGCATTGCAGCCACAGCGCAGGGCACATGGCTGGACGCCCCGCAGCATTGCAGCCACAGCGCAGGGCACATGGCTGGATGCTGCAGGGAGGCTTTCTTTTCCTGTACCTGTGATACTGCATTGCTAGGCCTGGCCTCCTGCTTTGGAGTCCGCTGTGATGAGATAAATGTGAAATGAGATGTGATAGCATTTGGCTGTGTCCCTACCCAAATCTCATCTTGAATTCCCATGTGTTGTGGGAGGTACCCGGTGGGAGGTAATTGAATTATATGGGCATGTCTTGCCATGCTGTTCTTGTGATGGTAAATAAGTCTCCTGAGGTCTGATGGGTATATAAGGGGGAGTTTCCCTGCACAAGCTCTCCTCTTGTCTGCCATGCCTTTCACCTTCTGCCATGACTGTGAGGCCTCCCCAGCTATGTGAAACTGTAAGTCCATTAAACCTCTTTCTTTTGTAAATTGCCCAATCTCAGGTATGTCTTTATCAGCAGGTGAAAATGGACTAATATATTAATTGGTAGTGCAGAGAGTAGCGTGATGCTGAAAAGATACCTGAAAATGTGGAAATGACCTTAGAATTGGGTAACAGGAAGGGGGTGGAACAGTTTGGAGGGCTCAGAAGAAGACAGGAAAATGTGGAAAAGTTTGGAACTTCCTAGAGACTTGTTGAATGGCTTTGCCCGAAACGCTGATACAGACATGGACCATAAAGTCCACACTGAGGTGGGTCTCAGAGGGAAATGAGGAATTTGTTGGGAACTGCAGCACAGGTGACTCTTGTTATGTTTTAGCAAAGAGACTGGTGGCGTTTTCCCCTGCCCTAGAGATGTGTGGAACTTTGAACTTCAGAGAGATGATTTAGGGTACCTGGCAGAAGAAATTTATAAGCAGCAAAGCAGTCAAGAGGTAATTTGGTTGCTGTTAGAGATATTCAGTTTTACAAGGAAAACAGAGCATAAAGTTCAGAAAATTTGTAGCCTGACAATGTGATATAAAACTAAAACCCATTTTCTGAAGAGAAAACCAACCACAGGAATTTGCATAAGTAACAAGGAGCCAAATGTTAATCCTCAAGACAATGGGGAAAATGTCTCCAGAGTATGTCAGAAAGCTTCACAACAGCCCCTCCCATCACAGGTCTGCAGACCTAGGAGGAAAAAGTGTTTTTGTGGGCCAGACCCAGGGTCCCTGTGCTGTGTGCAGTCTAGGAACTTGGTGCCCTGCATCTCAACTGCTCCAGCCATGTCTGAAAGGGGCCAACAGAGAGCTCAAGCCATGGTTTCAGAGGGTGCAAGCCCCAAGCCTTGGCAGCTTCAACATGATGTTAAGCCTGTGAGTGCACAGAAGTACTGGGGTTTGGGACCCTCCACCTAAATTTCACAGGTTGTATGGAAATGCCTGGATGCCCAAGCAGAAGTTTGCTGCAGGGGTGGGGCCCCCATGGAGAATCTCTACTAAGGCAGTGCAAAAGGGAAATGTGGTGTTGGAGCCCCTACACAAAATCCCTACTTGGTCACTGCCTTAGTGGAGCTGTGAGAAGGCCACTGTCTTCCAGACCCCAGAATGGTAGATCCACTGACAGCTTGCATTGTGTCCCTGGAAAAACTGCAGACCCTCACCATCAGCTCGTGCAAGCAGCTGGGAGGGAGGCTGTACCATCAGAGGCCAGAGAGGCAGAGCGGCCCAAGACCATGGGAACCCACCTCTTGCATCAATGTGACCTGGATGTGAGACACAAAATCAAAGGAGATCGTTTTGGAGCTTTAAGATTTGACTGCTCCATTGGATTTTGGATTTGCATGGGGCCTGTAGCCCCTGTGTTTTGGCCAATTTCTCCCATTTGAAATAGTTTTATTTACCCAATCCCTGTACTGCTATTGTATCTAGAAACTAATTAACTTGCTTATGACTTTACTGGCTCATAGGCAAAAGAACTTTTCTTGTCTCAGATGACACATTGGACTGTGGACTTTTGAGTTAATACTGAAATGAGTTAAGACTTTGGGGGACTGTTGGGAAGGCATTATTGGTTTTGAAATATGAGGACATGAGATTTGGGAGGATCCAGGGGCAGAATTATATGGTTTGGCTGAGCCCCCATCCAAATCTCATCTTGAATTCCCACATGTTGTGGGAGGGACCCAATGGGGGGTAACTGAATCATGGAGGCAGGTCTTTCCCATGCTGTTCTGGTGATAGTGAATAAGTATTATGAGATCTGATGGTTTCATAAGGGGGAGTTTCCCTCTGCAAGCTGTCTCTTTGCCTGCTGCCATCCATGTAAGACATGGCCTGCTCCTGTGGACAAGCCTTCCACCATGATTGTGAGGCTTCCCAGCCATGTGGAACTGTGAGTCCATTAAACATCTTTTTTTTGTAAATTGCCCGGTCTTGGGTATGTCTTTATTATCAGCATGAAAATGGACTAATATAAGGTGGGGAGGAGGGGATGGCTGAGGTCCCCACCCAAGCCACTCCAGACCTGCTGCTAGGGACAGCAACACTGGGCTGCTGCAGTGCAGGTAGTCTTGGGTGGGGGGTGGAGAGTGTTGCACAGGGCAAGGGCCCCACCCATCCTCCTTCACCTCTTCCCAGTCCTGTTCTTAGTGTCTTTGTCAACCCTGGGAACCACCTAGGAGAGACAGCAAGGCTGCCTCCAGAGGGACAGCAGCAGGACCCCCCAGCAGCCCAGGCAGAGGGACATGGAGTATCTGACACGGCCAGAGCTGGTGATGTGGCCAGGCAGGTACACCCAGCAGGAATCCAGTGTGAGCCATGGCTCTGGCTGGAAGTGAGTTTGCTGTTCACAGATGGGCCTAGCTCCTCCGTGGGCATCTAAAGCTGGAAGTGGTAGGTGCTTGTCTGAGACTCATTGCTTGGACTGCATGCAGGGAGGAGGCTGGGCACTGGGCCACATACCTGCCTCGTGCCGTGATGGGGACGAGCGATTTGAAGCCATCACCCAAAGGCAGAGCTTCCAAGGCTGTTCGGGGCCAACTTGGAGCCCAAGAAGCAGGAAAACCTTATCGATTAAAGAGTGAAAATCTGTAAAATATTTGAAGAGATTTATTCTGAGTCAATGTTAGCCACCATGGCCTGAGACACAGCCTCAGGAGGTCCTGAGAACGTGTGCCTAAGGTGATTGGCCTACAGCTTTATACATTCTCGGGAGGTGTAAGGCATTGATCAGTGCATGTCAGGTGCACATTGCTTCTGTCTGGAAAGGCGGGACAATGGGAAGGCAGGGGGTCGGGGCAGGGGCTTCCAGGTCACAGGTGGATTCAACAATTTTCTGATTGGCAATGGTTGAGAGAGTTGTTATTATCTAAAGACTTAGAATCCATAGAAAGGCAGTGTCTGGGCTAAAATAAGGGGTGGTGGACACCAAGGTTTTCTTATGCAGATGAAGCCTCCATGTAGCAGGTTGCAGAGACAAGAAACTGTAAATTCTTCCTCTCAGGCTTAAGGTCTGTGCTGATGTTCATGCTGGCCAGTTTTTCCTGAGTTCAGCAGCTGGAGGGTATAATGAGGCATGTCTGACCCCCACGTCCTATCATGGCCTGAAGGAGTTTTTCAGATTAACTTTAGAATGCCGTTGGCCAAGAGAAGGGGTCCATTTTGACCCTCATGGAGGCTTAGAATTTTGTTAGAATACCTGGTAAAAATATCACAACTTGGGTCACTTCATTCTCAACCTCAGTGATTCAGAATATGTTTTTGAAACATAAGAGTTCAATGGGCTGTGTGTATGGACCACGAGATCTTGTTACTTCACGCCTTTCAAAGGCCCTGAAACATCCACGCTTTCTCTGGGCCACTTCGGAGCAAAGCACAGTGATGTGTACAAGCCTTAGGTGGAACACAAGGTTTACATCGGATGCATAAGAACACGAACAGCAGGAGTCCACCTGACCTTCTGAACACCAAGGACCTTTATTTATTTGGCCGCAAAGGGAGAGGGACGTAGAAGCTTTTCACAACACGAAGGAGGTACGCTTGCCACTTCTTTGAATACGTTTTTAATCTTTATTTTAAAAAAATGATGATTCTTTTCTTTGTAATGCCCTCCTTATTGTCTCCCAAGAATGCCCGGTAAAAATATTAGAAAACACAGAAAGTATAAAGCAGAAGGTGAGAAATGGACCACGCAGGTGGAGGCGGCCACCTCGGATGCTCCACGCTGCCTTTCCCTCCGCACCTAGCTTGGCACTGCCAGGAGCCCTGCGTCCACCAGACACGGAACTTCTGGGCCTCCTCCTGATCTCATTTCCTGTTTCCCAAATCTACATTTTGATTTCCAATTAAATCTTTAGAAACACTGTGTCCTCACATTAGTCCTGTCTTATCAATCAGCCCGCTGGCGGCCGCACCGGTATTGACTTGGCCCTCGCAAAGCCCCATCCTGTGGGTGACGCAGCTGCCCGGGAGGAGGGTGTGGAGCACACAGGGACCCAGCCTGCAGATGCGCAGACTCACTGGTCCCAGCGGCCCTTTCCTGGGTGTCACGTCTCGCCCTGTGGCTGCAGGATCTCTCCACGGCCACACGTTCGGCCTTGTTGATTGAAACGTGGTTTTGCGGCTGTGTGCATTCTGGTTAACATTGTCTGTGGCCCAGGGAAGTAGGGGCCTACATCACTTTCTGCTGGGGGTCCCTAACCCAGCACAAGGCCCTAGAAAAGATTTGATTCATAAATGAATAAATGGGTGAGTGAAGTTTCCAAAAACAAAGATTTTTGTACCACTAAGACAAACTGCTTTTCACCTGTTTGTCTAAGGTAAGGAGAGGGGTGAGTAAGTCAATTTCCGACAACCTGACTCGCACTGACACTGACCATCCACTTTCCTGTCTCGTTCTCTCTCTTTAGAAAACTGTTTCCCGACTGCCTACTGTAGATCATTCCACACTTTCAGGTAGATGAGGGGTTCATGTGCACCCGACCGAACCCTCATGGGATGGGCTGGCTCCAGGCAGAGGTGTCCTGTGGTGTCCAAAACTTTCTGAACGTCCCTGCACCAAGATCTTCTTGCCCCCAAGGGCTCCCCAGGGCAGACCCATCAGTGCCAGACCTCTGGCCGGAGCCTGGTGATGTGAGTCACTCTTGTGTTGCTGAGGCAGTTGAAAAGGTGGGCAGAAGAATCCACACCTCACACACATATGTGGTTCTGGGTTCCAGCCTTGGAGAATTCAGACAGCTTGGTTAGGGCACCTACCTGCTCAGCACCTTGATGGTGAGGGGAACCACTTTTCTGTCCAGCGAAAGTCTCTCCAGCCAAGAGGAGGTGTCCTGGTTCCTGGAAGATGACTCGGCAAAGTCAAGATGACGTTGCTGGTTCTCAGACTTCCTCAAAGTCTGTAGGCTCCGTGAAGTCTCAGGAGACAGTGCCACAGCGTCTAGCTGTAGTGCCAGTCCTAAGACTTAGAAGAATCTCTAAAATGTATTTTGTTTCTCTCTGGGTACATTTGGAAACACATTCCCAGCAAGTCACATGCACACATTCACCAAGAGTGCTTCTTAGGGTCACGTGGAGGTGCCATCCATCTGTGGGAACTGGGTCACCCCAGGGCATGGGAGAGGAGATTCCATAGAGAGCCAAGGACTGGGCTCTGTCCTGGTGGTCATCAGACCTGCCTGGAAACATCAACCTCAGGGCAAGTTTCCAGTGCCCACTGCTCTCCTCAGCACCTGCTCAGTGGTGAGGCCCTTGGGAGCCAGAGAAATTCTTCAGTAAAACACCCCACATCGTGGATGGTCTCAGCCATTTCTAGATGTTCAGCTCCTTAGTGTTAAGTAACCACACTGTTGTGCTGCTAGCCCAGAGGCTTTTTACCTCCGTCCCCATTAAACTCACTCCCCGCTGCTCCCGGCCCCACACCCACATTCCTGCTTTCTGCTCCTCTGGGGACCTCAGGTAAATGGGGTCCTGTAGGACTTGGCTCTCTGCCGCTGGCTTATTCCACTGAGCACGGTGCCCTCAAGGGTCGTCCACGTTGTAGTATGTGTTGTAATTTCCTTCCTTTTAAGGCTGAATGATGTTTCACTATGTGTACACACACACGCACGCACGCACACACACGTGCACAATGATGTTTCACTATGTGTACACACACGCACGCACACACACGTGCACAATGATGTTTCACTATGTGTACACACACGCACGCACACACACGTGCACAATGATGTTTCACTATGTGTACACACACACGCACGCACGCACACACACGTGCACAATGATGTTTCACTATGTGTACACACACACGCACGCACGCACACACACGTGCACAATGATGTTTCACTATGTGTACACACACATGCACGCACGCACACACACGTGCACAATGATGTTTCACTATGTGTACACACACACGCACACACGCACACACACGTGCACAATGATGTTTCACTATGTGTACACACACACGCACGCACACACACGTGCACTGATCTGTTGATGGACACTTGGATTGCTTCCACATTTTAACCGTCGTGAACAATGCTGCTGGATTGTACAAATACCTCTTCATGATCCTGCTTTAGATTCTTCTGCATATACACCCAGAAGAAGGGTTGCTGAATAATATGCTAATTTCATGTTTATTTTGTGAGGCATTGCCATCGCGTTTTCCACAGCGGCTGCACACATTCCCGCCCACAGGGAGCAAGGGTTCCAATTCCTCTCCATCTTTGCCAACAATTGCTAACTTTTGTTGAGTGCGGTCACCTGACTGCATGTGAGGTGAGATCTTACGGTTTTGGTTTGCGTTTCCCTCATGTTAAGTGGTGTTGAGCTGCTTTCATATGTTTGCTGGCCATTTATACACCAGCTTTAGAGAAATGTCCTTTCAAGTCCCTTGCCCATGTTTGATGGGGTTATTGGGTTTTTGTTCTTGAGTTTTAGGAGTCCTATAAATATTCTGGATATTACCCCCTTGCCAGATAAACGATTTGCAAATATTTTCTCCCAACCACAGGTTCTTTCCTCTGTCAATTGTGTCCTTTGATGCACAGAAGTTTTTTTATTTTAACGTAGGTCCATTTGTGTATTTTTTCTTTACTGTCTGTGCTTTTGGTGTCATAGCCAGGAAATTTCTGCCAAATCCAATTTAATAAAAAATTCCTTGATGCTTTCTTTTAAGACATTTGCAGTGTTGGGTCTTGCATTAGGCTTTGATACATTTTGAGTTGACTTTGTTAAGTGTCCAGCTCTTGTTTTGCATGTGGACAGCCAGGTTTCCAGCACCAGTTGAAGAGGTCATCCCTCCCTCATGGAAGGTTGTGTGATGAAGAACACTCACTGAACATGTCACCATTACCGGGCCCTGTTTTCTCAGGCGATGTGAGCAGAAAGCACGTTGGTCCACAGACCTCTCTGGCATTAACAAGAGGTCACTGCACTCAGCCCTGCTTCCAGTCACCGTCACAATCCACATAAACGGGGAAGCTCCGCGGGGTAACCAGCGTGCGACACGGGGGCCCGTCACGTGTCGGGGCCTCATCCTTTACTTCCTGTAAAGCACATTCAGAAACCCACAATGCAAACCATCTTCCGGACAGGCTACACATGGCATCCAGACACGTGCTCATGTTTCAAGGTAAGAAATGACCATTTTTACTTTATGAAGAGCTTTGGTTTTCCCTCCAAATCATGCAAATAGCAAACTATTCAAAGCACAGGGTGACAGGGGACTTCCACTCTATCCAACAGTCCATCTACTTAGACCGCTGCTTGATTGTGGGCTCTCATGCTTATGTGTGTTGTGTGTGTTTGTGTATGTGGGTGCATGTGTTTTACTGCGTGTGTCTGTGTGTGTACTGTACATGCATATGTGCACATGCTTGTGTGTTATAATCTGTGTTAATGTATATGCAAATGTGTGCTTGTGCATGTCATGTGTTGTGTGTATGTGTGCATGTTTTATTATGTGTGCCTGTGTGTAATGTATATGTATATGTGTGTGTGCTTGTGAATGTATGTTGTGTGTATGGGTGTAATGTATATGCACGTGTGTGTGTGCTTGTATGTGTGATGTATATGCACGTGTGTATGCTTATGTGTGTCGTGTGTCGTGTGTATGTGTAATATGCACATGTGTGCATGCTTGTGTGTTGTGTGTGTGTATAATGTATATGCAAATGTGTGTTTGTATGCTTGTGCCTATGTGTTGGTGCCTGTGTGTTAACATATATGCACATGTGTGTGTTTGTTGTGTGTATATGTGTGCATGTGAGTTTGTGTGTGCGTGTGTGTGTAATATGCATATGTGTGTGTGCGTGCATGTGAGTGTGTATTATTGGAGCACATGCATGTGTGTGAACATACAGGGGTGCACATTGTTGACCATGGTGGTAACTGTGTGCAGAGAATTTCTAGGTGCTGAGGAGGAGCACCAGAGGCCAGGACCTGAGGCCAGACACCCACAGAGGGGCTGAAGGGCTGGCTGGCCAGGGCAGTTGCTAGGGGCCTGGTTTGGGGCTGGCTTGTTGGAGGCTAGAACCCAGCAGTAGCAGCTGAGGGAAGTACCAGGAAACGTGCCGCCTGTGACTTCACGTGGTGAGATGGGGCAGCCCGCTGGCCCCTGGTGGTATGAGGAAGGAACCCCTGTGTACCTGCAGGTCGTAGGAGGCTGCTCAGCTCCACAGGCAGGTCCTCCTCTTAACTCACCTGGAATTAAATGTGCCACAGGCACACACAAGGCTGGCTACAGGTCCACAGGGATCAGAGGGGATGTCCACTGCTGAGGACACGGCTGGGCCGGAGGGCTGGATCCAGGAAGCTTTCCCAGGCACAGCCCTCCGGATGCAGGAGCCTCTGGCCTAGTATCTCCAGACCAGCCTGGTGCTGGTCGCTTTGCTGACCTGCACATCCCAGCCACACAGGGCTCATCCCATCCAGCCACATGGTGACCCGGTGTGATGGTGCCCAGCTGAGGCGGCCATGGGAATGGAGAGGCCACTGGGCTGCAGGGAGACCGAGCCTTGGGGAACAGGACAGAGGCTGGCATGGGGTGGATCCGCAGGCAGGGAGCCCTGCCATAGGCCCTGGCCTGGGGCCAGGGAGGCTGTGACCATGAAGAGGGTGCCCATGGGAATGAATGAGGGAAGCCATGCCAGCCACCAGCACCAGTCAAACGTGTTTTTCAGTGTAAATGCTCACAGAGTTATGATGATATGGCCTTGGAAGGCAGGTCCCCTCAGGCCACCCCGTGGCTGGACATCACGGCCATCTCCCGGGGCTCTCTGTGCTCAAGCTGCCCTCGTGTGCCTTCTCCCAGCCTTCACTCCATGGGTCCCAAGCTTTCTTTTCCCTCCAAGGTCCTGGGTCACTGGCTATTCTCTCTGGCCAGCCACGTGTTGACTTCTGTCTGGTGACTTCACCTCACAGAGGTGGCCCTCATGCCCACTTCCCAGGGCACCCCCTGTGCCAAGCCCTAGCTCTGCGTCTCCCCATACTCTGGTGACTCTAGCCAGGAACCTTGCCCTAGTGGTTCAAGGGCTCCCCAGACCCTCAGCATGGCCCATCCCCCAGATGTGGGCAAATGTTGGCCCCGGTGATGGCAGGTAAGTGGCCCTGGACCAAGGGGCGTGACTCAGAAATGGCCGAGTCATGGCTGGGTTTGTGGCCGGGGTGCCCAGGCCAGTGCTGTGATCCTTCTCTCTTCAGAGGAGCCCGTCCAGGGGAGGAGGAAGAGCTGGAGTCCACGGTGCTGCATGGGGTGGACCGCTGCGGCTCTTCCTGGAGTTCTTAGCCTCCACTGAGTAGGGAGGTAAGATGATCCAAGAAAATGTGGCCCTGGGCCACCATGAGCAGCCACTCCACATTCCCACAGCCCCCGCGTCTGTGTCAGACGTGCGCTGCAATATCCTGTGCATGTTTCCCTGTGGCTGGCGCCTTGGATATGTCTCATGTGGAGCAGGGTCCTTCTTCATCTCTCACCAGCTGCGGTCACAGTCTCTGCTGGAAAACCTCTCTGGACTCTGCAGCAGGTGCAGGCTGAGAGGGTGGCAGGAGCAACGGGGCCTTGGGCCAGGCAGCGGCCCTGGCTTCCTGCAGCTGAAGGAGACCCAGAAAGTAGCACAGGGTGCTGGAGCAGAGGGTGGCGGCCCAGGCCTCACCATGGCTGGGCACCTTGGGCAGGTGCCTGAGGCTCCTGTGGCTGCCATGGTTCAGGGAGTGTGTCAGCCTCAGGATCTGGCCCCTGCCACCCATGGACGCCACCACTGCCAGGCTGAGAGGAGCTTAAACACCCACTCTCTGTTTCCAGAGCAATCAGATCTGAAGTTTGAAATTCTTTCCTGCAGGCATGGCCCTGATAGGGGAAAGTGCCCTCAGCCTGTTTCTCCTGAGACAGAGGTGGCCATTCCCTTGTGGGTCCCCACCGCACATGCGGAGTGTCTGCCTCTGGAGGGGCACATGGAGGACCCCCCTGTCTGAAGAGCTCTATAATGCTAACAACCTGGCTCACCCCTCTTCAATCTGTAGTTGTGGACTTGGGTCTTTAATTTCTATCGAGTGGCTGCTATGGTGCTGCCGGCTGCTGCCTTACAGGTCACATGTGTCCGGCCGAGTCCATCACACACAGCTTTGTGGTGTCCCATAGGACATGCTGCTTGCAGCTGAGCTGAGAGCTTAGCGCTCCCCCATATTGTGCTCACAGGCTGACACCTGGCCTCCATCAAAGTAGAAGGTTCTGCATGGAAAACTGCCAGGATATGAGTGCTTATTTCCACACATCACCTCCATGCGCCTCTCCACACATCACCTCCATCCTCATCTCCACACATCACCTCCATCCTCATCTCCACACGTCACCTCCATCCGCATCTCCACACGTCACCTCCATCCGCATCTCCACACGTCACCTCCATCCGCATCTCCACTCGTCACCTCCATCCTCATCTCCACACGTCACCTCCATCCGCATCTCCACACGTCACCTCCATCCTCATCTCCACACGTCACCTCCATCCTCATCTCCACACCTCACCTCCATCCGCATCTCCACACCTCACCTCCATCCTCATCTCCACACCTCACCTCCATCCGCCTCTCCACACCTCACCTCCATCCTCATCTCCACACGTCACCTCCATCCTCATCTCCACACGTCACCTCCATCTGCCTCCACACGTCACCTCCATCGTCATCTCCACACGTCACCTCCATCGTCATCTCCACACGTCACCTCCATCCTCATCTCCACACGTCACCTCCATCCGCATCTCCACACGACACCTCCATCCGCCTCTCCACTCGTCACCTCCATCCGCCTCTCCACACGTCACCTCCATCCGCCTCTCCACACGTCACCTCCATCCGCCTCTCCACACGTCACCTCCATCCTCCTCTCCACACGTCACCTCCATCCTCATCTCCACACGTCACCTCCATCCTCATCTCCACACGTCACCTCCATCCTCATCTCCACACGTCACCTCCATCCTCATCTCCACACGTCACCTCCATCCGCCTCTCCACACCTCACCTCCATCCGCCTCTCCACACCTCACCTCCATCCGCCTCTCCACACCTCACCTCCATCCGCCTCTCCACACCTCACCTCCATCCGCCTCTCCACACCTCACCTCCATCCGCCTCTCCACACCTCACCTCCATCCGCCTCTCCACACCTCACCTCCATCCTCCTCTCCACACGTCACCTCCATCCTCATCTCCACACATCACCTCCATCCACCCGGGGTTCCTGCCGGGTTACTGCAAGCCCCACTGCCCTGTGCACTGGCCTGAACCACGTCTAATATAGTTCAGGTTTGGGCTCTGCAGCACCAAGCTCCCTCGGCTTTTCCTCCTACTTAGCGTGGAAGCACTCAAAGAAGTGTGTGCATGTAAAGGAGGAGACGCACCTGCTTGGCTGTGGGAGCGGAGGTTTGAGACGGAGTTAGGGTTGCTTTGGAGCTTCCAGGCATGGATCTGGGCTCCAGAAGAGGCGCAGGCTGTGGCCTCAATGAAGCATGGCCGGTTTGCATGGCGGAGGCTGCTTGGAGGCCCCGGGGTGAAGACGGATGGAAAACCTGCCATCGGCATCACCTCCGTTCACTGCCTTTGTTTCCTGGATGGTGCGTGGGATTTTCTGGCCCCCACTCAGGCAAGGACCATGTCAGGTGCCCACAGCCACAGCTTGAAAAGTTTGGACCAGTGGGCGTGGCCAGGATGCAGCCCCTGCCCCAAGCTGGGTGGAAGTCTCTGGCAGAGCAGGTGCCAGCCTGAACCCTGGCCTCTCCACATGTCCAGTGCTGACACAGCCAGCAAGCCAGGTGCAAGCCTCAGTCTCCAGAAAAGCTCAAAGCTTACAGCCTCTTTAAATCTGAAACATAGACGCACGGGGGCTTATCTCTACATGATTCAAATGGGGCAAAAGTCAGGAAATGTCATCTCAAAAATGTGCAGCAGGAATGAGACCCCCCGAGCAAGGCTGCTCTTCCCTAGAGTGACCTGTGGTCTCCTCAGTAGTGACCCTCTGACCTCCTCTAGACTGACCTCCTCTAGACTGACCCTGTGGCCTCCTCTAGACTGACCCTGTGGTCTCCCCTTGAGTGATTCTGTGGCCCTTCCTAGGGTGGCCTTGTGGTTTTTCCTGGTGGTCTCCCATCACTGGAACTGCTCTGCCTAATGGGCCATTCCTGTGCCTGGCTTCAGGTTCCACCAGGACCACGTGAAGTGTTGATTCTAGAGCACCCGCCTTTACTGTGGGCCAGCGTTGTCCTGCTTGCTGTGGCCACGTCAGCTCAGGTACTGTCCCCAGAGAGTGAGCGCCACGGGAGTGAGTTCCCCACCCAGTCCTATTAACTGGGCCCTCAGGAGAGATTTTCAAAGATCTTGAATTAGAGGATTTTCACTCCTAGGGGACAATCAGCTGGATTCGCTCCCTCTGAGCCTCCACAGCAAACTAGAGTTCCTGGTGTCTTTCCTGGAGGAGACCCATGGTGGCGACGGTGGGACGTATTGACCCTGGCTGACCTGACTCTGGCCACGCCGGCCACTCGAATGTGCCTTGTGTTCTAATGAGGTGACCACGTCCACAGCCCAACCAAAGCCAAAGCCATTTCTTGCTGAGTTCTTACCTCGGGGCCATAGAGCACAGCTGTGGAGGCCATTCCTGCCTTGCTGAAGGGGTCCGGGAGAGGCTTTGGGGGGATTCAGGTGCAGCCCACTCCTCAGGGCCAGTAGTTGTGTCCCCCAGTTCTGTCAATGTGACTGGGGATGTGACATCCACTCGGGGGGCCATCAAGGTCTCCTGAGCCCTGGGTCCTGGGGCCTCGTCTCTGGGACCACAGAGTGGGGGTTCTGCCCTGGGGTCTTCACCTGCTTCCCGTGGTAGTGAGTGCTGTCTGGTGTGGCTAAGCCTGCCCCCTAAGCCCACAGTTCCCTGCCTGGAACCTCGCCCACCTCACCTCGCCTTGCTGGGTGGCACGGCCTCCTTCCACCTCGACACGTCATGAAGCGCCCCGCACACTGTCTCTGAGGTTCAGGCATCATGACCCTGCAGAGGCCTCAGCTGCGGCTGCCCTGGAACTCAGCTAAGGCCTGGCAGGACGCGTGCCTTGTGTACATGAGATGTACTGAATTCTCACATGGTCCTGCAGGCCCGTTAGTGGAATAATCCCTGCAGGTCCCAGCTTAGAGAGCTGGGGAGATACTTTCCTACTAGCTGATTGCACAGAGCTTGTAACCCTGCCTGCAGTGATGAGACTTCCGCCTTCTGCCCTGATACCCCCTCTCGGGGCTCCAGAGCCCACCAAAGGCCTGAAGGCACCAGGGGTTCCCAGCTGCGCTGAAAACACTTTACCAGGTTTCCGTTTCTCATGTGCTCCTTAATGAAAACCATGACCTGGCTGTGAGGAGGGCCCAGAACTCCACACGTGTTCTCAGCATGGCTGTGGCCATTCGGGACCTAGGGGTCCTCGCCACCTCACAGCTCGAGGCCCTGTATGTGGAGGGAGTGAGTTTCCAGGGAAATGCGGGGGCCACACACCTCATGTACCACACATGGGACCACAGAGACAGTAAGACTCAAGGGGACTCCAGAGGAAGGCCGTGGCAGGGCTTTCTGAAGGCTGTCCCAGAGCTGAGGCGCCCAGCAGCCCCCAGGCCTCTGTGCCACCCACTGGCTTCTGCAGGGCTCGTCCCCCCACAGCATGAGCCTCTGTGCCAATGCAGTCTTCTGCAGGGCTCGCCCTCACCACCTCACGGGAGCAGCTGTGGCCGTCACCCAAGTTCCTCCTGGGCTCAGAGGCCACTGACCAGTTTCCATCCAGTGGTGCCACTCCCCTGGGGTGCTTGGGTCTGCCCTCTGCACCAAAGCCTGTGAGTGATGACTGTGCCAGGGGGAGGGTTCCCCTTCCACCAGAGAGGGCAGCAGAATCCTGAGCACACCCAGCTGCTCCAACCTCGGGGGTCACGGATTCACCTCCCACCACGGCTGATGGCTACAGCAGAGATGGCCACAACTCAGCTGTGACTTCCCCCTATCCACAGCTCATGTTCAGAGATCAGAGAGTCTCCCAGTCTGCAGGGGCAGAGCAGGGCCCTGTGCCCCCACCTTCCAGGTGGGAACACAGCAGGAGAGAGAGTGTGTGTGTGTGGCGGGCTGTCTGTGTGTGTAGTGAGGCTGTCTGTGCATGTAATGGGGCTGTCTGTGTGTAATGGGCTGTCTGTGTGTGATGGGCTGTGTGTGTTGGGGCTGTCTGTGTGTGATGGGCTGTCTGTGTGTAATGGACTGTGTGATGGGCTGTCTGTGTGTGATGGGCTGTCTGTGTGTGATGGGCTGTCTGTGTGTGATGGACTGTGTGATGGGTTGTCTGTGTGTGAATGGGCTGTCTGTGTGTGATGGGTTGTCTGTGTCTGATGGGCTGTCTGTGTGTGATAGGCTGTCTGTGATGGACTGTGTGTGACATGTCTGCATGTGATGGGCTGTCTGTGTGTGATGGGCTATCTGTGTGTGAGGGGCTGTCTGTGATGGACTGTGTGTGACAGGTTGTGTTCGATAGGCTGTGTGTGGTGGGCTGTGTGTGGCAGGGCTGTCTGTGTGTGTGTCTGTCCGTGAATGTGGTGGGATGTGTGTGATGGGCTGTCTGTAATGGACTGTGTGTGATGGGCTGTCTGTGATGGACTTTGTGTGACAGGCTGTCTGTGTGTGATGGGCTGTGATGGACTGTGTGTGACAGGTTGTCTGTGTGTGATTGGCTGTCTGTGTGTGATGGGCTGTCTGTGATAGACTGTGTGTGACAGGTTGTCTGTGTGTGATTGGCTGTGTGTGATGGGCTGTCTGTGATAGACTGTGTGTGACAGGTTGTCTGTGTGTGATGGGCTGTCTGTGTGTGATGGGCTGTCTGTGTGTGATGGGCTGTCTGTGTGTGATGGACTGTGTGATGGGTTGTCTGTGTGTGATGGGCTGCCTGTGTGTGATAGGCTGTCTGTGACAGACTGTGTGTGACAGGTTGTGTGTGATGAGCTATCTGTGTGTGATAGGCTGTCTGTGATGGACTGTGTGTGACATGTTGTCTGCATATGATGGGCTGTCTGTGTGTGATGGGCTGTCTGTGATGGACTGTGTGTGACAGGTTGTCTGTGTGTGATAGGCTGTCGGTGTGTGGTGGGCTGTGTGTGGCAGGGCTGTCTGTGTGTGTGTCTGTCCGTGTATGTGGTGGAATGTGTGTGATGGGCTGTCTGTAATGGACTGTGTGTGATGGGCTGTCTGTGATGGACTTTGTGTGACAGCCTGTCTGTGTGTGATGGGCTGTATGTGATGGACTGTGTGTGACAGGTTGTCTGTGTGTGATGGGCTGTCTGTGTGTGATGGGCTGTCTGTGTGTGATGGACTGTGTGATGGGTTGTCTGTGTGTGATGGGCTGTGTGTGATGGGCTGTGTGTGATGGACTGTGTGATGGGTTGTCTGTGTGTGATGGACTGTGTGATAGGTTGTCTGTGTGTGATGGGCTGTCTGTGTGTGATGGGCTGTGTGTGATGGGCTGTGTGTGATGGACTGTGTGATGGGTTGTCTGTGTGTGATGGACTGTGTGATGGGTTGTCTGTGTGTGATGGACTGTGTGATGGGTTGTCTGAGTGTGATGGGCTGTCTGTGTGTGATGGGCTGTCTGTGATGGGTTGTCTGTGTGTGATGGGCTGTCTGTGTGTGATGGACTGTGTGATAGGTTGTCTGTGTGTGATGGGCTGTCTGTGTGTGATGGACTGTGTGATGGGTTGTCTGTGTGTGATGGGCTGTCTGTGTGTGATGGGCTGTCTGTGATAGACTGTGTGTGACAGGTTGTCTGTGTGTGATGGGCTGTGTGTGATGGGCTGTCTGTGTGTGATGGACTGTGTGATGGGTTGTCTGTGTGTGATGGGCTGCCTGTGTGTGATAGGCTGTCTGTGATGGAGTGTGTGTGACATGTTGTCTGTCACACAGGGCTGTCTGTGTGTGTCTGTGTGTGTGACACAGTGTGTGTGACAGACTGTGTGACAGGTTGTGTGTGATGAGCTATCTGTGTGTGATGGGCTGTCTGTGTGTGAGGGGCTGTCTGTGATGGACTGTGTGTGACAGGTTGTCTGTGTGTGATAGGCTGTCTGTGTGTGGTGGGCTGTGTGTGGCAGGGCTGTCTGTGTGTGTGTCTGTCTGTGTATGTGGTGGGATGTGTGTGATGGGCTGTCTGTGATGGACTTTGTGTGACAGGCTGTCTGTGATGGGCTGTGTGTGATAGGCTGTGTGTGACGGGTTGTCTGTGTGTGATGGGCTGTCTGTGTGCGGTGGGCTGTCTGTGATAGACTGTGTGTGACAGGTTGTCTGTGTGTGATGGGCTGTCTGTGTGTGATGGGCTGTCTGTGTTTGATGGGCTGTGTGATGGGTTGTCTGTGGGTGATGGGCTGTCTGTGTGTGATGGGCTGTCTGTGTGTGATGGGCTGTGTGTGATGGGCTGTGTGTGATGGGCTGTCTGTGTGTGATGGGCTGTGTGATGGGCTGTCTGTGTGTGATGGACTATGTGATGGGCTGTCTGTGTGTGATGGGCTGTCTGTGTGTGATGGGCTGTCTGTGTTTGATGGACTGTGTGATGGGTTGTCTGTGTGTGATGGGCTGTCTGTGTGTGATGGGCTGTCTGCGTGTGATGGGCTGTGTGATGGGCTGTCTGTGTGTGATGGGCTGTGTGATGGGCTGTCTGTGTGTGATGGGCTATCTGTGCGTGATGGGCTGTCTGTGATGGACTGTGTGTGACAGGTTGTCTGTGTGTGATAGGCTGTCTGTGTGTGGTGGGCTGTGTGTGGCAGGGCTGTCTGTGTGTGTGTCTGTCTGTGTATGTGGTGGGATGTGTGTGATGGGCTGTCTGTGATGGACTTTGTATGATGGGCTGTCTGTGTGTGATTGGCTGTCTGTGATGGACTGTGTGTGATAGACTGCGTGTGATGGGTTGTCTGTGTGTGATGGGCTGTCTGTGATGGGCTGTGTGTGATAGACTGTGTGTGACGGGTTGTCTGTGTGTGATGGGCTATGTGTGTGTGTGATGGGCTGTCTGTGTGTGGTGGGCTGTCTGTGTGTGTGTCTGTCCAGGTATGTGGTGGGCTGTGTGTGATGGGCTGTCTGTAATGGACTGTGTGTGATGGGCTGTCTGTGTGTGGTGGGCTGTCTGTGTGTGGTGGGCTGTCTGTGTGTGTGTCTGTCTGTGTATGTGATGGGATGTGTATGATAGGCTGTCTGTAATGGACTGTGTGATGGGCTGTGTGTGTGTGATGGGCTGTCTGTGTGTGTGTCTGTCCATGTATGTGGTGGGCTGTGTGTGGTGGGCTGTCTGTAATGGACTGTGTGTGATGGGCTGTGTATGTGTGATGGGTTGTCTGTGCATGTTGTGGTTGTCTGTATTGGGATTGCCTCTGTGTGTGGCAGGGCTGTCTGTGTGTGTGTCTGTCCGTGTATGTGGTAGGCTGTGTGTGATGGGCTGTCTTTATGTGGTGGGTTGTATGTTTGTGATAGGTTGTATGTATGTAGTGGGGCTGTCTCTGTGTGTCTTGGGCTTCCTGTGTGTGTGCTAAGGTTGTCTGTGCCGCTGCCCCTTGGCCCTGGGACACTCGCTGCCTCTAGAATTCTGTGTGCCCTCGTGTCCTGCTCTGCACGTATCTACTCTGAGTGACTTCGGATTGACAAAGGATGTAAAGAGCATCCAGGACTCTGTCAGAGCAAGGCCACCCTCAGCGCCATCTGAGAAACAGGAGCTGCCAACCCTTGATCATCACTGTTGCACACAGCACGTCACAGATGCACAGAAAATCCTGTGTGTGCCCAAGATGGAGGGAGAACTTCCCAACGTCTCTCTCTCTCTGTCTCTCTCTCTCCGTGCCCCTCCTTTTCTTCTCATGTCCTTCCCTGCATCTCACAGGAATCTTGCCAAGAACCTCCATCTGCCCTGCCCGCCATCACGGGGGCTCTGCCTTGGGCCTGAGCATTGACCCCATGGGGGTGGGGAGGCACACGGCCCCCACAGACACCTGTGGCCCTGCGTGTGGAATGCCAGTGGCGGCACCCTCCCATGTACACGAGGTTATTCCTGCGTAGGAGTGTGGCCCCAAGGTGGCCAATTTTTTCCAAGAGAAGCAAGAAATCCAGGTTTGACCTGAAATTAACCAGAGGCCCCCGTGGCTGCTGGACGAGGGTCCTGTCGGGATGTTCCTGCTGCCCACCCCAGCGGGGCAAGAGTGTTCACGGGAGCTGCTCGATTCTGGTCTGTGGGGGCTGCCTCACTTCTGCTTCCCAGTCTCCTCAAACGTCAAACGTCTGGAGTGTTTCCCAGCACTCAGAACAAGGTGGGGAAGGGCATTTGGGGAAACCCAGCTTCAAGTGAGCAAAGCTGACGCAGCACAAAATGCCACCCACAGAAACCACAGAGGACCCAGCTTGCACAATGTGAAGCTATGGGCAGGCAAGAGCCTTTCAGAGCTGATTCTTGGGAACTGAATGGCTCCGTTAGAACGAACGTATCTTGACATGAATCAATGAGGCTGTTTCCTTCTGAGGGATGTCATCAGCCTCTGCTCCGCCAACAGCGTGCCAGCGTCTCCTAAGCCACAGCCTGCCCCGTCTGCCCTGCTGCTTTCTGCCCGTCTCACGGATGAGGTGCATTTTGCTGCTTTTAACTCAGCGTTTCCCTGAAGAACAGGGCTGGCCATTTGAGTTACTGCAGTCATACTTCCCCGAAGTCCCGGGTCTCGCTGTCGCTCTGTTTTCTGGGTTTTTGTGCCGTGTGGATGGCTACGTTGGGTGGTACACTGTGAATATTTTCTTCCAGGCTCCCATTCCCTTTTCCTGATGGCAGATCTTGTCATAGGAAAGGTTTAATATTTGTTTATTTTTGTTCTGATGTGAAGCTTTTCTGGGGCTTCAGCATTTGGTGCATTGCTTAGGAAATTTTTCTACCTCCCAGTCACAAAAACATTCTCCTATTTTCTTCTATTGCATTTTAGAATTTTTAAATAGGAAATGTAGTATAGTGAACCCATCTGGTTTCAGCAAGCACCAGCTCAGGTGAGGGACTCGGAACGAACACGGAACATCCCATGTGGTGACTGAAGACACAGCGTTTCTGAGCACACCCAGAAAACAAGGGCCAGCGAAGAGCATCCCCAGCTACCCCGTGTTATGCTGGCAAGGCCGACACCTCACATCGTTTCTTCCATAAATAATTCCTACAAGTCTAAAAAGATAAGCTCTGCTTAGCAAACCACAGCCACAATCCACTGTCACGTTATAAAGTTATCGCTGGTCCTTAACACCATCAAATACACAAGCAGGCTTCACCGGCCCTGAACTGCGGTGTGTGAATCGCAGTGTGCGTGTGTCTGCACACTTGGGGGAGGTGGGGCTCTTTCGCTCTCAGCACATAAGTTCCTCCCTGACTCCCCTTCTCTGTGTGATTTGCCTGCTGATGAAACGGCCATCGGTCCTGCAGAGCCTCCCACCTCTGGGCTGTGCTGGCTGCATCTGGCCATGGTTCTGCTCAGCACTCTCTGGGCTGTGCTTCCTATAACTGGCAGCTGGCTTTGGACACTGTCAGATCCAAGTTTGACCATTTGCACGGGTTTGCGGGTCTACCCTTACATGGGGTCTAATCAGCCATTCAGGATGTTGCTTTGCTTCACTGATGAGGAACTACCGAAGGGCAGGGTTCTCAGGCCATCGTTCCCCATTTAGAAGCTGGGAGACTCGTCCAGAGTCTTTCCCTCATTTGTACCCTGTTAGTGGCACAGTTCCTCTAAAAAGAGACAAGATTAATGTTAGATCCTATTTCCTTATTTACCCGTTTATAAAAAAAAATTTGATTCACTGGCATCCTGCAAGAATCACACGCATGTGTTTGCGTGTGTGTTGCATGTGTGATTTAAAGAACTCGTTCATAGGATAAGTTACTTACAAAAGAAGTCCCTTCTAACACGTTTGTGTTTTACAATCACTTATTTGCATTAATTATATTTATTAGTGGTGATTTGTCAATATTGACTTGTTCAGATTATCAAACAGCAGTGATCAAAGGTATCAATTATAATGTTGATTCTATCATGAACCCACCAATCCAACCTCAATATTTCCGTGTATTTAATCCCCACAGCTGCTGTCTTTGCTGGTGTTTAAATGATCCCAAGAGCCTGCCGTGGGGTCTCTGAAGGTGACGCCTCTCCTCTGCCTGGAAACTGGCATCTTTGGACACCTCCGTGCCATCTGGTTGCGATGGCAGCTGGCCTCCACTTGTCCTCTGACAGACAACCCAGAGACTGCTGCCTCCCCAAGTGCCTTCCCTACTAGTTTGACAGTTTGGCAGTTTGTGTGTTTCGCAGTTTAAGGTGACTAGAATTTAGTTCCATGTGTAGGGTGAGGCAGGGTGGACAGTCATGTCTCCCAGCCCAGCCTGGTGCTAAGCATTCCCAGGAAGGAAAGGTAAGCCCCACGGAGACCCTGAGTCGGAGGCGGATGGTGCCACCTATGGTTGCAGAACCCTGCCTGGCAGGGCAGCCCCAGGCCCACGGGAACAGCAGCCGAGCCAGCACACGGGACGTTCCCATCTGGAGCCACTCACTCCTGCATCCCACGCTGCACTGCAGGCCAGGGCTTCCTCCAAGCTCAGCTGCCTGCTGCGTGCTGCACAGATGAAGCCGGAAAAGCATATGCGTCACTTGCAAGCTGGAAAGTATGTCAGTCACTTCCTTGTGAGTAAGAGGCAGCCAGAAGGTCTTGTTTAGACATGTTTGGATCTGATGAAGGTCAGGACTAGAGGACGGCTCAGGGCAGGCTGCCCAGCTGTGCGTCCACCACCCTGACACGTGGGAGCTGCTTTCTGGGCCAACAGGCAGCAGCAACACAACCTCCGTGCCCATGGGGCATCCCAGGGCTCAGAGGTGAGACTGGCGGCTGGATTGCTGCCCACTGAAGCTCAGAGATGCTTCAGTGTCGCCCCACCTCAGAGGTTCCGTGGGGTTGGACGCTCCAGCGTTGCCCTACCTGGGAGGTTCCGTGGGATTTTCTTTCAAATGGTTTTTTCTAAAGACCCACCTGTCAAGTGGAGCTAGCAGAGTTAGATGGAAACACTATTTCATAAAAAAAGTTTACTTATTCTTCATAAATTTAAATTTCCATTAATTAACCAAAGGTTGCTACCTCTCAAAAAGTACTTTTAATAAGTAGGAATTGATTAATCCGTTAATGGTAGGAATGACTTAAGGGAGTTCCCGGAGGGAAAGCTACTTTGTGTGTTCAACTGTAATTATGCCAACTTTTCCCTGTGCCATATTCGGCTGTGAAGGTGAAGAGCAGCCTTGTGTCAGACGTGGCCGTAGTTTATCGAGTGACTATTCACTGAGTTCCCACTTCTCTTAGGGTGCTCTGGGTGCAGCTGGGCTGGGCCCGGGCACTTGGGACTCTCCAGCCATTGAGTCTGGGGGGTGCCACGGATTGGAAGAAGGCGCCTCAGGCTGTGGGCACCAGAAAGCCAGCCCCAGATGCCGCTGCTTAAAGCACTCAAGTCTAGTCCATAAGGAGCATCCATTTGGGGTGCCCCGGGGCAGGTAGGGCTGGGACACAGCTGTGCCAGGGAAGCCACTGCTCCCTGAGTGCCCTGCCCCTTCTGCATGGGTGCTGTTCTGCATTGACCTCATTAAAACTCTGTCACATTTTTCCTCTGCTGAAGCCCCCTGTAGTTTCCCAAGGCATGAAGTCCTCAGGTACCCCAGCCCCGGCCGCCTCCTCTGCCCACCTCCATCAGCTGTCTGAATGGAGCGACTCCTGCAAGGAGAGGGGCACATCCACATCTCTGAACTATGTATTTCACTCACCCCATTCCTTGCACATTGCACGTCCGTCTGGTCTTCTTTCTGAAACCCTCTGGCCCTTCTCGGTGCCCCAGGCTCCTCAGTACACACCGTGGTGCCCCTTCCTGCCTATCATGCAGAGTCCCTCACCCACTCCAGCTGCAGCCCGGCCCCAGGCTCCTCAGCCCACACTGTGGTGCCACCTCCTGCCTGGTGTGCAGAGTCCGCCACCAACTTCGGCTGCAACCACTGGGCACTTCCCTCCCTCGCTGTACCCGGGGGCCTGGGGGCTGGGTTTGGGAACTCTTTCCGGTTCGTCTGGGAACTCTTTCCGGTTCGTCTGGGAACTCTTTCCGGTTCATCTTTCTTGCTCATTCCTGGGCTCTTTCACATAGTATGAATTTCTAAAATGTTGACTGAGTGAAAGAAAGGAGGCAGGGGAGGGAGGACACCCGAGTCACCCTCGTGTTAATTGGATGCTTCCGGTGTGTGTGGAGGGCATGGCAGCTGGTTTACGGAAACCACTGCCCAAAGCTACCTCACTCCTGACTCCTGAGCCCGAGTCCACCGCGGGGATGAGCTGAGAGTTGCCGTCGTCCGGATTCGGAAGCTGACATGCTCCCCGGCGCCACCACACCCCAAACAGCACGGCTGGTGGCTTCCTTTTCTGAAGGAAACGTGCAATCGGCACAGTGAAAGGATAAAGAATAATGTCCCCTAGTGGAAGAAGCATGACCAGGCGGGAGGAGACCACTGCGGGCTGCCACCCAACCCCTGTGTCTGGCGGGGGCTTCCTCCTGTTTCCACAGCACCTGGTTCAGGCCTCGCTGTGGGCATATGCTCACTCGGCACCAGAATTCACACTTGCAAATTCACTTCCTCCACTAGACGAAAATCACGCTGGGGCACAGCTGGCTTCCCGGCAGCACCAGACCCTGCTGTTCAGAGCACGGGATTGCGCAGGGCAAGGTGGGTACCCTCCTCCTCAGTGGAGGAAGTGGAGAAGTGGCAAGGCCCCAGTGACTCCTGGCGCTGCTGTCTTCAGCTGGGGAGGATGTGTCCTCCTCTGACACAGCAGGGCCTCCTGGGGACAGGTTGTGGGTCTGGAAGCTGCAATGGGCATGTGCTCGGGAAACTGTGCATGTGCTTCTGGAAAGCTCCAGTCCCAGGGGCAGGTTGTGGGTACGGAAGCTGCACTGTGCATGTGCTCCTGGAAAGCTCCAGTCCTGGGGACAGGTTGAGGGTACAGAAGCTGCACTGGGCATGTGCTCCAGGAAACTGTGCATGTGCTCCTGGAAAGCTCCAGTCCTAGGGGCAGGTTGTGAGTACAGAGGCCATACTGGGCATGTGCTCCAGGAAACTGTGCATGTGCTCCCCTGTAAAGCTCCAGTCCCAGGGGCAGGTTGTGGGTAAAGAGGCCATACTGTGCATGTGCTCCTGGAAAGCTCCAGTCCCGGGGCAGGTTGTGGGTACAGAGGCCGTACTGGGCATGTACTCCTGGAAGGCTTCAGTCCCTGGGCCCCGCAAGAGGGTCTTAAACTGCAGAGCTTCTGATGACATCAGATGGGCTCTGAGATCCCCCTGAAGAGCACACGGCCCTCTCACTCTCAACTGAACTGAGGGTGCACCGGCACACCGCAAACTGTTCTCTCTTAGCTTAAAATCATTTACATGCACATCCAGGCTGGAGTGAAGGGTGTGCCAAGCAGGGTAGTGGCCCAGGGTCGATGCACAGACTCTACCCATCCTAGGAAAAGGTGTTTATGAAACTGACTCATAAAAGGAGTCCAACATCAAGATGCTCAAAAATACGTGTTGGATGCAGAACATCACTGCGATCTGGCATGTGCGTCCGTGAGCCCAGGGGCCATGAGAAGCTGTTTGCCATAAGACCCAACTACATAAGGGCGGCAAGTGAGTGACAGCTGCGTGTCCTGTGCTCTCTCTTCCCCTGGGCATGGAAAGTGGTGCCCCCTGCTCAGGTGCACAAAACGGTCTGGGCCAACCAGTGTCCACCCTGCCCAGAGGAGAAGCCTGCTGTATGGGTTGGCCCTGTGGGCAGTGGACACATCCACATCCTCATGGGAGCACACCCACTCCACACAGTGACACTGTGAGCACCCACACCCACACAGGAGAACACCCACTCCACACAGTGATGCTTGGACATCAACACCCACACGGGAGCACACCCAATCCATGCAGTGATGCTTGGACACCTACACCCACACAGGAGCACATCCACTACACACAGTGACACTGTGAACACCCACATGGGAGCAAAACCACTCCACACAGTGACACTGTGCACACCCACACATGGGAGCACACCCACTCCACACAGTGACACTGTACACACCCACAAGTGACCACACCCATTCTACACAGTGGCACTATACACACAGCCACACAGGTGCACACCCATTCTTTGCACAAACACATGTTATGTGGTCATATCTACTACTCACAGTGACATGGGACCAGCCACCCTATACCTTCCCACTGGGCACAGCTACTCTGAACAGTAACATGGTCACAGCCACTATTCACAGTCACATGATCACACGTTCTTCAAACAGTCACACTGGATGCGTCGACTCTCTAGAGTCTCCTGGGCACACCTAACCTACACAGTAACGGGCACAACCACCCTATACAGTAATGTGGGTGCAGCCACTCTACACGGTGACATGGGCACAGCCACCCTGCATGGTCACGTGAGCGCAGCCACCCTACACAGTGACATGGGTGCAGACACCCTACAGTCACGTGGGTGCCGCCAGCCTGCAGTGGGCCTCAGCTGGAGCACTGGTCTCTCATGCCTGTGTCTGGCTGCCTGCTGCCTGAAATTCCGCTGGTGTTTGGGACCAATGACCTACCTGCTACACATACAGGTGTGTCTAGAACAGCACTGTCCCAGGTGTATCTAGAACAGCACTGTCCTCTTGGCCCCAGCCTGGAGGGGTGAGGCACCTGCTCCCACTGTCCTGGGCCACTGGGGAGTGTAGACCTCCAGTGTGCAGACCTGGCTGGCTCACCTGTCCTCCCCGCTGTGCCTCTCAAAGACCTGACATGCGAGTCTAGTGATGCGATTTTCATGGCCCAGAGGGTTGTGTGGTCACCAGAAGCTCATTATCCTCAGAAGGCTCTGGACACTCTGTTCTTCTCCAAATGAATGCGCTCATTGTCTCATAATTAAAAACAGCTATTTTTTCCAGAGGGCAGGACACCCTGCCTTCATCTTTATTTTCTTCTTGAAATAAGCTTTGAGGATGGATAGCCAAAGCCAGGATGGAGACACCCCTCACCCAGGGTGCCCACTGTCACAGCTGAGACACCCACAGCCCAGGGTGAGGACATCCCTCACCCATGTACCCACTGTCACAGCTGCTGAGATGCCCACAGCCCAGGGTGAGGACATCCCTCACCCATGTACCCACTGTCACAGCTGCTGAGATGCCCACAGCCCTGGGTGAGGACATCCCTCACCCATGTACCCACTGTCACAGCTGCTGGGATGCCCACAGCCCAGGGTGAGGACATCCCTCACCCATGTACCCACTGTCACAGCTGCTGAGATGCCCACAGCCCAGGGTGAGGACATCCCTCACCCATGTACCCACTGTCACAGCTGCTGAGATGCCCACAGCCCAGGGTGAGGACATCCCTCACCCATGTACCCACTGTCACAGCTGAGACACCCACAGCCCAGGGTGAGGACATCCCTCACCCATGTACCCACTGTCACAGCTGCTGAGATGCCCACAGCCCAGGGTGAGGACATCCCTCACCCATGTACCCACTGTCACAGCTGCTGGGATGCCCACAGCCCAGGGTGAGGACATCCCTCACCCATGTACCCACTGTCACAGCTGCTGAGATGCCCACAGCCCAGGGTGAGGACATCCCTCACCCATGTACCCACTGTCACAGCTGCTGAGATGCCCACAGCCCAGGGTGAGGACATCCCTCACCCATGTACCCACTGTCACAGCTGCTGAGATGCCCACAGCCCAGGGTGAGGACATCCCTCACCCATGTACCCACTGTCACAGCTGCTGGGATGCCCACAGCCCAGGGTGAGGACATCCCTCACCCATGTACCCACTGTCACAGCTGCTGGGATGCCCACAGCCCAGGGTGAGGACATCCCTCACCCATGTACCCACTGTCACAGCTGCTGAGATGCCCACAGCCCAGGGTGAGGACATCCCTCACCCATGTACCCACTGTCACAGCTGCTGGGATGCCCACAGCCCAGGGTGAGGACATCCCTCACCCATGTACCCACTGTCACAGCTGCTGGGATGCCCACAGCCCAGGGTGAGGACATCCCTCACCCATGTACCCACTGTCACAGCTGCTGGGATGCCCACAGCCCAGGGTGAGGACATCCCTCACCCATGTACCCACTGTCACAGCTGCTGAGATGCCCACAGCCCAGGGTGAGGACATCCCTCACCCATGTACCCACTGTCACAGCTGCTGAGATGCCCACAACCCAGGGTGAGGACATCCCTCACCCATGTACCCACTGTCACAGCTGCTGAGATGCCCACAGCCCAGGGTGAGGACATCCGTCACCCATGTACCCACTGTCACAGCTGCTGAGATGCCCACAGCCCAGGGTGAGGACATCCCTCACCCATGTACCCACTGTCACAGCTGCTGAGATGCCCACAGCCCAGGGTGAGGACATCCCTCACCCATGTACCCACTGTCACAGCTGCTGGGATGCCCACAGCCCAGGGTGAGGACATCCCTCACCCATGTACCCACTGTCACAGCTGCTGGGATGCCCACAGCCCAGGGTGGAGCAGCCCTTTCCTGTGGTACCAACGGGCCTGCAGGCAGCACCTTCAGGGCATTCTGTCATTTACACGTAAAACAAGTGATGCTGAACAGGGCAGTGTGAGGAGGACCAGCACCCCTTCTTCAGCCCACGGTCTGGGAATGGATGAGGAGAGCCGGCTGCACGTGGGTACAGTCTTCCCCGAGGGCCCCAGCCTCCCCACACTGCCTGGATGGGACTGTGGCCCCCTGGACTAGGTGCTCGTTTGTAAACCTTGATGAGGGAGACCATGCTTCACGGGTGCTGTGCGGAATCCCCGAGACGAAGGGGCAGTTGCTTCGACAAACACCCCAGACCTAGGACACGGCCAGCAGTCGCCTGAAGAAAGTCTGTCTGGGGCAGGCAAGGTGGGGGGCAGAGAGAACCCCTATCCCAGGAGAGTCATTCCCTGAGTGACCCAGGCAAGGTGGGAGGCGGGGAGAACCCCCATCTCAGCAGAGCTGGTTCCCTGAGTGACCCAGGCAAGGTGGGGGGTAGGAGGGAGAACACAGATTGCATGAGAGCTGAGTTTCTGGGTGACCCAGGCAAGGTGGGGGGCAGGGAGAAAATCAGGGAGGTGCAGCCCCAACAGGGACCCTGGGCATGTGCTGGGGTCAGCAGTGCCCTGCGGATGGGCATGCAGGGCTCCCTGGGTTGTGTGCTCCAGGCCCCATGGTGGACGTGCCTGGCCAGGCGGGCACTAGGCAAGATGGCTTCCGGCTTTGGCAGGTGTGGGGAGCACAGGACAGGCCTCACCCTCCACCACACGGCGCAGTTCAGAACGGGGGCCCAGGACGTACACGCCCGGGGTTGCCAGGGCTCTGTGGGGAGCAGTGAGGCAGCTCCCTGTTACCAGGCCCAGGGCATCTGGTGGGCCTTAAACTGCCCACCGCCACTGCCTGGTGCCAAGGGCTGCAGATGTGAGCTCCCGTGCCCTAGCTGCCAGCTGAACAGGGAGGACCTGGAAGCAAAGTTGCTGAGACTCAGGAGCTGCCCCTGGTGCTTCTGAGCCCTATCGCATGGGTTCCAGCACTGCCCTGCCTCAGCCAGTGCTCCCACCCCCACGGCGCAGACTTCAGGGCCGCTGGTGCCCCGCAGCCACGCAGGAGGGCCCATGCCCCAGCCCTGACCTACCCATGTGCTGGCCAGTCCCTCCACAGCTCAGGGAGCCTCCCCTCACCACTCCGTCCTGGCCCCAGGCCACAGCACTGCCTGGGAAACCCACTGACCACCCAGGCTCCGGATCAGAGGGACAGCTCCGGGCTGCGCCACACACATCCTGGCAGCCATCTGGGCAACGCTGCACATGGCTGGGAGAAACAAAGGGGGTGCGGCGGTGGGAACCAGCCCTCCTGCCTCTGCAGAAACCCAGGAGGCCCCAGGCCCACAGAGCGGCATTGGCTGAAGCTGCCCATGGACCCAGCAGCCAAGAACAAGCATATTTTCCTCAGGGGAGCCTCGGCTGTGACAGGCGATTCCTGTTGGGGACGCAGTGGCCTGAGGGATTTCTTCCTGTGGTTTCCTTGCTCGGGGACCTAGGGCTATGGAGGTGTTCCTTGCTGGAAGATCCGAGTTTCTTCTGTGCTGCCCACGGCTAATGGCAGGGTCTCCTGGTGGACCCAGGGCGACAGTAGGTGCTTCTTTTTAGAAGGTACCAAGATCCCCGCAGTGTCTTCTCTTGAGCAACCCGGGGTCTAGAGCAGGGGCTTCTTTTCGGAATCTATGTTGGTGGCAGATGGGTTGTGTTGGGGGAGCCGGGTTGCCACAGAAGTGCCCACCAGGGAGAGCCAGGGCTCCTGACGTGTCTGTTTTTAGGCGTGCTCTTCCTTCTAAAAATCTGCATACGAGGAGGGTAAGAGCTCGATAACCTGCCAAGCACTCCCCCTGGGCCCTGTAAACCACTGACCTGCACAGCCCGCCTCAGCCCAGCCTCCTCCTGCTTCTCAGTGATGACCTTCCACCCTAGGAAGACGAGTCGCTGCAGACACAGCTCATCCTGACGAGGCCACGAGGGACGAGGCCTGTTCGGGGTGGGGACATGCGGGGAGTCTGCACCCAGGGGCATGCACACACAGCCACAGACTTTCAGCACCCAGAAGCCTCTTGCCCGGACCAGCCGCGGCTCCTGAGATCTATATGGTGCCCCTGTGCCCTCGACCTTGGGATGCTTGGAAAGGAGAAGAGAAAACGGGCCGGGAGGGGACAGCGTGCAGCCCAGGTCCAGAGAAGCCTATGGGAGCAGTGGGGAAGGACGGAGGGGCTTCAGGCAAGAGAGGCGGACGGAGGAACTGCCAGGGAGGGCAGCTCCGCCAGGGAGGCTGTGGCAGGCGCCCTGGCCGGGTGCCCTTGGCTACTGGGCAGAGCTACGGTTTCTCATTTCAACTGCCCAGTAGCAGGAAACATGATTTATGGGGAGAATCCCCCAGAGGCTAAAAAAAAAAGAAAGAACGAACAAGGTCTGTCTTTGACAGAAGAGCCAGGAGACTCATTTGGCACAGAAATCAGTAACGCAGAGACAGGGGTGAAACCCGTCAAGGGAATTCAACACAATCTCCTTTTTCTGCTCAACAGAAAACAAGGAACTTGGGCCTCTAAAGCGGAGTCCGCCCCGGCGATCCCGTCCCTCTCCCGGCTGACCGAGCTGGTCCTGGGTTCCCTGTGAGAGTCGCGCTGTCCGGCTCTCGGCTGCGGGCTCCCGAGTCCCTGGGGCCACCTCAGGCCCCTCCACACTCTCCACTCTCCCTTGGGACCTGCTTGGGCGAGGGCCTGGCAGCAGTTGTTTCTAAAATCCCAGCTCTTCCTCGTCTAACCGTTAACCTTGCTGTCCTTTATTAGGCCTTGTGGTTGTGTGCTCAGGGGATGAAGGGAGGAGGTGGGCAGGGGCGGCAGGCAGAGCCCAGAGCCAGAGCTGATGCCCGGGGGTGTCTCCTCTCAAGAGTGTCGGGATGGCGCCCTGTGGGGATGGGAATCCACTGGGCACGCTCCTCACACGCTTGCTCGAGAGGAGAAGAACGGCGAAGCACCCTGTTGTTGAACCCAGACTGTACGGGTGGTGACGGAAACAGTCTACAGAACAAGCTCCCGGTGCCCGTGTTCTCTCACAGGAGGGTGGGCACTGCAGCCACTGTCCTCCAAGCTACAGCAGGAGCAGGACATCGCCATCCTGGACGTGCTGCCATTTTAAGTTCCCCTGGATTAAAAAACTGCCTAAATCTGTCCGAAAACATCAGCCTAACTGCTGATGTCAGCAGAGCCAGAAACATTGCAAACCTGAGATAAACTCCCCTCTGATCAGAGACATTCCACCCCCACAATAAACTTTCTGCCCACATAGAAACATTCCACGCCTGTGATAAGCTCGCCCGCTTCCTACACCCTTACATACCCTTAGTCTATAAGAGAGACGGTCCTGACCCAAATGGGCCAGAAGCCCCTCTCAGGTTTATTCTCCAAAGTAAACCTGACTGGGACTGTTGAATGCTTTTCATGATTCTTTCCTCTTTCTTTAACTCTTACACCAAGCCACGGCCAGGATCAGGAGACCCCGACCGTGGGAGGATGCCTACAGGACATGCTTCAGAAGGAAGGATGGACGGGAGGTGATTCATATCATCATCATGATTATATTTTAGAGACAGGATCTTGCTCTGGGGCCCAGCCTGGAGTGCAGTGGCAGGATCATAGCTCATTGCACCCTTGACCTCCTGGGCTCAAGCCATCCTCCCACCTCAGCTACCTGAGTACCTGAGACTACAGATATACATGACTGCTTTTTAATTTTTCAGTAGAGATGGGGTCTTGCTATGTTGCCCAGGCTGGTCTTGAACCCCTGGCCTTAGGCAATCCTCCCACCTTGGCCTCTGAAAGTACTAGGATTGTAGACGTGATTCACCTCCCAGGCCCCAGAGGTGAGGAAGTGAAAAACAATGCTCACCTATCCCCCAGCTACTTCTCTTCTGCACACTTGCTGCTGCATTTGCGAGGTCGTCCCCCTGTCTTCTGCACATTTCCTGCTGCGTTTGCGAGGTCGTCCCCCGTCACTGGGAGCTTTGCCAGCCACAGGTGTGTGTTCATCTTCGCACCGTGACACTGAGAATGTAGTCACTGCTCTACTTTGAAGAAAAACCAATCTGCCTGCATCCAAAAACACTGCAGGAAGCCATCGGTGCCTCCTTCAAGAACCATTTTTAGTCTGTCTGTACCCACTTCCACCTGACGAAGAAACAGCACAGCACGCAGCACCCTGGCGGGGGCGAAGGTGAGCAATGCTTTCATTATTCCTGCCCAGAGCTCTGGGCTCCTCTGTGGCTTCGAATCATTTGCACCCACCTGTGAGCTTCTCCTTCTCACAGGTGCCCTCACAGTGCGTGGAGTAAATGCGCTGAGCCCTGATCTCATGGGCTGCTTGGAAACGGGCTGAGGTAACGCAGTGCAGGCACCTGCTCTGTCTGGTGTTGTGGGGACTTTGCTAACACAAGGTGCAGCTGTGAGCAGAAGAGGGGCCTGTTGGGTTCTCTGCATCTTTTTTTTTTTTTTTCGCCTACATATGAAGGAGAATGAAGGAAATAAAAGAGAGTAATGAGATAGAGGGGGGCTAGGGAGTAGGATTATTTTATTTTATTTTTATTTTTTGGAGAGGGGAGGGAAGAGGCAAAAGGGAGAGAAAGAGAGAGGGCATTTCTTTTTTTTTTATTTATATATCTTCTTCTTCTTATTCTTATTCTTATTATTTTAGGAAAGGAAAAGAAAAACAGGGAGAGAGAATAGGAATATTGCTTTATTCTATAAATGGCTATTAATAATGGCCGATCATTATTTTGTGTATTTAAAATGGAATGTATATTTTATTTATCTAAAGTGGAGAGCTCTACAAGTGCTTATTAAGTTTACTTGTTACTGATCTGAGTTCAGATTCTGGATATCCTTATTAATCTTCTGTTCCATTGAGTCTGAATCTCTTTATGGGTCTTATGTATCTGGGTGTTAGGATGCATTGATCCTTATCAAATGCATGAATTGCAACTCCTTTTTGTTTATTTATTTATTATTATTTTTTCTTTATTTGGTTGGTAAATCTTTCTCCAATCCTTTGTTTTTAGTCTATGTATATCTTTGGATATGAAATGGGTCTGGATATAGTATACCGTTAGATTTTGGCTGTATTTTTTAATTAGAAAATTTACTGCCATTTGATGTTAACTTGCTATTTTATCCATTCGTTGATGTAAATTCTTCTTTCTGTTGATGTTCTTTACTTTTTGGTATATTTTTAGAAAGGCTAATACTGGTTGTTCCTTTCTATGTGCAATGCTTCTTTCAGAAGCTCTTGTAAAGCAGGCCTGGTGGTAATAAAATCTCTGAGTACTTGCTTGTTCATAAAAGATTTTATTTTACCTTCAATTGTGAAGCTTAGTTTGGCAGGATATGAAATTCTGGGCTGAAAGTTCTGTTCTTTAAGGATGTTGAATATCGGCCCCCACTCTCTTCTGGCTTGTAGAGTTTCTGCCGAGAGATCTGCTGTGAGTCTGATGGGCTTCCCTTTGTGGGTAACCTGACCTTTCTCTCTGGCTGCCCTTAGTATTTTCTCCTTCGTTTCAACCGTGGTGAATCTAAAGATTATGTGCCTTGGGGTTGCTCTTCTTGAGGAATATCTTTGTGGTGTTCTCTGTATTACCTGGGGTTGAATAGTGTCCTGCTTTGCTAGATTGGGAAAATTCTCCTGGATAATATCCTGAAAAGTATTTTCCACCTTGGATTCATTCTCTCCGTCGCATTCAGGTACACCTATCAAACGTAGATTAGGTCTTTTCACATAGTCCCACATTTCTTGGAGACTTTGCTCATTCCTTTTTATTCTTTTTTCTCTATTCTTGTCTTCTCGTTCGGGTTCTCTGCATCTTTAAGGACTGGGCCTGGCCCTGATGGCTTCACAGGAGAAGGGCAGCATTTCCTGGGGACAGAGAATCTCACAAAGATGCTTCTCTCTCAGGGTTAATGCAGCTGCGGTGGGCGGTGCTTCATACCATGGTCAAGCCCAGGCCCAGTGAAAGGAGGAGGACACACCACGGGGATCACGGCGCCCAGAGGACACACCACAGGGATCACGGCTCCCCCATCCTGTGAGAGGAGCAGGACACACCACGGGGATCACGGCACCCCCTCCTGTGAGAGGAGCAGGACACACCATGGGGATCACGGCACCCCCTCCTGTGAGAGGAGCAGGACACACCATGGGGATCACGGCGCCCGGAGGACACACCATGGGGATCACGGCTCCCCCTCCCGTGAGAGGAGCAGGACACACCACGGGGATCACGGCACCCCCTCCTGTGAGAGGAGCAGGACACACCATGGGGATCACGGCGCCCGGAGGACACACCATGGGGATCACGGCTCCCCCTCCCGTGAGAGGAGCAGGATACACCACGGGGATCACGGCTCCCCCTCCCGTGAGAGGAGCAGGACACACCATGGGGATCACGGCTCCCCCTCCTTGAGAGGAGCAGGACACACCATGGGGATCACGGCGCCCAGAGAAGGACACACCATGGGGATCACGGCTCCCCCTCCCGTGAGAGGAGCAGGACACACCATGGGGATCACGGCTCCCCCTCCCGTGAGAGGAGCAGGACACACCATGGGGATCACGGCTCCCCCTCCCGTGAGAGGAGCAGGACACACCATGGGGATCACGGCTCCCCCTCCTGTGAGAGGAGCAGGACACACCATGGGGATCACGGCGCCCAGAGAAGGACACACCATGGGGATCACGGCTCCCCCTCCCGTGAGAGGAGCAGGACACACCATGGGGATCACGGCTCCCCCTCCCGTGAGAGGAGCAGGACACACCATGGGGATCACGGCTCCCCCTCCTTGAGAGGAGCAGGACACACCATGGGGATCACGGCGTCCCCCTCCTGTGAGTCGATGCTTACCATGAAGCCTCAGGGGTGAGAGGAGCCACCAGCAGTAAGTCTTCTCTGGGGGAGGAGCGCCTGCAGACCAAAACCCAGCACAGGCCCTGGGGGAGCTGCCTGCCAAGGGGGCTGGGGTTTCATTCTAGTGCGAAGAGAAGCTCTGCAGAGGAAAGAGGCTCACGACCCCACCCATGCAGACGAACGTGGCTCTTGGGAGCACCCGGGCGGTGGGTTTCAGGGGAGCAGGAACACAATCCCGCCCATACAGAAGAATGCGGCCCTTGGGAGCACACGGGGAGTGGGTCGCAGAGGAGAGGAAGGGGAACACAACCCCACCCACACAGAGGAACGCTGCCCTGGGGAGCACACGGGGAGTGGGTCACAGGGGAAGGGAACAGGACACCACCCACAGGGAGGATCACTGTCCTTGGGAGCACACGGGGAGCAGGTTGCAGAGGAGGCAAAGAACATGACCCCACTCACACGGAGAATCGAGGCCCTTGGGCATACTCGGGCAGGAGGTTGCAGAGAGGGAGCAGGAAGCAGGGGCTTCCTTGGAGGCTCCCGGAGTCATCCAGGGCAGATGCGAGGAAGTGTCTGCAAAGCTCACAGAAAGGTGGAGGCTGCAGAGCCCAGAGCAGAGGTTTCCAGGCATTTTTGGAAACAGGATTAACAGCACTTGGTGGGGCCTGAAATATAGGAGGGATGAGGGGTGAGCAGAAAGACTGAAGGGAAAAGATGGGCCTCCCAGGACTCTCAGGCTGCTGCCTGAAAATTGGGGTGTAAGGCATTGCCCAGGTTGAGATGAGAACTTCACACAAGAGTTATTATGTGTCACTGGCACAGAGCGCCATGTGCACACCCAGCTCAGTGGAGAGACTCACAGCACGTGAGTGATTTGCCCAAACACCACATGGCTCAACCACCATGAAGCCTGGACCCTGCCTTGATCCATTGACTTCAGAGCAGATGCCGTTTCCTGCACCTCAGCATGATGTGCTCCCGAGGTTCTCACTGTTCTCCAGGAGGTGAGAGAGCTCTGCTCCTCTGAGCTCTGAGGGCAGCAGGGAGGGTGCCAGCCAACACTCCCACCAGCTGCAACTCCTAGAGCTTGAACTTGGGGCCTGTGAGGTGCCCATCACCGTGCAGGTTCAAGCACAGAAAAGGAGAGGACTGAACCCAGGAGGGTTAGACCCAGGAGGACTAGACCCAGGAGGACGAGACCCAGGAGGACTAGACCCAGGAGGACTAGACCCAGGAGGACGAGACCCAGGAGGACGAGACCCAGGAGGACTGCACCCAGGAGGACTAGACCCAGGAGGACTGCACCCAGGAGTACTAGACCCAAGAGGACTGCAACCAGGAGGACGAGACCCAGGAGGACGAGACCCAGGAGGACGAGACCCAGGAGGATGAGACCCAGGAGGACTGCACCCAGGAGGACTAGACCCAGGAGGACTGCACCCAGGAGGACGAGACCCAGGAGGACGAGACCCAGGAGGACGAGACCCAGGAGGACTAGACCCAGGAGGACGAGACCCAGGAGGACGAGACCCAGGAGGACGAGACACAGGAGGGCTGCACCCAGGAGGACGAGACCCAGGAGGACGAGACCCAGGAGGGCTGCACCCAGGAGGACGAGACCCAGGAGGACGACACCCAGGAGGACTAGACCCAGGAGGACGAGACCCAGGAGGACGAGACCCAGGAGGGCTGCACCCAGGAGGACGAGACCCAGGAGGACTAGACCCAGGAGGACGAGACCCAGGAGGACTAGACCCAGGAGGACGACACCCAGGAGGGCTGCACCCAGGAGGACGAGACCCAGGAGGACGAGACCCAGGAGGACTAGACCCAGGAGGGCTGCACCCAGGAGGACGAGACCCAGGAGGACTAGACCCAGGAGGGCTGCACCCAGGAGGACGAGACCCAGGAGGACTAGACCCAGGAGGACGAGACCCAGGAGGACTAGACCCAGGAGGACGACACCCAGGAGGGCTGCACCCAGGAGGACGAGACCCAGGAGGACTAGACCCAGGAGGACGACACCCAGGAGGACTAGACCCAGGAGGACGAGACCCAGGAGGACGAGACCCAGGAGGGCTGCACCCAGGAGGACGAGACCCAGGAGGGCTGCACCCAGGAGGACGAGACCCAGGAGGACGAGACCCAGGAGGACGAGACCCAGGAGGACTAGACCCAGGAGGACGAGACCCAGGAGGACGAGACCCAGGAGGGCTGCACCCAGGAGGACGAGACCCAGGAGGACGAGACCCAGGAGGACTAGACCCAGGAGGACGAGACCCAGGAGGGCTGCACCCAGGAGGACGAGACCCAGGAGGGCTGCACCCAGGAGGACGACACCCAGGAGGACGAGACCCAGGAGGACGAGACCCAGGAGGGCTGCACCCAGGAGGACTAGACCCAGGAGGACAAGACCCAGGAGGGCTGCACCCAGGAGGACGAGACCCAGGAGGACGAGACCCAGGAGGACGAGACCCAGGAGGACTAGACCCAGGAGGGCTGCACCCAGGAGGACGAGACCCAGGAGGACGAGACCCAGGAGGACGAGACCCAGGAGGGCTGCACCCAGGAGGACGAGACCCAGGAGGACAAGACCCAGGAGGACTAGACCCAGGAGGACGAGACCCAGGAGGACGAGACCCAGGAGGGCTGCACCCAGGAGGACGAGACCCAGGAGGACGACACCCAGGAGGACTAGACCCAGGAGGACGAGACCCAGGAGGGCTGCACCCAGGAGGACGAGACCCAGGAGGATGACACCCAGGAGGACTAGACCCAGGAGGACGAGACCCAGGAGGACGAGACCCAGGAGGGCTGCACCCAGGAGGACGAGACCCAGGAGGACGACACCCAGGAGGACTAGACCCAGGAGGACGAGACCCAGGAGGACGACACCCAGGAGGACGAGACCCAGGAGGGCTGCACCCAGGAGGACGAGACCCAGGAGGACTAGACCCAGGAGGACGAGACCCAGGAGGACGAGACCCAGGAGGACTAGACCCAGGAGGACGAGACCCAGGAGGGCTGCACCCAGGAGGACGAGACCCAGGAGGACGAGACCCAGGAGGACGAGACCCAGGAGGACTAGACCCAGGAGGACTGCACCCAGGAGGACTAGACCCAGGAGGACTGCACCCAGGAGGACTAGACCCAGGAGGACTGCACCCAAGAGTACTAGACCCAGGAGGACTGCACCCAGGAGGACTGCACCCAGGAGGACGAGACCCAGGAGGACGATACCCAGGAGGACGAGACCCAGGAGGACTGCACCCAGGAGGACTAGACCCAGGAGGACGAGACCCAGGAGGACGAGACCCAGGAGGACTAGACCCAGGAGGACGAGACCCAGGAGGACGAGACCCAGGAGGATGAGACCCAGGAGGGCTGCACCCAGGAGGACGAGACCCAGGAGGACGAGACCCAGGAGGACTAGACCCAGGAGGACGAGACCCAGGAGGACTAGACCCAGGAGGACGACACCCAGGAGGGCTGCACCCAGGAGGACGAGACCCAGGAGGACTAGACCCAGGAGGACGAGACCCAGGAGGACGAGACCCAGGAGGACTAGACCCAGGAGGACGAGACCCAGGAGGACGAGACCCAGGAGGGCTGCACCCAGGAGGACGAGACCCAGGAGGGCTGCACCCAGGAGGACGAGACCCAGGAGGACGACACCCAGGAGGACTAGACCCAGGAGGACGAGACCCAGGAGGACGAGACCCAGGAGGACTAGACCCAGGAAGACGAGACCCAGGAGGACGAGACCCAGGAGGGCTGCACCCAGGAGGACGAGACCCAGGAGGACGAGACCCAGGAGGGCTGCACCCAGGAGGACGAGACCCAGGAGGACGACACCCAGGAGGACTAGACCCAGGAGGACGAGACCCAGGAGGATGAGACCCAGGAGGGCTGCACCCAGGAGGACGAGACCCAGGAGGACGAGACCCAGGAGGACGAGACCCAGGAGGGCTGCACCCAGGAGGACGAGACCCAGGAGGACGAGACCCAGGAGGACGACACCCAGGAGGACGACACCCAGGAGGACGAGACCCAGGAGGACTAGACCCAGGAGGACGAGACCCAGGAGGACTAGACCCAGGAGGACGAGACCCAGGAGGACGAGACCCAGGAGGACTAGACCCAGGAGTACTGCACCCAGGAGGACTAGACCCAGGAGGACTGCACCCAGGAGGACTAGACCCAGGAGGACTGCACCCAGGAGGACGAGACCCAGGAGGACGAGACCCAGGAGGACGAGACCCAGGAGGACTGCACCCAGGAGGACTAGACCCAGGAGGACTAGACCCAGGAGGACGAGACCCAGGAGGACGAGACCCAGGAGGACTAGACCCAGGAGGACGAGACCCAGGAGGACGAGACCCAGGAGGGCTGCACCCAGGAGTACGAGACCCAGGAGGACGAGACCCAGGAGGACGACACCCAGGAGGACTAGACCCAGGAGGACGAGACCCAGGAGGACGAGACCCAGGAGGACTAGACCCAGGAGGACGAGACCCAGGAGGACGAGACCCAGGAGGACTGCACCCAGGAGGACTAGACCCAGGAGGACTGCACCCAGGAGGACTAGACCCAGGAGGACTGCACCCAGGAGGACTAGACCCAGGAGGACTGCACCCAGGAGGACGAGACCCAGGAGGACGAGACCCAGGAGGACTGCACCCAGGAGGACGAGACCCAGGAGGACTGCACCCAGGAGGACGAGACCCAGGAGGACGAGACCCAGGAGGACGAGACCCAGGAGGACGAGACCCAGGAGGGCTGCACCCAGGAGGACGAGACCCAGGAGGACGAGACCCAGGAGGACGACACCCAGGAGGACTAGACCCAGGAGGACGAGACCCAGGAGGACGAGACCCAGGAGGACTAGACCCAGGAGGACGAGACCCAGGAGGACTAGACCCAGGAGGACTGCACCCAGGAGGACTAGACCCAGGAGGACTCCACCCAGGAGGACTAGACCCAGGAGGACTGCACCCAGGAGGACTAGACCCAGGAGGACTAGACCCAGGATGACTAGACCCAGGAGGATGAGACCCAGGAGGATGAGACCCAGGAGGACTGAACCCAGGAGGACTAGACCCAGGAGGACTGCACCCAGGAGGACGAGACCCAGGAGGACGAGACCCAGGAGGACTAGACCCAGGAGGACTGCACCCAGGAGGACGAGACCCAGGAGGACGAGACCCAGGAGGACGAGACACAGGAGGGCTGCACCCAGGAGGACGAGACCCAGGAGGACGAGACCCAGGAGGGCTGCACCCAGGAGGACGAGACCCAGGAGGACGACACCCAGGAGGACTAGACCCAGGAGGACGAGACCCAGGAGGACGAGACCCAGGAGGGCTGCACCCAGGAGGACGAGACCCAGGAGGACTAGACCCAGGAGGACGAGACCCAGGAGGACGAGACCCAGGAGGACTAGACCCAGGAGGATGAGACCCAGGAGGACTAGACCCAGGAGGACTGAACCCAGGAGGACTAGACCCAGGAGGACTGCACCCAGGAGGACTGAACCCAGGAGGACTAGACCCAGGAGGACTGCACCCAGGAGGACTAGACCCAGGAGGACTGCACCCAGGAGGACGAGACCCAGGAGGACGAGACCCAGGAGGACTAGACCCAGGAGGACTGCACCCAGGAGGACTAGACCCAGGAGGACGAGACCCAGGAGGACGAGACCCAGGAGGATGAGACCCAGGAGGACGAGACCCAGGAGGACGAGACCCAGGAGGACTGTACCCAGGAGGACGAGACCCAGGAGGACGAGACCCAGGAGGACTAGACCCAGGAGGACTTCACCCAGGAGGACTAGACCGAGGAGGACTGCACCCAGGAGGACTAGACCCAGGAGGACTGCACCCAGGAGGACTAGACCCAGGAGGACTGCACCCAGGAGGACTAGACCCAGGAGGACTAGACACAGGAGGACTAGACCCAGGAGGACTGCACCCAGGAGGACTAGACCCAGGAGGATGAGACCCTGGAGGATGAGACCCAGGAGGACTGCACCCAGGAGGACTAGACCCAGGAGGACTGCACCCAGGAGGACTAGACCCAGGAGGATGAGACCCAGGAGGATTAGACCCAGGAGGATTAGACCCAGGAGGATGAGACCCAGGAGGGTTAGACCCATCCTCCTTCTTGAAGAACTTTCTAGAACCAACTGTCCAATATGGTGGCCCCTAGCCACATGTGGCTATTTAAACTTAAATTAACTAAAAGTAAACAAAATTGAAACTCCACTCCTCAGTCACAGTGGCTTTGCCCCAGTGCTCATGTGGCTGTGGCTGTGGCACCTGCAAGGCTGAGAATCGTCTCCACACTCTGGAAATTTCCATTGGACAGGGCAGGTCTAGGAGCCCCTGGCTGGTAATCATAGTCGCATTAAAAGGTACATGTGCACACAGACACACACACACAAACACACATACACAGATACACAGACACACACAGATGCACACAAACACATACCCAGACACATATACACAGATGCATAGACACACAAACACGCACATGCATACATGCAGTCACCGACACACAAACACACATACACAGATGCACAGATACACAGACACATAGGTACACAGATGCATAGACACACAGACACACACATGCACAGACACATACACGCAGATGCAGACACTCATGCACACACACAGACACATGCACAGACACACACAAACATGCACAGATGCACAGACACACACAAACACATACATAGATGCACAGACACACAAACACACACATGCAAACACACACACACGCAGATGCACTCATGCACACACAGACACATGCACAGACACACACAAACATACACAGATGCACAGACACACATGCACAGACACACACACATACATAGATGCACAGACACACAAACACACTCATGCACAGACACGCACACACACGCAGATGCAGACACTCATGCACACACACAGACACATGCACAGACACACACAAACATACACAGATGCACAGACACACAAACACACACATGCACAGACACACACACACGCAGATGCACTCATGCACACACACAGACACATGCACAGACACACACAAACACATACATAGATGCACAGACACACAAACACACACATGTACAGACGCACACATGCACACACATAAACACACTCGCAGACACACCCCTTTGGCAGTCATGACAGAGGAGAGCTGGCTCCCTGTGGAGTTGAGCCCAGAACACAGTGTCTCCTGGGGCACAGCCTTGGCTCCAGAGAAGAGCCCTGTGTGTCTGCAATGGAGTTGGAGGAGCTGGCAGCCTCAGTACAGCATTCCAAGGATGGAACCTTGGGGAGGGCCTAACCCACTTGCACGGGGCTCATCAGGATCCAAGGCTGGGGGTTCTGCGGCCACTGAGGTAGAGAGAGTCATGGCCCCGCTCCATGGAGCCCACATCCTCCAGGATGGGGACTGAAATGACCCATCCCCATGAGGGACTCAGGGCCTCATCTGCACCTCCCCTAGACCCTGGACAGAGCTCCCAAGAAATGCGTCAGTCAGAGCCACGCAGGCCTCCTGAGCTGAGTGCTGGTGGAGAAGGGAGGCCTTCGGGAGGAAGACAGCAGAGCAGAGGCAGGTTTCTAAAAGGAATGCGGTGCCATTGCCAGAGAGAGCCCTGATGGACAGCACGCTGCCGCCCACGGCGTCTGCTGCCCAGCCGGACGAGCCCCCGGTCTGCCCAGCGCTCCAGCCCAGAGGCTCCTCTCAGCTCAGCCATCAGATTCCCGCTGGGAGGAGAAGGAGCGTAGTATTTAAAACTTAAATGAATAATGGAAATTTTTTTATTCAGGCTTAAAAGTGTAAGTTTCCAAAAGGTGTGGGGTTATGAAGTGCCGCGGCTCTATCACAGGCCTCGGTCCCTCTCCGAAGGGAGGTGGTCTGGCCAAGGACCTCAGGGAAGGGACTTGGTTTCCCCGGAGGAAGGTTCCGGCGGCCGGCCTGACGCCCAGGGTGGGGAAGGCGCAGGGCCCCTCAGGTCCTCAGGCAGGCGCTGCGGGACTGCTGAGCGTCACAGAGAAAGCAGCTATGGTTCCTTTTCAACTTCACAGGAGTTAAATGTGACCGCATTTCTTGCCGTGGTTAATTATTTCTGTATGTTTCCTAATTACCAGCCGACTCTGTTTGCCATCAACTCCTAAATTAACTCTGATTATCTGGATGAGTGATAACAGGATTTCTATTGCTCCTAATACTAAAACCAATCTTTTGAAATTCAAAATCACAGACGTTTTCTCAAGAGCCTTTTCAGAATGTTATTGCGAGTGGGCACTCAGTAAATGTTTGCCAAATTGATTTAAACCCTAGACTGAACCCTGTTAATAGCATTTTAGGACATTCATCTCACCACTGAGCAGATGCTCCTGCCGGCCCCTGGGGGACCCTGAGGGCTTGGACTGGCCCGGGGCCTCCTGCTGCTCGGGGTCCCCTGTGGCCTCAGGCCCCTGTGCCTGACCTTGCCCCCGGCTGTGGAAGCAGAGCTTCTACCCCTGGAGTCATGAGTCCAGGCTCTGCTCAGGACCTGAGAGCCGAGAATGTCTCAAGGTTTTTGTCTGAAGGCTACATCTTGGCTCTTTCCCTCAAGGTCAGGAAAGGGGTAAATGCGCACCGAGATTAGTGTCACTGGGTCACGTCCTCAAAATGAGCTCTGAGCTCGCCTCTCCTCTGTGGGGCGGCAGGTGGACCTCCACCGTGCCCTCTAATGGGAAATGCCCCGGACCTCTGCGGTGGGCCTGGCTCCTGGGCCTTGGCCAACCCAGGCGCCGGGTCCATGGACCCAGAGAACCACCTCAGGCCTGTGATCCAGGCGCAGGGCCTGTGGGTCCAGAGAATCACCTGAGGCCTGTGATCCAGGCGCAGGGCCCGTGGGTCCAGAGAGTCACCTGAGGCCTGTGATCCAGGCGCAGGGCCCGTGGGTCCAGAGAATCACCTGAGGCCTGTGATCCAAGCGCAGGGCCGGTGGGTCCAGAGAGTCACCTGAGGCCTGTGATCCAGGCGCAGGGCCCGTGGGTCCAGAGAATCACCTGAGGCCTGTGATCCAGGCGCAGGGCCCGTGGGTCCACAGAGTCACCTGAGGCCTGTGATCCAGGTGCAGGGCCCGTGGGTCCAGAGAGTCACCTGAGGCCTGTGATCCAGGTGCAGAGCCCGTGGGTCCTAAGAGAGCCACCCGAGGCCCTGTTGCCAGCATCCACTGCAGAAGGCAAGACCCCAACATAGCCACTTTCCCTGGCACACCCATCCCACTTGCTTAGCTTCCTTTGTATTAAAAGATTTTCACGGAAATGACTTCCTCCGAGATCAGATGCCACTCTTTCACCCTTTCCTGGAAACAGCTGCAGACGCTAGTAGGCTTTGAGACACAGAGGCAGCAAGCAGGTTTATCATTCACTGTTAGCTCGTTAGACATTGTCAAAAGCAGAATCTGGCCCAGCATGAATGTTTAATGGTGCCGGGGGAGAGGAGGGAGGCAGAGCTCAAACACCCAGGAGAGCTGCTGGGATGGTGGGAGGGGACCAGCACGGGCAGGAAGTGTGCGCCACAGACATGCAGGGGCTCACAGCGCCGTCCCCACCAATGCAGGGGCTCACAGCGCCGTCCCCACCAATGCAGGGGCTCACAGCGCCGTCCCCACCAATGCAGGGGCTGCACAGCGCCGTCCCCACCAATGCAGGGGCTGCACAGCGCCGTCCCCACCAATGCAGGGGCTCACAGCGCCGTCCCCACCACACGTGGTGTTCCAGAGGGGCGCTCCCCCTGCTTGCGATCTGACTGCCAAAGTGCCCTTGCTGCCATCGATATGCTTGCTGAGTGCAGTTCGTAAACACCAAGTACAGGTGCTTCTTTCAGCGGGAAACAGGCCATCTGCTAGTGACTCAAAGGATGGAGGAGAATGTTCTTGAACGTCTTTCATGCTCAAGTACTGTGCGTGTACAGGGCAGGTACTCTGCTGGCGGGTTCACGCTTTGACTTACTCGTCCGATCCATCCTCAGGGAAGTTTTCCTTCCAGTTGCAGTGGAGGTGACTCCGCACGGTCGTGTCTCTGTGGTTTCCAAAGCCACTGATTAATGATCAGCAAATCTGAAGGTCTGACCCAGGTATTTACAATAATAATTTATCGAAGTGAAATTCACAACTCTACAGTGAGCCACGTGGAAGTGAACAGTTCGGTGCATCCCATCTGCGTCTAGCCCAGAACACTTCCACGGCTGCAGAGGAAGCTCTGAACTCCTGGTGGGGCTTCCCCTGCCCCCTGCTGCCCCAGGCTGGCAAACACCAAAGTACTTTGTCTCCGTAGATTGGCCTGTCCTGGACGTGCTGTATGAATGGAACCACACAACACGTGGTCCTTTGTACCTGCCTCCTTCCACAAGCCTCATGTCTGTAAGGTTCATGCACATTGTTGCCTACCTAAAAGTACTTCACTGTCACTGCTGTTCAGGGCCGAGTAATATTCCATTGCATGGATGGACCGCATTTTGCTGGTCCATCTGTTGATGGACACGTAGGCTGTTCCCACCCCCTGCCTACTGTAACGAATGCTCTGATGAACATTTACGAACAAGTGTTTGCTGGAGCTTGTGTCTTCAGTCATAAGAGAGTTGCTGCTGGATCAGATGCTACGTCCGTTTTCTGTAATGAACTCCTGGGGAGTCCCTGTATCGTTTCCACAGTGATTCTCACCAGCGAGGCAAGGGTCACAGATTCCTCCAGATCCTTTGGCCATAATGTGTTATTTTCTCTCATTCTCTTTCTTCCTTTCTTTCTGCTGTCCTAGTGGCTGTGAGTGACCCAGGTCTTTTTAATGCCAGTCTGCCTGATTCTATGACTCAGAATTTCTGTTGACTTTCGTTTCTCCTTAAAATTGAAAGGGGATATCATTGACTTCAATTTCTCTAACGACAGTTAGAATAAAGATTACTGTGTTTATATTTTAAGTTCAAAGAACCAATTATCTGTGACAATTTTTCTTTCTGGAAAACTTCCATCTCAACGAATAATCTCAAGCCTCTCTCTGCCTCCAAGTTCCACTGAAAACAAAACCGCTTTCAGCCATGAAGGAGCCATCCTGAGCTGCGCTTTGCATCTGTGGTGGCCTCTCCGGGGAGGGGCAGTGGCCGCCAGGAGGGTGGCAGGAGGGGGCTGGCGGAATGCTCTCGGGGGAGGCACAGAGGCATCCCTGGGGATGTGCCCGTTCAGCCAGCCAAGGGCAAGGGGGCTCAGGAGGGTGAAAGGGAATAAAGGAGGCCTCAGGCAGGGAGGCCCGTGTCCAGGTGTTTGGCCAGGACCCACTGAAGGCCCGGGCAGCAGAGACACGGGACCCTGAGAGCACTCAGGCCCCACCACAAAGGACATGGGGCCTAGGAGGGCCATGCCTCTTCCCCCAGCCACTGCCCACAGTGCCGGGATACAGCCTCCAGCCCCAGCTGCCCTGGACTTTCTCCTAACAGTGCCACCTGCCTGTGACTACTTCTCCAGTGAGACACCGGGACCCATGACAGCTCAATGACTCCTCCGAGAACCAGCAGAGACCAGAATAAAACCAGCAGCCGCAGAAGCAGGTCCCATGGCCCCCAGATGTAGAGGTACAGCCCCCGACCCTGTTCCCGCAGATGTAGGACTCCAACCCCCACCACGCCCCCTCAGATGCAGAACCCCAGCTGCCACCACACCCCCTCAGATGTAGGAACCCAGCCCCCACCACACCCCCTCAGATGCAGAACCCCAGCCCCCACCACACCCCCTCAGATGCAGGACCCCAGTCCCCACCACACCCCCTCAGATGTAGGACCCCAGCCCCCTCCACACCCCCTCAGATGCAGGACCCCAGCCCCCTCCACACCCCCCTCAGATGTAGGACCCCAGTCCCCACCACACCCCCCTCAGATGCAGGACCCCAGCCCCCACCACACCCCCTCAGATGCAGAACCCCAGCCCCCACCACACCCCCTCAGATGCAGGACCCCAGTCCCCACCACACCCCCTCAGATGTAGGACCCCAGCCCCCTCCACACCCCCTCAGATGCAGGACCCCAGCCCCCTCCACACCCCCCTCAGATGTAGGACCCCAGTCCCCACCACACCCCCCTCAGATGCAGGACCCCAGTCCCCACCACACCCCTCAGATGTAGGACCCCAGCTCCCACCACACCCCCTCAGATGTAGGACCCCAGCCCCCTCCACACACCCTCAGATGTAGGACCCCAGCCCCCTCCACACCCCCCTCAGATGTAGGACCCCAGTCCCCACCACACCCCCCTCAGATGCAGGACCCCAACCCCCTCCACACCCCCCTCAGATGTAGGACCCCAGCCCCCTCCACACCCCCCTCAGATGTAGGACCCCAGCCCCCACGACACCCCCCTCAGATGCAGGGCCCCAGCCCCCACCACACCCCCTCAGATGTAGGACCCCAGCCCCCACCACACCCCCTCAGATGTAGGACCCCAGCTCCCACCACACCCCCTCAGATGTAGGACCCCAGCCCCCATGACACCCCCCTCAGATGCAGGGCCCCAGCCCCCACCACATCCCCTCAGATGTAGGACCCCAGCTGCCTCCACATCACCTCAGATGTAGGACCCCAGCTCCCACCACACCCCCTCAGATGTAGGACCCCAGCCCCCACCACACCCCCCTCAGATGCAGGGCCCCAGTCCCCACCACACCCCCTCAGATGCAGGACCCCAGTCCCCACCACACCCCCTCAGATGTAGGACCCCAGCCCCCACCACACCCCCTCAGATGTAGGACCCCAGCTCCCACCACACCCCCTCAGATGCAGGGCCCCAGTCCCCACCACACCCCCTCAGATGCAGGACCCCAGTCCCCACCACACCCCCTCAGATGCAGGACCCCAGCCCCCACCACACCCCCTCAGATGCAGGACCCCAACCCCCTCCACACCCCCTCAGATGCAGGATCCCAGCTCCCACCACACCCCCTCAGATGCAGGACCCCAGCCCCCACCACACCCCCTCAGATGTAGGACCCCAGCTCCCACCACACCCCCTCAGATGTAGGACCCCAGCCCCCACCACACCCCCTCAGATGTAGGACCCCAGCCCCCACCACACCCCCTCAGATGTAGGACCCCAGCCCCCTCCACACCCCCTCAGATGCAGGACCCCGGCCCCCACCACACCCCCTCAGATGTAGGACCCCGGCCCCCACCACACCCCCTCAGATGTAGGACCCCGGCCCCCACCACACCCCCTCAGATGTAGGACCCCGGCCCCCACCACACCCCCTCAGATGCAGGACCCCAACCCCCACCACACCCCCTCAGATGTAGGACCCCGGCTCCCACCACACCCCCTCAGATGTAGGACCCCAGCCCCCTCCACACCCCCTCAGATGCAGGACCCCAACCCCCTCCACACCCCCTCAGATGCAGGACCCCAGCCCCCTCCACACCCCCTCAGATGTAGGACCCCAGCCCCCTCCACACCCCCTCAGGTGCAGGGCCCCAGCCCCCACCACACCCCCTCAGATGTAGGACACCAGCTCCCACCACACCCCCTCAGATGCAGGGCCCCAGCCCCCACCACACCCCCCTCAGATGCAGGGCCCCAGCCCCCACCACACCCCCCTCAGATGCAGGGCCCCAGCCCCCACCACATCCCCTCAGATGCAGGGCCCCAGACCCCACCACATCCCCTCAGATGCAGGACCCCAGCCCCCACCACATCCCCTCAGATGCAGGACCCCAGCTCCCACCACACCCCCCTCAGATGCAGGACCCCAGCCCCCTCCACACCCCCCTCAGATGCAGGACCCCAGCCCCCACCACATCCCCTCAGATGCAGGACCCCAGCCCCCTCCACACCCCCCTCAGATGCAGGACCCCAGCCCCCACCACATCCCCTCAGATGCAGGGCCCCAGCCCCCACCACATCCCCTCAGATGCAGGACCCCAGCCCCCACAACACCCCCCTCAGATGCAGGGCCTCAGCCCCCACCACACCCCCCTCAGATGCAGGGCCCCAGCCCCCACCACATCCCCTCAGATGAAGAGCCCCAGCCCCCACCACATCCCCTCAGATGCAGGACCCCAGCCCCCATCACATCCCCTCAGATGCAGGGCCGCAGACCCCACCACATCCCCTCAGATGCGGGACCCCAGCCCCCACCACATCCCCTCAGATGCAGGGCCACAGACCCCACCACATCCCCCCAGATGCGGGACCCCAGCCCCCACCACATCCCCTCAGATGCAGGGCCGCAGACCCCCTGCCATTCCCCCTCAGATGCAAGTTCCCGTAACTCCCTCAGACATGGGCCCCACCCCATGCCCTCCTCAGACATGGGGTCCCCAGCCCCAGAAGATGCCTGTTCAAAGGGAGCTTGCGGCTCCAGGTGGCCGCCTGAGTGGGCTCCTGGGCACTGCCTCTGGGCACCACAGGGAAGGCATTGAGGGTAGAGGATGCATGGGGCCAGCGGTCCAAGAGGAAGGACACATCCACTGAGGCCCAGGCTGGGCGCCAGGCTCAGACCTGCTGGGAGACCCAAGCGCAGGAGGCCTCTGAGCCCGAGGAGGCAGTGCTGGCACTCCTGGAAAAGCAGTGACGTCGGGAATGCTTTAGTGGCGTCGGGAATGGTTTAGTGGTGTCGGGAATGCTTTAGTCACGTCGGGAATGCTTTAGTGGCGTCGGGAATGCTTTAGTGGCGTCGGGAATGCTTTAGTGGCGTCGGGAATGGTTTAGTGGCGTCGGGAATGCTTTAGTGGCGTCGGGAATGCTTTAGTGGCGTCGGGAATGGTTTAGTGGCGTCGGGAATGCTTTAGTGGCGTCGGGAATGCTTTAGTGGCGTCGGGAATGCTTTAGTGACGTCGGGAATGCTTTAGTGGCGTCGGGAATGCTTTAGTGGCGTCGGGAATGCTTTAGTCACGTCGGGAATGCTTTAGTCACGTCGGGAATGGTTTAGTGGCATCGGGAATGCTTTGCTTTAGTACTTTCTGTCCAGCAGAATTTTAGAGAACCTTTTAGTAAAATGAGAAAGAAGAGAATGTTGTAAGCCCGGCCTTGTAACTTCCCGGCCATCTGCCTGTTGAGTCTTGTTCTTCTATGCAGGATGAGATTTTCTCAAAGGCGGCACATGTGGGTGTAGCTACTTAGCATCCTCATTTCAGACAAAGAAAATGCAGGGACTGACTCAGAACATGAAACAGATACCAAATTTGAATTCAGTGGCATGGGCTGCAAAAGCAGACCCCAGCGTCCCCTCCTGCCGGACGTGGACTTGGCCCAGCAAGGCCTGGCTTGTGGAGCCCGCTGAGGCAGGAGGTGAGCAGCCCCACTGGTTGCTGGCTGGTTGATGGGCTTTCCTACGGTGTCAGGAGGAACGCTTCCAAAATATGGGTGCCTCGAGGAGGTTGCCGTCAGCCCTGGGTGATGCTGGTGGGGCTTCAGGGACACTGGTCTGCTGCCGAATGAGGTCCGGACCCTCAGGACCCTCAGAACAGCCAAATTCAGCTCCATCCTCCATCAAAAAGTGCCACCCAGAACTCTGTTCTCATGTCCTCAGCCCCACCCAACCCGGTCCTGAGGGCTGACATGGCCCTTCCCGGCGACCCCACTTCACCTGAGAGCCTCCTTGCAGCCTTGGCAGTGCAGCCAGCTCTGAGGGAGGGAAAAGAAGGCTTGTCCCCGGCGAAAGCCAAACACACAGCTGCCCTCCTTCACCCAAGTTCTCTGTGAATTTGTGTCTTTCTGCAAAACTCTACCCAAGTCCCGCGTGTGGAGCAAGACTGTGCTGGCCCCTCCCTCCACTCACCCTGGAGGCGCAGTTCATGTTAGCACAGTGAACACTCTTCTGTGATCGCACTACAGAAACTTGCTTGTCAGCAGGGCGCAATGGCTCATGCCTGTAATCCCAGCACTTTGGGAGGCCAAAGTGGGTGGATCACCTGACGTCAGGAGTTCAAGACCAGCCTGACTGACATGACATCTCTACTAAAAATACAAATGTTAGCCGGGCATGGTGGTGCATGCCTATAATCCCAGCTACTTGGGAGGCTGAGGCAGGAGAATATCTTGAACCCAGGAGGTGGAGGTTGCAGTGAGCTGACTGCGCCATTGCACTCCAGCCTGGGTGACAGAGCGAGACTCCATCCCCCAAAAAGAAACCTGCTTGTCATTTTTAACCCAGCACTTCCCAAACTTACTTGCATGGAGCTCTTTTCTTTTCTTGCAAAACGTGTATTAACATTTGGTGGAACACTTGTACTCCGTAAAGCACAGGAGCGATTCTAGTCTACACGTGCTTTTGAATTTAACGAATGCCATTCAGTGAGGTTTTTCTTGACAGCTTTATTGAGATATAGGTTAAATGCCATGAAACTCAGCCATGCAAAAAACACAATTCTGTGTTTTTAGCATACTCAAAGAAATCAAGCTGTCATTATCGGTTACTGCCTGCTTCCTCTCCTCTCACCTCCTGGCAACCCTCATCCACTCTGTATTTCCACAGATTTCACTTTGTGTACGTTTGAAGCATGTGTTTGTACTGATTCTTTCTTTTCCTTTTTTTAATAATCCATAGATTCACACATCATTTCTTTGTAATGGTTTAATAATATTCCATTGCATGTGTTTGTGTGTGCATTTGTGTCTGTGTTTGTGTTTTTGTATTTTTGTGTGTGTTTGTGTGTTTGTATTTTGGGTTCTTTTTGTGTGTTTGTGTTTGTATGTTTGAGTGCATGTGTGTGTTTGCATGAGTTTCTGTGTGTGTACGTGTTGGCGTTTGTGTGTTTTTGTGTTTTTGTGTTTGTATGTGTTTGTGTATGTTGGGTGTGTTTATGTGTGTGTGTGTGTGTGTTGTGTGTTTGTGTTTTTGTATTTTTGTGTGTGTTTTTTGTATATGTTGGGTATATTTGTGTGTGTCTGTGTATGCGTGCGTGTGTGTGTGCGTGTGTGTGTGTTTGTGTGTTTGTATTTTGGGTTCTTTTTGTGTGTTTGTGTTTGTATGTTTGAGTGCATGTGTGTGTTTGCATGAGTTTCTGTGTGTGTACGTGTTGGCGTTTGTGTGTTTTTGTGTTTTTGTGTTTGTATGTGTTTGTGTATGTTGGGTGTGTTTATGTGTGTTTGTGTGTGTGTTGTGTGTTTGTGTTTTTGTATTTTTGTGTGTGTTTTTTGTATATGTTGGGTATATTTGTGTGTGTCTGTGTATGCGTGCGTGTGTGTGTGCATGTGTGTGTGTTTGTGTGTTTGTATTTTGGGTTTTTTGTGTGTTTGTGTTTGTATGTTTGAGTGCATGTGTGTGTTTGCATGAGTTTCTGTGTGTGTACGTGTTGGCGTTTGTGTGTTTTTGTGTTTTTGTGTTTGTATGTGTTTGTGTATGTTGGGTGTGTTTATGTGTGTTTGTGTGTGTGTTGTGTGTTTGTGTTTTTGTATTTTTGTGTGTGTTTTTTGTATATGTTGGGTATATTTGTGTGTGTCTGTGTATGCGTGCGTGTGCGTGTGTGTGTGTGTGTGTGTGTGTGTGTGTGTGTGCATTCCACTTCATGTCCTTTCATCAGTTGATGAGCATTTGGGTAGTTTCCATTTTAGGCTCTTTTGAATAGTTCCCTGTGACGTTCCTTGTTCTAGCCTGGGCTCTTCGTAGACACAGAGCCAATAGGATGCACATACAGAGAGAAAGATGAGAAGGGATGTTTTAGCGGAATTAGCTCATGCAATTTTGGAGGCTGAGGAGTCCCATGACAGGTCATCTGTAAGCTGGAGAACCAGGGAAGCGGGTAACATGATTCAGTCCAAGTCTGAAGTCTTCAGAATCAAGAAATCTGATGGTGTAACTCTTAGTCTGATGCCAAAGGCTCCAGAGCCCAGGAAGCCACAGGTGTAAGTCCGAAGTCCAAACGCCAGAGAACCAGAGGTTCTGACATCCAGGGCAAGAGAAGAAGGGATCCCAGCTCCCCGACAGAGAGCAAGAATTTCTATTCCTCTACCTTGGTTCCATCCAGGCCTTTAGCCCTGATCATCGAGGGCAGATCAATGCAGGTGGACCTTCCCCACTCAGGCCACCAGTGTCAGTCACAACCCAGTCAGTCACACCTCAGTGTCCCCCCAAAACAGCATCACAGACATACCTGGGACAGATCAATCATTCAAATCAAATGCCAATCTTCCTGGGTTTCCTTCTCAGCAGAAGACGGATGAGAGCCCACTCAGCGCCTCCTGGAGCATTGAGGGTGATCAATGCCGTCCCAGCTTACCACATCTTGACCCACTCAGCGCCTCCTGGAGCATTGAGGGTGATCAATGCCGTCCCAGCTTACCACACCTTGACCCACTCAGAGCCTCCTGGAGCATTGAGGGTGATCAATGCCGTCCCAGCTTACCACACCTTGACCCACTCAGCGCCTCCTGGAGCATTGAGGGTGATCAATGCCGTCCCAGCTTACCACACCTTGACCCACTCAGCGCCTCCTGGAGCACTGAGGGTGATCAATGCCGTCCCAGCTTACCACATCTTGACCCACTCAGCACCTCCTGGAGCATTGAAGGTGATCAATGCCGTCCCAGCTTACCACACCTTGACCCACTCAGAGCCTCCTGGAGCATTGAGGGTGATCAATGCCGTCCCAGCTTACCACATCTTGACCCACTCAGCGCCTCCTGGAGCATTGAGGGTGATCAATGCCGTCCCAGCTTACCACATCTTGATCCAGTCAGATCGACTCCTATAATTAACCATCACAACCACCCCTTGTCAAATTGGCACCCACATGCATCTTCTTAAACCATATTTAATCTCTTAAAAAATACAATAACAAGGTTATAGTTTCACCTAGCATGATACAATTATCCTTCGTACAATAAAAAACACACTAATTCCTTTCCCAGAGGAGATGAATTCCTTAAGTGACATTTACCCCTTTCCTGTAACTTAAATACTATGGTGTAAAATTAACAATACTTAAATACTGACATAAAGTCAATACATCTCATATGATAAAGGAATGAAATAGAAAAGAAGAAAATTTTGCTTAATAATTAATATTAACATTCATAGCCTGCCTGGAATGGGTTGTCATTTCCCATTGGCCTGAATCACGGGCATGTTAACATCAAGAGGCGCCCTAAAGGATCTCCTGTATCTCCCTTGTGAAGGAGTAGGGCGATTCTCCTTGGTATCAGGTCACACAGCCAACACTCTCCCTTCTTAGCCTGACTCCGAGGCATGAGAAGCCCAAAGTGGCCAGATAGCGTCTTAACCTCCAGTTCAATTGAATTATTGTTATATCTCCTGGTGGAAGCATTTCTCCCTGTGGAAAGAAGACCTGCAGGCCAGCAGAGCGGAGGCCATAGTTCTCCTAGCGGGTCACTAGGGGTGATGGGTGGTGGCTGGTGGTCAGAAGCAGTGTTGTGTGGAGTACCATGATGGTGGACACTCCAGAGTCCAAACTCTAGAGAACCTGGATTTCTGACATCTAAGGGCAGAAGAGAGGGCAAGAATTTGCCCTTCCTGGCTCAGTGCCTACCAAATCATTAAGAATAATTATTTGCCAACCATCTGAGTATTCCTAATCCATTAAAGTTGACACCCAAATTGTCACATTCCTGCATGTTTTTGTGTGGATATATGTTTTCATTTCTCTTGGATGTTCATCTAGAATTATAATTGCTGGATCATGTGATAACTACGTGTTTAACATCAGAAGAACTGTCAGATATTTTCCAAAGTGGCTGCACTGGCTTACATTTCCATCAGCAAGGAGAGCTCCTATTTCCCCACATCCTCACCAAGACTTGTTATTGTCTTTCTTTTTAAATACAGCCATTCTCGTGTTTGCGAGGTGGTATCTCATTTTGGCTTTGATGTGCATTTCCCTAATGACTAATGATGTGGAGTATCTTTTCATGTACTTACCGTCCACTTCCATATCTTCTTTGGAGAAAATGCTGCTCAAATCCTTTGCCCATTTTGTAACTGAGGGTTTTGTCTTTTTTTAATTGAATTGTAAGAGTTCTTTATATATTCTAGATGCACGTCTCTTATCTTCCCCCATTGTGTATGTTGTCTTTTTACTTCTTGGATGCCATCTATTGAAGCAAAGAGTTTTTCATTTTGGTAAAATCCAATTTACCTAATTTTTTTCTTTTGCTGTTTATTCTTTCGGTGTTTAAGAATGCATTGTGCAATCTAAGGTCGTGAATAGTTATTGATACGTTTCCCTCAAGGGTTTTGTGGTTTTAGCTCTCACATTAGAATGTTAATTAATTTTGAGTTAGTGTTTGTGCATAGTGTTAGGTAACCATCCAGCTTCACACTTTTGCACGTGGACGTCCAGTTGTCCCCAGAACCATTTATTGAAAGACTGTTATTTTTCCTACTGAGTTATCTTGGTGTATCAAAAACCAGTTGAACATAAAGGATTTATTTCTGAAACCACAGTGCTATTTATTGATCTGTATGTCTATCTTTGTGTCAATACAAGTACTTAGTACTGTAGCTTTGTAGTAAGTTGAAATCCGCACGTGTGGGTCCCTAATTTCGTTCTTCTTTTTCAAGAGAGTTTTTGAGGACTCTCAGCCTCTAATTCTTTGGTCACCAAATGGCCTAGGTCTTATAATGTCTCATGAGAGATTTAGAAAACTATTTTGTTTTCTCTTTTTTGTTCTTATTCTGTATCTGAGGGTGGTTCACAGTTTATGTCTCCTTGTGTATCCTGTGTTTCCCAAATCATATTAGTGTTCATTGTTGAGGCTCTCACACTGCAATCTTCACCTTTACCCAAAAAGAGCTATAGGCATCAGGTTACTCCAGAGATGGTGAGTTCACCCATATAATAAGAATTCAGACCTTTTATCTACAAGGCACCCAAGGAGATATCCAAACATCCAGTGATTTTATCTCTCCCGTTTTCCTGCTGGAGGCCTGGAATGGCAACACAAACTTCAGATGATGATGACCAGAACACAGACAAAACTGGACAGAATTAGAGTATAGTGTGTTTGATCCTTCATATCAAACATCCCAATGTGAGATCCTCTCAACCCTATAGAAGACACTAAAATGAGGCTGTGTTTTTAGACCATTGATAAAGAGCATGAATAATGCTGCTTTGTGAGACAAGAAAGGGGCTGTGGCTGATTTCAACAACCAGTAGAATTAGTACCCTTCCCAACTGTTCCAGTTATCTAAGGCTGTGTAACAAACCATCACAAAACTTGGTGGATTAAAACAATAATATAGATTCTGCTCACAAATCTGCAGTTTAGACAGACCTCGCTGGGGACAGTTCATCTCTGCTCCACTTGGCCCAAGAAAGCTCTGAAGCTGGAAACTGGAGTCACCCACAGACTCACTCATGCCCTGTGTTTAGTGGTGGATGGGGAGACGACCCAGGCATTTGTCTCTCTATGCAACCTTTCCATGTGGTCTCTCAGGCGTGGACACTTCTGCATGGACCTTCCCATGTGGTCTCTCAGGCGTGGACACTTCTGCCTGGACCTTCCCATGTGGTCTCTCAGGCGTGGACACTTCTGCATGGACCTTCCCATGTGGTCTCTCAGGCGTGGACACTTCTGCATGGACCTTTCCATGTGGTCTCTCAGGCGTGGACACTTCTGCATGGACCTTCCCATGTGGTCTCTCTGGCGTGGACACTTCTGGATTTGTTGCAGGTTGGCTTGGAGCTCCCAAGGGACACGTTCTGAGAGAGACTGCTGGGGAGAATTACATCTCTTTTGTTACTCAGCCACAGAAGTCACACAGTGTCAATTCCACTGCATTCCACGTGTTACCAATAAGTCACTAAGTCCAGCCCATATTCAGAGGGAAGGGAGTTAGATTCCACCTTTTGATGGGAAAGCTGTCCAGGAATGTGTGGACATGTTCTAGAACTATCCCAACTACCTGCATCACTCCAGGATACCATACTTTAGCTAAGACGGAGTGTCCTTGATGAGAATATGGTAGCTTTCTTACGGTAATTTTACATTGGGACAGAATGACTAAAATAAAAAGAGGGGTGATTAGGATCAGGATTATGTAGATCAAGACATGACTTGGCTAATAGGATCAGGATGATGAAAAGCATCTGTAGGTCATTCATAGCCAGAAAGGTGGAAAGATGTGGAGGGCAGACACTGCTGCAGTTGAGCCAGCAAGGACCCTGCAGGAAGAAGATCAGCATGGATGCCCCAGTTGTCAAAATATTGAAATGTTTCCCTACCAGATGAGAAAAAATCTGCTTATGGGTACAAGTCACTCAATAATGCCACCTGGAGGCATCAAGGGGAGAGGGAACAAGACCTGAGGTGGCAACGTAGGGACAGGCTGGCAGCATGAGGAAGGGACATCTCGCCCTTCAGCTTCCAGTGCATGCTGGCCATGGGGCCTTGTGGCTATTCACCGGGGGAAGAGCTGGATGCCATTCCTGATGTCAAATCAGACTTCAGACAGGACACCATTTGGCTACTGACAATTTTATCAAACAAAAAGAAATCACAGCAGCAATTTTCTAAAAATAAGATTTGGAAAATTTTAAAGTGATCTGATGAACAACTTATGCTACAACTGATGTCAATTGATAAGCAGTTTTATGAAATACACATACACACACACACATATGTATGCACATATATAAATATCATCCCAAAGCTCACCTGCCAGATCTCTTCATGGGAGTGCAGAGCTTCTGCTGGAGCTTGGGATTTAACGTTGTCCCTAGGATCTCTTTATGGGAGTGCAGAGCTTCTGCTGGAGCTTGGGATTTAACATTGTCCCTAGGTTTATTCAGAAGAAATTGGAACTTCTCAAAAAAGGTGAATGGTGACATAGTTAATGGTCACCTTGTGGCTAAGCCAAATTCCTACAAATGATTAACTGCTTCATGCAAAACTTGCTTAACTGCGGTATAATTTATGTAAAAGAGAATTCATCAAGTTTCACTGTAGTGTCACAAACTGAAAAATGTAACTTCATAGTCATGAAATCACACTACAATCAATTTCTGTCACCTCCCGAATTTCCTTCCGTCCCTTTACAGCCACGTCCCCCCACCACCAACCCTGGCCTGTCAACACTCCTAAGTCTTTCACCATGGTTTTGCCTTTTTAAAATTGTATGTAAATGCAATCATACAGTATGTACTCATTTGCATCTGGCTTCTTTCACATAGGATGTTTCTAAGATGTATTCATATCATTGCATCATATATGAGCAGTTTATTCCTTGTATTATTTCTTTGCAGAATACAATTCATTTTTTAAATATACCACAACTTAGTTATCCACTCACCAGTTAAGGGTTAAATTATTTCCACTCCTTGGATATTATTAGTAAAACTGCTGCTATAAACTTTGAGTACAAGATATTGTGTGAACGTAAGTTTCCACTTCCCTTATGAAAGTACTTAGGAGTGGGATTGGCAGGTTGTGTGTTCATTTTAAAAATTGCCAAGTATCTTTCAAAGTGTCTGTACCATTTTGCATTTTCATCAGTAATGTATGAAAACTTCAGTTACTCCACATTTTCAGCAACACTTAGTACTGTCAGTATTTTTTTTTAATTTGACCATTCCGAGAGTAGTGATACCTCATTGTGGATTTCATTTGAATTTTCCTAATCATCAGTGAAGTCAACATCTTTCTGTATGCTTATTTCCATTCTAGCTCCTTTAGTAAAGTGTTTGTTCAAATCTTTTACTCAATTTTTTTAAAAAACTAGGTTGTTTATCTAATTATTCGTGAGTAGTAGGAGTTCTTCAAGTGTTATGGGTATAAATCTTATGTTTTCCTGAAGCCTAATTTATCAAACATTTTTTCATGGATCATGCTTTTAGTGTCATACCTAAGAAATATTTGCCTAAATCATGGTCACAAAGATGTTCTTCTACGTTTTCTTTTTAGAAGTTGTAAAGTTTTAGCTTTTGCAATTAAGTTTTTGACACATTGTGAGTTGATTTCTGTGCATGGTGTGAAGTAATTGTTTATTTCCTTGTATATGGATAGCCAATTATCCCAGAACTATTTTTTTGAACAATTATTCTTCCCATTGAACTGCATTGGTATCATCATCTAAAATCAATTAACCATAAACATAAGTTGATTTGTGGACTTTCTATTCTGCTTGGTTGTTTATGTATTTATTCTTATGCCAATACCACACTATCTTGATTATGGTAGATTTTTAGCAGGTTTTGAAATCAGGTGGTGTAAATCCTCCTACTTTGTTCTTTTTCAAAATTGTTTTTGCTATTCTAGGTTATGTTTACTTCCATATAAATGGTAGGATCAGCTTATCAACTTCCATAAAAACTATTTGTTGATATTTTAATAGAGATTACATTGAATCTGTAAATCAATATGAAGAATTTTTATCTTAGCAATAGAGAGTCACCCAATCCATGAACATGGAATGCCTCCCACTTTACTTGGATATTTAAAAACTTATCTTAGCAAGATTTTGTAGCTTTTAGGGTATAGGCCTTGCACTTCTTTTGCTATATTTGTTCCTTCTACATATTTTACTCGTACGGGTGATTTTGCAAATGTGATTTTTTTTTATTTCATTTTTGATTTTTCATTATTAGTATATTGACCTATAGTTTTATTTTCTTGTAATATTTTTGTCTGGCTTCAGTATTAGAGTAATGTTGACCCCAAAGAACGGGTTAGAAATCATTCTCTCTGCTTCTAGCTTCAGAAAGAGTTTGTAGACAATTGGTGTAATTTATTTTTTAAATGTTCAGTAGAATTTACCAGTGAAATCATCTGAGCCTGCTTTCTGTTTTGAAGTTTTTAATTATTGATTCAACCCTTTAGATCTATTTAGAATTTCTGATTCTTCTCGTGTGAGTTTTGGCAGCCTGTGTCTTTCAAAGAGTTGGTTAATTTTATCTACATTACCAAATTAGTGGACCCAGAGTTGTTCATACTATTTTTTAAATTATTCTTTCCCTTTCATTTCTAATTTAGTAATTTATATATTATCCCTTTTTCTCTTGGTTAGCCTGTCTACAGACCTATTAATTTTATTGATCTTTTCAAAGTACTAGATTTTGGTTTTGTTGATTTTATTCATTGATTTCTTGTTCTCAATTTTAGTGATTTCTGCTCTTATTTTTACTATTTCATTTCTTTTTCTTACTTTGCATTAATTTGGTCATGCTTCTTCTCCTTTGCCAAGGTGGAAACAGGTTATCGATTTTAGAATTTCTTCTTCTTTCTAACATATGCAGTCAATGTTATTAATTTCCCCCTAGCACTGCCCTCACTCTTTTTTTTTTTCGTTTTTTCTTTTTTTGACATAATCTCACTGTCATGCAGGCTAGAGTGCAGTGGCATGATCTAAGCTCACTGCAGTCTCCACCTTCTGGGTTCAAGAGACTCTCCTGCCTCAGCCTCTCAAGTAGCTGGTACTACACGCAAACACCACCACATCTGGCTAATTTTTGTACTTTTAGTAAAGACAGGGTTTTGCCATGTTGGCCAGGCTGGTCTCAAACTCCTGAGCTCAAGTAAACTGCCCACTTTGGCCTCCCAAAGTTCTGGGATTACAGGCATGTGCCACTATGCTCGGCCCCTAAGCACTGCTTTTGAAGCATCTCGCAAATTCTGCTAAGTTGCGTTTTTAATTAGTTAGAAATATTTTTATTTCTCTTGAGATTTTGTTTTCTACCCATATGTTATCAAGAAATGTGCTGTCAAATCTCCAAGTAGTTGCCCCAACTACTTGGAGCAACTATCTTTTCCAGCTATCTTTCTGATACAGATTTCTAGTTTAATTTGATTGTGGTATGAAAGCAGACATTGTGTGATTTCAATACTTTCAAAATTTATGGTATGTCTTATTGTCCAGAATGTGATTTATCTGGGTGAATGTTTCATGTGAGCTGCAGAAGAATGTGTATTTTGCTCTCCTTGGAAAAAACAGTCTGTAGATGTCAAGTATATCCAATTAATTGGCAATGCTGTTGAGTACGACTATATTTTTGCAGACTTTCTGCCTCATGGATCTGCCTGTTTCTGATAGAGGGATATTGAATTCTGCACCTATAATAGTGGACTCATCTATTTCTCCTTGCAGTTATATAAGTTTTGCCTTTTGTATTTTGATGCTACGTTGTTAGGCATATACACATTAAAGATTATTGTCCCTTCTTGGAGAACTTACCCCTTTATTATTATACCTGATAATTTTCCTTGTTCTGGAGTCTGCTCTTTCTGTAATTAATATAGCTACTCCTTCTTTTCTAGTGTTAGTGTCATATACATTTCTCCATCCTTTCACTGTGTACATGTCCATATTTAAAGTAGGACTTTTGTAGACAACATACAGTTGGGTCTCGTGTTTTGATCCACTCTTACATTTCCGCCTTTTCACTGGTGCACTTACACCACGGGTGTTTAAAGCGATTAGTGATATACTTGGATTAATATCTTTCGTATTTGTTACTATTTTCTACTTCTTTTGCCTTTTCCTTTGTTACTATTTTTGTCTTCCACATTTTTCTGCTTTTTTGTACTTTGAGCATTTTATGTGATTTCGTTTTCTTTCTTTACTTCACCTATCAATACAAATAAATTACCCAGTCTCAGGTATTTCTTTATAATATTGTGAAAATGGACTAGTACTGTGACTGAGGGAAAAACTGGATGTAATTTTTATCTTTGCTCCTCTATAGGTTAAGTTTTTGTTTCCTCTGGCTTTTTATTTATCTTGCATTTCCTGCAGTTTTAACATGATATGCCTATGTGTAGTTTTTGGCATTTATCTTGCTTGGTATTCTCTAAACTTCCTGGATCTGACATTAATTTAGAAAAACTCTTAATGACCGTTGCTTCAAATATTGCCTGTGTTCCTTTTCCTTCTGGTGTTCCATAGTCTCAAGCTCAAGTATTCTTTCCTCAGCTGCGTCCAGCCTATTGATGAGCCCACCAAACACCTTCTTCATTTCTGCTACAGTGTTACTGATCTCTAGGACTTAAAAAGTTAGTATTCTCATGTCTCTGCTTACATTTTTCACCTATGCTTGCATTTTTTCTATTAAAGCTCTTAGCATATTAATTATGGTTTAAAAAATTCCAACACTACTGCCACATCTGACTTTGGTTTTAATGCTTGCTCTGTCTCTTCAAACTGCGTTTTTGCCGTTTAGTATGCCTTGTAGTTTTTGTTGACCTCTGGATATGATGCACTGGGTGAAAGGAACTGCTGTATGCAGAGGCCTCTAGGGATGTGAGTGAGTTGTACGGGAGGGAACTGTTCTACAGTGCCATGATTAGGCCTCAAGTCCTAGTGAGCCTGTGCCCCTGGTCTGGGAACTTCACAAGTATTTCCTCCCTTAGGTGGGACGGGATGACAGGATTGGGCTGGAGTTGGATATTCACCTCCCCCCAGGTTGGTTTGGCTCTGATAAAACCCCAGCAGATGGGGCTCTGGCTAGCTGTTTTCTTATTAAGGAAAATCCTCAAGTGTCTTTCAGAATGATTCCTTTCCATGTCCCTCTGCCAGAACCATGAGGGGACATTTCTCCAATATGCAGTGTGTGAACCTGGGCAAGCTCTAGGAGGCAACACTCACAACAGTGTGGGGACCCCATGAGCTGCTTCCGATGCTCAGGCTTGTCTGTGCTGAGCCTCTACCAATTTCTCAATTACAGTTCAGGTCTCCCTGCCCCTGCGCTGGTTTCCACAGAGGTTTCAGCTCATGCATTTCCGCTCCCGTAAGCTGTGACTCTGTGTTTGCCTGTTTCCCCAATTTTCAGGGAAACATGTTACACTGTGACCTCACTTCTCTGACAGATGTAAGAAGAGTGGTGGGTTTTGTGTTTGTCCATCTCTGCACTCACCGTTAGGGTGGAGTGGAGACTTCCACACTCCTCACATGCTGACTAGAAACTAGGTGTCAGCTTCTTAATTCTCTTTAAGTTTTCGTTGATACACTATTTGCTTATTAGCTATATTTTTGTTTTCCTTTTAAGTGTGGCTCCAGGGTTTAAACCTTTTGTGGCTCACAGTCCGCCTCTCAGTAGCAACGTCCGAGCTCAGGCTGGCAGAGAGAGCCTTGCACCAGTGTCCCTCACCCTAATACCACAGGCCTTTGTGTTCTTGTTCTCATGTATTTTACCTCCTGAATGCTGCAACTCCTAGCACACATTGTGATTGTTATTCCTTTAAATAGTCAATTCTCCTTTTAAATCTTATTTTATTTTCATTGTTGACGCTATTACAGATAAAGCGACCACAACCATCGTAACATCAATTATCTTCTCAGAAGATTAAAGAGAACACTTTTCTTATTTACGACGTATGTTCTATTTCTGGCATTCTTTATTTGTGGAGATCAGTTTTCACCTGACATCACACTCCTTCCGCCTAGGAGTTCCCTTCTGCCTTCTCGCCGTGCAGGTCCGCTGGGTTCTCTGTGCTTATTTCACTTCCAGTTCTGAATGGCATTTTCCCTGGATAAAGAATCCACCCTAACCTCCCGCCTTGCTCTTCAAGGGTGCGTCTTCACTGATGTCTGGACTGTGCAGCCTTCACTGTTCGTCCGTTGTCTCCTCATCGCTCCACCTGCCTTTGCTCTGGCTCCCTGGAGGGTTCACACTTTGTCACTGGTTTTCAGCACTTTGATTTCAGTAACCCTCGCTGTGGTTTTCCTTCTGTTTAGTCCGCTCTTGGTTTGTTGAACAACTTGGATCTGTAAGCTTTTGTGTCAATCACATTTGGAAAATTTGCAGCCATCATTTCGTTAGATACTGTCTATCTTTGTCTCCCTTTCTCTCTCTCCCTAGCTCTGTCTCTGTTTATATAGCTACACGGGTGGATATCCACATACACATACCTGTGTCTTCTACTGGTTTCTGTGGAGAACTCTAACACAGTGTGGGAAGAGGTACTTTGAATTTTATGTCCTGTACTTTTTAAATATCTTAAAGGTTACATTAATATTACATTTATTTTAGATTAAAGTTTAAATAGAAGTTTTAATTTAAAATTTAAATTTAGTGGTTTCTTTGAAATTTTTACTTTCAAATTGAAAAAAAGTTTGAAATTATGTAGCCAGCTCTCATTTTAAGTAACAGTATAGCACATTTGCACCAGAGTAGCCGGCCCTAAATGTTCCATGGAAAATTAGTGACAAGTCCTTCCAGAAAAGTGGAGGGTAGGTGATTTCATGACCGAAACAAAATTTAGTAAGCACTGGATTTAACCAGGAAGCAAAACATATTCACCTTCAGCTAATTTCCTTACATTAACCACCGACTGGCCTCGACAGTCCAAGCTTCCTTTCCATCTGGAGTTAGCAGCACAGCCAAGCGCTGGATTCTCACGTGAAGGGTGTCTAGAATCAGCCATTCCTTTAAGATCTATTTTACTTTGAAACCTTAGGTACCGGCTTTTCCTTTTGTTGTTCGATACCTGTTGGGTGGAGTCAAGAAGCAAAGGTGTTTAGCCAAGGAAGCTAAAGTCAAAACTCACACCCCCCACTTTCCGATTCTGTGACACTGAGAATGTCCCTCACCCTCGCTAGCCCCCCACCCCACTTTCCGATTCTGTGACACTGAGAATGTCCCTCACCCTCGCTAGCCCCCCACCCCACTTTCCGATTCTGTGACACTGAGAATGTCCCTCACCCTCGCTAGCCCCCCACCCCACTTTCCGATTCTGTGACACTGAGAATGTCCCTCACCCTCGCTAGCCCCCCACCCCACTTTCCGATTCTGTGACATTGAGAATGTCCCTCACCCTCGCTAGCCCCCCACCCCACTTTCCGATTCTGTGACACTGAGAATGTCCCTCACCCTCGCTAGCCCCCCACCCCACTTTCCGATTCTGTGACACTGAGAATGTCCCTCACCCTCGCTAGCCCCCCACCCCACTTTCTGATTCTGTGACATTGAGAATGTCCCTCACCCTCGCTAGCCCCCCACCCCACTTTCCGATTCTGTGACACTGAGAATGTCCCTCACCCTCGCTAGCCCCCCACCCCACTTTCTGATTCTGTGACATTGAGAATGTCCCTCACCCTCGCTAGCCCCCCACCCCACTTTCCGATTCTGTGACACTGAGAATGTCCCTCACCCTCGCTAGCCCCCCACCCCACTTTCCGATTCTGTGACACTGAGAATGTCCCTCACCCTCGCTAGCCCCCCACCCCACTTTCCGATTCTGTGACATTGAGAATGTCCCTCACCCTCGCTAGCCCCCCACCCCACTTTCCGATTCTGTGACACTGAGAATGTCCCTCACCCTCGCTAACCCCCCACCCCACTTTCCGATTCTGTGACACTGAGAATGTCCCTCACCCTCGCTAGCCCCCCACCCCACTTTCCGATTCTGTGACACTGAGAATGTCCCTCACCCTCGCTAGCCCCCCACCCCACTTTCCGATTCTGTGACATTGAGAATGTCCCTCACCCTCGCTAGCCCCCCACCCCACTTTCCGATTCTGTGACACTGAGAATGTCCCTCACCCTCGCTAACCCCCCACCCCACTTTCCGATTCTGTGACACTGAGAATGTCCCTCACCCTCGCTAGCCCCCCACCCCACTTTCTGATTCTGTGACATTGAGAATGTCCCTCACCCTCGCTAGCCCCCCACCCCACTTTCTGATTCTGTGACATTGAGAATGTCCCTCACCCTCGCTAACCCCCCACCCCACTTTCCGATTCTGTGACACTGAGAATGTCCCTCACCCTCGCTAACCCCCCACCCCACTTTCCGATTCTGTGACATTGAGAATGTCCCTCACCCTCGCTAACCCCCCAGCCCACTTTCCGATTCTGTGACACTGAGAATGTCCCTCACCCTCGCTAGCCCCCCACCCCACTTTCTGATTCTGTGACACTGAGAATGTCCCTCACCCTCGCTAGCCCCCCAGCCCACTTTCCGATTCTGTGACACTGAGAATGTCCCTCACCCTCGCTAGCCCCCCACCCCACTTTCTGATTCTGTGACACTGAGAATGTCCCTCACCCTCGCTAACCCCCCACCCCACTTTCCGATTCTGTGACATTGAGAATGTCCCTCACCCTCGCTAACCCCCCACCCCACTTTCCGATTCTGTGACATTGAGAATGTCCCTCACCCTCGCTAACCCCCCAGCCCACTTTCCGATTCTGTGACATTGAGAATGTCCCTCACCCTCGCTAGCCCCCCACCCCACTTTCCGATTCTGTGACACTGAGAATGTCCCTCACCCTCGCTAACCCCCCACCCCACTTTCCGATTCTGTGACACTGAGAATGTCCCTCACCCTCGCTAACCCCCCACCCCACTTTCCGATTCTGTGACATTGAGAATGTCCCTCACCCTCGCTAACCCCCCAGCCCACTTTCCGATTCTGTGACACTGAGAATGTCCCTCACCCTCGCTAGCCCCCCACCCCACTTTCCGATTCTGTGACACTGAGAATGTCCCTCACCCTCGCTAACCCCCCACCCCACTTTCCGATTCTGTGACACTGAGAATGTCCCTCACCCTCGCTAGCCCCCCACCCCACTTTCCGATTCTGTGACACTGAGAATGTCCCTCACCCTCGCTAGCCCCCCACCCCACTTTCCGATTCTGTGACACTGAGAATGTCCCTCACCCTCGCTAGCCCCCCACCCCACTTTCCGATTCTGTGACACTGAGAATGTCCCTCACCCTCGCTAGCCCCCCACCCCACTTTCCGATTCTGTGACACTGAGAATGTCCCTCACCCTCGCTAACCCCCCACCCCACTTTCCGATTCTGTGACACTGAGAATGTCCCTCACCCTCGCTAACCCCCCACCCCACTTTCCGATTCTGTGACACTGAGAATGTCCCTCACCCTCGCTAACCCCCCACCCCACTTTCCGATTCTGTGACACTGAGAATGTCCCTCACCCTCGCTAACCCCCCACCCCACTTTCCGATTCTGTGACACTGAGAATGTCCCTCACCCTCGCTAACCCCCCACCCCACTTTCCGATTCTGTGACACTGAGAATGTCCCTCACCCTCGCTAGCCCCCCACCCCACTTTCCGATTCTGTGACACTGAGAATGTCCCTCACCCTCGCTAGCCCCCCACCCCACTTTCCGATTCTGTGACACTGAGAATGTCCCTCACCCTCGCTAGCCCCCCACCCCACTTTCCGATTCTGTGACACTGAGAATGTCCCTCACCCTCGCTAGCCCCCCACCCCACTTTCCGATTCTGTGACACTGAGAATGTCCCTCACCCTCGCTAACCCCCCACCCCACTTTCCGATTCTGTGACACTGAGAATGTCCCTCACCCTCGCTAACCCCCCACCCCACTTTCCGATTCTGTGACACTGAGAATGTCCCTCACCCTCGCTAACCCCCCACCCCACTTTCTGATTCTGTGACATTGAGAATGTCCCTCACCCTCGCTAACCCCCCACCCCACTTTCCGATTCTGTGACACTGAGAATGTCCCTCACCCTCGCTAACCCCCCACCCCACTTTCCGATTCTGTGACACTGAGAATGTCCCTCACCCTCGCTAACCCCCCACCCCACTTTCCGATTCTGTGACACTGAGAATGTCCCTCACCCTCGCTAACCTCAGTTTCCTTGTCTGTCAAGTGGATGTACCTGAATCTTCTTCCCAAGCATGCGGTGTAGATGGGTCGTTTTGTGCTAAAGCATCTGCCACATAGTGGGCATTTTGTAAGTGGCGGCAGTGGAAGCAATGGGGTATCACCAAAAGACCACTGCATTTTCTTCCTAAAGAAAATAAAATCTACACAACAATTGTCACTTTTCACTTCAGCTGCTAGAAAACCTGGCAGCTCCTCTGCCTCTCCTGACACCCTCTTCTCCCTGTTCCTCTGAAAGCTCTCAGTTCTGCTCTTATTCGTTGTGGTCGGCTTCACTCCTGTAAACGAGGGAACCCTCTGAGAGCCCTTTTGTGGAGAGGTGGGTTGACACTCCCTTCGATGCTGTTATTTCTTATCTCCAGCCAGGCCCCTCCCACAGGGCTGGTCAGGCCACAGCCACACTCACCCCCATGCCTGGCCTCCACCTCCCAGGCCCCTTCCACAGGGCTGGTCAGGCCACGGCCACACTCACCCCCATGCCTGGCCTCCACCTCCCAGGCCCCTTCCACAGGGCTGGTCAGGCCACGGCCACACTCACCCCCATGCCTGGCCTCCACCTCCCAGGCCCCTTCCACAGGGCTGGTCAGGCCACGGCCACACTCACCCCCATGCCTGGCCTCCACCTCCCAGGCCCCTTCCACAGGGCTGGTCAGGCCACGGCCACACTCACCCCCATGCCTGGCCTCCACCTCCCAGGCCCCTCCCACAGGGCTGGTCAGGCCACGGCCACACTCACCCCCATGCCTGGCCTCCACCTCCCAGGCCCCTTCCACAGGGCTGGTCAGGAGACAGCCACACTCACCCCCACACCAGGACTCCACCTCCCAGGGCTGGTGCATCCCTAGCCCAGCTTCTCTCCCTCCTGGGGTCAGCCTGAGGCCGTCTCCTTCCCTGTCCCTCTGGCCAGCCAAGGCCATTCCAGAGACAGCCATGTTGGGTAGAGCTTAGGCTGTAAATCACCTCCCTCCTGTCCTTCCTGTACTGGACTCAGCTCTGTCTGCCCCTAAAAGCACAAGGTGCTGATTTTCCTGAGGCCCCTCTTGTCGTCAGGCTGTGATTTACAACGTGCCCTCCTGTCTTCCTTGGAAGCCCCGGGTCACCTTACAGGAGCCTCGTCTGCAGGGTCCAACCAAGGGCCTCTCTCTGCTCCCTCATCCTTAGTGGTGTCAGCCTTGCATCCCTGCATTTTTATTGTTGTTGTTCTCTGGACAAACAAATCAGATGGACAGGTCTGGAAAAGTCATCTGTGGCCGGTGTCTTTGCAGACTTCCTGGGAGCCCTGCTGTGGAGCGGCTGCAGCCAGGCAGGCTGAGTGCAGCCCTGTGGGGGTTGCCAGCACAGTCCTGGTGAAGAGACCTCCAGACAGCAGCAACTGGACCCCCCAGAGTGGGGCTGCTCCTCAGGGGCGATGACAAACCAGCTGCATCCCAGGCTCTGACCCCGGCCCATCCAGCCACAGCTGGGAGGACGCCGGAGGGGTGAGAGGCAGGTGCAGGCTGATTGTCACCGGTGCCTGGACTCAGGTTCCCGGGGCTCAGCCACTCACTGGCTCTGTGCCCTCCCCTGAGGGGTTGAACTGTGCCCCCAAATTCATGTGTTAGAGTCCAAACCCCCGTACTTCAACATGGGGACTATTTTGAAAATAGCGTCATTTCCAAAATGACCATCTCAGCAACGATATCCCTGGCCATGCGGAGAAGCAGCAGCTCATCACTTGGAAGACTGGGAACAGTGGATCTCTTTGTTTGGTTTTTGTTTTATGGAATAAAATCCAAAGAAGATACCAGAATGTCCCCCCCGTGGCCAGGCCAGGGCGGTCCTGCAGCTCCCGGGATGGGCAGGTGTGTGTCTGCACCGTCTGATCCCAGGAAGGACGCGTTTCCTGCTGTGCAGGGGCGGCTCTAAAGCCTGGCCTCCCAGGTGCCCGTCAGCAGTGGCAGCTCCATTGCCCCTGCGCGCGGCCCCATCCTGGATTTGGCCTGCGCGCTCGTCTCCCTGCTGGCTGTGGCCTGCGAACTCGTTCTGGTTCTGGCCTGTGCGCTCATCCGCGTCCTGGTTGTGGCCTGCGCACGCATCCCCTTCCTGGTTGTGGCCTGCACGCGTGTCCCCCGTCCTGTCTGTGGCCCGCATGAGCGTCCCCGTCCTGTCTGTGGCCTGCATGCGCGTCCCCGTCCTGTCTGTGGCCTGCATGCGCGTCCCCGTCCTGTCTGTGGCCTGCGCGCGCGTCCCCGTCCTGTCTGTGGCCTTCCAGCGCTCCTCGTCCTGCCTGCGGCCTGCGCGCGCGTCCCCGTCCTGTCTGTGGCCTTTCAGCGCTCCTCGTCCTGTCTGTGGCCTGCCCGCGCATCCCTGTCCTGGTTGTGGCCTGCACGCGTGTCCCCCATCCTGTCTGTGGCCTGCACGCCTGTCCCCCGTCCTGCCTGTGGCCCGCGCGCGCGTCCCCGTCCTGCCTGTGGCCCGCGCGCGCGTCCCCTCCCTGCCTGTGGCCCGCGCGCGCGTCCCCGTCCTGCCTGTGGCCCGCGCGCGCGTCCCCGTCCTGTCTGTGGCCCGCGCGCGCGTCCCCTTCCTGTCTGTGGCCTGCGCGCGCGTCCCCGTCCTGTCTGTGGCCTGCGCGCGCGTCCCCTTCCTGTCTGTGGCCTGCGCGCGCGTCCCCGTCCTGTCTGTGGCCTGCGCGCGCGTCCCCGTCCTGTCTGTGGCCTGCGCGCGCGTCCCCGTCCTGTCTGTGGCCTGCGCGCGCGTCCCCTTCCTGTCTGTGGCCTGCGCGCGCGTCCCCTTCCTGTCTGTGGCCTGTGCGCGCGTCCCCGTCCTGTCTGTGGCCTGCGCGCGCGTCCCCTTCCTGTCTGTGGCCTGCGCGCGTATCCCCGTCCTGGTTGTGGCCTGCCCGTGCATCCCCGTCCTGGTTGTGGCCTGCGCTCTCCTCCCAGTACTGTTTGTGGCCTGCGCTTCCCGCCTGGTTACTCCTGGCTCCTCGTCCTGATTGCCGCCTGCGTGCGTCCCCGTCGTGGTTTCTCCGGCGCGCTCTTGGAGTGGATCTCGCCTGTCGGTTGGGCGCCATTTCCCGGGACCTGGGCGGTGTCAGCCAGACCTGATGAGTTGTAATCTCCGCTGTGCCTATTTCAACAGCACCACTCTCCGCCCGGAGCCACCAGTGTGTCCACTGCACAGAGAAGCCCCACGCCCCTTCCTGGCTGCCCATCACCTCACACAGCTCTGTGGACTCCACGTGGCCGCTGTCCAGCAGCTCCAGGGCACTGCGAGAGGCCTGAGACCCCCTGAGGCCAGGACACCGAGGCCGGGACACGAGCCTGGCGATGCGCTCTCAGACAGCGCTGCCTCCACAGGGAGTGCCCTTAGAAGCAGCACGGAATGGCCTGCCCGTCGCCCTGCCTGGTGGGGCCTCCACACGCCAAACGCTCCCCCGCCCTCCCACAGCCTCAGCACCCAAAGCTGAGAAGGAGCAGACACCCCTCTTAGGAGCCAAATCCCACCCCCAAGCATGAAAAGAAAGGAGAATCTGGAGTTCTCTGAAGGGAAAGTTCAGGTGCCCAGCTCGCCCTGAGAAGAAAATGAGCAACTTCACAAACAAGAAGGTAACAGTAGCTTAAACAATACCGAGGGAGCGGAAGTCACGAGACGTTTTGCTCGCGATAGGAGCTGGAGACCCTTTCCACGCATGCGCCTGCGTTGCTGTTCAGAAACCCAGACCCTGCCAAGTGGGCCCCCAGCTCGCAGACCCCCGAAAAGGTGCCCCTGAGGTGGAACTCTGAGCCCATTCTTTGTTCTAAATTTCTGCCTGAGGGGCCTGGGGGAGGTCACGCCCATGAACCAGACCTAATGTTCTGTTCTGCTGATCCCAAAATGTTAGACAAAGCTTTGCCTCCTCAATCAACTGCAAATCAGAAAATCTGAATCCACCTGTGACCTGTGAGCTGCCTTTTTAGATGATACCGGCGGACAGCCCTCGTGTGCTCAGGTATGACTTCACCTGTCACCTCTGCCCCCCGCCTTTAAGACCCTCACGTTTAGGCCACTGGGCAGGTGGAGGCTTAGGCACCAACTGCCTGAGTGAGTCTCCCGGCTCCGCACCCTGCAAATTAGTGCCTTCCTCTCTCCCACTGCAAACCCCAAGTGGACATTCAGCTTTGCTGGGCGGGGAGAATGGACCCCAGTCAGGTCCAGCAGCAGAGTCTCTAACCCCGTCTTCCCTGTCCCGAGGCCCCGTCCCTCCCATTCCTGCCCTCCTGGCCAAGAGCCCCTGTCCCTCCCTTCCCAGACGAGAGCCTCTGTCCCCCCCACTTCCCCAAAGCTCCCAGGTTCTCACTCCTCCCAGCGTTTCCCCTTCTCTGCTTGTGAAGGTGATTTCTTCTGCTTCTAGGGTGCATTCCCACATATTCATTAGATAGAAATCCTACCTTAGCGTCAAATCCTACCTGAGCCGCTGCAGCGCTTCCAAGAAGGGAAGGACGTGTGTAATCCCAGGCTGCCTGCCCTCTGAGGAGCCCAGCCCTCAGCTGGCTTGATAGGGCAGGTGTCACCCTGCCTGTCCCAAGCCGGTGGCCTCTCAGACCGACATGCTGTGTCTGCAGGGCCAGTTGCACCCCTCCCCAGGTTCTTCCTCCCCAGGGCCCTGCACAGGGCTTTGGGAAAGATGTCAGGTGGGTGTTTGCTGAGAGAGCAGATGAGAGCCCCACACTGGAGACTGAAGGCCTTTGCTGGGTGCTAAAGGCAGAGCTGCCCCTGAAGAGAGGGGCTGCCAGGTGGGGCCACTGAGTGGTCAGGGGCAGGGGTGGCAGGCGCCAGCCTCTGCTCTGCAGCCCAAGACAGGGCACCTGTGTCTCCTAAAGACTCAGGGTTGGACGGTGGGGGTGGGAGCAGGGAAGGGGGGCTTCCTTGGAAAAGCACTGAGTTCCGGAGATCATAGCAAAAGAGTGGAAAGAGGAAGCTGTGCCTGTTGATGGAGGAGGCCGTGGGCTTTGTTTCTGCAGAACAACAGGAAGCAGAAGCCAGGCCTTTCATCTCCAAGTAGGCAGGGAGGGAGGAGGCTGCGTCCTCCGCTCAGGGACGCTTCCACTTTCTGCCTTCCTTGAGACTGTGCCTTGCTCCCGAGGGACCCAGGAAGATGAGAACTTCACAGGAAGGAACTCAGAGTCGGTGAAGAGGGAGGGTGTGGGGCCATTCCAGGAGCTGGGGTACAGACGCAGCAGGCAGGAGGCTTCGGGCAGCAAGCCCAGCCCAGGCACACGGGCACCCTGGAAGATGGAGCCTCTGGAGACCAGACCATGTCCACACAGAACCCAACCTGCCACAGTGGGCTGGCCTCTGTAGGCCCCAGAGCCCCTGCTGCTCCAGGCCCGCAGGGCCTGCCCTGGCCACCCCCACCTTTCACCCTGAGGGATGGGCTGGGCCGGGAGCCTGGCCCTATGTGGAGTCAGTGGGACCTGAGGCAGGTCTGGAGCCCTGGTTTCCGTTCTATGCTCTCCACACCTCGTGCTTCAGCACAGGGCATGGCAGGGTCCAAGGAATCCAGCATGTTTGGTTACACGCGTTGTTCTAGGTGAGGGTCCGGCGTGGTCAGAGTCAGGCACGTTGTTCTAGGTGAGGTTCCAGCGTGATGTCAGGCGCCTTGTTCTAGGGGAGGGTCCGGCGTGGTCAGAGTCAGGCGCCTTGTTCTAGGGGAGGGTCCCACGTGGTCAGTGTCAGGCGCGTTGTTCTAGGTGTGGGCCAACAGCACACTGTTAGTTTGATTTGTAGCTTAGATCATTTGAAAACAGGGCACACGGGCTTCTCTTCCCCTAGTCCCCACAGCATCTGGAGCTGGGAATAAAATGGAAGTAACACACAGTGGCGGCTCCTAGATGCCACCCTGCCCTGACCATTCCCTTGGCCTCCACATCACCCTTGAGGATGGGAAGAGGCAGGCATGTGAGGGGGAGGAAACCCAGGTTTTCATCCACTTTTCCATCGGGCCTGCCTCTGTCAAGTGTGCACCCCGAGCCTGGACGCAGCGTTCACCCTGTCTCCACGGGGACCCCCGGGCCTCTCCTGGGTGGTGCCTCCAGTCACTTGAATTAGTTTTTGTGAAAAGGCCTGCAGCTCCCTGTGTGGGCCCCTCCCTCTCCCTCTCTCCTCTGGGCGCATCTCAGCCATGGGTTCCCGGCTCCAGAGAGTAAGGACCACAGGGGGTTATGTTCGCTCAACCCCAGAAAACATAAATCCAAGAGGAGGAAGACCTGAGTGGTATTTACAGCTTCAACCCGGCCTTCTTTGAATCCAGTCTCCTCCCTCACTGAACAGGGATGTGTGTGGTCAGCCTGGGTGCCAGCCCGGCTCAGCGGACATCCCCGTGAGCACAGGGCCCTGCAGGTGAGTGTGAAATTTCACCCCAGCTTCCTGGGGTCTGGTTGGTCAGGAAGCCTCACATCCCGGCCTCTCTTTCTGTCGTGAAGTCACCCCTGCATGGTGATGGCAGATTTGCTGCCTGGCTCAGCAGGGGTGGGGCCTCTGGAGCTGCCACAGATCAGTCCCTGCCCCTCCATGCCTCCCACCTCAGCAGGTTGTAGGTGCCACTGGGACTCAGCTTGGAGCCCAGGCCTCCGTGGCTGCTGCAGCCCTGCCTGGCCTGCCTCGTGTCAGCCCTGCTGATGCTCCCTTGGCTTTATTGCCAGCAGCAACAGAAGCAACGCCGAAATGCAACACCGTGTGAAGAAGAGCAGGTGAGGAAAACCACGTGTGTTTGCACCAGTGCCCTGGACTTCTTTGCCAAAACTGAAATGGGTGTTGAGGAGAATGTCCCCCACCTCCTCGGGGACTGAGCCACTTCTGGTGTCGTCCAGGAGATGGACGCTTTCAGAGGGTTCCTTGTGCGGAACGCCCTGTCCAGCCTGAAGACATGCAGGGAACGTGCAAGTGTGTGTGTGTGAGCTGCTCGTACCCGTCAGGCTTCAGAAAACACAGAACAGTCCTCTTCATGCTGTTTTTTGTGTTCAGGCATGTCTGAAGTTTGTTGTTAAGATGTTGATGGGCTGGAGGGTCATCATCTCACAGTATGTCTGAGTTCACTAGCTCACCGTCACGTTCTCTCAGCTCCCTCTGTGCTGTGGGCGATGACCAGGGCTGTGCGTCTAAACGCCACTGCGAGATCCCCCAGCTCAGGAAGAACCGCAGCCCTCTGGGGAGGAAATGTGCTTGGCTCCTGTGCGTAGAGGCCTGTGTTTGCACCCACATATCATAGGGACGTGGCAGGCGGGGCTGTGAGGCAAGGGTGCATCACGACTGGATCGGCAGCAGCCAGAGGACGTGCACCAAGACGAGCACAGCCGAGACTGCCAGGCTCTCGGCTCCAGGGCAAAGCCTGCTTACCAGGTGGGGCCAGGAGGAAACCGGTGGGCCAGGCTGCCATCCGTGGGCCAGGCATCACCCACAGCACAGCCAGGGCCCACCCTTACACTCTGCGCCTGTTGTCTGGAATTCACACCCCGCTCCTACTGAAGCCGGCCACCGTTTATCAGGACGGAGGAAGCCCCTATGAAGCAGTGCTTCAATGTGGACTTAAAGTGCACGTTCCCTAAAGGAGACGGCGCGGAGGGCTCGAGGCCAGGGTGCAGGCACCTGCACACAGCCCGGCTGCGTGTCTTGCCTTCTTCAAGGGGTGCCAGGCTAACCCTGTTCTCCAGCCTGCTGAGACCATCACCTGAGCCAGCCAGGGCCTCAAGCAAAGCCCCAGCCACAGGTGCTTCAACATGAGACGCCTATGTGCCAGCTTGGGGCTGCAAGCCTGGGGTCAAGGTGCCTGCCGGCAGCAGAGGGTCTGCTGAGGCCTCTTCCTGGCTCACATCACCTTCTTACTGAGCCTGGCGAGGCTGACAGAGGAAGCCAGCACTTCTGTGTCTCTTCTTGGCAGATACCTGTCCCATCCTGGGCCCCTACCCACAGGGCCCCATCTAACCTCAGCACCCACGAAACACCGTCCCAGCGGCCTGAAGGCTTCAACACTCAGATAGTGGGGATGCATTTCAGTCCACAGCAGCCGTAAGCCACAGACTCCCAATTCTTACCTGCTTAAGCCAGAGGCTCCTCTGGACGTCGTCGCTGCCCTGATGGGGCCTGAGGGCCACTGATGTCAACAGGCCAGATATTGAGACCCCCGCCCAGGTCCAGGAGTCCTCGCTGTGTCTGCTGCTCTTGCAGTCCCTCTGCTGTTCCCAAGACCTGCTCCCATGCTGAGGGACCTCACATGCAAAATGGAGGAGGTTGTGAGCAGGAGACGAGGGATCTTTGTGATCAGAATAGAAGGCGGGCATGTGAGGAGTTAGACAGGCACCGACCAGAGGCAGGTGTGTCACTTCCCGTCAAACACCTGCCATGAGCCTTGGGAGCCCCAGACGGGGTCCCTGGCTCTCTAGCTGGTGCTCCTCTCCCTCCCCCGTGAGTCCTACAGATCAGGCTTAATTCCAGTGATTCTTTGTGCTGGAACCTCCCCACTTGCCTTAGAAGGAGGGAGTCATGAGCCCAGAGGAGAAGGAGAACTCAGGTGTCCACATCAGAATTAACAGAGCCTTGGGGGCCTCCATTCACCCACTCACAAATACTGTGTATTTTAGAAAAAGGCTGCACTCTTGACGTGTGGATCTGTCTGGGAGCATTTTATATTTTCTTCAGGTTTCTAAGCATCACTTCAAAACCTCACACAAACTTTTTGGCTAAAGTTTCAGGAGTTGATAAATTATAGCACAGGCAAATTCCAAACACCACGGTGGAAAACAATCCGTAGATCAGGTTCTCTTTAGAGCTGAGGTCAGAAGTTGCTGTGCTGTCAAATTTCAACCACTAATTATCATTAGTGAGCTCCAGCATTATCTGTGGAGCTCAGCCCATGGACGGGGACGTTCTAGGTTCCTTCTGCCTCTGACCAGCCCCTGACTCGGCACAGACAGATCCAAACGCCGAGGGTGTCTGTACTCGGGAGGCAGCTCCAGGAGAACCTACACAAAGAAGGAAAAGGATTTTTGCGCCACACCCTGCAGAGGTCCAGCCTGCAGAGAAGGGAAGAGCTGCCCCAGGGTCCTAACCCCTGGAGGGGACACCGTGCCCATCCCCACTGGTGGCTGGGATGCTGTGGGCTGACAGCAGACACAGAGGGTCATGAAGGGGAGGGGCCCAGCGCCTCATTCTCCCTGTTCTCCCTGGTGCCACACGACATCCCCACCTAAACCATCTAAGCGCACATCCGTCTCCATCCAGTCCCACTGTCCCAGGTGGAGGCAAGGCTGTCCGGAAGCCGGTGTGGGGAAAATAGTGTGTATTTTTTAAAAAATTATTAAAAAGCAGCACAGCTGGGATGAAAATAAAAATACATAAAAGAAGTAACCTATTTTCTTGCTCTGTTTCTGCGGGAGAGACCATTTCCGCGCCCCGCTCTGAGGCTGGCCTCTCTAACCCTGCACCTCGCAGAGTCTCTGCCTCCATCCCTAGTGCAGAGAAAACTCCCTGTGAGCCTGAACTAGCTCGCTGTGCTCCAGAAAGCAGGCAAGGTTTACCAGAAGCCCGGGATGGTCTGAAAGGGGAACGCCGAGAGGAAAGGTGTGTCGTCCCTGTGCAACAGGGCGGGAGGCCCCGTGAGTCCAGATCACCACGTGTGCAGCACACTGACCAGCCCACACAGGCCCACCCCGCTGATCGTGGGAAAGGCTGGTCAGAAGGCATAAACCCTGTCAGGTCAAAATGAGGAATCACATTTCTGAAGAGACAAGGCTACCCCTGGGAGGTTTGTGAGGCCCAGCAGGGAAGCCTGTGGCCTGGAGGATGAAGGAGCCGGCAGAGCCATCACGGGGCTCATCATCATCATCAGCGGCGCCCCGGGGCCCCTGCTGGTCCCAAATCTCTGACCTCAACCCTCAATCCTTGTCCCCTGACCTGAGACTCTGACCGGAAGCCAGGGGTGCGTGACCTCAGGCGGCCTGAGAGGTAATTCCGCTGCTTCCATTCGGGTGAGCACATCCCCTCAGCAGGGTCAGAAAGTCTGGGAGACAGGAGCGTGGCCAGCCAAAGGAGAGAACTCGTGATGTGATCCGCGGTCAACAGGACTTGAAGCAATGAGCTTTGTAAGAGTTTCAATATTTTGATTTTTAAAGGCATCTGAAGTTTATGGGCATCTGAAGTATAAACTTGTGAGCTTATCAAAATGCTTAAGAATTGTGAAGGTTTAAAAAGATTAAACTTTCCGTCAATGTTTAACTACTTAAGGCAGTGATTCCCAACCAGGGGTAATGTCGGGAGATGATTTTGATTGTCACGATGGGAGTGTTGCTGGCCTCTGGGCCTCTGTGGTAGGGCAGCCTTCACAGTAAGGAATTACCGGCTCAACACCCACAGTGTGGGGCTGAGGAAATCGGATTGAAGGAAATCAGTTTTGAGTCAAGCAGCCTGTTTGTAAATATTGTTTAATCGCTTGAGAAGATTTTATTTGTGAGATTTACAGTTTGTCCTTGTTAGGTTTCAAAGTACCTAAGAAAATCAGATACGTTAAAATTATGATGATGGTTTGAAAAACAACGTCTGAAGAAATTTTATCGAACAACTGGTACAAAATATGTATTTAAATTTAATCTGCCACGTTTATACGCTGAATACTAAAGAAACAGGAAACGAGTGCTTTTAGTCTTCACACTAAAATTACTATATTAACGAACAAATAGAAAGTATGTTACCCCTGCAAGCTTAAGAGAAGTTGTTTTAAAGTTTACACTTGAGGCATGTCATTAAAATAAGTGATGTTCTCAGAACAGGCAACGCAGCCCTTTGGTGCAGAGCCAGGGAGAGGACCTCTTCTTCAGGGAAGTTAGCGCTGCTGACCCCGGGCGGCAAGGGCAGTAATGGCGGCCTCTAAAGCTGGCGTAAGGCTGCTCGAGGGGACGCAGAGCACACAGCAGGTGCCCAGTGAGAGCCACTCATTGTGATTCTCAATGTCTTCGTGACACCTTTGGGGCAGCTGCTGAGAGTGAGGCAGGAGCTAGGGGACAGCAGCACCCCTCCCTCTGTGGGTCCCCAGGATGCCCTTGGAAGAACACACAGTGGCCAGGGCCAGCAGAGCTTGAATTCTCACCAGTCCTGTGACCCCACCAGACCTTGCTTTATAAGCCCTAAAAGGTGGGCGTCATTGTCTGACTTCCTGGTGGAGGACAAAAGCCCACTGGTCTATCCATCCTCATCCCACCACTGACATATCCAGCTCACAAAGGCAGATCTGTTCTACTCTGGCTCGAACCCCTTCCTCTGCTGGGCTGTGTAAGATTGGGGGGTGTCAAAAATCAATGACCATTTCCATTCTCTTGGGATCTCCCCAGAGCCTTTGGCCAGACACCAGAAGGCGCCAGAGGGTTTAATAATTTGCAAGACAGTTGATGCCCTGGTCACAGTGGGGTTTGGCCAGGCCTGGAATCCTCTGGGGGATTTCCCCCAGCGAGGCCTTTTACTTTCAGCACCAACGCCGATGGTTGTAGATAATTGAATCTTGCTACTTCAGGGAGCTGACAGATGCCAGAAAACTCCCTTGATATAAACCAGTTCACCTGCAATGCTGAACCAAACGTTTTTGAAATTTTAATTCACATTTGCAGAATTAAAATCCGCAAAAGGAATGTAAAATGTAAAGATCCACAAAGTATCATCCAAAGAGAAGAGACTTATTGTTGCTATGCAGATATCAAGGTACAATAAGCCCTTCAGAATTTCACAAAAGATAGGAAGAGATGCCATTGTAATGCTTGTTCAGGAGGGCACAAGGACCCGCCCCCAGCTCTTGTCCGGAGGTGGGTTAAATATCCACCCACTTTACAGTAAATGTACAATGAGCATTTATTTACGTCTGCTACATGGAATGCACATTAGAGATTTTTGATAGCAGAGTTAGGAAGTATTTATGAGGGGTGACGATTTCAGAGCAACAGTGATAAAAGAGTTTCCCAATCAGCATCTCCCTGAAGAAAGGAAGACTCTTTATGGTCCTCATAATGAACACCGGGGTGAGCAGCGTGATGAGGGAATGAGAAGAGAGACGAGAATCCATCATAATTAACGTTAATGGGGACCCGGAAAGGAGGTGCCTTCTGTGTGTTCCTGCTTCCTTACCAACCATGATTTATCCCCCGTTTAGTGTAGACTCCACCTCCAGAACAAGCCTTCTACCCCCATTTCACCAAAACACGCTGGAAAAAGTAACTCCATATTCAAAGGATTGAGACAGACTTTTAAGTCCTTAGCTTTTCTTGCTTGTTCACTATGCTAGCCAGAGTCAACAACTCCTTCCTCACCTGGCCTCCACATCCTCACCCACTGCTGGCCTCTCACCCTCACTGCTGACTCCCCGTCCTCCCTGTCGGCCTCACCATCCTCACTGTTGACCTCCACGTTCTCACTGTTGACCACCCGGTTTTCTCTGCTAACCTCCGTCCTCACCGCTGACCCCCCGTCCTCACCGCTGACCCCCATCCTCACCGCTGACCCCCCCGTCCTCACCGCTGACCCCCCGTCCTCACCGCTGACCCCCCCGTCCTCACCGCTGACTCCCCGTCCTCACCGCTGACCCCCCGTCCTCACCACTGACCCCCCGTCCTCACCGCTGACCCCCCCGTCCTCACCGCTGACCCCCTGTCCTCACCGCTGACCTCCCCGTCCTCACTGCTGACCCCTCCATCCTCACCGCTGACCCCCCGTCTCACCGCTGACCTCCCCGTCCTCACCGCTGACCCCCCGTCCTCACCACTGACCCCCCGTCCTCACCGCTGACCCCCCGTCCTCACCGCTGACCCACCGTCCTCACCGCTGACCCACCGTCCTCACCGCTGACCCCCTGTCCTCACCGCTGACCCCCGTCCTCACTGCTGACCCCCCGTCCTCACAGTTGACTCCCCGTCCTCACCGCTGACCCCCCATCACCACTGACTCCTGTCCTCACCGCTGACCCCCCGTCCTCACCGCTGACCCCCTGTCCTCACAGTTGACTCCCCGTCCTCACCGCTGACCCCCCATCACCACTGACTCCTGTCCTCACCGCTGACCCCCCATCCTCACCGCTGACCCCCCGTCCTCACCGCTGACCCCCCGTCCTCACCGCTGACCCCCCGTCCTCACCGCTGACCCGCCGTCCTCACCGCTGACCCCCCGTCCTCACCGCTGACCTCCCCGTCCTCACCGCTGACCCCCCGTCCTCACTGCTGACCCCGTCCTCACCGCTGACCCCCCGTCCTCACCGCTGACCCCCCGTCCTCACCGCTGACCTGCCGTCCTCACCGCTGACCCCCGTCCTCACTGCTGACCCCCCGTCCTCACAGTTGACTCCCCGTCCTCACCGCTGACCCCCCATCACCACTGACTCCTGTCCTCACCGCTGACCCCCCGTCCTCACCGCTGACCCCCGTCCTCACTGCTGACCCCCCGTCCTCACAGTTGACTCCCCGTCCTCACCGCTGACCCCCCATCACCACTGACTCCTGTCCTCACTGCTGACCCCCCATCCCCACCGCTGACTGCCCCAGACTCAGTGGTAATGAGTGGTTCCAGGAGTGGTTCCAGCCCAGTGAGGATGGTTCTGCTTCTGAGCTGTTCCATTCTTTTCATCTTCGCCTCACTCATGTGCACACCTTTGCTTTACCCATGCCAGACACTTCTCACCTCAATGGCCACCCCTGCAAAAATGAAGTAACCACCTTTCACCCTAAATTTGCTCTAATTCTGATTTTATTCTGTCAATCAGTGGCACCAAGCACCAAGTACCCAATCCCCAGGTAGGGGCCTGGCGGAATTATTCTCGACCCGTGTCTCTCCTTTTATCTCATACCCTGTTCATTTGACACAGCTGATGGGAGCAGGTGGAGCTGAAGCAAGGAATTGTATTGGTAAGAGTAGGTCTGAGGGATGAGATGCAGTGTCACCTGCTGTACGTGGGGAGAAAGAATATGGCGATATGTGTGAGCCTTTAAGAGCAGTGGGCAGAAAGAATATGGCGATATGTGTGAGCCTTTAAGAGCAGTGGGCAGAAAGAATATGGCGATATGTGTGAGCCTTTAAGAGCAGTGGGCAGAAAGAATATGGCGATATGTGTGAGCCACTATAAGCCCCCCCACACCTTCCTGAAATACAGGAGGTACGTCATAAATAAAGCTGAAGATAACATTTACTCTGTTTCATAGTGTTGCTGTGGCCCCTTCATTGTCGTGCAGAATAAATTATTGTTCTTATCAGTGCTAAATGTAGAATGGACCCTTCGAGTTACAGTTGCCCCTTTGGATCTAAGACTGACGGCTCATTAGACTGGACATGAAGGAGTGTGTGCCTTCGTTCTGGGAACGATGCCAACACCTTAGGAGAGAAGGCCGTAAATAAAATATTATGTAAACCTTTTACTTACTCGAGGGTTGAAAATCACGTCTTCTACCTCCATATTCCTCCAGTTAAAAAACCTACATGCAATGTCCAGTTAACCTCTGAACAGTTAGTTATTTCAGTTGTTATGCCACCAAAACAGTATTAACTAACACACACATGACGATCAGTATCTGTGCACGAAGTTGTCAGTCTGGGAAAGCTTTCTGTAAGAAAAGGGGAGGCAGTTAAGCCTGGAAATTCCCCTCGGACATATGTAAGCCCGTCGTTTCTTCTTCCCTTGGGCTCTTCCACCATGTCTCCATCGACCAACCTAACCTGCTGGAAGAACAGCCACCTGCACGTCACTTCTTCCTCCTCCGTAAACCACGTGTGGATCCACTCTTGACCAGGGAGCACTTGGCTGGCAAATGAGACCCTGCAGCTCACTCGTAAGTGATGTTATTCATTAACGCTCCTGTTTTCCAGGAAAGCATTTAGGACGTCTGTGGAACCTTAGAAGGAAGAAGCCTGGGAGTTTCCAGTCTGTATGGTCGCTATTAACCATCATTAATAAGCGTTTATTAATCATCAACAAGAGGTGAGACTGGGTTGTAATGTAACTACTTCATGAGTCTTTGAGGGAGATTTTGATAAATTGAGTCCCAAGAGAACGAGCCCAAACCGTGAGTCAAAACGTGGCGTTTCTGTACGTTGTGGGTGCAGCCAGCGAGCCCACCTCCTGATGGCACAAAGCCTGGCAGGGGACAACAGCGTTGATACCTGCAGCTTTCCCCTTCTGCCCTCCTTTGCAGTTGATGGAAACCTCCGACTTTTCCCGTTCAACACCCACAAGAATCACCATTGTGGGGTGAGCTGAAAGGCTCTTCATTGTCACGAGTTTAGCACAGCACCCAAGCCTGCACCACCTGCCTCTGTCACCCACCAGCTTCCCGAGCCACCCATGCTCACTCCGTGCACCATCCTATTGCTTCCTAGGACGCCCTGGCATCTGTGATCTTTCATACCCAGGAATCATCCTTGAACGTGGCACCCACCGGTGACTTGCTTCTAACTAATAGAACATATCGAAAGGGATGGGATGTCCTTTGTGTCACTTAAGTTATGTAAAATTGCAACATCGGTCTTTCTATGACATTCTCTGCCTTGATAGTTTTAATGAAAGCAGCCAAGAAAGAGGCCCACATGGCAAAGAACTGGAGGTGGCCTCCAGAAAACCAGCCAGAAACCCAGGTCCTCAGCCCAGCCCCTGTCAGGGCCAGAGCACTGCCAAGGCGATGAGCTCAGAAGCAGGTCCCCTTCCAGTCGAGCTGCCAGATGGGAGCACAGCCCTGGCAGGCACCTTGATGGCAGCCCTGCAAAAGATCCAGTGAGCTGTGCCCAGATTCCTGTCCCACAGAGCCTGTGCAATAACAAACATGCATTTTAAGGCTCTAGATCTGTGACAGCACCGTTACCTAGTGACGGACCATCGGCACCGTTACCTAGTGACGGATAATCGGCACCATTACATAGTGATGGATAATCAGCACAGTGCATACCAGTCACGCCCTACACAAAGCTTGCCTTTGACGCCGCACACTGATTTCAGACAATCACCAGCTGCTCCTGTGACATTGGCTCCAGGCACACAGCACGCCTCCCTCACATCATCCTCTGTCTTTGTGGCACATGTTTCGTTTTCCTAAACATCCTTCCATCACTGAGAACCAAATATAGTGACAAGACTCCATGGGCACACTGAGCTCCCCGTCCCAGAGAGTGATGGAGCAGTCATGCCTCCCCTTGAAGGAACAGAATTCATCTCTCCAACACGACCTCCAAGGATCCTAGCAACTCGCAGACTTGGGATTCTAAAGCTAAATGTGACCTAGGCAAGAGATGACAATAAAATGAAGAAGCAGATTTTGTCTTTAACCTCATGCTTTGGTCCTAAAGAACATGAAGTCCCGGGACAGGCAGTCATACTGGCCACCTCTGAACACCTGGCACTTAACTCCTGGAGCACAGTACATGCCCCAAATTGCCTTTGATTGAATAATTGAATTTCAAAAGTGTGTTGGCCATCATTCAACCAAACATAAAACTTTCCAAAAACAGCATTTTGAAAGACAATACTCATTTGAACACTTGCCTTTATCTTTCTTTGAAAGAAATAACATCTTTACTTAGTCTCTTCAGCTAAACCATGATTTACTGTGGACCTTCCATATGCCTGGACTGGGTCTGCCATCGGGGCCAGAGGAGCAAGTTGTGATGTTCTCTTCAGGAGGGAAGTGTGAGTGTGTGAATGTGTGTGCATGTGGGAATGAGTGTGTGGGGTTGTGAGTGAATGTGTGTGTGACTGTTTATCCTGTGAGAAAGTGTACACATCTGTTAATATATGTGAGTGTAGATGCATGTAAGCAATTGTGTGTGACTGTGTGTGTGCATGCACACATACGTGTGTGTGAAAGCAGAAAGAATCCAGGATTGGGTGGGGTAGAGTGCCAGGGAGTGTGAGTTGAGTGCCCCGTGTGGCTAGGTCAGGTGCGGTGCCAGCAGGCTGCTGGGGAAGTTTTGCGTAGTTGATGGGTAGGTAGTCAGAAAACTGATTAGTGGAGCATGCTTGGTGTGTAAGGCAGTGACACGAAGCCAATTGCTGTGTTGTCTCTTTACCAAATGCCAGACAGCAGCAGCCGAAGGGTAAGAGAAGCAGGACCCAGCTTCGGGGGAATGGGCAGGGCATCAGGTTCCAGCAAGCATCTTAGCGCCCAGGGTGGGCTCAGTCTTCACGCTCAGATCTCAGATTCCAGGTTGGACAAATGAGATCCAAAATTTTCTGTGCCAGCTGAGCTAACATGGCAGGTACGAGAAACTCCCTGATGCCTGGGGAAGCACTGACAGCCTCACACCGGGAGACCAGCATCAAGATTCAACCTTTCCCTCCCTTCCATGAGGGTACTTCCATGCAGGAGGCCTGGACCTCTTAGGGGAACCAATGGTGGCTCCTACTCTGGGGCCAGAAAGGCAGAACCACCAGCTGAGTCCACAGGCATTGGAATCAGATAGGTCCGCGTTTGCATCCCAGGTCTGCTATGAGATGGATTTTCTCTCCACTTTCTCACTTGTGAAGTTAAAATCAACCTCAACGGAATGGAAGTTTGAGGAATGATACATATAAATGTCTTGATAAGGAGCCAGGGTCACAGTTAGCTCTAATAGTCATTGTCACCGACATCATCATCACGATTCCTTTCTTAGAGCCCTGGTGTCGCCCAAAGCACTTCCGCAGCCTGGGCTGCAATCCTCTTTGGTCTGGAGCAAGACAAAGGAAGGGCTGAGTTTATGAGGACCTCTAAGATGCAAGACAGGGCTTTGAGGGAACTCAGAGCCTAAGAATTTTTCCAATGAGGGAGACCTGCATAAGAAAGGAAGATGGCGCAGAAAGACTGTGGGCAGGAGTCAGATAAAATGCCTCCAATTCCAGCTCCCACACCTTAGAGCTGTGTGAACGAGGCTGGCAAGGTGCCTGACTTTCCTGTGATTCTGTTCCTCACACTAGAAAACTGTGGCAGTAACACTTTGGGAGGAAGATTATCACGTGGTAGAACAGCTTGGCCTCAATCCTGCCTCCAACCTGGTGATGATGGTGATGACAAAGATATCGAAGACAGTGAATGTGATGATGATGGTGGTGACAACTGTGGGAAAGTCACTTGGCTTCTCTAGATTTTGGCTTCATCATCTGTGAAATGAAAACAATAAACAAGATCTTTGGCATCTTCCAGGGTTTCAGAAGAATTAAAATACTCCATGTAATGTGTTTAACTTAGAACCTAATGTAAATGCTCAAAACTGTTATTAGCCTTGATGATGTTGATGATGGTAGTGGTGACGGTGGTAATGATGCTGGTGATGGTGACAAAGAGCAATGACAGTGAATGTGGTGGTGATGAGGGTGATGGTGATGGTGACAATGATGGTGATGACAGATAGTGATGACAGTGAATGTGGTGATGATGGTGATGGTGATGGTGACAGTGATGACAGATAGTGATGACAGTGAATGTGATGGTGATGAGGATGATGGTGATGGTGATGGTGACAGTGATGACAGTGATGACAGTGAATGTGGTGGTGATGAGGGTGATGGTGATGGTGATGGTGATGGTGACAGTGATGACAGGTAGTGATGACAGTGAATGTGGTGGTGATGAGGGTGATGGTGATGGTGATGGTGATGACAGATAGTGATGACAGTGAATGTGATGGTGATGAGGATGATGGTGATGGTGACAGTGATGACAGATAGTGATGACAGTTAATGTGGTGGTGATGAGGATGATGGTGATGGTGATGGTGAGAGTGATGACAGATAGTGATGACAGTGAATGTGGTGGTGATGAGGATGATGGTGATGGTGATGGTAACAGTGATGACAGATAGTGATGACAGTGAATGTGGTGGTGATGAGGGTGATGGTGATGGTGATGGTGACGGTGATGACAGATAGTGATGACAGTGAATGTGGTGGTGATGAGGGTGATGGTGATGGTGATGGTGACGGTGATGACAGATAGTGATGACAGTGAATGTGATGGTGATGATGATGATGAAGTGATGACAGTGATTGTGATGAGAACACTGGTGATGTTGATGACAAAAACAGTGAGGATAATAAATGAGACAATGATGATGGTGATGGTGATGATGACAAACATGGCAATGACAGTGAATGTGATAAGGATGATGGTGATGGTGATGGTGATAATGGTGATGGTGATGATGATGGCGATGGTGATAATGATGGCGATGGTGATGATGATGGCGATGGTGATGATGATGGTGATAATGATGGTGATGTGATGGTGATGGTGATGATGATGATGATGGTGATGGTGATGATGATGGTGATGGTGATAATGATGGTGATGATGGTGATGGTGATGATGATGGTGATGGTGATAATGATGGTGATGGTGATGGTGATGGTGATAATGATGGCAATGGTGATAATGATGGCGATGGTGATGATGATGGTGATGGTGATGATGATGGTGATGGCGATGGTGATGGTGATGGCGATGGTGATAATGATGGCAATGGTGATAATGATGGCGATGGTGATGATGATGGTGATGGTGATAATGATGGTGATGGTGATGGTGATAATGATGGCAATGGTGATAATGATGGCGATGGTGATGATGATGGCGATGGTGATGATGATGGCGATGGTGATGATGATGGTGATGGTGATGGTGTTGGTGATGGTGATAATGATGGTGATGGTGATGATGATGGTGATGGTGATAATGATGGCGATGGCAATCATGATAATGATGGTGATGGTGATAATGATGGTGATGGCGATGGTGATAATGATGGTAATGGTGATGATGGCGATGGTGATGGTGATAGTGATGGTGATGGCGATGGTGATAATGATGGCGATGACAAAGAGCAATGACCGTCAATGTGATGAGGACGATGGTGGTGATGGTGGTGGTGATAATGATGGTGATGGTGATAATGATGGTGATGATGATGATGGTGATGGTGATAATGATGGTGATGGTGATGATGATGGCGATTGTGATGGTGATAATGATGGTGATGATGATGGCGCTGGTGATGGTGATAATGATGGTGATGGTGATAATGATGGTGATGGTGATAATGATGGTGGTGGTGATGATGGCGATGGTGATGGTGATAGTGACGGTGATGGTGATGGTGATAATGATGGCGATGACAAAGAGCAATGACCGTCAATGTGATGAGGATGATGGTGGTGATGGTGGTGGTGATTATTATGGTGATGGTGATAATGATGGTGATGGTGATGATGGTGATGGTGATAATGATGGCGATGGTGATAATGATGGCGATGGTGATAATGATGGCGATGGTGATAATGACAGCGATGACAAAGAGCAATGACCGTCAGTGTGATGAGGATGATGGTGGTGATGGTGGTGGTGACAAGTAAAGGTCTCTTACTTGGCCTCTCCTTACAGTTCTCTTCATTAAATGTTCTCTTGGATTCCTCTGTGATCCCAGGGCCTGGTGCCAGTGGTGTTCTGGAACCTTCACCACTCAGGGGCATTCCTTTAGTGCCCATGTACCCCTGCTGCCCTCGGTAGATCTGTGTGCTGAACAGGAGTCATGTCCCAAACGGTCTATGCCTGTCATAATTACGTAAGTCAATCATTATGAGTTAGACCTGTACAAGGCAGCAAATACTTTCTGAATTTAAAAATTGTGTAAAACATCGCTATATAAGGAAGAAAAGTAGTTGCTTCTATCACAGCTACCACGACCATTCTGGAATGACGCTTTTGAAGTGAGTGGATGAAAAGTGCGTGATCAGGTGTTGGCATGGCGCCCGCGAGCCCTGGGCCCATGTGGTGAGGACGCAGGAAGCTCTGCCCTCAGGCTGTTCTGTGACCACCATGTTCTGTCCACTTCACAGGGAAACTGGAAACCCCAGCCATGCACCATTGCAGTGGTCTGTTTAGAGAAAATGTGCAAAACACCCGTAACAACAGTGGAAGTAGTGGATCTCTCTTAAAACATTTGAAAATAAGTGTCCATGTTTTCAGAGAAATTAAGGTATCGTGAAGTGTGTGTCGGAGTTTTCTTAAAACTTAAATTGGCTCTGACTGAATCATCAGAGGCCTCCGGTTGTTGGGTAAACAACTTCCTGCCGCTGGGTTAACTGAGCAGGATCAAATCCCAGTCAACAAAGAGGCTGTGCAGAGTCGAGATCGTCTCCGTGTGGAGGAGCCAGGCCCACGACACGGCCATCTGAGCAGAGGAACTGCCTGGGATGAGACTAATCTCCGGACCTCCGGGACGGTGCTGCGGGTGAGCGCTTGTGTCCTGGGAGCTGACACAGCCACGCTCCTGCACTCGAGGCCCCAGTCCCCTGCACTTCTCTGTCTGAATCCCTGGAGACTGCCTTCCTCCTCCTCCCAGGCAGCCCTTCTCTGGGAACATGCACTCCGAGAGCACCCTGACCAATGACCCTGAGTGACAGATTAAACAAATGTGTAAAAATTAGCTGTAAAACAAACTTCCTGGGCCCGACCTGAGCCTTCCCCTCCCCACAACGACCCCTGCAAAGTCAATGTCACTGTCCCCAAGGGGCCCATTCACACCCCTGCCAGGCCAGGACCAAGAGTGCATCTGAGGGCCCCGCCCAGGCCTGACCTGCTTCCAGGGGGCAGGTGGAAGCCTCTGTGGGACTCCTCTCTTCGGGCCCATCTACCTCCGCAAAGGCTGCCACTTCCACCTCCTGAGCATGACACCGGCCCACAAGGCATGAGCTCCTGAGCCTCGGTCTGCAGCCTGGCACTGTGAGCCTTCCTCCCTCACAGGGCTTTCCTGAGACAGTTCCCCGGTGGTGCTCAGAGCATGCCTGGGGCCCAGCAGCGTATGTGCCAGCCTCACTCTGCCACCCAGAATGGCCTGGAAAGCCTCAGAGCCTCCGGGGCCCCCCGACCTTGGAGGAGCCCCTCTCAGAGCTGCTTCTGCAGGGGTGGTCTCAGCGCAGAAACCATCACCAGCCCCTCCTCCACCATGTCAGTCACTCACCAGATGTGTGGCCGTGCATTTCATATACTTTCCCGGTTTGATTCTGTTACCAGGCCTCGGAGGGAAACTCTAAAATCCTTATTTTATCATAGCTCAACCAAAATTACACAGCCAGAAAGTGGTAGGAGTGGGATCTGAACACTGCTCCCTCCATAAAGGCTGTTTCAGAACCATCAGGACTGAAATAATGAACTGAAAAGACCCACCTGTGAGCTGCAGATGAATTTACCAGAAATTTCCCATCAGCAAATGGCAGAGTCCTCTCCAGCTTTCCCCACAGTTCAGTGGGACGCTTAATTTTGTGGGAAGTGCTGGCTGCACAAGGCCCAGCCCTGAGGTTAAGGGAGCCTATGTGAAAAGCCCCTCTGCAGATGGCCACTAATGGCCACGTTGTCACTGCTGCTCACGGCACAGCCATGATGTCACTGTCACAGCCACGATGTCACTGCCACTCGCAGCCACAACGTCTCTGCCACTCACAGCCACAATGTCACTGCCACCTCACACCCACAATGTCACTGCTGCTCACAGCCATGATGTCACTAAACAGACACATTGTCACTGCCGTTTACATCCACGATGTCACTGCCGCTCACATCCACAATGTCACTGCCCCTCACACCCACGATGTCACTGCCGCTCACACCCACAATGTCACTGCCGCTCACAGCCACGATGTCACTGCCGCTCACAGCCACGATGTCACTGCCCCTCACAGCCACGATGTCACTGCCGCTCACAGACACACTGTCACTGCCACTCACAGCCACAATGTCACTGCCGCTCACAGCCACGATGTCACTGCCGCTCACAGCCATGATGTCACTGTCACTCACACCCACGATGTCACTGCCCCTCACACCCACGATGTCACTACCGCTCACATCCACAATGTCACTGCCCCTCACACCCACGATGTCACTGCCGCTCACATCCACAATGTCACTGCCGCTCACAGCCACGATGTCACTGCCCCTCACAGCCACGATGTCACTGCCGCTCACAGACACACTGTCACTGCCACTCACAGCCACAATGTCACTGCCGCTCACAGCCATGATGTCACTGCCGCTCACAGCCATGATGTCACTGTCACTCACACCCACGATGTCACTGCCCCTCACACCCACGATGTCACTGCCGCTCACAGCCATGATGTCACTAAACAGACACATTGTCACTGCCGCTCACATCCACGATGTCACTGTCACAACCACATTGTTATTGCCGCTCACAGCCATGATGTCACTGTCACTCACACCCACGATGTCACTGCCCCTCACATCCACGATGTCACTGCCGCTCACAACCACATTGTTATTGCCGCTCACCGCCAGTGGCATCCCTGCGCCTCCAGGTGATTTCTGGGCACAGGTGCTTTCTGGGCATGAACGGGTTACTTGTTCCCTTTCCTCTCTGAGATTGAGGAAGTTCCCAGGAGAAGGGGTCTCGAGCAGGGCTGTAAATCTGACACTGCAATAGAAAGTCCTGGCTAGGGGACCCATGACCCATGAAATTAAATGCTCTTATCTGAGAGTCTGCCCAGGGCCAGGAGGAAAGGCAGGCCCCACACACCAGGCATTGCCCCAACACCTCACTGCTCGGGACAGTCGTAAATAGTGAAGTCACGGCCTGTGTCTATTTCTGAAGTCGCGTGTGGCGTGGGGGCGGGTAAGTACAGGCCTCGAGCAGGTCTAGATGCACACACATGCTCTGAACACGTGCGTCAAATCCCCAAGTCCACAGGGGCTGTCAGTGCTCATATGATGAAAACAGTTCCCCTTTCCCCATCATGTGACCCTCCCAAAGCACACACACACTGATCTGTCTCCCACCGTCTGCAGAGCACGTAGAGATGAGAAAGATGTGGCCTTGTCTGGCTGTTGCTGACAATCTGAAGACAACAGGTTGATAGGTTACAGCCACGCAACCTCCATTCATGTGCAAAGGACAAGTTACAGCATTGAACTGATCTCCAGGATCGTGTCCTTCTCAAAACACTGGTCAGAGCTACCTGCCAAAAAATTCCTGCAAAAGTCCATTGATTCAAAGATAGGACACATGATCTCACACCTTTGCCTATAGCATTTGCCTTCATGGGTTACATGGATGGAACGTCCCAGGGCTTGGTAGAGTTTTCAGTGTTCATCCACATGCACAGCATTGTGACGTCCAGGATGGAGGTTTTCATGAGAGCCACCAACTCTGGTAGCAAAAACTGGGAACAGAATAACTGATAGAAAAAAAATAATAATAAGAGTTTTATTCCATCCACACTGGATTAAGTTATCTTAAGAAAGATCTTGCTTCAGGTTGGTCCACATATTGCGACATTCTAGCTTGACTTTATGTCAAAATAATTCCTTTCCTAAATCTTGCATAAAAATAAAAAGCCAACGACTTTTAAAGCCATTTTGTTGGCACCATTCTCATCTCGGTAACTGGGGAATTCTGATAATAACGACAAAATGCTGTATTCAGTTTTAATGACCAAAGCCAAACTTACAGATTTAAAATACAAGGTTCATTCTCTCCTTAAACCAGGAAATGACGCAGTTCAATGCAAAACAAATACAGAATGTGGACTCTGCCCTCTCTTCCAGGCACTGCTGCCTTGGGCGGAAGGAGATGAGGTAAGAAACGACTTCTTCAGATGAAGAGCCCAGGATTGGAAAGGAGGACGGAAACAAATCACACCTACTCAACATGGCGCCACACGTGGCACATGTGATGGACGCATCAGCACACCCTGGTCCTGTGGCCCCTGGGCTTTCCCAAAGGTGAGTCGGTGAGGTGGTGTGGTGTGGAGGGACATGGTGGCTCACAATCATCTGCTCAGGGAGGAGTCCCAGCTGTTGTGAAATGTGTGCAATGAACACACACTGTGTGTTCACACAAACACATGTCAGACAGCCACAATGTGTTGAGCAGCAAACAGAGGCAGCAAACACAGAAATAGCTCCCTAGGGCTGAGCAGCATTTCCACTTGCATACGGTATTTACTTGTGGACTACAGATTGCTGTACACACGTACACACACGTGCCTGCACACACACCTTCTCATGGCTGCCACATGGTTTCCCTACCAGGCTATGACCTCATGCTCCCACACCACATGCTGCATCGTGAGTCTAGAAACTCTCCAACCCACCTAGAACTCAACATTTCTCTCACTGTTAACTCCACTTTTTCTTAAAATCTTGCCGTGAGAATGCTCTCCTCTGAGATTCCAGCCCTGACCCCCTCCCAATGACTGACTCAGACCCTCCTGGATCGTGGGCTAGCAGCAGCAGCTGTGTTTCCATGACACACACTATGATCCACATTGGCACACCGGTTTCTGCCTCCCGGCTGCCATCCAAGACAGAGACTTTCTCCCCTCTGTGCCCCTGTCAGTCCCAGTGTGTGTTGCTGTTAAACACCCAAGAGTACCCGTGGGTGTCTGCACCATCGCACATGCACACATGCACCCCTACACACATGCACCCCCACACATGCACACATGTACCCCTACGCATGCACCCCTACACATGCACACACATGCACACATGCACACCACACACATGCACACATGCATCCCTATACACATACACACATGCACCCCTACACATGCACCTCTACACACATGCACACATGCACTCCTACACATGCACACATGCACCACATAAATGCACACATGCACTTCTACACACATGTAAACATGCACCACACACACATGCACACAGGCGTCCCTACATACATGCATACATACATCCCTACACATGCACACACATGCACCCACATGCACACATGCACCCCACACATGCACACATGTGTCCCTAAACACATGCACACGTGCATTGCTACACATGCACACATGCACCCCTACATATGCACATACATGCACACATTCACCCCACACGCACACATGCAAACACACTTGCATGTAAACATGAATATACACAATGCACATTGAACATGCAAATATACAATGCACATATGTACAACATACACACGTGCACATGAAAACATGTGCACACACATACACACAAATTTATGAACATATGTGCAAACATGCACACACATGCATATATAAACACTTGTGCTGATATGCACACAGTCATGTGAACAATGCACATATGCACACACAAATATAGACATGCACATATGAGCACACAGGCATGAAAAATGTACACTTGCACATGCAAGCACATATTTCCTCACACATGCACAAGCAAACATGTGCCCATTGGCACAGTCACATGCACAAGGTACCCAGTCACACATGTGTACAGGCATGTGTATGCATGCCCTTATGCATGTGGGTGTCCATGAATGCAAATGTGCATGCACACACACACCGAATGCCCATGCCATGTGCCCATGCACACACAGGCACACACATGTGTGTCAAATGCATGCATACATGTCCATATGTCCAGCTCCCGATTCACATTGATTTTTTGCCTCTTTTTGCTACATTTAACCTCAAGGACTTCTGTAAATGTCCTCACCAGTGATTTTGGTTTGAAATCTAAAATACCACGCTATGAACTCCTAATCACAGAGAGTATGTCAGGTTTTCAGGCTCAGCAAGATCCACGCTGTATCACCAGCCATGAAATGTGGGCCACTCATGGAAGGTGGACACGTTTTACTTTATCTTGCTCTGTTTCTAAGAAGAGGTAGTTTAAAACCTGGGTTTTGTGCTTATCATTCATGTTTATAAAATTTTTCTTTCCACTCTTTCGAAGAGTAGGTAAAAGGAGGTGATATTTGGCGAGTGAAGAGTTGATTCATTTAACTTCAGGTCATCTGAACTGCGAGCTTTGGAGCGTGGTGGTGAACAGTGAGGGAAGACACCGGTTCCTGGACTTGCTCCAGCCCTTGGATCTTGTTATGATTCACAGGCCCAGCGTCAGGCAAACCCATTATCTTTCCAAGGATTGTTTGTCTCCTGTCCTCGTGTGCCAGGCACACGGTGTTATCTGTGCCTCCCAGAGACTGACCTGGCTGACTCCTGCTGGAACAAACGGCAGCTACTTTCCACACTCAGCATAAATGCACACATGTAAGGTGAGGAAGGAGCACATAGCTGTGCCAGGATTTCACGGCAGACAGTGCAAGGCACGCGTGTGTGTTACACAGAGCCAGTGTGACCAGCAAGGACGCACACCTATAACGCCACCACCTACTGCTGGCCACGTGCCAGCCTGGCCTTGCTTATGAGACAAGGCTGTTTACAGCCAGCACTTGAGGAACGAGATGGAGTTGCAGTTAACAGCCCTGGACCAGAGAAGAAAAGAATAGAAGGGCCAGGAAGGAAGGTGAGGCCTCTACCCGAATTCCACAGTGTCCGTTTTCCACACAGTTCACAGCCACTGAGATGGGCTCAGGCACGGCCATTGGTTGATTAAATGAAAAGCTGCCCATTCCTGTGGGGAAAACACTGGGTATTTACCTAAGAGTGTTAAGCCTGATTCCAGCTCAGTTCTTTGTTGACTGTTCATCTTTAGAGGTGTCATTGAATCTCTCTGAACCTCAACTCTTTAACCAACAGGCTTGCTGAGGATACCAGATGGAACCACACACACGACTGACAGGGTGTTTCACAAATGTGTCCGTTTGGAAAACTGATCAGGACTTCACCGTGCACGCTGCTGAGGACAAGGGCAACAGCAATCATTGTGGCTTAGAAATCAACACTAGCACCTCAGAAAGATTCGTATTTTTCCCTGTTCCACTGAGGTCAGTGGCGGCTACATTGAAGGGGGCAATTTTTTTCATCTGCATGAAGCGATCCTCAGTTTTATTACGTGCACGGCAGCTGTTTTCACTACTGATAAGTTAACCTGTGGAAATGGGATTTTAAAAGCTTGGACCACCTGGGAAGCCCTAATAAATCACAGTCGCAGCTTCCCTTTCTTTTTGCGCTAGAGGCGTGAATATAAGAATTACATGACGGTAAAGGAAGGTGATGGTTTAAAAGGTCCCCAGCACACCGCCAAATAAAGCCTAGGAAAACACTTCCCACTGAAGAGCGGTTTTTCTCAAGGGCCGAGAGGACAGGAAACCTCACAACGCTCTGCTCTCTTCCTAAGCCAGGCAGGCGAGATGCCAGAGGAACAGGCAGCTGAGTCCTCCCTGGGAAGGGCCAAGAAAGTCCAGACAGGAAGAGCAGACACTGTCCCGGGCTCGCCCTGGCACACAGTTGCTCTGGAATGACTTGAGACAACGTTTCTGAAACGTTTTGGCCTGAACCCTGCTGACAGAGCCACACCAATGCCCAAAGCTCTCCACTATGACCACTCACGGGGCGGGGCTGGGGCCACAGCACCTCATGTCACTTCCTACCTGCCCCTGCGTCCCTGCCATGAGGCGTGTCTGTGACAGGCGACCCTGCATCAGACCTCATCTCATTTCAGGTCTTGCTTTTCCCCACAGGAAGATACGATATTGCTCTTTTTCTAGTGAGTAATTTTTATAGTATGTTTTTGGCATTAAAATTCTAACCATCCTGTAGAGAAAGAAAAATCTCTAAAAACCCAGAACCTGCAGTGCCCAAAGTTAAAATGCTGGTGACTGTCATTTCATGCATCCGTGCACACCAGTTTTTACATAAATGAGATGGGGTCACATGTGAAGTTTTGTCAGAACCAATCTTTTCTAAAAAGCCTCTTTTAGCGGGCAAAGGACATGAACAGACACCTCTTTAAAAAGACATACGTGCGACCAACAAACATATGAACAAAATCTCAACATCACTGATCATTAGATAAATGCAAATAAAAACCACAATGAGATACCATCTCATGCCAGTCAGAATGGCTATTATCAAAAAGTCAAAAAATAACAGATGCTGGCCAGTTTGTGGAGAAAAAGGAACACTTTTGCACTGTTGGTGGGAGTGCAAATTAGCTCAGCCATTGTGGAAGACAGTGTGGCCATTCCTCAAAGACCTGAAGACAGAAATGCCATTCTACCCAGCAATCTCATTACTGAGTATATATACCCAAAGGAATATAAATCATTCTATGATAGAGACACACGCACACAATGTTCATTGCAGCACTATTCACAATAGTGAAGACATGGAATCAACCTAAATGCCCGTGAATGATAGACTAGATAAAGAAAATGTGGCACATATACACCATGGAATACTACACAGTCATAAAAAGAAATGAGATCATGTCCTTTGCAGGAACATAAATGAAGTTGGAAGCCATCATCCTCAGCAAACTAACATAGGAACAGAAAACCAAACACCGCATGTTGTCACTTATAAGTGGAAGGTGAATGATGAGAACACAGGGGCACATGGTGGGGAACATCACACACTGAGGCCTGTCGGGGGAGGGAGAGTATCAGGAAAAATCGCTAACAGACGCTGGGCTTAAAACCCTGGTGACGGGATGATCTATGCAGCAAACCACCATGGCACACGTTTGCCTGTGTAACAAGCCTGCATGTCCTGCACATGTACCCCTGAACTTAAAATTTTTTACAAAGTGCCTGTTAACCCACAAAGAATAAAAATTAAAAATAATACAATAAAAAAGGCTTTTTTGGCCAGCTACTTCCTGACCCTGCCCTCCACAATCCTCACCCTAGATATAAACCACAAGGCATGTTTCCCACTCTAGTGAATCCTGTGCAATTATAGGTCACATACATAGGGCACTTGTGTCACTGTTCCAGACACAGGATCTCACTATCACATTTCCTTTCCTCCCTTAAGAAAATGGTTCCAAGGAGCCAGTACAGACACATCATGTCTGAAACAACCACAAAACCATCCACAGATGAGCCACAAAACCACCCACAGATAAGCCACAGAACCATCCACAGATGAGCCACAGAGCCGTCCACAGATGAGCCACAACCAAGCATCACCTGGCTTCCTCTCTGAGGGGAGGGCAGTACAGAGAATGGTGCAGTGACCATCCCTGTCCTTCTGCAAGGCCACCTAGACACATCTCTTTTCCCCTGCACTTATGTTCTTCCCTGCAGAATGCAGCTCAGACTCCTGGAGAGAAGCCACTGAGGTGGTGGATGGGTGTGTTTTCAGCTTCAGTAGATGCTACCAGATTCCTTCCCCCAAAAGGCTGCATCCACTCACACAACCACACGGCAACAAACTCAAGTGACTTCAGAACACAGAAATTACCTGGTGGAACATGCATAGCATAAGGTCAAAAACAGATGAAAAACCGTGTAACCTGCGGTAGGAATCACGTCGTTGACTCCGGTGCTTTGTTCTTGGACTATTGCAGGCGTACGGCGAGAGAAGGCACAAGTAACCGTGTTCCGTCACGGGAAGCAGCATTTTGGGCATGGAAAGAAGCAGCAGAAGATATGGGATGTTAAGTCTTGAATTTGAAAATGCATTTCTCAGGTCCATCTGTAGAAAGAACCTGGAAATAAGGCCATTCTGTTAACAAGGCACATTCCTAGGGTCTGTGTTGGAACCTACACTTCCTTTCCACTCAAAGGAACCAGGACTCCATAAACTGGCTAATTCCAGGTCCAGGGAAGAAAACGCCAGCATGAACCTGCAACGTCTCGTCAGGCCAAGGATTCCCAATGCAATGGGAAGGGTTCCCTTGTCCCCCTCATAGGGCATGCAATGGGCTGTGGCTCGCTGCTTCGGTGCCCTGCTGCTCAAACCTCTCTCTAGGGGAGCACACAGACAGGCAGGCCTGGGGCTGACTCCACCGCAGTGTGGCAGTGTTCCCAGTGACTATTCACAGGGGAAGCCCCAGTGGGTGCCATTACAGGGGTCCTCTCTTAGTTTGCTGTCTGTAGGTGGCTTGTGATCACCAGCTCAGACTGCTGCCTTATCACAAGGATAGGGCTTCCGTATGGCGGGTTCTGGCCTTGGTGTAACAGAAGGACTGGATCACACGTGGGCTTGGAGAACGAGTGCAAGGTTTTATTGAGTGGAAGTAGCTCTCAGCAGATGGGGGAGCCAGAAGGGAGATGGTTTTCCCCTGGAGTCTGGCTGCTGACTCTGACCACGTGGCGAAACCCTGAGTCACGCCACGGCCGATGGCCTGCCGGTGCCGGCCGTGCTCTTCAGCCCACGTGCTCCCCACGACCCACTTCTGTGTCTTCTTCTACCCATGTGTTCCTCACGATGTCCAGCCACTTCTGTGCGTCTGTCCACGAGGGTCGTAGGCTTTTACAGGCCCAGGATGGGGGCATGCGGGGCCAGGGCAGTCTTGGAAAATGAAACATTTGGACACGAAGGCAGAAGTGCCTGTCCTCACCGAGGTCCGTGGGGGTGGAACCGTCACCAGGGGCCACTCCTTCCTCTGCCCAGCACTCCTGAATCACCACGGTGGTTGCAGGAATAGCAGCATGCAGAGCCCCCCACCCAAGCCTGGCACATGTGAGGGTGACCACAAAAAATAGCTCCATCAACCAAAACACTGCAAATGTGTTCAAATCTGTGAGTCTGCAGTGAGTTCTCACGGGAAGAACCTGACGGCACTGCGACCACAGCAAGCCTCGCCGAGGCAGCGCCCTGCTCATGCCCCCATCTGGGCCGAGGCCACTCATCTCCAGATGCCAGCGCCCTGCTCATGCCCCCATCTGGGCCGAGGCCACTCATCTCCAGATGCCAGCGCCCTGCTCATGCCCCCATCTGGGCCGAGGCCACTCATCTCCAGATGCCAGCGCCCTGCTCATGCCCCCATCTGGGCCGAGGCCACTCATCTCCAGATGCCAGCGCCCTGCTCATGCCCCCATCTGGGCCGAGGCCACTCATCTCCAGATGCCAGCGCCCTGCTCATGCCCCCATCTGGGCCGAGGCCGCCCATCTCCAGATGCCAGCGCCCTGCTCATGCCCCCATCTGGGCCGAGGCCGCCCATCTCCAGATGCCAGCGCCCTGCTCATGCCCCCATCTGGGCCTAGGCCGCCCATCTCCAGATGCCAGCGCCCTGCTCATGCCCCCATCTGGGCCAAGGCCGCCCATCTCCAGATGCCAGCGCCCTGCTCATGCCCCCATCTGGGCCGAGGCCACTCATCTCCAGATGCCAGCGCCCTGCTCATGCCCCCCATCTGGGCCGAGGCCACCCATCTCCAGATGCCAGCGCCCTGCTCATGCCCCACATCTGGGCCGAGGCCGCCCATCTCCAGATGCCAGTGCCCTGCTCATGCCCCCATCTGGGCCAAGGCCACCCATCTTCAGATGCCAGTGCCCTGCTCATGCCCCCATCTGGGCCGAGGCCGCCCATCTCCAGATGCCAGCACCCTGCTCATGCCCCCAGTCTGGGCCGAGGCCTCCCATCTCAATGCCAGCACCCTGCTCGTGCCACCTGGTCTGAGCCGCACCTCAGCAGCCTTGTCCTGCCCACATCGTCAGCGTCAGGAACTTGTGACCCCCGCAGGCCAGTGTCCTGCAGCCAGTGTTTAAGTGGAGAAGAGCACAGAGCCCTCCCTCCCCTAGCCAGCCCACCCAGCTGCCGCTGGGGCTAAGCCACGTTCAAGCTGTGCCTGAAACTTCCCTGCCACGAAGTGCCTCTCATGCCACCTTGTGCCTCCACAGCCTCGCCAGCCTCTTGGGAGTCCCCTCTGAGCTCCACCAACTTCTCGGCATCAACTAAGGAAGTGACCAACTATGGAATGTTCCAGAGAAGTAGCACCTACGAGTTTCTCCTGCCCTTCTGTTCCTGTCGCCCTAAAATAGAGGAAATTTCTGAAATTGATTAGGAAACCAACTCAAGTGAGAGCGAGCAACCTCCTTCTCCCTGCCCAGAGAAAGGCAGGCCTGGAGGAACCAGCACTCCTGCTGAGGCAGGAGAATCACTTGAACCTGAGAAGCGAAGGTTGCAGTGAGCCGGGATTGCCGTATTGCACTTCAGCCTGGGAGACGGAGTGAGACACCCTCTCAAACAAACAAATAAAAAACAATTTACAATGGCAAGAAAAACTATGTGACCCAGAAAGAAATCTTTTAAAAGCTGCATAAGACCTAATTCAGGAAATGATAAAATTTTGTCAAAAGATACAACAGGAAAGGTAAGGAAATGGAGAGAGAGCTCATGTTTATAACCAGAGACATAGATAAGCTCAATACAATGAAGGTGAGGATTTTCCTGAAACTGACCTATGGATTTGATGCAGTTCTAATCATAATCCTAACAGGGTTTTCATGAAATTAGAAAAATAATTCTACAATTTGTGTGGAAGAACAACGTGTCAGATGTATCTAAGAAACTCCCAAAAAGCGTAATTCCCTGCCAAAACCTATTATGAAGGTAAAGAAGCACGACCTCAGCTCAGCAGTGAACAAACTGACCAGGGGAACAAAACAGGGCCCAGAAGCAGACCTGCATGTGCTCGTGCAGACCCTTAAGCAGTCAGAGTGTGGTGCTGCAGGCTGGGGAGGGCTCATGTGAAAAAGTCCAGTGAGATCCCTTCCTCACGCCTTGCACATGAATCAACTCCAGGTAAGTCATTACTTAAATGTGAAAAACAGTTTGAATTTTAGAATGAGAAAAAAAAAAATCTGAGTTTGGGAAGGGAAATTATTTTTAAACACATACAAAAAAGCTAATCATTAAAAAGACAGATAAGTTAAATGACATTAAACTTGAGAAATCCTGTGCAGCAAAAGATGAAAAGGATTAGACACAGATTAACTGATGTTTCAAACCATATAACAACATATTAACATCCAGAATATATTAAAAATTCATTGGTTCAAAATAATCCTGGCAGGAGGGGTCAGTGGACAGAGGAGCAAAGAAAGCAGAGGTCCCCACACAGGTGGCTTTGCAGCCAGCTCCAGTCCAGGGGTTCACTGACTTTCTCTTTCCTTTTGAACATCTATAAATACGCCCATCATAAAAGTGTTAAAATTAAAAAAAACTAAAATAAGAAAAAGACGGATGACCAGGCAGAAAATCAAGAACAGATGACTCGAGTGCCATTTGGACTGGCAAAGTCCTAGGAACAATGTCGGAGTCCACTGGCAGGTGCAGGAATTGGGGAGTTGTGATGTGATCCATCGTGGAATACTACACAGTGGTGAAGATGAACAAAATACAGCCACTCCGAGCTAAATTGGTTACTCGTGAAATGTGGCAAGCTCTGGACAAGAACATGTTCTGTGATACCACTTTTCAAAGCTTAAAATCAATCAAAGTGATTGCATGTTGTTCAGGCAAATACAGAAATGTGATACACGTTTTTTAAAGCAATGAGATCGTAGCACCAAGTCCAGGCACAGGGTCCCTGGTGTGGGGCCCAGCGGGGCTCAAGCAGGCAGGCATGAGTGCCAGTCAGGTCCTGTCCTCAGAGGGCGGGTTTGCTGGGATCTTCATCGTGATGTGCAACCATGTGTGTCACAGACATTCCTTTGCATCAAATACGATATTTGCAAATAGACAGTTAGTGTAATGACACACCAAATCCTAGAGTCTTCCTTAAATTAAAAGCAGGTAAAGTTTTCTTAAAAGTAGATCAATTATACTTATGAACAGGACATTTTAGTCTTAGGAAAAGCTAATCATTCTGCAAATGAGTCATTGTCCCTTGGGAGAAAGTGTGAGCACAGCCCATGTGGGTCACAGGTTGGCTGAACAGAGGAGCGGATGCATGCTCTGCCGGCCTGTGGAGCACGGGGCCCCTCACCAGGGAGGACTTCCAGTAAGTGTCTGTGAAATGTTGCAGCGTAAAAGTTCCTACATGACTCTGCCTGCGGAAGCACATCCAAATATACCTGTGAAACCAGGTTAATGTGCTAAGTGTCTTCCTTTTTCAAGTCACTGGTGCCAGAGACCTGGCAACGGCTGACCACAGTCCCTTCTGTCTGCAGGACACAACCCGCTCTGGGCTGCCACAGCCCCCGGGACCTCAACTCAGAAGACCCCTCAACTTTCTGGAAGATTCCCCTCTCAGAAGATGACTTGGTCCCATCTCCATGCATGGGTCCAGACCTGTTTGCTGTGAGTCCATGTCTGCAATGGCACTCCAGGCGAGAAGGCTGCCATGGCCTGGGAAGGACAGGTCACGTGCGGGAGCACTGCATTCCTCAGTCGGGCAATGCTCACAAAAATGACCGTGATTGTGGAGTTTAACTGGCCAAGTGTTCAGAGCATAAAGCTGAGTTTTAGTGCAACAGTCAACCAATCTCTACACATTTCTGCTCAGCACAAAGACTGGGCCAGAGAAGTCCTCTGTGCTCCGGTCCCCAGGGACCCTGGGGATGGCCAGCCCTGGCCCACCCTTTGCTGCTTGGCTCAAGAGTGGCCACCATGGCTTATCCTCCATCCTCTGTCCTCTGTCCCCCAAGGCACCCAGGGCACCTTGTACCGTGTTCACTGAGTGCCAGGTGGGGTCTCCCAGGACACTGCCCCGTTTCTCCTAATGTCCTGCAAGAGGTCCAGTTCCCATTCCCTGCTCCCCTGTTCCCTGGCGTCACTCCCCAACCCCTTCCAGTCAGGAAGCAGGTTCACATCCAAATGCACTGCACCCCAGACTAGCCCCAAGGTGGCCAGTCAGACATCCTCCACTCCCAGTCAAGGAGGCCCCTGAGGATGGCATTGTCTTTCTTGAGGCAGACATGAAGGAAAAGCCCACCAGTGCTCTCTGGGAACCGGTCATGCTCCTTCCTTCACCGCTTCCCGCTGCCCTGGCCCAGCCTCGGTACAGCTGGGATCTCCTACAGCAGTAGCTCCTGAGTCACATCTAAATTTCCAAAACCATCACACCAGCCCCTAGAGGCCCTCCCCTCTACCCTTGAGGGAAAGTCCACATCCCTCAACCTCCAAGAGCCCCAGATCAGACCCAGCCATCCTTCCTGGCACACACATCCCTGCGCCCTGTGCCCCCGGCCTACAGCTGGGCTTATGTCATCCCATGGGCGAATGTCTCCTTCTCACCTTTGTGCAGTGAGGCCTCCATGCACAAGCATGTCTGTGCCACATGGAGACTGCTAAGATGAAGCCAAAGAACAGTGTCTTCTTTAGTTTTTGAGTGTGCATACATGTGTGCATGTACATGTGTATGCAGGTGTGCAGGTGTGTGCACAGGTGTGCATGTGCAGGTATGTGTGCATGTGCGCATGTGCATATGTGTTGCAGGTGTGCACGTGTGTGCGTGTGTTGCATGTGGGGGTATGCAGGTGTGTGCACATGTATGTATGGGCATGTGCATGTGTGTATACAGAAATGTATATGCAGGTGTGTGTGGTGTATGCATGTGCATCTGTATGCACTTATGCAGGTGTTTGCACCTGTGTGCATGTGCATGTGTGTATGCAGGAGTGTGTCTGCAGCTGTGTGGTGTATGTGCATGTGTATGCAGGTATGTAGGTGTGCACATGTGTATGTATGTGAGTGCAGGTGCAGGTGTGTGTGCATACGTGTGCCTGTGCATGTGTGTATACAGGAGTGTGTCTGCAGGTGTGTATGCAGGTATGTAGGTGTATGCACATGTGTACGTATGTGAGTGCAGGTGTGTGTGCAGGTGCAGGTGTGTGTGTGCATATGTGTGCATGTGTATGCAGGTATGTAGGTGTGTGCACATGTGTATGTATGTGTGTGTGCAGGTGCAGGTGTGTGTGCATGTGTGCATGTGCATGTGTGTATACAGAAGTTTGTCTGCAGGTGTGTATGTAGGTATGTAGGAGTGTGCACATGTGTATGTATGTGCAGGTGTGTGTGCAGGTGCAGGTGTATGTGTGCATAGTGTGCATGTGCATATGTGTATACAGGAGTGTGTCTGCAGCTGTGTGGTGTATGTGCATGTGTATGCAGGTATGTAGGTGTGTGCACATGTGTACATATGTATGTGCGTATGTGTGTGTGCATGTGCATGTGTGTATACAGGGATGTGTCTGCAGGTGTGTGGTATATGCATGTGCATATGTATGCAGGTATGTAGGTGTGTGCATGTGTGGGGGGGGCAGGTCTGTGTATACAGATGCAGGTGTGTGTGCATCTGTGTGCCTGTGCAAGTGTGTGCTATATGGACTGGAGTTCTCCCCTCCCCTGGAATTTCAATCCGCTGTAGGAAGCTCTGGGTTTCCTGTCTCTGTAGGACAGTTGGCCTGGCTTGAGTCCAGAGCGGGGGACCTTCCCAAAGCCTTTCCTTCCCTGCACATCCACTGTAGAGGACAGTGACTCTGACCCAGCGGAGGGGGCAGCCCAGCTCATCCGCAGAGACAATATGGTCCGCCCGGGGTGCACTTGCAGGTGCACTAGAGCAGGGCCTGGAAGCAATGCCGAGGCCTCTCTGTGGTGGGTGGGGACCCCCGCAAGCCGGGCCCCTACATACTGTCCCAGTGAAGTTCTTCTTCCTAAGAACTCCTGACTCCCAGCTTGGGGCATCTGCAGTGCAGCTTTTCAACCCAGAAAACGGTGCCAACACCGAGGCCACAGCCTGCCCCCTACCCGTCTTCCTGACCCCGTCAATCAGCCGGACAGAGGCTTTTGCAGAGTGTTCAAATTCATCCTGCAGGAGCAGGAGTCGTCAGTGCGGAAGTCAGAATCTGTTGGCCCTGCTGGCAGCACCCTCAGGATGGAAGGTGCAGGGGGCAAAATGTTTACCTGAGGCCATTTGTGAATGAAGGCGCCCAGCACAAGCAGATCTCAGGCAAATTATTTCTCTCGTGAATCTCAAGTACCTCACTTTAAAATGCTGACGAGTAACACATAAGCTTGCAGGATGTTCTCTTCTTTAAAAGTATTTAAAGCCCATAAAGGTGTTTCACATCCATCCCCCTCGCCCAGGGGCCGGGACCCCAGCAGAGGCAGCCGCAGCCTGTCAGAGGCAGGCACCAGCATAGGGGCCGCCTCTGACTCTGCCCTGCCGCCTCCCAGGCGCAGGCAAGTCACCTCTCCTAGGGCTCCGTTTTCCTCATTGCTACATGAGACGGACAGGAGGAATGAGGTCTTCATTGTGCCGCCCTGTTTCCGAGCTCTGTGCTGGAACCCACCTGTGCGTTTCCTGTCTCGGTTAGCTCCGTGGTGGTGTGGTGGGTGGGTCCTGTGCGTTTCCTCTCTCGGTTAGCTCCATGGTGGTGTGGTGGGTGCGTCCTGTGCATGCTCTCGGTTAGCTCCGTGGTGGTGTGGTGAGTGCTTCCTGTGCACGCTGGCTTCTCTGGCTGGAGGTTCCTCTCCAGGATGCCAGGAGCTGTGTGTCCTCACCACTGCCTTTCTAATACCTAGGAGAGCTTTCCAAACCTGGATGGGGATGAAAAGTGATTTCTGGAGCAAGGAAGAAAGTGTGCCCCACATGAGAGAAACAGCAGCCAGCTGCATGGGAGCACAGCTCTCTGCCCATCTTGACTCCTTCTCTTCAGATTTCAAAGGAATTGTTCCATGGGGTGTGGGAGAAAATGAGCCTCTCTTTTCCCATGAAAGTTGCCTGAAGTTCTCTGCCTGTTTTTCAAACCTAATCATTCTGTCATCAACTAGAACGAGGCCGGGAGGTGGGGCAGAGCCTCTCATCCCCCAAATTGAAAAGAAGAAGAGTTTCAACAGAGTCACCAGCACAGACCCCAATGCCCTGGGCCTCCCGGGCAGCTGAGTGACCAGCACAGACCCCAATGCCCTGGGCCTCCCGGGCAGCTGAGTGACCAGCACAGACCCCAATGCCCTGGGCCTCCCGGGCAGCTGAGTGACCAGCACAGAACGCCAGGGGCTTCCCTGTCAGGCTGCCGAAACCCACCACCTGCCATCAGCTGCACACACAACCCTTTTCCATCGGCGACATTTCACGGTCTTCTTTTTTCTTTCCTCAGGGCGGAAACCATCAGGAAAAGGTTGAGTCACAGGGCAGTGACCTCCAAGTGCGTGTCTCGGTTTGCAGCCTGTTTGGGTCAGCACCAGGATGAATCGTATATTGGCCGAGGTCGGTGGTAAGCAGGCACTCTGCCGTCATCCCCATGAGGATGACCTGGGTTCCGAATTCGCGGCCCCAGGCCCCGTGCTCCTTCAGCCGGTCACCGACTGAACTAGGAGATCCAAGTGCAGGTCCTATGGCTTCCGGTGAGTGGCACTGCCCTGGGTGCTGATTTAGGGCACGCTTGGCATGTGCCAGGCAACCTTCTGAGGTCTGTCCACTTACAACCCTGGCAGGCAGGTGTGGTCTTACCTTCCCATTTTGTGGATGAAGACACTGAGGCCCAGAAAGCACCACTTGCCCTCAGATCAGACCCTTGGCAGGTGGCAAAGCTGGTGGCAGACACAGCCACGCCCCAGGATGGCCCAGCACAGCCAGGTCCCCCAGGAGGCTGCCCATGCAGCACTGAAGCCCTCCCCTCTCACCCAGCGCACACTGGTGCTGGCCCTGCCCGTCCTGCTCCAGCTGTCTGACCACACAGTTCATTATAGAACTCCAGATGGGCCGCCAGGTGTCCCCGCCGTCTGTGTGTAGACGTCTGAGCTCCTTGCTTTAATCCCCAGGAGGAGGTGCACTGAGCGGAAGGAGTCAGCTTCTTCGTTTTACTTCCCGCTATCCTGCCAAACGAGGCCTGAAGAGCTGCCCGGAGCCCCACCTGCCCAGCACACCTGCAGGAGGAAGCAGGTGCAGGCCTGGGTTTCAGGCGACTGTGCAGTGGGGTCTCCTTGTTACAGCAGCCTCCCTTTGCTCTAATGAATTCAAAACAGGGAACTTGGTCATTAGATTCCTGTTAAGAAATTCAGTACAACAAACACAATTATCATGAACCCAAACGGCCACAGGGCCTGAATAATGAGATTTTCCTCTAGTGGAATCAGGGCTTGCTTTGATGGACGCCCAGGTGCTCATGAGAACATGTATGTCTTGTTCCTGCGGTGGGAATGTGGCAGGGTCCGGGTCTCCATGAGCATGTTTGAGACAGAGTTTTCTATCTGCACTGATTTCCTATTGCTGTTCCCATGAGCACAGGAGCTCAGAGCAGCACCAACCCTCAGCCCCGTCTCCACAGGTCTGTGGCCATTATCACTGCCACCCGTCATCACTTACCATCACCCCATCATCACTGTCACCCATCGTCACCCACCATGACCCCATCATCACTGTCACCCATTGTCACCCACTATCACCTTCATCATCATCATCTTCATCACTATCACCCCTATCATCATCACCATCACCCCCAATCATTATCCCCCCATCACCATCACCCCGTCATCACTGCCACCCATCATCACCATCACCTTCATCATCACCATCATCTTCCTCATCACTGTCACCCCCAATCATTATCCCCCATCATCATCACCATCACCCCCAATCATTATCCCCCCATCATCATCACCCCATCATCACTGCCATCCATCATCACCCACCATCACCTTCATCATCATCACCATCATCTTCATCATCACTGTCACCCCATCATCATCACCATCACTCCCATCATGATCACCATCATCAGTATCACATCCTCACCGCCATCATCATCACCCCTTCATCTCTACCACCCCCATCGTCACCCACCATCACCTTCATCACCACCATCTACCCCATCACGATCACCCCTAATATCACTACCACCCCCATTATCACCCAACATCACCTTCGTCATCACCTTCACCCCCATCACCATCACCCCACCATCACCATCACCCTATCATCACCCCATCACCCCACCATCACCATCACCCCATCATCACCATCACCCCATCATCACCATCACCCCACCATCACCATCACCCCACCATCACCATCACCCTATCATCACCCCATCACCCCACCATCACCATCACCCGACCATCACCATCACCCCATCACCCCACCATCACCCCACCATCACCATCACCCCACCATCACCATCACCCCATCATCACCATCACCCCACCATCACCATCACCCTACCATCACCATCACCCCACCATCACCATCACCCTATCATCACCATCACCCCACCATCACCATCACCCTATCATCACCCCATCACCCCACCATCACCATCACCCCACCATCACCATCACCCTATCATCACCCCATCACCCCACCATCACCATCACCCCACCAGCACCATCACCCTATCATCACCCCATCACCCCACCATCACCATCACCCCACCATCACCATCACCCCACCATCACCATCACCCTATCATCACCCCATCACCCCACCATCACCATCACCCCACCATCACCATCACCCTATCATCACCCCATCACCCCACCATCACCATCACCCCACCAGCACCATCACCCTATCATCACCCCATCACCCCACCATCACCATCACCCCACCATCACCATCACCCTATCATCACCCCATCACCCCACCATCACCATCACCATCACCCCATCATCACCATCACCCCACCATAACCATCACCCTATCATCACCCCATCACCCCACCATCACCATCACCCCACCATCACCATCACCCCATCATCACCATCACCCCACCATCACCATCACCCTATCATCACCCCATCACCCCACCATCACCATCACCCCACCATCACCATCACCCCATCAATCACCCCATCACCCCACCATCACCATCACCCCACCATCACCATCACCCCATCATCACCATCACCCTATCATCACCCCATCACCCCACCATCACCATCACCCCACCATCACCATCACCCTATCATCACCCCATCACCCCACCATCACCATCACCATCACCCCATCATCACCATCACCCTATCATCACCCCATCACCCCACCATCACCATCACCCCACCATCACCATCACCCCACCATCACCATCATCCTATCATCACCCCATCACCCCACCATCACCATCACCCCATCATCATCACAGCCATCATCACAGCCATCATCACCCCATCACCTTCACCCCATCATCATCACAGCCATCATCACCTTTACCCCGTCATGATCACCCCACCATCACCATCACCCCACCATCACCATCACCCCATCATCACCATCACCCTATCATCACCCCATCACCCCACCATCACCATCACCCCACCATCACCATCACCCCACCATCACCATCACCCTATCATCACCCCATCACCCCACCATCACCATCACCCCATCATCACCATCACCCCATCATCACCATCACCCCCGTCATCACCATCATGCCCATCATCACTGCCACTCACACATCATCACCATCTCCACCCATAATCATCCTTAACTCCTCCTCATCACCATCGGCCCCACCATCGCCATAAACCCCCGTTACTATCGTTACCTCCAACATCACTCGCCCCATCATCATGATCACCCCAACATCACCCTCAGCCCCAACTTCACTGTCACCCCCTATCGTTATTGCCCTCACCCCCCTTGCTTCCAAAGCCAGGTGGCAGCAGGTTTTGTGATCCTCACAGGGGTAGTGGTGAGCCCTGGAGTGCCTGTGGGCAGGGAGCTGGGACAGAGGCGGGTGCACAGCAGGGCAGCATCTGGGCCACCAGGGCCCCTGGGGCGGGCACTCCACGGCCATGCCCAGGAGGCGCGCCCAGGCCCTGGTGCTGTAACTGATCTGTAGTATTTCACCGCCGAGGCCCGGGGAATCGGGGAGGGGCTCCAACCACAACTCTGGGGACATAGAGGTTGTTGGGATCAAGACTGTCCAGGGAGCCTGGAGGAAGGGCAGGACCTGAGAGTCTGCATTTTCACCAAGTCCCAGGGGTCCCTCCACAAACTGAGCACCGAGTCCCCAGTCGGTGACCCGCTGCTACTCGAGTGAGGCTCTAGGAAGGTATCAGGACCGGAGAGAAAAAAGCGTGATCTTCCCTGAGGTCAGAAAAGGGTCCTCACGACTGGAAATAAAATGCAAACTCCACTGTCAACGTGAAGGGAAATCCCCCTGCACGCTCAGCCTGCGCCCTGCCTGTAGCACACCCTGGGGCAGAGGCCAGGCCTCAGCATTTCCAGGAGAGCAGACACCCTCATCCCCCACTCTACACAGCAGCCTTTGAGAGATAACCCGGCTTCCCTGGAGCCTGTTTTCTTAGCGATAACTAGGAAAGAAGGCAGGTCAGTGAGGCACTTCCCCCCATTGTTAGCCTGAAAGACCGGAGCTGCGCTCCCCACGGGGCCTCAGCAGAGCGACCTGGAGCAGGAAATTCAGCTTCCAGAAGATGCCTGCACCAGGTGAGCCCCGGGCCGGGGCCAGGCCTGACAGGTAGCCGGACTCCGGGGCCTGCTCAGGAGCTCTTTTCCGAGAGGGTCAGACCGATGCCTTCCTCTGAGGAAGGAGAGGCCGGAGCAGCTCCCACGGGGGAAGTGGGGAGCTCCGCAGAGGGTGGGGTGCTTTCTGGAGTCACCTGCTGCCACCCCACACTGGCCTGAGCTCCCTTGCCGGAAAATGAAAATGGCGGCCTCTTCCACACTCAGCCTGGCAGGTCAGCTGCTTCTCCTGAAGAAACTCACTCCATTTCTGGAGCTTGTCGCCAGCTGGACATCCCTGTTCTTTCTACCTGCAGACCTCGGCTGACAGACCCGGATAGAGCAGAAACGAGAGTTCCTCTCCCACATGACAGCCCAAGACACAGCGAATCACAGGACATGGTGGATTGTCACGCATAAGCACTCACTGGGCATCTGCCTGGTAGGGGGGACTGGAAGGCTCCAGAATGAGTACGAAACTCTCGGAAGGAGAGTACGTGGTTTCACACAGCTACACTACGGCTGAGGAGTCACAGAGATGGCACAATGACAACAGACACACTGGAGAAAGACAAACCATGGGTACAGGAAGAGGTGACAAGTCCCAGACATGACAGGCACGGTGATCCATGACACTGATGAAGGATGTGCAGATTTTTGCTGAAAAATCAAGTTGAAAGGGCTGAGGCATCTGTGAACCCTATGAGAACCCGGTGGGGAGAGCGCTCGGCTCAGTCCAGGAGCTCAAGGGAAACCTAAAGGAGAAGATGGCACCCGAGATAAGCATCTTGGCCTGGTCTCCTCAAAACAAACAACGACAGAACACCCTTGTTCTTCCCTGAAACAGGGTTCTCAATGACTGCCCCTCCCATTCATTTACTCACTCATTTCCGAGCTTCAGACTCAGAACTCCTTACCGACCACCTGCTGAGCGCCACGAGCCGGGTGTCTGTGCAGGGCTGAGGGCGGGACACAGCCCCACGGGTGCTGCCCATCTGTGGAAGGACTCCACGGTGAGGGGCGGCACGGGAGCGGGGGGCAGGCACTCACAGGGAGCAACGCACGCCCAAACCAGGGTCCGAGCCAGGTTCCCTGGAGAAAGTCGTTTCTTAGCACAAAGGAAATGAGACCTCAATGAGAAGGGCCATCCAGACCAAGATGAGGGCCAGGAAAGGGCATGCAGAGTTGAGAGATGAAGGAGGCTCAGTGGGGCCAGCGTGCAGAGGCCAGGAAGCCCACCAGGGTGAGCTGGATGAACAGGAAGGAGAACCGTGGGATTCTGTACACATGGGCAGGGAGGCTATGGGGACCACTCAGAGGTGAGCTGGACGGGCGGGAGGGAGGCCACGGGGACCGCTCAGAGGTGAGCTGGACGGGCGGGAGGGAGGCCACGGGGACCGCTCAGAGGTGAGCTGGACGGGCGGGAGGGAGGCCACGGGGACCGCTCAGAGGTGAGCTGGACGGGCGGGAGGGAGGCCACGGGGACCACTCAGAGGTGAGCTGGGAGGCCACGGGGACTGCTCAGAGGTGAGCTGGACGGGCGGGAGGGAGGCCATGGGGACCGCTCAGAGGTGAGCTGGACGGGCGGGAGGGAGGCCACGGGGACCGCTCAGAGGTGAGCTGGACATGTGGGAGGGAGGCCATTGCTGCAGGTGGGCTGAATTTATTGTAACAACAATGGTGGTCTATGGAAGGGATGAAGTCAGGGAGTGACGTGATCGGACTCTTGTTTGGGGAGCTCACTGGTGCCCCAGAGCAGAAAGTGAGTGTCATTAGGGGCAAGCCTACACAGAGGAGGCAGAGCCCACAGTTCTCCAGGCCAGAGAGAAGAGGGCCTGTGGGCGTGGAGAATTCCCCGAGTCAGGCAATTCACAGGTTTCTGCTTGGATGCATTGAGTCGCTGTGCCCTGTGGACCCTTGAACATGTCTGGAGCCCCATGTTGAGAACCGGCCAGAGAAACACATGGAAAGTGTGGACGGAAACCCGGAGGGAAGCCCACAGTCCGAGGCAAGGAGGCCCCGCGCTGATGCTGGAGGCTGCCGTGTGGGTGGAGTGTGCCAGTGAGGGCCCTGCCACAATGCCTCCCTGGAGAACGAGAAGATGGGGCGACATGGGGAAGAAGCCACCCACCAGGACCACGGGGCCCCTGACGGAGGCGTCCAGCCCCCATGCCCTCTGACAGTGGCATTCAAAGCCAGTTCTGCCAACAGAGATGCCACACAGGTGGGCAAGCGGAAAATGCCCAGGCTCGTTTGTGTGGCTGGCGGCAGTGCCATGGCTGTGGCCCCGAGGGTGGGCCTGCAGCCACCTTCCCCCAAGGCCACAGGGCCTCCGCATCTGGACGCCTGCGTGGCTGGTTCCCCACTCAGGGAAGCCTCTTTGAAGTATCTGAGGTGGCCTCTTCTCCTTGACAGTTACACGGAGGGAAGGCTATTTGGATGACGGTGGCCACAATCTCAAGAGCTAGAGGCCAAACTCAAGGCGTGGACAGCAGCCACTGGGGTGGTGTGGGTAGCATCAGCCAGAGCGGGTGCAGGAGGGTGTGGGACATAAAATGACTCCTGTGTCTTTTTCTACCAAAATACAGGCTTATGACACACAAAAAATAACGTTAGAAGCTTTGGATCCCATGAGATATTGTTCAGCCCATTTCCTGCAAAGCCACAGATGCAGCCGGTGGCCACTGACACAGAGCAGGGCCAGTGCCAGCCAAGGGACCCACAGACATGTCCGGAGGGCGCCACGCTGCCCTGCAGGGTCAGGGGACCCAAACATCTTCTGCCCGGGATCAATGTACGCAGGAGAATGTGGTGAAATGAATGTGGTGTGGAGAGAGGTCCCCAGTTGCTCAGAAATACCCGGATTCTCTTCCTCCATGAAGAGACTAGGTCCCTGACTAAGTTCAGAGCACCGAGGGCTCCCGCGCCACAGCGCGGCCCCATCACAGCCGCCGTCTCACTTTGCCGTCAGCTGGCTGCTTCCCCGAAACTCACTGCCCTTCAGACCGAGGCCGTCTTCTGTGAGTTTGAAGCACACATGGGGGCAGCCCCAGCTTCCCGGACACCATCAGGGGCCCAGCCCTGGGCCACAGGCAGGATGGCACCCCGCAACAGGAGCGGCCCAGCAGGTCAGGAAGGAGGCATTTCTGACCAAGGACACGATCCTTCCACTCCAGCCTCCAGGAAGCCATCCTCATGCTTCCGAGGTGCTGTTTCAAAGGAAGGGGAGGAACGTCCAGAATTAGAGGGTGGGAAGAGCCCAGCAGACGCAGAGGGGTGATCCCTCCCCTGAAGAAGAGGAGCTGAGCCCAGGGGAGCTGAGAGTGTGCAGCGCAGGCCACACAAGCCACCTAACCCACAGAGCCAGGTCCCTCAGAAGGACACTGAGCCATGGATTCAAAAAAAACAGACACTGAAAGAGTGGAAGCCGCAAACAAGCCAGGCTGCAGGCAGCAGATCAGGAAAGTTCTAGTAATTAGGGGTAAAATATGCAAGATTATGCTGAAAGAATTACACACGCACGCAAAGGTGTTCATGGTGACAGAGACCCTCCCCACGACACTCACAGTGACGGGGACCCTCCCCACGACACTCACAGTGACAGAGACTCTCCCCACGACACTCACAGTGACGGGGACCCTCCCCACGGGACTCACAGTGACGGGGACCCTCCCCACGGGATTCACAGCGACGGGGACCCTCCCCACGGGACTCACAGTGACGGAGACTATCCCCACGGGACTCACAGTGACGGGGACCCTCCCCACGACACTCACAGTGACGGGGACCCTCCCCACGACACTCACAGTGACGGGGACCCTCCCCACGACACTCACAGTGACGGGGACCCTCCCCACGACACTCACAGTGACAGAGACTCTCCCCACGACACTCACAGTGACGGGGACCCTCCCCACGGGACTCACAGTGACGGGGACCCTCCCCACGGGATTCACAGCGACGGGGACCCTCCCCACGGGACTCACAGCGACGGGGACCCTCCCCACGGGACTCACAGCGACGGGGACCCTCCCCACAACACTCACAGCGACGGGGACCCTCCCCACGACACTCACAGTGACGGGGACCCTCCCCACGACACTCACAGTGATGGGGACTCTCCACTCACAGTGACGGGGACCCTCCCCACGGGACTCACAGTGACTGGGACACACACTCTAATGCTCACAGTAAGAGATGCCCTTTCCATGTCTTTCTTTAATGACCTTGCTCCATTTTTGTCCATGCTCATCCTCCTGTCCTTCCTCCTTCTCCATAATCCCTGTCCTCCTCCAAGTCCCTCCTCCATGGCCTCCCATTCATGTCCTCCCCTCTATGTCCTCCCTCACCCAACTCCCTCTTCCACCGCCTCCCCTGCCCGCCTCCCTCCTTCATGTCCTCCCCACACACCCTCCCCCTCACATCCTCTTCTCCACAACCCCCCTGCCCACCTCCCCCCTCCACACCCTCCCCTGCCCACCTCCCCATTCCCCACCCTCTGCTGCCCACCTCTCTCCTCCATGTCCTCCCCGCACACCCTCCCCTCCACACTCTCCCCTTCACATCCTCCCCTCACACCCTCCCCTGCCCGCCTCCCTCCTTCTCGTCCTCCCCCCACACCCTACCCTCCACACTCTTCCCCTCCACACCCTTCCCTGCCTGCCTCCCTCCTCCACACCCTCCCCTGCCCGCCTCCCTCCTTCTTGTCCTCCCCCCACACCCTACCCTCCACGCTCTTCCCCTCCACACCCTCCCCTGCCCGCCTCCCCCCTCCACACCCTCCCCTGCCCGCCTCCCCCCTCCACACCCTCCCCTGCCCGCCTCCCCCTCCACACCCTCCCCTGCCCGCCTCCCCCCTCCACACCCTCTCCTGCCCGCCTCCCCCCTCCACACCCTCCCCTGCCCGCCTCCCCCCTCCACACCCTCCCCTGCCCGCCTCCCTCTTGCATGGCCATCCTCGGAGGTCACTCTTGTGCAGATTTGCTTCTCCGTGCCCCAGGCTCACGAAGTTCTGCACAGGAAGAATTTTTCCCATCATGGACCTGTTTGGAGAAGGGAAAAGAGAAAGCGGAGAGAAGGGACTCTTCAACCCTAGGCCACCCCTGCAAACGTGTCTTCTGATCCCCTTTCTTCCATCAGAATTTTGGAATCCTTACCGAGCTGCAAAGCAGGGATGATGTTTCTCATTTCTTAGTTCTAGGAGACTAGCTCATTCATTTCCCCATGAATCCCGGGAACGTTGTGTGTGGTGTGCCACCCAGCCTTTCGAAAAGTGGATCCTGGACGGAGGGCGTGGAAGAGGAAGTGACCCTGCAGGGTCTGACACAGGGCAGGGACGCCGAGACCCAGCCAGGCATGCACCCCGACCAGGGCCTCGGTGCCAACTGGCGCCAAGGATAAGAAGGACAACATTCAGAGAAGACCCCAGTAACGTGACCAGACCCCCGATGGGCCAGCGGCACAGCAGACAGGCCGGCAGGACGTCGACGGCCACGGGCCACTGTGACTCCAACTCTGGAAATGAGGAGCAGCCGAGAGGCCTGGGCATCAGCACTTGGCTCCCTCCTTCCCCTCCACCTGCCCCCACCCCACCCCCACGCCCACCTCCACCACACTCCCTGGAAGCCGTGACAGGCAGGCCCAGCTGAGGCGGCCACCGAGGGTCGCCGGCCAGGCTTACCCAACAGATGCTTTAATCTTCTATTTGAAGAATGGCTTCTGCTCTGCCCCGCTCTTCAAACATCTGTTTCTCTTTAGAAAGATGGAGGCATTTCAAGTGGCGCTGCCGGTGCCACGCTGGGGACTGTTTAAAAGGCACCCACATTGTTTACATTGTCCTTTACAGCCAGGGAGGATTTACAGCAGGCGGCTGGACATGCGTCTAAGCTCTGTAAAAGAGATCATTCACTTTCAGAGGGAGCAGCTTAGCTTCCTAAACTCATCCTTTTTCAAAGGGGGCATTTACTTTATTAACCCATAAAAACATCGAGGGAGGCTGAAGCTCCTGGAGCTGTTCAGGTTTCAGCTCCTTAAAGCCACTGAAAAGGAGCGGATTTCTGGCTTCACCCCTCGGCCTTGACACCTCCCTGAAGGCGCTGCCGCTTGGCCGGCGGTTGGCAGCAACCCAGGATTCCCGTGTCTAAACAACACGCAAACGCCCCACAGCAGAGGCATCTATCGCCAGGTCCTGGAAGACGCAGTAGGCGCAGACCTTGGGAATCCCAAAGCCACGTGAGAATCCGAGCTGCGTCCGAGAAATCCGAACTCGTCCAGGAAGGACCGAGCCAACCGCAAGGGGTTGGGGGCATGTTTCCACCTTCAGGGTGAATCAGCTCCTCCCTGCACCCCACACAGCGTCTTAAAATCTCTTCGTTTATTCTCCATGTTTTACTTGTTATTTGGGTTCCCACATTTGCTAAAATAAATATCTCATTTGTCTTCATCTCCCCCAAGTGTGACACCTCCCGGGCATGTGATAAGTGTTTGTTGAAATAATTCCTCATGAGTTACCACACTCAGGTGGAATGGGAAAACCAGGAGGTGCTTCTACATCATAAATAATCACAGGTTCTCAGGAAACAGGCTCCCCTGTTCTGCATCTGTAAAATTCGGTGTTTAACTGCAGTGAAAAGAAAGAAAAAGATGTTCTCTTCTGCTGAGCACATCCTGTGTGCTAGACCCGGCCCCGTCTCCGTGAAGACTTGAATGGCGCCGATGCTGCCTTGGGCCAGCACTGAACACACATGCTCCTACAGAATCCCCCAAATCCTCTGTGCGGTAAGGCCATGTCCAGCCTGTGAAGGAAAAGCCCAGGGCTCAGAGCAGGAGCTTTCCAGTGAGATGCATCAGGGACCAGAGGGAAAATGCCTCGGTTCACATCTTCCCAATACACAGGTGTGTGCACCGGAGCCTCCATCTGTGCCTGCTCTGGGCCACACTTAGACCAGTCTTCACATTAGAATTAATTTATTCAAAACTTCATTTTGTCTCCTGGGATCATTCAGCTAAGAGTCCAAGGCGAGGTGACCTATCAGATGTCCCCACATGAGTCCTTCCTGATCTCAGCCAGGGAAGGCAGGCACCTTTTTAAACAATACCACCAGGAGGTAACAAGGGCCAAGCCCTGCTTTCTAAAGGAGAGGGTAGAGGCAGCTGGCAGCAAACGCTCTCGGCAGGTGGCAGAGAGAAGACGCTGCCCAGAAGCAGACAGGACCCCTGCAATGCCTCCCACTGCGTCTCAAACTTTGCAGGAGATTGCAAGGCTTGGAAGACCTGTGACTCAATGTAGGGTGAGCCTGGCAAGACGCTCCGGGACTGCCAGGAGGAAGCACTTGGCCCCGAAGCAGGGGCAGAGACCCCACGGTGCAGTGGGGGGTCCTGTCCACCTCCACCCCAGCTGCCTGCCACCCTCTGGTGGACACGTGTGCACACACTGCGTGCACCCCCAAAGTAGGCTGCGTTTGCCTGAGGACTGTTCCAGTTGGGCTTATAATTGCCATTGCCTTGTGTAACTAGACAAGCCTCATTGTGAGAAAATACGCATGTGAAAACAGAGGCATTATGTCCAGGTAATCAAGTCGAGGGCTTTGAAAAGATGGCATAAAGAAAATCCACTCAGCATGTGCAGCCATTTAAGTGTGGATAAGGCAGCTGTCAATAAACGCAATTCGAAACTCACAATCAAGTGAGATTCTGCTTGAGTCATTTACACGTGCCGGCAAGGTTCTGCTACATCCAATACCTTGGTTGACCTGGTTATTTTCAAATGGATTCGTCTCGCCTTAACGTTTGAGGTAACTAGATGGTCAGATGGTGAAACAGTTGAACGGTAGGAAAGATAGATGACTGCATTCAGTGATGAGATAGTAAATTTTCAGCAACCTGTTCTCTGAAAAGAACAGAGCCCTGATTTGTAGCATTTGCCAATTTCCACGGTGAAAATGATCCCATCATGGCCGGTTTCAAGCCGCCAACCTGACGTCTGTGAACTGAAGGTGGGAAGAGGTGTGCACAGCCTGCCTGCCTTCACATCCCACAGCCAGATGAAGGGCAGGGATGTGGACGTGAATCTGGAGCGGCGCCGCTTCAGGCCTTCACCGAAAGACCTCAGTGATGACGGAAGGGCCCCAGCCCCTGGCAGCAGGACCACGCCGTGCCTCCCCTGCACGCTGCCTCTCCTGGCTGGCCACGCAGTCCTTTTCCACCCAGCTGGAATGTCGATACGGCTCCTTTGCCAAAGTTCTCATGCTCAAGGAGGATGATAAGGGAGGGGCCAGCTGTCACATGGACAATGTTGAACTAGACTCATCCACAGGTATGTATGCCCTCCTGACTCTGAGTTATTGACTAAGACATTCCGTCACGGTCAATTCACTTTCCTCTAGAATCTACTGTGTAACAGATGTGTCTGAGCCTTACTTTGAAAATTAACAAAGACAACATAAGGACCATGTTGTCCAGAATCTATGAGCCCGTAAATGACATGCAGCATGTATATGAAAGACCATTTAATAAGTCGGACTTGAGACTAGGAAGGTGCTTCGGTTTCAATGTGCGCCTCAAAGTTCACGTGTTGGAAACTTAATTCCCAGTGCAACGTGTTGGAAGGCAGGGCTTCATGGGAGGTGTTTAGGCCGTGAAGGCTCTGTCTTCGTGAAGAGATTAATGTCTGATTGTGGGAGTAGTTTTGTTATAAAAGCAAGTTCAGCCCCCCACCCGCCCTCTCTCACTGTTGCCCTCTTTTTCCCTTCTGCTTTCCACCATGGGATGACACAGCACAAAGGCCCTCACCAGACGCTGGCGCCATGCTCCTGGACTTCCCGGCCTCCAGAACCACAAGTCAAATGCATTTCTATACATTATCAATTACACGGCCCAGGTATTCTGCTAAAATGAACCAAGACGGAGCATTTTTGGTTTTTATCCACTTGGCTGCTTGGGGATTATCCTTTATTCCTAGAGATAAATAACATTAAAATAAAACATGTACCTTGGAAATGGACATTTCGTGGGAAGAAGCCCCATTTGCTTTCTTTTTATGTTTAAAGGTGCTGGAATCTGAAGTAGAAATGGTACTGAGGGACACAGTGCTGGCCTGAGGTGGGAGCAGAGCAGAGAGGAAGGGCAAGGAATACCACGTTCTCCCCTTCGTTCTCCTTCCTGTGAGGAACCCAGGATGGTTAATGCTGAGTGTCAACTTGATTAGATTGAAGGACAGAAAGTATCGATCCTGGGTGCGTCTGTGAGGGTTTTGCCAAAGGAGATTAACATTTGAGTTAGTGGACTGGGAAAGGCAGACACACCCTTAATCTGGGTGGACACCATCTAATCAGCTGCCAGTGAGGTTAGACTCTAAAGCAGGCAGGCAAAGAAATGTGAGAAGAGAGACTGACCTGGCCTCCCAGCCTACATCTTTCTCCCATGCTGGAGGCTTCCTGCCCTTGGACATTGAACCCCAAGTTCTTCCGTTTTGGAACTCAGAGTGGCCCTCCTTGCTCCTCAGCCTGCAGACGGCCTATTGTGGGATCTTAAGAACATGTGATCTTAATAACTCCCATTTGTGTGTGTGTGTGTGTGTGTGTGTGTGTGTGTGTGTGTGTGTGTGTGTTCCATGACTACTGTCCCTCTAGAGAACCCTAATACAGAACCTGAACGTCTCTCACTGGCACATGGGAAGTGGCCAGGCCAGGGACACAGCAGCTTACCCAGGTGCTTCAGGGTCTCCCCACACCATGGCCCAGATGAGCGTCCTGCTGTGTGGACAGTGGGACACACCCATCACACCCACCAGGCTGAGCTAACTCCCTCTCCAGCCACACAGAGAGGCCCCAGGTTGCCCAAGTCCATGCATCTCCAGCCTCTGCGATTAACGGAACCATGTGTCCATCTGTTAGCTTATCACAGTAGCCATTGGCAACAGCGTGGTGTATATAGAAGTGTTGATCTGGAGATTTTTGCCTCCAGATTTTACTCTACTGTAATCAATAACTTGTTGTGTATAATTAAGACAAATACATAATGGCCTTGTGTTTATGAAGTCAATACATAGCTTGTAGGAAATTCCTTGGCGTTGTTTGTATGCTGTATAAATATTTTAAGATTCTGCCAGTAACAGAAGTTTCTGTGTATATTGCAGAGTTCTCTTTTATCCGGTTTGAAGAAATGGTATGAAGGAGCAGATGCAAATTGTCCAAACAAACATTTGTTTCTTCCTCCAGCTGGGGAGCTCGTCATAACTGCCTTCTGGGGGACCCTGGCGGTCCCAGTATTTATTCACAGGTAGGGTACTACTGGGTTGAAATTGAGTTGGAGTGGGTAGGTGAGTGTGAAATGCTGCTATGTGGTATTGTGTGGTGTGGTGTGGTGCCGTGTGGTGTGGTATTTTAAGATGAAAGATTTCGTATTGTGAGGTGAGGTGTGACGGTGTATGATGAGATTGGTGTTGTAAGTTGAGGTGTTGTGCAGTATGATGTGATGTGCATTGTGGTGTGGTATGATGAGATGTGGGGTATGGTATTGTGAGGTGGGGGTAGGTAAAGTATGGTGAGTTGTGTTGTGTGGTGAGGGGTGTCGTGTTGTGAGGTGATACGGGTGTGGTGTTTGGTGGCAACAATGTGGTATGCAGTGTTGTGTGGTGTTGTGCGGTGAGAAGTATGGTGTTGTAAGGTGTGATGTGGTGATGATGTGTGGTGATGTCTGGTGTTGTGAGATGAGGTGAGATGTGCACTGGAGGTGTGGTGCTGTGAGGTGAGGTGTGGTGTCGCACAGTGAGATGCGGTGTTGTGAGATATGATGTTGTGTGGTGTGAGGTGAGGTGTGGTGTCACGCAGTGAGATGTGGTGTTGTGAGATACAGTGTTGTGTGGTGTGAGGTGAGGTGTGGTGTCACGCAGTGAGATGCGGTGTGAGATACAGTATTGTGTGGTGTGAGGTGAGGTGTGGTGTCACGCAGTGAGATGTGGTGTGAGATGCAGTGTTGTGTGGTGTGAGGTGAGGTGTGGTGTCACACAGTGAGATGTGGTGTGAGATGCAGTGTTGTGTGGTGTGAGGTGAGGTGTGGTGTCACGCAGTGAGATGTGGTGTGAGATGCAGTGTTGTGTGGTGTGAGGTGAGGTGTGGTGTCACACAGTGAGATGTGGTGTGAGATGCAGTGTTGTGTGGTGTGAGGTGAGGTGTGGTGTCACGCAGTGAGATGTGGTGTGAGATGCAGTGTTGTGTGGTGTGAGGTGAGGTGTGGTGTCACACAGTGAGATGTGGTGTGAGGTGCAGTGTTGTGTGGTGTGAGGTGAGGTGTGGTGTCACGCAGTGAGATGCGGTGTTGTGAGATGCAGTGTTGTGTGGTGATGTGTTTGTTGTCCCTGTTGGGGGACAGCTGAGTGAAAGTAGAAGGCCAGGCTGGCACCATGGAGAGATCTGAAGTCCAGGTGGACACACAACACACTGACCAGGGATATCGGGGGTCACAGGGGCCAAGTCCCCCTCGACCTGCCTGAAAGCCAGCCTTCGTCTGCAGGGAGGCCAATCACAACTTCAGTTCTCTGAGAGATCTCATCTTTATGTCCTGATAACCCACAGGACACTCAGGTCTCACCTCACCAACTCACAGTCTTTGACTTGTCTGGAAAAAGAAGGTGGGCAGAGGTGATGACAGGCCTGGACGTGAGCCTCTCAAGCCAGAGGGGCTTCAGCACGAGCCAAGACAGGAAAATCCTCCTCTCCTGGATGTGGCAAGATACGCAGTGGAAGCCAAGCCTCCTCCTGCCTTCCTCCATCGGCAGAGATTTACAAAGCACCTGCTGGGTGCCAGGTGCTGGGCTCAGGCTGGACACTGGCAGCCTCGATACAGCTGAAAGCCTTCGATGCCGTCCTAGGACTGGCTGCATACATCAGAGAGGACCGGGGTGGGGAAGGCACCTTTATGGAAAGGTGGGATTTGACTGCACAGATGAAATGGTCAGAGAGAGACCTCACATAAAATTAGCTTTCATCCAAATGGAGTCACAGCAGCGTCAAACATTCATTTAGGAGAGAGCGAGAAGTTTCCATCCTCTGCTTTCTTTCCAGGAGCTACCGTAAAATAAAAGCCTTCATTAGAAGATACGGTGAAGGCAAAGCTGCCCACAGCTCTCCTGGCACAGTGAATCAGATGAACGCTTCCAGTCCTATCTGCCCACAGGTGCCTGTCCACAGGCAGGAGGAAGGAGGGGAAGCTCCTGGTGACCCTGATTATGTGGACAGTTAATTGGCCTTTATGTTACTGTGGTAATTAGCCTCTTGTTCTCTAAACAAATGAAAAGAAACAAGTTCTCAAACACATTGTTTGCCTCTAGGCCTTTTGGGGTTCATACCTGAAATACCTGCCGCTCCCAGGTGGAACCACAGCCAGATGAACGAAGGGCCCCCTGAGGCCGCAGTGGGGCGAGTGACCTCCAAGCCTGATAGCTCCACTCAGACCTTGCAGCACGAGCCTTTGAGGGACCCTTAGAGGAGGTGTGGCCTCAGCTCAGCAGAAACCCCACCCATTTTTAAAATCCTCCCTGAACACTAACACTTACCCAAAGTCTGAGGTCCAGACGAGAAGGGACACTTCTCCCTTTGGTTCGACCCTCTGTGGGTGCAGGAGCTCAGCACCCTCACTGGCCACACTTCCACTGTCCAGCATGGTGCCCAGCCCATCGCAGGTGATCAGGAAGATATGTCGGGCACGGTTCTGTGTCCCCGCAGCAGGAACAGGCAGAACTCCTGTCCCTGTGAGCTTAAATTCTGTAGAACGCAGCGACAGGCAGACTGCCCTGGTCTGAGCTTGGTCTCTGCATCAGATTTCAGCAGCACCCTGAATCCTGAGTTCTAAAAGGCCATTTCGTTAAACCTGCTTCATTTCATTGTCTATTTTTCAAGCTCTGAAAGTCAAGTTCATGTCAAAAGTTTCTGACCACGAAATAATTCTTTCTGTTCTACCAGAAAAGCACATACGTGTTATCTTCTGGAATGGATTAGGAATAGAGCTACCCATTCATTAAGGTCTTCTAAATACACAGCATGAGAGCCCTGCACGTGTGAAACAATGGCCGTTTCCAACTGCAGAAGGAAGGCAGAAACAGGGTTGGGGCCCCGAGAAGCCGAGAGAAAGCTGTGGAGCAGAGACGGAAGCGTGTGCAGGCAGCAGCGGGGAGGCAGGGCGCACCAGAGCTCAGTGGCACGGTGGTCAGGGCGTGGACTCTGGCCCCAGGCAGCCTGGAAAGGTGACAGCTGGTCTGTGCCTCAGTTTTCCCATCTGTAAAATAGGCTAAAGCTGCTTACCTCATGGGACTATCCTGAGGAGTAAATGGGTATGTTTGAGGAAGGCTCGCAGGAACGTGCCTGGATGCGGCACTCACGCACGAAGGCTCTGCAAGGGCCAGCTGCTGCTTTGAGATATGCCAGGCAAAGTGGCTTTGGGGTAGTAGCCATGGTCTTATGGTGTGTGTGTCTGTGTGACAAACAGGAGCAGAAAGAGAAAAGAAGAACATCTGTGAATGAAATTGCAGTTAACAATAAAGTCATTTACAAATTTCCTTTAAAAATCCAGCTCTCCCGGCCGGGTGCAGTGGCTCAGGCCTGTAATCCCAGCACTTTGGGAGGCCGAGGCGGGTGGATCACGAGGTCAAGAGATTGAGACCATCCTGGTCAACATGGTGAAACCCCGTCTCTACTCAAAATACAAAAATTAGCTGGGCAGGGTGGCGCGTGCCTGTAATCCCAGCTACTCAGGAGGCTGAGGCAGGAGAATTGCCTGAACCCAGGAGGCGGAGGTTGTGGTGAGCCGAGATCGCGCCATTGCACTCCAGCCTGGGTAACAAGAGCGAAACTCCATCTCAAAAAAAAAAAAAAAAATCCAGCTCTCCCATACTCAGATGCTGAAGAAGTCATAGGAACTTCCGTTTCTTGCGAGGTGTACCACATCATTAGCTAAAAGCGGAACATGAGATTGAAGTTAGGCCTTCCAAATACAAAGAAAGGGATTTTTCTTTCCAGGGGAAAAAATGAAAAGGAGAATTGAGCCTGGCCTCAGTAATAATATACTGCCCTGCTCTGTCCTGTCCCGGGCCACACCTCAGGGGGCACCACTACCAGGCCCTTTGCCCCACCAGGATTGCAGGCCAGGTGAGGCCTCGCTGGTGGTCTGGCTGTTCAGGGAAGGTTTCCACAGCTGGGGCTCCTTCCACAAATGCCTGGAAATATTCCTTTCACCCGTTTTCAGGAATCAGAACAGCTGAAGAAAACCCCAGGGCCCTGGCAGATGGAACCAGCCCAGGAAGAAAATCATCCATGAGATCCCTTAGGTCTTTTCCATGGGCCAAGATGTTAGCAGTTTGAACAAATAGTTATTGATGATTTGCAGCCCAGGCCACTGGAAGCAGCTGCAGGGGTTCCTCTGGTGGGGCCGGGCCTCAGGGAAGCAGGTCTCTGCTTGGGGAACCTGGGGCCACTGCCTCAGCACAGATGACGTCCAAGGACTGGAGCTGAGGAACGAGGGGTGGGATCCTCCAGAGAAAACCTGCAGCCTCAGTTCCAGGAGTGAAGTCTGGTCTCAGGTAGAAGGAGGAGCCGCCAGTCGCTGACAAAGACCCCAGGCTCACGGGCAGAGTCGGGAAGCCGGGGAGGCTGGGCCAGTGCATTCACCTGGCTCCTGTGGAGCCAACAGTAAGAAGACAAAATCAATGTCCGTGAAAGTGACTTTAGCAAAATCCGGTGGTCTGCGAGAGGACTGCCGGGCGTGGGTGATGTGTGGCTCTTCAGGGGTGGCTCAGGCAGATTCAGAGTCACAGAATGGGCTTCCGACCAGCACCCACGGTTCAGCACCGAACAGTCTCCTCCTTAGCAGGACTCCTTGGGAAGGCACTCGCCCTTCTAATGACGCTACCTGTGCTTAGATGTTGGGAATGTCCATCTCCGTATGACCTGCAGAGCCTGCAAGCTGTTCTTGGCACTTCCAGAGGAGATACATCTTCATTTCACTAGGACAGACCAAAAGTTACATGGGCTCAAGCCCAGAGAACAACAGCAAATGGTGAGGCAGAGTAGAGCGTTTGAAGCTTAAAGTGAGATGAGACCACAAATGATTGAAAATTATGTGTTTTGTGGTCAATTGTTAACCAGCGATCCTCAAAGAGCACTCTCAAAATGTCCAAGCAAAGCTAGCCTCACCGGAACAAGTGCAAAGCCTTCCAAAGCAGCCTGTGTAAAGGAATGTACTCATTTCATTTCCCCCAAGGATCAGGCTTGCTTTTTGAAATTCAGTCTCATTATCTCAGCATTGTCTCATAAAGCCTGTTCTTGGATTTGAAAGGCATTTGGTTAAATTGACAGGATCAGACTCAGTTCTGAAGCAGTTGGGCCCAGATGGCAGATCCTCAGCACACATACCACTGCCTGCCCCACTCACCCTCATGGCAGACATTGTTAATCAATTGTGACATCTCTTCTCACCAGAGGAGTCCAGGCAGTACTGCCAAATTTTGGAAGCTGGGACAATAGTTAGGGTGCATTTGCTATCCCTGGAGGAAAGGTTTAAAGAACCTGCGCAAAAGACTTCCAGTTCCAAGATGGCAGCGTACATAGAAACAAGCTGCATTCACTCCTCCCCAAACACAGAAAGCCTAAATATACGGTGCTGAGATTAGCACCAGAAATATCCCAGAAATCAAATACAAAGAACCATTTCTGGGGCCACAGAGAAGTGAAAAAACTGTGAGCACATGGTCAGAGAATTGGACTTCCACATCCGTGACTTCCACTCCTCTTCCTAGTCCGCCTAGCACCAAGCGCACGAAAAATTCCCCCATCTCAGTGCTTCTACGTTGGAAAAGGTGAAATCCATGCAGACACATAGCTTTCCCACCATCTTGGATTCCCGGCAGGAGATCTGTCCCTCTCAGCCGCAGGAAGCATCGTGAGTGCCTGACGGGAGAAATATCCCTGAGGACAGCCGGAGACAAGCAGGATTCCCACACCCAGCCCCGGAAACTCTGCTCTGTCATTCAGCCACAGGAGATGCCAAACCAGACTGGCTGTCCAGCAGCACCAGCCGGTAGCAAGTTGTTCCCACAGCCTCCTGGGCGCAAAGCCCTCAGCCAGCCTTCCCACACTGGGACATCCCTTTGGGGACCTCCCCCATCCAGGAACAGGAGTATTCTGACCCTTTGCTAGAGCTGAGGCAAACTGGGTTCAAGGTCCTTCTTGAAGCCAAAAAGGAGGCAGTAGCTTGGTGGTGGAGCCTCTAAGCAAATATCTTCAATAAAAACAAAACAAAGCAGGGCAGAGAAGACTGGAATAAATATTCAATAAAAACAAAACAAAGCAGGGCAGAGAACACTGGAATAAATATTCAATAAAAACAAAACAAAGCAGGGCAGAGAAAACTGGAATAAGTAACAAATGCTTCAACCAAAGATGTAGACGTTCACCCACAAAAAACAACAGTAAGTAAGGAGCCATGATTTCCCCAAATGAACAAAACACAACGAACGAAACAAAAACTTACCTGATGAGAAATCCATATGGCAGCTTTCTGACCAAAAATTCAAGAGTAGTTTTAAGGAAATTCAGTCGTCACCAAGATAATACAGAAAAGAAATTCAAAAAATTATCAGAGAAATTTAACAGAGATTGAAATTTAAAAATCAAATAAAAAACAGAAATCTTGGAACCGAGAAACACATTTGCTGAACTAAAAAATGGTCTCTCGATAGCAGAATGGATTAAGCAGAGGAAAGAATCGTGAGCTGGAAGAGACCATTTGAAAATACACAGAGGAGAAAACAGCATAAAAGTAGACAAAGATCTCCTACAAGATCTAGCAAATTAACTGAAAGACCAAATCTAAGAATTGTTGGTATTTAAGAGGGAGTTGAGCAGGGGCAAGGGGTGGAAACTCGGTGGAATAAATGATAACAAAAATTTCCGTGTCTTGAGAAAGATATAAGTATTCAGTTGCAGGAAGGTCAGAGAACACCAAACAGATTTAACCCCAGTAAGATTTCCCCAAGGTATACAATAATAAAAATCTCAAATTCCAAAGACAAAGAGAATTCTAATACCAGCAAGAGGAAAGAAGCAAATGACATAGAAAGGAGTTCCGATTCATCTCTCAACCATACAGGCCTGACGGAGTGCAATGACATCTTCAAAGTGCTGAAAGACAAAAGACTTCCACCCAAGAATACTCTACATAGCAAAGTTATGCTTCAAGTATGAAGGAGAGATTAACTTTTTCCCAAACAGAAGCTGAGAGAATTCACTAGCACCAAACCAGTCTTACAACAAATGCTAAAGAGAGTTTTCAATTTGAAAGGAAAAAAGGACTGAAGATATAAAACCCACTTGGAAGATTAAGTACATGGAGAAACCCAGAACTCTAATACTGTAATTATTATGTGAAATCCACTCATAACTCCAGTACAAACCTGAAAAGACAAATCTATCAAAAAGAACAATAGCTACAGCAACCTGTGAGGAGACGAGCAATGTAAGAATAGATAAGTTGAGATAATTAAAAGCCAGATGGGGAGGGGGTAGACTTAAATGTAGACCTTTTCATTTTTGTTTGTTTCTATTATTTTCCTTGTGATTTCAGATAAGTTGGCATCTCTTTAAAATAACTTGTTATGTCTGTAAGATGTTTTGTGTAAGCCTCATGAAAACCATAATGTAAAAACCTATAATACATTCACTAAAAGTAAATAATAAGTTAAAACATCCTGTCAGCGAAAAGCATTTAACTAAAAAGGAAGAGAGGAAGAAAGGAGGGGTGCAAAATAACCAGAAAACAAGCAAGAAAATGGCAGTAGTGAGTCCTTACTTGTCAATATTAACACTGAACGTAAATGGACTCAGTACTCCAGTTACAAGGCATACAGTGGATGAATGAACAAAGAAACAAGACCCAGCTCAGCCGGGCGCGGTGGCTCAAGCCTGTAATCCCATCACTTTGGGAGGCCAAGGCGGGTGGATCACGAGGTTAAGAGATTGAGACCATCCAGGTCAACATGGTGAAACCCCGTCTCTACTAAAGTTACAAAAAATTAGCTGGGCACGGTGGCGCGTGCCTGTAATCCCAGCTACTCAGGAGGCTGAGACAGGAGAATTGCCTGAACCCAGGAGGCGGAGGTTGCAGTGAGCCGAGATCGCGCCATTGCACTCCAGCCTGGGTAACAGGAGTGAAACTCCGTCTCAAAAAAAAAAAAAAAAGAAACAAGACCCAACTCTATGTTTGCGCTTTCTGTTTCGTTGGTTTGTTGGTTTTGAGACAGCGTCTCACTCTATTACCCAGTCTGGAGTGCAATGGTGTGATCATGGCTCACTGCAGCCTCAACCTCCCAGGCTCAGGTGATCCACCCACCACAGTCTCCCATGTACCTGGGACTATGGGTGTACATCACCACGTCCAGATAATTTTTGTATTTTTTGTAGATACAGCATTTCACCACGTTGCCCAGGCTGGTCTCAAACCAACTATATGTTGCCTAAAGAAATCCACTTCATCTATAAAGTCACACACACACTGAAAGTGAAGGTGTGGGGAAAAATAGTCCATGAAACTAGAAATTTTTTTAAAAAGCAAGACAGCTATTCTTATATCAGATAGAATAGACTTACAAATCAAAACCTGTAAAAAGAGACAGAGGACGTAAATACATAATGATAAAGAAGTCAATTCAGCAAGAAGATAATAATGATTATAAATATCGATTCATCCAACACCAGGACTTGCAAGTATGTAAAGCACACAGTAGTAGATCTAAAGGGAGAGACAGGTGGCGTCACAATAGCAGTAGGGTACTTCAACCTCCTCAGTGATGCACAGACCATCCAGAAAGAAAGTCAAAAAGGAACCATCAGAGTCAAACTACACTCCAGACCTAACAGGCTTAACTGACACTTACAGAACACTTCCCCTAACTGCTACAGAATACATTATTTTCATCAGCACATCAAACATTCTCCAGGATGGACCCTATCTTAGACCACAAAACAAGTCTGAACAAAGTAGAAATCATATCAAGTGTTTCTTCTGATCACAATGGAATGAAACTAGAAATCAATAACAGAAAGAAGCTCAGAAACATCACAAACTCATAGAAATTAAGCAACATGCTTCTGAACAACAAATGGATCAATGAAGAAATTAAGAAGAAAACTTAAAAATTTCTTGAAACATAAATCTACGGGATGCAGCACAAGCAATGCAAGAGCGACTTTATAGCAATAAACACGACATCACAAAAGCAGAAGGACTTCAAGTAAGTAACCTGACAATGCACCTTGAGGAATGAGAAAAGCAAGAACAAAGCCAGCCCAGTTAGTAGAAGGAAAGAAAAAAATAAAGATTACAGCAGAAGTAAATTGAGACTGAAAAAAATACAGAAGATCGATGAAATAAAAAGCTGGTTGTTTGAAAAGATAAACAAAATCAACAAAACTTTGGCTAGACTAAGAAAAAGAGAGAAAATTCAAATAAATAACATCAGAAATGAAAAAGGAGATACAGCAACTGAGACCAGGAAATAAAAGCTATCATTAGACACTATTGTGAAGAATCATGTGTCAAGGAATTAAAAAACCTGGAAGTGGATAACTCTATTGACACATACAACCTACCAAGATTGAACCAGGTAAAATAATATAAAATCTCAATAAACCCATGAGGAGTAACAAAACTGAAGCTGTTGGGGACCCTCCCGTGTGAGACTGCAAAGCGGTGTTCACTATACGGGAGGTTGACCCCAGAAGCAGAGCCCGTAGGCAGAGGGAAGTAGAGATAGGGAAGTTGAGGACAGGAAAAAAGGAGAATCTAGCTAAAAGATAACCAGATGGGCAAAACCAGATGGCCCCCCGCATTCATGAGGAAAAAACATTTTGCTACAAGAAACTTGCTTATGAGCACCAAAGATATTATCTTCCATAGCCACCTTTCGCTTAGCTGTCAATTTATTGTATAGAATTGATGATTTAGCTACTTATTTTTCTCCTTCCCATGACATCAATCAGACCCTGAAAACTATATATTCTTAGCCCTCAGATAATAAACTTGATGACAGAGCAATGTCTCTTCATCCCTCCTGACCCCACTTTCTGTCTCCTTTATTATTTCCTGTGTGCTCCCCATTCAGGTTGGAACCCTCTTGCTGGTCAAGAGTTCCCAGCATGAAGCCATAATAAAAAGTCTCCCATCAAAGAAAAGCTCAGGACATGATGGCTTCACTGCTGAGTTTTACCAAACATTTAAAGAAGAAAGAAATTGAAGAGGACATCAAAAAAATAGAAAGATACTCAATGTTCATGGATTAGAAGAATTGATATTATTAAAGTGTCCATACTATCCAAAGCAATCTACAAACTCAATGCAATTTCTATCAAAATACCAATGACATTCCTCAGAAATAGAAAAAACAATATTAAAATTTATATGGAACCACAAAAGACCCAGAATAGCCAAACCTATCCTAAGCAAAAGAACAAAACTGGAGGAATCACAATACCTGACTTCAAATTATACTACAGAGCTATGGTTACCAAAGCAGTATAGCACTAGCATAAAAACAGATATATAGACCGATGGAGCAGAATAGAGAACCCAGAAACAAATCCACACACCTAGAGTGGACTAATTTTCAACAAAGTTGGCAAGAACATACACCGGGGAAAAGACAATCTCTTCAATAAATAGTGCTGGGAAAACAGTATATCCATATATAAAAAACTGAAATGATCTCTATCTCTTGCCATATACAAAAATCAAATCAAAATGGGTTAAAGGCTTAAATCTAAGACTTGAAACTAGAAAACTACTAAAAGAAACCATTAAGAAAATGCTATAGGATATTGGTCTGGGCAAAGATTTTTTGGGGTAAGATCTCAAAAGCACAGGCAGACAAAGCAAAAATAAACAAATGTTATCACATCAAACTAAAAAGCTTCTGTACAGCAAAGGAAACAATCAACAAAGGGAAGAGACACATATAGAATAGGAGAAAATACCTGAAAACTACCCACCTGACAAGGGATTAATAACCAGCTTATATAAGGAGCTCAAACAACTCTACAGGGAAAAAAAATCTAACAATCCAATCAAAAAATGGGCAAAAGATTTGAATAGATATTTCTCAAAAGAAGTCATACAAATGCCAAAGAGGCACACAAAGAGCTGTTCAACATCACTGATTACCAGAGAAATGCAAATCAAAACTGCAATGAGATACTGTCTCACCTCAGTTAAAATGGCTATGTCCAGAAGACAGGCAGCAGTAAATGCTGGCAAGGATGCGGAGCAGAAGGACCCTCGCATACTGTTAATGGTAATGTAAGTTGGTACAAGCACCTATGGAGAACAGTTTGTAGGTTCCTCAAAAAAACTAAAAATAGAGCTATAACATGAGCCAGCAATCCCACTGTTGCATGTATACCCAAAAGAAAGGAAATCAGTGCGTTGAAGAGATATCTGCACTCTTCTATTTGCTGCAGGACTGTTCACAATAGCCAAGATTTGGAAGCCACCTAAATGTCCATCAACAGATGAATGGATAAAGAAAATATGGTACATATACACAAAGGAATACTATTCCCCAGTAAAAAAGAATGAGATCCTGTCATTTACAGCAACGTGGTTGCAACTGGAAATCAATATCTTTCGTGAAATAAACCAGGCACGGAAAGATGAACGTCTCATGTTCTCACTTATTTCTGGAATCTGAAAGTCAAAACAATTGACCTCATAAAGATAGAGTAGAAAGATGATTACCAGTGGCCGAGAAGGGTAGTGGGGAGGGGAGTGGGGGTAGGAGGTAGATGGGGATGGTTAATACGTACAAAAAAAATAGAAAGAACGGATGAGACCCACTATTTGATAGCACAACAGGATTACTATAGTAAATAATAATTTAATGTACATTTTAAAATAACTGAAAGAATATAATTGGATTGCTTGTAACATAAAGGATAAATGCTTCAGGGGATGGATACCCCATTCTCCCTGATGTGATTGTTATGTATTGCATGCCTGTGTCAAAACATCTCACGCATCCCACAAATATATACATCTGCTATGTGCCCACAATTTCTTTTTGAAAAAGAACTAATGTCAATTTCACTAAAACTATTCAATAAGACTTAAGAGAAGGGAATACTTGCAAAGTCATTCTGCAAGGATGGCTTTACCGTGATACTAAAACCAGCCGAGGAAACAATAAGACAATTATAGGTAAAAATCACTGATGAATATAGACGCAAAAGTTCCCAAGAAAATACTAGCTAACTGAATTAAAAAGATCATTCACCATGAACAATTGTGATTCATCCTAGGGATGCAATAATGGTTCAACATATGCAAGTCAATAAACGATATGTCACATTAGCAGAACCAAGACAAAAGCCTGATATAATTCTGATTATATCAGAATATGATATAATCATATTCTGATAAAATTCAATGTCCCTCTATGATAAAAACTCCCATCAAACTAGATATAGAAGGAATACACCTCAAAATTATGAACTCCGCAAATGAAAACGCACAGCTAACATCGTGCTGAGCAGGGAAGAGTTGAAAGCCTTTTTCCTAAGATCTCTAACAATGCAAAGATTCCCATGTTTACTACTCTTTTCAACATAGTCCTGGAAATCCTGGCCAGAGCAATCAGGCAAGAGAAAGAAACGGAATCCAAATTGGAAAGGAAAATCATCAAATTAGCCTTGTTTATAGATGACATGATTTTATGTCATCTATAGAGAAACCTCGGCTCCACCAAAAATAAAAAAACTGTTAGAATTGATAAGTGAATTCAGTAAAGTTGCGGGTTAACACAACTTTCACTAAAAAATCAGTAGTATTTATTTACATCAATAGTGAACAATTAGAAAAAGAAATCAAGAAATTAACCCTCCTTACAATAGCTTCAAACAATATAAAATACCTAGGAGTCAATGTAACCACAGAAGTGAAACATTTATGAAAGGAAAGCTGTAAATCCTGATGAGAGAAACTGAAGAGGACATCAAAAAATGGGAAGACATTCCACGCTCACGGATTATCTGAAAATATTCAGTACTATGGAAGAATTGATATTGTTAAAACAACACTGTCCAAGGCAATTTACAGATTCAATACAATTCCTATCAGAATACCAATACCATTCTTCACAGAAATGGAAACTAAATCCTAAAATCTATACGGAACCGCAAAAGATTCTGAATCGCCAAAGCAATCCTGAGCACAAAGAACAAAGCTGGAGGCAACGCACTGCCTGACTTCAAACTTTACTACAAAGCTATTGTAACTGAATCAGCACGACTTCAAACTTTACTACAAAGCTATTGTAACTGAATCAGCATGGTAGCAGCATAAAAACAGACACACCGGTGAATAGAACAGAATGGAGAACCCAGATATAAATTCGTGCGTTTACAACCAACTGATTTTCAACAAGAGCTCCAAGAATACACAATGGGGAAAGGATTGTCTCTTCAAAAAATGATGCTGGGAAAACTGGATAATTATATGCCCAAGAAACTAGGCCCCTCTCTCTTACCACACAGACAAGCCGAGTCAGAACGGACTGAAGACTTAAATCTAAGACCTGAAACTGTAAAATGACTACAAGTGAACATTTGTTTTGGCACGGATTTTTGGGGTAAGATTTCAAAAGGGCAAAGAACCAAAGCAAAATTGGACAAATGTTAGGAAGATGAGGTGGGCAGATCACCTGAGGTTAGGAGTTCGAGACCAGCCCAGCCAACGTGGCAAAACCCTGTCTCTACTAAAAATACAAAAATTAGCTGGGCATGGTGGTGGACGCCTATGGTCCCAGCTACTCAGAAGGCTGAGGCAGGAGAATTGCTTGAACCCAGAAGGGAGAGGTTGCAGTGAGCTGAGATCGCACCATTGCACTCCAGCCTGGGCGACAGAGTGAAACTCCATCTAAAAAAAAAAGAATGCATAAACGGGATCACATGCAGCTTCTGCACAGCAAAGGAAACAATCGACAAGGTGAAGACACCACCCATAGGGTGGGGGAAAATACTTGGAAGCTGCTCACCTGGCAAGGGATTAACAACCTGAACATGTAAGAGCTCAAACAACTCTCTAGGGAAAAAATCCAATAACTTGATTTAAAAAATGGGCCAAAGATCTGAATAGACATTTCTCAAGGGAAGACAAATGTCCAGCGAGTGTATGAAATAATGCTTAGCTTCAGTGATCATCCCGGGAACGCAGATCAAAACTGCAATGAGGTACTATCTCACCCCAGTTAAGATTGACTTGTTTAAAAAACAGACTAACAAATACTGGCGAGGATACAGAGAAAGGGGAGCCCTCAGACACTGCTGGTGGGCATGGAGGTTAGTACAGCCCCCGTGGAGAACAGGAGGTTCCCCCAAACACGGAAACAGAACTACCATCCAATGCTTCTACTCCACTACTGAGTGTACGCCCAGAAGAAACGACCTCAGGATACTGAGGAGCTCTCTGCATTCCCATGTTTACTGCAGCCAAAATAGAGAATCAATCTGAGTGCCCATCAGCCGATGAATGGCAGAGGAAAATGTACCACATACGCACAAAGGAATATGCTTCGGCCATAGAAAGGAGTGAAACGCTGTCATTTGCAGCAACATGGATGGAACTGGAGGCCATTAGGTCAAGTGAAATAAGCCAGGCACAGAGACAGGTATCACCTCGGGAGCTAAAAACGTGGGTCTCATGAAGGTAGAGAGTAGATTGGTGGATATCAGAGACGAGGAAGGGCAAGGGGAATGAAGAGACGTCAATTAGTGGATACAAACGTACAGTTTGATAGAAGAAATAAGACCTAATTTTTGGTAAGTTAACTATAGTTACAATAATCTATGCTATATTTCAAAATAGCTTGAAGAGAAGAATTTTAATGGTTCTAGCAAGAAAGAAAAGACAAATGTTTAAGGTGGTGGATATCCCGAGTGCACTGATTTGATCTTTACAAAATATGTGAATGCATTAAATTATCACAGTTAGCCTGAAACCATGTACATCTATAATACATCAAACAAAGTCCTGACAAACCTGGATAAATGACGAAACACTGGGATCTTACATTAAAATATAGCATTGTTAGTATGGCAGTTTTACATGCAATAAGCTTTACATTAAATTTAATTTTCAGGCCAAGCACAGTGGCTCATGCCTATAATCCCAGCATTTTGGCAGGCTGAGGTGGATCACTTGAGGCCAGGAGTTTGAGACCAACCTGGGCAATGTAGGGAGATCCTGCTCTACAGAAAATAAAAATAAAAACTTAGCTGAGCATGGTGGTGTGTGCCTGTAATCTCAGCTACTTGGGAGGCTGAGGCAGGAAGGTCACTTGAGCCCAGGAGGTTGAAGCTGCAGTGAGCTGTGATCACACCACTGCACTCCAGCCTTGGCGACAGATTGAGAACCTGTCTCTTAAAAAAAAAGAATTCTTTTGAAATGTTTGTAAAAGTATAGATAATACAATTTAGAGAAATACGAAGATTTACGTTTCAAATATAAAATACATATTACGGAGCCATAAAAATAAAAAGAGTAGTATTGTTACAGAAATGCACAGGCAAACAAAACCCAGCGCAGTGAAGCAGAACCTCCAGAAGCAGGCCTGTGGCCGCGGCAGACGCCCTCACATGCTGCGGAGGCGGCGAATGTGGTAAACGTAGCTGGGAAAGCACCGTTTCAGGAGATTTTAAATCTTTTAAAGCTCCCCTTTTCCACCACCTGGGTAGACATCGGAGCCTCATGGGGTGCCCATGCTAAAATCCCGGTTCACAGCACAGCCTGGAAGTCACTGCGTCCAGCCGGTCATGCCTCTCCAGGGCCCCAGGAAGATGCCCATCGAGCCTCCCTGACCGCCTCCCCTCCGTTTCCCGTGACTAAGACAAGAGCAAGGAGACACAGGCTTTACCTTCCCTCTGATCTGAATAAATTTAATAATAAATTTATCCCACGGCCATAACATTTTCCACCAACAGAACCAATGTTTATATCATTGAATATGGCAACCTTGGGTGATAAATGCTTATAACAAAGTCTTTCTTTCCTTTAAAAAAAAAAAGCCTGCATGCAGGAGAGGCAGGTAAGACAGGCTGGGCTGCGAGCAGCCCTCGGGATTCCTCCTCCCCGTGGGAATCGCTCACAGCACAGCGGACAGACCCTACCGCCCCTTCTGTGGGCTGGGACGCACCCAGCAGACACCACTTGCACGTGGCTTCCTGCCCGGAGCTGCCCCTTGTGAGCGGCAGCTGCAGCTGCGTTCAGGCTTCAGCCGCAGAGCCGCGAGGCGGGGGTGGAGGCCATGTGGCCCCAAAGCCTGAGTGTGCATCCCTGGCCCTTCACAGGAAACTGTCGTGCGGCTGCTCCCCAGACCACAGTGGAAAGAGCCAGGCTCCGTCAGCAGGTCCTTTTAACCTAAAGCACAGTTTCATCTTCACATAAGTGTGAGAAGGTACAAACACGAAGTGATTTATTCCTACAATGCACGATTCCAGAGATAACGTGCCCACACAGCCCACGCAGCACCCACAGCCCACGCAGCCCACACAGCACCCACAGCCCACACAGCACCCACAGCCCACACAGCCCACGCAGCACCCACAGCCCACAGAACCCACACAGCACCCACAGCCCACGCAGCACCCACAGCCCACACAGCCCATGCAGCACCCACGGCCCACACTGCCTACGCAGTACCCACGGCCCACACAGCCCAAACAGCCCACACAGCACCCACAGCCCACACAGCCCATACAGCACCCTCAGCCCATACAGCCCACACAGCACCCACAGCCCACACAGCCCCAGTAGGCACTGAGTATTTTCCAGTGCGGGTACCACGCTAGGCGTCTCCCACAAATGCCTCTCACACCACGGGGCAGGTGTACTCTAGGCTACAGCACAGACATGGAGTCTGAACCGTGGCCTGTGTGAGAGGGAACACAGGCCTCAGCCAGAGAGGGCAGCAGGTCTGCAGTGAGGGGCTGTGCTGTGTGGGCTGTGTGGGCTGTGGGTGCTGCGTGGGCTGTGTGGGCTGAGGGTGCTGCGTGGGCTGAAGGTGCTGTGTGGGCTGTGTGGGCTGTGTGGGCTGTGGGTGCTGTGTGGGCTGTGGGTGCTGTGTGGGCTGTGTGGGCTGTGGGTGCTGCATGGGCTGTGTGGGCTGAGGGTGCTGCATGGGCTGAAGGTGCTGTGTGGGCTGTGGGTGCTGTGTGGGCTGTGTGGACTGTGGGTGCTGTATGGGCTGTGGGTGCTGTGTGGGCTGTGTGGGCCGTGGGTGCTGTATGGGCTGTGGGTGCTGTGTGGGCTGTGTGGGCCGTGGGTGCTGTGTGGGCTGTGGGTGCTGTGTGGGCTGTATAGGCTGTGGGTGCTGTGTGGGCTGTGGGTGCTGTGTGGGCTGTATGGGCTGTGGGTGCTGTATGGGCTGTGGGTGCTGTGTGGGCTGTGGGTGCTGTGTGGGCTGTGGGTGCTGTGTGGGCTGTATGGGCTGTGGGTGCTGTATGGGCTGTGGGTGCTGTGTGGGCTGTGTGGGCTCTGGGTGCTGTGTGGGCTGTGGGTGCTGTGTGGGCTGTGGGTGCTGTGTGGGCTGTATGGGCTGTGGGTGCTGTATGGGCTGTGGGTGCTGTGTGGGCTGTGTGGGCTGAGGGTGCTGTGTGGGCTGTGTGGGCTGTGTGGGCTGAGGGTGCTGTGTGGGCTGTGGGTGCTGTATGGGCTGTGGGTGCTTTGTGGGCTGTGTGGGCTGAGGGTGCTGTGTGGGCTGTGGGTGCTGTGTGGGCTGTATGGGCTGTTGGTGCTATGTGGGCTGTGTGGGCTGTATGGGCTGTGGGTGCTGTGTGGGCTGTGGGTGCTGTGTGGGCTGTGTGGGCTGAGGGTGCTGCGTGGGCTGTGGGTGCTGTGTGGGCTGTATGGGCTGTGGGTGCTGTGTGGGCTATGTGGGCTGTGTGGGCTGAGGGTGCTGTGTGGGCTGTGGGTGCTGTGTGGGCTGTGTGGGCTGAGGGTGCTGTGTGGGCTGTGGGTGCTGTGTGGGCTGTGGGTGGCGTATGGGCTGTGGGTGCTGTGTGGGCTGTATGGGCTGTGGGTGCTGTATGGGCTGTGGGTGCTGTGTGGGCTGTGTGGGCTGAGGGTGCTGTGTGGGCTGTGGGTGCTGTGTGGGCTGTATGGGCTGTTGGTGCTATGTGGGCTGTGTGGGCTGTATGGGCTGTGGGTGCTGTGTGGGCTGTGGGTGCTGTGTGGGCTGTATGGGCTGTGGGTGCTGTATGGGCTGTGGGTGCTGTGTGGGCTGTGGGTGCTGTGTGGGCTGCGGGTGCTGTGTGGGGCTGTATGGGCTGTGGGTGCTGTATGGGCTGTGGGTGCTGTGTGGGCTGTGGGTGTTGTGTGGGCTGTATGGGCTGTGGGTGCTGTGTGGGCTGTGGGTGCTGTGTGGGCTGTGGGTGCTGTGTGGGCTGTGTGGGCTGTGGGTGCTGTGTGGGCTGTGGGTGCTGTGTGGGCTGTGTGGGCTGTGGGTGCTGTGTGGGCTGTGGGTGCTGTGTGGGCTGTATGGGCTGTGGGTGCTGTGTGGGCTGTGGGTGCTGTGTGGGCTGTGTGGGCTGTGGGTGCTGTGTGGGCTCTGGGTGCTGTGTGGGCTGTATGGGCTGTGGGTGCTGTGTGGGCTGTGGGTGCTGTGTGGGCTGTGTGGGCTGTGGGTGCTGTGTGGGTTGTATGGGCTGTGGGTGCTGTGTGGGCTGTGGGTGCTGTGTGGGCTGTGTGGGCTGTGGGTGCTGTGTGGGCTGTATGGGCTGTGGGTGCTGTGTGGGCTGTGGGTGTTGTGTGGACTGTATGGGCTGTGGGTGCTGTGTGGGCTGTGGGTGCTGTGTGGGCTGTGTGGGCTGTGGGGGCTGCGTGGGCTCTGGGTGCTGTGTGGGCTGTGTGGGCTGTGGGTGCTGTGTGGGCTGTATGGGCTGTGGGTGCTGTGTGGGCTGTGGGTGCTGTGTGGGCTGTGTGGGCTCTGGGTGCTGTGTGGGCTGTATGGGCTGTGGGTGCTGTGTGGGCTGTGGGTGTTGTGTGGACTGTATGGGCTGTGGGTGCTGTGTGGGCTGTGGGTGCTGTGTGGGCTGTGGGTGCTGTGTGGGCTGTATGGGCTGTGGGTGCTGTGTGGGCTGTGGGTGTTGTGTGGACTGTATGGGCTGTGGGTGCTGTGTGGGCTGTGGGTGCTGTGTGGGCTGTGGGTGCTGTGTGGGCTGTATGGGCTGTGGGTGCTGTGTGGGCTGTGGGTGCTGTATGGGCTGTGGGTGCTGTGTGGGCTGTATGGGCTGTGGGTGCTGTGTGGGCTGTGTGGGCTGTGGGGGCTGCGTGGGCTGCGGGTGCTGTCTGGGCTAGTCCTTGGGAAGACGGTGGGTGCTGGAGGGCTTCATTCTAGCTCAGAATTCCCAGAACTCAACGGACAACCACAGGCCAGCAAAACCTGTGTATAAAACCTAAAGGTCCCACACGAAATCTCACAGGCCTGATAGCAGAGGAATCTGTACCAGCTTCACCACCCAAGACTCTTCATCCTTCCATATAAAATGGAAATACTTGTATTCTTCCAGTGTTGCCAAAAAGATGCAAAGAGAATATTTGGATACAATTGGCACAGGGCTGAAAATCTGGAAGGCACCATGGATTTCCCAGCACAGCACCCGGCACATGGAAGGGACTTCATTTGCTGAGCAAACCACCTCGCACATGGGAGGCACCTTCAAGTGCCCAGCATGGAACCTGGCACTCGGAAGACCCCTTTACTCACCCAGCACAGCACCGACCACATGGAAGCTACTTTCATTTGCCCAGCACAGCATCTGGCACATGGAAGCTATTTACCTACTACAGGACCTGGCTGTTGGAAGCTTCCTTCACTTACCCAGCATGGGATCCGGCACATGGGAGGCACCTTCACTGACCCGGCATGGGATCCGGCACATGGGAGGCACCTTCACTGACCCAGCACAGCATCTAACGTAAGGTAGACACCTTCCTTTACCCAGCACAGCACCCGGCACATGGAAGGGACTTCATTTGCTGAGCAAACCACCTCGCATATGGGAGGCACCTTCAAGTGCCCAGCATGGAACCTGGCACTCGGAAGACCCCTTCACTCACCCAGCACAGCACCTGGCACATGGAAGCTATTTACCTACTACAGGACCTGGCTGTTGGAAGCTGCCTTCATTTACCCAGCATGGGATCCAGCACATGGAAGGCACCTTCATTTACCCAGCACAGCACCCATCACATGGAAGTACCTACATTTACTCAGGACCTTCATGTACCCGGCACAGCATGTAGCACAGGAAGGTGCCTTTACCTACCCAGCAGAACACCTACCACGTGGGAGGGACCTTCATGTACCCAGCACAGCACCTAGCTAAAAGAAGCACCATCCATTTACCTGTCACAATGCAGAAGACAGTAAAAGGCCCCTTGGTTTATGTAGCCCAGGGCTTAGAACAAGGAAAACGTCATGCATTTACCATGCAGGGCTCCTGCAGCATCACATGTGCCATTTACCGGTCACTAACTAGCACAGTACGGGCAAATCCCTCATCCATCCTGGAATATCACAAACTCATGTCAGAAGCGTAAATCTGAGGGAATGAATTTCAGTATCCAGTGTGGCCAGGCTCCAGGGTCTGCTTGGGTGAGGCTGACCACCAGGGTGGACAGCACCCAGCCCTGTGTGGCAGTGGGGCCTGGACGAGGAGGGAGACGTCCCTGCTGCCCTCAGCAAATGTCCATTGACTCCCACTCGCTCATCACGAGGCTGCCCCTCCTGCCATGGTGGCACAGCCAGGCCTCTGCTGGCACCTGCTGCCCCTCATCAGCTGACCCAGCCACTAAGACTTTACATATCAGGACCTTAATCTTGCCACATCAATTTCCTAATTTCAGAATTGTTAAAACGTTTTGAAAAATTCAATTTTGAACTGAAGACACCAGTGGCTTGTTTTAGTTTAAAAAAGTCTTCACAGGCACCTCCCTGTGTTTCTGGAGCCAAATCTCGCCAGTCCTGGAGCAGCTCGGACAGGCCCTGGCCATGGGGCCTCAGAGGCAAACCGCTCTGACACTGTGTGTGCCAGCACAGGCCCGGGGGCTTCTGCTTTGCCCCCTCAGTCCAACAGCAGGTACACGTGGAGACTGACCCTGTGGGCACACAAGGCAGGGCGGCTGAGGGCCGGGGCTGTGGGAGGAATCCTGGCCTCCATGACACTTCAGGGAAACCGCCAGTCCTGTCCAGGCTTCTGCTAGCGCCTGCCTCTTCCCATGGACGACACAGGCTTCTCTCCTTGACACAACAGAAAAGAAAGGCCCTGTGTGGGTTTTCCAGAAACACAGTTGTCAGAACACAGCATGAGCCACCACAAGATGTCCGTGATGGCAGCAGCTGCCAGAGGCCAGGGACAGAGGAGGGGGCTGGGGGAGTCGCAGTCAACTGTGCTCCTGCTCCCTGGGGTGGCTCCAAGGCAGAGCATGTGAGGGGAATATTGTGTGTCAGCTTGGCTGGGCCAGGCGGTGTCCAGATACTCATGTCAGCTTGGCTGGGCCACGCGGCGTCCAGATATTCGGTCTGCAAGGATGCATTGGGATGAGATGGACGGTTGAATCGGGAGACTCAGTGAAACAGACCACTCCCAGGGTAAGTGGGCCTCGGCCGACCCAGTGAAGTCCTGAAGACACCAAAGAGGCCAACCTGCCCGAGGAGGAGGGGACTCCTGCCTGACGGCTTGAACCGGGACCTTGGTCTTTTTGGGCTCTGAACTGAATTGGTTTTCCTGGGCTCTGAACTGAGTTGGTTTTCCTGGGCTCTGAACGGATTGGTTTTCCTGGGCTCTGAACTGAGTTGGTTTTCCTGGGCTCTGAACGGATTGGTTTTCCTGGGCTCTGAACTGAGTTGGTTTTCCTGGGCTCTGAACTGAATTGGTTTTCCTGGGCTCTGAACTGAATTGGTTTTCCTGGGCTCTGAACTGAGTTGGTTTTCCTGGGCTCTGAACGGATTGGTTTTCCTGGGCTCTGAACTGAGTTGGTTTTCCTGGGCTCTGAACTGAATTGGTTTTCCTGGGCTCTGAACTGAATTGGTTTTCCTGGGCTCTGAACTGATTGGTTTTCCTGGGCTCTCGAGCTTCCTAACTTCAGACCTTGGGATTTTCCAGCCTCCACAATCTCGTGAGCCAATTCCTTATAATGATGTCTTTCTATCTGTCTATCTCTCATTATCTGCCTGTCTATGCACCCATCCATCCACTTATTCACCCACTGACCCTGTCTGTCTGTCTACTTGCCTGTTATCTGTCTGTCTGCCTGCCTATCCCATGGGCTGTTTCTCTGGAGAAACCCGACGATCCAAGTGTGCTGCCGAGAGGCATATCTGCTTGAGTAACTCTTTCATTAGCAAACGCCTTTTTGTCCACGTGCACACAGCAGGCACTTAATAAATGAATTACTGCTCTGGCTCTGCTGCCAGCAGGTGCACCTTTTGGGAGACAGCCAATCCTAACTGCGTCCCACTGATGCAGCCCTGACTAACCCTGCTGGAAGGCACAGGTGCGGAGGTGCCCGGTTGAGCTCCCAAGGTGCCCCCAGAGCTGTGACTCCACCCAGCAAGATCAACACATCAAGCCGCCATGGTTCGAGCATGTCCTAACACCGCAGTGGCAAACGAGGAGAGCACAGACACATCTGTGCTCAGACCCCACAGGCCTGAGTCCTGCGGTACAGCTGGCCAGAGCCTGGCCCTTGCCCACTGTCCCCACAGTGTGCCCTCATGACCACTGTCCCCACAGTGCGCCCTCAGACCCCGGTACAGCTAGCCAGAGCCTGGCCCTTGCCCACTGTCCCCACAGTTCGCCCGACACTGACATTCTTCCTCAGCAGGCACTTCCCATGCCCCGTGTTTGCTTCATTACCCATCTGCAGATGAGGCCAACGCGACCTGCAAAGGGATCACCTGCCCATGGCCATGGGCCTGGATTGCTGGGTCCAACTCCTGTTTGGCCCCTCCTGTCCCAGGGGTTCCCCTGTACCAGCCCCCGACCCTGGCCACCGACAGCTCAGTCTGTCTGTGGCAAGCGGCCTTAGACATGTCCCCCACAGGTTCTCTCCATGGACCTGTCTCTCCTGGCTGCAGGGGGCAGGAGCACCAGGGAGGGGGCCTGAGGGGTGGAGGATGCTGGGGAGACACGGACTCTGGGTTCCTTGAGAAGCTGTGAGCACCAGGGTGCCCTGTACACAGCCAAGCCTCAGTCGCCTGTGCACGTGTGTGTGCAGGTGTTCAGAAGTGCAAGTGTGAGTAAACATAATGTGTGTGTGCCATGTGTGTCAGTGCTTGAGTGTGTGCACACGTGTGTGCATGTGTATGCCTATGTGTGTGCCTGTATGTGTGTGTGTGCATGTGTGTGTGCAGTGTGTAAGTATGTGTGCATGTGTGTGTGGTGAGTGAGCATGTATGCATGTGTGTGTGCATGTGTGTGTGCAGTGTGTAAGAATGTGTGCATGTGTGTGCGCTGAGTGAGCATGTATGCATGTGTGTGTGCATGTGTGTGCAGTGTGTAAGCATGTGTGCATGTGCGTGTGGTGAGTGAGCATGTATGCATGTTGTGTGCAGTGTGTAAGCATGTGTGCATGTGTGTGTGCTGAGTGAGCATGTATGCATGTGTGTGTGCATGTGTATATGGGAGGTGTGTGTGCACATTTGTGCATGTGTGTTCCTGTGTGGTGTGTGTGCATGCATTTTTATATGTGGTGTGTGTATGTGTGTTTATATATGGTGAGTGAGCATGTGTGTAAGTGTGTGCATGTGCTTTATGTGTGGTATGTGTACATGTGTGTTTGTGTGTGGTGTGTGTGCATGTGTGTTTTTATGTGTGGTGGGTGTGCCTGTGTTTTTATGTGTGGTAAATGTGAGCATTTATGTGCATATGCATTTGTGTGTGTATGAGTGTGTGCATATTTTTAATGTGTGGTGAGTGTGAGCATTTGTGTGCATATGTGTTTATGTGGTGAATGTGAGCGTGTTTGTGCATGTGTTTTTATGTGTGGTGAGTGTGAGCACTTGTGTGCATATGTGCTTGTGTGTGGTGAGTGAGCATGTGTGCATGTGAGTGCACGTGTGTTTGTGTGTGGTGGGTGTGTGACTGTGCATGTGTTTTTATGTGTGGTGAGTGAGCACTTGTGCGTGCATATGTGCTTGTGTGTGGTGAGTGTGAGCATGTGTGTGTGAGTGCAAGTGTGTTTGTGTGTGGTGGGTGTGTGACTGTGCATGTTTTTGTATGTGGTGAGTGTGAGCACTTGTGTGTGCATATGTGCTTGTATGTGGTGAGTGTGAGCATGTGTGTGTGAGTGCACGTGTGTTTGTGTGTGGTGGGTGTGTGACTGCATGTGTTTTTGTGTGTGGTGAGTGTGAGCACTTGTGTGTGCATATGTGCTTGTGTGTGGTGAGTGTGAGCATGTGTGTATGAGTGCACGTGTGTTTGTGTGTGGTGGGTGTGTGACTGTGCATGTGTTTTTGTGTGTGGTGAGTGTGAGCACTTGTGTGTGCATATGTGCTTGTGTGTGTGGTGAGTGTGAGCATGTGTGTGTGAGTGCACGTGTGTTTGTGTGTGGTGGGTGTGTGACTGTGCATGCGTTTTTGTGTGTGGTGTGAGCACTTGTGTGTACATACGTGCTTGTGTGTGTGGTGAGTGTGAGCATGTGTGTGTGAGTGCACGTGTGTTTGTGTGTGGTGGGTGTGTGACTGCATGCGTTTTTGTGTGTGGTGACAGCATTTGTGTGCATATGTGCTTGTGTGTGGTGAGTGTGAGCATGTGTGTGTGAGTGCACGTGTGTTTGTGTGTGGTGGGTGTGTGACTGTGCATGTTTTTGTATGTGGTGAGTGTGAGCACTTGTGTGTGCATATGTGCTTGTATGTGGTGAGTGTGAGCATGTGTGTGTGAGTGCACGTGTGTTTGTGTGTGGTGGGTGTGTGACTGCATGTGTTTTTGTGTGTGGTGAGTGTGAGCACTTGTGCGTGCATATGTGCTTGTGTGTGGTGAGTGTGAGCATGTGTGTATGAGTGCACGTGTGTTTGTGTGTGGTGGGTGTGTGACTGTGCATGTGTTTTTGTGTGTGGTGAGTGTGAGCACTTGTGTGTGCATATGTGCTTGTGTGTGTGGTGAGTGTGAGCATGTGTGTGTGTGAGTGCACGTGTGTTTGTGTGTGGTGGGTGTGTGACTGTGCATGCGTTTTTGTGTGTGGTGTGAGCACTTGTGTGTACATACGTGCTTGTGTGTGTGGTGAGTGTGAGCATGTGTGTGTGAGTGCACGTGTGTTTGTGTGTGGTGGGTGTGTGACTGCATGCGTTTTTGTGTGTGGTGACAGCATTTGTGTGCATATGTGCTTGTGTGTGGTGAGTGTGAGCATGTGTGTGTGAGTGCACGTGTGTTTGTGTGTGGTGGGTGTGTGACTGCATGTGTTTTTGTGTGTGGTGAGTGTGAGCACTTGTGTGTGCATATGTGCTTGTGTGTGGTGAGTGTGAGCATGTGTGTGTGAGTGCACGTGTTTGTGCATGGTGGGTGTGTGACTGTGCATGTGTTTCTGTGTGTGGTGAGTGTGAGCACTTGTGTGTGCATATGTGCTTGTGTGTGTGGTGAGTGTGAGCATGTGCGTGTGTCACTGGTGCCAAGGGAGCCTGTACCAATGGAAACACAGTGTTGTCCTGAAGCCATTTGAAAGACAGGAAGGAAGGCCAGGTAAGGGGGTGGGCACAGCCTGCTGGGCCACTAATTGAAGAGCCAAGCACCGCAGCGACCTTGGGCTCTTAGCCCCAGGGATGTGTCCTTGGGCCTTGGGGTGAGTGATGGCTGCCCCGGCGAGCAACCTGTGCTGCTGCCTGACCCGCAGAGAGTCATCAGCCTTGCCTGAGCGGGAGGCTGTGGGGTGGGGGTGTGAGGGAGGAGAACTCAGGGAGAAGCCAGAGCAGTGCCAGAGCAGCTCGAGGCAAAGGCAGGTTTTCACCTGGCAGTGAAGGAGGAGAGGTGGGAGGGACAAAGGGACCCTAAGCCCCAGCCCCCAGCTCAGCTTCTTTGCTTGTGTCACTACAAAGGACGCTCACCCACCCACCCCTCACCTCATGGCAGCCCTGGCATGTACAGGAAGGAGCTGGTCCGAGAGCACGTACGTGGCCGGGGCAGGTGCGAGTGAGTCAGGGAACATTCTCCGTGCGCCAATGCTTCACTCGGGCCAACCTTCCTGCTGCTTCCAGATGCCCGTTTCCTCTTCTTAACCTGAAAAGTGTTCATCTGGCACTCCGACCTTCCCCCCAAACACACACACACACACACACACACACACACACACACATGCAGACATCACAGAGGCTGAGGCATGCCAAGCCTGCCGGTGCAGGGGAAAGAACCCCATGAATTCTGTCTGCAGCTGTGTTGTTTGGAACAAGGGCGCGCGCCATCTCCCCAGTCTGCGCACTCCAGGAGTGAGGCCAGTGGTGCTAAAAGGGTGCAGACGAGCTCGGGCCTTGAGTTGCTCCCAGCCCTCTAGAGCCCTCGCAGCTTTCGTCCTCAGAGATTGGCCAAGGCCAGCATGGCCCCTAGTTTGATGACAGGGTGGAAAAATAGAAATGAATGGCAGGATTTCCCCCCGTTGCTGGGAAAGCAGCATTACAGAGACACGAAAGCGCGGGTACACCCAGGACGAGGGTCACACAGGCAGAGCAGAGCACCCAGGACGAGGGTCGCACAGGCAGAGCAGAGCACCCAGGACGAGGGTCACACAGGCAGAGCAGAGCACCCAGGACGAGGGTCACACAGGCAGAGCAGAGCACCCAGGACGAGGGTCGCACAGGCAGAGCAGAGCACCCAGGACGAGGGTTGCACAGACAGAGCAGAGCAGGTTTTCAGAGCCCAGTGTCTTCGTTTGTGTTTATTGTTGCTAAAAATAAAAGCAAGAAGTTAAACACAAGGAGGGAAAAACGATTTCCTGAGGCCAAAGTGTCTAGATGTGGGGCTGCTTTCCCATAACACTGCGTTCTCCTTGTTAAATATTTAAAGCGTAGACACGACACAGATGGAGTGAGGTGTCCACACCCATGAGAACATGTGTGTGACGGCATGGTCATATATTAATGTATGTGACTATACTCGGTCAATGTTTATCCAGGAATAAACGAAACAGCCTACAGAACATTAACAACCCATCACTGATTATACAACGCAGAGGGTCAAAACCCAGCGTCCTCTCCGCAAAAGAAGTGGGTGACTCCAGTGAAGGCAGACACTAACCTTTCTGGCCGTTCCAGCCAATGCTTCCCATAGAAAGGGGCACCATGACTGTGAGAAGAGTCACGTCTCTCGGGACTTCTCCCACTCTCTCTGTGTACTAAAACTTTTCATTTCTCCTGCTCTTTCTCCCAGTCTCTCTCCCTGGCTCACTCTGCTCCTTGCTGACCGTCCCCACCTTGGGGCCAGCACCAGCTCTGTGTCCCCATGCAGGGCATCTTTTGTCCCAGGTGGTGGGCACAGCACGGTCATGGGAAGTGAAGGCATGCTCCCTGCTTGGGGAATTGCTGCCACAGGTGGCAGGCGAGAAGCACAGGGGATCCTCATGTGTCTTGTTTTGCAACTGGCCCATCATGACTGGGGCCTCCAGGACAGGTCGTCTCAATGCCCACATCCTCCTGGAATCCACACAGGACAGGTCGTCTCAATGCCCACATCCTCCTGGAATCCACACAGGACAGGTCGTCTCAATGCCCACATCCTCCTGGAATCCACACAGGACAGGTCGTCTCAATGCCCACATCCTCCTGGAATCCACGCACCCTGTGAACAGGAGCCATTGATCTCAATGCTCAGAAACTGCTGTCATCTTCCATGGCCGTCACAGAGCCACAGAGCCACAAGGAGAGGCATCACGGGCACAGTTCCTGTTATTTTCCTAGACACGTCCCGGGAAAGGGGTCAACCGGATCCCAAGCCAAAGACATTGGCATCATCGTCACCTGCTTAATTCCAGATTTGTGGTGGGTCCCATGCATTTGGCAAATGTGCACGATCTGAATGCACAGCAAAGTTTAATCACCACTGGCCTAGGGAAGACTCTAATGTGAGAGGCAGACGCCGAAAGCAAAACTCAAACATGTAACATCGCAGAGCCTCCTGAAACGCTGGTGAAAGCAGCAAACGTCCTCGGAATTATTCCTTTACGAAGGTGCTTAAGCTCTAATTTATATTGTAAAGTACACCAGTTATCATTAACTGTGTAATTATACCCCAATATACAGTACTATGTTTCAGTGTTCTGTTTTGGGCATCCCACAGAGATGACACCTGGATCCCTGGTCTAAGGAAAACCGAGCTCACAGGATGGACGTTTACTGTCAGGGGAGGTTTTTAAACCTAAATTCTGGAGTTATTCCCCAGGTTGGACGTTTACTGTCGGGGGAGGTTTTTAAACCTGAACTCTGGAGTTATTCCCCAGGTTGGATGTTTACTGTCGGGGGAGGTTTTTAAACCTGAACTCTGGAGTTATTCCCCAGGGTGGACGTTTACAGTCAGGGGAGGTTTTTAAACCTAAATTCTGGAGTTACTCCCCAGGTTGCACTGGGCTGCAAAGGACCTGAACCGGAGCTTGTAAGAAAGGACCTGCCCAGGCCTTGAAGGCAAGGGAGGGCACGGGGCCTCTGCACAAGCACCAGAGACCCCTCCAGAGCCGGGGAGGAAGGAAGCCACAGCCTAGAAGGACAGGGCTGGTGGCCACAGGGGCAGGGAGGCAGTGGTGAGGACTCCTGGCAGTCACACCAGGTGGGAGCCACAGCCCACCCCGACAGACACACAGTGTTGGACGAGCTGGAGTCGGCAGGGCAGGAGGGCTGGAAGCCTGGGTGTGGACGGCTGGGGGCGCCCCTGGCACCTGGCAGCCACCCCAGCCTGGGTCTCTGAAGTCGGGGCTGTGCTCTGGGGAGCCTGTGGGTTCAGGGGATTATCCAGCTCTGGAGCCTGAGAGGGAGGACTGAGTAGACACCAGCACTGGGGCTCCGGGCTCAGGACTGTGGCAGATGGGGGTGGCTGGGGTCTTTCAGCCCTTGCCCTGCCCTTGATTCCCCTCTTTCGACAGCTGCAGGGGGAGGAGAATGCCAACTTATCTTTGGACAAAGATGCTGCCTCTGCCTGGGACAGTAGCCAGCAGCCCACCCAGCCCAGGGCACTGTCTGCGCTGTACAGTATGACTGACGGGACCCTTCCCATACGCACATAGGCATGCCGCCCCAGGGAACATGGGTGCACAGGTCTGCGTGAGGGAGGAGGAGGCTCAGGACCTCTGCAAAGCAACACTTGAAAAACATCCCATCAACCAGGCTCTGTCCTGTGAAGCAGGAGGAGAAAACCACAGAGGAAAGGAGCTCAGCTCTTCCGCAGCTTCCCCATTTGGGCTTCCTGGCCACTGTGCCTGAGGACACCCTGGGCCACCGGGGCATGGAGGCAGCTGAGGGCTGGCTGGATCCCTGGGAGCTAGTGCACCCCTTGGCCTCCTGTCACCACCCCGGGATGCCTCCACCCATGCAGAGCATCTCCAGGCCTGGCCATTCCTCTAGTCCTGAACTAAGAAAGCTGAGTGGACCCATTTCCCAAGCCAGCCAGCCACAGTAGGCCCCAGCCCAGCTCTGCACACGGCCCCCGCCAGCTGTGAGAGGCATGTTGTCACACATGAGGGGGACATGCTTGGCCTCCCTCCCCCTCGACCTCCTCACCTGGGAAGTGGGAATGGCGATGGTTACTGCTGTGCCCCGGGTGCTGGGCAGGTTTAAACAGGGAGTCCACAGAACACCACGCACCTGGCCAAGGCTCCTAGGATGTGGCTTTGTGTGTAGGTGCTGGTGGAGGCTGCTGCTATGGCAGCTCAGCCCTCAGGAGCCCTCCCTCCTGAAGCTCTGTGGCCAGGTCAGCCTCGGCACGCCAGGCTCCCTCCACACCCCAGGGCCTGTGTGTCCTTGGGTCACATTGTGTTGGATGCAAGGGCTTCAGTCACCACCTTGAAACAGGTGATCCACAAATCCACTTCTCAAAGCCAAGCCTCTGGCTGAGCGCCAGGCCAGTTATCCCTTCCTCACTTCCATGAAAGAGAATCTTATCACTGATTCCTGGCAAATTCTCATTTGCTGTCCACGAGCAAGCTCAGCACTCTGGCAGAGGCGCAGTGGCCTGTGAATGTGCGCAAGCTCTGCAGGCAATCGCCAAGGCTCCAGGGCACCCCCCACACGTGCCGTGACCCTGGGCAGGTGCGCTGTCCCCAGTCACGTGCCTCAGAGTCTGAGAGGTGCGAGTGAGCATGTAAAGTACCAAGCACACTGTCAGGCAGGACAGCTGCTCCGTGAGTAAAAATTAAACATCAAATGGAACCAAAGTGAGTTAGTTTTCCAGTGCCCCAGAAAGGTGTTATATCCAGGGTCTGCTGAGTTACAAAAGGTTTCTTCTCTAATGAGCAAAGGTTACAAAGGTTTGCTTCTATTATGAGCCAATGAAGACCTTTTATACATTTTATATATATATATATATAAAACATATGTGTATATATATAAACCTATGTTATATATATATAAAACATATATATATAACATATGTATATATATATACAAGATTTAGTCGTTCTATCTTTCTATGCACCAAAATTTTAATATACAAAGACATATTTGTATAAATGCTATTAAAACTTTTATTGTACTTGAGGTTCCGGGGAGCATGTGCAGATCATGCAGGATTGTTGCATAGGTACACACGTGGCAAGGTGGTTTGCTGCTTCATCTCCCCATCACCTATATCTGGTACTTCTCCCCTCATTATCCCTCCCCCCCATCCCCAATGTCCCTCCCCTAGTCCCCACTAACTGACCACATTATGTGATGCTTCCCTCCCTGTGTCCACATGTTCTCATTGTTCAGCACCCGCCTATGAGTGATAACGTGCAGTGTTTGGTTTTCTGTTCTCGTGTCAGTTTGCTGAGAATGATGGTTTCCAGATTCATCCATGTCCCTACAAAGGACACGAACTCATCATTTTTTATGGTTTCGTAGTATTCCATGGTGTACATGTGCCACATTTACCCAGTCCAGTCTACCATCAATGGGCATCTGGGTTGGTTCCAGGTCTTTGCTATTGTAAACAGTGCTGCAATGAACATTCGTGTGCATGTGTCCTTATAGTAGAACGATTTATAGTCCTTTGGATATATACCCAGTAATGGGATTGCTGGGTCAAATGGAATTTCTATTTCTAGGTCCTTGAGGAATCCCACACTGTCTTCCACAGTGGTTGAACTAATTTACACTCCCACCAGCAGTGTAAGAGTGTTCCTATTTCTCCACATCCTCTCCAGCATCTGCTGTCTCCAGATTTTTTAATGATCTCCATTCTAACTGGCGTGAGATGGTATCTCAATGTGGTTTTGATTTGCATCTCTCTAATGACCAGTGATGATGAGCATTTTTTCATATGTTTGTTGGCCTCATGTATGTCTTCTTTGGTAAAGTGTCTGAAAAATCTGGAACACTTTACGAATTTGCGTGTCATCACGCGGGGGCCACGCCAATCCTCTCTGCACCGTTCCAATTTTAGTGTATGTGCTGCCGAAGCAGGCATTAGAATTTGCGATATACAGAAAGAAGTAGCTACTTATATACAATTATTGGCAATCAGAACATAATGACAATTTAAAGAGAATTGAACACATTATTTTTTATGATAGTTACTGAAGGCTGACTTTAAACACATTTGGGCTATCAAAATGTTAAGTTTAGACCCATTTATTTGAGAGCATTGGAAGAATTTATTTATGAAAATGTATTTGTATTGTATGCCTTTGAAAACATTTTGAGGTAGTTCTCAAAAAATAGACAATGCAAATGGGAATTCAGAAGGAAATGGGTAAGGGAAATATGGGAGAAATTGACTTTTTAAAAAATACAAAATCAACATAGTCCTTGCAATCATAAACAAAATTTGGCCCTGAGCTACCTCGCAGCCAAGGCAAAAATGTAACATGGTTTATCAAAAACACTTTTAGTTTCTATTTCTCAGGAAAATATATTATTAACACTAATTTTCAGGAGAAATTTCTCACATGGTACAAATATAGGGGCATTAGTTACTTCTTTAAAGCACAATTTTCTAAAGAACCATCTTAAAGTAAATTACAAACTTGAACTTACGTTACTGTGTTTGAAGAAAACTGCTATTAAAGTTCAGGAAATAATACTCAAGACTCAAGTACAACCATTGAAAGGAATTCCAGACTAGGTGTGATCATGAATTTTGTGTCACCTTGGGGGGCCATTGTGCCCAGCTGCTTGGTCAAACACCCGTCCAGCTGCTCCTGTGGAGGTGTTTGCAGATGTCATCGACGACTACAATCAATTGACTTTGCATAAAGCCAGTTCCCCTCCACATGCAGGTGGGCCTTGTCCAATCAGTCGAAGGAGTAAAACCTGGGTAAAAGTAAAGCTGAGGTTTCCCAGAGGAGTTCGGCCTCAAACACGTAACACAGAAGCCCTGCCTGACTTCCAGCCTGGCCTGCAGATTTCAGATCTGCCGGCCCCAACAACCACATGAGCCAATTTTGAAAAACAAGTCCCTAGAATTATGCATCCGTTGGTTCTGTTTCTCTGGAGAACCTGACTAATAGGCTGGTTGTTCAGGGATTCAGCTTCAAAAGACCAAGGCACAGGATGCCTGGGGGCGTGATGGAGGCACCTCTGTCAGCACAAGGAACTCTCCCTGAGCACCTTTCCTCACCGCTCAGCCTTCAGCAGAGGCCACCAAACAGGCAAGTTTGAGGGGCTGGGGTTCTAATTGGGCTACACACCTACACGTGTCAGCGACCAAAAGCCATCAGATCATGCAAGTGAAAAGTGGATGAGTGGCCACAGCCCCACTCTCCACCCCTGGGGGATGACCAGCAAGAACCCCAAGCCCTGGGAGGCAGTCAGGGTGCTCCGGGAGGCAGCTGTGGGCTAGTCCCAGCACCAGTGCAAGAACCGACCCCACTGATGCCGTCCTCACCTGGATGACTTTCACAGTGGGTTCCGTCATCCATGCTGGGCGTGAACGACATTTTCCCACATCATCACCCAGAAGGAGTTCCCTGCAATACATACTTCTGGGCAGCTAAACAAGCTGACCTGTTGCCATGATTTATCTTTGAATAACTACCTGCTTCCAAAGCCAACGTGGGGCCAGGACAGCCCTGTGGTCACTGGGGCAGGCAGCTCTGTGGACTGCCTAGAATCCGTGCCGCCCTGGGCTTTTTTACATTTAGTAAATATTTTCAGCATCGTCTCCTATTCCTGTGGTCAGAACAGAGAGTAGACAACGCGAATTCTTCTAAAAGCATAAAACTGAATCACATGATTTTAGCCCAAGGCATTATTCATTTGCTTTCAGCTCCTCAGGGCAGGTTCAACGCAGACCTGGCTGGTCTTTCAAACAGCCCAAATCCATGCGCGGGGTTGTGCCCCAGCACTAAGCATGCCAACAGAGCCCCAGTGCTGCCAGGGCTCGTGTTCACTGCAGCTGAGACGTGAGTGGATTTACATGAGGAGGTGGTGACAACCTTCTCTCCCCCACACACTCCTCCAATTATCCCTTTTCACGGCCTGATTACCATGGGAACTGAGGGCTCCCTCAGCGAAACTGCCGGCCTTTCTGTAGTCAGCATTCAGACACACGACCCAGGAGAGGGACAGAGACAGAATGCAAAAGGGGAGAAGGAAGCAGGAGAGATCCTGGAGAGCCCGTCAGACAGGCGATGAGCCCAGACCCAGATCCGGGGGCATGGGGGCTGTCCCAGAGCTGCCCAGGAGGTGTGCATGCACACGCACACATACACAGACAACGTATGCACACAGGTATACCTACATACACAATGCACACATGCCAACACACCTACACACAAATACACACATGTATGCACACATGCCCACACACATGAACACACCTACATGTATATGCACACATGTACACATAATGCACATGCGCACACACCTACACATGCAAAAACCAACATGCATGCACTCATGCACACACCTTCACTTGCACACATGCACATGCACAAATCTATACACACATGCACACACCTTCACACATGCATATAAACAAATCCACACACACGCATATACACAAATCCACACACATGCATATACACACATACACACATACACATGCACACACACGTGCACACATATGCACACACCTTCACACAAATGTGCACATATACACACATGTGTACACCTACACATTCACACACATGCACATGAGCAAATCTATACACACATGCAGATACATACATGCATGCACATACCTACACACCTAAGCACATGCACACACATACACATGCACACACACACATGCACACATGAACATGCAATATCGCACATATGCAAATACACAAACCTAGAAGTACATGCACACATCCACATATGTGCACACGCCCACAGACATGTGCATATGCCCATACACACACATAGATGTGTGTAAACTGCAAGAACTATTTTTATAACGTCTAAACCTTGGAGTTCAAGAAGCCCAAGCAGCCGCCACGGGGTCCTCGTCCCTGAGAGCCTCTCTGCATTTTGGAAGAGATGGACAGGGCCCGGTACTGTGCAGCGGAAAACACCAGCCAGCAGAATAGGCTAGGAGGACTCATGCCTCCGCGGGAAGTAGGCCCAGAGCAGCAGGGGCTACAGAGTAGCTGAGTCCCCAGGCAGGGGTGTGGGTCGGAAACAGAGGCCCATGGCAGTGGCCCTGCTCTCATGGCAGAGATTCTCGGGGATCACAGGGAATGTGGCCTCCTTGCTGAGCATGTCAGCGTTGGGAACGTGGGAATGAATTTACTCCAGCTCCTCTCCTCACCTGCAAGGGCTTGTGGAGGTCCTCGAGCTCTGTGACTTTTAAGGAATAAAAGGAGGAAAGTGGGAGCTGAGGTCAGCAGAGGAGGAGGAGCCGGCGGGGCTGGGAGGAGCCGGAGACTCCGCTGAGCAATGTGAGCAGGGAAGATGGACACAGCTGCGCAGGCCTCACTCCTGCAAGGTGAGGCGGGTGCCCAGAAGGGGAGAACCAGGCAGTGTAAGAGCCAGTGGGAGGCAGGAGGGAAACAGGGCCTACAGCCTTCACATGGTGGCAAGGGTCCCAGAAGCCGCCTCCTCAGCCACAGGGCACTGCGCTCCCAAAGCTGTTTCTGGTTCAGTATCTGGAGCAGGGCAGGCATGCAAACAGGGAAACCTGATGTCAAATGCAGGATAGCTATGAGGAGGAAAAGCTGCCGCAAAGGAAACACAAAAACGTTTCCTGCAAGAGGCGCGGGTGAGTGGAAATCAGCCTCAGGAAGGACCCACTGTTAGTTAAGACCCGACGTGATGTCTGTGCTAGCTGAGTCGTGGCCACGTCCTAATCCCCAGAACCTGGGACTCTGTGACCTGTGAGGCAAAAGGGACTTTGCAAATGGGATTAGGTTAAGAACCTTGAGACAGGAAGTTACCCCGGATTACCCTGGGCCCAGTGTAATCACCAGTTCCCTGTAGGAGGGAGGCGGCAGAGAGAAGACCCCAAGGCGGCAGAGGCGGAGGCTGAAGCCACGGGCTTTGGAGACAATGGGCGGGGCCAGAGCACCCCGGCAGCCCCTGGAAGCTGGAAAACAAGGACACACATGCTGCCGTGGGGCCACCAGCAGGAAGCAGCAGCTGGACTTAGGCTGAAGCTGTGCCCTCCAGAACCCTAAGAGAGTACGTTCGTGCTGTTTTAACCCACGGAATGTGCGGCAACTTGTTACAGCATCACAGGTAACCGATAGAGTCCTCACTGCTTTATTTTACTGAATATTTAAAAAGTCTCTAATGAATTTGTCAGTCCACATTCCACCTTAGTCACCTAGCGTGACTTTTTCTATAAGATTTTATTCTTTATAACCACACATTTTTCTACTGCAAAGGTTTTTAGAAACCTAAGTCATAAAATTCAGAAAGACTTAGTTCCTTCGTCGTCCTTCAATCTCTGGTATGTTATCCCAGAGATAAATCTCCATGCACACAGGGTCCCCGTCCTTCACCATTTAAAGGCAGAACTACTGGCAAAACAAAACTCTGGTGGTTCATTATTCCAGCTTCCAGGGAGAAGGCAAAACAGCCTGGGCTGGGCTCATTCACATCTGCACACAGCAAACCCAGTCCTGAAGCCTCCAGAGAAGTGTGCGCATCCTCCCTGTTTCGGCGGATGGTTCTCTCTTGCACTTTGGAGGGTGCATGGTCTTCTGGGGGCTACTCCCCCCAACATCTGTGTGCTCCGTGCTCTGGGCATTGGTCAAGCTGGAGCTCCTGCACACAGCCCAGCAGTTCTTGGGCCTCCTCCCCAGTTACTAGGGCCTCACGTGCACTAGTGGCTCTCCCTGCCATCCTCACTCCTGTTCCCACAGGCACACGCCCTCAAGGAAGGAACACCTGGCTGGGCTCCCACTATTGGTCGGACATAATGGACATGTTTTCCATTTTCAGCGGTTGCAAAGCTCACTGTGTCTGAAACCCCAGCAGATCCTCATTCAAGGGATGTGGGGCAGGATAAGGAACAGGCTTGAAGGAGATGAGGATAAACTCTGAGTTGGACATTTTAAGTTTGAGATATTGTGTGTTATCTAAGCAGAGAAATCCAGCACTCTTAAATACATCTTGAGCTCAAGAAGAAAGGTGGGAAAATATATAGATTTGGGAACCGTTAGCATTCAGTTCTCATTAGAGTCCTAGGAATGGATGTGATAACACGGAAGGGTGTGTAAGTAGAAGACACAGCGGTCAACGATGGAGCTTTGGGAAATGCCAACATTAAGGCTCATATCCAAGAAAAGAGTGTGTCATGGAGACTTTCAAAGAGAACGGGGATGACGCACAGTGATGACTGAGCAGCCCTGTTGGGGAGCTGACATGGGTGTGTCCTGGTGGCCTGGGGGAGAGGACGAAGACCAAGGGGGTGATGGAGGAGGGAAGAGAGGTGAGGAGCAGAATGAGCAAGGCCGGCTTCATGAAGGGCATGGGGGCAGACTTTAGCCCACACTTACCGTGGGGGGAATGCCAGTAGGCCAGGAGGGGTGGATATGAAACCTGGTCTTGAAATCAGGAGAAAGAGGGGCTCTGATGCATTTGTCAGCCGTGGGAGGGCTGTACACAACAGGAAGACACATTGATGGGGCCACCGTAGGTAGATGCATTGATGGGGCCACCGTAGGTAGATGCATTGATGGGGCCACCGTAGGTAGATGCATTGATGGGGCCACCACAGGAAGATGCATTGAAGGAGCCTCCACTGGAAGACGTGTTGATGGAGCCTCCACAGGAAGATGCATTGAAGGAGCCACCACAGCGAAGACACTTCCTGACATGGAAGCATGTTGTGCACAGCCGTCCTGCATCTTCCTGTGTTGGCCCCATCAGCGCGTCTTCCTGTGGAGGCCCCATCAGCGCGTCTTCCTGTGGAGGCCCCATCAGCGCGTCTTCCTGTGGAGGCCCCATCAGCGCGTCTTCCTGTGGAGGCCCCATCAGCGCGTCTTCCTGTGGAGGCCCCATCAGCGCGTCTTCCTGTGGTGGCCCCATCAGCGCGTCTTCCTGTGGAGGCCCCATCAGCGCGTCTTCCTGTGGTGGCCCCATCAGCGCGTCTTCCTGTGGAGGCCCCATCAGCGCGTCTTCCTGTGGTGGCCCCATCAGCGCGTCTTCCTGTGGAGGCCCCATCAGCGCGTCTTCCTGTGGTGGCCCCATCAGCGCGTCTTCCTGTGGAGGCCCCATCAGCGCATCTTCCTGTGGTGGCTCTCTCAACACTGTCCCTTCCTCAGAACCCAAATCTGCTGGGTTTTCCTGAGCTCGCTTCCCTGAGAAATTGGAAGTTGTGGGTGGCTCAGCCTTACCTCATTTTCCTTCTGATCTGATGCAGAGAGCATAGAGCATCCCTCTGGGAGGATTCTTGTGAAATAGAGAGCATCTAGATCTAACCACCAATTTCTAGGAAACACAGCTAAGAGAGGAAGATGCAATGAGAACCCACTCAGCCACGTCCAGAATGTAGAAAACTTTACAGGGAAAATTACCCAGTGTCATCAGTTAAAATGTGCTTCATGAGGGCAGGAAACTGCTAAAGACTGAAGGACTTTCAGAGACATGCAGTCCAGAGGCTGGCTGGGCGTGTTCAGAGTCAGAAGCGAACATGCCCCATGTCCGCGGGTAAAAAAAACTTCAGAGGCAATCAAGGAAAGTGAACATGGACTGGTATTGGACGACACTATGGAATTATTACCGTTAGGTGAAATTATTATATTGCGGTGATGCAAAGAGAACCTATTTGTTACAGACACGAAGAAGTTGGAAGAGATTACCTGTTGTCTGGCATTCGCTCTAAAATATGTGGGGACACAGCTGGAGGCAGGGGAGTAGGACGTTGCTGATTTTTGAACCTGGGTGGTGGATTCACTCTACCTCTCTCTTTACTTTTAGATATGCTTGAAAAATGTTTAAGGTAAAGGATTTTAAAAGAGTGGACTTACTGTCACCACTGCAGCTGAGGCTGTGTGGCCTCTACCAGCATTCATGGCCTCTGGTTCTTCTTCTCCAGGAAGATGGCCCCTCCTATTTCCCAGCACTCCCTTTCCCATTTAAGGGGCCCAGAGAGTGGCCCTGAGCTCAGTGTCACGTGGCCCCTGCACAGACACTGGCACCTCCATGCAGCCTTTAGAGGCACAAAGCGAATTTGAGGCTGCAGCTCTGGGGTAACATTGGCCCAGGTGGACAGGCAGGAGCCAGCCTCCCAGCGCTCCTGACGGAACCTGCACACCCTGGACCTGCCCAGGTGGACAGGCAGAGAGCCAGCCTCCCAGCGCTCCTGACGGAACCTCCACACCCTTGACCCCTTGTCCTGAGACGTGGAGCACAAAGGCCACCATGATGGTTATGACTTAAAAAGAATGACGCTGCATTGTGCCAGAGGTTTCCAAATAAAAGTGAGAGCTGTGGGAATGTCGGAGTAGGGAAAAGAGAGGGAGGAATGACAACCGGGGCCCGAAGGTCAGTGTGGAAACCTGCGGCTCCGTGACAAACGTCATTTAATGAGTTCAGCTGTGCCCTTTTAGGCCCACGATCAATAGGCAGCCATTTGAATGGCCAGTGATGAACAGAGGTAACAGCTGCTGAATGTGGGGGCCAAGCAGGCCTGTGGGCTTGGGGTGTGGCCAGCTGCTGTTTGGGAGATTGGTTGCACATGACAAGTGACGCGCAGGGCCCCGTGTGGCCAACGAAACTGGCTGCCCTCGGGCGTGGCTGCAGAGCTTAGCCTGGCGCTGCAGCAGTGCCTGTCCTGAAACCAGCAGAAGGCTTTTAAATCGCAGCCACCAGTGCACCCAGGCTGAGAAGCCACAGCTTCCCTCTCATTGCACCCAGGACCGTGGTGGAAGCAGAGGTGGCTAAAATAGCTGTGTGAAAATGGAAACGCAGGCCAGCCTCGTTCTGCCCAAGAAGGGATTCTCTATGAAAGGTGAGGCAAGAACACAGAGCCTCAGTAACCACCGGCTAAGCGTGAATGAAAGTGTGGGTACGACTGAGTTTGGAGGTGAGAGGGAAGCAATGGCACTCGTGCAGCCAGAAACTTCATCTGGAAGACAATATGCAAAAGACAAAACGAAGTTGTGAGCTTTTGTATTGTATACACTTGGTGTTTCCACTCTGTTAACTTGGGGGAAATACTAACATTTCCAACCTATTTGTGGATTGTCTCCAGAATTCTGAAAGTTGAGAGTCCCCAAGTGTGCCGATGAGCACTGTCCCTGCAGAGGAAGCCCCATCCCTCCCTCCAGCAGCTGTCTCTAGCAACCCCGTCCAGCTGTTTCCCTGTGTCACGCACACTACAGGTGATGGGCAGAGCATCCAGCTCCAGAGGAGAGACCACGCCAATGGGGTGCATGCAGCAGGACCCCAGGACCCCAGGACCCCAGGACCTGCAGCCGTGGGACCCAGCATGCTGCAGCCCCTGCTTCCGCGATGAAGGCTGAGTGTCGGCCCTCCATTGCCCTGAAGCAAAGTCACCAAACACTCAGCAGACTAATCAACAATTACTGATGACCCGCACCGCTCCTGAAAGTCCAGGATCTGGGAGAACCTTTGCAGGGTGCTGCTCACTCAGCCGTGAGTTGGCAGTTCACTGAGGTGGAAGGATGAGGAAACAGAGATCCTAAAGCAACAGCAGTTCCTCACTGTCATTGGGTTCCATCACGTCGTTGCCAACACTGAGTCAGTGAGTCCTGAGCCATCACTCCCAGGGTGAATCTCCCGAAAGCCTGAAAGACTCTGGTCCCATTTTCATCGGCCTATCAGTACATAAGCTTGTTTCGTGTGTGTTTCTGTTTACAGACACTTGATGTAAAATGGGTTCTCTCACTGCTATAAAGACATACCTGAGACTGGGTACTTTATAAAGAAAAGAGGTTTAACTGACTCACAGTTCCACATGGCTGGGGAGGCCCCGGGAATCTTACAGTCATGGCAGGAGGCAAAGGAGGAGCAGACACGTGCCACATGGCGGGAGGAGGAAGAGAGAAGAGAAGGCAGAGGTGCCACACACTTTCAAACAGCCAGATGCCTTGAGAACTCTCACAACCATGAGAACAGCCAGGGGGAAATCCACCCCGTGAGCCCGTCACCTCCCACCAGGCCCTCCCCCAACACTGGGAATTCCAGCTCCTCCTGAGATTTGGGCGGGACACAGAGCCAAACCGTGTCAACACCAAAGTCACAGCCTAAGGCAGCCTCTCAGCCTGAGGCTCAGCACTGCCTCCTCTCACCCAGGAAGATGAGCACCAGCGCTTCCTCAGGGCTTGGGTCTGTGTGTAACAGCAAAATCTCTAACAAAAAGCACAAAAATGTGAGAATAACTAAGGTGTGAAGAGCACTTGTGTTGTGAACTGAACTCAAGCCCGGGAATCTCGTCCAGCGAGAGGGTCCCCAACCTGGAAGAGAGCATGCACGGAAAAAAAGGAGAAAGAAAAGAGCAGGGTCTGGAGGACTGGATGGGCTACGCCTAAGTGGCAATTTTATTTGTGCAGAAGGTTCCATTATATACTTTTCTACTTAATGTTGTTTACGTCAGATCAAAGCATTTCTCAAATAACAAAAGAAACAGAAAGCAATTCTGGGGAACTAGTAAAAGGAACAGATACTGATCTAAAAAGTCAAGGGCGAAGTAGGTGATGCTGATTATCAATATTATCAGTGCACACAGTAAATACTCAACAATTGTAAATACTTAAGTCACAAGGTAAGTAAGTTATGCCCAGTAAATGCTTAACAATTATAAATACTGAAGTTAAGTCACAAGGTAAGTTATGCCCAGTAAATACTTAACAATTGTAAATACTGAAGTGAATGTTTTATAACTAATGTAGCAAGAATCCAAAAATGAACACAATGGAGCAATAAGCCATAAGGAACCGAAAGTGTACACGATGCCTCCCACGTCCTCACATCCATAAAGTAATGTCTGTTAATTATTTCGAATAGCATAGTCCCTCTCTCGGTTCCTGCTTTCCCTCAGCTCGACTCCCCGAACCGGGGATCTGTGTCTGGGCTCAAGCTCACCGTATGGCGAGGCCCATTTCCTGGGGGCCTCACACGGGAGTGTTCCCCACACACTTGTTTACAGCATGAGCTGAAATTAGAGAGCAGTGGCCACTCAGCCGGGAACCTGAGCCTTGGGGACACAGACTTTCATCGTCCTTCCAATGTCATCGAAAGACCACAAAAACATCAAGTACTGATTTGGGGAAAAAGCATTCAGCAAGTGGGTGGATTTACAGGTGGCAAATCTGCAATGACTGAGGTCGACTGAGGTGCTGCTGAAGGGAGGCGTGAAGGCCGGGTGTGAGCTCAGGTGGGGCCCGGCTGCTGCGGCCTCTCCATCAAGCAAGGTGCACATAGGAAGCTTCAGCCTGGAAGCTCCTTGAAGGCCGTGAATGGTTTCAAGAGTGACTGACTGAGCTTGATGCCTCCAGGCACTGGAGAGCCTGGTGACTGGCAGCCTTGAATGCGTCCACCAGGCAGGACACGTGACCTCCCAAACATGCTGACTGTCCTCGGTTTTTGCTGAGAGGTGCTGAGCCTCTCAGAGCACATTGCAGCCTCCCCAGGCATCAGGGAGCTCCCGTGGGCTCCTCGGCAGCCAGGAAATCCCATTTCCTGGGAAGGACAGAGGTGCGCCCTGCTCCTTTCCTCTGATGCCTGTGCCCATGTGCTCCTGCTCCTGGCAAAGCCTCAGCCCACCCAGCTGCCGACGCTGGGCTGATTCCATTGAAACGGTGTCTGGGGTCCGAAACAGAATGGGACTGCAACTCAAGAACCCCGGCAGTGAAAGCCAAGTGTGGGTACCACAGATAAAAGGGGCTGGGGACACCGCACTCCTGGGGGCTTGCCAGGAAGTGATGGAGCAGGAAGGCTGTGTGTCGATCCCCAAAACTCAAGCACTGGAGGTGAGCGTTCAGGAACACGTGGTTTCCCCAGGCACAGGGAGCAGGAGAGGTGCATGGAGCTGTTCCCTGGGGTCACCTCTGCAGGGCCCCACACCCTCCTCAGCCAATGAGTGGATCAGGGTCCTGCCACCCCCAAAAGAGGTGGAATATGGCCCTTCCATCCTAACCAATTCGAGGTCTGTCCCCAACACCCTCCTTAATAAACTCCGTGAGCAGTGCCAGAATGCTGCAGGCTCCACGCTGCTTCTGACAGCGAAGTCTCCTCAGGAGAAACATGGCCCCGTGGAGGAGATGGTGTGCACACGAATAAACCCACGATGTGTCGTCAGTGGCTTCCACAGAACCCCTGGCGGGGGAATGGCAGGAGGTAACAGTTCCTGAGCCCTGGCAGGCACTAACCTTCGCATGTTACTGTCTTACATAATCTCTACTATAACCTTCTGGGGTCTGGAGATGGGGACCCCATTTACAGGCAAGTAGCTGAGTTTGGTGGCTTGAGCTCACTCGGCTCACAGTGGGGATTCCGTGGTGTGAACTCAGACCCAGGTGTGTCTGAATCCATAGCCCCCACGCTGAATCTTTTCGTAAGGGGCTGTCGGTCCAGCTTGCCGCAGTTCCTCCAGGGATGTGTGAGCCTGACTTGGCAGCTCTCCACCCATAACACCTGCTTCCTGTCGGACCTGTTGGGGGCCCTGTGCACCTGTCTCTGAGGCATCATCCCCAGGGTTGGTCCTGACCAAAAGGGACACTCTGTATTCATTTTCTCCCGAAAATATCCACCCTGATCACTCTGGCCTCCCACTTGGTGAAGTGCTGGTGTGCTTTTGTCTTCACAGGAAGGCTGGAGAAGAGTGAGAGAAGAGAAAAGACAAACGTGAACAAGGCATTTTGAGCAGTAGCTGAAAACCTCGGCCTGCAGAAGGCTGGGAAGCTCACCTGTGTCCCTGAAGTTGCCATGCTGGTGCCAGACGAAGAGCTCTGAGCTCCATGCCAGTGGGTGCAGTTCCAGCGCCCTGCCTGCCATGTAAGGAAAAGGATGGGCAGCATCTCAGGGCCTGGGTCCTGAAACACATGGCTGCTTTGGGGGCACAGTGAGTGGCAGGAGAGAGAAGACACAATGAGAGTGCAGAGCTGGTCTCCGATGAGCAGAACCTGAAGCCAAGCTCCAGCAGGTGCAGCCTGGCCGTGCCACAAGCCAGGTGAGAGATCTCATCAGTGCAAGAAGAGGGCTGTGCCAAGCCTTCAAGACCACTCCTGGAAGTCCACTGCCTCAGAGCAGCCCACAGAGGGGGCCTCCCTCTCAGGCTTACATCTGCCAAGATGCCTTCACTGACTTTGCAAAAAGGAAGAGCAATATGGCAGGTGGGACGGACGTCCACAGTAAACACGCCCACAGGTACGAGCTGTGTGGTTCAGTTCCTCAGCTGCAAGAAGCCTGTCAGGCCCAGGTTTATTGGGTCTGCTTTTTTTCATTACCACACCCTAAATCCGTGGGCTTTTAACACACATGCAAATATTTTCTATAAAATAGTTTTTATTTGCATATTAAAATTCTCTTTTTATGCTTTGTCTTCAATGAGTTCCAAAACATATGTGCATAACGTGGCATTTGCCTATTTAATTCCCTCTACGTCCATGCGGTTGCCCCACCTGGTTTCTACCGAACAGTCTTGCACGCCGTTGTCTCCTCTTGCTTTTGTTGCAGGTTTTCTTTGGTCTGGCCTCGTGGTAGCAGGTACAGACATCATTCTAACCCTGCTGGACTCCATCTCTTTTTTTTGTTTTACTTTGAGTTCTGGGATACATGCACAGAACATGAAGGTTAGCAGCCATGAAAACAGTGAGTTCATGTCCTCTGTAAGGACAGGGTGAAGCTGGATGTTGTTTTTAAAAGAGTGACTCTGCGTTTCCTTTTGGTGGGAAATCCCAGCCCACAGTGGGAGCCAAGCCCCAGGATGTTTCCTTTTTCACAGCCATGGGCATTTCCTGCTGTGTCGGCAGCTGAATGCTGCTCTGGATCAGAACATCCTGCGCTGGGGATGGAGTAGAAGGGACCTGAAGACGTGGAAGGAGAGAACGAGACCATGTTCCAGAACAAAATTTCTCTCTTAGGAACTGAGCTGCCATGTGTACTTGAAATGGCTGCATTACAGTGACCTGGTCTCACTCGGCTTGTTGAGGCCTATACACCCACAAAGTAAAATGAGGGGCATCGGAAATGGTTCCACTAGAATTAAACCTTTCACTAGCAATGTTGCCTCTCCCTACCGGAAACTGGGATCAGCTGCAGCAGGATCTGGGACACAATATCCATGACACATGGGTGAGGGGTCGCTATATGTGAAGGCAATTCACTAGCTACAGGCTAACCTTCTTTCACAGCCAATCTTGCCCAGACTTGGAAAAAATGGCCTCAAAAGTCAGAAGCTAGGTGCTCATCACCGTGAAGTTATAGCCATCGAAACAATCACTTGATGGTCATAAACTATATAAAGAGCCCAACCACAGATCCCACTCGTCTTAAGAGACGATAAGCTGGGACCCTAATATGCAGGCTCTGCATCCCCTAAACAGGGAGCCCCATCTCATGCAGCCCAAGCCAAAATGGCATCGCAGCTGGAAAACTCCCATTCTCCAGGCAGGAGATGGGAGACCCAGGATCCCTGTCCTTTCCCATTTGCTGAAACAGTGATGGGGAAGCAGCGCAGGCAACTCCCGGTAAGCAATCCTTGAGCGACGTGACTCCAGGCCACAGAGGGGCTACTGAAGAGAAAGATGGAAACCTGGATGCTTCCTCAAGAGGTATGGTGGGGTCGAGAGGCAATTTGGCTGTGAAGCTTCCAGATGGCTTCGTGGGGCCTGCCCGGGCCGAGACCCCTTCCCTCCTGGAGGGGCTTCGCAGGTCAGGAGTGAGCACGGCTTGGGTGCAGCACCTTCTGACCAGATGCAGGTCTGACTGCAGCTCAGCCAACACCTCTCTGCTTGGGAAAGATAATGGTGCGAGTGGTCCCCCGGATGGCCAGCACAAGGTTAGTCTGAGTTTGGGGGTCCAGCCAGACGTAGTGGTGATTAAATAACTCCACAACCTAAGACTGCTGGACTCCTGTCCTTGGACTAGCCCTCCTAATTCATCTTAGTGGCTCAAAATTTCATTAGGAAGGATCAGAAAGTCTCACAAATTGATAAATGTTTTGAAGGGTAAAAATAAGCCAGCTGAGAGGAGAGACCTTAACAGCAGCCAGGCTATGAGAATAACCTAAAGTTAATTCCACGATTAATTTCAAATGTGTATTGAGATTCTGAGATGGGAAAAGCAATATATTATCCAACAACATACATGACCGTCCCTGTTCTCAGAAAGTGTTCTTGGGGGCAAGCGAAGGCATATGCAGATATAAAATATAAATTTTACAATTTGGTGTAGGATTTAAGTTCCAAAGGAGCGGTTTAAACAATAGCTGGTATAACCACTGAAGAGAGGAAAGTATTGGCAGACCCTCCTGGTCAGAAGGAACCTCTCAAGGAGCTGAGACAGACAGGATCTCCGTGCAGCATTGGTACTGGCAGGGTCCATTGAAAGAACAGAAGTCATGAATTCAGGGGGCCTCTGAGAAGGCAGCCAAGGCTGAAGCAGGAGGAGCACAGGGACCATCCAGGCCAGAGCGGACCATGGGAGTGGGAAGCAGTCGGAAGAAGGGGTGGAAGAGCTCTGCTCCCCAAAAATGCGTATCTCGTCTTCCAGAGTTCAGAAGAGTCACCCTCAGGTTTAATTCAGTACAATTCAATGAACATCTACTGAGTATCACTTCACAATTGTTTCCCATTGGACAGATTTATCTTTAGTAAAACAAAATAAATAGGGCGGGAACTGCCTTGGTGTTCTGAGCCTGACAGCTGTAGCTCCTAAAAGGTGTTGGCTTAGGAGGACAGCCAAGGGTATGGGGTAATGTCTCGCCCTAAAAGACAGCAACCCTCCCCTGGGGGCCAGAAGGGCTCCCACCAGTGACAAACTGCTACTCATTTTTGAAGACCCAGGAAATTCAAGTGATGGACTGAGTCCACTCAAAATATGCAATAATGTACTTTAGACACTGAGGTCACACCTGCAGTCTCTTACAAAAGGAAAATAAATCTCAGGGTCCCAAAGTCACTAAGCCTAAGGGAAGTGAAGCTGGAAACTGTGTTGAGCAAACCTGCCTCCTGTTTCATTCCTACGATGGGATTTTTAAAAAGCTGCAGACCTCTCACAATTTGCCCACAAGGAAATTCCTTACGGACAAAGGACAGACAGAACTCAGTCATCCCTGTGCTCACACAAGACAGATCTGATCGCTTCCTCCAGCCCGTTGTTTCACTCAGCCAGAATAAGCCATACGCGACTATTCCTGTAAGTTGTGCATTCAGCGAAAGGCTAATCAGAAATTCAGAAGAATGCAACCGTTTTCTCTTACCTACCTACAACCTGGAAGCCGCTTCCCTCTTTGAGCCGTCCAGTCTTTCCAGACAGAACCCACGTACATTTTTCATATATTGACTGAGGTCTCGTATCTCCCTAAAACATGTAAAACCAAGCTGTGCCCGACCACCATCGTCAGGACCTCCTGAGGCTGTCATGGCGCGGCCTCAACCTTGGCAAAATAAACTTTCTACATTGACTGAGACCCGTCTTTGATATTTTGTGTTCACACTCTTTATCAACTCTCTCTGAGGAGCATCTTTCTTCCAAATTTCCAAAAGATCATGGAATATGTGAAATAAAGACGGCCCTGCCAGTGGAGGACTACAGTGAGTTCTGCTCCGAGGTCCGGGCAGGTCTGGGGCTCTCATGGCCCAGCCGTCCTCTCTGGAACTCCAGGCCTGGGGTCCGCACGGCCCGGCCGTCCTCTTCAGAACCCCGTGGCTCCCTGTGGCCATTCTCTTTCTCTGTCATCAGAGGAATCATCTTCCCAGGGAGGAAATTCATTGCTCAGTTCTGATTTTGCTTCTTCAGGTTCTTCATCGTTCACAGCAAGGGAACTAATTCCAACCGTGCGCTCCATACGAAGGTCACCAGTGCTCAGCAAAGGGCCAGGCAGTGCGGACACAGCGTCCTCACCCTCGACAGCTGATGTGCGTGGCACGTGCCCTGCCGCTCTCTGCTTTTGAGTCTTTACTAATAAAATAATATGATTATTTGATAAAAAGATGATAATTGTTATTTGCAGATGTCATCATGACTGCTCTGGAAAGCCCTAGAGAATTGACGGAAAAACGAACAATTGGAGCATCCAGGAAAAGAGTGCCATATGCTTTAGTAAACAGAATCGGCAGGTGAAGGTCAGCAGGAGAGCTGCGGTGCCAGGCCCTGAGATGAGCATTGTCCTGGGTACCAGAGGGCCTGCAAAGAGTGGAGAGGCCATAGTGTGGAGAAGGTGTGATGTGGAGTGGGCCTGGTGTGGCATGCATATGGTGTGGTGTGGGCGTGGTGTGGTGTGGGTGTGGCATGGAGTGGGCATGGTGTCAGCATGGTGTAGACATGGCGTGGAATGGGTGTGATGTGGGCATGGTGTGGGCGTGGTGTGGAATGGGTGTGATGTGGGCACAGTGTGGGCATGGCGTGGAGAGGGTGTGACATGGAGTGGGTGTGGGGTGGAATGGGTGTGGTGTGGGCATGATGTGGGCGTGGTGTGGAGTGGGTGTGGCATGGAGCAGTGATGTGGGCATGGTGTGGGTGTGGCGTGGAGTGGGTTTGGTATGGAGTGGGCGTGGCATGGAATGAGTGTGATGTGGGCATGGTGTGGGTGTGGCATGGAGTGGGTTTGGTATGGAGTGGGCGTGGCATGGAATGAGTGTGATGTGGGCATGGTGTGGAGTGGGCATGACGTGGAATGGGTGTGATGTGGGCATGGTGTGGAGTGGACGTAGCATGGAGCAGTGATATGGGCATGGTGTGGGCATGGTGTGGAGTGGGAGAGAAGGGCAGCTGGCAGCTTGGCAGCCAGGTGAAGAGGGCAACTTTACTCAGGACCAATGGGGACTTCCTGCTGGTTTGGGGAAGGAGAGTATCATGAGTTGATCTGCACATTTCAAAAGATGCTTGTGATTAGCGTGTCCGTGTCATTTGCGGCTAAGTCTGTGTCTCTTGCCACAGCAGCCATGGGCGGCTGACACAGACATCTGGTGCTCCTGGGAGGGTTTCAGTGTGGTCCTCTGCACACCTGCTCTGGGGTCCCTTGGATGCTGGTGAGAAGTGTGGCTTCCTGGACCTCACCATGCAGGGGCCCAGGGACTCTGGAGCCCATGCTGGCCACTTCCCAGCCTGCCTGTGTTGCTGGGGCACTGCCCTGGATTAATTTCTAATTCACTGAGATGAAGAGGGCAGGTGGTGTGGAGACCCATGCATGCTCCACAACAGCTGTCTCCAGTGGGAATTCCACAGCTGAAATGAGGCATGAGGAGCAGGACCTGGAACTACGTTAGGCCTCAGGGTACACCTGGAGTGGGCACTGCAGGGGATTCGATGGGGGCAGGAGAGGTGTGAAGGAGACAGGGGCATCCACACAGAGGTCAACTTTCCCAAACGCCTTTATGAGTCAGGGAGACCCAAGGCGTAAGCACGACACCAACAGGTAGGGCTCTGGGAGTCCAGGGGCTCGAGCACAAGGAAGCTGCAGGGTTGGGGGAGGGTTTGGGTTTCGGCTCATGTGCTCGAGCCTAGCGCATGTTCAGTGTCAATTCATGCATCGCTACTACCTGCCCTGAGCAGCCTGTGTAACGCCCTGACGCTCAAGGCTACTTTGAAAACTGAGTCTGGAAACCTTAACATCTGGGAAGCTTCCTGCCCCGTCCTTGGCCTCCCTCACCCTCCCCTTGGCCTCCCTCGCCCTCCCCTTGGCCTCCCTCGCCCTCCCCTTGGCCTCCCTCGCCCTCCCCTTGGCCTCCCTCTTCCTCTCCTTGGCCTCCCTCTCCCTCTCCTTGGCCTCCCTCACCCTCTCCTTGGCCTTCCTCGCTCTCTCCCTTGCCAGTCTCTGTGCTCACACCCACTGTTTCTGCCTTCTCCGTCCCTGCCCACTCCACCTGGAGCTCTGTGATCACAGGTGTCTCCATCTCCTTTTCATTTCGATGACTTTAGACACTGAATATCCCCAGAGACTCTTCCCAAGTCTCCCAGTGACCTTTCCTGAAAAGCGACCCCATGTGGTGGGAGGTGCGGCTGTGCCCCTACCCACAGATTCCAGGACATTCCTGCCCGTTTCAGCAGCAGCCCTGTGGGGCCATCCCACCAGCCAGGCATTTAATTAACTAATTACAACCTGCTGACACGAATCCTTGGACTACGGTGTTCCGAGTGCAATCTTTTCCTTCCAACTCATGTATCATGAGCCCCTGCATGCAGCTGAGCGGCTCTTCCCTGAGGGGATGTGGCGGTAATGAGTCCTCCCCCATGAGGTCCCCGGCTGGTCTGTCAGCGCCGCAGCCAAGCATCACCATCTGTCAGCTGTGCCACATCCTGCCCCGTGTCCCACAGCCAGGGGTGCAGAGGGCGACGGAGGGGGACAGAGATCATCTTTAACGTGATGAAGTGACAGTCACCCGAGAGCAGTCACGGACAGACCTGCCCAGGACATAGCTGTCAGGAGGCAGTGGAACCTCTTCACCCGTGTTCCATCCAGGGCCTTCTGATGGCCAGGGCTGTGGGATCTCATTCACACACACAGCTGATGAGAAGTCAGGATAACTGCAGCCGTGGCTCCCAGCCCCAGAAGAAGGCTGGATTTCTAATTAAGACGGAAGACACAGAAACTCCCCCTGCTCTTTGCTCTCTGCTCCCTGGGGGCCTGCTGGCCTGGAAAGCCCCAGTGGGCCTGGCACAAAGCATGTTTGGGGCAGTGCCCCAGCCATGTGGGCAGGCCAGGAAGTGGCCAGTGCAGGCTCTGGGGTCCCTCGGCCCCTGCATGTGATGTCTAAGAAGCTGCACTTCTCATCAGCATTCAAAGGACCCCAGAGGCGGTGGGCAGAGGACCACACTGAGGACTCTTCTGAGAGCACCAGACACCTGTGTCAGCTGCTGATGGCGGCTGTGGCAAGTGACACAGACTCCATGGCCTGTCCTAGCGCTCTGTGGGCCACAAGTCGGAAATGCTCCCACTGCTGAAATCAAAGCGTCGGCAAGCTGCCCCTTGTGGAAGCTTCAGGGGGGACTCACTTTGTTTTCCAGCTTCTGGAAGCCACTGCCTTCTGGGCTCATGGCCCATCCTCCCTCTTCAGACCAGCAGTGGTCAGTGCAGCCCTTCTGAGGTGGGTCTCTTCCGAATGTACAGGTCCTGGGATCACAGCGGCCACCCTGACAACCCAGGATCAGCTCCCCACTTCAGGGCCAGCGCTCAGCCACATTCATTCCAGCTGCCTGAATCCCTCTTTGCTGTGTGCGAGACACGTTTGCAGGATCCGGGGATTTAAACACGGACATTTTGGGGCCATTATTCTTCCCACTACACATCCTAAGTGGATTTTCAGGTGAAAACTTCTAAACAGCAGAGGAAAATGATGCCAGTGGCTGGCAAGAATGACCAGATGCGTCTGTGTGATTAGACCATGAATTCTGTGCTTCGCGCACAGTAGATGCACCACAAAGATTCACTGTTGGGAAAAATTACAACAGTCTACAATGAGGACAAACGTTTCTTTGGCTACTATATGACCAATAATAAATTAGGACACGTTTTTAGCTCAAATAAAGGATGTTCTTCCCAATTTTTTCAAACTTACATACAGTCAAATAAACTGTTTAATGTCTTGTGTGTAGAGATTTATGTTTTAGTGCACATAGGATTCATGTGGCCACCACCATGACAGGCACAGGGCAGCTGCACAACCCCACCAGGCTTCCTCACACTAGCCCCGGGGCACACCTGCCTTGCCTTGAGCCCCTAGCTCCTTCCCTGGCCCCATGGTTTTGCCTTTTCCAGAAGGTCATATGAGTTGAACCCTGCGGTGTGTCACTTTGAGACTGGCCTCCTTCCCTGGGAATAGCTATGAGGTCCGCCATGGTGTAGCACACAGCACGTAGCAATAGTCAATTCCCAGCTACTGCCGCATTGTATTTCCGTCGTGGGGACGTCCACAATTTGTTCATTCATTCACCTGTTCAATGCCCTTGAGGCCAGTGTCAGTTTTTGAAGATCAGGAATAAAGTTGCTATAAGCATTGGTGCACAGGTTTTACAGTAACACGTTGTGCTCCCTCTAGGGTGTACACAGGGATGGAATTGTGGGGCCACAGGCTAAGATTTGTAAGAAACTGCCAAACTGCTTTCCAGAGCAGCCCCCTGCCTTGTGTCCAGCAGCCGTGCATGAGAATTCCTCCATCCCCCCCCAGTGCTTGCTGCCTTCAGTTCTGTGCTTGTGTGTTTTGCGATTCTGCTGCAGCTAGAGTGGCATCTCCCTGTGGTTGCAATTTGCACTTCCTATTGTCTGATGATATCCAGCACTTTTTCATGTGCTGTCCTCCTAATTTCTATGGGGAAGTGTTTCTTCCAATGTTCTGCTCATTTTCTACGTTATTTTCTTACTGTTGAGTTTTGCCACTCCTTTTCATGCTGTCAGATACCATGATTGGCAACTGTTTCCTTCCAGCCTTCTCAAATATGTTTTTCATGAGCAATGGCTTTTAATTTTGATAAAGTTAAATTTATCAATTTTTCCTCTTGTGGATAACAATTTTGGTGATAAATCTAGGAACCCTTTGCTTAACCCCAGGCAACAAAGATTTTCTCCTATAAAGTCTCCTAAAGGTTTAGTTTTATGTTTGACATTTAACTCTGCAGTTCAATCTCAGTTAACTTTTGCAGAAGGTTTGAGGGTTAGAATGAAGTGATTGATTTGCCTGTACTGGCATATGGACGCCCGATTTTTCACATCATTTGTGGAAATGTGTGAAATTCCTTTCCCCATCAAATTGTCTTTCCACCCTTGCCAAAGACCACTTGACAATATGTGTGTGTGTGTGTGTGTGTGTGTGTGTGTGTGGTCTGTTCTGTTAGTCTGATGCATGTTTCTGTCTCTCTGTCAAAGTCACTGTCTTGACTAACACAGCCTTAGGTTAAGTCTTAACAGCAGGCAGTGTGAGTCCTCCAACCTCTTTTTTTCAAAACTATTTTAGCTATTTTAGTTTCTTTGCCTTTCATGTAAATAGCAGAATGAGCTTGCCTGTATCTGTTTTTTAAAACTTGCTGGAATTTTTATTGAAATTGTGTTATATCTATAGATCAATGTGGATAATACTGATAAATAACTAAATTCTATCTTCCAGTCCATGAACACAATAAGTCTCTCAATTCATTTACATATTCTTTGATTTCTTCCATCAGTGTTTTGTAGTTTTCTGCTTATACAGTCTATATGTTTTGTTAGGTGTATACCTAATCATTTTTTGGCCCTGTTGTAAATGGTGTGTGTGTGTGTGTGTGTGCTGGTGTGTGTGTACGTGTGTGCATGTGTGCTGGTGTGTGTGTACGTGTGTGCATGTGTGCTGGTGTGTGTGTACCCGTGTGTGTGTGTGTGTGTGCTGCTGTGTGTACCATGTGTGCGTGTGTGCTGGTGTGTTTAAGTGTCCAGTTGTTCGCTGCCAGTATATAGAAACATGGTTAATTTTGAATGTTGACATTCTATCCAGCAACCTTGCTAAGCATACCTACTAGTTCTAGAAGCCTTTTTTGTACATTGCTTGAAATTTTCTGCATAAATAATCACATCACCTGTGAACAGGGATAGTTTTCTTTCCTCTCACCTGCATGCCGTTTAATTTCCTTTTTCCACCTCCATTTGCAGGCTAGGGTTTATAGTGTGATGCTGAAAAAACATGGTGAGAATGGACACTCCTGTCATGTCCCAAATCTTAGGATAAAACCCGCTGCTCTGTCACTATCCTGATATCAGCTATAGGGAATTTTTTAAATAAATGCCCCAGAGTTTTTATCGTGACTAGATGATGAATTTTGTCAGATGCTTTTTCTTCATCAGTTTTTTTTAGTCTGTTAATATAGTGAATTGCATTGATTGATTGTCAAAAGTAGAACCAGCCTTGCATGCCTAGGATAAGCCCTTTTCATTGTGATGGATGATTCCTTTCATATCATGTTTTGATTGATACTTTGTTGACAATTGATGATGATGAGGGCTGCCGGTTGTGTTTCTTTTCTTTCTCTGGTTTAGGCATCAAGATAATACTGCTTTTATAAAATAAGTAAGTGTTCCTTCCTCTTTTCTTTTTTTATTGCATTTTAGGTTTTGGGGTACATGTGAAGAACATGCAAGATAGTTGCATAGGTACACACGTGGCAATGTGATTTGCTGCCTTGCTACCCTTCACCTATATCTGGCATTTCTCCCCATGCTATCTCTCCCCAACTCCCCACCCCCCGCTGTCCCTCCCCTATTCCCCCCAACAGACACCAGTGTGTAGTGCTCCCCCTTCCTATGTCCATGTGTTCTCATTGTTCAACACCCACCTATGAGTGAGAACATGCAGTATTTCATTTTTTGTTCTTGTGTCAGTTTGCTGAGAATGATGGTTTCCAGATTCATCCATGTCCCTACAAAGGACACGAACTCATCATTTTTTATGGTTTCGTAGTATTCCATGGTGTACATGTGCCACATTTACCCAGTCCAGTCTACCATCAATGGGCATCTGGGTTGGTTCCAGGTCTTTGCTATTGTAAACAGTGCTGCAATGAACATTCGTGTGCATGTGTCCTTATAGTAGAACGATTTATAGTCCTTTGGATATATACCCAGTAATGGGATTGCTGGGTCAAATGGAATTTCTATTTCTAGGTCCTTGAGGAATCAGCACACTGTCTTCCACAATAGTTGAACTAATTTACACTCCCACCAGCAGTGTAAGAGTGTTCCTATTTCTCCACATCCTCTCCAGCATCTGCTGTCTCCAGATTTTTTAATGATCACCATTCTAACTGGTGTGAGATGGTATCTCAATGTAGTTTTGATTTGCATTTCTCTAATGACCAGTGATGATGAGCATTTTTTCATGTTTGTTGGCCTCATGTATGTCTTCTTTTGTAAAGTGTCTGTTCATATCCTTTGCCCACTTTTGAATGGGCTTGGTTTTTTCTTGTAAATCTGTTTTAGTTCTTTGTAAATTCTGGATATCAGCCCTTTGTCAGATGGGTAAACTGCAAAAATTTTTTCCCATTCTGTTAATTGCCAATTCACTCTAATGACTGTTTCTTTTGCCATGCAGAAGCTGTGGAGTTTGATTAGATCCCATTTGTCTATTTTGGCTTTTGTTGCCAATGCTTTTGGTGTTTTGGTCATGAAGTCCTTGCCTACTCCTATGTCCTGAATGGTTTTGCCTAGATTTTCTTCTAGGGGTTTTATGGTGTTAGGTCTTATGCTTAAGTCTTTAATCCATCTGGAGTTAATTTTAGTGTAAGGTGTCAGAAGGGGTCCAGTTTCTGCTCTCTGCACATAGCTAGCCAGTTTTCCCAACACCATTTATTAAACAGGGAATCCTTTCCCCATTGCTTGTTTTTGTCAGGTTTATCCAAGATTGTATGGTTGTAGATATGTTGTGTTGCCTCTGAGGCCTCTGTTCTGTTCCATTGGTCTATATCTCTGTTTTGGTACCAGTACCATGCTGTTTTGATTACTGTAGCCTTGTAGTATAGTTTGAAGTCTGGTAGTGTGATGCCTCCCACTGTGTTCTTTTTACTTAGAATTGACTTGGCTATGTGGGCTCTCTTTTGGTTCCATATGAAGTTTAAGGTGTTTTTTTCCAGTTCTGTGAAGAAGGTCATTGGTAGCTTGATGGGGATAGCATTGAATCTGTAAATTACTTTGGGCAGTATGGCCATTTTCATGATATTGATTCTTCCTAACCATGAACATGGAATGTTTCTCCATCTGTTTGTGTCCTCTCTTATTTCGTTGAGCAGTGGTTTGTAGTTCTCCTTAAAGAGGTCCTTTACATTCCTTGTTAGTTGTATTCCTAGGTGTTTTTCCTCTTTTATTTTCTAAAAGACTTTAGACGGTTTCTAACATTTCTTCTTTAAATGTTTGGTAAAGTTTTTCAGTGAAATCATCTGGACCTGGAATTTTATTTTTGGAAGACTTTTTACTAAAAATTTAATTTCTTTAATAGATACAAGATTATTTAGTTTATCTATTTCTTGTTAAGTGTGTTTAAATACTGTGTGACTTTTAAAGAACTTGTCTATTTCTTTTAACTTGTCAGATTTAGGTGCGCAGAGTTGTTCATAGTGGTACTTACCATCATTTTTATGTCAGTTGTGTCTAAATGCTGTCATTTCTTTTTATCTTGATATGATCATTTGTTTTCTCTCTTTTCACTTTGTCATTTACTAACTTTGTTGATATTTTTAAGAACTTTCTTGAATTCATTTTCTTTCTTCATTGTTTTTCTGTTTCCAATTTTTATACAGTTGAAATTTTTTCTAATTTCATTGAAATGTCCAATTGACCCATGCATTATCTAAGTATGTCATTTAGCCTTGAAGTAGTTGGAGGTGTCCTGACTATATTTTTGCTATTAATTTGTGGTTTAGCTTTATTGTGGTCAAAAGCATGCTTTGCATGATTTCAGATCTTTTACATTTGTTAGAGCTTTTAATGACACATGGTGTGGTTTATCCTGGTGAACATTTCATGTGCCCTGAGAAGAATGTGTGTGCTGCTATTGCTCCATAGTATGTTCTATACATGTCAGGCGAGTCCAGCTGGTTGGTGATGCTGTTCAGTTCTTTATCCTCCTTCTAGAAGATTTTCTGTTCTGTTAGTTCTAACCATTAGTAGATCTAACCATCTAACTGACAGAGGAGTGTTGAAGCCTCAAACTACAATTATTAATCCATAATTTCTCCTCATGGTTCCATCAGTTTATGCTTTGTGTATTTTGAAGTTCTTCTGTCAAATGGATACTCAGGATGGCAACGTCTGCTTGTGGACCTGACCTCTCACCATCGTGCAATGTCCTTCTTCATCAACCACAATTTTCCTGGCTCTGATGTCTATCTAGTCTCTGCAGCCACCGAAGCTTTTTTATTATTATTAATGTTTACGTGGTGCATCTTTTCATCCCCTTACACATTATATTTAAAGTAGGCTTTCTGGAGGCAGCACAGTTTGATCTTTTAAAGATATTCAATCTGATCGTCTGGTTTTTGATTGATACAGTTAAGCCACTTATATTTAATTTAATTACTGGGGTATTTGGATTTAAATCTGTCATTTCATTATTTGTTTTCTGTTTGTCCCTTACATTTTTTTCATTCATTTCTCCATTTGGAATAGTTTCAATATTCCATGTTAATTTCTCTATTGGGGTCTGGTTTATATCTCTTTGCACAGCTGTGTGGGTGTCTGTTTCACATATGAATTACAATTTACAAGTTTAACTTTTCCCAGTCTACGGAGGATAATATTTTGCTGTTTCATGTGGAATACAGAAGCCACTGCCACAGCAGTCCCTGTGCCCTCCCATCTGTGTGGAGCATCTACATTGGCTGAAAACACCAAAGTGTTATGGATTCTGCCCTTGTTCATAATACACATTGAGAAAAAGGTCCATTTTGTTTACCCAGATATTTCTCATTTCTGTCACTTTCCCTTCATCTCTGAAGTTCCAGATTATCCTATTACTGTTGCTCTCTACTTGAAGAGTTTCCTGTGGTGTTTCTTTCATCACAAGTAAGTTGGAAATAAATTCTTAGTTTCTCTTCATCTGAGACTCTCTGTGTTTCACATTCATTGCTGAAAAACACTGTTGTTGGATATAAAGTTCAAGGTGAGCAGCTGTTTTCCTCTGTGCTCTGGGCCTGCTGTGCTGCTTTGCGGTCTCCAGGGCTCCTCCTGAAGGTGAGTTCACACCTGCTTGGATTTTTACTCCCTGTGTGTAATATGCTGATTCCTGATTTTTTTAAATTTCTTCATGTTTGGTTTTCAGCTGTTTTACTATGCTATGACTGGGTGAGGACTTCTTTAAGTTTATCATCTTTGGATGGCAGAATGTATTTCATGAGCAGCTGACTCATACTCTCTTAGAAGTGTCATAGTGATGTCTAACTGCCTAAAGGAAATTCTAGAGTCTTGAGTTTGCTATTTTCTCCCAAAAGTAACTTTGAAAATCAAGAGTAATAAACCATTCTTACACATGTATAGGTCCACTAGAAATAAAAAGAAAGAAGAAATGTTTCCCTTTATTATTTTTGAGTAGGAAAAAAAATGACAGCCTACATTTTCAGTCTGGGCCTTATATATTATTTCTGTGTTCTAAAGTAGGGTGAAAAGTGGAGGCAAAGGCCTTCTGTGTGACAAATACAAGGTGCTTCTGGGGGACTCACAGAACACAGCAATTCACAAGGGAGTGTCCACCAATCATAACAGCTGACGTAGGCTGAGCAGTTCTTACATGGGGGGTGCTGCACCAAGCTCTTCTCATGCACCGTCTCGAATTATCCTTGGAACAACCTTGTGGGCTTAAGCATTACTAACTCCAATTTGCAGGTGAAATTGAGGCATAAGTAGCTTTCCCAGGAACACACAACCAACAGAGCCAAGAAGTCCATGTTCTTACATCCCAACATGAACTACCATCACATCCTGAGAAGGCACCATGCTGAGCACGTTGAAGTAATTATCTCAGGCAACCCACCCACTAGCCAGCAAGGGCATTCCCTGTTTCATTTTCTATCAGTGTGTATCTCCTCTTATTCGAAAAAGGAAAGGAGCCTTGGTTTAAACCAATCTATCCTTGAATGCACGTTTGTGTTTCAGTTGCACCCACATTTAATAAAAACTGTATTTGGCAGAAAATAATTATTATTATGTATTTAATTTGTAAGCATTATAGGTCTTTGAAATACTGATTTTAAAGCTAATTTTCTAGAGCAAATGACAGAAGCATACAGATACAGACCATCTCTCCTAACTTGCCTATTTCATAGTTACAGACTTGGAAACACAGGGAGAGACAAGACGGTTTGTCAAGACTTCTTTTTTAAATCTGTTTTTTATTATACTTTAAGTTCTGAGGTACATGTGCAGAGGCACTTTTTAGAAAGGTAAATGTTACTTCACATGTCACATATTTAATCATGCTTCTAAACAAGCTGGGCAACCAGGAGCGCTGCCTCGGATCTGTGCTGCTTGGACACAGCTCACCCTGTGGCTCGCTCTGCGTTCTGACCCAGCTCTCTTCCTCTGCTGCTCTTAAAAAGCCCTTATTCATTAGAGACACAGTAGTTACATAAAATTATATATGCTGGGATGGCTCAAAAATACTCCAATCCAGAGAGAAAGAGAGCTAGAGAGAGAATGGGCAGAGGCAGAAACTGATGAAACGAGTTGGGTCATGAGTCAATAATTATTAGTCTTGAGACAGTAATGATTAATCAGGTGGTACGTGGTACGTAGGGGTTCATTACACAGTCCTTTCTACATTTGTATGCACTTTTTTTTTTTTTTTTTTTGAGACGGAGTTTCGCTCTTGTTACCCAGGCTGGAGTGCAATGGCGCAATCTCGGCTCACCGCAACCTCCGCCTCCTGGGTTCAGGCAATTCTCCTGCCTCAGCCTCCTGAGTAGCTGGGATTACAGGCACGCACCACCGTGCCCAGCTAATTTTTTGTATCTTTAGTAGAGACGGGGTTTCACCATGTTGACCAGGATGGTCTCGATCTCTTGACCTCGTGATCCACCCACCTCGGCCTCCCAAAGTGCTGGGATTACAAGCGTGTGTATGCACTCTAAATGTCAAAGTGAACAGTTAAATTGTAGAAGATAAATAGGAAACTAGTGTGTGTGCAGATGTGTGTATCCATGTACACATCTGTGTATATAAACCTGTTTTCTGCATTTATTGTTCTACGGCCCGGATTTCCGAGTCCGCGGGTGTTTTTAGAGTCTTCACAACCAGGCGGGGGTGCTCCCTGCTCACCTCATTTCGATAAACTGGCAGCTCGCTCCCCTCTCCGCTTTTGTGGGCTCCTCAATTGCTGCCGGGTTCTTCTTTGATTTGGACTCAGGCTTCTCCCTGAGGACGCCGTTCCGCTCACACAGCTTCTTCTATCCCCAGGGCTGAGGGAACTCCTGTTCTGAATCCCTCTGCAAAGCCGCAAACCGCGCCCAGTGCAGCTGCTGCCGGAGCACAGGCTCTGCGCACCGAGGAGCCTCGTCCCGCGCGGGAACAGCGCCGCCTGCCGTGCGCTGGAGATACTGCCGCGCGGAGACGCCCCGCGGCCCACAGCTGCGCAGCCGCGGCCGGACGAGGCTGCAACCAACCAGGCGGCTCGAGGGGTCGGTTCTTCGGCGCCGAAGGCTGAGGCCGAAGCGGCCGCCCTGAGGCACCGGTTCCCAGCACAGGAAGTCAGGGGAGGGGGAAGAGGCCTCCTCGTCCTCTCCGCCCTTTGGAGGCCGCGGGAGCCGCGGCCATTTCCGCCCCTGTCCTCACAGCCGCGGCTGCAGCCTCGCGGGGTCGCCGTCGGCGTCTGGGAGGAGACGAAGCTTCCAGAACAAGGGAATTCCCGTGGGAGCTCGTGTGGGGAGTCGGAGGTGGCGGGTCCTCACCGGCCGGGGAGGAGCGCAGGGAAGAGACGGACGTTTCCCATGTTGACTCCTGAACGGGGGACCCAGGCCTGGGGAGGCCGCCCCGCTGCCGCGGGGGTCTCGGAGGGAAAGCGTCCCCGTGACGGGGCGGCCGTGCAGGGCTCGGCGGCGGCACCGGGGCGGCCGTGCAGGGCTCGGCGGCGGCACCGAGGCGGCCGCGGGTGGCAGCGGCGGACCGTCCTCCCGAGGTGGGCAGGGCCGCGCCGCCGGGGGCGACAGGTCGGGCTGCAGCCGCTGCAGGCGCCGCTCACGGCGAATTTCCGGGCTGATGAGTCTCAGGCCGCATCCTTGGCAAGCGCGGGAAATGCGCGGTGCGCACGCGCCCCAGGATCCCAGGCGGAAACCCCGCCCACGAGGCGACGGCGTCGGGAGGGGACCCGGTCCTGGGGGCAGAGCCTCGCGGCGGGATTAGCGCCCCTGACCCTGGGAGCCTCGCGGCGGGATTAGCGCCCCTGACCCTGGGAGCCTCGCGGCGGGATTAGCGCCCCTGACCCTGGGAGCCTCGCGGCGGGATTAGCGCCCCTGACCCTGGGAGCCTCGCGGCGGGATTAGCGCCCCTGACCCTGGGAGCCTCGCGGCGGGATTAGCGCCCCTGACCCTGGGAGCCTCGCGGCGGGATTAGCGCCCCTGACCCTGGGAGCCTCGCGGCGGGATTAGCGCCCCTGACCCTGGGAGCCTCGCGGCGGGATTAGCGCCCCTGCCAAACAGGCCCCAGGGAGCTGTCGCTCCTTCCACCCCGCCGGGGCACAAAACGGAGGCACCTCTGCGAACCGGAAGTCTGCCCCAGACACCCAGACTCTGCAGCAGGGAGGTGGGGAAGGCCAGGCGTTCCCAGGTGACAGCAGATGGCCTCCGGGGGCTTGAGTCCGGATGCCTGGGGTGGAGAAGGACCCAGTGAGGGAGCCGCACCCTACAGGGGTGGCCACGGCCCGCGATGCCACTGGGACTTAATTCTGGGCTGAGGCACCTGACACAGTTTCTCCGTTAGCAGAGACAAGGGTTCTGGCCAAGGGACTAACTGAGAGCCGCTCTTACCGGAATAATGGCTGATACATGACCTAAGCACTCAGAAAGCAAGTAAATGCAGCAGATGGTGAAGAGTTCCGCCTGCACAGACCTGCCAAGGAGTTTGCAATCTGCAAACTCAGGGAGACTTTTAAACCATACTTTAAAATTTGTCTTGTTGCAAAATATATACGTACATATTTGAGTTACAAATGGGAGAGTGTCATAAGGTCCTGTGGTGGTTTGGGTCCCTTAACAGTTCCCTCTGGCCCTGTGGGAGTACCTCACAGTTAGAAAGTCAGGGCCTGCGGGCCAGGACCCCCGTGCTCACTTCACTGCTGGCCACAGTGGTGATGGAGCATGCGCCTCTGGAGCAGCCTCTCCTCTCAGCTTCCAGGCACCCTCCTGCCCCAACTCTCCCCCAGGTGACCCTGTCCAGCCCTGCAGCCGAGGCTTACTCACCGGCCCATGCCCGGCCCTGGCCCCTCCCCTGCACTTCCTGCACCTACATGGGACATGAGAGGACACTCAACTGAAAGCAACTGGCCCATCCCTCTCCACACGCACCCTGCGCCCTCGTTTTGCCAGGTAAACAGCTTCACTGTCAGTCTACCCAATTTTTCAGACCCAAACACTGAGTCACTCTCAGTCCCTGGGTTCTCCTCACCCCCCACTTCTGATTTCCCCCTGCCATCCTTTTCCCTCCGCAGCTGTCCCAGCCCAAGCCACCTCTGTCCTGCCTGGACCACCAGGCTGCACTGTCCCTGTGGTCTTTGGCTGTGAGCCTTAAAACAGTCAGGGGATTGTTCCTCCACCTGGGCCCTTCGCTGGCTTCACTTTGCCCCTGAAATAAACTCCAGAAGCTTCTTCAGGCATGCGTGGTATGCAGGGGTAGCCCTCAGGTCTCCCTGCCACCCTGAAGGCTGAGACCCCACCTGGGTTCTGGACTCCTTGTCCAGGGCCTGGCCGCAGTTCTCCAAGGGCCACTCAGGTGGCCTCAGGACCTTTGCAGGTCCAGGAGGGCATTTGCTGTCTGAGACCCAGCTTTACCCCAAGTGCCCACGGCATGCCTGGTTTACAGTCAGTGCTGCATAAATGGGTTGAACTCACAAGGCTCAGGGAGGGAAGGGGTGAGGCCAGTTGCATCCTGTGGCCAGCAGCCCTCAACTGGCCTGCAGATGTGTTTGGGGTCTTTTAAAAGTTTATGTTAAAAATGAGATGTTTTCATGTTGGAGCCCAAAGCTGCTGGCCCACTGCCCGATGTACCTGCCATCCACTCATGTCCCCCAGATGTGGGATTGGCTTGTGTGGAATGTGAGAGCAGAGAGAACGGGGTAACTGGGGGAGCCTGGTGAGGCACAGACCTTTCTTTCTTGAGGCTGAGGTGTCCAAGGAAATGTCCCTCCTAGAGCTGCAGATGGGGTGTAGGGCAGGCTGGGGGCTGTGCTGGTCTGTATGGGGCCCACAGTCCTTCACTGCCTGCTCCAAATCCTCCCTATCTGAGAGGCCCCTCCCACCCTCTCTTCCTACCCTGCCCTCCACAAAGTCTTTGCCTGAGGAAAGACACTGGAGTCCTGTGTCATCACGATCAGGAAGAGCAGGCCAGCCTTGATGTCCACCCCTCCCAGGCCTGTAGTCTAGGGCCCTTCCCATTGTCACCTCCCTTCCCCAGCTCTTTGCTGGTGTGGAAAGTGCCCTGGCGTTGTTGGAACCGTTAAGAGTGGCCAGTTCCGTTTTCCCAACTCAGTCCTTCATTCCCATCTCACACTGGGACTTCGCCCCTCCCCTAGCGTCCAGCACAGTGGCTCTTTTTATTTAAATGGCACACGGCAATTGTGATATCCTGAGGCTTAGAGTGTATTGTGATGAAACCAGGGTAATTAGCATAACTGCCACCTCAACATTGATGAGTTCTTCACATTGAGAACATTCAAAATCCTTCTAGCTGCTTGAATATATTAACTGTAGCCCCGTCAGTGCAATGCACACTAAAAATTATTCCTCCTGTCTAGCTGTGATTTTGTATCAGTAAACTGCCTTCTCACGCTCCCCTACCCTTCCCAGGCCTCATAACCACCATTCTACTCCACTTCTATGAGACTGACTTTCTTTTAGCTTCCACATATGAATGAGAACATGCAATGTTTGTCTTTCTGTTCTTGGCATATTTCACTTAACATAATATCCTCCAGTTCCACGTACACTGCCATGAATGACAGGATTTGAGCCTTTTTCGTGACTGAGCAGTATTCTGATTTCTATCTGTACCATATTTTCTTTATCCAATAGTCTGTTGATGGGCACCTGGGCTGATTCCATACCTTGGCTATTGTGAATCGTGCTGCAGTGAACATGGGTATTAGGTGTGTCTTTGATGTACTGATTTCCCCTAGGAGAAGGGGGAGAGCACCACATCAAGGGAGCACCCTGTGGGACAAAAGAATCTGAATAGCAGCCCTTCAGCTCCAGATCCTCCCTCTGACATAGTCTATCCAAATGAGAAGGAACTAGAAAAACAATTCCAGTAATATAACAAATCAAGTTTCTTAACACCTCCAAAAGTTCACACTAGCTCATCAGCAATGAATCCAAACCAAGAAAAAAACCTCTGAATTGCCAGAAAAAGAATTCAGAAGGTTGATTATTAAGCTAATCAAGGAGGCAACAGAGAAAGGTGAAGACTAACTTAAATAAATTTTTTTAAATGGTTGTGTTAGTCCATTTTCATGCTGCTGATAAAGACATAGCCAAGACTGGGAAACTTATGAAAGAAAGAGGTTTAATTGAGCTTACAGTTCCATGTGGCAGGGGAAGCCTCACAATCTTGGTGGAAGGTAAGGAGGGGCAAGTCCCATCTTACAGGGATGGCAGCAGGTAAAGAGAATGAGAGCCAAATGAAATGGGTTTCCCCTTATCAAACCATCAGATCTCATGAGACTTGTTCACTACCATGAGAAGAGTGTGGGGGAACTGCCCCCCACCATCCAACATCTCCCACCAGGACCCTCCCACAATACATGGGAATTATGGGAATACAAGTCAAGATGAGATTTGGGTAGGGACACAGAGCCGAACCACATCAATGGTGCAGAGTATGAATGGAAAATTCTCCAGTGAAGTAGAGCACATAATTAAAAAACAATCACAACTACTAGAAATGAAGGACACACTTAGAGAAATGCAAAATGCACTGGAAAATCTCAGCAATAGAACTGAGCAAGTAGAAGAAAGAACTTCAGAGCTTGAAGTTAACTTTGAGTTAACTTCATGCAACAAAGACAAAGAAAAAAGAATTTTAAAAAATAAAGCCTCCAAGAAGTTTGAGATTATGTTAAACAACCAAACCCAAGAATAATTGATGTTCCTAAGGAAGAAGAAAAATCTAAAAGATTGGAAAACATATTTGAGAAAATAATAGGGGAAAACTTCTCTGGCCTTTAGAGATCTAGACATCCAAATACAAGAAGCTCAAATAACACCTAGGAAATTCATCACAAAAGGATCATTGCCTAGGCACATAGTCATCAGTTTATCTAAAGTAAAGCAAAGAAAAGAATCTTAAGAGCTGTGAGACAAAAACATCAGGTAACCTATACAAGAAAACCCGTCAGATTAACAGCAGACTTCTCAGCAGAAACCATACAAGCTAGAAGGAATTGGGGTTCTATTTTTAGCCTCCTTAAACAAAACAATTACCAGCTGAGAATTTTGTATTCAGCTTTGAACCCTGAAAATTTGAGACAGGTGTCAGTTAATTTAGAAAGTTTACTTCGCCAAGGTTGAAGAAGAACATCCATGACACAGCCTCAGGAAGTCCTGATGACTTGTGCTTAAGGTGGTCAGAACACAGTTTGGTGTTAAACATTTTAGGGAGACACGAGACATCAATCAAGACATGTAAGGTGAACATTGGTTCTGTCTGGAAAGGTGGGACAGCTCAAGTGGGGAGGGGGCTCCCAAACTGTAGGTAGATCTGAGACAAATAGTTGCATTCTTTTGAGTTCCTGATTAGCCTCCCCAAAAGAGGCAATCATATATGCATTTATCTCAGTGAGCAGACGGGTGACTGAATAGAATGGGAGGCAGGTTTGCCCTAAGCAGTTCCCAGCTTGACATTTCCCTTTAGCTTAGTGATTTTGGGAACCCAAGATATTTTTCTTTCACATTCCCCTGCTGGGTGCCAGCCCCAATCCTGTATGTGGGTACCTTTAGTCCCAGTGGTGAAGAGGGAGTAAGAAAAGAAAGACAGATGAGAGTCAAGTTTCACAGCACGGTTCCAGGGCACTAATGCAAGCTCACAGGGACAGCGTTGGCCCTGAGCTCTGGGCTCCACGCACTTTTATTAGGTGCATTATCTCATTAATTTTGGGGGCTATGGTAAGGAGAGGTGAAAAAGGTAAACTAAAAGCTATTATGGTGTAAGATGGGGTGGCAACAAGCATCTGCAGCACTGAATTGAATATGTGGTTCTTCTAAGAAACGCATAGAAGCACAGCAGATAAGACGCCACCAAGTCCGACCACACACAACGCATCAAGGGGCTTTATCTCCTGAGCATTGTGAACACACAGTAATCAGAGTTACTCCATATTCTGAGAACCTTGGCAGATCCTGTGGCATATCTCTACCCTGCAAGGCCTTCCTGCCTCACAAGCTCCCATCTGCCAAGACCCTCCCAAGTCTTGTGAGTAGAGGTTGCATTCCTTCCCAGCGTTCTTGCACAAGCCCTCTTTACGAGACCCTCATGCAGGCCCTATGTTGGGAAGAGATCATGGGACTAAAGCAGTCTTTCCTGCCTTGCAACCACACCACAGCGTTACACAGTTCTAAAGCACTCTCAGACGGTCTTTACTACAGACCTCCTGTTACTGCCTGATTTCTGTTTTTACAAGCCTTAAACAATTTTTATTTTACTGCACCATTGTTTGGAGTTTTCTTAACTCAATATTTGATGAGTGGCATGAATCTCAGTATATAAGAAACGAAGCAAGCTTGTAATCATTTAACTAGAAATAACATAGATCATCTTGGCCCACATTGCCCACCCCATTTCTTTAAAAAAAAATCTTTTGGAGAAAACATTTTAGAGAAAATGAGTCTCTGGTTCCAGGTTTTGTCTGAGCTGTCATGGCTAGGATGGTTTATTCCTAGACAGATAGGTCCCAAGTTATTAGGAAAGTTCATTTTAGAAGGTTGTGAAGTCTCTTGTCCTACGAAGACAAAATAGGGGGAGGAAGACAGAAAAACAATAACAAACAAAAGAACAATCCTGGAAAATTGATATAGGCCTCATTATTCTGAAGTTTGCACATCAATCAGCAGGTATAAAAGTAGCTTGTGTATGTAAATAGGTTGCTGTTCTTTTCTTCTGAAGTTTGTCTGGCTTCATTTGAAGGGCTTTAAAAAAGCACAGCTTAGTTTTTAGTGACTCCAAATTAGGGAAAAATCCAAAAGAAGTAGGAAAAAAATTGGAGACATTACTTTGAAGACTTGTAGCCAAGAAAAATTAGAATTCAGTCCAAATGGTAGACAAATAATAAAAATCAAAAAACATTAGGCAAGACTAGAATCTAACAAATATTTGATTATAGTTAACATTAGTGTTATAGTTTTTGAAACATAATTTTTCTCTCTTCAGTTTCCCATTTTTACTAAAGACAAATCACAATAGGACTGAAAGATTTATTTATTTATTTATTTATTTATTTATTTATTTATTTATTTATTTTTGAAATAGAGTTTCGCTCTTGTTACCCAGGCTGGAGTGCAATGGCGCGATCTCGGCTTACTGCAACCTCCACCTCCTGGGTTCAGGCAATTCTCCTGCCTCAGCCTCCTGAGTAGCTGGGATTACAGGCACGCACCACCATGCCCAGCTAATTTTTTGTATTTTTAGTAGAGGCAGGGTTTCACCATGTTGACTGGGATGGTCTCAATCTCTCAACTTCGTGATCCACCCACCTCGGCCTCCCAAAGTGCTGGGATTACAGGCATGAGCCACCACGCCCGGCCAGGACTGAAAGATTTATTATACTTGGCCTAATTATTTGTAGACAGTGCAGCAAGATAATTATTTTTTACATAGACTTTTAAATGGGCTCTGATGGAACTTGGTTCCATAGAAGGAATCTCAGATAATACTTTTTTTTAAGCCAAGCCTAGCCATATATTTGTGCTATTAAATACCTATGAGTTGGGTGATCCTCTCCTTTTGGGGTTCCAACATAAACTTGGGGCTCCTGGGCCTGTCAGAAAGTGACATGCTTTACTTATCACAGGACAGGAACCCTGTACAGGGAAGGTATGACGCCAGCTTTCCCAAGGGGCTTTTATTGGCTCTGTAAGTCAAGTTTGACTCCTTAAAGGAAAGCATAGTATTCTAGTCAAACGCTTGTTAAGATAACCAGTTTCTTCAATTGTCCCGTTGCAAAATGAAAACAGATTTTTATGGCACTTGTGCAAATAACTGCATTGCCATATGTTAAGAATACTCACAAATAGGTTCCAAATTATGGAGAAATCAAGTAGAGAGAAGCAAATATGCTCCAAATTTTGTTCATTGAAGTATACTAAGTTGTTAAAAGCTGTCAATATCTCAAGAGAAGAGTTTCCTTGACTGAAAAAAAAAGGATCAGCAATGTTTAAAGCAAAAGTTTAAAAGATTACTTTAGTCTTCTATCAGTTCAGTTTACACAGTAATTTTTGTTCTTCTTGATACTCATGAAAATTTCACCCTTCCCTGAGGGTCCCGAAAGTCTTTCCTCTATTCTAATGTCACAGTCTCCAAAGTTATCAGAAACCTACATTTAAGAACACCTGTTAGAGTTCTATAGCTTATTATAAAACCACCTTCTAAGAAGGATCAAAACAAAATAACAATCGTCCATGGATGACAAAAAGTTTTAGGGCAGCCATAGTCATAGACGCAATTGACAAGGAAATTTGTTACCTCTGTGGCACACAATAATTTAATATAACAACTATAATTATTACTGATCATGTACACGAAGTCATATCAGAATTACAGAAGTTTCTTATAATTTTGGAATACAAACTAATAAATATTTATACAAATAAAGCCTAAAGAAAACCAAGCATCATTTCATATTTGCAATGTTTTCTGTATAATTTTTATACAAACTAAGCCAAATTATGTCATTTTTGGACTCTAGGGAAACTGACATCTTAAAGGATAAATTATATCAGAAAAAGGCATAATTTATAATTTGATTTTGAAAAGTTTGTCAAATATCAAAGGTTTAAAACCCTTGATATCACAGGTCATTATAAAATAAGTCATTCATTTGACCAAACTGATAACTCAAGGATTTTTTTTAAAAAAGGTGAAAACTTTCATTCTTTGAGAGAGAAGACTTAATTTTCCAAACAACATACATTAATGAAAATAGCATGAAGCCAATTAAATTTGTTTTTCAAAATTTTATAAACAATCTATACAATTTTAATCTTGACCATAAAATATGACTTCTATAAGCTTTTTATAACTTTTATTAAGCAGTTGTTTAATGCCAAAAGAAAACCCTGTTAATTTGACATAGGAGCCCATGTGCTGGTCTTGTATCAGTGTGTCTTTAACATTAATTATTAATTTATAGAGAAACTAAATTTGTTTTATCTTTCAAAATCAGCTCTTAACAATTTCACACACACACTTCTTCCACAATAGTCCCTGGACCTTGAGTTGAAATAGCTTTAATTTCTGACCCTGTGTTTAGGAATGCACTTTATTTTTATTGGCTTCTTCTACTGGGCCTGAAGATGGGGCTTTCATTGCTATTAGTGTTTAAAATTTAGCAGGACTTGGTGTCCTTTTAGATCCGGAAGTCAAAGCCTTGTAACTCAATGTTATAAGTACTTTAAAAGTACATACATAGAGATACATGGATGTAATACCATTAATTTTTTTAAAGAAATTCATTTTTTCCCTAAGCAAACCAACACATAATAATACCATGGCAACTTGATCATATAAAAGATTTTGATTTTTTTTTAATAAATACATTCTGTTTTGGTCTGGGTTTGTAGTTTCATAAACTCTATACCTCTTTGTTGTTTGGAAAATTAAGTCTTCTCTCTCAAAGAATGAAGGTTTTCATCTTTTTTTTTTTAAAACTTGAGTTATCAGTTTGGTCAAATGAATGACTTATTTTACAGTGACCTGTGATATCAAGTGTTTTAAACCTTTGATATTTGACAAACTGTGATTTATACAGACCATTTATGACTTGCTTGATGCTTGGACTTTCTGGTTTGCCCTGAGCATCCCTCTTTCTTAAACAACCAGTTGTTTTACTCTAGAACTAAATTTACCATACAAAATTCTTTCTCATATCAAATTATTTCTCCTTAAACTTTCTTACCAAAAAAGCAAAACAAAACAAACAAATAAAAAAACTATTTTTATAACTTCCTTTACATCTCTTTTATTTTCTGTTTCTTTTACTTTGTTTTATACTTAACCATTAAATAAGCTTTGAATTAGACAAAATTATTCCCCCATTTAAAAAGGAGACATCTTATTTTAAGAATGTTTTCCTACAATAGATTTTTATTGCAAAATTCCCAAATAATGAAATATCTATTATTTAATTTAATATAACTTTAGATTCTAAATTATGACAAGTTTGTCTACAACTATTTACCTAATTACATTTACCTAATTATTTTATTTTAATCATTTACCTAGACTATTTATAAAAACTGCGATTGTCATCATTTAAAATTATGGATCCACCATTGCAAAATTATAACTGAGACAGTGAAAAGATTTGACCTAACTGACTCCACCTTGCTTTTAACCTCCATGCTTCCCTTTTTCAGACCTGGGCATAGACTGAACTAACTTTGGGACAAACTTAGTTTATAGTTTAGCTTTGAAACAAAGGTGATAAGAAACCTTATTGCCTGATGGCTAGACTGCCTAAAGCCACAAGATTAGAACTTATGGTGATCTTAATAAATTCAATATGTTGCTATTTTTATTAATCCAATATTAATATCTTATTTATTAAAGACTATACAAGCAAAGATCACTCTGTTTTGGGTGGGGTTTACAGTTTTGTAATGTCTATGCCAAATTTTGACACCTTACAGTATTTGGCTTGATTAATAAATGCCAACAAAGTGAGAAACTGCATTATTGATAAATGCAAACAAAGATGTATGCTACCAATTCTTAAAACATTTCTAATATTACATTACCAATAATTTTAAAACTAGCTTATTTATTAAATATTTTACTTATGCAAATACAAAAAAGCATTTGGCTGGTCTTTTTTTCTAATAAAATATTTGATTTAAATATTTTTATTCTCTTAAGCCAGTTAATAGGAGCTCTTTTATATATTTTCAGTAGTGAAACATTGTGTACGCAACACATAAGTTCATAGACATATTAGGCATGCCAATATAAGTACATCTTATAGATTTATAAAAACCGTTTCTTCCCTATCTTAGACTTTCCGATCCTTGATAACCTGTTTTGCAACCCTATGCAGTTGTCAGCTAAGTAGTTTTAAATTTGCATATTAAAGGAAGCAACTCAGGTGAAAGTAAATGGCAAAATTGACATTATAAGGTGTGGAGAGAAAAGTCTGGTGTGCTAAAGGAAAATTAAAATGGATTTAATTGCCAATTACACATAAAATTATAGAAATCTAACATAGGATTGTATGAGGAGACCAATTTTACTTAGATGGAGACTACCTCTCTTTTAACTGGATCTCTGAGTTCTGGGCAGAGCCCACATTGAATCCTGGGTCTCCAAAAGAGAATTATTATGAGGCTGGACCACATAATGCTTTTACAGTGCATTAAAAAAAAATTTTTTAACAAAGACATTTCTAAGTGTCTAAACTACATTTTTCTTTAGAAACCCAAGAGTAGTCTCTGTTGCAATAACTATTTTGGTCAATAAATCATTTTATTGACTAAAAGCAAGCAGTTTAAAAGCTAGACAAATTTGTCTGTTTACACTTTTGGGGTTCCATAAGGAAAAACAAGTTTCTACCGTAAATGGGGTCTGCTGCCTTCTCCATTTTCTTAAAGGAGCCATAGGCATTATAAACTATTTTAGGTCTGTAATGCAGCAGAGGATGCAAGAAAAAGGAGAGACAGCAGAAGTAAATGAAGAAAACAGAATTTAGTCAACTGAGAAAAAAAAAAAAACTTTTGCAAAAAAAAAAAAGGTCCTCAGAAAACACTAACAAAAACATGAAGGTATTTTAAATATACACACACACACACACACACACCCCTTGAATATCAGCTTTTAATTAAGCTGAGTTTTAACCATTGAGCTCCTTTAAAAAAATCTTTTCAAATATCAATACAATATTTCAGCTAAGACAAATTGCTGCTATTTCTGAAGCACAGACATTGTTCTTTACGTTTGACCTGGCTAGCAAAAAGGTGGCCTTGTTATGTAAATAGAGGTCCTTAAGTAGTCAAAATCAAAAATCTTTCCTTTTTTTTTTCTTTTTCACTAGCCATTTTTCTACCCCCACCATACCTTTTTTTTTTTTTTTTTTGGTGGAAATTTAGCTGCTTAGAGGCCTCGTTATCCATAATTTGGAACTTATCTTCAGATTTGATCAAATTGGATAGAGTTGGTAAAACCCAATAGGAAAAAGACTGAAACAAAAACAGAAACAAACATCTACAACGACAAAAACAAATAACCACAGCAAAAAACAGTTAAGCAAAACAAATGATTCTACAACTTACATGATTAGTGACTGCTCTAATGGTAAAGAGAAATTAAGACTAGCTGGTCGCTACTTTTAACTTTAGCCAAGACAAACCCCAATTCAGTTACTTACCTAGGGCTGGGTCTCAGGCTGAAGACAGCCCTCTACCATCCTAGAAGCAAGAAAAAAAAACCCACCTTCCCTGTTGAAAGCAAGCTCAAACTCCATAAAGGAGTTAACCTGCTTTCCATCATCATGGAAGCAGGAAAAACTTGCCTTCCTGTGTTGGAAGCAACTAAAACTCCAAAAAAAGAGCTGTACAGCAAAATAAACTTTAGATCTTGACCAAATTTGGGGAGATAAGGGACTCTCTGGATGGGATGATCCCGGACCTCAGCAAATTGTCCTATTGGTTTGAGCCATAAAGTTATCTCATGGTAATACCAAGCACCAATAGAAGATTTGTCAAAGGTCAGGGGCATCTTCACTCAGTCCCTCCATGGGTACAAACATGTGAACCTCAAAAATTTGAGACAGGTCTCAGTTAATTTAGGATGTTTATTTTGCCAAGGTTGAGGAGGCACACCTGTGACACAGCCTCAGGAAGTCCTGACTACAGGTGTCCAAGGTGGTAAGAACACAGTTTGGTTTTATACATTTTAGGGAGAAATGAGACATCAGTCAACATACGTAAGATGAATATTGGTTCTGTCTGGAAAGACAGGACAACTCAAAGTGGGGACAGGGCTTCCAAGATGTATGTAGATAAGAAAGAAATGGTTGCTTTCCTTTGAGTTCCTGATTAGCCTCCAGGAAGGAGCCAATCAAATCATTTATCTCAGTGAGCAGAGGGGTGATTTTGAATAGAATGGGAGGCAGGTTTGCCCTAGGCAGTTCCCAACTTGACATTTCCCTTTAGCTCAGTGATTTCAGGGACTCGAGATAGTTTCCTTTCACTCAGCAAAACTAAGCTTCTTAAATGAAGGAAAGAGAAAGTCTTTTTCAAACAAATGCTGAGATAATTTGCCACTATCAAGCCAGCACTATAAGCACAGCTAAAAGGATCTCTAAATCTTGAAGCACATCCTAAAAGCTCATCAACATAGAGCCTCCTTAAAGCATAAATTTAAGGGCCTTTAAAACAGTAATACAATGAAAAACATAAGTAAGATATTCAGACAACAATTAGCACAACTAATAGAATAGTATCTCATATCTCAATACTAACATTGAATGTAAATGGCCTAAATGCGCCACCTAAAATGTATAGAATTTCAGAATGGATACAAATTCACCAACCATCTGCTGTCTTTGAGAGACTCACCTAACACATAAGCACTCACATAAACCTAAGGTTAAGGGGTGGAAAAACACATTCCATGCAAATGGACACCAAAAGCAAGCCGGAACAGCTATTTTTATATCAGGCAAAACAGACTGTAAAGCAACAACAGTTAAAAAAGACACAGGAATATTATATACTAATAAAAGGACTAGTCCAACAGGAGAACATCACAATTCTAAATATATGCACCTACCACTAGAGCTCCCAAATTTACAAAATGATTACTACTAGACCTGAGAAATGAGATGATGCCAACTCAATAATAGTGGGGGACTTCAATACTCTACTGACAGCACTAGACAGGTCATCAAGACAGAAAATCAACAATGAAACAATGGACTTAAACTATACTCTACATCAAATGGACTTAATAGATATTTAAGAACATTCTGCCCAACAACTGCAGAATATACACTCTACTCATAGCACATGGAACATTCGCCAAGACAGAGCATATGATAGGCTACAAAACAAGTCTCAATAAATTTAAGGAAGTTGAAATTATATCAAGTACTCTCTCAGATCACAGTGAAATAAAATTGGAAATCAACTCCAAAGTTAACCCTCAAAACAATACCTGGAAATTAAACAACCTACTCCTGAACAATCATTGGATCAACAATGAAATCAAGATGGAAATTTAAAAATTATTTGAACTGTTATTTGAAACGATAATAGTTACACAACCTGTCAAAACCCCTGGGATACAGCAAAGGTGGTGTGAAGATGAAAGTTCATAGCATTAAATGCCTATATCAAAAAGTCTGTAAAAGCACATATAGACAATCTAAGCTCACACCTCAAGAAACTAGAGATAAAAGAACAAATGAATGCAAACTCGGCAGAAGAAAAGACAATAAAAATCAGAGCAGAACTAAAGGAAATTGAAACAAAAAATACAAAATATGAATGAAACAAAAGGCTAGTTATTTGAAAAGATAAACAAAATTGATAGGCTATTAGTGAGATTAACCAAGAAAATAAAAGATACAAATGAACTCAATGAGAAATGAAACTGGAGATATTACAACTGAAACCAAAAAAATACAAAAGATCATTCAAGGATACTATGGACGACTTTATGCACACAAACTAGAAAACCTAGAGGAGGCGGATAAATTCCTGGAAATATATAACCTTCCTGGGTTAAACCAAGAAGAAATAGAAACTCTGATCAGACCAATAACAAGCAACAAGATTGGAATGATAATTTAAAAACTGCCAAACAAAAAAAGTTTAGGATCAGACAGATCTACAGCTGAATTTTATCGGATTTTCAAAGAAGAACTAGTGCCAATCCTATTGACACTATTTCAAAATATAGAGAAAGAGAGAATCCTTCTTAAATCATCCTATGAAGCCAGTAGCACCCTAGTACCAAAACCAGGAAAGGACATAACAACAACAAACAAAAATGCAGATCAATATCCCTGACGAACATAGATGCAAAAATCTTCAACAAAATACAGTAACTAAATCCAACAGCATATCAAAGATAATCCACCATGATCCAGTTGGTTTTATACCAGGGATTCATGAATGGTTTAATACCCCCAAGTCAATAAATGTAATACACCACATAAACAGAATTAAAAACAAAAATCACATGATCATCTTAATAGATATGGAAAAAGCATTTGACAAAATTTAGCATCACTTTATAATTAAAATCCTCAGCAAGATCAGCATAGAAGGGACATGTCTTAAGGAAATAAAAGCCATCTATGACAAACCCACATCCAACATTATGCTGAATGGGGAAAAGTTGAAATCATTCCCCCAAGAACGGGGAAAAACAAGCATGCCCACTTTCACCTCTTTTATTCAACATAGTACTAGAAGTCCTAACCAGAGCAGTCAGACAAGGGAAAGAAATAAAGGGCACCCAAATTGGTAAAGAAGAAATCAAATTGTCACTGTTCATTGATTATGAAATCGTGTACCTAGAAAACCCTAAAGACTCATCCAAATAACTCCTAGAACTGATAAATGAATTCAGTAGCATTTCAGAATACAAAATTAATGTACACAAATCAGTAGCACTGCTATACACCAACAGCAACCAAGTTGAGATTCAAATCAAGAACTCAATTCCTTTTAAAATAGCTGCAAAAAATAAATAAAATAAAATACTTAGCAATATACCTAATCAAGAGGATGAAAGACCTCTACAGGGAAAACTACAAAACACTGCTGAAAGAAATTATACATGACACAGACAAATGGAAACACATCCTATATTCATGGATGGGTACCATCAATATTGTGGAAATGACCATACTGCCAAAAGCAGTATACAAATTCATGCAATTCTCATCAAAATTACCACCATCATACTTCACAGAACTAGAAAAAAAAATCCTGAAATTTATATGGAAACAAAAAAGAGTCAGCATACCCAAAGGGAGACTAAGCAAAAATAACAAATCTGGATGCATCACTTGACTTCAAAGCATACCCTAAAGCTGTAGTCAGCAAAACAGTATGGTACTGGTATAAAGAGGCACATAGACCAATGGAGCAGAATAGAGAACTCAGAAATAAAGCCAAATACTTACAGCCAATGGATCTTTGACAAAACAAACAAACACATTAAGTAGGGAAAGGATCCCTATTCAACAAATGATGCTGGGATAATTGGCAGGCCACATGTAGAAGAATGAAACTGGATCCTCATCTCTCACCTTATACAAAAATAAACTCAAAATGGATCAAAGACTTAAATCTAAGACCTGAACCCATAAAAATGCTAGAAGATAACATCGGAAAACTCCTTCTAGACATTGGCTTAGGCAAAGACTTCATGAATAAAAATCCAAAAACAAGAATAAATAGATGAGACTTAATTACTAAAAAGCTTCTGCACAGCAAAATAAATAATCAGGAGAGTAAACAGACAACCCACAGAGTGGGAGAAAATATTCATAAACTATGTATCTGACAAAGAACTAATATCCAGAATCTACAGGGAACTCAAACAAATCAAGAAGAAAAAATAAATCCCATCAAAAAGTGGGCTACGGACATGAACATACAATTCTCAAAAGAGGATATACAAATGGCCAACAAACATAAAAAAGCACTCAACGTCACTAATTATCAGGGAAATACAAATCAAAACCACAATGCCATACCACCTTACTCCTGCAAAAGTGGCCACAATCAAAACGTCAAAAAATAATAGGCATTGGCATGGATGTGGTGAAAGGGGGGCACTTCTACACTGCTGGTGGGAATGTAAACTAGCACAACCACCATGAACAACGTGTAGAAATTCCTTAAAGAAAAAGTAGATCTACCATTTGATCCAGCAGTCCCACAGCTGGTTTTCTACCCAGAGGAAAAAAGTCATTGCATCAAACAGCTACTTGCACATGCATGTTTATAGTAGCACAATTCACAATTGCTAAAATGTGAAACCAGCCCCGATGCCCATTATGGATAAAGAAACTGGTACATGTATACCATCGGATACCACTCAGCAATACAAAGGAATGACGTGACGGCATCTGCAGCAACCTGGATGAAACTGGAGACCATTGTTTAACTGTAACTCAGCAACAGAAAACCAGACATTGTATGTTCTCGCTCATAAGTGGGAGCTGAATCATGAAGATGCAAAAGGATAAGAATGATACAGTGGACTTTGGGGACTCAGGGGGAAGGGTGACGGGGTGAGAGATAAAAGACCACACATTGGGTGCAGTGGACACTGCTCAGGTGATGGGTACATCTAAGTCTCAGAAATCACCACCAAAGAATGTATCCATATGACCAAACACCACCTGTTCACCAAAAACCTAATGAAATAAAAAATCTGTTTAGAAATCAAGAAAAAAATATAATAAACTTCAACTGTTCTCACCACAAAAAATTGTTAAGTATTTCAGGTAAGGGATATGCTAATTAGTGTGACTAAATTACTCAATATTATATTAATTGTAGCATTGTTTTGTATTCCATAAATATAGACAATTACACATTGTCCATTTACAATAAAACAAAGTTCAAAAAACACAGCATGGCCTGCAGATGCGGGAGGACCTCCCGGTCCATAGGGTGACCCGTAGGTGTGGGAGGACCACTCCTTCCATTAACGTGGCCTACAGGTGCAGGAGGGCCCCTCCTTCCTTCCATCAGGGTAGTCTGCAGGTATGGGAGGACCCCTCCGTCTATCAGGGTGATCTGCAGGTGCAGGAGGAACCCTCCATCCATCAGTGTGTCCTGCAGGTGCGGGAGGACCCCTCCATCCATCAGGGTGGCCTGCAGGTGCGGGAGGACCCCTCCATCCATCAGGGTGGCTTGCAGGTGCGGGAGGACCCCTCCATCCATCAGGGTGGCCTGCAGGTGCGGGAGGACCCCTCCATCCATCAGTGTGACCTGTAGGTGCAGGAGGACCCCTGCATCCATCAGGGTGGCCTGCAGGTGCGGGAGGACCCCTCCATCCATCAGGGTGGCCTGCAGGTGTGGGAGGACCCCTCCATCCATCAGTGTGGCCTGCAGGTGCAGAAGAACCCCTTCATTCATCAGGATGATCTGCAGGTGCAGGAGGGCCCCTCCATCCATCAGGGTGGCCTGCAGGTGCGGGAGGACCCCTCCATCCATCAGGGTGGCCTGCAGGTGCAGAAGAACTCCTTCATTCATCAGGATGATCTGCAGGTGCAGGAGGGCCCCTCCATCCATCAGGGTGGCCTGCAGGTGCGGGAGGACCCCTCCATCCATCAGGGTGGCCTGCAGGTGCAGAAGAACTCCTTCATTCATCAGGATGATCTGCAGGTGCAGGAGGGCCCCTCCATCCATCAGGGTGGCCTGCAGGTGCAGAAGAACCCCTTCATTCATCAGGATGATCTGCAGGTGCAGGAGGGCCCCTCCATCCATCAGGGTGGCCTGAAGATGCAGAAGGACCCATGCTTCCATCAGGGTGGCCTGCAGGTGCGGGAGGGCCCCTCCATCCATCAGGGTGGCCTGCAGGTGTGGGAGGGCCCATCCTTCCATCAGGGTGGCCTGCAGGTGTGGGAGGGCCCCTCCATCCATCAGGGTGGCCTGCAGGTGTGGGAGGGCCCATCCTTCCATCAGGGTGGCCTGAAGGTGTGGGAGGGCCCCTCCATCCATCAGGGTGGCCTGCAGGTGTAGGAGGACCCATCCTTACATCAGGGTGGCCTGCAGGTGCGGGAGGACCCCTCCATCCATCAGGGTGGCCTGAAGATGCAGAAGGACCCATCCTTCCATCAGGGTGGCCTGCAGGTGCGGGAGGGCCCCTCCATCCATCAGGGTGGCCTGCAGGTGTGGGAGGGCCCATCCTTCCATCAGGGTGGCCTGCAGGTGTGGGAGGGCCCCTCCATCCATCAGGGTGGCCTGCAGGTGTAGGAGGACCCATCCTTACATCAGGGTGGCCTGCAGGTGCGGGAGGACCCCTCCATCCATCAGGGTGGCCTGCAGGTGCGGGAGGACCCCTCCATCCATCAGGGTGGCCTGAAGATGCAGAAGGACCCATCCTTCCATCAGGGTGGCCTGCAGGTGCGGGAGGGCCCCTCCATCCATCAGGGTGGCCTGCAGATGCAGAAGGACCCATCCTTCCATCAGGGTGGCCTGCAGGTGCGGGAGGGCCCCTCCATCCATCAGGGTGGCCTACAGATGCAGGAGGACCCATCCTTCCATCAGGGTGGCCTGCAGGTGCGGGAGGGCCCCTCCATCCATCAGGGTGGCCTGCAGGTGCGGGAGGGCCCCTCCATCCATCAGGGTGGCCTGCAGGTGTGGGAGGACCCCTCCATCCATCAGTGTGGCCTGCAGGTGCAGAAGAACCCCTTCATTCATCAGGATGAGCTGCAGGTGCAGGAGGGCCCCTCCATCCATCAGGGTGGCCTGCAGGTGCGGGAGGACCCCTCCATCCATCAGGGTGGCCTGCAGGTGCAGAAGAACTCCTTCATTCATCAGGATGATCTGCAGGTGCAGGAGGGCCCCTCCATCCATCAGGGTGGCCTGCAGGTGCGGGAGGACCCCTCCATCCATCAGGGTGGCCTGCAGGTGCAGAAGAACTCCTTCATTCATCAGGATGATCTGCAGGTGCAGGAGGGCCCCTCCATCCATCAGGGTGGCCTGCAGGTGCAGAAGAACCCCTTCATTCATCAGGATGATCTGCAGGTGCAGGAGGGCCCCTCCATCCATCAGGGTGGCCTGAAGATGCAGAAGGACCCATCCTTCCATCAGGGTGGCCTGCAGGTGCGGGAGGGCCCCTCCATCCATCAGGGTGGCCTGCAGGTGTGGGAGGGCCCATCCTTCCATCAGGGTGGCCTGCAGGTGTGGGAGGGCCCCTCCATCCATCAGGGTGGCCTGCAGGTGTGGGAGGGCCCATCCTTCCATCAGGGTGGCCTGCAGGTGTGGGAGGGCCCCTCCATCCATCAGGGTGGCCTGCAGGTGTAGGAGGACCCATCCTTACATCAGGGTGGCCTGCAGGTGCGGGAGGACCCCTCCATCCATCAGGGTGGCCTGAAGATGCAGAAGGACCCATCCTTCCATCAGGGTGGCCTGCAGGTGCGGGAGGGCCCCTCCATCCATCAGGGTGGCCTGCAGGTGTGGGAGGGCCCATCCTTCCATCAGGGTGGCCTGCAGGTGTGGGAGGGCCCCTCCATCCATCAGGGTGGCCTGCAGGTGTAGGAGGACCCATCCTTACATCAGGGTGGCCTGCAGGTGCGGGAGGACCCCTCTATCCATCAGGGTGGCCTGCAGGTGCGGGAGGACCCCTCCATCCATCAGGGTGGCCTGAAGATGCAGAAGGACCCATCCTTCCGTCAGGGTGGCCTGCAGGTGCGGGAGGGCCCCTCCATCCATCAGGGTGGCCTGCAGATGCAGAAGGACCCATCCTTCCATCAGGGTGGCCTGCAGGTGCGGGAGGGCCCCTCCATCCATCAGGGTGGCCTACAGATGCAGGAGGACCCATCCTTCCATCAGGGTGGCCTGCAGGTGCGGGAGGGCCCCTCCATCCATCAGGGTGGCCTGCAGGTGCGGGAGGGCCCCTCCATCCATCAGGGTGGCCTGCAGGTGCGGGAGGACCCCTCCATCCATCAGGGTGGCCTGCAGGTGCAGAAGAACCCCTTCATTCATCAGGATGATCTGCAGGTGCAGGAGGGCCCCTCCATCCATCAGGGTGGCCTGCAGGTGTGGGAGGACGCCTCCTTCCATTGGCATGTCCTGCAAGTACAGGAGAACCCCTTCGTTCATCAGGATGATCTGCAGGTGCAGGAGCACCCCTCCATCCATCAGGGTGGCCTGAAGATGCAGAAGGACCCATCCTTCCATCAGGGTGGCCTGCAGGTGCGGGAGGGCCCCTCCATCCATCAGGGTGGCCTGCAGATACAGAAGGACCCATCCTTCCATCAGGGTGGCCTGCAGGTGCGGGAGGGCCCCTCCATCCATCAGGGTGGCCTGCAGGTGTGGGAGGATGCCTCCTTCCATTGGCATGTCCTGCAGGTGCAGAAGAACCCCTTCATTCATCAGGATGATCTGCAGGTGCAGGAGGGCCCCTCCATCCATCAGGGTGGCCTGCAGATGCAGAAGGACCCCTCCATCCATCAGGGTGGCCTGCAGGTGCAGGAGGGCCCCTCCATCCATCAGGGTGGCCTGCAGGTGCAGGAGGGCCCCTCCATCCATCAGGGTGGCCTGCAGGTGCGGGAGGGCCCCTCCATCCATCAGGGTGGCCTGCAGATGCAGAAGGACCCATCCTTCCATCAGGGTGGCCTGCAGGTTCAGGAGAAACCTTCCATGAATTACCATGGCCACGGTTGGCACAAGGGCCCCTGGGATCCCAGGGTTGGTCACCAGGCACCACGTGAAGAGCTTCGCGAGCCACCAAGGCCTCGAAGCAGAGGTGGGAGCCTTTATTCTCAGCCCTCCACAGCTGACCCAAAGCCAATGCCGGCCTGTTGTCACAGACACTAAAGAGGCTACAGGCGCTGCCAGGGGGAGCTGGTGACTGGGATTAGGGTCCCCCTCTTTAGGTTTAACTCCTGTAAAAGCGTCTTTCTTCCCTTTGCTCCAGACCCCAGATGCATAGAGATTGTCTGAATGTTTTAGACACATTCTTGGCGGTTCCCTCTTTCCTACACTGCCTTTTGTATCTGGCTTTAGGTCAGAACAATTATTTGAATAGGGCCCTTCTGTCCTCAGCCTCTAGAAATACCTTTTTCTAAAGATCACTTGGAGATCCACCTTACACCACTTGGTTAAGAATAAAATTTAGAAAACATTTCTCAAAGCTAATATTTGTAAAAATGCTTTTAAAATTGTTGGGGAAAATACTTTGAGTGTTGCTGTACTTCTGTTTAAAATATCAGTATTCCTCCATGGCCAAATGTCACCATTAACCATCAACATGACCCTACTAAATTATTAAAATGAGAACCTCTTGTACCTAGAAAATGGGAAATAAAGGACAAATCACCAGGGAGAAGCTTATTCCAGAAATAGATTTGTGAGCCCAGAAAAAGAAGTCATTGTTCAAGCCAAGAGCAGGTGAAGTCTTCTAAAGTGAAATAAAGATGTGGGCAGAACTAGGCCTTGGGAAGCCGATGTTTTTATAATCGGGCTGGTTGGTGGGGGCAGTTGTTCAAGAAAAAGAGTCCCTCCACGCACATTGGAAAGGAGAGGGGAATGGAAACCAGCTGCATACTTGAGAAATCAGCAATGCCACAAACACCACAGAATCCAAAATAAGTGTTTTCAATCACCTGCCTGACACTGCCTCATTTCTCCAGCTCTTACTTTTTCTTTCTCATGTCTTTGACTTCCTCTGTGTATGATAGTTTGTTTGTGTTTTTTTTTTTTTTGAGACGGAGTTTCGCTCTTGTTACCCAGGCTGGAGTGCAATGGCACAGTCTCGGCTCACCGCAACCTCCGCCTCCTGGGTTCAGGCAATTCTCCTGCCTCAGCCTCCTGAGTAGCTGGGATTACAGACACGCGCCACCATGCCCAGCTAATTTTTTGTATTTTTAGTAGAGACGGGGTTTCACCATGTTGACCAGGATGGTCTCGATCTCTTGACCTCGTGATCCACCCGCCTCGGCCTCCCAAAGTGCTGGGATTACAGGCATGAGCCACGGCGCCCGGCCGACAGTTTTTATATATCATTTTGTTTCTTTCTTTCTTTTTTGAGTTGAGATCTTGCTCTGTCACCAGGCTGGAGTGCAATGGTGGGATCCCAGCACACTGCAACCTCTGCCTCCCGGTTCAAGTATTCTCCTGCCTCAGCCTTCTTTGTAGCTGGAATTACAGGCACCCACCATCACGCCCAGCTAATTTTCATGTTTTTAGTAGAGATGGTGTTTCACCATGTTGGCCAGGATGGTCTTGAACTCCTGACCTCAAGTGATCCCCCTGCCTTGGCCTCCCGAAGTGCTGAAATTATAGGTGTGAGCCCCTGCACCCGGCTGATATCTCATTTTCTATTAAGAGAAGAGAAAGATAATTCAGCCTTTCCTCTAACAAATTTTATATAAATTTGTTTTTATCAGATAAATATTATACGATAAAATTCCTGCAGTTCCACATTGTGTGGAATTTCTGTTTTTGCAGGTGAGAGCATTCCTGGAAGGATTCCCGCCCCAGGACGTGGCAGTAACTTCACACAGAGGTGTGGCAACACTGCAGGGACCCTGACTAAACCCCAGTTTGTCCCTGGCCCCGTGGGCTGTAGCTGGATGCCAGATATGGCTGCCGCACCGAACAGCCAGCATGGCGATGTCAGGGGGTGGATGGCAGGAGAGAGAAATCCCCCCTGCCGGGGTCTGGGGTCTCAGAAAGTCACCCTCAGAAAGACAGGTGCTGACATCGAGGCCGGCTAGCCTCATGGTGACTGCCTGGGCAGGACCACCAATTCAGGCAGCCAGGTGGCTGGCAGAGGACAGGAGCAATGGAGACCTTGGAACATCTGCCCCGGGACCTGTGGAGGCAAAAGTTTGCGAAGGTTTGATGTGCCTGTGTAATGCACAGGGACACGGGAATGTTGAGGGGTCCCAAGTCCACCCTGACTTGGGGATCTTTGCCACATCGGGGTGGGAAGTGGGAGTGTGGCAAAGGGACAGCCACACAGAACAGCCCTGAAGGATGGGGCACCACTCATTAGGACACAGCCCAGCCTCAGGTTCTGTCCGCAGTGAAAGAAACCAAGACCCACTTGGCCAGGGATGGAGAGGAAGAGAGGCAGCAGCTGGGGGTGCCCCGCAGAGCTACAGCCCATCCACGGCACAGGGTTGGTTGGAGATGGAGGAGGGGAGTCTGCTCTGAGTGTGGACGGAATGGCGAGGGGGCAGGAAGTGAGGCTGCTCCCCTAGCAGGCCCTGTCCTAGCCCAGGGGCCACGCAGGCACAGGTCTGTGCTGTCTCCTCCGCCGTAAGGCAGCTCTCGCCCAGGGTCTGCGATGACAGGCCTCGGCACAGACTCCTGTCACCAGGCCGACACTGGGACCCCACGTGGCAGGGAAGGGCCTGAGGCCTTGGTGGACAGCGGGCTCAGCCAGGTCACTTCTCAGAGGCCAGCCCCACAACCTCCCCTTCTGTGGTGAAGGCAGCTTCACAGCAGGCTGGGGTCCACATCAGTGGGAAATCCAGTCTTGCAGCTGGAGACCCACAGCAGAAACAGGTGGCCTCTGATCAGATCTGTTTGCCCCCAGTGACTGTAAGGTGGGGTAAGGGGCAGTAGAGACACCAGTTAGGATTTTGGCATTTGGGGTCTTCTCCAGCCCCGTGGCTCAGCCTGGCCCAACACTGTTCCTCACATAAATAGCAGAGCAGGATGCCTGTCTTTCCCTGTCTGCGCCTAAGATTTCATTTATCTGGGTCATGACGAACCCCACTGTCCAAGGGCCAACGCTAAGTCAGCTGGCAAAGCTTTGTGAGAACGCCCCCAAAGCCAGGGAAGGCGTCCTGTTCCGGGGCACAAAGCCCACTCTCACCCCAGCCCACCTCAAATGGCGCCGCATGCCAGGGACAGCCGAGGACAACGCCACCTCTTCCCCAGGTTCCCTGGCTCCTAACTACAGACCTCCTGCTATTAAGATTAGGACACTAATCCATGCTCCATCTCCGGCCCTTTGAGGCCGTTTTTAAAGGTAATTCAGCGCTGCCCAGTTGAGGACCTGAGACAAAACCTTGGGCAGGAATGACCTTTGATTCCCATGAAGGCTCTAACTAGGGCCTCGACAGGTGAAGCCTTTTGATTCCATCCTGACAACGCTGATTGATAAAACAGAGCTAATCTCCTGCCTTTGTTCCCAGAGGGCAAAGGTTTGAGCTGCCCCTTTTGAATCTGGGTCTTTTAACTATCCAAGGAGTGAATCATAAGACGAACTGAGGCCCTGGAATCAATTCCCTGCAGGACACACTCTCCTGGGACCCCAGAGAGCAGGGCCTCTCGTTGGCTGAACGCAAACTGGGGGAAACCATGCCTAGAATCTGTCTGGTGCTCACCGGAGGGAAGATCGGTGTCAGACAGTTTCATTATCCGCAGGGTCACGCCAGCTAATCTGCACAGGCCAGGCCTGGGGAAATCCCAGTGTCCTCCGAAGGCTTTGACCAGAGAAAGCCTCTCTCGCTTCCGGTTCAGCTGCAGCAACTGCCAGTGGCCGCTAACAGCCCCCAGAGGCACAGGCGCCGCCTGCCCACCGAGGTCGCTCCCTGAGCCCTGTATCACGGGCTCAGTGCTTTCTGCCGCCTCCCACCCAGGCTTTCTGCCCAGTTGTTCCCTTAACCCATCCTAAACTCAGCTTCCCGAGGCAGAGCCGGAGAGTAACGCCAGCCAGCAGAGAGACAATGAGAGCCACATTAAAAAAGGAGAAAGAAAAAAGAAATAGAAACTAATAATATATTTTATTAAACCAACAGAGCGAAAATGTTATCATTTCAACATGCTATCAATATGAAATGATTGTCGATGACATGTTTTATGTTCTTTTATCATACAACGTCTCTGAAGTCCAGATGCGTTTTACGCTGACAGCACATCTTAACCCAGACCAGCCACATTTCTGGGTCTCAGGGCCACGCCTGGCAGTGCAACCCAGGTACTGAGCTCCTGAAGCTCACTTGCTTGGAACCCCGGTTACCACATACCTTAGCACACACAGAATTAGTTGTGTGAATTTTTACATGGATTTCCAGAATTAATTTGCATTCAAAGTTTGACATCAGATACATAACGCCACACATCAAAGGAATGAATTTCTAATGGTGGAATATTGTCAGTGGCTTGAGATCATTGGAAGGAAAGGGAGTTATTTTCAGAATCTGGATGCCGTCAGGTGGCTGCCTTGTACACACCAAGGCCTGGCCATGACTGTAACAGGAGAATCAGGGAATCGCTCCCCAAGAATAAAAGAAATGACCCAGGAAGGCCGGTGGTAACCCAGGTGATGAGCTCTAGTCAGAAGACCCACGCACCCTATAAAGAGAGACACAAATAGACAGGGAATGGGTGGAAAATGCCATCCTCCCAGAAAGTTCTGCCTTGAGAGACAGCAGAAGAGACACAACTGGGGCTTGGACATCCAGGGTGTGTGGCTTTTGAACAGGCAGGGCTGCAGCTCCCCCTGCTCTCTGTGTCTGAGGCCACAGACCAGAGCAGGAGAAGAGGCAGGGTCACAGGACGAGGAGCAGGAGCTGGGCTTGAAGCAGAAACACTGGGGGGTTACTATAAGGTGACCCCTGACCCTGAGGCCCGGTGAGCAGGTGGCTGCCTGTGCCTCTACAGAATCCAGAGACAGGCACGCACTCCTGGAATGTTGGTATATGGCAGAGGTAACACTAAAAATGAGGGAAAATCATACACTAATAAAAAGTCATAACGATATGAAAATAAAATGCAAAGGCAGCAAAAGAAAAACTAGATAAACTGGGCTTCATCAAAATTAAGAATTTTTGTGTATCAAAGAACTCTATGAAGAAAGGAAAAGGACAACCTGCAGAATGGGGGGAAATATTCACATATCATGTATCTGATAAGGGATTGATATGCAGTGCATAAAAGGACTCCAATGACTCAACAACAGCAATTTTAAAAAATGTTAAAATGGGAAAGATCTTGAATAGACATTTCCCCAAACAAGACATACAAATGATTAATAAGCACATTAACAGCTGTTCAGTATCATTAATCAGATGTAAATGCAAATCAAAACCACAGTTGAGAGGCCACCTTACATCTAATAAGATGGCTATAATACAAGAGACGTAATGGAAAAGAAGAGGTGTTGGTGAGGATTCGGATGGAGAAATCAGAACTGTCATCCATCGTGGAAAAGTTCGGAGGTTCCTCAAATAATTAGACACAGAACGACCATGAGATCCGTCAATTCCGCACCTAGGACGTCTAACACAATTGAAGTCAGGATCACAAAGATATCTGAACACCCATGTTTATAGTAGCATTACTCACAACAGCCAAGAGGTAGGAACAGCACCAACATCATCCACAGAGGAATGAATGAACAGTGTGGTTCATCTACGCCACGGAGAATAACTCAGCCTTAGAAAGGAAGGTGCTTCTGACAGGCCACAGCATGGACGTTATGCTTAGTGAAATAAGCAGACACAAAATGGCAAATACTATTCGACTGCACTTGTGTGAGGTGAGGTACCTAGAATAGGCAAACTCACAGAGACGGCAAGAAGAGGTGAGCAAAGGCTGGGGGAGGGGAACGAGGAGTTGGTGTTTAAAACAGACTTTATACCACCAAGTGTGGGTGAAGGGGAGGAAAGCAGCAAAGCACACTGCCATGTGTGTACCTATGCAACTATCTTGCTCGTTCTGCACATGTACCCCCAAACCTATAATGCAATAAAAATAAATAAATAAATAAATAAATAAATAAATAAATAAATAAAAAATAAATAAAACAGACTTTATGCTGCGCATGATGAAAAATCTTGGGCAAAAATGGTGGCGATGGGCACACATCACTGTGAAAGTGTCCGACGGCATTGAACGGCACACTCATACGAACGGTTAATGTATATATCACATGTCATAATACAGTATTATATATCCTGCAGTCCCACCTCCCACTGGAAATGCTGTTGGCAGGAACGACATTGAGGAGTTCGACAGTTGCTGGAGGTGGAGCCGTCGGAGATGACTGAATCACGGAGGGGATTTCTCATGAATGGTGCCGTCCCCACAAGATCCAGTCACGTCAAAGTGTTTGGTGCCTCCCCCTTTTGCTTCTGTTATCTACCTGCTCTGGCTTGGCCTTCCACCTGGAGTAAAACTCCCTAAGGCCTCCGCAAAAGCAGAAGCCTGTGCGGCCTGCAGAACCCTGAGCCAGTGGCACCTCTTCTCTTCATAAATTATCCAGTCTCGGTTATTTCTTTATGGCAAAGAAGAAACTAACACACCCATGAACAAATCAACAGCTAAGGAAATGCTGACGCCACATGGAGATTAGAACGACAAAATTAGAACCCACATACCAACAAAATTAACCCACAGGTGACCTCAAAATAGCTAACAGCCCTCAAGGCTCTGTGCTCAACAACACAGCTCCACACCCTCCCCAGGCCAGGGCGGACAGCTCAGCCCCAGCCCCAGCCCCGGAGGAACCTTCACATCCTGCGGTGGAACTTGGCTTTTCAAACTTTGTCGGCACTTCAGGTTTGAACTTCAGCTGTATTATTTCAAGATTCAAGTAGGGCATAAAATACTGAATTCTGTTTCTGGAAACATAAGTAGGTACATTCACATTATGCATAGCCCGCTCTCTCCAAATGTCCCCCGACTCCACACGCCTACAGGAAACTCAGAGCAGAGTCACCTCGGAGGGAGGGGCATTGACTTGAGGAAAGGAATGGAAGGATTTCAATGCACACGTGATGATGCTTTGTGTATTTCAGGAAATAAGTGTGGAAAAATACCGTGTGTGGAAGTTAGAAGGTGAGTGCGTGAAGGTTCTTTATGTTGTTCTCCGCACGATTCTGTGAGTTCTAATCAAGAATACACAACAAATTATTGTTATTTATTGACAGCAGGGGCTTTCAGTGCCGAGGGTGTCAGCGCCGAGGGTGTCAGCGCCGAGGGTGTCAGTGCCGAGGGTGTCAGCGCCGAGGGTGTCAGTGCTCAGGGTGTCAGCGCCGAGGGTGTCAGTGCCGAGGGTGTCAGCGCCGAGGGTGTCAGTGCCGAGGGAGTCAGTGCCGAGGGTGTCAGTGCCGAGGGTGTCAGTGCCGAGGGTGTCAGCGCCGAGGGTGTCAGTGCCGAGGGTCTCAGTGCCGAGGGTGTCAGTGCCGAGGGTGTCAGCGCCGAGGGTGTCAGTGCCGAGGGTGTCAGTGCCGAGGGTGTCAGTGCCGAGGGTGTCAGTCCCGAGGGTGTCAGTGCTGAGGGTGTCAGTGCCGAGGGTGTCAGTGCCGAGGGTCTCAGTGCCGAGGGTGTCAGTGCCGAGGGTGTCAGCGCCGAGGGTGTCAGTGCCGAGGGTGTCAGCGCCGAGGGTGTCAGTGCTCAGGGTGTCAGCGCCGAGGGTGTCAGTGCCGAGGGCGTCAGTGCCGAGGGTGTCAGCGCCGAGGGTGTCAGTGCTCAGGGTGTCAGCGCCGAGGGTGTCAGTGCCGAGGGTGTCAGCGCCGAGGGCGTCAGTGCCGAGGGTGTCAGCGCCGAGGGCGTCAGTGCCGAGGGTGTCAGTGCCGAGGGTGTCAGTGCCGAGGGTGTCAGTGCCGAGGGTCTCAGTGCTGAGGGTGTCAGTGCTGAGGGTGTCAGCGCCGAGGGTGTCAGTGCCGAGGGTGTCAGTGCCGAGGGTGTCAGTGCCGAGGGTGTCAGTGCCGAGGGTGTCAGTCCCGAGGGTGTCAGTGCTGAGGGTGTCAGTGCCGAGGGTGTCAGTGCCGAGGGTCTCAGTGCTGAGGGTGTCAGTGCTGAGGGTGTCAGCGCCGAGGGTGTCAGTGCCGAGGGTGTCAGTGCCGAGGGTGTCAGTGCTGAGGGTGTCAGTGCCGAGGGTGTCAGCGCCGAGGGTGTCAGTGTGGGGGAGTCAGCGCTGGGGTGTCAGTGCTGGGGAGGTCAGTTGTAGCTGTGTCAGTGCTGTGGTGTCAGGGGAGGGGTGCCCATTGCAGAGGGACTCAGTGCTGGAGGGGTCAGTGCTGGGAATGTCAGTGATGAGGGGGCCGGTGCAGAGGGGGTCAGTGCTGCCGAAGTCACTGCTGCAAGTGTTAGTGCAGAAAATTAGAAAATTTAAGGGTTGTGGTTTGTGCTAAGGTGGGGGGTCAGACCTAGGAGTAAGTGCAGGGCTTGTCTGTGGTGTGGAGAGCTCTGTGTCCGTGGGGAGAACTCTGGTGTAGAGAAGCCTGTGTCTTGAAGAGCACGGCGGTGAGAAGAGCTTGCAACTGAGGGCAGTTCTGTGGTGTGGAGAGCTCTGTGTGTGTGGAGAGTTCTGTGTGTGTGGAGAGCTCTGTGTGTGTGGAGAGCTCTGTGGTGTGGAGAGCTCTGTGTGTGTGGAGAGTTCTGTGTGTGTGTGTAGATCTCTGTGGTGTGGAGAGTTCTGTGTGTGTGGAGAGTTCTGTGTGTGTGGAGAGCTCTGTGTGTGTGGAGAGTTCTGTGTGTGTGGAGAGCTCTGTGGTGTGGAGAGCTCTGTGTGTGTGGAGAGCTCTGTGGTGTGGAGAGTTCTGTGTGTGTGGAGAGTTCTGTGTGTGTGGAGAGTTCTGTGGTGTGGAGAGCTCTGTGTGTGTGGAGAGTTCTGTGGTGTGGAGAGCTCTGTGGTGTGGAGAGTTCTGTGGTGTGGAGAGTTCTGTGTGTGTGGAGAGTTCTGTGTGTGTGGAGAGCTCTGTGGTGTGGAGAGTTCTGTGTGTGTGGAGAGCTCTGTGTGTGTGGAGAGCTCTGTGGTGTGGAGAGCTCTGTGTGTGTGGAGAGTTCTGTGTGTGTGTGTAGATCTCTGTGGTGTGGAGAGTTCTGTGTGTGTGGAGAGTTCTGTGTGTGTGGAGAGCTCTGTGTGTGTGGAGAGTTCTGTGTGTGTGGAGAGCTCTGTGGTGTGGAGAGCTCTGTGTGTGTGGAGAGTTCTGTGGTGTGGAGAGCTCTGTGTGTGTGGAGAGTTCTGTGTGTGTGGAGAGTTCTGTGTGTGTGGAGAGTTCTGTGGTGTGGAGAGCTCTGTGTGTGTGGAGAGCTCTGTGGTGTGGAGAGCTCTGTGTGTGTGGAGAGTTCTGTGTGTGTGGAGAGTTCTGTGTGTGTGGAGAGTTCTGTGTGTGTGGAGAGTTCTGTGGTGTGGAGAGCTCTGTGTGTGCGGAGAGTTCTGTGGTGTGGAGAGCTCTGTGTGTGTGGAGAGCTCGGTGTCTGTGGAGAGTTCTGTGGTGTGGAGAGCTCTGTGTGTGTGGAGAGCTCTGTGTGTGTGGAGAGCTCTGTGGTGTGGAGAGCTCTGTGTCTGTGGAGAGTTCTGTGTGTGTGGAGAGCTCTGTGTGTGTGGAGAGCTCTGTCTGTGGAGAGTTCTGTGTGTGTGGAGAGCTCTGTGTGTGTGGAGAGCTCTGTGGTGTGGAGAGTTCTGTGTCTGTGGAGAGTTCTGTGTGTGTGGAGAGCTCGGTGTCTGTGGAGAGTTCTGTGGTGTGGAGAGCTCTGTCTGTGGAGAGTTCTGTGTGTGTGGAGAGCTCTGTGGTGTGGAGAGCTCTGTGTGTGTGGAGAGCTCTGTCTGTGGAGAGTTCTGTGGTGTGGAGAGCTCTGTCTGTGGAGAGTTCTGTGTGTGTGGAGAGCTCTGTGTCTGTGGACAGTTCTGTGGTGTGGAGAGCTCTGTCTGTGGAGAGTTCTGTGTGTGTGGAGAGCTCTGTGTGTGTGGAGAGCTCTGTCTGTGGAGAGCTCTGTGTGTGTGGAGAGCTCTGTCTGTGGAGAGCTCTGTGGTGTGGAGAGCTCTGTCTGTGGAGAGTTCTGTGTGTGTGGAGAGCTCTGTGTGTGTGGAGAGTTCTGTGGTGTGGAGAGCTCTGTGTCTGTGGAGAGTTCTGTGTGTGTGGAGAGCTCTGTGGTGTGGAGAGCTCTGTGGTGTGGAGAGCTCTGTGGTGTGGAGAGCTCTGTGGTGTGGAGAGCTCTGTGTGTGTGGAGAGTTCTGTGTGTGTGGAGAGCTCTGTGTGTGTGGAGAGCTCTGTGGTGTGGAGAGCTCTGTGGTGTGGAGAGCTCTGTGTGTGTGGAGAGCTCTGTGTGTGTGGAGAGCTCTGTGTGTGTGGAGAGCTCTGTGGTGTGGAGAGTTCTGTGTGTGGAGAGCTCTGTCTGTGGAGAGTTCTGTGTGTGTGGAGAGTTCTGTGTGTGTGGAGAGTTCTGTGGTGTGGAGAGCTCTGTGTCTGTGGAGAGTTCTGTGGTGTGGAGAGCTCTGTCTGTGGAGAGTTCTGTGTGTGTGGAGAGCTCTGTGTCTGTGGAGAGTTCTGTGGTGTGGAGAGCTCTGTGTGTGTGGAGAGTTCTGTGTGTGTGGAGAGTTCTGTGGTGTGGAGAGCTCTGTGTCTGTGGAGAGTTCTGTGTGTGTGGAGAGCTCTGTGTCTGTGGAGAGTTCTGTGGTGTGGAGAGCTCTGTCTGTGGAGAGCTCTGTGTCTGTGGAGAGCTCTATGTGTGTGGAGAGCTCTGTGTGTGTGGAGAGCTCTGTGGTGTGGAGAGTTCTGTGGTGTGGAGAGCTCTATGTGTGTGGAGAGCTCTGTGGTGTGGAGAGCTCTGCGGTGTGGAGAGCCCTGTGTGTGTGGAGAGCTCTGCGGTGTGGAGAGCTCTGTGTGTGTGGAGAGCTCTGTGGTGTGGAGAGTTCTGTGTGTGTGGAGAGTTCTGTGGTGTGGAGAGCTCTGTGTGTGTGGAGAGCTCTGTGGTGTGGAGAGTTCTGTGTATGTGGAGAGTTCTGTGTGTGTGGAGAGTTCTGTGGTGTGGAGAGCTCTGTGTGTGTGGAGAGTTCTGTGGTGTGGAGAGCTCTGTGTGTGTGGAGAGTTCTGTGTGTGTGGAGAGTTCTGTGTGTGTGGAGAGCTCTGTGGTGTGGAGAGTTCTGTGTGTGTGGAGAGCTCTGTGTGTGTGGAGAGCTCTGTGTGTGTGGAGAGGTCTGTGTGTGTGGAGAGCTCTGTGGTGTGGAGAGTTCTGTGTGTGTGGAGAGCTCTGTGGTGTGGAGAGCTCTGTGGTGTGGAGAGCTCTGTGGTGTGGAGAGCTCTGTGGTGTGGAGAGCTCTGTGGTGTGGAGAGCTCTGTGGTGTGGAGAGCTCTGTGGTGTGGAGAGTTCTGTGGTGTGGAGAGCTCTGTGTGTGTGGAGAGCTCTGTGGTGTGGAGAGCTCTGTGTGTGTGGAGAGCTCTGTGTGTGTGGAGAGTTCTGTGTGTGTGGAGAGCTCTGTGTGTGTGGAGAGCTCTGTGGTGTGGAGAGCTCTGTGGTGTGGAGAGCTCTGTGTGTGTGGAGAGCTCGGTGTCTGTGGAGAGCTCTGTGGTGTGGAGAGCTCTGTCTGTGGAGAGTTCTGTGTGTGTGGAGAGCCCTGTGTGTGTGGAGAGCTCTGTTTCTTTGGAGAGTTCTGTGTGTGTGGAGAGTTCTGTGTGTGTGGAGAGCTCTGTGTGTGTGGAGAGCTCTGTGTGTGTGGAGAGCTCTGTGTGTGTGGAGAGTTCTGTTTCTTTGGAGAGTTCTGTGTGTGTGGAGAGTTCTGTGTGTGTGGAGAGTTCTGTGTGTGTGGAGAGCTCTGTGTGTGTGGCGAGCTCTGTGTGTGTGGAGAGCTCTGTGGTGTGGAGAGCTCTGTGGTGTGGAGAGCTCTGTGGTGTGGAGAGTTCTGTGTGTGTGGAGAGCTCTGTGTCTGTGGAGAGTTCTGTGGTGTGGAGAGCTCTGTGTGTGTGGAGAGTTCTGTGGTGTGGAGAGCTCTGTGTGTGTGGAGAGTTCTGTGTGTGTGAAGAGCTCTGTGTGTGTGGAGAGTTCTGTGGTGTGGAGAGCTCTGTGGTGTGGAGAGCTCTGTGGTGTGGAGAGTTCTGTGGTGTGGAGAGCTCTGTGTCTGTGGAGAGTTCTGTGTGTGTGGAGAGCTCTGTGTGTGTGGAGAGCTCTGTGGTGTGGAGAGTTCTGTGTGTGTGGAGAGTTCTGTGTGTGTGGAGAGTTCTGTGTGTGTGGAGAGCTCTGTCTGTGGAGAGTTCTGTGTGTGTGGAGAGCTCTGTGGTGTGGAGAGCTCTGTGTGTGTGGAGAGCTCTGTCTGTGGAGAGTTCTGTGTGTGTGGAGAGTTCTGTGTGTGTGGAGAGCTCTGTGTCTGTGGAGAGTTCTGTGGTGTGGAGAGCTCTGTCTGTGGAGAGTTCTGTGTGTGTGGAGAGCTCTGTGTCTGTGGACAGTTCTGTGGTGTGGAGAGCTCTGTCTGTGGAGAGTTCTGTGTGTGTGGAGAGCTCTGTGTGTGTGGAGAGCTCTGTCTGTGGAGAGCTCTGTGTGTGTGGAGAGCTCTGTCTGTGGAGAGCTCTGTGGTGTGGAGAGCTCTGTCTGTGGAGAGTTCTGTGTGTGTGGAGAGCTCTGTGTGTGTGGAGAGTTCTGTGGTGTGGAGAGCTCTGTGTCTGTGGAGAGTTCTGTGTGTGTGGAGAGTTCTGTGTCTGTGGAGAGCTCTGTGTGTGTGGAGAGCTCTGTGTGTGTGGAGAGCTCTGTGGTGTGGAGAGCTCTGTGTGTGTGGAGAGCTCTGTGGTGTGGAGAGTTCTGTGTGTGTGGAGAGCTCTGTGGTGTGGAGAGTTCTGTGGTGTGGAGAGTTCTGTGTGTGTGGAGAGCTCTGTGTGTGTGGAGAGCTCTGTGTGTGGAGAGCTCTGTGGTGTGGAGAGCTCTGTGGTGTGGAGAGCTCTGTGTGTGTGGAGAGCTCTGTGTGTGTGGAGAGCTCTGTGGTGTGGAGAGTTCTGTGTGTGTGGAGAGCTCTGTGTGTGTGGAGAGCTCTGTGGTGTGGAGAGCTCTGTGTGTGTGGAGAGTTCTGTGGTGTGGAGAGCTCTGTGGTGTGGAGAGTTCTGTGTGTGGAGAGCTCTGTCTGTGGAGAGTTCTGTGTGTGTGGAGAGCTCTGTGTGTGTGTGGAGAGCTCTGTGGTGTGGAGAGCTCTGTGTCTGTGGAGAGCTCTGTGGTGTGGAGAGCTCTGTGGTGTGGAGAGCTCTGTGGTGTGGAGAGCTCTGTGGTGTGGAGAGTTCTGTGGTGTGGAGAGCTCTGTGTGTGTGGAGAGCTCTGTGGTGTGGAGAGCTCTGTGTGTGTGGAGAGCTCTGTGTGTGTGGAGAGTTCTGTGTGTGTGGAGAGCTCTGTGTGTGTGGAGAGCTCTGTGGTGTGGAGAGCTCTGTGGTGTGGAGAGCTCTGTGTGTGTGGAGAGCTCGGTGTCTGTGGAGAGCTCTGTGGTGTGGAGAGCTCTGTCTGTGGAGAGTTCTGTGTGTGTGGAGAGCCCTGTGTGTGTGGAGAGCTCTGTTTCTTTGGAGAGTTCTGTGTGTGTGGAGAGTTCTGTGTGTGTGGAGAGCTCTGTGTGTGTGGAGAGCTCTGTGTGTGTGGAGAGCTCTGTGTGTGTGGAGAGTTCTGTTTCTTTGGAGAGTTCTGTGTGTGTGGAGAGTTCTGTGTGTGTGGAGAGTTCTGTGTGTGTGGAGAGCTCTGTGTGTGTGGCGAGCTCTGTGTGTGTGGAGAGCTCTGTGGTGTGGAGAGCTCTGTGGTGTGGAGAGCTCTGTGGTGTGGAGAGTTCTGTGTGTGTGGAGAGCTCTGTGTCTGTGGAGAGTTCTGTGGTGTGGAGAGCTCTGTGTGTGTGGAGAGTTCTGTGGTGTGGAGAGCTCTGTGTGTGTGGAGAGTTCTGTGTGTGTGAAGAGCTCTGTGTGTGTGGAGAGTTCTGTGGTGTGGAGAGTTCTGTGGTGTGGAGAGTTCTGTGGTGTGGAGAGCTCTGTGTCTGTGGAGAGTTCTGTGTGTGTGGAGAGCTCTGTGTGTGTGGAGAGCTCTGTGGTGTGGAGAGTTCTGTGTGTGTGGAGAGTTCTGTGTGTGTGGAGAGTTCTGTGTGTGTGGAGAGCTCTGTCTGTGGAGAGCTCTGTGTCTGTGGAGAGCTGTGTGTGTGTGGAGAGCTCTGTGGTGTGGAGAGTTCTGTGTGTGTGGAGAGCTCTGTCTGTGGAGAGCTCTGTGTCTGTGGAGAGCTGTGTGTGTGTGGAGAGCTCTGTGGTGTGGAGAGTTCTGTGGTGTGGAGAGCTCTGTGTATGTGGAGAGTTCTGTGGTGTGGAGAGTTCTGTGTGTGTGGAGAGTTCTGTGGTGTGGAGAGTTCTGTGTGTGTGGAGAGCTCTGTGTGTGTGGAGAGTTCTGTGGTGTGGAGAGTTCTGTGTGTGTGGAGAGCTCTGTGTGTGTGGAGAGCTCTGTGGTGTGGAGAGCTCTGTGTGTGTGGAGAGTTCTGTGGTGTGGAGAGTTCTGTGTGTGTGGAGAGCTCTGTGTGTGTGGAGAGCTCTGTGGTGTGGAGAGTTCTGTGTGTGTGGAGAGCTCTGTGTGTGTGGAGAGCTCTGTGGTGTGGAGAGTTCTGTGTGTGTGGAGAGCTCTGTGTGTGTGGAGAGTTCTGTGTGTGTGGAGAGCTCTGTGTGTGTGGAGAGCTCTGTGGTGTGGAGAGTTCTGTGTGTGTGGAGAGCTCTGTGGTGTGGAGAGTTCTGTGTGTGTGGAGAGCTCTGTGTGTGTGGAGAGCTCTGTGTGTGTGGAGAGTTCTGTGTGTGTGGAGAGTTCTGTGTGTGTGGAGAGTTCTGTGTGTGTGGAGAGTTCTGTGTGTGTGGAGAGTTCTGTGTGTGTGGAGAGCTCTGTGGTGTGGAGAGCTCTGTGTGTGTGGAGAGCTCTGTGTGTGTGGAGAGCTCTGTGGTGTGGAGAGTTCTGTGTGTGTGGAGAGTTCTGTGGTGTGGAGAGTTCTGTGTGTGTGGAGAGCTCTGTGTGTGTGGAGAGCTCTGTGGTGTGGAGAGTTCTGTGTGTGTGGAGAGCTCTGTGTGTGTGGAGAGCTCTGTGGTGTGGAGAGTTCTGTGTGTGTGGAGAGCTCTGTGTGTGTGGAGAGTTCTGTGTGTGTGGAGAGCTCTGTGTGTGTGGAGAGCTCTGTGGTGTGGAGAGTTCTGTGTGTGTGGAGAGCTCTGTGGTGTGGAGAGTTCTGTGTGTGTGGAGAGCTCTGTGTGTGTGGAGAGCTCTGTGTGTGTGGAGAGCTCTGTGTGTGTGGAGAGTTCTGTGTGTGTGGAGAGTTCTGTGTGTGTGGAGAGTTCTGTGTGTGTGGAGAGTTCTGTGTGTGTGGAGAGTTCTGTGTGTGTGGAGAGCTCTGTGTGTGTGGAGAGTTCTGTGTGTGTGGAGAGTTCTGTGTGTGTGGAGAGTTCTGTGTGTGTGGAGAGCTCTGTGGTGTGGAGAGTTCTGTGGTGTGGAGAGTTCTGTGTGTGTGGAGAGCTCTGTGTGTGTGGAGAGCTCTGTGGTGTGGAGAGTTCTGTGGTGTGGAGAGTTCTGTGGTGTGGAGAGTTCTGTGTGTGTGGAGAGCTCTGTGTGTGTGGAGAGTTCTGTGGTCTGGAGAGTTCTGTGGTGTGGAGAGCTCTGTGTCTGTGGAGAGCTTTGTGTGTGTGGAGAGCCCTGTCGTATGGAAATCTATGTGGCATAGAAATCTATGTCTGTAGAGAGCCCTGTGGCCTGTCAAGCTCTGTTTTGTGTAGCGGTTCATGTCCGTTCAGAGCTCTGTCTGTTGAGATGTTCATGGAGGCACTGAGCCTTTCACAGCAGCAGTGTTTACTCCTGAATATGTGGGGTTGGGTCCAGCTCGTGGCCTTCTCTACCTGTCTTTTGTTCACCCATATTTTTGGCTCAGCAGCCCACAGGTGGAGAGGAGAGTGTAGCCTCCACCAGGCATCTCTGGCTTTCAAATCAAGTGTAGCCTAGGCTGCCTCCTTGCATATTTTAATTTCATCCTGAACGTTCCTCTGTACATCATGAACACTAACCTCAATGGGATCGTAAACAGACTGTGGCCTTCTCTCGTGCCAATCACTGAGTTTTGGCCAGTCTAAGGTGGCCAACTCTTCAACCCGGTTCAAATACTGCAAACCCCAAGCTTAACTAATCCGGCTGTTTCTGTACATCTCTTTCCTTTTTCAGTCTTAAATCTTCTTCCACCACATGGCTGTGCTGGAGTCTCTCAGTCCACTCTGGGTCAGGAGGCTGCCTGATTTGTGGATCGTTCTTTGCTCAGTTAAACTCCTTTAAATTGGCTAATTGGTTTTACTTTTAACAAGCGTGAGTGCACCTGTTGCTGAGCTATGTGGGCGACATGCATGTGGACATACAGCTTGGAGAGTAGAGAAGAAATTTTACACACAGGCGAGTTGCGGGAACATAGCAAGCCGACCACGGAGAGGGAGACACCGCAGTCAGATGGGGCGGGCGGAAACAGCTGTGAGTCTTCAGTGCCTCGGGATGGGACAGGCAGCCTAGTCCAAGAAACTGAGGCAGGATGGACTGCCCTCTTCAGGAAGGAGAAGAGGAGCCCGTCATGGGCCCAGCCACATTGGCGACAGCAAACCACCGAGCTATGGGAAGGAGGAGAGCCCCAGGCTGTCGGGGAGCAGTGCCTCTGCGGAGAGGGCAGGGCTCGCCCTGCAGAGGCTCCTGCTCAGGTCCTCAGGAGCATGGGTGGAGCAGAGTAGGGTCATGACCTGTGGGGACCCTGCAGTGCCCAGATTTAGAATCCTGCCAACCTCCAAGCTCACCATCAGCCTCCTGAGGCCCCACTTGTTTCTGGGGCAGCTGCCGGACCCTGATCCCATCGTCCCCAGGTAGGGGTCCCAGTCGCAGGTCCATGGGGGCTGGTGTCTGGCCTCCCTCCTTCTGGCTGGCTGAGCAAAGTATCTGCAGGGCGCAGAGCAGGTCACAGGGATGCTAATTAGAAAGGATAAAGCTCTTGCGGCCTGAGGCAGCTTGGGGTTCCTGCCCAGCTTGGAGGACATAGGAGACGATCTGTTTTGAAATCAACATAGAGGCTCCCCAAATCACACAGTTTCCCCTCCTCGGGGCTGGGACAGTGGCTTTTCCATCTGAAGACAGCAAAGCAAGTGGGTCCACGGGGTCTGCTCTCCACCCACAGGCAACCGTGGCAGCAAAGAGGCACCCAGAGAAGCCCCCGTGGCCTGGGGCTCTTTGTGAGGAAACAGGGCTCTGAGCAACAAACTGGCTCCTGCTGCTCGGCTCAGGACGACGACCGTACTGGCTCCTGGGGCTCAGCTCAGGACGACCACCCTGCTGGCTCCCCACGCGTCCGCATCACACGCAGCTCCAGTGTCCCGCCCGCTCCGGAGCTGTGCACGTTGCTGTCAGAGGGGCCTCCTGCTTCTGGAGCCCCATGGGGCTGGCTTTTGTCTCTGTGTTTCTTACCCAGGACTGGGACAACAGACAGCCTGGAGCCAGGAGGTGCCGCGCACCAGCGGGGCTAGGCTGGAGAGCCACTTTCTCCCTACCAGAGCCGCCTGTGCTCTAAGTCCAGGCTGCACCCCGATGGCCTTTCTGGGCCACACTGGGACCCCTCTCTTGGCAAAATCTGAGGGAAGTGAGGAAACTGGGGGCTCTTAGGAAATGGACAGAGTGGGGGGTAGGCACCGGCTGGGCTGCGTCCCTGGTCAGAGCTGTCGGCCACGTGGATTCACTGCACTCTCAGGCCACCAAGCACTCCAGGCCCCCAGGTCCCCAGGCCCCGACACCAGGGAAACCCAAGAATCTGCGGAAGAGCGAGATTTTGCTCGAATCTGGTCCTGGCAGTTGAGGAGCAGCTGGTGGGAGGCAGGAGATGAGCAGGTGGAGCTCGGGCTCATGGTGGGCGATGATTCAGGCCCCTCCCTGGAGACATCAGGTGGGAGCACAGACTTCAGGGCCTGGCACACACAGGCCCACTCTTCCTGCTGCGGCCAGAAGGAGCTGTGTACACAGCAAGGCGGAGAGAGAAACATTAACCAAATTGCAAGATTCAGGCCATTTATCTTATTGTTGATTCAGGGAAAGTTTATCTTTCAAGCAGGCCCACCTGTTCTTGTAAAACCTTATCTGGGCTATTAGGGAGCAGGCCATCAGTGCTTGTTCAAACATTCCACTGCAGAGGGGAGCCGGGAAGGAGGGCAGGTGCGAAGGTCATTTTCAGATCTGGAAACCTCGCTTCCCTTGCTTGAAGAAAGAGCTCTGCACTGGATGGTTTTGCCCTCACATTTCCCTCTGATGTTTCAGTGAGCCCAGCTCGATTCAGGGTGCAGCGGCAACCATTTGTGGGCACACACGGGTCAGAGAAGTTGTGTTAATTTGCAGTGAATGTTTTCAAATCCCCTTCTTAGAGATAAAAGTGGAACTACTTTGTCTCAGGTCCTGCCAGGTTGAGTATGTGTGAGGCAGTGTCCTGACTCCCAGGGATGCTGAATGAAAGCCCAGCTCTGCCTGACCCCGCTGGCCCACGCCTCCGAGCCTTTCCTGCTGGGAGGGGCACCTGAGGCACACAGGCCCTTCACTCAGGGATGGGTGTTCCTGTCTGAGATCGTGCTAAAGGAAATCAGGGCAAAGGCAGTGGCTTAGATTTTTGACTGAAATTCCACATCACAGTGCTATAATTTTAATTAATGATAGTGCTGTGTTTCTTTACAAGGTTGTAAAGCACAAAAGCTGAGGTTGCAGAATGGTCTTGAATGATGAACTAAAGTTTCCTGCTTCTCTCATGGTAGGTGGAATTTATAAAAAGAGAAATCCTTTTAGAACCCCTCCTTCGAGAGAGCAGAAAGCAAAGGACCCAACGTCGTCCACTCTCGTGTGCTGCCCACTGCAGACACTCTTGCTGGTGGCTGCTTTGTGCACACTGCAGGCTCCTAATAGAAAAAGGAGGGTTTGTAAAGGCCGAGAAACATGCCCAGCTGCCTGGACGTACCCTGGGACAGCGCTGAGCAAACACCACCAAAGCAGCATGTGGTATTGATTACTCAGCAAATATAAACAGCCCCACACTCTTCACAGCCATGCCTTTATTCAGCGTTTTTCAACCTTTAAAAAAGTTGAGGTCATTCTGCTTTGCTGCCTCTCTCCTTTACTCAACTATCCTCTGCCTGGAGCAGGCCACGTCCCTTCTGAAACGGGGAGCTTTGTATCCAGCTCACCGCCTCCAAGGTCCTGTCGCCACGCAGCTTCAGTGGAAGGCGTTCCTCTCTCCTGCTGTTCCACCTCCAGGTTCAGCAGCACCTTGTCCAGACCCGCCTCATCTTCATTCCCATTGTATTTATTTCTGGTTTTCTGCGGTGCGGCATTTATCCCATGCATATGTGAAAGCCCAAGAAACATCAGGGAGTAACAGAGATGGAGGTGCCTAGAATCAGCAGATGGAGAAGCCCTGGGCTCCGTTCCCCAGTACTACTGCATTAAAGGATTTTATTGTCAGTGGTTCTTTGCCCTGTTTGAAAAATGGAAGCATCAAAGTTTTAAACTCATGCTGTCATTAAAATAACAACAGCATTCACTGTTTCCAACAAAAATGAACTGTGAAATGAGCGTTTGAGAAGTCTCAACCAGCACACAGTGCTGACCTTCATCTGCATTTTGTAGCCACCATGTCAAATCCATCCCCCGCTGGTTGTAGCAGCAGAAAGACGGATGCAGCCCCTGCCCTGCTGTTGTTTTTCGGGTGATGATTCAGAAAGACACAAAAAAATACCTAATTTGAGCAGCTTTCATTTGATCCTTCTTTCCCACCATCCCCAGCCTCTGGGAGGTGCATTTGTTGCCAGCTTCACAGCAGAGGAGACAAATAAGTAACCCAGAGGTTGGTGTTTGTGGAGCCTTTACAGACACCTCCATGACACATGTCATGCCATACCCTGGATATTGGATGTAACGTGAGCGATTTATGAGTCCAGACGCATCACCTGCCCTCCTCGTGCCCCTGCTGGCATTCCGAGGAGATAAATATTCATAAAGAGCCTGAAGATTGCTTCCTTTAAATTGTAAATGTCTGCTCCATGCCTTGGAGATAGACATTTCTACTCGTGGTCCTTAGTCACAAAATCACAATGTGATTCTGTAGAATTAAAAGGTGATAGATGAGCTTAGAGGAAACGATGGTGTTTCTGGGAATAAAGTGGACTCACTGCAGCGTCTCTGCAGCCCTTCCTTCCCTCCGGCATTCCCCTGTTTCCATGGAGACAGTGCTCAGGCAGGACCACCTGTACAGGCCAACATCTGTGGATTTGGATTTCTTCTCATCATTCTATTCAGAAAGAGTTTTGAAGTGTGCATTATATCCATTTAAATTTACTGACAATGTTTATCGAATCTGTCTGCCTACCAACCTACTCATCCATCCACACACACCTACTTTGTTCAAGAAAGAATTCAAGATGGGTGTACGATCTGTTATTTTTCAAAGTCAGAGAAAAATGTCAGCTTTAACGAATGATGCAACTGCACTAATTCTAATTTTTTTCTTCTATAACATTTTGTTAAATGAATTCAAAATGCTGTGGAACTCCAAAAGCTTAGGAAAGCATGGCGTCCTTATGGAAAATTGGGTTTTGAATGACATATGCTGTAAAGGATGACTCATCACATTTGCATGTGAAAATAAAATTCAAAAACTAAAAAACAATGTTTTCAAAAGCTGGTTGTGGGTAATTCATTTTAACAGATCCAAGAATTTTAAAAAGTAAGATAATCCATATGGAAGCTGAAATGTATCTGATGGAATTTAGTGTTAAAATACTTAATAAAATAGGATTTGATAAGTATTTTCATAACATGGTAAGATATGCCTATCTCAAACCAAAAGACAATATGAAGTTAATTTCTTCTACAAATAACAAGAAAATGTAGTAAGACATAGGGATAAAATTAATATACAGAAACCAATAGCTTTAAGATATAATAAAAGAAATTGCTCTCATTTAATTAGCAAGAGAAAGTTCCCAGGAATAAACTTAAGAAAGTTAAGATCTATATGAGATGCATTTTTATCTACCCTCAAAAATTCATATAAGAAAACTTGAACAAGTAGAAAGACTTATGATGTTCTTGAGTAGGAAGACTCAACATCATAAAATGCCACCTCTCCCTGACTTATTAGGTAAATGAATGCACCCAAAAAAAAAAAAAAAATAGACTGAGGTTTTTCTGGATCTTTGTCTTTTATTTATTTATTTGACTGTGAGGTGAAAATTAGACTATCTGATTCTAACGTTCAGATAGAAAAAGAAACAAACAAAAATAGGAAAATTCAGAAAAAAGAAGAGCAAAGAGAAAGAATTAGCCTTACCCATTCTTAGATCATGTAACTAATAACTAATAACAGTTTTGATAACTAAAACATTGTTGTACTGGTTGGTGAATAAACACACAGAACAACAGAAAATCAAACAGATAGACACAAAAATAGGGGGTAAATTAGTAAGCCGTAAAAGTAACACCTCAAATTACTTCTTATTTAGTGAAAAAAAAAAAAACTATGTGATAAATGGCATTAGGACAACTGAGTAGCATTCAGCAAATTAAGTAATAAAAGTTGAAAGTTGTACACATGTCCCACAATATATATATAAATAAATTTCAAATAAAGTATTTAAATGTTAAAAGTAAAGTCATAAAAATACTAACATAAATCATGAACAAACTCCATGATTTTTTAAATAAAAACTGAAAAATCCAAATGCGGTAAAAGAATTTATAAGTTAAACTACATAAAAATAGAAATTTCTGCATGAAAAACTACCATCAGCAAATTAAGAAATCAGGACCCACACTGAGGAAAAGAGTACATTTTCACCTCTTATCACAACTTATATCCTTAATATATTAAGAGTGCCTAAAAATCAATAAGAAAGAAAAAGATCAAAAACTCAATAGATCAATAGGCAAAAAGCTTTGATGGCATAGTCAGTGAAAAGAAACGAAATAGATGTTCAGTCTTACTAGTAATATTATAGGAAGCCTGTTCAATCAGCAAATGTTGGAAGACTCTCATGATGTGCAGGTAAGGAGCCACAGAGAAGTGGTCACCTTCATGCCTGGGAAGAGCGAATCACATGAGCAAATGTTGGAAGACCCTCATGATGTGCAGGTAAGGAGCCACAGAGAAGCGGTCACCTTCATACCTGGGAAGAGCGAATCACATGACCACATGCAGGATAATTTGGCAACACCTACAGAATTACGAAAACATGTGTCCTCTGACCCAACAATTTCACTCCTAGGGACTGATTCTAAAGACAGGTGCAAAATGTTATATGAGCAAGAGAACAGCATTATATAACAAAAGATTTGAAAGAATCTGTGTCTATCAACACCAACCATCCACACCAAAATACTTCACAGCTGTAAGAAAATGGAGATGCTCCATGTAGTCATATGAGAGATGATCCAATTTATAAGAGCAAGATGTGGTAAAGTGCGTGTAATGTGCCACCATTTGTGTAGAACGCAGAGAAGACGAAAATGAGTACTCACATTCCTGTGTGTTTGCATCTGCATCAGGAAGTTGTAAGCATGCACAAGTAGCTAATCATAACTCAGCGCTGAATACCACATATAAAGAGTTCCTAAAAATCAACGACTTCTTTTTTTTTTTTTTAAGAAAGACTTTCTTACACAGAGGAGTGTAATGAAACCAGACAGAGGAGGATGTGAATGGAAAGCAGACTATACTGAATGCTTTTCATGTTTTTCATTTCTGAGCCATATGAGTGATCTCTCATACAATAAATTAAATTTAAAAATTGACTTTTAGAGAGTGAAATTATCTTTCTTAAAGCATGATTTCTTCAAGATACATCACAGGCTGTTTGTTCAGTTTTTGTTGCTACTGTGTTATTTGTATACATGTATGGGGCATGGGTGTAATTCCGGTACATGGATGTGTTGCACAGTGCTGAAGTCTGAGCTGTTAGTGTTCACCCAAACGGTGAGTATTGCACCCATTAAGTAATTTCCCACTGTCCACCCGCCTCCCATGCTCACACATCATCTTTCTTATTTAAACAGCACTTTCTGTTATGTTTGGTGCCTCAAAAAATGAACATGACTATTTTCCAACTAAACAGACCCCCATTGGCTTCACTGATCAATTATTTTGGCTCTATAGACAACAATAAAAAAGCAAATGCTATGTAGTTTATAGTTATTAATGGTTTAATTTAACAAGGACGGCCTTCTCAAACACTACACAGTGTATTTTCTACAATAAGAATTTATTTTTTAATTGCATTTTAGGTTTTGGGGTACAAGTGAAGAAATGCAAGATTGTTGCTTAGGTAGACACATGGCAGCATGATTTGCTGCCTTCCTCCCCTTCACCTATATCTGGCATTTCTCCCCATGCTATCTCTCCCTAACTCCCCACCCCACATTGTCCCTACCCTATGTCCCCCCGACAGATCCCAGTATGTGATGCTCTCCTTCCTGTGTCCATGTGTTCTCATTGTTCAACACCCCCCTATGAGTGAGAACATGTGGTGTTTGATTTTCTGTTCTTGTGTCAGTTTGCTGAGAATGATGGTTTCCAGGTTCATCCATGTCCCTGCAAAGGACAAGGACTCATCGTTTTTGATGGCTGCATAGTATTCCATGGTGTATATGTGCCACATTTTCCCTGTCTGGTCTATCATCGATGGGCATCTGGGTTGGCTCCAGGTCTTTGCTATCATAAACAGTGCCACAGTGAACATTCGTGTGCATGTGTCCTTATAGTAGAATGATTTATAGTCCTTTGGATATATACCCAGTAATGGGATTGCTGGGTCAAATTGAATTTCTATTTTTAGGTCCTTGAGGAATTGCCACACTGTCTTCCACAATGGTTGAACTAATTTACACTCCCACCAGTAAAAGTGTTCCTATTTCTCCACATCCTCTCCAGCATCTGCTGTCTCCAGACTTTTTAATGATCGCCATTCTAACTGGCGTGAGATGGTATCTCAATGTGGTTTTGATTTGCATCTCTCTAATGACCAGTGACAATGAGCATTTTTTCATATGTTTGTTGGCCTCATGTATGTCTTCTTTTGTAAAGTGTCTGTTCATATCCTTTGCCCACTTTTGAATGGGTTGTTTGTTTTTTCCTTGTAAATCTGTTTGAGTTCTTTGTAAATTCTGGATATTAGCCCTTTGTCAGATGGGTAAACTGCAAAGATTTTTTCCCATTCTGTTGGTTGCCGATTCACTCTAATGACTGTTTCTTTTGCCATGCAGAAGCTGTGGAGTTTGATTAGGTCCCATTTGTCTCTTTTGGGTTTTGTTGCCAATGCTTTTGGTGTTTTGGTCATGAAGTCCTTGCCTACACCTATGTCCTGAATGGTTTTGCCTAGATTTTCTTCTAGGGTTTTTATGGTGTTAGGTCTTATGTTTAAGTCTTTAATCCATCTGGAGTTAATTTTAGCGTAAGGTGTCAGGAAGGGGTCCAGTTTCTGCTTTCTGCACACGGGTAGCCAGTTTTCCCAACACCGTTGATTAAACAGGGAATCCTTTCCCCATTGCTTGTTTTTGTCAGGTTTATCAAAGATTGTATGGTTGTTGATATTCTGTGTTGCCTCCGATGCCTCTGTTCTGTTCCATTGGTCTATATCTCTGTTTTGGTACCAGTACCATGCTGTTTTGATTACTGTAGCCTTGTAGTACAGTTTGAAGTCTGGTAGTGTGATGCCTCCCACTGTGTTCTTTTTGCTTAGAATTGACTTGGCTATGCGGGCTCTCTTTTGGTTCCATATGAAGTTTAAGGTGTTTTTTTTCCAGTTCTGTGAAGAAGGTCAATGGTAGCTTGATGGGGATAGCGTTGATTCTGTAAATTACTTTGGGCAGTATGGTCATTTTCACGATATTGATTCTTCCTAACCATGAACATGGAATGTTTCTCCATCTGTTTGTGTCCTCTCTTATTTTGTTGAGCAGTGACTCGTAGTTCTCCTTGAAGAGGTGCTTTACATTCCTTGTTAATTGTATTCCTAAGTATTTTATTCTCTTTGTAGCAATTGTGAATGGCAGTTTGTTCTTGATTTGGTTCTCTTTAAGTCTGTTATTGGTGTATAGGAATGCTTGTGATTTTTGCACATTGATTTTATATCCTGAGACTTTGCTGAAGTTGCTTATCAGTTTCAGGAGATTTTGGGCTGAGACGATGGGGTCTTCTAGATATACTATCATGTCGTCTGCAAATAGAGACAATTTGGCTTCCACCTTTCCTATTTGAATACCCTTTATTTCTTTTTCTTGCCTGATTGTTCTGGCTAGAACTTCCAATACTATATTGAATAGGAGTGGTGAGAGAGGGCATCCTTGTCTAGTGCCAGATTCCAAAGGGAATGCTTCCAGTTTTTGCCCATTCAGTATGATATTGGCTGTTGGTTTGTTGTAAATAGCTTTTATTATTTTGAGATACATTCCATCAATACCTAGTTTATTGAGGGTTTTTAGCATAAAGCACTGTTGAATTTTGTCAAACGTCTTCTTTGCATCAATTGAGATAATCATGTGGTTTTTGTTTTTGGTTCTGTTTATGTGGTGAATTACATTTATAGACTTGCATATGTTGAACCAGCCTTGCATCCCCTTGATGAATCCTACTTGATCGTGATGGATAAGCTTTTTGATGTGCTGTTGCAATTGACTTGCCAGTATTTTATTGAAGATTTTTGCATCTATGTTCATCATGGATATTGGCCTGAAGTTTTCTTTTCTTGTTGAGTCTCTGTCGAGTTTTGGTATCAGGATGATGTTGGTCTCATAAACTGATTTGGGAAGGATTCCCTCTTTTTGGATTATTTGGAATAGTTTCAGAAGGAATGGTACTAGATCCTCTTTGTGTGTCTGGTAGAATTCGGCTGTGAACCCATCTGGACCTGGGCTTTTTTTTGTGTGGTAGGCTCTTAATTGCTGCCTCAACTTCAGACCTTGTTGTTATTCGTCTATTCAGGGTTTCAACTTCTTCCTGGTTTAGGCTTGGGAGAACACAGTTGTCCAGGAATTTATCCATTTCTTACAGGTTTACTAGTTTATGTGCATTGAGTTGTTTGTAATAATCTCTGATGATGGTTTGTATTTCTGTGGAATCTGTGGTGATTTCCCCTTTATTGTTTTTTATTGCATCTATTTGATTATTCTCTCCTTTCTTTTTTATCAGTCTGGCTAGTGGTGTATTTTGTTGATCTTTTTGAAAAACCAGCTCCTGGATTTATTGATTTTTTGAAGGGTTTTTTGTGTCTCTATCTCCTTCAGTTCTGCTCTGATCTTAATTATTTATTGTCTTCTGCTAGGTTTTGAGGTTTTTTTTTTTTTTTTTTGATCTTGCTCCTCTAGCTCTTTCAATTGACGATAGGGTGTCAATTTTAGATCTTTCCTTGCTTCTCATGTGGGCATTTATTGCTGTATATTTTCCTCTAGACCCTGCTTTAAATGTGTCCCAGAGATTCTGGTATGTTGTGTCTTTGTTCTCGTTGGTTTCAAAGAACATCTTTATTTCTGCCTTCATTTCATTGTTTATCCAGTCGACATTGAAGAGCCAGTTGTTCAGTTTCCATGAAGCTGTGCGGTTCTGAGTTAGTTTCTGAATTCTGAGTTCTAACTTGATTGCACTATGGTCTGAGAGACTGTTTGTTATGATTTCTCTTCTTTTGCATTTGCTGAGGAGTGATTTACTTCCAATTATGTGGTCAATTTTAAAGTAGGTGCGATATGGTGCTGAGAAGAATGTATATCCTATGGATTTGCAGTGGAGAGTTTTGTAAATATCCATTAGGTTTGCTTGATCCAGGTCTGAGTTCAAGTCCTGGATATCCTTGTTAATTTTCTGTCTCGTTGATCTGTCTAATATTGACAATGGGGTTTTAAAGTATCTCACTATTATTGTGTGGGAGTCTAAGTCTCTTTGTAAGTCATTAAGAACTTGCCTTATGTATCTGGGTGCTCCTGTATTGGGTGCGTATATATTTAGGATCGTTAGCTCTTCTTGTTGCATTGATCCTTTTACCATTATGTAATGTCCTTCTTTGTCTCTTATGATCTTTGTTGGTTTAAAGTCTATTTTATCAGAATTGCAACTCCTGCTTTAATTTGCTCTCCATTTGCTTGGCAAATCTTCCTCCATCCCTTTATTTTGAGCCTTTGTGTATCCTTGCGTGTGAGGTGGGTTTCCTGGATACAGCACACCAATGGGTTTTGGCTTTTTATCCAATTTGCCAGTCTGTGTCTTTTGATTGGGGCATTTAGCCCATCTACATTTAGGGTTAATACTGTTATGTGTGAATTTGATCCTGCCATTTTGACGCTAGCTGGCTGTTTTGCCCATTAGTTGATGCAGTTTCTTCATTGTGTTGATGCTCTTTACCATTTGGTACATTTTTGGAGTGGCTGGTACTGATTTTTCCTTTCTATGTTTACTGCCTCTTTCAGGAGCTCTTGTAAAGCAGGCCTGGTGGTGATTAAATCTCTGAGTACTTGCTTGTTCGCAAAGGATTTTATTTTTCCTTCACTTATGAAGCTTAGTTTGGCTGGATATGAAATTCTGGGGTGAAAATTCTTTTCTTTATGGATGTTGAATATTGGCCCCCACTCTCTTCTGGCTTGTAGGGTTTCTGCTGAGAGATCTGCTGTGAGTCTGATGGGCTTCCCTTTATGGTTAAAGCAACCTTTCTTTCTGGCTGCCATTAGCATTTCTCCTTCATTTCAACCCTGGTGAATCTGATGATTATGTGCCTTGGGGTTGCTCTTCTTAAGGAATATCTTTGTGGTGTTCTCTGTATTACCTGGAGTTTAATATTGTCCTGCCTTGCTAGGTTGGGGAAGCTTTTCTGGATAATATCCTGAAGAGTATTTTCCACCTTGGATTCATTCTCTTCGTCACATTCAGGTACACCTATCAAATATAGATTAGGTCTTTTCACATAGTCCCATATTTCTTGGAGACTTTGTTCATTCGTTTTTACTGTTTTCTCTAATCTTGCCTTCTTGTTTTTTTTTTCATTGAGTTGATCTTCAACCTCAGATATCCTTTCTTCTGCTTGGTCAATTCAGTTGTTGAATGTTGTGCATGCTTTGCAAAGTTCTTGTGTTGTGTTTTTCAGCTCTATCAATTCACTTATATTCCTCTCTAAGTTGTCTATTCTAGTTAGCATTTCATCGAATCTTTTTAGTTTCTTTGCATTGGGATAGAACATGTTCTTTTAGCTCAGAGGTTTCTTATTACCCACCTTCTGAAGACTGATTCTGTCAATTCATCACACTCATTCTCCATCCAGCCTTGTTCCCTTGCTGGCGAGGAGTTGTGATCCCTTGGAGGAGGAGAGGTGTTCTGGTTTTGGGTGCTTTCATTCTTCTTGTGCTAGTTTCTTCCCATCTTTGTGGATTTATCCAGCTGTCGTCTTTGTAGTTGTTGACTTTCAGATTGGGTCTCTGAGTGAACGTACAGTTTGTTGATGATGAAGTTATTTCCTTCTGTTTCTTAGTTTTCCTTCTAACAGTCAGGCCCCTCTGCTGTAGGACTGCTGAGGTCCTCTCCAGGCCCTGCGTGCCTGGGCATCACTCACAGCGGCTGCAGAACAGTAAGGGTTGCTGCCGGTTTCTTCTGCTATCTTTGTCCCAGAAGGATACCCACCAGATGTCAGTCTGAGCTCTCCTTTCTGAGGTGACTCTTTGGATATACGGGGGTCAGGGAGCTGCTTGAGGAGAGAGTCTGTTCTTTATAGGAGCTCAAGTGCTGAGCTGTGAACTTCATTGTTCATTCAGAGCTACTGGGCAGGTACGTTTAAGTCTGCTGCAGCAGAACTCATAACCCCCCCTTTTTTCCCCAGGTGCTCTGTCCTGGGTAGTTAGGGCTTTATTTATGAGTTTCCATTGTGCTGCAGCCTTTTTATCAGGGCTGCCCTGCCCAGCAAGGAGGCAGCCTAGTCACTGTCTGCCTGCAGAGGCTTTGCTGAGTTGCTGTGGGCTCCGCCCAGCTGCTATGTGAACTTTCCTACAGTTCTGTTTATATGGGTGTAGTTAGAACTGCCTCGGCAAAGCCAGCTCACCTCTGTAATGGTGGACTCTCTCTGTAGTGGCGGGTTGCTTTGGCAATGGCGGGCTGCCTCAGCAATGATGGACTACTTCCATAGTGGTGGAGTGCCTCGGTAATGGCAGACACCCCTCCCCCACAGAGCTGGACCTTCCCGGGTTCAGCTATGCTTGCTGTGAAACTCTCAACCCAGAGCGTTTCCAATTGCTGTTTTTTTGTGGGGGTGAGACCAGCCGAGCCTGATCACCTGGCTCCCTGCCTCAGAGCCTTATTTTTCAGTTGAATGGTCAATTCTCTCCCAGGTGTTCCAGTCGCCTGTTGAAAAGGCTCCAGGATCTGTGTGATTTCCTGTACGGCAACCCACTGCTTTGGCTGAAACAGCGGTGCTGAGATTCGTGGCATTTTTTTTGCCCAGGAATATCCTGGCCTGGCTTCCTGTTTCAGTCCCCTTTTTAATCAGATTAATGAGCGACTCTGCCTTCCCAGAGCTCCAATCACCAGCTAAAATGGTGCCTGGACCCATGTATTTTGTACGGAGAACCACCACCCTGGGGCACCAGCAAAGCAGCTGCACCAGCCAAACCAGCTGTGCTGGTGACCCGTGGGGCTCCACCACCTGGGAATCTCCTGGTCCGTGGGCAATAAAAATCCATCTGGAAATGCGGCATCCACTCACCCTCTGTGCTTTCACTGGGAGCTGCAATCCTGAGCTGCTCCTAAACGGCCATCTTGGCTTTGTATCCTACAATAAGATTTTCTACTTTTTCTTTTGCCTTTGTTTCCAACTTACTCATTACAGATTCTGAAAAACCATTTCACAAGCTTGTTCTGTGTAACCCCTTTCTGGCCTTTCCTGAAGCAACTTTCTTTCCTAATCATTCCCATAACAGGAAGGCCAGGTTGTGCATGTGGAGGGTGGTGAGGGAATTCTGGAATCCTCTAAGTGGCAAGCCCAGGGGCGTGGGTTTCAGAGAACACACAGAGGAAAGTGGAGGCTCGTGAGGTGTGGAAATACCTGATGGAATTAACCCTCTTCCCGGAAGCAAGACTGAGCGCATGGAGGGGCTGTGGAGCTTGCCGAAGGGTTCTGCTGGATGGGACAGTGTCTCCTCCACCTACTGTCTGCTTCTGTCCTGTCTTAGCCCAGCGGAGCTGTTTTAACACAGACATTTGCAGCCTGCCCAGTACTCTCCTGGAACCAGTTAGGAAAAAGATCAGCACTGACCAAACACAGAGGATTTTGGAAACCTGCATTAATCCCCAGTGGAGGTGGAGACTCAGAATGCTGAAGCCACAGCTGCAACATGGCAACACTCTGCACATGTCCCCAGGCATTGATTTCTGCACCCTCAGGTGGCTCACAGGCTCCAGAGACGGGGCTTGGGCCCTGCTGACCTCAGCCAACTGTCTCCTGTCACCTCAGACCAGGTGAATTCCTGGTGTGCTTCCCTCCTGTGCCCACTCGACAGCACTGTGGCCTTTGCAAGCCCCTCCTGGCAGGGCTGTGGCATCAGACAAGTAGGGAGCGGACTTCCAGTGAGACCATGTGGATGAAGCCTGGGGCCCGGCTCCCCAGCAGCACCCACCCCTGCACTGTGGCCACTGTGGCAATGTGGCTGCTTCTATTTCCTTGGGCTCTGTTGTCATCTTATCCTGGGCCAGGTGCCTTCACCCTCTGCACCTGCCACCATCCATCCTCTCACTCCAGAGCCTCCTTTTAGTCCTGCTTTTGGGAGGGAAGCAGCCCCTGGCTTGGGGAGCCTGCCTGGTCCTGGGCTGGTGTCCCCCGTCCTGGGGCTCCTGCCTCATCTCTGAGCTCTCCCTCTCACTTCTGTCCCCTTGGCCTCTCTCAGCTGGGGCCTCACTGTCTGTCACCCCTGAATGGACCTGACGCTGACAAGCTCAGAGCGGCAGGGCCCTGTGACTGTTCCACTCACCTGCTTCAACCAGCACCTGAGGACCAACCTTCACCTGCGCTTGGGGCATTTAGTTAAAATGCAGTTTTGACAATAATGTAACTGTGTGGAAATGCTAAAGCAAGTGACTGTGGTGTGGAAAGGTGAACACTCTTGGGAAGTGTGTGATGTTTGTCTGAGAAGTTTATTCAGCAAGCAGCTAATTCATGGTAACATAGAGAAAGTGGATATGAAAACTGCCCTTCCTCTACATCCCTGAGGAGACTGCCAAGAAGACCAGGACATGCTATTACATAAGTTCTAGAAGTGATGAAAGGAGGCACGGGGAGCTAAGGGGTTTAATCTCAGATTCACTCCGACGCACAGCCCGAGCGTCTGCAGAGAACCAGGACCCTTCGCGCATCCACTCTGAGTGGCGTGGCCCCAGCACGAATTTGGGAAGCGTTTGCAGAGGCAAAAGTCATGAAATTAGGTGGCAACACCTCAGACCATCAAAAGGGAGGGTTGTCTCTGGAATGAAGGCTTGGTGTTAACAGATGTGGCTTGTTGGCTCATGCTAAAGAACAACGAAATATTTATCCCCGGCTCTTGGAATTCAAGGTCCTGAGCTCTTCAATACTGGGCAATTTCACATTTGTTCATTTTGCACAAGCAGGAGGCAGGGACAGTTGTGGGGTTTGTGCCAGGCAGAGCCGAGCACATCGGGGGCCCTGGGTAGAAAGGGGTGGGGACAGCAAAGGCATCAAAGGTCTCGGCATGGGGTTGCCAGCCGCCAGTGGACACCAGATGGGAAGGAAAACCACACTCCCACCGTTTCCCTCTGCCTGTGGGGCGCTGCCCCCACGGTGCCTCCCAGGTGTCCACAGCCTCATGTCCTCTTATTTCTCACCCTGAGGTGGAGAATCACAGCCGCTGCACGTAGCTGTAAGCACCACAAGGCCAGTATCCTCCCCACGGACTCACTGGATACATGAACCACCAGCCTCATCCTGAACTCCCCTCCACGGACGTGAGCCTCGTTAGCTTTTCTCCCGTTTATAGGCAATGGAAGGCCAAACCCCTTAGAGAAAGAACAGAAAACTGGGGTGAGCCAACTGCCTCCTGCGTTGAGATGTAGAAAACCAAGATTTATTTGCAGAAGGAAAAGCCGGCTCTGCTGTCCTGAGTGCCTAGAAAAGAGCCGGCTCCGCTGTCCTGAGTGCCTCTGTCTCTCGCAGCAGGATCCCCTCAGTCACCCACCCTTTCTCTTCACTCCTTGAAAATCGGTTCCCTTAGTTTTGCCCAGGCCAAGCAGCGACACTGTGGCAGGTAAATCCTTCCTCTTCACAGCAGACTCTCTGATATTCTCCCACGTTCCCCACTCCCATCTTCATAGATGAAAAGGAGCAGCTTGTGATCTCCTGCACACCGGTGCCTCCCTCCAGGACATGGGCTGTGACGCTTACCCTCGTCCAAACGCCTTACTGCACCCACCTGCAGCCACTGTCCCAACCTCAGCCCACCTTTTTCTTTTTATTTATTTAATTGCATTTTAGGTTTTGGGGTACATGTGCAGAACATGCAAGATAGCTGCATAAGTACACACGTGGCAGTGTGATTTACTGCCTCCTCCCCTTCACCCACATCTGGCATTTCTCCCCATGCTATCCAATTCCCCCACCTGCTGTCCCTCCCCTATTCCCCCCAGTAGACCCCAGTGTGTAGTACCCCCTTCCCTGTGTCCATATGTTCTCATTGTTCATCACCCGCCTATGAGTGAGAATATATGGTATTTCATTTTCTGTTCTTGTGTCAGTTTGCTGAGAATGATAGTTTCCAGATTCATCCATGTCCCTACAAAGGACACGAACTGAGATTTTTTGATGGCTGCATAATATTCCACGGTGCATATGTTCTGCATTTTCCCAGTCCAGTCTATCGTTGATGGGCATTTGGGTTGGTTCCAGGTCTTTGCTATTGTAAACAGTGCTGCAATGAACATTCGTGTGCATGTGTCCTTATGGTAGAACGATTTATAGTCCTTTGGATAAATACCTAGTAATGGGATTGCTGGGTCAAATGGAATTTCTATTTCTAGGTCCTTGAGGAATCGCCACACTGTCTTCCACAAAGGTTGAACTAATTTACACTCCCACCAACAGTGTAGAAGTGTTCCTATTTCTCCACATCCTCTCCATCATCTGCTGTCTCCAGATTTTTTAATGATCGCCATTCTAACTGGTGTGAGATGGTATCTCAATGTGGTTTTGATTTGCATTTCTCTGATGACCAGTAATGATGAGCATTTTTTCATGTTTGTTGGCCTCATGTATGTCTTCTTTCGTAAAGTGTCTGTTCATGTCCTTTGCCCATTTTTGAATGGGCTTGTTTTTTTTTTTTCTTGTAAATCTGTTTTAGTTCTTTGTAAATTCTGGATATCAGCCCTTTGTCAGATGGGTAAACTGCAAAATTTTTTCCCATTCTGTTGGTTGCCGATTCACTCTATCAACAATCAGCCCACGTTTTTCATCCTGAGCCACAGCACATGTCCCCCAGGAATCTGTGGCTCTGATCTTCACCTCTGATGATTCACTCCCCATCAGCCCCCGGGACCCCTGAGACAACTCAGCCTGAGCCCCCCGCCTTCCAGGCCTCCCCAGCTGTTTCTGGTCACTCCTTTCCTTGGACCCCTCCAGCCTGGATGCCCAGGACGCCACCTGGCCTCCCCTACACGCTGGTTCAGTTCTTCCCAACCATCGCCATTGGCTTGGTTTCTGCTTCGTCTGTTTTTGGGGGTCAGGCTGCTGAGTGCCGTTCTTCTCCAGGGCTCTGTCCTCCTCTCTCCTTGGGTTGCAGCACCCAGGTCTGATCCGACAACTCCACATGCAGTGCGGCCCAGGTCACACACAGAGGAAGACAGCAGAGCGGCCGTGAGGTTCCCGAACCCCACCCACAGTCCCGCTGCCTCCACTGCCCTCCTACACCCGGCACTGGGCGGCGGGGGCTGTGTCTGCAGTGTCCCTCCTCCATTCTCAATCTGTTGTGAGCTCCGTTAGGCCAGGGACTGGTCCCTAGAAGCTGTGGGACTCTTCAACCTCCCTGGCAGAATATCTTCCACATAGTGGTGGCTCCATACCATATTTATTTTCTATATGTGCATTTATTTTATAAATTTCATGCAGGCCAGATAAACTGCAATTATCAATTACTCTAGAAAATAGAAGGACCAAAGCAAGAGCTGGAAATATAGAGCGAGCAGCACGGGAACACTCCTGCAAAGGCAGAGAGGTCCCAGGCTCCCCGAGAGCAGGACAGAGCCCTGCCGGGCCAGTCAAGGCAATATCATCTCTCAAGTGGGGAGGGAGAGAATCTGCCCATCTCAGAGGGGCCTAAACTACCCTCACAGACTTAAATGAGACAAAGAGCACACACGGGGCTGGGAAGGCAGTCAGATGACCAAACGCTGTGCCCACCACCCATAGCCCCAGATGGGCCATGCCTCCTGCCTAGACAGCCTCCTGGATCCCACAGACGGCGGCAGCAGCACAAACTCAGGCCTGACTCGCCACAGTGGCTGCCCTCCACCACCAGTGACCGACCTGTCACTTTCTCACCGATCCTTCACTTTCCTATGAGATGGGGCTACGACTGCCTCTTTCTAAGCTTGCCATGAGGATTAATTTTTGAGATAATAGACATTGAGATAACCAGCCTGCCAAGTGTTACATCGATGTGATCATCCTGAGACCGAGAGGAAACGTTCGTGCGGCACTAGAGGGTGGCATGGCTGTGATGGGAGAAGGAGGGCGGATGTCCCCGGGTCTCACCAGAGAGAAGCTGCAGCAAAGGACAGTCACTGTTCCTGGCGTCTCCTTTTCCCCTTCAGGACTATGAATTTTGGGTTTTCTGCACCTGAGTTCTCTTCCTCTCAAATGGAATTAATAATACTGTCTGTCTTGGGAGTATTCACAGACATAAACAATTAATGATCACAAAGTGCTTTGAAAATAAATGAGCTTACTCATAACCCTGTGCTGCTGGCTTCCCAAGGTATAATCATTGGTGCAATGCTTACTTTTATGACTGGCTTTTTCAAACTTAAAATACTCTTATTTTAAAGTAATCAAATGACCTGTCCAAAGAACTTCCTGCATTCATCCAAGGTCTTATTTCGAAAAACTTAAGATCTGATCCTAGATATATTTTAAACAGTGCCAAGTTAACTGACACTGATGCCATCTTATCTGGGGTCCCCAGGAAATGTAGAGGGGACAATTAACCATAGGAAGACTTGGACTCGGGTCTGCCTGTAACACTCAGAGACAGCAAGGCAACATAGTTATTTAGCTTTATTAAAATTATTGGCTGGGCCCCGTGGCTCATGCCTGTAATCCCAGCACTTTGGGAGGCCAAGGTGGGTGGATCACCTGAGGTCAAGAGTTCAAGACCATCCCGGCCAACATGGTGAAACCCTGTCTCTACTAAAAATACAAAAATTAGCTGGGTGTGGTGGTGGGCATCTGCAATCCCAGCTACTTGGGAGGCTGAGACAGGAGAATTTCTTGAACCCAGCTGGCAGAGGTTACAGTGAACCAAGATTGTGTCACTGCACTCCAGCCTGGGCAACTATATATATACATACATACACACACACATATATATACATATACACACATATATATATAAATTTTTTTCCATCTCAAAAAAAATTGTTTAACGTAGCTATAAGTCAAACCACAGCCACTCCCCCTCCAGCCAATGTGAAGAACTTCCTGTAAAAGCCGAGCAGCTGGAAAACCCCGCTGTCTCCTCTGTGCTGCAACAGACAGGGAATGATGCCCGCATTCAGGTGTGAATCCAGCCCGCACCCCCTCAAGATGAGCTGTTGGAAGGCGGTTGCCCCAGCAAGTCCTGCAAGGGTGCTCTTTAAACATGAGTGTTTCTTTAAACAAAGAACCTTCCTGGCATTGCCTCCCGAGGTCTGATTAATGATGCTCCTGGTACCTCCTTCTTCACTCAGGGATCACTTCCCTGCAGCGCATTCCCAGAGCCGGGCTTCTCCACCAGAGATGTGAAGATTCTAGGCTGTTCTTGTCTGTTGTCAACATGTATGAGGGTGGATACCCCACCGGTCAGGCGAGCCCCACGATCCCTGTTCCTCAGTTCCAGCCCAATGGGTCATCTTCACCACCCGGTGAAGCCTGGTCCCCATCTATTTGGAAAGGAAAAAGGAAAGAACATGTTTTGTCTGGTCCCCAGGATCCGGGTTTAGCAGAGGCAGCCTCTCACCCAGGGCTCCCCCGGCCACTGCCTTGCCCAGGACTGCCACCTCATGCCCCACAGAGGAAGTGCAAGTGCCTGCACAGTACGGGCGAAAGCCACATGGTGAGACCCAAAGCCACACAGGGGAACCTGCAGCGCAGCTCCCGGAAATCCAGAAATCCAGAGTCCACTCACAAGAAGAGCTTCTCCCCCAAATCACTGAAAAATAAAATGAGAAATGAGTCTCCACCGTATCCCCTCTAGTCAGCCACACAGAAAATGCAACCTGGTCAGCGTCATTCCTGCTGCCAGGGCTCCTCCAGGCAAGCACAGCCTTGAGAAGGGCCAAGGACAGGCAAGACCCAGCACTCAGAGTCGTAGTTCAGAGGCCTTCTCAGCTGAACCTGAAGTTATTCTGAGCCCGGGCCCCAGAGTGAGGACTCAGGGTCACGCGTCCCATTCTCCGCCAGCTCCTTCACCTAAAGCTGTGCAGAGAATCCCAGGCTATGATGGGGATGGGGAAAGACGTGCAGGGGAATGCTTTAGTTTCACTCCTGAGATAGGAGAACGTCCTCTGAACACACATGCAGATAGCTGGACCTCTAGACAGAGGGAACCCAAATCATTTATTTCCTCCCAGGGAAGGGAACGATCTAGTAAGAGCTGGTGTTTATCGATGCTGTGTGTCCAGAGTGGGGCTGAGTGCAGCGCCTCAGTGTGTCCTAACATGCGTCTAATGAGCCAGGGAATGTCACTGTCACACTCCGCAGACGAGGAAGCCAAGCTGTCAGCAGGTACACATTTTGCCACGAAGCCAGTGACCTGTGGCACTGAGATCGCATGCTGGTCATCCACTGACAAGTCTGTGGCCTCCTTCTTTGGGATTTGCCTGCCTCCTGATGGCCCCCATGTCCATGTCCCCGGGCAGGGGCTGGCTCTTCTGGTGGCCTGTACCTTTTGGTTGCAAGCAGCAGAGATTCCCTCGAGTGCTTGTTGAAAGCACTTGCATCAACAGGCCTCAGGAAGGAGCTGAGGCCACGCACGGCGCTGTGGCTTCTCCTCACGCTTCTCATCCCTGGCCTAACTGTCCCTCAATGTGTTCTGCTATCTCCATAAGGCAGCCGGCCCAGCCCTGTCCTCCTCACCTTCCAGCCCCAGCTGAGCAGCCCCTCCAAGCACCATCTCCAGCTGCTGCCTAGGCTCCACTGAGGTGTCCACCACCCACTCAGCCACAGTGTCTGTGGGCAGAGCGACCCGCTGGGACCTGCACAGCACCTGGTCCCACCCACACGCCCACATGCCCTGCATGTGCACAGCAGCACATATGTGCGTTCTGCGTCCTGCTGGGATGCACCGAGTAGCACGTGCTGTCACATGTCGAAATGATGCACTTGTTCAGGCAGTATCGTGGATGCTGCATTTCTTTAAACTGTCAAATTTGAGGAAACAATCTAACAAAAACCAATTGATGAACATTCTGTAAAGGTGACATAACTACCTCAAAAATGTCTCTGACAGAGAAAGAAAAAAACAAAAAGGGAGCTATTCTAGATTCTAAAAATAAAAGATACAGTAACTAAAGTGGCTGTGCTGTTGGGATACAAACGAAAGAAGTTACAATGACATTATTATTCACACTAGGAAGAAATGTATATGGATCTTATATTAGATTATGGTGCTGTGTTCTTGTTAAATTTCCTCAGTGTGATAGATGAAGGGGAATGATTTTGTTCTTAATAGATGAATGCTCAAGTATTTGGGAGCAAAACATCGCAATAACTAATTTTCAAAATGGTTCAGTCAGAAGAATGATATATATATACTCAAAAGGGACAAATAAATGTGGTAAAATGCCAATGATGGTTGAACAGTCATGTGGGAATCCATTGGACTATTCTAGAAACATTTCTGTAGCTTTAAAATTATTTAAAATAAATGTTGTCGGGGAAGAGCACACATTTAAGGTAGCAGAAATAGTCAGGACACAAAAAGAGGGGGAGCAAACAGGTAAAACGACAGGGCGTCTGACCTCAGAAAGCTTCCCGAAGCTGTGCACATGTCTGCCAGTAAGGCAGTGGCACGGGCAGAACTTTGGGGGCAGGTCACATCTCTACTGAGTGGAGCAGAGGATAGGGTGTCTGCAAACAGTTAACTTTAAGCCATTTCTTTAGTCCACATTACAGTGAATCCATAAAGAGTTGGAAAAGCCAGTCACATTAGACTATCTTCACTTTGTTTAATGACAGAGACAGGCGGGGACAGGGGACCAATGTCCCAGGTGGATTCTCAGCCGCACGCTTGGAGCCCCAGAGGAGCAAGTACAGGAGACAGTGGCAAGGACGCAGAGCAGGCCAGGCTGTTCCATCATTTAATTTAAGAAGGGAGGGCCAGGCACAGTGGCTCAAGCCTGTAATCCCAGCACTTTGGGAGGCCGAGGAGGGTGGATCACGAGGTCAAGAGATCGAGACCATCCTGGTCAACATGGTGAAACCCCATCTCTACTAAAAATACAAAAATTAGCTGGGCATGGTGGCGCATGCCTGTAATCCCAGCTACTCAGGAGGCTGAGGCAGAATTGCCTGAACCCAGGAGGTGAAGGTTGCTGTGAGCCGAGATTGCGCCATTGCACTCCAGCCTGAGTAACAAGAGTGAAACTCTGTCTCAAAAAAAAAAAAAAAAAAAAAAAAAAAAAAAAGAAGGGAGGTGGCTCTGTTCACTCAGGAAAAAGTCAGTGTCAGGGCAGGTGCAGGTGCCAAATGTACCAAGGTGATGCATTCTTCAAATATTGCTCAGAACATGCCTTCACATCTCGTCCAAACAACTTGCAAAAGCAAGAAAACATCATCCTCTGGCTAAATTCCACGTCCGTGCACTCAGAAGGACCGTGTACAACTTCCTTTACTCTCCAATATGGCCTGTCAGATGAACACTTGTGAATTTGTGGCAATGTTTGCTGTTTCTTTGAAAAGAATCATTTTCATCATTGTTTTTGATGGAAAACAAATTTAGCTAATCTTCAATTTTTCCCTTGCCTCCAGTAATTCTGGTCTGTTCAAGGTATTCAGCCAGCCAGCAGAGAAAGAAAATAAAGGCCAGGCACGGTGGCTCATGTCTGTAATCCCAACACTTTGGGAGGCCAAGGTGGGTGGATCATTTGAGGTCAGAAGTTCAAGACCAGCCTGACCCACATGGTGAAACCCCATCTCTGCTGAAGAGTTGGTCTCCCCATCTCTAATAAAAATACAAAATTAGCCGGGCATGGTGGCACACACCTGTAATCCCACCTTCTTGGGAGGCTGAGACAGAATTGCTTGAATCCAGGAGGCAGAGGTTACCGTAAGCTCAGATCATGCCTTGCGCTCCAGCCTGGGCAAAAAGAGTAAAACTCCATTTCAAACAAACAAACAAATAAAGAAAGAAAAGAAAAGAAAAAGCAGGGGAGCCCAGGAGCTGGAGACTGGAGTGAGATGTGATTGTGCCACTGTGCCCAGCCTGGGTGATAAAGGGGAGGGGGGGGAGGGGAAGACAGTGGAGGGGAGTGGGAGAGAAAGGAAAAAAGAGAGAGACAGAATAAGAGAGAAAGAGGAAGGAAGAAGGAGAGGGGAGAGAGGGGAGAACAAAGGGCAAAAAGAAAACAAGCACACAGGAGAGTTAGAAGCAGATTTGCCACCGAGTTCTTGGGTCCCCCAAGCCGCGCTACACCGTGGACCATCAGCCGGCAGAAGTCGTTCTTGCTACACCTGTGACCCCTGCTAGCAAGGCGGTCAATGTGGCGGAATCCCTCGGGAAGGCGAGAACAGAGGACGTTTGCCTCTAAAGGGTTAAATTCTAAGTTAACTCAACTGTGAGCAGAGACAGGTAACATTGTTTAAGGCAAGATAACAAATTGTAGCCATACACGATGTGACTGTAACCCGAATGGACATAAAGTGCAGCTGACCAAGGGAAGCGTCCATCAGAAGCAGGGTGGGCAGCAGGGGAAGGTACAGCAAGGGAAGGTGGAGCTGCCCGGCATCCGCAGGGAACAGTCGCTGCTCAAGATGGCCGAGCCTCCCAGAGACACAGGCCGGGCCCAGGAGCCTGAGCACCTGCTACTTCAGATGTGTCTCTTCACTGGAACAAACCAACATAGCCCCTGATTTCTGGTATGCAGCCACTGAGTGGGCAAATGATTTTTCTCTACACCTGCTGATATAGGTTGGGGTTTTGTCCCCTCCAGTCTCATGTCCGGAAGCGGTCTGTTCTCACCCAGCAGGGGCAGCAGCAGCCTTGGTGGGCGTGCCTCAGGGCTCTGCTACCTGTCCAGTTCCTCCATGAAACCCAGAGCTCTTCTGAGAACCAGCTCTCAGCCTGCTTTCTGGGCCCTGATGGATACTGAACATCTACGCTTCACCACGGCACAGTGACAGGTAGCTGGAACTCGAGTGAACCACCAAAGACTGTTACCTGACCCGTCATGTCACCAGATGAGGCAACTGTGGGAGCCTGTCATCATTACATTCAAGCAAGATGGATGTATTTAGTAGATATATAGGTGAACACACACACGAGCACACCCACACGAGCACACACACGAGCACACACGAGCGCACACCCACACGAGCACACACCCACACGAGCACACACACACGAGCACACACACGAACACACACGAGCACACACATGAGCACACACATGAGCACATACACACACGAGCACACACACACGAGCACACACACGAGCACACACACACGAGCACGCACACAGGAGCACACACCCACACGAGCACACACACACGAGCACACACACAAGCACACACACACGAGCACGCACACAGGAGCACACACCCACACGAGCACACCCACACGAGCACACACACGAGCACACACACGAGCACACACACACGAGCACACACGAGCACGCACACACACGAGCACACACACAAGCATGCACACACTGATCAGGCTTTCGCATGTTCTGTAGCACAAGATACACAAGCAAGTGGTTCGGATGCTCTGTGAGCCCACGGGGCTGTGCGGGCAGCACCCTCTCACCAGGCCCCACGGGGCTGTGCGGGCAGCACCCTCTCACCAGGCCCCACGGGGCTGAGCGGGCAGCACCCTCTCACCAGGCCCCACGCTGCTGTGCGGGCAGCACCCTCTCACCAGGCCCCACGGGGCTTTGCGGGCAGCACCCTCTCACCAGGCCCCACGGGGCTGTGCGGGCAGCACCCTCTCACCAGGCCCCACGGGGCTGTGCGGGCAGCACCCTCTCACCAGGCCCCACGGGGCTGTGCGGGCAGCACCCTCTCACCAGGCCCCACGGGGCTGTGCGGGCAGCACCCTCTCACCAGGCCCCACGGGGCTGTGCGGGCAGCACCCTCTCACCAGGCCCCACGGGGCTGAGCGGGCAGCACCCCTGGCCTGGCACCTACTGGCCTCACGGGGACTTCCCTAGGATCACTCACCTGAATTAAAAGTTAGATTTGATTTTTACAAAAGATGCTGACGCCACCTGAAGGTGAAAGTTGGCCACATTCTAGCCCATTCGGGTGGCCCTAAAGAACGGGACGGGAGGGGCCCACGCCGGTTTATGCATCCAGGGGCTCACTTTTTCTGGAAGGAGTGATGGCCACTGGCACGGATGCTCACGAGTGCTCAGTTGGCAAGTCTGGCTGGTGGATCCGCAGGAGAAAAAGGACTGGAAACCAGTGGCCAGCGCTCTCTAAAGTATCGACGAGGGCACCTACAATGAGCAGCGTGAGGAGCGCATGTTCCATGAATGCTCCCAGTAAGTGGGCGGCACGACGGCTGCTCATGCACATCAGCCTTTCTCTCCAGTCACCCAGCCTGGCTCAGCGTTCTCATAAACAAAGTGGCTGTGGAGACAGTGAAGGCCGCCGCAAATGGCTTCAACCACATGGGTGTCCTCACTCCAAGGTTAGCCTGGCTATGTCCACTGCCAAATGCATGAATCTGCTCACAGGAGAGAGCAGCACAATTCCTAGTCTGAAAAACTCACCTGGAAAGAACAGCCAGCCCCGGGCACATCAGGCCGTGTGTTCTGGGAGGGACAGAGAGGCCTCCTGGCCACCGCAGCTGGCTCACAGAAGGCTCATCTCCTGCACGGGCAGCTTACAGTTCTGCTTCCGGGAGAGCCGTTTCACAGCAGAGCTCAGCAGTGAGGCCCATGGCAAGTGTGATCCCAGCACAGCCATCACATGGGGAGCCTCCCAAGCATGGGACAGTGCTGGCTGTGACGAGGCCCCTTGGGGGCTGCTGGGTCACCCAAGAAGTGCCCTGCACTCCATCAGTCAGCACATGGTGTGGGTTCTCCCACAGCCAGAAAACACAAGTGCAGGCACATGTGAAGCAGGAATGCTCCTCTCATTACGCCCCTGCACCGCTAGCAAGGTTTTGGATTCTCTGCTCACAATTCTGGACTCTGATGGTTTTGGGTGTCTTCATTCCTTGGATGCTTCCACAGAGGGACACGGTGCACAGCACCTGCAGGAGGGGGCCGTCACCCAGCAGCACTGATGCCTCGTGCCAACGCGCCAGGTTTACTGCTATGGCCAGCTGACTGCTCCCAACTGTCTTGGGGAAATACAGCTCCCACCACAGAATGGGGGCCTGGGAGGAGCATCTGCAGTTTAGCAGATTCTCCAGAGAACTCTTGGTATTCCCAAGTCCAGTGATAAGTCAATGGAAACCTACAGTTACCTCAAAGGAGAAAGATTGCTAATGGGAAAGACCTTTCGGGAATGAGGTCTGAGTCAACACATCCGGTGCAAACCAGGACCCGGAGAGGCCAAGGAAAGGAGCGTGGAACAGTGGCAGAAAGGGCGTTTTCAAAGACAAACTTCTGCCAGGTCAGCAGGCTGCAGAAACAGGGCACGCGGGAGCTTTGTGGTCTCACTGCTTTGGTGAGATACACCTGTATCTACAAGCTAACTCTACTAGTCAATTATTTCCCTCTTCCCATCCCAGCACGGCTATCAGCAGGATGGCCAACCCTACAGTCACCATTAAAATGCAAGCGTATCGAGAGAGGTGTGACAGCGTCATCAAAGAACATTCCCAGAGTGGGAATACTGACACATGGGGTGAACCATCTTCAGTTGTACAAGAGAAAGTTGTATCACATTAGCCAGAAGCATTACACTTATACAGAGGTGTTTAAAAGGGGCTAGAGCTGAGCCGGCAGAGGGACAAACAGCACATGCTCAGCTCTGCTGCCCCATGCAGCCCCCAGGTCTCCTCTGCTGAAGCAGCCACAGAACGTAAGTCCTTAGATGGCTGCCAGCTGCACGCTGTAAGGTTTGGAAGGTGGAAAAAGAGAAGCAGTGACTCATGGAGGGTGGGGTGGCCCATGCCCAGGCAGACATGAGGCCAGGACAGCCATCCAGGGGCTTCTTGAGAACCCCAGCTCTGCAGCTGCCAACACAGACAGCGGGGACTCCCAGGCACTCTCAAGAGCTGCAGCAGCTGCAGGAACCCTCAATCTGACATTCAGGTTCTTCAAGCAGGGCCTGTGAATGGCGGCTTCCCTGACCTCCTTTCCCCCAGCTCTCCCAGACCCTGCACTGAAACCTCCACATCTAAAAACAGGGAAGGGCTTCTGCTTTTTTTGCCAAACGCTGGCCAACACCCCTGCCTGCCCACCTCCCCTTTCAGGAGCTGGTCTCCAGCATTGACCTGGGAACGTTAAATTGTATCAGTCCTCTCCTCAGCCCCAGGGCCTCACCCTCCCTGCCCTGACGGCTGGTCCAGGAGTCTACGTCTCCTGAGGCCTGGCCAGGGAATGCAGGGGAGGGTCCCAGCCACAGTCATTCTCAAGAGTAGGCACGCGGCCAGTAGCAGGGGAGCCCTGCATTTCTGAGCAACAGTTGGGTGAAGGCAGCTCTTCCTTCTTCCTCTGGACGGGTATTATGCAGAGATGGAATCAAAAACTACAGCAGCCATTTGGCCACCACAAAAGAAGCCAGACTGAGACTCACACCGATCACTCGGAAAGGGCAAATCAGGATGCTGCAGGAAACAGAACCTGAAGCCTGGTCAAGCAGACTCTGAACTCCACCCGCGCTCTGGGTTTTCAATCTACACGCTATTAAAATCTGTTATCATTAAACGCATCCCAACTTATAATTGTCTTCATAAGAGCCCTTTACTTGTGGATTTCTTAGCTAAATGTATCAACATTTGTTTCTTCTCACTAAAAGTCCAAATTTTCAACAAAGCTGTGTGTGTCAGATGGATAGTTTCATTCCACTTGTTCTTTTCATAGCTGGTGTAAGCCGCCAGGTTCTCTGTGTATTGCAAGATCGACTTTACAAACCTGTAAGAAAAAATTAATTGTTTTATCTACTCCATTATAAAATGAAACAATGAATTAAATATTTTCTCTTCATTCTTGGAACTATTCCTAAAGTAAACTGCACTTATTTATGTCTGAATATTCAAGAAAAATAAATTCATATAAAATAAAAATAAGAGAATACAAATTAGAGGAAAGAGAAGAGTGCTGAGATGTGACCGCTGCTGGACACCTGCGCAGGCTCCCACGCAAGCACCTTCTCAGACATTCTTTCTCCAGCTCGGACGTGATGGCTGTAAGTCCAGGAAGGAACTCAGGGTCATCTGCACCAAACTGACACACAACACAGACTAAATGCGCAACGCATCCTAAACGCACAACACGGAATAAACACACAATACACAGTCATCCAGTGGATACCAAAATCCAAGCATACTCAAGTCCAGCGTGAAAAATTGGCCCCCTGTACATGCAGTTTTCGCAGTGAGATTTTCGTGGTTTTCCCCACACTGATGTCTGCAACCAAGAACACTGTAATTTCAATCTGTGTTTGCATGGGACACAGAGCCTACTGATACAGAGGACCAACCATGTTTACTGAAAAAACTCCCTGTACAAGTGGACCTGTGCAGGCCAAACCTGCGTTGTCCAGGGGTCAGCAGCAATGACCAGCAAGCCAAACGGCTCCCATCAGGAGCCTCGTGGGCAGGGTACCCACTCCCTCCTCACATGTCCAGCTTCCGTCCTTTGTGACGGAGGGGCCGGCTCAGAGGAGACACACACCACTGAGACAGCTGCTGCTGTTAAAGAGATTTTATGATTATTTGTCAGAATGTTAACAGCGGGCTGGCTCTGACTGATAAATGTCATCTTTACTTTTTTTACATTTGCCAGGTAGTTTTCAAAAATATTCAAACTTAAAGAGAAGCTAGAAGAATAATCTAATGAAAAGCCACAGCTACTCTGTCTAGAAGAGGGTTTGCTACTGGGGTATTTTGACCCGCAGGAGCTATCTGGCAATGTCTAGGCCACTTTTGACTGTCACATGGAGGGTAGGACACGACTCTCCATGACTGGTACTTCGTGGGTAGAGGCAGGCCTGCTGGTGCACGTCCTACCATGAGCAGGGCAGTCCCTGCACCAGTCCACAATGCCAGCAGTGCCCAGCATGGGGCACACTGAGCTGGAGTCCCCTAGCACTGAGCTGTGCTGTAACAGGCTGCATGTCTGCTACCCTCACTCTCAGCAGGAGCCTGTGCTCCTTTCCATAAGACACCCCAGTGGTATTTTCACATTCATTTAAACATGTATTGAGCTGCCTGGCACCTGCAAAGCATTGGCATAAAACCAAGATACTCAGAACCTCCTGGCAGCTGAGGGAGGCTGCAGCTACAGCTGCACCCAAGTCCAGACGACCACTTTTGGGACCTCTACCCAGAAGCCTCCTCAGTTTGGAATCTCTGGATGTCACGTGAGTCACACCACTTCGACTCCTAGATCGGATGGTCCTAAAAAGCGAACTTCCCAAATTTGAAACTATTAGTTACATACACAAATTTGGTTTTTGGCCTGGTGCTGTGGCTTTTACACCTGTAATCCCAGCACTCTGGGAGGTGAAGGTGGGAGGATCACCGGAGGTCAACACAGTGAGACCTCATCTCTATAAAAAAATTTAAAAATTAGCCAGGTCTGGTGGCACAGCTGTGATGCCAGCTACTCAGGAGGCTGAGGTGGGAGGATCACTTGAGCCTGGGAGGTTGAGGCCGCAGTGAGCCATGATTATGCCACTGCACTCCAGCCTGGGCAACAAAACAAGACCCTGTCTCTGAAAAAAAAAAAATTGGTTTTGAGCCATTTGGAGGCAGAAATTTTCCTTGCAGGCCAGATGTCAGACCCTTGCCTGAGATGGCGGTGGTGCCACCAAGGAGATGGGGGCTCTCATGCTGCCCCAATCTCACTCCTATAGGCTTACTCCCAATCTGCCCCACGACACACTGTTACTGCAGAGAAGTGTCACATACTTACTTTAGGTACTGCTGATACTCATGCGTATTCTTTCCACAAACAGCATGAATGTTGACCAATTCCAGCACAATGAGTAACAGAACCAGGCTGAGCACAGGGGACAGAAGTCTAATACTAAAAACAGATAAAAGTAAATTAAAATTCGAGGAACACTGGTGTTCTCCACTTTCGTCAGGAAAAAAAATGTTTCACCTAATCAACACCTCTTCAACTTCTCAAAAAGTAATTTTCCTAATCCTTAGAGCCCAACGCCTGCTTCCAGCCCCCAGGTTCGTGGCTGGAGGGAGCGCCCAGCGCAGCCCTTGCTCCCGGCCGCCCTGCACATCCACATTCCTTGCTATGAGTCATCATCTGAGGGGCTGACGGGGGCTCTGCACACTCATGGGGCACCAGGCAGGCCCAGTCTGTGCCCAGCGGCCCCCATGATCCCTGCCCTTTGACACTGGGAAAGGAACTCTCACCAGAGAAAAAGAAATGGCCTCAATATGAAAGCTGGCTGAATGCTACCAGATTAAAGAAACTCCAATTAAAGTAAGCTCTTATTTTTCCCATGAAACTAGCTGATACATTTAAAAATATTCTGGTTTTGGAGAGTGGTAACAAGAGAATGACCTTGTCTTATAAACTGCTAATAAGAGTGTAAATTGAGAAGCACTTTTCTGGAGGGGTATCCAGCAATACCTATCTAAACCTTTAAAAACCACAGATACACTCAACCCAAAAATTCTAGAAATGTGTCCAAAATGGTCATTTCTTAAGGATGTAGCACATTCTAAAATGTACACTATAAGTGAAGAAACCCTAATGCTGGTTCTACGAAGTTAATCTGCTGTTATATTTTAAACTCAAATATTCATTTGGGTAGATAGAAACCACATTTCCACGTGCCCAAATTACAAACCATATTTAAAGTAGTATGTACTATCACTTTCTGTGAAAATCAGCACAGCAAATCCTCAAATAACATTTCACTCCACTTTGGTTTATCACATCAGTGAGAAAAGAAACTGGTGTCCGGCAAAGGCTGCTGTCTGTGTGGAGAAGCACATTCTGCATGGGTGGGTTTTCTCCCGCCCCCGTTTCCTCCCACATCCCAGAGCTGTGCACATGAGGTGAACTGGCATGCCTATGTGGTCCCAGAGTGAGTGTGGGTGTGTGAGTCGCCCTGTGATGGAACCGCATCCTGTCTAGGGAGGGCCCTGCCTTGCACCCTGAGCTGCCGGGACAGGCTCCAGCCACCTGCAACCCTGACCCTGAACTGGAAATGCAGGTGGGAAAATGGATGAATGAATGAATGAATACAAATTATAAGAACTTGTAAAGTCTATAAGTGCTTGACAGTAAGTGACAGGGGACAAAAGGGCTTAGTGACCCACACATTTGTTCTTGCTGGTGCTGGAGCTGTGGGAAGGAAGGGGCGCAGGCCTGGGGAGGTCTCACTCTGCAAACATTTGTTCCCTGATTCAAGTACCACCTGGGCTGCCTCACCAAAAACTGAGTAGTTATTTCACTTGTTTTTATTCATCTTTCTTAAACGTCCAAAGAGCTCATATGTATCTCAGTGTTTAATATTACAAGTGTCTTGGGTCCTTATTTAGAAGCTTGGTAATACTTCTGTGACCAGAAACAGGCTGTGGGAACTTTTGTTTCTATTGTGACAGGAAAATAAACTTCAGGACTCCAAACTCACTAAGCCAAGTCAAGCTAAGGAAAACCTTAACTAAAGAAAAGTTGAGCTGGGAACTGCCTCGGGAAACCTGCTTCTCGTTTTATTCCTAAATAAGATGGCTACAAAGATAAATAAGCTACAGACCTCCCTCACAGTTTGTCCACAAGGAAATTCCTCCTGGGCCTCAAGTCCTTTAAGAGTTCTGCTGAACTTCACTCCGGTAATGTAACTGCTGGCTGATCTTCACAGGTGTGGGACAGAAAGTCATCGCTCTGCTCACCTGAGACAAATGCATGTACGATTGCTTCTTCTGCCCTGTGTTTACGTACAATGCAGCTTCACTGAGCCACACTACGGTCTAAGTGACTATTCCTCTACCCACCTCACCAGTAAATTGAAAGGCAATCAAAGACTCAAACTAATGCAATTCTTTGTCTCTTAGACTCAAAATAATACAATCCTTTGTCTCTTGTCTACCCATCTTTGAGTTTTCCTGCCTTTCCAGATGAAACCAATATACACTTTAAACCTACTGATTGATGTCTTGTCTCCCTAAAATGTGTAAAAGCAAGCTGTGTCCCCAATTCCGAGACACATGCCGTCAGCAACTCCTGAGGCTGTCACAGCCCGTCCTTAAACATGGGAAAGTCAACTTTCTAAGCGGATTGAGACCTGTCTCACATACTTTGGATTCACACTATCAGTTGTGAACTCTAAGTATATCAACACCTGTTGATGGAGTTCAGTGAGGGCCTACTGTGTGTGTCTGAAAGTGGGGACTGAACTGCCTCTGTGACAACTTCCTGCCCCACCCAAACAGGAAAGTGAGCACACACCTACTCAGCATGCGCAGGTAGGTCAGCCGCTGGCGAGACCGCAGAGTCCTTTCCACCCACTGCATGTGTCTCAGCTCTGAGGCGGCAGTGACCTGGCTGGACACGTGGTGGCACTGTTTGCTGATGCTTCGGAGCACAACCAGCACTTCCAGCACAATCCTGGGGCAGAACAGGGTGGGGACAGGTGTGCTGCAGAGCTCATAGAGCAGCTGAGAGCTGGGCCACCTGCAAACAGAGCAAGACTTGCAACAGGCATCATGATCCTCAGCTGCACCTGACTCTCCTTCTGCACCTGCACTTGCAAGCCTGCGGCTTTCTGGGAGCCAGGGCTAGCCGCATATTGCTCACTGGTCTGCAGGGGCAACCATGGCATGTGGCAGGTGTTAACTAAATACACTGAATTGTGGCGAACAGAATGTGGCATTCACAGCTTCATCAGATGTGCCAAGCTTGCACCGAGTCTGTCAAAGCTTACCTCATCATTCCTCTTGGAGCAGTAACAGTGGGATTCTAAGACTACCAAGTTTATAAAATCTAAAACATCGATAATGGCTAAGTGTGTTATGCTAACTGGCAGAATCAATGTTTCAACAGTCGTCAGGATGTCCTGGAACTCACTTCTCAGTAGGAAGACTACCTAAGTCCTTTAAAACACAATGATTCTCAGGCACATGGTGATACAGTTCATCCATAATTTTTGTAATTAAAGAGTGGCAGGCATTTGTTTCAGAATTATCTTCTAATCTGAAAAAGAAAATATTTAAAGATATGTGACAATAATTAAAATGCCCATATTACTGCCTATGCATAATGTTTAACGGTTCACTGAGCAGCAGCCTTAATGCGAATCTTAGTTTTCCCAAATATAAAATGGAAAAGGCCACCAGGACAAGACAGTGGAGAAACAAACGCTGCCAATGCCAAAAGCAAAACACGCCGATGACGAAAGACGACGCATCAGAGGAGTATTACTCCTGCCGAGCAAGCATGTCTACTGCAGTGTACGACTCCAAAATTTACGTCTCCATCCCCACTTCTCTCTTGAGCTTCAGACCCATCTTTTTTACTGTCTACTCAATATTTCTCGTGGGCACCACTGTCCACTCACAGAAGCTGCCTCTCGTTCCATGTTCAGTCTCCACCAGGGCCCCATGTCAGCTGGGAAATCACATTCAGCATCACTTCCAGCTCCTCACAGGCTGCACCAGCCACTAAGGCCCAGAAATTGCTCCTCCCCCTTATCTTCCAGCAGGCTCATTAAAGGAGAAATGCTGCTGAAATTAACAGCACCGGACAAGCTCCAGGTCAGCCAGACCCCAGGACGACACGCACCTGACAGCTTCCTGAGTGAGTTCTTCAGGGAAAGGCAGCAGAGCCCAAACCCTGATGCTTTCCTCACAGCTCAGCACCTGGGAGGAAACGTTATATTGCTATTGTAGATTTCACAATAACATCCTAGAAAATCTATGTTTTTAGATTGTTAGGGATGTTACATCCCTCTCTAGAAAATACCTATCTATAAAACTGTGACAAATTCTACACATTGTAAAAACTAGATGGTGGGTGTCAGTTCTTCAATATGTTCAGATGGGGAAGGCTGGGGAGACTTCCAGGGGAGTGGTAGGGAGTAAACGTCTGGGGTGGCTGTGACCACGTCCACAGGTTCTTTTGACACCTCACATTGAGAGGGAGGTCCCCAATAAATCTGCACTAGCTCCAGCAACTGGCCTGTAACCAACAGAACACACAAATGTGAAGGTGCTGCACGGCATCCAAAGCCATGTCAGAGGGGCAGGTGCCTCTCCAGTTCAGGCCACACTTAGGGTGCAGCAGCTGTCACCTTGGGAATGTCCCTGCAGGTACCCCATGAGGCCTCTGGCCAACTTCCAGCCTTCTCAGATGGGACCCCCCACAAAGCCCTGAGGGAATCACAGCCATCAACACCCAGGCGAGGCCACAAGACAGATCCCTTGGCAGATGCTCCCCCATTTCTAACCCACTAGATTACGAGCAAGTCAGATGGTGGCTGATGACACCACTGAGCATGAGTGGTCTCAACAGCAGGAGTGACCAAAGCTCAGGATGCAAAGCTGCCTGAATACCAGTGAGATGCCAGGAGGGGGACAGGAAATGGTAAGGACCCAAAACAGCCACAGTGGGGCACAGGAGAGGATGGCCTGGCACCTCGGCAGCTCTGGTTGGAAGACAAAGACTGCCTTCCCAAAGCTCCTCTTCCTTCCGTCTTCCCTCCTCCCCACCTGTCTACCTCTACCTTCGTGAGGGCTTGTTCTTGGAAAGCATGATATCCCCCTGGTAAAGGCGGTCCGCAGTGTGAATGGGGAATGGCATCCGACCAGCACAGCCCCATGCTCTGCCTCCAGGCCCACACCTCCAGGAGGCTGCTTTCCCAACTTCACTGCTGACAACCCACTTCTGACAGTACTTTCCTTAAGGAGAAAGGCCTCAAGGAGGCCTCAGACTTCTCAAGGCGCCGTTTCTTTAAAGTGCCTTTGCAAATCCCTCCTGGCCCCGTGTGATCTTATAGCTTCCTTTCAGAAATAATCTCATTTCTGAATGTTCACCTGCGCAGCTGTTGTGATGCATATATTCTGGGGACTACCTCTTTTTTCATTCCCTTGCACTGCCCTCCTGTCCTCCTGCATAGAGAATAAAGCACCTCAGCTGACTTCCGAATTGGAACCTCCTGGCAGAAATGCTTAAAAAACCGTTGTTTCAGTAAGTTAACAAAAGCTAGTCTTGTGTAGCAGAAAAACTGACGTTACTCGCCACTGACAAATAAAAAGTGCTCCTAGCTCTGTGTCACTGGTGACAGCAGTGACAGCCTGCCAGGAGACTCAGCAAAAACACCCCCCAGTGCTCATCCGGGTAACACTAAAAACACTCAGTGCAGTCAGCACTGCATACTTGCAACTTCTAGACACGGAACTTGAGCCTCTGAGGACTGAGCGACCAGGCCAGGCCACAGCAGGCACCACGCTGGTTAGAAAGCTGGATCTGCCCAACTCAAAGTCTGAGTCAGCAGGCAAACTGCACCCTCCGAGCATCTCTGCAAAAACAGGTGGTTTCAGAAACATGCACACCCCTCCCAGCACCCTGCATTCAGCATACCTGTTTTTTAAGCTGAGAAACCGGATGGCAACGAGAACTATAGCCTTCTGCAAGATTAATCAATAATTCTACCGCTGCTTTTTCCTAGTTTGGAGAAAATGGTGGTTACTATAACATTTGGTTAGGTTTTTAGCTTTCTTCTATTGAACTGCAGGCCACTTAGAATCCCAATTTTTCATTATCTTTCTTCAAATAATTCTATGCAGCTAGAAAAGCAAACGCTTCGTTAAAATAGGTTTGACATGACAGAGAAATCACAGCCAACAAAATGATTTTTAAATGATAGCCATTAACAATAGTAGATCACAAATGACAGACCCACCCTCTGTGCACAAAACTGGAAATGAGTAAGAAAAAAAAAGACCCCAAAGAACTGGAAATTTAACTAGGAAATAGTCATCTGAACACTAAAAATCTATACAACTTAAAAAGATCACATAAATATAAACCTTTAATTGCTAAGCATATACATATTTTTAAAAGCATAAAAATTACATTATTTGCAGCTGATATAACCACATAACTTAAAAATCCGTCAGCCAACTAAAACCCGTGAGAAACAATATCAGTGAATTGATAGTTGACAAAGTAAAAAATCTGTAACTACCTACAATTCTTAATAGCACAAAACAAACAACTAAAGTAGCTAGACGTTAACTACAGAAGAAATGTGCTAGCCTTCCATTCACTCAGATGTCTGAGAACTTGGAGTGCACCAGGCAGAGTGCTGGGCAGTATGAGGGAGGCACACGTGTGTGTCTGCATGGGTGATGTCCCCGGGGACACACACGCAGTGTACATATGCCACTGAAGAGCACCTGGCTTCTGTTCCAAGATGTGAACCCACCCGAGGGCTTCCGAGGAGAGGGATGTAAAAGGCTCATGCTGGCTGCTGTGTTATGACAGGGTGAAGGGCTCGCAGAAGTTGGTGGGCAGACCAGTCAGTGCCAATGACATTCCAGGGAGGGGCCAGGATGGCATGGCCAGGTGGTGGCCGGCCCAGGAGGGACAGGGAGTAGCAGATGTGGATCATATTTCTTTTTCTCTTTTTTTTGAGACTGAGTCTTGCTCTGCCATTCAGGCTGTAGTGCAGTGGCACAATCTCGGCTCACTGCAACACCTATCTCCTGGGTTCAAGCGATTCTCCTGCTTCAGCCTCCCGAGTAGCTGGGAGTATAGGCGCCCGCCACCACGTCTGGCTAATTTTTGTATTTTTATTAGAGACAGGGTTTCACCATGTTGTCCAGGCTGGTCTTGAACTCCACCTGCCTCGGCCTCCCAAAGTGTTGGGACCACAGGTCTGAGTCACCGCGCCTGGACTGTGGAACATATTTCTAAGACTTGTTCCAAGGTCCAAGTACGAAGAGAGAAGAGGACTCTGAGGCTTCCAGCCTGAGCAGCCACCTGGGAGGCAGGAGATGCCACGTAGACAGGAGGCTCAGGACTTGAGGAATGAAGATGGGGAGACACGGTGTCCCTGAATAAGCTTCAACATTGTGAAAAATGTCAGTTATCCCTGACTCAATCCATGAGGTGCTCACTCTTGTTTGTGTTTGTACAGGTTTACACAGAATAATCAATGGTGTTGAGACAACTTGCTGGCAATTAAGTTTTTTAAAAGTAAAGCTCGATTCTGTACCTTACTCTCAAGATGAAATAAATTCCAGTTGGATCAAAAGATGTAAAAGGAAAATGAAGAAACAACAGAAGTACTAGAGACAACGTATACACATATTTTCAATTTTGAAAAGTGAAGATTCTTTTCAGAATGACTCCAAATGTAGAAGCCAAAGAGAGAAAAAAAATCAAAACCTATGGACAAACAGCAAAGCAAGATGTACACAAATAAGGCTCGTGAACCAATGGGAAATATAAAACTGAGAGAAATGGAGAAAACACATTAATAGCAATGCATGAATGAATTATAAACATCTAGTAAACACAAAAAGCAGAAATGAAAATAAAAACGAAGTCTCGGCTGGATATGGTGGCTTGCGTCTATGGTCCCAGCTGCTCAAGCGGCAGAGGTAACAGGATGGCGTGAGCCCACGAGGTTGAGACTGTCCTGAGCCATGACTGTACCACTGCACTCAAGCCTAGGTGTCAGAGTAAGACCCTGTCTCATTAAAAAAAAAAAAGTATTGATATCTTTTGTCTTCGAACTTTACTTTTTAAAAGTATTTACATAAGTGCCCAAATGAACAAAGATGCTCATTTCAGCAGCATAATTCGGAATCTTCCACATCAGGGAAGAGTACAACTCATCCATCAGTGAAGGACTGCATAGGTAAATAACAATACACTGGTAAAACGAAACATCAAACAGTTGACAACAAGAATAAGGCAGAACAAAGATGCCAAAAACACACTGTTAATGAGAAACGGTAGCAGTAAAACATAATGTACCTTCCTATGAACTCGCTTTGGTATACTCGTAGAAGAAGTGTGGGAGCAACCACCACCTAACTATTAACAGTAGTTATTTCTGGGAGATGGAATTCCTGAGGGCTGTTACTTTTCACATTACTTTTTCTGTTTCTATTAATTTTTGTTTGAACTTTTAAACAATTTTTAAAATAACTATCATAGGTATTATCTGAAAAGATTAAAATATCCATAACAAATGTTCTAACTTAAATTATTTATTTTGAAATCGAAGAATTAGTTTATTGAAGATGTAAAAATATCCCACCCCATCGATTTAGCAAAAATCTGTAAAAATTTCCTAATATTTGGTTAATCCTGTTTTATAATTTGTTCTTTTGTTTTCAATACTTAGCTACTGTTACATACAAAAGCAAATGTGTTTTTAAGAAATGAGTTAATTTTTGCTGAGATTAATACTGATTGATATGTGGCAGAGAATATAAACATACATGTAATCCAATCACTTTTTTTTCTGATGGAGGATACTTTAACTCAGATATATTAAAAGATGATTAATAGTTAATTACATTTCAAAAATAAACTGTATTCTTTCATAGCTGAATGACATTTAATCTAATTAATGATTTTCTTCCTAATTACCTTAAAAACTGATAGCAGACCTTCATCAACAAATCTGAGTAACAGTACAACAGAAAATGCAAGCAACTGATTAGTTGTTTCTTTTGAAAATTCTTGTAAATTGATCTCTCCGTGGCTTAAATGATCTCTTAAGCGGGGACCCTCCTGATGGTTCAGGAAATCCCAGAGAAATTCCTTTCAGAAAATAAACAGAGAAAATGTTTTATTAGTATCTGCAGCGGAGAGCTGTGCCTGGTACTGCTGAACAGAAGGGAAGAGCACATCCATCAAGCCCTCTGAAGCCCTGGGTGGGACCTTGCTGGGGAGAGCTGTTCTGCACCCACAGGACAGACCAGGGAGTCGGAGAGGCGGTGGGGAAGGCAGAGTTGCCTGGGTGGTGCTGGAGTCTTATCAAACTCCAGTCTTGCTTGTTTTCACCCTCCTCCAAGGAAGGGAACTGAGTGTGAACATCTGCAGATGAGCTTTCCCAAGGCAATAAAAGAAATTAAGGCTCTCGCTTGTGTGAGCACAGCCCCTGCACTTTCTTATCTGCTCTTTTGCCTTTGAAGCCTGTTGCTTCTTACGACACAAGCCCAAGGCCTCTCCCACAGGTTTTAGGGAAAAGAGGTCAGAAACTGCTGCCCTAGGCAAATTGCCAATGGTCAGAAGAGTCACAGAGACTCAAGGTGGAAAGAACATTAAACTAGTTAAATCGTCTTATCTTTTGATGGTAAAAATGGATGCCCACAGAGCACAGAGTCTAAAGTCACAGAACAGGAGCATGGTTCTAGGTCACCTGACTCTCAGTCTGAAGGAATAAATGTCAAATACCTACTGTAGTTCAAATGAGTCACTGAAATATCCTCATAAAATATGAAAAAGTTGATAGATGGCTTTAAACAATTAGTGGTTCTCTTTTCATCCAATACTCAATCTTATTACTCCCTATTGGTTGTTTTTTTGTTTTTTCTTTCTTTTTTTTTTTTGAGATGGAGTCTGGCTCTATTACCCCAGGCTGGAGTGCAGTGGTGCGATCTGGGCTCACTGCAACTTCCGCCTCTTGGGTTCAAGCAATTCTCCTGCCTCAGCCTCCTACATAGCTGGTACTACAGGCACAGGCCACCATGCCCAGCTCATATTTTGTATTTTTAGTAGAGATGTGGTTTCACTACATTGGCCAGGCTCTAGTCTCAAACTCCTGACCTCAGGTGATCTGCCCACCTTGGCCTCCCAAATTGCTGGGATCACAGGCCTGAGTCACTGCGCCCAGCCTGTTGCATCTAACAAGGCACAAATACATGTCCATTCTACAGCACAAATACATGTCAAAAACAAATTCAAATTTTGCTTAGGGATAGGGCAGCTGAATCATCAGGCCTTTATAAAAGACATTTAAATAATGGCATAAAGCAGAGTACCCCAACTGGAGTGACAGCTTGGGAAACATGAGCTGATTGGTGGTTGAAGCTGAGACAGCACAGGAATGGTTCAGAAGTATTTTTCCTGAGCAAACCACAAGCCAAAATTAATTTCATTTTAGAGAACTGCTGATGACATGCATAAATAAAAGAATATTACCCTGGAAAATACCTAATACTTACCATAGCAGGCTCTCCAAGGAAAAGAGGAAGCTGATTGATTTTACCATCATTCAAGTGTTTTGCCAATATCTAAAACATCAAAAATAAATACATTGATTCATTGGGCCCCATACATAAACACAGAGAACTTTCAGAGTTGATGAACAGCACTTTTAGCTTAACTTATTATCTAAGGTCCAAGCAAATTAAATGGCATGAGGATAGTCTTTGTTCAGGAATTATTTTCTTAACCAATAGAATGTCTTTAAGAATATATTATTAATTGAATACACAGGTGTGTTTGTATATGTGACTGTGTATGTGTGTGGTGTGTGTATATATGTATGTGCACAGGTGGATTTACCTAGTTTAAAAACACAGGTGTGTGTTTATATGCAACTGTGCCTGTGTGTATGTGTGTAGTATATGTGTCTGCATATGTGGTGTGGGGGTATGTATGCCTGTCTGTACATGTGGCATGGAGGTATGTGTTTGTGTGTATGTGTGTGCATACATGTGTCTTGTTTTTATATACATAAGTCACTTCCTAAGTCACTTCTCAACTCACCATGGACTTTGCCCAACCACCCCAGCCAATCCCACAGACCTGACTCTCTACAGACTGGACTACACTATCCAGTCAAATCCTCATGTTACCAAAGGTCTTATTAAAATATCAGCATATTATTCACCTAAAGGAAGAAGCTCTGCAAGTAAGCAGGCACATTTTTAACTTACCCATCACAGACTCACATAGGAATCTAATAGTTGTCTTAAAGGCAAAACTGAATATCCAGACCCTACAGGTGGCCCTTCCCTTGGATTCCTATAGGCTGCCACACTTTAGGTGCACATGAATGCTACCCAGGATTACACACACAGAGGCCTCTAAAGCCTCTATGCTTTATGGGTGACGAAAGACATTTTCAACTGTGATTTTTACTCTTCACACTCCCAATATGCAGATTAAATGAATCAGTATATACTATACACTCAGTAGTTAGGGAATATTTCTCATACAAAAAAGATGTTAGCCCTAAATCTAAAATGCAAGCCTCTAAATAATTATAGCTAATCATGTTCGATTACTTAGTATTTTCCAACTTTGAACTTTGTACAGCTTTAGGAGCTAGATTAGTAATATGGGGCCTCAAAATTAACCTGAAATATCAATTATAAGCTTTTATTTGGTTTATATTACTATGGACATTTTTCTGTAAGCATATGATTTATGGCTGATCTTTAATTTTGTTTTAATTTGTATTTTAAAAGAAGACAATGTTCTGCTTGTTTCAAGTTACCTTGAAACAAGTTTAATTACTTACTTCATCAAAGGTGGTATAAAGAGCTGTTGACTTAAGAAAAGGAAAGAAATGAAAATAAACAATTAAAGCAAAATACAAGTATGGTAACACTCATTCAAAATAAGAAAAAATTCTGGTACATGGCCAAATATCCCCAAGTTTCTTGTTAAACATTCATCTAGAAACACTATGAGAGGAATATCAGACAAAATAAACACATTATAAAAGCTGCAAAAACACAGCACAGCTGGCCATGAAGCCACATTGACACTGCCCTCAATGGAGCTTTAGCCTAGTCCTTTCTAAAATGTTCAATCCCAGACCCTCACAAATCGCTGCTCATACAACACAGGATTTCTCCTGACGACTGGTATTTGTGCACAAGTGAGCATAATTTCCTATTTTTGCCAACGAATAGCCTTGTCTGTTTTTATTTATTTCACTCATGCTGCTTCTTGGCAACACCAGAACAGCCTGCAGACACGGGCTGCCCTGAGTTCTGATTCCAACCTCACCATTTTCTAGACAGGAAGCCCTGGCAACTGATTTGACTCCACAGTCTCAAGTTTTCTCTGCAAAACGAGAAGTGAATAATGCCCATTTCAAACGATCTCTGGCGGACTTCAGTAAGATTTTACAGACAGCATGATGAAATCAGGATTTTGTGTAAGCTAGCTCTCTAGAAATGTTTTTTGATTTATTAATGTTTAATAACCTACTTTAAATTTTATATTTTTCACTACACAGATGATTCTAAAATCTGTATCTTTAGCTCTCAAATCTGTATTGCTAGCCCTAAAATTCCTTCTGAGTTCTGTTCTAAACATCCAGTTGTCTACCACATATTCCCACTTTCTCCAAAAAGTGGAATTTTTCATTTACCTCCATCAACTACATGCAGTAGCTTCTACCTTGTTTTATAAAACTAGTATTAATGCCTTCTCACTCTCCCATGATCAATAAGCTTCTGAAGTCAGAAAAGCTCACTCATATTCATATCTGCCACTGGTCCTGAGACACCTCATGCCACAAAAGCATTCAGTAAATAATAAAAGTCTTTGGTAAGTTTTATGAAATATCTTCATATAGGTACTGCTAGGGGAAGAGATGGCCAGAGGCAGACCTGTGTTACTTACAGTTAAATGACTACAAGCTTGCTTTGCTTTTTATACACTGAGATTTCTACCATGGATCATATCCAAACTATGGTGTATAGAATAAAAGCAGAGATGAAGCAGTAACAGGAGGCCTATGGTAAAGCCCATCTGAGAGTGCCCTATAACCACGGAACACTGCGGTGTGGTTGCAGAGCAGAAAAAAAAAACTGTTTTAGTCCCAGGACTCTTCCCACCATAGAGTTTGTGTGAGGATCTCGTAAAGGGAGCTTATGCAAAAGGCGCGGTGGCTCAAGCCTGTAATCCCAGCACTTTGGGAGGCCGAGGAGGGTGGATCACAAGGTCAAGAGATCGAGACCATCCTGGTCAATATGGTGAAACCCCGTCTCTACTAAAGATACAAAAAATTAGCTGGGCATGGTGGCACGTGCCTGTAATTCCAGCTACTCCGGAGGCTGAGGCAAGAGTATTGCCTGAACCCAGGAGGCCGAGGCTGCGGTGAGCTGAGATCGCGCCATTGCACTCCAGCCCGGGTAACAAGAGTGAAACTCCCTCTCAAAAAAAAAAAAAAAGACTCTGGGAAGGAAATGCAACCTCTGCTCGTAAGACTCGGAAGGGTCTTCATAGATGGGAGCTGGTGAGGCTGGAAGGCCTTACAGGGCAGAGACACTGGGACGCCACAGGCTCTGCCTATGTTCTCAGAATATGGAGCAATTCAGATTGCTCTGTGTCCATGACGCTCGGAAGATAAAAGCCCCTTGATGCACTGTGTGTGGTCAGACCTTACGGCACCCTGTCCGCTGCACCTCTCTTGCCAAAACAGCTGGATAGACAATGGGTGGTGAAATCTCAGTGTCCTTAGCATTTCTTAGGAGAACCATGTTTGCTACTGAATGCTGCAGACACATGGTCTTCCTTCTCAACCCCCTCCTCACAGCCTGCAATACACCTAATAAAAGCACTTGGAGCCCAGAGCTCAATGCCAATTCGGATCACCCCGAGAGGGTGCCTTGGACCGCTGGACCCATGCTGTCAAATTCTGTTCTTGGGTCTTTGTATTTATTTTCTCACTCCCTCATCACTGCCAGGACATGGGCACCCATGCTGAGGGCTGGGCTGGTTCCCAGCATACTGCCTTACAAACTGATCCTGTTTATTCTGGATAAAAGCCTTGGCTAAAACTTAACATATTCTTTGATAGATCATATCCTCTGTGGAAACAGTCATTTTATTTATTTATGAAGTCAAATGATAAGTAAATATCCAAATACACAAGTTTATTTGTACCACATGACCCTACAGTGATGGAACGTGCCACCATGCAGCCCATCCCCATGCAGGCCTCATGAAGCAAGGACCCAACTCTTTCCTAAGCTTCTCTCCACACCATGCAGCCTACACAGAAGGCACCGGGCACGGGCACCCGGCGACAGCAATGTGAAGGCCTGCCTTGGAGAACCTGCAGAGACCTCTGCAGAAACACACGTGAGTAAGGCAAAGCAGGATGGTCTCCCAGATGAAACAGAAACACAGAGAAAAGCAGCCTCCACCTCTGAGATGAGCCTCTGGGAGGTCACTCGTATGGCCATAGCCCCTGACCTGGACTGGTAAGTCTGGGGGTGAGGGACAAAGTAAGAGGAAAGACAGGCAAGTTCTGGAGTGGACAAGAAGCCTAAATTACATTGGAGAACACAAACAGGGAACACAACCAAAGACGAGGGCAAGGTTAGAACCCGAGGCCTTGCTGCCACGTGAAGAGCATGAACTCCATCTGACAGGTAGCAGGACATCATAAAAGAGGTTAGACAAAGGAAAAACCATAAACAACATAAGAATATCAGTTTAGAAAATAATCAGTGGAGCCAGACATGCTGGCTCACACCTGTAATCCAAAAACTCTGGAAGGCTAAGGCAGGAGGATGGCTTATGCCCAGGAGTTCAATACCAGCCTGGTCAACATGGCAAGACTCCATCTCTACAAAAAAAAAAAAAAAAAAAAAATTAGAAATTATCTGGGTGTAGTAGCGCATGCCTGTGGTCCTGCTACTTGGGGGGCTAAGGTGGGAGGATTGCTTGAGCCCGGAGGTTGAGACTGCATTAAGCTATGATCACACCACTGCATTCTAGCCTGGGCAACAGAGCGAGACCCTGTCTCGAAACCTAAAAAAAAAAAATAAGAATCAGCAGGACTGTAAGAATGAAATTGAGAAGGCGGAAGAATCATGAGATAAGCTCGGGTGGGCCGAGGAGCCAGGCGGGGCTTCTCAGCGTGGACAGGAAGAGACGAGGTCGGCTGGGTAGAACCCACCAGCCACGCTGACCACTGAGTGGACACGGGAAGCATGGGGAAACATGAGGTGCTGCTGGAGTCTGCAGCTGGGGCGGCTGAGATGACAGAGGAAGGGTCAGAGGTCAAATCTGTGGGAAGCAATGCCTTTCTGAAATAACACCAATGTGAGGTGCTGAGGAAAAACCCCATGAAGATACAGCGAACATGAGCAGACCTAACCGCACAGACCAGATGAAGGTCAGTGAGAGGCGACACTGCGGAGCCTGGCTCCTGGGCCATAAGCTGCCCTCACAGCACTGCTTTCACTGGGTCCAAAACTTCTGTGTTGGGTTCCATTTTCATTGGGTTCAAAGTATGTTCTAATTGCTATTCCCCCAGAGATGAAAATATAAGGCACAGAACTGTATGAAATCTCCCAGGGAGAGAAAACAAGAGGATGGGGTTGAGAGCAGAGCACTGAGGAATGCTTACTAAGAGGGGCAAAAAGCAAAAGCCAACCTGGAGAAGGAGATGAGAATCCGAGTTGTAGAGAGGCTGCACCTCCCCGCCCTTCACAACAGAGTGCCCGGTGGGGAACTGGGCACTCGCCCACCCAGGAACACTTCCATGCCTCCCTGGCAGCACGTGCACTGGACAAGAGGATGGCCTGCGCTACCTCTAGGAAGTGTCCTTAGAGAGGGGCATGCTCCAATCTTTGCTTTTCCTGCTAGCTGGAAAGCAGATGTGATGGCTGACACAGCCAGCTGGAGCCATGAGGAAGAAGTCTCCATGAGAAAGGCCTAGCCCTCATTAATGGAAGATGACACAGAGGGGTCTGAGTGCTGATGACAGGGGTACTGCCATCTCAGCGGGGGCTACTCACATTTAGGAAAAGCGGAAACGCACTTCTATCCTACTTCCGTCACTGCAGCCATACTAACTCCAGATCTCTGTCACGAGCAGCCAGATCTGACCAGAACTACCAAAAAGGAGCAGAAATGAGAAATTCTAGGAGCCAGAGGAGGTAGGCTGGAAGCTCAGAGACGCTCGCCTCAGACAGGACAACCAGGGCTGATGTGGGACCTCTGAGACAACCGTGTGCACATGCATGTGTGCACGCATGGAGGGGCTCAAGAAACGTAGACAAAGGCTTCCATGATCTGCTGCAGGGCTGGCACTAACCCAAATCATCTCTAAATCCCACATCTCCCAGCTGTAAGATGGAGAAACTCATGCTCAGAAGGTTTTGATTACTTTCCCCAGGTCAGAATCAACCACTGGTCGGCCTCCACCTCCCGGCTGGACCCAACCACCTCATGCGGTTACACTGACACACCATCAATATGGACAGAGAGGGAATCAGCAGCCACTACTTTCATGGCATCAATAAGTTTAAAAGACTGTTTTGAAATGTTAAAGAAATATTTTTAAAAAACATAAATAACATAAATACAAATCCTATAAAAATGATAGTAAAGCCTTCCCCAGTTCTTAGCTTAAAAATTCATTTTAATGTTAAATAGAATAAAATTTTTAAAACCTTTTCATTGGTCACAGAAAACTGTTAACAACGCAACAACAATCACAATAATAATAAAAAGAAGTCTACCTCAGCAGTCAGGAGTCGTTTTGGACGTCTGTTAAGTGTGGCAAAAACATTCCTAAGTCCAGTCTCTAGTTGTGCCAGCAACAATATGGCACAGTCAGCAAACCTATGAAATTGAAGGGAAAATGGGTAAAACTCCATGTTTCAAAAATAAATATTAGGCCAGGTACAGTGGCTCATAACTGTAATCTCAGCATTTTAGGGAATTCAAGGCAGGAGGATCGCTTGAGGCCAGGAGTTCAAGACCAGCCAGGGACACCCCGTCTCTACAAAAAATTTGGAAATTAGCAAGGTGTGGTGGCACATGACTATAGTCCTAGCTACCTAGGAGGCTGAGGCAGCAGGAATGCTTAAACCCAGGAGTTAAAGGCTGGGGTGAGCTATGACTATGCTGCTACACTCCAGCTTGAGTGGTGACAGAGTAAAATTGTCTCTAAGTAAAAAAGCAAAAAACAAAAATAATATTGACACCAACATCACAGTAACTGCTGCAGTCTAGATATCAAAGGCAAAGAGAATTGATAATACTTGCTAATACAAGAACCAAAAAGAAGCAGCTGGGCACAGTGGCTCATGCCTATAGTCCTAGCACTTGGGGAGGCTGAGGCAGGTAGACCACATGAGGCTAAGAGTTTGAGACCAGCCTGGCCAGTATGACGAAACGCCATCTCTACTAAAAATACAAAAATGAGCTGGGCGTGGTGGTGCATGCCTGTAGTTCCAGCTACTTGGGAGACTGAGGCACAAGAACCGCTTAAACCTAGGAGGCGGAGGATGCAATGAACTGAGGTCATACCACTGTACTCCAGCCTGGGTGACAGAGTGAGACTTTGTGTCAAAAAAAAAAAAACCTTCACACACACAGAAAACCAGTTTCATCTACTAGTGATTTTAAAAACATTTTCCAGTGTTTTCATGTTTGATAAACCATTTTTAGTAGCTTCTATAGAATAAAACATCATCAAAGAACTTTCTAACTCATTTCATTGCTTCTAAAAAATACTGAGGCTGGGTGCAGTGGCTCTCTCCTGTAATCCCAGCACTTTGGGAGGCTGAGGCAGGAGGATCACTTGAGTCCAGGAGTTCAAGATCAGCCTGGGCAATGGAATAAGACCTCATGTCTAGAAAAAGTACAAAATTAGCCAGGCATGGTAATACACACTTACAGTCCTAGCTACTCAGGAGGCTGGGGTGGGAGGACTGCATGAGCCCAGGAGCTCAAGCCTACAGTGAGCCGAGATGGTTCCGTTGCACTTCAGCCTGGGGGACAGAGTGAGATCTAGTCTTAAAAAGAAAAAACAAAAATGCAAATACCAGGATTTCAGTGGATTCTCAAAGTATAAAAATGAATGAATAGGGTAATATCCTTTAAAGATCTAAAGACCAGCTCACTAGACCTGGTGGCTACCATACATGTGTTTGCTCCTGAGGACAGAAAAAGAATGTAAGGAAAAAGCTGGCTTGTCTTTGTTTCATGATTCTGGGCATGTTTCACTCATCTAAGAATTCCAGAAAATAATAAAAAGTGGATCCCAAAAAATAATTCTATCAACTGCCAAAAGGCTGACACACAATGTTTAAGATATAATCACAGGCTGTCCTTTAAGTGACTCTATGAAGGTGTTTTATTTTCAGGTCTGCTCAAGTCAGTCCAGCTTCTCTTCACTTCTACTCCAACAGCAAAAGCATCAAAAGTGAAGGCATCAAGAAAGACTGACCTCCAACCACTGAAAACCACTTGCCACATGCCCTTCAGTTACCTTTGAAAACCACTTGCCACGTGCCCTTCAGTTACCTGTGAAAACCACCGTGCCACGTGCCCTTCAGTTACCTTTGAAAACCACCGTGCCACGTGCCCTTCAGTTACCTTTGAAAACCACCGTGCCACGTGCCCTTCAGTTACCTTTGAAAACCACCGGGCCACGTGCCCTTGTTACCTTTGAAAACCACCGTGCCACGTGCCCTTCAGTTACCTTTGAAAACCACCGGGCCACGTGCCCTTCAGTTACCTTTGAAACCACCGTGCCACGTGCCCTTCAGTTACCTTTGAAAACCACCGGGCCACGTGCCCTTCAGTTACCTTTGAAAACCACCGTGCCACGTGCCCTTCAGTTAACTTTCAAAACCACCGTGCCACGTGCCCTTCAGTTACCTGTGAAAACCACCGTGCCACGTGCCCTTCAGTTAACTTTCAAAACCACCGTGCCACGTGCCCTTCAGTTACCTGTGAAAACCACCGTGCCACGTGCCCTTCAGTTACCTTTGAAAACCACTTGCCACGTGCCCTTCAGTTACCTGTGAAAACCACCGTGCCACGTGCCCTTCAGTTACCTTTGAAAGCCACCGGGCCACGTGCCCTTGTTACCTTTGAAAACCACCGTGCCACGTGCCCTTCAGTTACCTGTGAAAACCACCGGGCCACGTGCCCTTCAGTTACCTTTGAAAACCACCGGGCCACGTGCCCTTCAGTTACCTTTGAAAACCACCGGGCCACGTGCCCTTGTTACCTTTGAAAACCACCGTGCCACGTACCCTTCAGTTACCTTTGAAAACCACCGTGCCACGTGCCCTTCAGTTACCTGTGAAAACCACCGTGCCACGTGCCCTTCAGTTACCTTTGAAAACCACTTGCCACGTGCCCTTCAGTTACCTTTGAAAACCACCGTGCCACGTGCCCTTCAGTTACCTGTGAAAACCACCGTGCCACGTGCCCTTCAGTTACCTTTGAAAACCACCGGGCCACGTGCCCTTGTTACCTTTGAAAACCACCGTGCCACGTACCCTTCAGTTACCTTTGAAAACCACCGTGCCACGTGCCCTTCAGTTACCTTTGAAAACCACTTGCCACGTGCCCTTCAGTTACCTGTGAAAACCACCGTGCCACGTGCCCTTCAGTTACCTGTGAAAACCACCGTGCCACGTGCCCTTCAGTTACCTTTGAAAACCACTGGGCCACGTGCCCTTCAGTTACCTGTGAAAACCACCGCGCCACGTGCCCTTCAGTTACCTGTGAAAACCACCGTGCCACGTGCCCTTCAGTAACCTGTGAAAAGCACCGTGCCACGTGCTTCAGTAACCTGTGAAAAGCACCGTGCCACGTGCTTCAGTAACCTGTGAAAAGCACCGTGCCACGTGCCCTTCAGTTACCTGTGAAAACCACCGTGCCACGTGCCCTTCAGTTACCTTTGAAAACCACTTGCCACGTGCCCTTCAGTTACCTGTGAAAACCGTGCCACGTGTCCTTCAGTTACCTTTGAAAACCACTTGCCACGTGACCTTCAGTTACCTTTGAAAACCACCGTGCCACGTGCCCTTCAGTTACCTTTGAAAACCACTTGCCACGTGCCCTTCAGTTACCTTTCAAAACCACTTGCCACGTGCCCTTCAGTTACCTGTGAAAACCACCGTGCCACGTGCCCTTCAGTTACCTGTGAAAACCACTGCGCCACGTGCCCTTCAGTTACCTGTGAAAACCACTGCGCCACGTGCCCTTCAGTTACCTGTGAAAACCACCGTGCCACGTGCCCTTCAGTAACCTGTGAAAAGCACCGTGCCACGTGCTTCAGTTACCTGTGAAAACCACCGTGCCATGTGCCCTTCAGTTACCTGTGAAAACCACCGTGCCACGTGCCCTTCAGTTACCTTTGAAAACCACTTGCCACGTGCCCTTCAGTTACCTTTGAAAACCACTTGCCACGTGCCCTTCAGTTACCTGTGAAAACCACCGTGCCACGTGCCCTTTAGTTACCTGTGAAAACCACCGTGCCACATGCCCTTCAGTTACCTGTGAAAACCACCGTGCCTCATGCCCTTCAGTTACCTTTGTGACCTGAACTTGACCAGTGCAACTTCCCAATATGGTAACATGATTTTTAATATAAAAGCAGACTTTGTCATCACTTCTTCTAATACTGAAAGCACCTCATAAGTAACATCTGCAAAATAACAAACAGTTTTAAACACAATCATACCAATCAAATGAAAAACCATGGGAACATACTGAGGGAGTGATGTCAATGAGTCAATCACTTTAGGCGGTTGCACTGTAGCCACTGCTGCAGGGGACTCATCAAAGAGTAGGGTCACCCTGACCAAGAGCCCGAGGTGCAGATGACCCTCGGAAAGGAGGGCATGTACATCTCTTCAGTGATTCAGGCAACAGCTCAGGGTGGACCACCCGAGTACAATGACCAACAGAAGTAAAATGTATTTTCAGAAGGTATAAAAGACCCTTGATACTACAAGTACTTCTGACGTAACGATCATGAGTACAAAGATACCAGAGGTGAAAGGAGGAGAAAATATACATCCTACCACAGCCTGAGGCCACTATAGTGCACAGCACATCTGAGGAAAAAAGAGCTGGACTCACACAGCCCAACTCTATGACCCCCACAACAACCCTGGGGCATGGTGGGAGGAGACAAGGCTTTGGGTAGCAAAATGTAGGAGGTTCTTCAAGCAACTCTGAAAGCCATCTGACCACTGAAGAATAACTACTTCACCCCACCTCAAGAGTACACACCTCAATGCTGTTTACTGACTTTGCAAATATCTATGCAAAACTACATTAAGGAAAAAATGTGAACTGTAGTACTTACCAGGAAAAATAACCAAATCCTCTAGGTTTTTAAGAGTTATGAAAGAGCGATGTGTCAATGTAAGTTTAGTGTTTTGAAGGTAACTCTTCAGTAACTGACCCAATCCTACTGTTAACAGTATCATCATTGAACAGTATCTAGGGGAAATACCATAGATCTGTTACAAAAATATACTCAGTCATACCTATAAAAAGCTTCACTGTGAAAAATACAAATTTAAAATTAAGAAAGCAAAGCACCATTAAATTTCACGAACTGGCCGAGCATGTGGCTCATGCCTGTAATCCCAGCACTTTGGAAGGCTGAGGCAGGCAGATCACTTGAGCTCAGGAGTCTGAGACCAGTCTGGGCAATAAGGTGAAACCCTATCTCCACAAAAAATACAAATAAGTTAGGTGGGAATAGTGGCATGTGTCTGTACTTCCAGCTACTCAGGGGGCTGAGGCGGGTGGATTGCTTAAGCCTGGGAGGAAGAGGTTGCAATGAGCTGAGAACACAGCACTGTACTCCAGCCTGGGTGACAGAGCAAAATTCTATCTCAAAAAAAAAAAAAAAGTGCACACAATTCTATAGCTGTAGGAATTAAGTTGTGCAATGGTGGTGAGGCACAATAACACCAGAGAAACTCTGATGAAGACCCTGATGAAACCTCAGGGTCTTCGACCCAACTGAGACGTGAATGGCATAACATCCTTCTGGTGCCACCTCTGAATTGTCTTTGGGATGTAAGTCACTGAAACCATAACCCTGTTATCACTCTAGTGATTACATCAGTAATATTCAATTTTATCTTCAAAATCCTATCTCAAAACTCACTCATCTTTCACATATATATTTACTTCTTGTGAAATTCAAAACTTAAAAGATTCTTTAGTAGGTCCAAAAAAGGAAGAAAATATCTTCACTTGCAACTTACTTTGGAGGAATTTCTTCAGGTGATGCAAACCCATGCCATAGGATGTTACGCAGGTTGAGACCACACGGAGAGCCAACAAAGACTTTTAGCACATTCATCTAATCCAGTTAAGGAAAGTAAATCATTACGTGATTAATCATTATTGAATAAAACAATATAATATGAAGATAATGTTTGTGTTCTTCTTTTTAACTGACAGAGCCAACAGTTTTGGCTAGTACGTAGTAGTGATAATAATAAAACCAACATTCATTGACTGCTTAATATGTGCCAGACACATTTTATATGTGTTCAGCAACTCATCCGAAGAACAACCTATGGAGAAGGTACTACCATTATCCCCAGCATGCAGGTGAAAAAAATACAAGCATGGAAAGGTGAAATCAAAGTCTCAAAGGTGACAAAATCAATATGGCAGATAAGATCTGACATGGGCTATCCTGCGTTAATAAAGTGCTTCGAATGTGCCTAATATCTAAATAAAATGCAAGAAGACAATGATATAAGCAGAAAGTTATTGTTATATTAAGCAGCATGCAGTTGTGTGGTTCAACAGAGACAGTAGGGCAAATGACAGAGCAGCATGGTTCCAGGCTTGAGCCTCCACCTCCCAGCTGTCTGACTTGAAGCCCATCACTGACCCACTCCACCATCTATCTACAGAGTGAGGTAAACACCAAACCAGGGGTCCTACTTAATGGACTGCAATCATGCCATTCCCAGAGAAGTGCTTTGGGTTTGAGGCACCATACATAGAAGAAACTCAGAAAAGAATGGAAGATGTCCAAAGACTAAAAGAACTTAAAGCCATGACACAGGAGGAAGAATGGTTGAGCCTCCAGAAGACTGGAGAAAGAAGTGAATACTGTCTTCATGGATGGGCAGATGCTGCTGAGAAAGGAATGTGGATGCACTCTGGACCTCCCTCAGCAGGGAGACCCAAAACCAGCAGGAGGAAATGATCAAGAGCAGGTTCTACTCAAAGTAGGAACATTTAACAAGCAGTTCTTCTATGCAACTTCAGGAGATCTTTTTGCTCTACCATTAATTTGTGAAATACTCATGGTTCACAGCATCTGGTCAATCAGATGTATAAATGCTAGTGACTGAGTAAGAGTATCTGGTGGCTGAAGTGGCCACAAGTGGGCAGAAGTCCAATCACATATAGGCAAGTACCGAAGAACAAATCAAAGAAACAAAATGTGTTTAAGAATTCAGTGTAACAAGAGATTTGTACTTTTTATATTCTCTCCATGCTTTCCATAAAAGAAAACGATCTTTAAGCTGACAAGAAGTAAAGATCCACCATAAAGAATGCAAAAGCTCCACTGAAGACAGATTTCTTTACTCCAAAAATTATCTAGTGGCTCCCTGACTTGGCAAGCACAGCTTCCACACAAGGCTCTCCTGGGTTTCTTCACCTTGACCCTGCCTCACTCAGTTGCCTAAAGGTTATTCATTAGTCTTAAGTCTCTTGGTCATGTGCCCTTTAGGAGATTTTAATATAGTATGTAACTGTATTATTTTTTAATATCTGATTTTTTTCCACTCAAGTTTAAATGGTTGCAAAAAGCATAATTTCATGTTAAAAATTTCAAATAAAACTGCATTTTCACTCATTTAAAGAGTTAACGTTGTATTTTGGATTTTATATTATAGTTATTAATATGTAATGGATTGAGGCAACATGCTTCACATTGGCCCTGTGGTGCCCCAGAGCTATTCACACTCACGATAGGAAAGCTTTCTACATGCTGGAGGCGGGTTGATTTTGAAAGGGAAGGTGGGAAGGGAGAATATGCTTGAATCAGTGATACATTTTTTTCCTAAAGCATCATCAGTTTGGGAAGAAAAAAAGCACAGCATATGTGAATTGCTGTTTTGCACTTACTTCATTATATGGTTTGGCTGTATCCCCACCCAAGTCTCAACTTGAAATGTATCTTTCAAAATTCTCCCATGCTGTGGGAGGGACCCAGGGGAAGTAGTTGGATCATGGGGACTGGTCTTTCCTGTGCTATTCTCAGAATAGTGACTAAGTCTCATGAGATCTGATGGGTTTATCAGTGGTTTCCACTTTTGCTTCTTCCTCTTTTGCTTCTTGCTGCCACCATGTAAGAAGTGTCTTTCTCCTTCTGCCATGATTCTGAGGCCTCCCAAGTCATGTGGAACTGTAAGATCAATTAAACCTCTTCTCTTCCCAGACTTAGGTATGTCTTTATCAGCAGCATGAAAACAGACTAACATACTCCACAAGTTTAGATGAACAAGCTTACCACAGATTGCCCAAAGATTTGAGCAAGCTCTTCAGATGCAAGTAGATCTCTTAAAAGAAAGGGGCATTCCTTCCCAATCAGTAAAAATACCTAAAATTCAAACAAAAATTGTGTAACAATTGCATTATGAGCCAATAAACGTTAAAAACATTATCCATGAAGCAACTGTTTGTACATATGAGGGGAGAGAAAAATACTTAGACACTAATTGATTTCATAATCATTCAAAAGGCAAATATTAAAAATTTGTACCAAATGATTTTATCTTAGAGGAAAATAAGAAATCTGAGGGCAACTGTAAAATAGTTTAACATTCATTCAGACAATTTAATGGGCCAATAATGAAAGAGATCTCACTTACATCACCCAAGGCTCGTTCTAGACATGATGTCAGTTTCATTAAGCTAAGAGAAATAACAGGAGATTGTAGACTTTTCAAGGCATCAAATATTTCAGGAAATAACTGTTTAAAATGAAACACATATTAGGATGTGCAATCTAAAACTATTTCTCAAAGTAACAATATTATTTATTGAAATTCAAACCTCTAAAGATTTCAACTGTCATATTTTAGTTATTTTCAGGGGATAAGTAAGCATTTTCTGTATAATTATATTGCCTAAAGAATCCATAAAAATATTTTAATAAAGAATTCCTTCAAAGTTATTTAAATGTGTATTGAAAGCAACAAATCTGGTATAATTTAAGCGGAAGAAAACTCAAACATTTCGACCTCATCTTTTTCTCCTTTTGATTTGGCTGAGTCCTCAAACAGATACACACAAGGCTGCTCATCCTGTCACTTAAAAATGCTAGTACAAGGGGAATGTGATGATTCCTTCACTCCAAATTCAAAGCAGAATTAGACTTGTTATAGTTATTGCTTTACTGTGGTCATTTAGTGTGCCAAAAACTGACCACAAAAACATACCAAAACAAAATTTTGGGTTGGGCCCCAAATTACCCATACTCCCTTCAATTCCTCATAACAAACCAAGTATCCCAGCTCTGTTCTCCACTGTCTTAGATGTCTTAGAACACCTCAATACCTCTCCATAGGGCCTCTTATTCTGAAGTGGTCAATTTTTCTTCTGTCCCTGGATGAGCACCAAGTGCCAAGTGTTAGCTCTCCAACCCCTAATCCTGTGATAATGAATTCCTGTGTTCCAAGGGATGTTTCTCAGCTCAGGCTTTGGAGACCCTGCATAATAGCCAGGGTTCTCTTGCAACCCTCAACAGTTCTTTACAGTTGGAGGGCCTGGGGATGAAGGAGGCCCCTTTAAAATTGGCAAATAATAAGTCCTCTAAGTAGTATTTGCACAGTTTTTTATTTCTAAAGGTTGTTCAAAAGCCAAACCTGTGGAAAACTTGTCCACTGGAACCATGGCGCATATTGAATTTCAAACTGCCCCTTGGTCAGAGATAAGAAATGTGAATGGACAGCTTCACACACAGGGCCCAGCAGCCTCACACTTCCCCAGTAATCCAGACCCTGGTCTTAAAGGATAAGAAAACAAATTTTAGCACCATAGCTTCATATCATGTCATATAAAACATCTACATCATCAAAGAAGAAAATGCTTTAATTATAAAACTTGCACAAAATCAACAATCAGTTTACCATTGAACATATGATAAACTTTTTATGTTGTTGGAAATAAATCATATAATGCTTATCAGATTATAAAAGAAAAATATACTATCAGTAGAGAATTTGGAAAATACAAAAACTTTCAAACAAGAAAAAACTATTTTTGTCCATGTCTTTACCTGTACATAAATATACAGGAAACCAGGCTCACATTGTCTACACAATTTTGTAACCTGACTTTTTTAAAGTTAAACCAGGCTCACTCTGTATATACAATTTTGTAACCTGGTATTTTTTTTTTTTTAAAGGAGTTTCGCTGTTGTTACTCAGACTGGAGTGCAATGGCACGATCTCACCTCACCACAACCTCCGCCTTCTGGGTTCAAGCAATTCTCCTGCCTCAGCCTCCCGAGTAGCTGGGACTATAGGTGCACACCACCATGCCCAGCTAATTTTTGTATTTTTAGTAGAGATGGGGTTTCACCTTGTTGACTAGGATGGTCTTGATCTCTTGACCTTGTGATCTATCTGCCTCAGCCTCCCAAAGTGCTGGGATTATAGGCGTGAGCCGCCACGCCCGGCCACCTGGTATTTTTTAAGTTAACATTATTAGAATGAGATTTCTTATGACAATGAATTACTTTAAAACATATTTATAATACAAAGTTTTTGTTACTTTAATTTTTTTATATGAAGCTTCTGCTGTTTTAGTTTTTTTTATATATATAAATTAGGGATTAACCATCCACTTGGTTAATGATAGATAAATAGCAATAAATAAAGTGTGGCCAAGCACGGTGACTCACACCTGTAGTCCCAACACTTTGGGAGGCCAAGGCAGGCAGATCACCTGAGGTCAGGAGTTCGAGACCAGCCTGGCCAACAGAGTGAAACTCCATCTGTACTAAAAATGCTGGGCGTGGTGGCAGACACCTATAATCCCAGTTCCTCAGGAGGCTGAGGCAGGAAAACGGCTTGAACCTGGGATGCAGAGGTTGTAGTGAGCCAGGACCACACCATTAAACTCCAGCCTGGGGGACAAGAGCAAGACTTCGTCTCAAATGAATGAGTGAATGAATGAAATAGCAAAGGGTAAATACAAATACATGCCCTTCCTGGTTTTTTTTTCCCACTTAGCTCCAAGATTTTTCTATCAGACGAGCCTCCTCATTCTTTTCTACCACTGCATAATATTCCGTTATATGCATTTATCATAATTTACTGAACCAAACCCTACTGCTCAATGTTTGGGTGTTTATTAAAGGATAACCTTGCACAAACACACTTTCATATCTGTAGCTGTCTTAAAGATTCCTGAAAATGGACTGCTAGGCCAGAGTATGTTCATTTGTAATTTTTATAACTATTATTAAATTTCCCCACCCATATTTCTAAAGTGTGCAAGAATGCCTAGAAGACATTAAAAATAACGGTACAATCTAATACTGGTCATTTTATACCCTTAATTCATATGACTCCTATGGAAAATCATCTCAAGGCCCTGAGATCTATATCATCAACAGCCCACCAGCTCCTCTGCCTCCTGACACCTCTTCTGTAGAGGTGGTTTTCTTAGTCTAGCTTTCCATGAATTTTTCCATGCTTCTCTGGCCTCATCTCCTCTCTTTTCACATTAATTCCTTTTCTCCTTGGAGTCAGGCCTATATTATAACATTCTCTAATAAAAGGAAGCAATGGTCAGAAAGGGGAATTTTACAGGTCAAGACATTTTCAATAGAACAGTTACAAAAGTCTGGAGTACAAAGACAGCACAAACCTGACTCTGTGCAGCTCACACAGTCTGTGATTGTTTTCCAGCATACCTCACCATTCTGAGTTACAATGCTATCGATGTCGCAATTTTCTCTGAGTTCAAACCCAAGATTACAAAGCATATCATATACTGAGGGAGAAAGACATGTGGTAATAGGGGCCCCTATTAATACCTAAAAAAAAAAGGCACTGATTAACAGAAAGAAAAATAGAGTATTATATATTTAAGTCACAAGAAAACTTTTAAGAACTGAATGAACTCAGGTATAGTTACTATTAACATGCTTTCTGGATATCATGAGAGCTTTATGATTACAACATTGTGATTAAATATTAAATATATGTACATAAATGCTCTCAAATATGAGAAAGGTTTAAAGATTATCAATCATAATATTTGCAGACTGCTCTGCATATGCAGTAGTCATTCTTTATTCCTTTACTTTCTTAATTAAACTTACTTTCACTTTACTTTTTAAAAACAAAAAACAAAAAATAAAAAAAAGATATGAGTTCACGGAAGCTCAGTATGTTTTATGAACAGGGCATTATTCCTCTCAGCATTCCTTCACTATCCCAGAGTTATCAAAATAAACATTTTTTTAAATGGGGAATGGAAGAACAGAAATCAAGCATGATAATAAAGAAGCAAAAAAAGAAAAAAAACCCAAATCCCTCTGACTCCCTAAATGCTGTTGAAGAAAACCACGATGTCATCACAAAGCACGCCTCTTTGATATATATAAAAAAAATCTGAGCTGAAGACAAGAGGTAGCAAATGAAGGAAAAGCTCTCTCTATCCTCCCCCTCTTCCTCCCAAAGACAGGATATAAATTCTTTACTGGAGGTAACTTTAGACTCTTAACAGACCAGAGAAGGCACCAGAGGAATCTACAGACAATTCTTACTCCATTAGTTTCCAAACATGTATCTACCTTCCCAGTTTCCTGCCCTTTGAAGCCTAAAATTGTTTTACTGTGTCATTTCTCTGCAAATCTATAGTTCTTTGTTGAACATGGTATACAAATGTAGTTCTAAGCCACCATTTCAAGTTACCTTTCACTGAGGTTTATCCCTTGTGATGTGCACTCTGTGCGTTAATAAACTTTTTTCTTGTTAACCCTTCTTTTGTTAAAGGTGTCAGTCACTCTGAACTAAGATGGGCAGAGGTAAAGTTTAGCCTCCTCTGCCATGTAAAAATTAGCAAGCCGTACTGGTTTTCCAAAATTTTCCACTAATTTTGGAGAATTAAATAAAATCAAAATCCTCACAATTATCCCACATGACACTAAGACCATCGTATAAACCTGCAAAGAAGTCAAATTCAGGATCTAAAGCTGAACCGAGGCTCTTTAATTTTGGCGTTTCGAGTTAAGGGGTGACTGTGTTGTGACGGTCACCATTAACTCTGGGCAGCCTCCTAACCTGGAAACTGATCAGTTTCAGTTCCCTTGTCCTGCTCAGTATCCGTCACCCTGTTTACTCTTTCCGTTCCCCAGATGTTGCACTTTCCACTCTCAGCCCTGGTTTTCTAACAATCCCAGCAGGCCCTAACAGTTAAGGCATCACTAAAGAAATGTGCATTAACTATTTGTTGATTTGTCTGTGGCGATTGTTGCCTGCAATTAGGCCCTATGGGGCTAGAACTGTGAAGACCACACTGGGCTGGTGCTTTGGAGCTAGACTTAAATTTGAATCATTCCTCAGCCTCTGACTACCTCTTGCCTTGGAAAAGTTACTTACTTAACATATCTGAGTCTCCGTTCTAACTGAAATAAAACAGTGCCAGACCGCATAATACAGGAAAAGCGTCTAGCACATGGTACTCAAAAATGGTAGTTATTGTTATAATTATTTTGGAGACGGGGTCTCGCTGTCGCCCAGACAGGGGTGCAGTGGCACGACCTCAGCTCACTGCAGCCTCCACCTCCCCGGCTAAAGTGATCCTTCTGCCTCAGCCTCCCGAGATGCTGGGACCACAGACTGCACCATGCCCGGCTCCGCTGTCGTTACTGCTGATAGGTGTTTGATATTTAATTGCCTCAGGGAGGAAAAAAAATTAAATATCCTGAGGCAACCACATACAACCAGATCTCCAGGCACGAGGTCGGTAAGGCAGTCGTGATGAATTTTATCCTGTTACTCAAACGATCTACAAGCGATTAACACAAATTTACTGTCCGGCAATGGTTAGGAAAGTGCGCTTCTAGGAACGAGGCCACGGTCAGGTGAGAGCCCGGCCCCCGCGCCACCGCGCACAGCCCTCCCAGTCAGTCCGCCGCGTTTCAGCTCAGGGCCAGGGGGCGACAGACACACCGAGCCTGGCACAGGGAGGCCCGCAGGGCCCGCCCGGCGTCTAGCAGGGCTGAGAGCCCGATACCGCCGCACAGGCCGGGGCCGCGACGTTCCAGCGCGGGACCGCCAGCCACCGCAGGCGCGTGCTCCCCACCCACTACAGGTCTCCGAGCACCACGCAGCCTGGCGTTGACTCCCTGCCCAGCCCCGGGGCTACCGGGCCGGGCACCCGCCCTACCTCCATAACTTCCGGCGCCGCGCTGAGGCGCCCGTGAATGACGCAGTGCCTGCCCGCCGCGTCTCCAGGCGTCTTGGCGCTCCGGCGGGCACTTCCGGCCGCAAGAGGCGCCTTGCTAGACTCCCGGTCTCGCGGGAGCGACTGGGGCGTTTGACCGCCTGAGGAGAAGGGTAGGCGGTGGCCGTCTGGGAAAACAGCAAGATGGAGAAGCGAGCCCGAGGCGTGAAGCCGAGCGTCAACCAGACCCCTCAGCAGGCGCCGCTGGCCCCTAGGAAAGAGAGAAGGCCTAGCATGTTCGAGAAGGAGGCAGTGAGTGCGGACACAGCGAGGGGCCTGAGACGGCCTTGTCCGACCCTTTAATTGAAATCGCTCCTCAGTGGGCCCCCGCTCCTGACACTACTCCCAGAGCCAAGGAGGCAGCATTTCCCTTTTCTGTTTTTTTTTTTTTCCCCCAGTTGCAAAATTGAAGACCGAGACTGAGTTGGGCAGTCCCCTTTGGACTTCAGTGCTAAGGTTTTCTTGGGTTTTTGATTAGGGCCATAGAGCCTTATGTAAATCGATTGAAAGGGTGGTTACAAGATCACCTGCAGTCCTTTTCAGATTTATTCAGCTTGCGGATTTCCTGAGACGACTATGAGCATTATTGCTTTGTACTTAAAGACATTATGTTAGTGTATCTAGTGCCATCCTTTGCTAGCGAAAAATGAGTGTATGCTGTATTTTTAAAAAACGGATAAACTAGGTAGAATAGTGCCATGTTTGGGGTCTTTAAAAACATAAGCAGTCTAGGTATTTGAAGAATATACAGGAGAAAAAAAAAGTTGAACGTATTCTGTCCAAAACTTATTGGCTGGTATTGATGGAAAGGGTCATGGTTCAGTTTTATTTGTGGTATAACACAGGTATTTCTATATGATTATGCTTTGAAAACTATTAATGTGTTCAAGACTCCATCTTTTGTTGATACTTTAACAGAAAACTAGTTTGCCCAAAAATACAAACCTGTAACGATAGAGCTGGGACCAGAACTTGTATCCTGGTGCTCAGTCCACTTGGCCTGTGCTGATTTCTTTTCATACCTACTTCATGGACCTTTAATAGGATGAAAACAGATAACAAGCAAAACAATTTTGAAGACCCTAAAACAGTTTAAGAATACTCTCAGATAAAAAGAGAATTCTCAAAATAAGTAGTGGTGAAATTTCAGGTTCTAATAATGTTTCCTTGATGTCTAAATTTTAGAGAGGAATAAACAAACTAAAGGATGAAAAGTAAACAGGCCAAGTTTACACAGCTAAGAAAAAGAGCAGGGCAGGGCTAGAAACCTAAATCAGCTGGACTTAAAGCTTCACACTCCCAAACACTATGCTGTATCGCTTGGCAATAAAACTGAGTAACAAGTCACCAAGAGTAAAGAAAAATTTCTATATATTGAGGCAGACAAGGGTGAATTTTATAAACTGCCTATTTGAGGTCTGAAGTGGTCTTTAAAATTTAATGAGCCTGAACTCAAAACGAGGAGACACATAGGTGCACTTGGTACATAGGTTAAAATCTGGGAGTGAGGGGACATGGACCAAAGTAGTTATTGCTTACTTGATATGGATGTGATCAATTATAGCTATCTTTAAAGTTGAGTCTTTTAGAGGTGAGAAATTTGAATAGAATAATAATTGGGAAAAATCGAGAAAGGACTCTACAAAAACTCACTAAGTGTACTTGAGGAAACTGCGCACTTAGTCATTTCTAATTTAAGGTAGTTTTTAATTTTCTTATTTCTGAGCATGGAAAAATTAAGACATATTTAACCAATGACTGTCTCTTGATTTTATCTGTTTTGCCTCCATTTCCTTTTTTCTAGTGGTAGCACGTAGGCTACTTTTAGGGAATTAACTCATCTGCAATTGTATAGAGCTTTGTTGAGATTGTCAGCTACTTTTCTTGACTTTGGAATGAGGATGAAACCCAAACTCAGCTAATTAGATGAATTCTTTGAAATAATGCAAAGAAAATGATTGACGTTGAAGATGAGAAACTAAAGTGCTCCATGTGTCTTTCTGAATCTGGTTCATCGAACTTCTCTGCTGTTATATAAACTATATCTCTCCAATAAATTATGCTTTTGCTTAACAAGAAAGAATAAGTTCCTGTTGTTGTGATCAAAGGTCACAAAATGCGAAGTAGATTACTAAAAATGGAAAACTTTGATTGTTCTCGCTTGTGTACATGCATTTGAAAATCTTAAAAACAGCTGGGTGCAGTGGCTCACACCTGTAATCCCACGACTTTGGGAGGCCAGGGTGGGCAGATCACCTGAGGTCAGGAGTTCAAAACTAGCCTGGCCAACATGGCAAAACCTCGTCTCTACTAAAAATACAAAAATTAGCTGAGTGTGGTGGTGGGCACCTGTAATCCCAGCTACTCAGGGAGGCTGAAGCATGAGAGTCGCTTGAACCCAAGAAGAATAAGTTGCAGTGAGTCAAGATTGTGCCACTGCACTCCACCTGGGTGACAGAGTGAGACTCCCTCTCAGTAAAGAAAAGAAAAAGGAAAAAAATCTTGAACACTAGCTGTGGCATTTAGAAATAAAAGTAATATGCCCAAGCTCATTTTATTTTAGGACCATGTGTAGGCTTAATATGAGGAAATGCTACATCAGTAGAAACTCAAGTATTATTAGATGCCAAAAAGTTGATCATATTTAAAGCCTATTCCCAGTTTTAAAAAACGTTATAAAGATTCTTAATAAAAGGAATAACATACTCTTCATCTTAGAAGCATTAATGGTTATTTTCAGGCCACACATGAATGCCCCATTTCCTTGAGAATCATTGCAGTTGAGAGCCACTGTTAATGATACTATGTAGTTGTATCCCTTGCTTATATTGTAGAGGAAAGGGAGGTCCCAATCACTGCCCTAGAGAAGCATTCTCTTAATAAGAAGAAAATGATTTTGTTTTTAAGAGGTTTAGGGAGCCAATAATGCTGCTTCTGGAAATAAGAGGCACAGAAACCTGACAGATGATCACAGCAGGAAATTTATTTCTGGTGAGCAACTTTTACTTGCAGCCAATATGGAGTAATTCTTACCAGAAACTACTTAACACACGAAAATATATGGAGCAATTGTTTCCATTGATTGGGTGTCAGGCAAGACAAGAGAGTAATTTCTGAGAGATGAGAAATAGATAAGGTGAGCCCCCATACTGACCACACTTTAATTGCCTGGTGAGAGTTTGCAGGCTACAACACAAGGAAAGGCCTCCTTTAGTTCAAAAGGAGTTGGGAGCCTGGGAAGCCAAGATAGCATGAGACTGAATAATAGAGTATTAGGACAGGGCTGCACAAACCACCCCAAAGATCTACAGAGGGTTTCCCTGAGTATTCAGCTCAGTGCAGCAGTGCATCTGGTAAGGAAAGTTCTCAGCAGAGATGGAGAGTGGAAGTAGAGAAAAATCACCCAAAAGGAATAGAAAAAAAAAATCCTTGGACGTGTTCCCACCAGAAAAAGTGGAAAACCATGAAAAACATAGAGCTTTGGTTAGGGTGCTATAAAGTGTATTTTGCCTCATCAGTGGGAAAAAAATAAGAGAATGATTTCTCTGATCTGGCCTATCAAGGCTGAGAAGCAAGACTCAAGAGAATTAAACTGTTTCCAAATGTCTTTGTTCTAGAAGAAAGTTCCAAGAGTTTTAGGAATACAAAAACATCTAGCCTATAAGAAGGTAAAAATTCACACTGTCTGGTCTCTAAATATTAACAGACCTGCAGAGAAGCAGGAAAGTAAAATTCAAAATAGAAGGAACAGTAAACAGCCCAGGAATTACAGAAAAAAACAATTAGTATAAACAGACATTAGTTATGAGTTATTAGTTTTCATCAAGTCAAATCAGACATTATGAAATTATTACATTATATTTAAGAGTGTAGAGAAAGATTTAGAATGTTAAATGCAAATCAAATTTCTGTAGATGAAAAATACTTTGTCAGGGATGAAAATACACTAAATGGTATTAACAGCAGATTCAGCAGTGCAGAAGAAAGGACAGATAGAGACATAGAAATTGGGGGAGGGTGCTCAAAAAATGTTACAAGGTGTCAATGAGTTTTGACAGAACTTAAAGTAGCCTAATGATAATTTGAGTCCCCAAATGAGGTAAGAGAGGACAGACAAAAGGTATTTGAGGAAATTACTTTGAAGAAAGGGATGAGAAATTTCCAAATTTGATGAAAACTACAAACCCACAAATGTAAGAACCTCAGTGAAATCCAAGCACAAGACACATGAAGAAAATTATGCCAGGACATAAAATAATAAAATTGCTTGAAACCAGTGATTTAAAAATTTAAAGGCAACTAGAACAAAGCAACATTATGTACACAGAAACAGAAAAAATGACAGTATACTTCTCAGAAGCAATGCAAGACAGAAATCACTGAAGCATCATCTTTAGAGACTGAAAGAAAACTATCAACCTAGAATTCTATACTCAGCTAAAATGTTCAAAAAACAAATATAAGACTTTCAGCATCTTGTTCTACATGTGAGGGGCTTAAAGTTTCTACTATGTCCTAACAAGTAAAAAGCTGAACAAACTGAAAAAATGAACTCTTCTTAGATCCATAAGAGAAGTGAAGTCACAGGACAAACTGCTGCCCCCAAAAGTAGAGTGACAAGCAGCAGTTTGCTCTGTGACCTCACTCCAGCCCTCCTTAGCCATCCTGTATGACTTAAGCAAGTAGGGGGAAAGAAAGCAGAAAACTCAGAAACACCAGTGAAGTTCACAGTCCAGAAGCACAGGTTCACTAAAAGACCTAGTCATAGAATTATAGAATGCTTCCTCTCCACTAATACCTTACCAGCACATTACTAGAGGCCTTATTATGGCAGTTTCTTTACCCAGTGAAACATGTCTGGCTATCATGAAGAAAATTAGGCATACTAAACAACAAAGACACAAAGTAAGCATCAGAACCAGACATAGCAGAGATGTTGGAATTATCAGACAGAATTTAAGATAACTATAATTAATATGTTAAAGGGCTGTAGTTGATAAAATAGCATGCAAAAACAGATGAGCAATGTAAGCACAGAAACAGAAATCCTAAGAAAGAAACAGAAATGCTAGACATCAAAAACACTGTAACAAAAGAAGAAATCTGAAAAGAAATTTAAAAAATATTTTGAGCTAAGTAAAAATGAAAACATATTAAAATTTGTAGAATGCAGCAAAAACAGGGCTTGGAGGAAATGTATAGTATTAAATGTATACACATATTAGAAAAGAAAGAGCTAAAATGATTTAAGCTTCTACATTACGAAACTAGAAAAAGAAGAACAAATTAAATCCAAAGTATGCAGAAGGAAAGAAATAATAAAAATTATAGCTGAAATTGATGAAATTGAAATCAGAAACCAACAAAACCAAAACCTTTTCCTTTGAAAAGATTAATAAAATCTATAAGCCTCTAGCCAGGTTAAGAAAGAGAGGACACAAATTACTAATAGCAGAAATGCAAGTCAGGATGTTGCTGGAAATTTTATGAACACCAAAAATATAATAAAATAATATTATTAACAATTTTGTGCCCAGAAATTTGTTAGCATAGATGAAATCGATCAATTCCTTGAAAGATGCAACCTCCCAAAACTTGTACAAAAAGAAATAGATAATCTGAATAAGCCTATATCTGTTTTTAAAAATTGAATCAATAATAACCTTCCAAAGCAGAAATCACCAGGTTCAGGTGATTTCCTTGGTGAATTCTACCAAGCATTTAAGGAAAAATATGTATCAATTATCTACAATCTCTTTCAGAATATAAAAGTAGAGAGAGTACAGTCTAACTCATTTTATGAAGTCAGCATTACCCTAATAACAAAGACAGACAAAGACACCACAAGAAAAGCAAACTACAGACCGGTGTCATGTGTCAACACTGATGCAAAAATTCTCAACAAAATGCTAGCAAACTGAATTCAGCATTTTATATAAAGGATTTGACACCAAGACCAAGTGAAATTTGTTCCTGGAATGCAAGGATGGTTTAACAGCTGAAACCTGATCAAGGTAATACACCACCTTAACTAAATGAAGAAATAAACCACATGATCAATCTCAATTGATGAAGAAAAAGCATATGTCAAATTCAACACTTTTTTATGGGCCAGGCGCAGTGGCTCAAGCCTGTAATCCCAGCACTTTGGGAGGCTGAGGCGGGTGGATCACGAGGTCAAGAGATCGAGACCATCCTGGTCAACATGGTGAAACCCTGTCTCTACTGAAAATACAAAAACTTAGCTGGGCACAGTGGTGCGTGCCTGTAATCCCAGCTACTCAGGAGGCTGAGGCAGGAGAATTGCCTGAACCCAGGAGGTGGAGGTTGCGGTGAGCCAAGATTGCGGTGAGCCAAGATTGCGCCATTGCACTCCAGCCTGGGTAACAAGCAAGACTCCGTCTCAAAAAAACAAACAAAACAAAAAAACACTTTTTTTTAATTATAAAAACATCCAACAAACTAGTAATAGGAAGAAACTTCTTAAACATAGTAAAAGCTCTATATGAAAACTGAACAGCAAACATCATACTTGATGGGGAAAGACTGAAAGCTTTTCCTGTAATATTAGTAACAAAGCAAGGATGTCCACTTTTGCCACTTTTTTGCAACAGAACTGGAAATTCTAGTCAAGCAGTTAGGCAAGAAAAGGAAATTCCTGGCTGTTAACAAAATGAGGCTCACTGCTTTAACTTAAGAGGCTAGAGCATTTATCTGGGACATATTAGGCACTAAATAAATATTTCATTAATGCATATTGAATGTCACAGAATGGATGTTTCATGTCAAAAGCATGAACTGAGTATATGTAGAATCAATGCACTTTGGTGGTGTTTTAGCTTAAGACTTATGAATGTGCTACCTAAATAACTTTATTAAAGATAAGTAAATAAAATAAAATTTCAGGACAATGAAGGATAATATTTTCATAATCTCAGGATAGGGAGGAAGAAAGGTTTTCCCTATATCTTCATCCCATAGCCACTCAGTTGCCCTCCTTGAAGGCCACTCTTGTTTCTAGTTCATTTGAATCATCCATGGTCTTTACCAAATTGATAGCTGGGAGTGAATCTTAAGATTTAGTAACCACATTATTGTAGAAATCTGTTTAACAGATTTCCAATATTTCCAAGCTTTGTGTGAGCCCTGTCCCACTGTACAGTGTTCTCTAATCTAAAATCTAATTTTACAGTTTAAAAATTAATCTTTTCTCCCCCACCTTCCCCTCTTTCTCCTCCAGTATGCACAGATTTTAAGAGAAAGACTGAGAGAGTCAATTCATGATGTTCAGTATGTGGAGCCTCCTTTTGATGACTCGATTGCTGATATAGGTAAAGAATGGAAGAGTGCCCTGGCAAAATTAAAGTTTGCTAATTCATACAGAATGGAGCCATTGAAGAAATTCCAAGCTCATTCAGTAGAAACTAAAGTCCAGCAGATACTAACAGTAGGTTGATAAATATATATGATAGCAGTATTGTATGAGGGTTATATATATAATCTCTTTCTCTGGAGATTTCTTCATATATATACATATTCGCATGTGTGTGTGTGTGTGTGTGTGTGTGTGAATAAATGCCTCCATATATATATATGCATATGGAGACATTTATTCCAGGAATTGGTTCATGCAATTGTCATTAGAACCAGAAGCATTGTGTCATTGGTGCAGGCACAAGTCAGTTAATCAAAGATGTGTAGTCTGCTTGCTAGGTGTCCAGTTCTGCTCCTGGTTTGTAGGAAAGTATAATGCTTTATAGCCCACTAGCCATGTCCATTTCCTTCAAGCTATATATTAATTTATTAATAAACATTGTTAGAAATCTTTGATTTCACTTTCCTAGAGGCCAAAGAGAAAAATCAGTGGAGTGAGAGGCTACAGGGGAGGGTTAGAAGTTAGTTTTAATGTAAGCCCACTGAGCAGGACAGTGACTTGGTACAGGTTCTGAGTCCAAGTAATCTTCACTATAGGAAAACCAAAATATGAATTTTAGTCAATGTATAAATTTTAAAAGGTTTCTTTCCTTTACCTAAGAATTTCTAGAAGTCTTCTTCAAAAAAAATCTTTTTGTGTCTCTCTATTGTTAGAGTAGTAAATTACAACTTAGAGCTTATGTTGATAATGAAAAGTAATTGAACATAATTTGAAAACCAAAATAAATATTCCTCAAAACTGTTACTGAAATAAGTAAGCATATATATATATTATATATATATATATATATATATATATATATATATATTTTTTTTTTTTTTTCCTTTTTTTTGAGACTGAGTCTCCCTCTTGTTGCCTAGGCTGGAGTGCAATGGTGGGATCTTGGCTCACTGAAAATTTCGCCTCCCGGGTTCGAGTGATTCTCTTGCCTCAGCCTCCTGAGTAGCTGGGATTACAGGTGCCTGCCACCATGCCCAGATAATTTTTTGTATTTTTAGTAGAGACAGGGTTTCACTATGTTGGTCAGGCTAGTTTCGAACTCCTGACCTCAGGCAATCCACCCACCTCAGCCTCCCAAAGTGCTGGGATGACAGTTGTGAGCCACTGTGTCTGGCCTAAAATTATTTAATATTATTTAGTGAAGAATATATTTATTTTTAAAAATGTTATATATATTATTTAGATATGTTTTCTACTTGAATTTTTATGTATAGAGAATATTTGGTTTGAAAATAAAAGTATTTTTCTTAAATTTTCTTGAAGGAAAGTCTTAAAGATGTCAAATATGATGATAAAGTCTTCTCTCACTTGTCACTTGAATTGGCAGATCGTGTACTGTTAGCGGTCAAAGAATTTGGGTACCACCGTTATAAGTTCATTATAAAAGTATTATTCATTCAAAAGACTGGCCAAGCAATAAATGTAAGTACCCCATTGATACAGGATCTAGCAATTAAGGCATTTCTCTCTAGTGATTTGATTTTCACTGTGATGACTCAAAGGTATGCCATGGATTTTGAGGTACCTTTTGAATCAAATTATCATTTTGGTAAATATATTTATTTCACTGTAAATTATTTCAAAAGTACAACCCAGCGGGGTGCATTGGCTCATGCCTGTAATCTCAACACTTTGGGAAGCTGAAGCAGGTGGATCACCTAAGGTCAGGAGTTCGAGGCCAGTCTGGCCAACATGGTAAAGCCCCGTCTCTAATAAATTCAAAAATTAGCCGGGCATGGTGGTAATCCCAGCTACTCAGGAGGCTGAGGCTGGAGAATCACTTGAACCTGGGAGGCGGAGGTTGCAGTGGCCTGTGATCATGCCACTGCACTCCAGCCTGGGCAACAGAATGAGACTCCATCTCGAAAAAAAAAAAGAAAGAAAGAAAAAGGGAAGTACAAACCTAGAAGTGGCAATTTGGTACTAATAATTTCTTAAATTGCATGGTTATTCTATTCCTTGATCATATCAGTTTTGACAGTGTAATGTCATTTAAGTTAATTAGTCAGCACATTTATTTTGGGCACTAATGGTGAAAATTAGGTACTAAGGAAAGAGAAAATCATGTACTAAGATGAAAATTAATTAGGTACTAAGGAAAATACAAGGAATTAAAACGATAAAGGAAAATACAAGAATGATTCTCAAGGAGTTTTCACTCTAGTTAAGGAGAGAAAACACCACAATTTGGAATTTAAGGAACTAAAATGATAGGGATAATGTAAACAGCCTGGGTTCTGGAGTCAGATTGCCTCTGCAACACTTGCTGGCTGTGGCCTCAGCACAGTTTCTTCATCTATAAAATGGTGATGATAAAACTGGTTTCCTAGAGCTGTTGTGAAGATTAAATGAAATTATCTGTATTAAAATCCGTAACATAATCACCAGCACAGAGCCCTCAATAAACAGCAAGGTAATTATTAACATTATTTATTAATAAAGAGATAATATCACTAGGCTGTGTAATTACCTAAGGAGTTGATAATGAATATGTGGGCGTTGGAGAGTAAAGAGAGAAAAAATTGTGTTTGGAAGAATCTGTAGAGGTTCCATGCAGGAGAGGACTGCATGATGAAGCATGGGGAAGGGGACCTGGACTGGTAGAGGGGTACTGGTGAGTCAGCAGGAAATAACTGTCCTGGCTCTATGGAGAAGAGAAGCTGCACCACGTATGACATGCACACTTAAGAAACAGGGGTGTTCTACATGGTAAGCGCCATAAAGAATATTAAAGTAGGGATATGATGGAGTAGCAGAGCAGCGATTTGGGATTGTTTAGAGAAGGGGAAACCCTCTGATGTCCAGATAAGAAGGAACCAGCTGTACCAAAGAGTAGGGATGATGTTTCAAGCAGAGAAAAATTCAAGTGCAAAGACCTTGAGGCAGGGATGAGTTGGTGTGCTTGATATGTAACATGTGGAGCTGGACTAGCAGCTAGTAGAGAGTGACATGATGCAGAGTGGGGGAATGTTTCAGCTTATATTATTGCACAGAAAACCACCCCAGAACTAGTAGCTTATAACAACAGCCATACATTTGCTTACTTTCTGTGAGTCAGCTCGGTCTGGGTCAGTTACTTGGCCTTTCTGCTGGTCTCACTGATGTACTTGTAGCCATCTCATGACTTACCTAGGCCTGCAGGTCCAAGATGGCTTCTCTCACTTGTCTGACCACTGGGCTAGCTGTGGGCTCGGCACCTGGGTTCTCCTGCATGTGAGCCAGCATCCTCCAGTAGATTGAGTGGGCTTCCTTAACATGGGAGACTCAGTACAGTGTTCCATGAGCATAAGATCAGAAGCTACAACACCTCTGAAGGCCTTGCTTGGAAGGTTCACAGTATCATATTTTGCAACTCATAGCAAGTAACAATGCCAAGTCTTATTCACAGGGTGGGGACATAAAGTCAACTTCTTAATAGGAGAAGCCATAAAGAATTTGGGCCATTTTCAGCCGGATGTGGTAGCTCACACCTGTAATCCCAGCACTTTGGGAGGCCGAGGCAGACGGATCACCTGAGATCAGGAGTTTGAGACCAGCCTGGCCAATGTGGTGAAACCCCGTCTCTACTAAAAATACAAAAATTACTCAGACATGGTGGCAGACACCTGTAATCCCAGCTACTCAGGAGTCTGAGGCAGGAGAATCACTTGAACTCAGGAGGCAGAGGTTGCAATGAACCAAGATCATGCCATTGCACTCCAGTCTGGGAAACAAAAAAAAAAAAAAAAAGAATTTGGGCCATATGTCTCAAAAAAATAAAAAAGAAAGAAAGAAGAAGAATTTGAGCCATTTTAGAATTTTAGATACTCCACAAATAAGTCAGCTGGAGTCAGATCACATTTGAATTTATATATGGAGAAAAGTAGTTAGAATGGTCCATCACAGCCTACTTGTATAATGAGTGCCATTTTTTCATTTCAAGGCAAGGTTCTCACAAACTTTTTGACTGAAAATCTTTAAAGGGTGAGAAGACTTCCTTGTCCGGACTATGTGACAGAGTTACACTGTATTCAGAGCCACTATACCCCCATTCCCAGGTACCTTCTGCTCCTGGCCCTGGAAACACTGCTAAGGGAACCTCTCCCTGTTTTAGAGAAAGGCCAGCCTCCAATAAAGAAGAAGGATGAGCAGGGGCAGTGTTATTCTCCCGTATCTTTGTGAAAGTGAAAACCAGACAAATTACATATTAAAAATAATTTCTGAGATACTGATGTACTCATTTTTAAAAAACGAGTGTAGATTTGAAAATTACTTCTTAACATATTTATTTAAAGTTGGTCTTTAAAAAATTCTCTCACAGATTGCCAGCAGATGGATCTGGGACGTTGCATGGGACAGCTGGGTTGCAGCGAAACATGAAGCAGATTCCTTCATGGCACTGGTCTTGGTGTTTGCCCTTTATTATGAATAGCTCATTACAGGTACTAAGGAGTGTTTGCTTCTGAACTTTTAAAAAATAAATAGAATTTATATATTTGTGAATCTCATAATAGTTCTAGTTTGCTATATTTTTATTTCTAATTGAGGCCTTTTAACTATATTAACAACAAAGTAGAAGCTAGATTTTTACATTTATACTTACTATTATATTACTAACATAATATTACCCCAAAGTAGTATAAAAGAGGTAGGGGTGTGTGTGTGTATGTATACAAATTATTATAGCAGAATATAGGGAAAATATCATTTTTGTAAGATTTAAGAAAATTGTAATTTGCTACAGGAAATTAAAATGCAACTTTGGAAAGCATCAAATTCAGTAGATGTTAAGATAGGTTTTGGAAATTCCTAATGATATTTTAATACTTTGTATTCATTCATTTGAAAGGAATTACCAAGTTTGAAAGAAAGATGTTATATATTTCATAATTCCCTACTATCCTCCCTCTCCAACCAAACTGCTCACAAATGTGTAGTCAATTTACTAATCTATTAGACTCTGTTAGTCAGGCTCTGTGAGCCTGTTAGGCTCTTTCTTTAGATGCAAGAACTGAAAACTGATTATAATTGTTTAAAGAAATGAGGAAAATTTTATTTCCCAGAGATTTGATTAAGGATCCAGGTTCTATCCAACTTCCCACTCTCCCCAGGACTTCCACGTACATTAATTTTACTTGACAGAATTTAATCATGTTCCCATGACAAGACCAGTCGCAATTCCCACCTTAGGTTTGGGGTTGGAGCCTACCTTTCTCGAAGCACGAGATCATGTGAAAATTGTGGATACTGGTCAGGTACAATGGTTCACTCCTGTAATCCTAGACATGGGAAGGCCAAGGTGGTAGGATTGCTCTAGCCCAGGAATTTGAGACCAGCCTGAGCAACATGCTGAGACTCCACCTCTAAAAAAAAAGGTAAGAAAATTGTGGATCCAATGTACAAATTGGGACTCTTCTAGCAAGGAGGCAGGGTATGCACTTGTGAGAGGCAAGCAATAATGCCTGTGATAATCAGTATGATTTTCATCATTACAGCTGAAAACAACTATGTCAATATTGATGAGTAAAAATACCTGTTAGTTCAGTTATCTACAAACAAGAAGATAAAAATAGCAGAGGAGGATTTCTTTTTCCATTTAGGTTTGATAATGAGTTGGTTTATTCCTGCCTGAATAGATCCAAATGGAGTTTGGCTGAGAAAGTGCATGCAAGTTTGGCCAGAATTATTCTTAGGAAATAACTCCAGCTCCCTTCTGCTGCCTTGTGAAGAAGGTGCCTTGCTTTCCCTTTGACTTGAGCCATGATTGGAAGTTTCCTGAGGCCTTCCCAGCCCTGCAGAAACTAGGAGCAGGGCGAAGATGACTGACTGGAAGCAGGGTTGTATTGGAGGCTCCTATTGAAAAAAACATAAGCATGTGAATTCTTCACTGGCAACCAGGGAACCCAGGTTCTTTCATCAAAATTGACTAGAAGGCTGGCGTGATCTACAGAGAGAAGGAAGAGCAGTGTGGTGCTGTGGCCCACCTGAGAGCCACAGGAGGAAGGGGAACCCCCTCCCCGACGCCCTAGCCAAGGGAGGCAGTGAGTGAGCGTGCTATCCAGCTGGGGAAACAGTGTTTTTTTCCACAGAACTGTGCAACCCACGGATCAGAAGATCCCACTTGCGAACACACGGCACTGGGGCTTAGCATCACAACCCTGGAACACACAGATTCTTACAGCCTCTCAGTTAGAATCTGCTTAAGCCTACTTCCCAGCGGGAGGGGTGACCAACAGTGGCTGTGGCTGCCTGCTGTTTAAGCCATTTGAGCTCCTCAGGGAGGGCAGCAGCCCGCACTGGGACTCACAACTGCTTAACACACTAAGCTCCTGGGTGGGGGAGGGCAGCACCTGTGTCTATCGCTCCAGGCTATGGACTTCCCCTGCTGTATCCAGGGAGGTTGGACAGTTTGGTTCCAAGACTTGTCCCCACAGCCCAGCACACCAGCTGTCGCAGTGTGCGGCTAGAGTGCCTCTTCAGGTCTAACCCTGACCCATCCTTCGTCAGTGGGCGAGGCTTCCCTGCAGCGTCTCCAATAGCTCCAGCCAGAGGCTCAGGGACAGAATTCTGATCTCCCTGGGCCTGAGCCCCTAGCATGAGGGGTGGCTGCAGTCTCTGTGGACCAGCAGACTTAGCTTCTCCTCATGGTAGTTCTGAGCAATCCAGGCAGCCCAGATGAGTGGGTTTCCCCACAGTGAAACACACCCTCTCTACCAAGGGACAGAGTGCTTCATTAAATGGGTCCTGCTCCCCATGCCACCCAACTAGGTGAGACCCTCTAACAGGGGTTGTCAGAAACCCTAAACAAGAGCTATCCTACTGTCATCAGGTTGAAGCCCCTTGAAATTAGACATCCCAGAAGAAGGAGGAGGCACCCATCTTTGTTGCTCTACAGCCTCCTTGAGTGACATCTCCAGGCATGTCAGCGAATCAGATGAATAAGGCCTGAAGTGAACTCCCAGCAAACTGCAGCAGCTCTATCTAAAGAAGAGGGACTTGACTATTTAAAGAAAAACAAACAAGCAGAAAGCAACAACAGTAGCATCAACAACAAAAAAGGCCTCCACAAAAACCCCATCCAAGGGTCAGCAGCCTCAAAGATCAAATCTAGACAAACTCATGAAGATGAGAAAGAATTAATGAACAAAATGCTGAAAACCCAAAAGAACAGAGTGCCTCTTCTCCTCCAAATGATGGCAGTGTCTCTCCACTAAGGAGGCAGAAGTGGATGGAGGATTAGATGGACAAATTGACAGAAGTAGACTTCAGAAGAAGGTTAATAAAAAAGCTATGATGAGCTAAAGGAGCATGTTCTAACCAGATGCAAAGAATTTTGATAAAAGATTAGAAAAATTGCTAACTAGAATAACGAGTTTAGAGAGGAACATAAACAACCTGATGGAGCTGAAAAACATAGCATGAGAGCTTCATGAAGCATACACAAGTATCAATAGCCAAATCAACCAACTGGAAGAACTGATATCAGACTTTGAAGACCACCTTACTGAAATAAGAAATACAGACAAGAATAGAGAAAAAAGAATGAAAAGGAATGAACAGAGCCTCCAAGAAATATGCGATTTCATAAAAAGACCAAACCTGCGATTGATTGGAGTACCAGAAAGAGATAGGGAGAATGGGAACAAGCTGGAAAACACACTTCAGGGTATTATCCAGGATCACTTCCCCAACCCAGCAGGACAGGCCAACATGCAAATTCAGGACATACAGAGAACACCATTAAGATACTCCATGAGAAGATCAACTTCTAAGACACATAATCATCAGATTCTCCAAGGTCGAAATGAAGGAAAAACTGTTAAGGGCAGCCAGAGAGAAAGGCCAGGTCACCTACAAAGGGAAGCTCACCAAACTAATGGTGGACATCTCAGCAGAAACTCTCCAAACCATAAGAGATTGTGGGCCAGTATTCAACTCTTAAAGAAAATAATTTTCAACCGAGAATTTCATACCCATCCAAACTAAGCTTCATAAGCGAAGGAGAAATAAAATCTTTCCAGGCAAGCAAATGATGAGGGATTTTGTTACCACCAGGCCTGCTCTGCAAGAACTCCTGAAAGCAGCACTAAATATGGAAAGGAAAAACCAGTACCAGCCACTGCAAAACACACCACAATATAAAAACCAATGACACTATGAAGAAACTGCACCAACTAGGATGGAAAATAATCAATTAGCATCATGATGACAGGATCAAATTCACACATAATAATACTAACCTTAAATGTAAATGGGCTAAATGCCTCCAGTTAAAAGACACAGAATGGCACATTGGATAAGGAGTCAAGACCCATCAGTATGCTTCATTCAGGAGACCCACCTTACATGCAAGGACACAGGCTCCAAATAAAGGGATAGAAGAAAATTTACCAAGCAAATGGAAAGCAGAAAAAAAAGAAAAAGAAAAAGCAGGGGTTGCAATCTACTCTCTGACAAAACAGACTTAAAACTAACAAATCAAAAAGACAAAGAAGGGAACTACATAATCAAAAAGACAAAGAAGGGAACAATTCAACAAGAGCTAAGTATTCTGAATATATATGCACCCAATACAGGAACACCCAGACTCATAAAACAAGTTCTTGGAGGACTATAGAGAAACTTAGACTCCCATACAGTAATGTGGGAGACTTTAACACCTGACTATTAGACAGATCAATGAGACAGAAAATTAACAAGGATATTCAGGACTTGAACTCAGCTGTGGATTAAGTGGACCTAGTAGACTTCTACAGAACTCTCTACCCTAAATCAACAGAACATACTTCCTTCTCAGTGCCACATAGCACTTATTCTAAAATTGATTACATAATTGTAGGTAAAGCACTCCTCAGCAAATGCAAAAGAACTGAAGTCATAACACACATTCTTTCAGACCACAGTGTAATCAAATTAGAACTCAGGATTAAGAAACTCACTCAAAACTACACAATTTCTTTTCTTCTTTTTTTTTAAGATGGAGTCTCACTCTGTCACCCAGGCCAGGCTGGAGTACAATGGCAGGGTCTCAGCTCACTGCAACCTCTGCCTCCCAGGTTCAAGCAGTTCTCCAGCTCCAGCCTCCTGAGTAGCTGGGACTACAGGTGTATGCCACGACACCCAGCTAATTTTTGTATTTTTAGTAGAGACGGGGTTTCACTGTGTTGGCCAGGCTGATCTCAAACTCCTAGCCTCATGATTCACCCACCTGACCCCCAAAATGCTGGGATTACAGGTGTGAGCCACTGCACCCAGCCAAAACCACACAATTTCATGGAAATTGAACTTGTTCCTGAATGACTCCTGGGGGAAATAATGAAATTAAGGCAGAAATCAAGAAGTTCTTTGAAACCAATGAGGACAAAAAAGACAATGTACCAGTATCTCTGGGACACAGCTAAAACAGTGTTAAGAGGGAAATTTATAGCACTACACGCCCACATCAGAAAGCTAGAAAGATCTCAAATCAACACCCTAACATCACAATTAAAAGAGCTACAGAGGCAAAAAGCTAGCAGAAGACCAGAAATAACTAAGATCTGAGAAGAATTGAAGGTGTTAGAGACACAAGAAACCCTCCAAAAATATCAATGAGTCCAGAAGCCAGTTTTTATGAAGAAATTAACAAAATAGGTAGACTGCTAGCTAGACTAATAAGAAGAGAGAAAAGAATCAAATAGACACAATAAAAAGTGATAAAGGGGATATACCACTGATACCACAGAAATACTACCATTAGAGAATACTATAAACACTTCTATGTCAATAAACTAGAAAATCTAGAAGAAATGGACACATTCCTGGATGCTTACACCCTACCAAGACTAAACTAGGAAGAAGTTGAATCACTAAATAGACCAATAACAAACTCTGAGGCAGTAATTAATAGCCTACCAACGAAAAAAACCCCAGGACCAGATGGATTCACAGCTGAATTCTACCAGAGATACAAAGAGGAGCTGTACCATTCCTACTGAAGCTATTCCAAACAATTGAAAAGGAGGGACTCCTTCCATCTCATTTTATGAAGCCAGCATCATCCTGATACCAAAAACTGGAAAGAGACACAACAAAAAAAGAAAACTTCAGGCCAATATCCCTGATGAACATCAATGCAAAAACTCCAAACAATTGAAAAGGAGGGACTTCTTCCTAACTCATTTATTGAAGCCAGCATCATCCTGATACCAAAAACTGGAAAGAGACACAACAGAAAAAGAAAACCTCAGGCTAATATCCCTGATGAACATCAATGCAAAAGCTCTCAATAAAATATTGGCAAACCGAATCCAGCAGCACATCAAAAAACTTATCTACCATGATCAAGTCAGCTTCTACCCTGGGATGCAAGACTGGTTTAACATATGCAAATCAATAAACTTAATCCATCTCATAGACAGAACCAAAGACGAAAACCACATGATTATTTCGATAGCTGCAGAAAAGGCCTTTGATAATCAAATTCAATATCCCTTCATGTTAAAAACTCTCAATGAACTAGATATTGATTGAACATATCTCAAAATAATAAGATCTTTTTATGACAAACCCACAGCCAATATATTGAATGGGCAAAAGGTGGAAGCATTGTTTTTGAAAACCCGTACAAAACAAGGATGTCCTTTCTTACCATTCCTATTCAGCATAATAGTGGAAGTTCTGGCCAGGGCAATCAGGCAAGAGAAAGAACAAAAGGGTATTCAAATCGGAAGAGAAGAAGTCAAGTTGTCTCTGTTTGCAGACGACATGATTTTATATTTAGGAAACCACATCATCTCAGCCCAAAAACTTCTGAAACTGATAAGCAACTTCAGCAAAGTCTCAGGATACAAAATCAATGTGGAAAAATCACAAGCATTCCTTTACAACAACAATAGGTAAGCAGAGAGCCAAATCTTGAATGAACTCCCATTCACAATCACTACAAAAGGATAAAATACCTAGGAATAGAGCTAACAAGGGATGCGAAGGACTTTTTCAAGGAGAACTACAAATCACTGCTCAAGGAAACAACAGGGGACACGAACAAATGGAAAAACATTCCATCCTTATGGATAGGAATAATCAATATTGTGAAAATGGCTACACTGCTCCAAGTAATTTATAGATTCAGTGCTATTCCCATCAAACTACTGTTGATATTTTTTGCAGAATTAGAAGAAAGTGTTTTAAATTTCATATGGAATCAAAGAAGACCCCGTATAGCCAAGACAATCCTAAGCAAAAAGAACAAGGCTGGAGGCATCATGCTACCTGACTTCAAAGTATACTACAAGGCCGCAGTAACCAAAACAGCATGGTACTGGTACCAAAGCAAACATAAGACCAATGGAGCAGAACGGAGACCTCAGAAATAACACCATACATCTATAACCATCTGACCTTCGACAAACCTGATGAAAACAAGCAATGGGAAAAGGATCTCCTACTTAGTAAATGGTGCTGGGAAAACTGGTTAGCTATATGCAGAAAACTGAAACTGGACCCCTTCCTTACATTTTTTATGAAAATTAACTTAAGATAGATTAAAGACTTAAATGCATAACCCCAAACCATAAAACTCTAGAAGAAAATCTAGGCAATACAATTCAGGACATAGGCATGGAAAAAGACTTCACGACAAAAACGCCAAAAGCAATTGCAACAAAAATCAAGATTGACAAATGGGATCTAATTAAACTAAATAGCTTCTGTGCAGCAAAAGAAACTATCATCAGAGTGAATAGGCAACCTACATGATAGGAGAAAATATTTGCAATCTACTCATCTGACAAAGGTCTAATATCCAGAATTTGCAAGGAACTTAAACATATTTACAAGAAAAAAACAACCCCATTAAAAAGGGGGCAAAGGATAAGAACAGATACTTATCAAAAGAAGACATTTACGTGGCTAACAAAAATATATATTAAACAAAGCCCAACATCACTGATCATCAGAGAAATGCAAATCAAAACCACAACGAGATGCCATCTCATGCCAATCAGAATGGTGATTATTAAAAAGTCAGGAAACATGCTGGTCATGGTGATGCATGCCTATAATCCTAGCACTTTGGGAAGCCAAGGTGGGCAGATATCAAGGTCAAGAGATCTAAACCATCCTAGCTAACATGGTGAAACCCCATCTCTACTAAAAATACAAAAACTAGCTGGGCATGGTGGCATGTGCTTGTAGTCCCAGCTACTCAGGAGGCAGAGCCAGGAGAATTGCTTGAACCTGGGAGGCAGAGGTTGTAGTGAGCCAAGGTTGCGCCACTGCACTGTAGCCTGGTGGCAGAGCAAGACTCCATCTCAGAAAAAAAAAATAGATGCTGGTGAGGCTGTAGAGAAATAGGAATGCTTTTACACTGTTGGTGGGCATGTAAATTAGTTAAACCATTATGGAAGACAGTACAGTAATTCCTCAAGGATCTAGAACCAGAAATACCATTTGACCCAGCAATTCTAATACTGGGTATATACCCAAAAGAATATAAATCATTCAATTATAATGACACATACACATGTATGTTTATTTCAGCACTATTTACAGTAGCAAAGACATGGAGCTAACTCAAATGCCCATCAATGACAGACTGGATAAAGAAAATGTGGTATATATACACCATGGAATACTATGTAGCCATAAAAAGGAACGAGATCATTGAGATCATGTCCTTTGTAGAGACATGGATGAATCTGGAAACCATCATTCTTAGCAAACTAACAAAGGAGCAAAAACCAAACACTGCATATTCTCACTCATAGGTGGGAGCTGAACATTGAGAACACATGGACATAGAGAGGGGAACACCACACACCAGGGCCTGTTGTGGGTGGGAGTTGAGGGGAGGGAACTTAGCGGTTGGGTCAACAGGTGCAGCAAATCACCATGGCACATGTATACCTATGTAGCAAACCTGCACGTTCTGCACATGTATTCTGTTTTTTTAGAAGAAATTAAAAAAAAAAAAACATTTTTATCATTTTCTTACTATTTAAACCAATTCTGTTAGTAAACTAAAATTCTCTGAGAGTTTCCATCTTGCAACTGTATATCAGAACAACTGTTCTTTCATAATAAAATAAAAATATGCTTGGTGGAAAAAAAATCACTCCACCATTATACAGAGCATACATGTCGTACTTGTAGCCAAAAAATCTCTAAAAGAGGAGTAATTGATGCAAACTTTGACCACAGAAAATTTCAGTAATAAGAAACCTATGCAATATGCCATATCATGAAATGTGCCTTCCTGATGAACTTGTCAGGATGAATTAATTGCAAAATATACTACCTAGTAATTGACTTGACTGCTTCATAGACTTGTTTGTAAAATGAGACATACCTTTTTCCTAAGATTTGTATGTGAATTAAAGTAAATAATATGTAATCAAGCACTTGTGCACATTTATTCTTACTAAGTCTGACATCTCCAAATTACCTTTAGCTCTGTTCTTTCTCTTACCCTTCTCTAAATCCCCATATATACTTAGTTGTTAAATTCTATAGATGTTAATTTTTTGAAGTGGCTCAAAATAGCTTCAGGTACTCACTTCTCTCAAATCTGTTTCAATAGCTCCTTTCTTTCCATGATTCATTTATTATTATTTTTTTGTTCAACAGAATCATGCATCTACTATGTTCTAGGCACTGTGTGAGATGTAGATTGTACTGTGGTGAAAAAACAGACAATGCCCTTGACCTCACTGAATTTCTTTTGTATTGGGGGTATTCAGCAACTTACACCTCTTTTATAGTAAATGCTTCCAAGAATAAGCCAGGGAGAAAACCCAATGGGCCTATTTTTCTTTGCCATAAGTCTCATCTACATACCTTACATGTAAAACTGAAGGAGTTTTCATCTTGGAAGTGTAACTTCGCATCACTCCTTGCCTCAAAACCCCTCAGTGGTTCTTGATTGCCTTGTGCATGAATATCAACTCTTCCGCCTACTTTTAAGGTTCTAGATTGTCCCTAATATAATACTCTGCTATTGTCTGAGGTTAAGTGGATTCCAGGAGCATGATAAACATTTCAGATCCTAGCAACACTTGTTACTACCAATCCAAGGTCTTTCTCGCTGCTTCTCCAGGTTGGGTTAGATGCCTTCCTTTGTCCTCTCATAATATCGTGTATTATTGCCTTTCTTCTACCATAACACCCCTTTCCTTCTCTTCTTTCCCAATATCCTATGTTGAGACGTGTATCAAAAAAACCTCTGCCCTGCTACCATCAGCCTCTTTCCCCATTCCACCGAGGCTACTTCACCAGGATCCTATAAAAGGTGGAATCACCTGGCTCCATCAGACTATCATGCTAAATATTCAAGTACATAACCTTTGAAGCATTTGCCCACTGTGAAAATCACTCACATGAAATACCACATAAACTTTTCCTTCAGTCAAATCTGAACATCCCACTCATCTGACTTCTTGCTTCTCTAAGTGTTTCAGGGTGGGTTATGGAACTTTCTTTATGTGGTTCATTTTGAGTTCCTTTCCTTAAAAGCAATCTGACTCTTCCCTGAAGAGTGCCACTGCAGTCCTGTTGAAGGAAAATAATTACAAAGAGACCAAATTTACATTTTCAGCCAGTAAATTCTGGTTTCATAATTTATGAATTGATTAATGTTAAGAGATTAGTGAAAGTGGCTGTGACAAAAGGGTGAAGAGGTCCGCAGCAAGTGATGCTGCTACACTTTGTATTAAAGAATTCCTGGGAATTCTTCACAAGATTGAAAATGCAAAGATAAAATGTTGTAAGCTGATCTAAACTTAGAAAGCAGAATGACAATTTATCAATACAGAAGATTAAGTAATAGTATGAGAAGAGGCAAACACAGTTCACACTACTATTGGTAACATTTTTTGTTTTCTTTTTTTTTTTTTTTTTTCTTACAAAGAATAAAGACTAATTCTCCATGTTTCTCATGTTTTAAATTATGGCATACTAAATAAATTAGTTTTACAACTTAAAAAATTCCTGATATATTTCTACCTAGCAGTAAGAGAGTTTTGGGTGTTTCAACAAAAGTTCTTAAGTGTCACTGAACAATTTTAATTTTTCTCTTTGATTAAGATCACCTTGCACGATTTCAACTTCCACAGTCATTTTTGTAGTCCTGTTCTACCATGCCAAGCTAGGACTGGCTGTATGCTAGTTTCTCAGTTCCTTAACCAACTCACATTCAATTGCCTTTACTTCCTTTTACCCCTCTAGACCTTGCTATCGCTAATATTAGTATGACCTCTGAAATCTTTATTTCAAGCAAGTTATTCTCATGCAGTCATTTCCTGTCCTTTCAGCTCACCACCTCTAGTACCCTGAAGACAGCCACTCTTCAATCTTATTGAAATTGCCAGTTCATTGGCTTTTGTCACCATTTATAGCCCTCTAATTTGCTTCCTTATTCAGCTTACATTTCATGGCTCATCATTATAATCACTCCTTTCCAAACACACTCCAATTTTTTTGTCTCTCTTCCTCACCTAGAAAACTCCTCCAAATGAACCCTGTTATCTGCTTTGTCCAAGCCTCAATCCAGGTAGCCAAATTTGACTGAGAACCTCACAAAGGCAGACTGACTAGTTTCACTTTAAATTCATGACCACAAGTCTCAAGTAGGCAAAGCACTTGGCATCCTGGAAACTGCTTTCTTGCTCTCTGACACACCTTCTTCGTCCTTAAACCTTCTGTATCTCTCTCCTTTACTCAATTGTCAGCTGATTTTCCCTTTATATTTCATTAAGGAAAGAAAGAATGTCAGAAATAAAAACCCTTCAAGTTTTCCACTCACCTGCTTGCAGCTGCAGCCACTTTCTGTCTTTCCTGTTAGAATGGGTGGATTCTGCTTCTCATCTAATACCTGTGCTCTGGGGCCCATTCCTTCTTGCCTTACAAGCTGCCTTCCTGTAGCATTTCCTCTCTCTGCTCAATCATGGTTTTCCACCTTCGGACTCAGTCATTCTTGTTAGTATACCAACAGTTTTCCATCTTAAAAACATTGCTAACCACCTCTCCAGATACTCTCTTTCTCCATGACTTTTAATAATAAAACTTCACAGAAGAGAGTTGTCTATACTCTGGCTCCAATTCCTAGTCTCCCATTCCTCCCCTCATCTGCTTCAATTTAATTTCTGAAACCACCACTTTGCTGAAATAGCTTGAAACAGTCAAGATAGTTAATTACCTTCAGGTTGCTAAATACAATGGCTACTTCTCTGTCAACTTACTAACTTCTCCATTGAGAGAGGCGACCAATTCCTTTTAAAAACACTCTCTCCTTTCAGTTTACAGTACTTTACACTCAGTTTTCTTCTTTTTCCTTCTTTGTCTTACTTCCACAAGTTGAATACCTTTGGACTTCTTGGTTTTGGGCCTTATTTTCACCTATATCTGCATAATCTAAGTGGTCTCATTCACTTTCATGGTTTTTTCCCCGCTTATGACTGTATTTCCAGGGCCTAACTCAGGGTGTAACTTACTAAACAATAAGGCAGTATGTGATTAATGAACAGTTTTTTATATCTCCATCATTTAACATAGTTCTCAGTTAATATTTGGCTTGCCATAAAGTATTTGTGGAATAATTGAATGGTCATTATTATTCTTACCATACAAATGAGGAAATGGAGGGTCCGAGATATTAAATAATTTACCTATGGTCACACAGCTAGTAAGTGGCACATCTGGGATTCAAACCAAAGTCTTAACTCTAAATCCTTGTTCTCTCCATTACATCATAGTACCTCCCTACGTATTTGGTCCTTAACTCCTAGAATCCACCTTCATTTACCTTATTCTTATGGCAAACTGGAATGATTGATGTTCCTGAATATGTCTATTTCCCCCCCTCAGCCTGTTTTGGGCTTGAAACCCAATTTCTACTTCCATTGCCCATCTACCTGTATCTTTCCTACCTGTCTTTAAAGCAGTTTTCAAATTCTATGTTAACCTTGAAATCTCCAATTTTTTAGTTGCTAGCAAACTCCATTTTTTTTAGTCGCTAGTTGTCTTCCACCTAAGCTGCTTTAAAGTACAATTATATATTTGTACCATATTCTATTAGTGTTGAAGCTGCCCATAGGATCCCAATCTATACAGTGCCTCCTTAATATTTTTCCTTGCCTTGCACATTGGAAGACTGAATCAGTGTTTGTTGACTCCGGAATAAATTTGCATTTGATCTTGTCAACCTAAATAACAGACAGGTTTGCCAAAACACGACAAATTTATTTGAGTAGACATTGCAATGTGCAATAAGGTGCCATAGTAAACTACAGGTGCATCGAGGGAGGTAAAGCAAGACAAGGGGTTTACAAGGAAAAGTGAGGATTACCTAAGTTGTTTCGAAACAATTATCCTTGGCTATAAAGATCAATGACGAAGGGGATGCCAGTGCAAGATTGGACGGGCAGTAGCTGTGCAAATGTCCTTAAAGTATTTTTTGTGTAGTTTTGTGGCCTTTGTGCAAGGTTGTGGTTTTGGCAGTTTTTTTGTGATAATTCTTGATATCAGGCCATTATTAGTGAGAACCTTCCCTTCGTGGCTTTCCTTCACTGCATTTTGTAACAGGTTTCACGATGTAGGTAGCTGAAGAGTTTTTTTTTTTTTAACGCTGAACTCTATCCGGAGAATCTGACCGAGGGTCCTGATGGATGAAAACAATTTAGCTGAAGGATGCCGTTGCCTCTTGGCAGGTCGGGACAAGGAGTGCAGTGGAAGCTTACACCTGCAGGGGGCAGGACTGAGGCAGTAGGGCTGGGCTGGCCTCAGCTGAGATCGAAGCTGCAGGGCTCGAAGGCCTGGCGCCGTCGGCGGTGACCTGTCTGACCTGAGCAAGCGAGCCAGGCTGGGCCGGGCTGCTGGTCAACGTGGCATCCCAGAAATAATCCCTTTATCTTCCCGAAGTGTTGCTGCTGAGCGTAGGCAACAGTAAGGAATGGAAAGTGAGCGGGACTGTCCTTTAAATCTGAGCACGTTCTCTACCTTCCAGAGCGAGTCATCTGCAGGCGCAGGTAATGGAGGCCGTGATGTCAGCGGCAGACTGGCCGCTCGGGGCCCAGGCTCGGCTCCTCAGTGGTCCTAGAAGAGCCCCGGCGCGGCCAAGAGCAGTAATAAATGCAGCTGAAACACGCCGGCTCCCGCGTTCTCCTGGGGGCACCTGTCAAGCCGGCCTTCAGGCCTCTCGCCGGCTCCCCGCCAACCGCGTCCTCGGCGGAGGCATCAACCGCGCGGGAACGCAGAGACACGCGGGCCGAATCTCGGCGACCTTTTCCCGCCGAGCCTTCCCCAGGCTCCTTGGCGGGCGCCTTCAGCCCCCCGGGGCAACTGCGGATGCCCTGGGAAGCGCGGCCGGGACAGGTGGCTCCGCGGCTCTCTTCCGGCGCGCCAGCGAGAGGGGCGGCCCGAGAACAAAGGCGGGCGAGGGGCGGTGACTGCGAGCGCGCAAAGGCAGAGGCCGGGCAGTCCCCGAGCGGCTTCCGGGGCACGGCGACCCCCGGCAGGGAGGGGGCAGGGCGGGGACCCCCAAGAGGGGCGGGGCGAGGCGAGGCAAGGCAAGCGCCGCGGGGCGCGGAGAGGGGAGGGAGCGAGGGTGACGCGCGGAGGGGCCGGGCCGGGCCGGGCTGGGGGCCGCGGGGAGGGGGCGGCTGCCAGTGCGCCAAGTGGAGACGAGCCGGGCCGGGGCGGGCCGGAGGGCGGGCGGGAGGTGGGGCGCGCCGCGGGCTGGTAGGAGCCGCGGCCGAGTACAACGCCGGGCCGTGGGGAGCCGGGCGGCGGCGGGGCCGAGGCAACCGCGGGTCTGGGGAGCGGCGGGGCTGAGGCAGCGGCGGAGGTGAAGGGAGCCGCGGCGGCAGTGAGGCCGGCGGCGGAGCTGTGGGGGGCGGCGGCCGGGCGGGTCGGGTTGACGTGAGGAGCGCCGCCGCCGCCGGGCGTCCTCCATTCCGGCCCACATCCCCGCGCCCTCCCAGCCTCCGGCGCCCTCCCGCGCGGGCGGCGCGCTGGCGGCGGCCATGGCGGTGGCGGCGGCGCTGGCGGGCCGCGGGGCGCGCGGCGGCAGGGGCCGGCCCCCGGGCGGGCGGGCGGAGGGGGCGGGGCCGGGGCGGCGGGGGGCCCGCGCGGTGGCGGCGGCGGCGGCGGCGGCGGCGGCCGGGACGAGGCGGAGGCGACGGCGGCGGCGGCGGCGCGGGGCGCTCGGGTTGATGGCGGCGGCGGCGGCCGGGCCCGGGGCGGCACTGTCTCCGCGGCCGTGCGAAAGCGACCCGGCCACTCCCGGAGCGCAGTCCCCGAAGGTGAGGAAGCGGCCGGCGCGACCCGACCCCAACTCTGATCCTCTCCGGGGCCGGGGCTCCGCGGTCTCGGCCGAGTCCCACCGGCGGCCGACCGGCGTCTCGGGGGCGTGGGCCACAGGCCGTGCGCTGCCCCTGAGACCCGCGGTGGTCGGCGAGACGGGGCCGGGAGAGGAGCCCACGGCCCCTAGCGAGCAACAAGTGCGGGCGGGCGGGCGATGCGGCTTCCCTGAAGTTGGCGGCCGGCCCGTTTGACGAGATCGTCTCCCAGAGCCTCTTCCCTGGCCGGCTGCGGGACGGAACGCGCCCGGGGCGGAGAGACATGTCCTCGGAGGGGCCTGCAGACGCGCGCGTTCCCTCCGCCTTCATTCCGTGCATAGTTCGCTGAAGGGTTTGAAAGCCTACGGCAAAAACCGGGCGAACGAAGTGGAAAATCGACCCCGTTAGTGAACTTAGTGTAATTAAGTTAATACACAAGCATCCGGATGTTTTCAGCGGAAGTCTTTTTTTTAGGCTTTGCACTGCTGTGAGGTGACAAGAACTTGGTGTTTGTGGGGAAAATGGACACGAGCAGCAGCTTGTCACGCATCAGAACGTTTTGGTTCTAAAGTTAGGCTAGCAGTTTGTGACAGAAGGTTGGAAGGGAGGAATGATGTTTTAAAAACCTCAACGCTTGAAATTGGAAAGCTGAAATTAGAAGGCGGCGGGGACAGCCTTGGCGCGGTGTGCGCTGTGCGGTGTGCGCGGTGGCCGGGGAGGCCGTCCTGGGGCAGCCGAGCGGGGCTGCGCCTGCCCGGGAGCTCTTCCCGTCGCGCAAGTCCTTCGTGCTGTCAGAGAAAGACTCCCGCCAATGGAAGTAACTAGATTGTACGACTGAATGCACGTTCTTGCACTTCCAGCATTTGACGTCTGGCCCGGCACCTGGAGGGCACTGAGTCACTGAGCCAGTGCCCCCTGAGTGCATGCTTGACCCTTGAACCTTAGGAAGGATGTGATGCATAGAAATTCATCTAATCTGTGGGTGGAAACCACCTGTAACTCTGGAAGGCACATCTTCGATTTACTACATTTGAGAGTCTTTGAAAACATGGGCTTCTCTATCAGTATTGCAGTTGCAAGGAAATTCTTACCTTATTCCGTCACGTATTGGGAACAATATTGCTGTTACTACCTACCCCTAGAAAAAGGCCCGCTGCCTACATGCTCACTTTATGTAATAATGCCTTTGCCTAGAATTTATAGTAGTAATTTAAAACACTATGTATAAAATTGTGGTCTCAGCTTTTTTGAGCACCTCACGTTTTTAACTTTCTTTTTATTTTGTGTGTACTTGAGTGTCTCGGTTTTTTAGCTAAAGGGAAATATGCTGAAGTTTAAGGACATAAAAATCATTAAAAATTTCACAAAAAAGATAAAAAAATGGAATGTTTAAAATGAGTTATGTTGGAAGTACTGAATATGAAATGTTGCAGTTGTGATACATGCAAATTTTCAGAGTAGATTTAGACTATGCAGAGGTCTTTCATGAAATGCTTATGAGGTCTGAAAAAGAATGTCTATTTTACTATTTGGAAAAGAACCAGTAAATTTCTAGGAGCTAGAGACATTTGAGACTTTATTATCATAATCATTTTAACTAATATTTATGAGATAATTATTTGCTAGTTCTTGTTGTAAGTGCTTTTAATATACTAGCTCATTTAATCATTGAATTAGCCATGTAATGGGGGCAATATTATAGTCTCAAATTTTCAGATTGGAAAATGCTCACAGAAAATAACCCCAGCTAGTGAGTGCCCACTGAGAACCCAGGCTGTCCAGGTTTGGCATGCCTTGGCACTATACCATATTGCCGCTTTATATTCTTTTGCAGGATTGCTTTCATTTTAATATGTAGCAAGAGGACCCTGGTATTTAGTAAAATTGGATTCGAGTTAAAAGCAATATTACATTTTTACAAAGTATCCTTTTTAGACCTTAAGCCTTGGCTAATATGTAAATAAATCAATTTCCTAACGTCTGATACTTTTACTGAGTGAGATGGTTGAATTTATAACCTTGATATTCTTGCCACATAATGGATTGCAATTAAAATCTATAAGCTTCTTAAAAAAAAAATCCCCTCCCTCTCTCAACCCTCTTCTTGGTTTGTGTGTTGCTGTATTATAGATTGATGACCCTTATTAGGGTATATTTTTGCTAAATTATAGCAATGTAAGAAGAAAAGTGAATAGTTAGAATTGGAAATCTGTTTTCAGTCTTGTATGTCCCCTTTTCACAGGGACATAAATGCCGAAAGTAGTCAAAATTGTCCTATAAACTGGCGCCAAGTTGAATTGAGAACTGTAAATGGTCCATACGTTTTTTCCCCCAGCTTGGGTAGGAGAGTTTGCTTTAATCGTAGAGTGATGCAGCAGTTTTATATGTTTATGAAGAGCAGAAAGCATTTTAACCTCAGTTGGTGAGAAAGCAAAAGCAGGTTTACATTTACAGGTTAATTGAAAATGTTCTTATTTTGATTGGATTGAAGATCAGTTTTAAATTGTATTCCAGGTGTTGCTCATGCCAAACTTTTGGTCCCTTTCAATTGTAATATGAACTTAATATTTGTATGACTTGTCCTTGGACAGTCTTTCAGTTATTGAGACTTACTGTTCTTTTATTCTTTCTCTAATTATTATTTTTGAATCTTTTAAATGTTTAGGATGACAATGAAGATAATTCAAATGATGGGACCCAGCCATCCAAAAGGAGGCGAATGGGCTCAGGAGATAGTTCTAGGAGTTGTGAAACTTCAAGTCAAGATCTCGGGTACTGTCATTTTTCTGGTTATTAATATTTTTTGTGATGTTTCTCTTTGCGATAACATCCTCTTCCCTTTCCCCCAGCTCTGGCAAAGACAATTATTAAAAATTGTAGCGTATTTTCTTACTGTTTTGTAATGTGCTACCAAAATTGGTCTTGGTACTGAATGTAATTAAAAAACAATTTTATGATAGTAAAACACATAATATGTAAAATTAATCATTTTAACAGTGCAATTCATGGGCATCAGTTACGTTTGCAGTGTTGTGCAGCCATAACCACCATCCATTTCCAAAATTTTTTCACTACCTTATCTATACTTTATAAGCATTAAGCAATAACTTCCCTTTTTCCCTCTACCCAGCCCCTTGCAACCATCATTCTACTTTCTATTTCCATAAATATTACTACTTAGTTACTTCTTATAAGTGGAACCATAAGAAGTGGAACCATGAAATATTTGTCCTTTTGTGTCTGGCTTATTTCTCTTAGAACTTTGAATATCTTCAGAGTTCATTCTTGTAGCATATGTCAGAATTTTGTTCTCTTTTTAAGACTGAATCATATTCCATTTTATGTATATACTGCATTTTGTTTATCCATTTGGATGTTGATGGGCATTCAGGTTTCCACCTTCTGGCTAAGGTGAATAATGGTACAGTGAGCATTGGTCAGAGTTTGTGTTTTCAGTTTTTCTGGGGATGTGTATGTAGGAGTGGAGTAGCTGGATTACATGGTAATCCTATGTTTAACTTTTTGAGAAACTGACAAACTGTTTTCCATAGGGGTTGCACCAGTTTACATTCCTACCAGCAATTCACAAAGTTTCCAGTTTCTTCATGTTTCTCACCAATTTGTTTTTCATTTTTAAAAAGAATAGCTATTCTAAAAGGTGTGGAGGGATATTTTACTGTGATTTTGATTTGCATTTCCATAATGCCTAGTATGTTGAACATCTCTTAGTCTGCTTCTTGGCCATTGTATTTCTTCTTTGGAGACATGTCTATTCAAGTTCCTTGTCCATTTTTCATTTGGGTTTTTTGTTGTTGTTCAGTGTTTTTTTATATATTAATACTTCATCAAAAATATGATTTACACATATTTTCTTTATTCTATGAGTTGTCTTTCACTCTTGATAGTGTCCCTGTACAAAATTTTTAATTTTGATGAAGCCCAAATTTTTCATCTGTTTTTTTTCTTTTGTTGCTTGTGCTTTTGGTGTCATGTAAGAATCCATTGCCAAATCCAAGTTTGTGAAGATTTCTATGTTTTCTTCTAAGAGTTTTCTAGCTAGCTCTTATATTTAGGTTGTTGATCCATTTTGAGTTGTGATATGAGGTAAAGATCCAATTTTATACTTTTGCATGTGGATACCCAGTTTCCCAGCACCATTTTTGAGAACACTGTTCTTTTCAAAGGTTACTTTTTAAACGGATAGATGCATAACATATTGTTACTTTCCCGTGTCTAATTTAGAGGTTGAATTGGCCCAGATCTTGAAATCTTTACTCTGTTATTCAGGATAGAGATCAACTGTGATACCCTGGCACCTTTAAACTAGGTTTATCCTTTGCTTCTGGGTTTGTGGAGTATCTGAGAACAAATAATTATGGTTTTTGGCATGATGCTTTGAGATACAGGTTTTTAAGAGTTCTGTTTTCTTAGCTATTTATGACTCACTGAACAGTAGACAAGAGACAGAAGTAGTTGATTGTTCCTTGGGTGGATGAAATACTGGCTATGCATTTTTAACCTAAGAGAAAGAATTCAGAGCTGATACCATCACCTTGCTTTGTCCTCATAGGTCCTTTAAACTAAAAATGCCTTTGTTCTTAGCAATTGAGATTCTTGGTTCTTCCCAATATATAAAGGAATGTTATCTTCATTGTACCTTTTTGACTTGGTAGACCAGATAATTATTTCTCCTCCTTGTAGCTGTTTTGTAATTTTCTTTGATATACAGGAAGTCAAGTCATAGCATACAAATAATTTAAATACTTAAAATAGTTTTCAAAATATCCTCAATCAAAGTGATTAAAAGTTAATGAAAGCCAAATTTAATGCATAATATATATTTCTGTACTTAGCTTTAGTTACTATCCAGCAGAAAATTTGATAGAGTACAAATGGCCACCTGATGAAACAGGAGAATACTATATGCTTCAAGAACAAGTCAGTGAATATTTGGGTGTGACCTCCTTTAAAAGGAAATATCCAGGTACTAGTTTATATAATTAAATCTAATTTATAATTAATAGTAATTCTTTATGATACACTGTCAACTTCTGAATTTTTCTCTATATTATAATATATTTTATATTCTTGTGCTTGCTGTTTTTTTTTTTTTTTAAAAAAAAAAAAAGACTAAGGGTCTCATTCTGTCACCCAGATTGGAGTGCAATGGTGCAATCGTATCTCACTGCAGCCGTGCACTCCTGGGCTAGCTGTCCCTATGCCTCAGCCATCCAAGTATCTGGGACTACAGGTGTGCACCACCATGCCTGGCAAATTTTTTAAATTTTTATTTTGTTAGAGATGAAGTCTTGCTATGTTGCCCAGTGTGATCTCAAACTCGTGGCTTCAAGTTATCCTCCTGCCTCAGCCTCCTGAATTGCTAGGATTACAGGTGTGAGCCACCATGCCTGGCTGATTTAAATTTATTATCATTCAGCATCTCTATTCATTATTGATATAATCTATGTCTCATAAACTGATTTAAAAGCAAAATGGGAAAGGTGAATTTCCTGGGGAAAATTTTAGAAAAAAATTATTTTATAGACAAGTTTTGGATTTTTACCATTGTCCCTTGATCTAAGGAATAGAATTAGCTATATGAACCATATCTGAATTTGAGAAAGGCTGTTCCTCATTAACTAGTCTAGTTATTTATGTTACCTTATTGTTTTGGATTATTCTATTTTTGATTTATTCTAACTTTTGTATCTTACTGAGTTTTATTTCTTGAATTTTATTTCTTGAGTTTGTACTATTTTTCTGTAGTCCCTTTAACATTTGGAGTATGTAATATGAATACTTTTAAAAATCAAGTTTTTTAAGCTTTTAAAAGTTTTACAAATGCATAATGTTTTGCTGTTTTTAATAGTCTTTTGATCTTTTTTTTTTTTGGAGATTTAGAGCGACGAGATTTGTCTCACAAGGAGAAACTCTACCTGAGAGAGCTAAATGTCATTACTGAAACTCAGTGCACTCTAGGTAAGAATAGCTTGTAATGTGAATTTTTCAAGCTGAACATTTACAAGATGATATTGCATTAAGTTTCTCTCCTAAAATGTTTTACAAAGTTAATAAAATAAATTGAACTATTTAACTACATTGTTTACTTCATTTTTGATTATTGTTAAAATGCAAAGGAGAATGAAGCTTGAACACATATATAGTTCCTGACTCATGATCGTTCAACTTCACGATGGTGTGAAAGTAGTGCATATTCAGTAGAAACCATACTCCGAGTGTCCATCTTTTGACTTTTTTTTATAATATTTAACAAATCGCATGACATACTCAACACTTGATATTAAAATAGGCTTTGTGTTAGAGGATTTTGCCCAGCTGTAGGCTAATGTAAGTTTTCTGAGCATGTTTAAGGTAGACTAGGGTAAGCTAAGATGTTTGGTAGGTTAGGTGTATTAAATGCTTTTCTTTTTAGAATAGTTTCAACTTAGGATGGGTTTATCGGATGTAACCCCACTGCACGTTAGGATTACCTGTATTCTATAACAGTACAATTGTCTAGTAATTTTTACAGAGTTTTCAGAGTGTATTTTGTATGCAAAGCTTGGAGAATTTTTTTTTAAAGTTATGGGTTCTTTGTTGAGTGTAGTGGTGTGTGCGTGTAGTCCCAGCTACTTGGGAGGCTGAGGGAGGAGGATCACTGGAACAAAGGAGTTTGGGGCTGTAGTGTGCTGTGATCATGTCTCTGAATAGCCACTGCATTCCATCCTGGGCAATATGGCGAGACCACATCTCTAAAATGCAAAAAGGCAAATTTTATTCAATTTTCAGTTCTGTATAATTATGTCCATGTTTTATTTGTAGTTTTACTTTCACAACATTTTAATGCAGCATGGCTACTTTTTAATATAAATTCATGGGAGTGCATTTCAGCAGTTGGTGAAATCCGATACTGTGAGTTTTGAATTGTCTCCATGGAGAGTGTGTGTGTGCTGATGTTTTCGGTGAAGTTTTAAGGAATTTCAAGACTGGGAACTATAATAACGTTGAATTTTTTTTTTAACGTATCCAATATTTTGTAGTACTTGTTAGTAGTTAGTGTATTTTATTATTTCACCAGTTATTTCTAACTGAAGGGATATATGTTTAAAGCACATAGAATCTTAAAAATAAACTTGTTTGGTTGAAAAATGGATATATTTGCCTTGTGCAGGATAATCTTTTAATTGCTTAGATTTATGTTATGAATATTAAGTTTAATTATTTTCAGATGTACCAAGATATTTTGCTTTGGCCATTGGAAAACCCATTAAAATGGAGCGGTTTGAAGAAGTAAATTTTGAAGAGTACTTTTGTTCACTTATTCTTAAAAGGGCTTATTTTTTTGTTTTTTGTTCTAAAATAGGTTTAACAGCATTGCGCAGTGATGAGGTGATTGATTTAATGATAAAAGAATACCCAGCCAAACATGCTGAATATTCTGTTATTCTACAAGAAAAAGAACGTCAACGAATTACAGACCATTATAAAGAGTATTCTGTAAGTAACTGAGGTGACTAGCGTATTTTATTTGGGTTGGGGAAAATGACATTTTATAAAGTTACATGTGACTTCCAACTGTTTTTCTTTTTTTCCAGCAAATGCAACAACAGAATACTCAGAAAGTTGAAGCTAGTAAAGTGCCTGAATATATTAAGAAAGCTGCCAAAAAAGCAGCTGAATTTAACAGCAACTTAAACCGGGAACGCATGGAAGAAAGAAGAGCTTATTTTGACTTGCAGACACATGTAGGATAACTTAAATTTAGTAGTCTCCGAACTTAGTTTCTTACTTGTTATTGCAGAGCGCCCATTACCCCCTTGATCATTATTTTTTGGACCACCTATGTGTTCTTTTTTTTTTTTTTGAGACAGTGTCTCACTCTGTAGCACAGGCTGGAGTGCAGTGGCATGATCTTGGCTCACTGCAACCTTTGCCTCCCGGGTTCAAGGGATTCTCCTGCTTCAGCCTCCCCAGTAGCTGGGATTACAGGCACCTGCCTCCACACCCAGTTAATTTCTCATAGTTTTAGTAGAGATGGGGTTTACCACTGTTGTCCAGGCTGGCACCTATGTGTTCTTTTCCTCCTCAGAACTTGAGATATTATTTTTAATGATGTGCTTAATAATCAGTTTACATTTTTTGTGAGATGTCTTTTGCTTTATGATTGATATTTTACTAAATGAAACTAATAATAGTGACATGTCATACTTGCTATGTGTCCCAAGAGTTTTTAAAATAGATTTGCATGTTAATTCTCAAAGTAACCATGTGAGGTTGGAAGTAGGATTACTTCCATTTAATAGATAAATAAATTGAGCTAGAGAGGTTTTATAAGCTACTCAGATCACTCTGCTGTTAAGTACTGAGCAAGAGATCCACTGCCATTCCTTGGCAGTTCTTCTCATGGAAAATAGGCCTCTGAAATGATAATATATAGAAAGAACTGAAAGCACCAACTGTCCTCCTAGGGAATAGCTCCCAAAATTTTAGCTTTTTTTGGGGGAAGTGGGCATGCAGTGGAGAGCATCTGGGGACTCTTTTCCTACAGCCTGAGTTTTAGCATGGAATCAATTTTGTGTTTCTCTTTATGTTAACATAGGTTATCCAGGTGCCTCAAGGGAAGTACAAAGTTTTGCCAACAGAGCGAACAAAGGTCAGTTCTTACCCAGTGGCTCTCATCCCCGGACAGTTCCAGGAATATTATAAGAGGTATTAAATCTTAGTTACAGTTGGTATCGGCTCTTGGTAAGGGGTTTCAGAGCCTTGTGTACTTGCCTCCCAACAATTTTGAGGTCTGTAGATATCACCATAAGATATTGCATAGGATTTGTGTTGCTGTTCTGTATCTTCTCTGGTTCTGTGGTAAACAACACCCTGTAGTCAGAATTTGAACATATGCTGATGAAGTCTGGATGTCCTGTCTTTGCCCATTCTCTTTGGATTTGTCATAGATAGATGCTGGGTGTTCTGTAGCACCTCACTGCTCAGAGTATGTCCCGTGGTCCGGATCACTATTATTTCTCAGAAGCTAGTTGGAAATGCAGAATCTCAGGCTCAACCCTAGACTTATGACAGAGTCTGCATTTTAACAGATGTCTACATGATTTATGTGCAGGTTAGAGTTTGAGAAACACTGACTTTCGTTGCAGGCAAGAAAAGAGAGGGGCAGGGACGGGCACCTGAGTGCCCCAGCCACATTGCTGACCCAGCCTGGCTGCTGCTGTCAATCTGGACCCTAAATACTACTTTCCTCCTATTCCGAAACTGAATATTACTGAAAAAAACAGGGCTAATGGATTCATTTTGTTTTCAAGTCTCAACTTTTACTTCAACCTTAAACCTTATTCTGGAACCATATGTTCTTCAGAATAGACTATATTTTTAGAGAATAGAATTTAAAGTACAGTATCATAACTTGCCATTTGAAAGTCAAATCTTGGGCAGAAATTAAAAAAAATTAATTCAAATTTGAGTCATAAGCAGAAATATTTTAAAAGTTTTGCTTTTTTTTTTTTTTTTTTTTTTTTTTTTAAACAGAGTCTCACTCTGTTACCTAGGCTGGAGTGCAGTGGTGTGATCTCGGCTCACTGTAACCTCTGCCTCCTGGGTTCAAGTGATTCTCCTGCCTCAGCCTCCTGAGTAGCTGGGATTACCATGCCTGGCTAATTTTTTGTATTTTTAGTAGAGACAGGGTTTCACTGTGTTGGTCAGCCTGGTCTCAAACTCCTGACCTCAGTGATCTGCCTACCTAGGTCTCCCAAAATGCTGAGATTACAGGTGTGAGCCTCTGCTCCTGGCCTTTAATTTTTAAAAATTTTATTTTGGTGCCAGCAAATTATTAAAAGTCATATGCAAGTATGCCAACCCCTTTGCTTTTTGGTGTGTTGTCTTAGTTGGGGAAGTCCTGAGCCATGGTCACTTCCCGAATAAGGGCTACACAGGGTAAGATGGAGGTGGCACTAAGTGTTGCCGTCTGGGAAGAGATTGCCAATCTAGCCTCAGACAAAATAGATGATTAAATTCGTTAGAATACATGCTTCCCAAATTTGTTTACAATAATTTGTTACTAAAAATCTTGCTTTCTGTATTATCTTAAGTAATATCATGTACCATGCACCGATGTGATACATATGTAGTAGGGTGTCTGCCCTTTCTGTATTATCTTAAGTAATATCATGTACCATGCACCGATGTGATACATTTGTAGTAGGGTGTCTGCCCTTTCTGTATTATCTTAAGTAATATCATGTACCATGCACCGATGTGATACATATGTAGTAGGGTGTCTGCCCTTTCTGTATTATCTTAAGTAATATCATGTACCATGCACCGATGTGATACATATGTAGTAGGGTGTCTGCCCTTTCTGTTTGGGTTTGTCACAGACAGACGCTGGGGTTCGATAGCACCTCACTGCTCAGAGTTTGTTTCGTGATCCAGAGCACTATTGTCACTCAGAAGCCTGTTGGAAATGCATATATATCAATTGTATGAAGTAGATGCCATTATTAGGCTTGTTTTACAAGTGGGTGGCAGCTCAGAGAAGTGGCAACGACCTGGGACAGTGGTGGAAGTGGATGTGAGCTGGTAGCCAGACTTGCGGCTACTGACATTTCATTTACTTTTTTTCTTTTTTGGGGTTGAGGGCAAAGAGGAGAGACACATCTCTTAGTAAGAATTAAAATCAAATGCATATTTTTATAAATATAGTAAGAAGACATTTAGGCTTCTTATTAATTATCCCTACTTGATGACAAAAATGAAAAATTAATACACTATTTTTCAAAAGTCTTTGGGATTACTCGAGAAGTTTAAGGCTATCTTCATAGCTCAAAGATGAGTCTATTCATATTTAATAATAAAGAGAAACTGAAAATAAACTCTCTGAACTTCAGGTACTCACCAGATGAGTTGCGGTATCTGCCATTAAACACAGCCCTGTATGAGCCCCCTCTGGATCCTGAGCTCCCTGCTCTAGACAGTGACGGTGATTCCGATGATGGCGAAGATGGTCGAGGTGATGAGAAACAGAAAAATAAAGGCACTTCGGTGAGAACATTTCTGTCTAGTAGGAAGCATTTCCTTTCTCTTTGAATTTTTGCTAATTGCTTCTCTGGAATGTTAAATTGAACTTGTGTCAGCATTCTCTCTTTGAAAAAGGACAGTTGCATATAATTTCCAGAAAGTATTCATCAAGAAAAGTTATTTATAGTGTGTTTTGATAGAAACAAGCAGTTCATGGCCTTTGGTAAGCTTTATACTTAAAAATCACTCCTTTGTAGTTACCGTGAGCAGGTTAGGCAAGGACATGGAAAATTAGCTTGCAATTGTTTATTCAGCTTGCTGTCTCCTTAAGTTAAAATATTGAACAAAACAGACTTTGATCTCTTGACACAGAAATGTAGTTTTTTCTTAGTTTACAGGAATGCATTAACTTCTGTTTCTTTTGCTTAATCTCAGGCTTTCTATGGGAAAATAATTATGTTAGTAATATGTTGTGCAATTTGTTGGGTTTTGCTGTATGACTTTTTTTGGTAGCAAAATGCAGTTGCAAGATAGTGAGCAGCTGGTATATTCTGTGAACCTAAAGGGGAACACAATTTCAATGATGACCTAGGGTTTTGACCCCAGTTATGCCACAGGGCTTTGACTTTCTCTAGTGTGGTGTTTTAAGTAACCAGCTATTTTAAACTTTTCGTTGTAGCCAACCTAAATGTGAGATTGTGCTACCTGTGAATGGACATTATGTTTCCTTGTCACCAACAGCTTCTAAAACATCTTTAGTAATACATATTGTGCAGAATAAGATGCTGTTCAAGTCTTACAGTGGTGACACAGATTTTCTCTTGTCATGTTGCTAAAAGGGGAGCTATGGCATACTAAGGGTAATGAAGCTGCCTTCCTTTCATACCGCTAGGAAAAGGGCAAACTCATCCAACATTATGGGAAATCATTTTGACAGTCTTACCAAGTTAAGTTCCACAGAATTTGACCAAATCCACTAATAGAATTTATCCTAAGGACTTAGTCAGATGCTGAAAACATTTAATTAGAAAAAAAGGTCTGTTTGAGTGTTTACAGGAATTTTTATGCTGGAAATTACAAATAAATTTTAATGCCCGCATGGGTAATATTATATTGTTTTTATAGTATAGAAATGCAGTTCAAAGAATATTTAATGATTGTGAGAAAATGCCCATAATGCTTTAAAAAAACCCAAAACACACACATGCATACACACACATTGTAATCCAGTCTTGTGTTTTAAAAAATGAGGGCACAGTGAGGTAGGGAGTATGTGTGAGTCTTGGTATCTTTATTTATATAAAGGACACCCAGAAAAAAGATAAAGTAGGTAAATTCATATATATCTAGTCAGTGTATGCTTATCAGGGAGGTCCTAGATAACTTAGTTTTTTCATTTATAATTTTCATAATTCATATGAAGGTTGTAATTAGAAAATTTTAAATTATAAAATGAAGGATTAAATGGTCAGATACTGAGGTCTTCAACCTTGAATATGTAAAATATTTCAGATCCTGTTGTAGATAGTTGAGGGATTGGCTCTGCATTGTTTAACATTATGGAAACACAAATGTGTGCTTAGAAGGACTTTTTTTTTTTTTTAACTATAGCCCTTTATTTTTCCTGAAGTACCTTCTTATGATTTTTAGTACTCAGTGAAAATACCCACACTTATTTTTAACAGTGTATTTTTGTATGAAACAAATAATGCTCCCTTGTGACATGGAAAATGATGTTGAAGCTGTGTGGCTTAATAATAGCTAAAGCAGATAATTCCTTTTTTTGTGACTTATGTCAGAAAATAAAATGATGAAGGCACTGGTAATATGTGAAATCAGTTTTATATGATATTATAGTTAGAAGGATGGATGATTTTTAACATGGCTTACTTTAGTTTCCACTGGAAAAAGCTTTCTTATATTTAGAATGATTTTTTTTTATTTTTAAATTGATAAAGGCTTAAAGCTTTTTTTTGAGTATTTTCCATAGTTTTCAAAATTCAGACTCCAATTTGTCTTAATTCCAAAGAATCTTTGTTTTTGCCTTTTAAACTCCAGGACAGCTCCTCTGGCAATGTATCTGAAGGGGAAAGCCCTCCTGACAGCCAGGAGGACTCTTTCCAGGGAAGACAGAAATCAAAAGACAAAGCTGCCACTCCAAGAAAAGATGGTCCTAAACGTTCTGTACTGTCCAAGTCAGTTCCTGGGTACAAGGTAGAAGAAAAAAGTCCCTGACTCAGCCTCTTTACTGACCAGCCTCTCTCCCTGAAATATTTTAACTTGACTTTCACGATTGTGGAGCTTCTGCCTGCTGTACTTCACTAGCTGTTCTTCTGTGGTGTGCCCTCTGTCCACTGCTTGCTTTTTTGCTTTATTTCCTTAGTGGCTTTTCTGTCACTTTTGGCTATGGTTTAGCTTCTGTTTTCTGTATATGTACAATTTATAAGTCCTTTTTTTTGAAATAATAACCAAGCAAGTATGGGTTTTTAAAACATTATTTCATAGGCAGAAGTTTATACTTTATTTCCTCGGAGTAAAGATCATAATTATTTGGCATTTTAAGTGTCCCAGCATTTACTGTAGCTAAACCTGCTGAGCTATGAAGTATGAGTGGATATACTGTTAGATCAAGTTGCATTTTTGTAGTGCCTTTCATTAAGAAAGATCTGGGTTTAATCTAAGGATTATTTGATCCATCTGCTAAAAAGTCTGGGATAGAAAATAATAAAACCTGTTATTTACATTGTAGTGATTTTTAGCATAACCTTGGTAAAGAGCCTATATGATTCCATGACAGGAATTAAAACATACCTGTTAACTTGTTGATCTGATTATCCTCAGAGTAAAGTAGTAGGTTGTCAGCAGCTATTATTATTATTTTGAACTTTTCCTCCCTCTTTCTGCCCCTCTCTTCTCTTTTGAAGAAAAGTGAGGTGAGAGGTGAGTAGGATTACTTGCATGTAGGGATTTAAGAATATTGTAAAAGAAAGAATTAGATGTACAGTTTTATGTTTGGGATGGTGGTAGTAAAATATATTACCTTTTGATTCTTTTGGTCTGAAATGTTTTAGAACATGCTTTTTATTGCACTTATGAAGGTGTATTGAAGGAAAATTTTAGAGCAAGGCAATGAGAAAGTTTTGCCGAGTGAAATTGTTAAACTCCTTCCTTGTATGTCAAAACTGTGATTCTGGTAAATAATCCACAAGAACAGGCTGAATAAGTCAGATTTCCCTCAAACTAACTAGAACACATTCTAACATGTTGTTCATTCACCTTTCTTCAAGTAAAAAAAAAGTGACCTATTAAATTAATGTATTTCATATTTTATTAGAAAATTCTTTCATGTAATTAACTTAAAAATTCAATTTTTTTTTTTTTTTTTTTTTAGCCTGTGGCAAGCAAATTTTAAGCTTAATTCAGCAAGGGTTGGCTTCCAAGGGTGTCTGCAATAGGCTGCAGCTATGTGATTTTTGTACTTGTTTTTACATGTATAGCTTATCTAATTTCTTTAAATATATAAGTTAATGCTTAATAACTGAAAGCAAGTGAACTCCAAAGATGAAATTTCAGAAACAGCCTACATGAATGAGTGTGTTCTATTGGTCTGCTAAGAGCTTTAAATGGAAGTGGCCGCTCAAAGCACACCATGCTGTTAACTCTTGAGTGCTAAGTAGATCTTTCAAACAATCAGCTTGATTGATCATGGGTTGAAAAGAGAGAATATTGAAATAGTTGTTTTAATACAGGCTGGAAATGAAGAACTATTCAACACTATCATTGATTTAGTATACAAGAAATCACATAGATTAACTGAACTTTATAGTACTCAAGTCAGATATGCAAAATTTATATTTTACATAATCTGTGCACATTTTTAATACCTAAAAATGTTTCAGGTTGATTTCAAAGATGGAAACAACCAGTATCTAGTCATCATACATTAATGTGAACATGCTTATTAAAAGTTAACCTCTTTTTAAAAAGTATTAATAAGCCAGATGTGCCTAAATACTAGGGTACTTCAAGCTAAAGGTCATATTTTATATATGTAAAATATGATATTCAAGATAAACAATAATGTATCTGATGTTTTGCTTAGTAAGATTCACTAGTGCTTGCCCTTATGTAGGACAGTATTGTTTAGGTTACATTAACCTGAAATTTAAAGCATAATTGTTAGGATTCAGGCCTATAACTATATAATTAAAATCTATATTATTGCTAACATGAAAGTCTTATCTTTGGCTGTTTTTCAAGTAGAAAAGTAAGTGTACTGTGAGCCTTTTGAGATGCTGAGAGCTATTAGGATGAGTGTTTTAATTTTCTTGTCAGTGGTGAAACTCTGATGATGTTGCAGTTATTTGAAGTAGAACTGATTGTCTTAACCAGACACACCTAGGGCTGTGTTCCACTGGCCTTCGGGAGAGTGTTGCACATTGTTCCCTTAACCCCTCCTTCAACTGTGCAGTTTACTGCAACTGACTTCGCTAAGCCATGGTTGTTATCTGCTGTGTAAAGCCCTGGATGGCAGCACTGTGGCTTCTTAGTGAGGGCAGATACTTTGTATATTGAGCTGCAGCATTCATCATAGAAAATGCTACAAAGCTTCTCTCTTCCCCTTCTCTCATCTTTTCCTCTTTTCACCCAGATGAAGACTGTTGGGTAAGAAAAACTAAGTGATTTAACAAAGCATTATGATTTAAACTTAGAAATAAACCTAGAATTTTTTGGTGTCCCTTTTATCATAGGTGTTTAATTGTATATTTTAATGATTGTAGAACTTGAATTGCTCTAGAATGTGAATGACTACCCTTGTGTTTTATTCCTTTTGGCTTTTGTTTTGTAAAGAATCTCCTATGAGGAGTTCTGTTTTTAGAAATTAATATTGTTTGGTTATTTCCCTGACTTTAGTGGAAGATATTAGAGTACTTAAATATGCCAGTATCTAACTTAAACTATGAGTATTAAATAAGTATATCTTTTACATTTAGTACAGGTACCATAACCAAAAAATATTTCTTAGTTTTGATGAAGAGATGCCATTCTGCTGTATATTATGGCAGGTACAGATATGATCATAACTGAACCAGAATTTGGATTATAGAAGTGCACTTCCTAGCTGTTTTTTATTTAGATATAGTAACACACAATGAGAACCTTATGCTTAGAATGTAGCAGTAACAACAGAAGGTAACTACACTGCAAGACTTAAATGGTTTAAGCATGTGACACTATCCTTTTGTTGGGGGGAGCAGGGTATAAAAATATACATACAGGAGATTAGTTTAATAGTAAAGTTTTATATGTATGTTTAACTTCCATGATATTTATTATTTTGTAGAGACATTTGTGATTGTTTAGAGTTCTTGTTTTTATTATATTTATGTATAAGGTTGACTTTTTTTTAAATAAATAAGCCAAAAATTCTTTTTGAATGCCTCTGTCATCTTTTGCAAAGAAAGATAATCTAAAAAGTACAAAACTTAAAAGAATTAAAAACAAATTGTTTAGGCCTAACAGGTAATGAAGGTGGCAGTGAGACATTTCAAAGCTGGAATATATACAAAGTTTGAGTTTTGTTTAGGTTCTTCTTTGGTTCAGTAAATTAGGAAAGGGATGCATTTGGCAGAGTGAATAAAACAGTGATAAAACAATTCTTAAAATATTTTCCCCGTTCGTGTGTGTGTGTGTGTGTGTGTGTGTGTGTGTGTGTGTGTGTGTGTGTATGCCTGCCCCTTTCCCCCATTTTATTCTTGGCCCATGTTTGCCCTTCCTTTTTTACCACTGTTATTTACTTACTCCTATAGTATGAGTGAACGTCATTTCGTAATAGTCAAGGCTGTGACGTTCGGATGTCCTCCCTTCCATGGTAATTTTAAGTGCAGTGAACCCTTTTTCCTTTGTCATTTCCATGTGTTGCCAAATATGTCTAAAACCCAAACACCTTCACTGGACCAGGCTTGTTTTTAATCTGAAAGATGAGTAGTACTCAAAATGTTTATGTATTTTTTAAGTGACTGCAATTTTTTTTTTGCTTGTCTGGAAACTTACTTATTTTTCCCTTTTATATATAATGTTACATTTTATAGTGAATCCTTTTAAGTATAGATTCTTTTATTAGACATACAAAGAGAATAATCACACAACTAAGTTTTCCACAAACATTTATGTACATGGCAATGTATGCATGAGACATCTTTCAATTAAAAATGTTTAAAGTGATTTTTTAAAACATATCATAATACCAAGGAGGATAAACTGATTTTTTAAGTTAGATCCAGTTTTACAGCTTTGGAAAATATCAGTTTTTAAACAATTAACATATAAGCTATTTAAAATGGTTTTCTCTTTAGAGTAAGTCTTAAATTTATCGGTAATTGGATTTTCTTGTCCAATTAATAGTGACATTTTACATTGTATTTAAGTGTACCCTTCTGTCCCTTAAACAGATCTTACTGTGCATGTAGGGAGTACAGAATGCTACATTTAATATGAGAGATCATACTGTTTACAAAATTTTACAATGAAATTAATACTTTCTTTCTTTCTTTTTTTTTTTTTGAGACGGAGTTTCGCTCTTGTTACCCAGGCTGGAGTGCAATGGCATGATCTTGGTTCACCGCAACCTCCGCCTCCCAGGTTCAGGCAATTCTACTGCCTCAATCTCCTGAGTAGCTGGGATTACAGGCACGCGCCACCATGCCCAGCTAATTTTTTGTATTTTTAGTAGAGATGGGGTTTCACCATATTGACCACTATGGTCTGGATCTCTTGACTTCGTGATCCACCCGCCTCGGCCTCCCAAAGTGCTGGGCTTACGGCTTGAGCCACTGTGCCCAGCTTAATGCTTTCTTCAGTAGGCAATCTTACATGGCAGACAGACTCGTTTGTCTTTCAAAATGGTCCTCATTAGCAAGTTACCAAAAGTAAAAATAGGGCAATAAAGTAACAGAATTCCTTTTGACCCTTAGTAAGCTTTTCTGGCATGAATTTATAGCCCTCTTCTACCCTTCCAGCCAAAGGTCATTCCAAATGCTATATGTGGAATTTGTCTGAAGGGTAAGGAATCCAACAAGAAAGGAAAGGCTGAATCACTTATACACTGCTCCCAATGTGAGAATAGTGGTAAGTATTTAAATTTCTTTTAAAAATTTTAACCACCATGTTTGTTGGTTCAAAAACTGGAATTTATATAGTTTCAGGTAGATTTCAACCAGAGTCATCAAATAAGCAGGGTACTTTGTGAAGTATAGACACAGTCCATGTGTTTTCTTCTACACTGTATTTTCATTTCTCTTTGGTGATTTAACATTATAGCTATTCTCTGGAAGTCCTAAAGCAAACTAGTATTTTATATGCCATATTAAGTTAAAAATTCTTATGTGAGATACTACTAATACTGGTTTTGATTTAGGCCATCCTTCTTGCCTGGATATGACAATGGAGCTTGTTTCTATGATTAAGACGTACCCATGGCAGTGTATGGAATGTAAAACATGCATTATATGCGGACAACCCCACCATGAAGAAGAAATGATGTTCTGTGATGTGTGTGACAGAGGTTATCATACTTTTTGTGTGGGCCTTGGTGCTATTCCATCAGGTAAAGATTTAAAAAAGAACAAAAATTATCTTTGGGTGATGCAGCTCTCCCCATGCTCCTTTTTTAAGGGTGCATAAAGCTTATCATGACATGAAGAGCTTGTGGACTCCTATGTGCAAACATGACCAAAGCTGTGATTCTACAGGTCACGTCCACCAGCTTTTCATCCTTAGACATCCCAACTAAAGGATAAATGAGAGGCCAGAATGCCCAGGCTACGTTTTGGAAGTATAGTTCTATACATAGAATGAGCTGGTGTTATTTTACTGAAATACTAAAGTAACAGAGCATCATCTTGTTTCAAAGCCTTTATTTTTATGTTATCTATTTAGAAACTTAACAAAATGACTGCTACATCTTTACACATTTCTATCGAAAGTCTCTTACAGATTTATATAAATTGGGGCAGCATGACAGTTCCAGATAACTTTACAACAAAGAGAACTGAATAAATCACAGTAATTGGACTAAAATATTACACAGATAATTGTGTAATTTTAGAACTTACTTGCATAGTGTTAACACTGTATAATGCTCTATAAAATATATGCCTACGACGAAGTTTCCTGGGAATCATTAAGCAAGCAACGTATTTATTTAAAGTTCTGTAGTAATTCAGATCAAGTATGTAATACAGTTTATGACTGTGCTGTTAGAAACGTGAAGTTTTAAAGTGCTGTCAGCATAGTACACCAGGACTTGAAAGAATGCTGTTAAGACACACAGCTGCCAGTAAACAGGAGAGAAAAAGGCTTAAAAAAGCCAAATTCCGGAATAGGTTTTGTATTGTTTGTTTTGAACTTCTGAAGTATGATAGTGTTTAAATTTCAGAAAAGACTATTATTTCTTAAAGGTCCATATGTATGGCATCACATCTCTCCCATTCCCCTTGACTTGGAATGAATTTTGCACAGCATTGATTACATTGATTAAGTTTACATTTTTCTCCTTAAATTAAGGAACTCAGTGTCCTTCTCACCACAAAATTCACAGAGGAATCTCATTAGTGATAGCTAAGGAATAAGAGTTTAAATAGGCTTAAAAATCAGTCCCATAAAAATTACTTTTCATTCTGTATTAATTAACAATTTTTTTCCTAGGTCGCTGGATTTGTGACTGTTGTCAGCGGGCTCCCCCAACACCCAAGAAAGTGGGCAGAAGGGGGAAAAACAGCAAAGAGGGATAAAATAGTTTTTGACCCTAATATTGTATATGCATTTAAGTGGAGTATTTGGTGCCAATTTATTTACAACATTTTCATTTTTATGCTAATAAAAGATTTTTTTTTGGAAATTAACTATGAGCTTAAAATCTGCATTTGATTTATTTTTGTTAAAAGCTACTCTTACCCTTGAAACTGATTCCAGGTAGAGAATTCATCTTCTGAAGTATTTCATAGTAACACTGGCTTATTCCAAAAATTCAGTGGAAATATTTAGGAACTTAAGTTACTTAACTATTTCTCCATAGTCCAAAAAGTTATTTTTATGAAACTTCCTAATCTACATTGTTTCTGGCCTACCACAGGTAGCATTAACAAAGTTATTTAATAACTAAAGAATTTTCATTCATAGCCCAAAATTGACAGATGGCCTAATAAGATCTGGTGCAGCTTGATTTAGAGTTGTCATTACTGGACTGGTACAGGAACAAAGTTTGTAAATACCTGCAGGCCAGGAAATCCCTTTCTAGTATAGAAAAGAACCATCCGTACTTCGGGTACAGGCATGGGGGCTTTAGTCCAGGCTCAGGGAAGTGTACGTAAATCATTTCCAACCTGATTTTAGTAACTCTAACACCTTGAACTTCGCTTACAGAGTAAAATTATAGTTACCAACCTTTTAATCTCATCTGTGTAACAGCATGAAAGGTTGCTCTATTTCCATTTATATAAACCCAAGTGACTGCAATCATCATTTTTAGTCAACCTAATGAAAATAGAGTAAACATTTTATGGTACACGGTCCTTTTTTTAATATAGGAATTTTGATCTTTAAAAGAAAACAAATACTGTGCTTGCTGCTTTTCCTATTTTTGGGGGTAACTGAGGTAACAATGCATATGGCTTTATTTTTCCACCGCTTGACTAGAAAAAGGTAACTACAACTTCAACCAAGTACAAGTAGCAAGGTTCACAGCGAACTGCAATCAGCTTCACAGATGGAGGGTTTTATACTCCAGGGCGTTGTTAGGACTCAAAAGAGAATTTCAAGTACTAGTTTCAAAATGCTAATTAATATCGTCCAGAGAACAGATTCCTCCTCTTGCGAGGGGTCTTCTGGCGCACGAGCGTGCTTCTGGCCGGCATCTGCGCCGTCGCCGGGGTAGGCGGTCTCGTCGAACGGGTGCTGCTCGACCGTGCCGTCGTAGTACACCTTCATCTCGAACTCGCTCTCCAGGTGGGACGGGTGTCCGTAGACGCCGATGCCCACTGGGCGCCGGAAGTGCGCCGGGATTGACACGGCGTCCGGGCCGCAGGTGGCCGACTGCAGCTCGTAGTCGTCGAAGCTGGGGTGTAGGCTGCTGGCGGAGACGTAGAGGTCCGCGTCGCCCTTGAGGCTGCGCATCCTGAGGACGATCTTGCCCTCGTGGTTCAGCCGCAGGTAGCTGTAGTTCCCGGCGCCTATCTGGCCCTGGACGACGTGCAGGAGCACCCACTCCTCGGGGACCTCCTCCTCGTCCGAGCAGCTCCCTGGGGATAGGACCTGTGAGGTCAGGAGCAGCAGCAGGGCCGTCGTCCAGGGCGCGGCCGTCCCGCGGGGAGTGGCCATGGCTGGCGGCTCAGCTCTGGGGCCTGAACGTGGGTCGGCGCTGGTGGGGACACGGGAGGCGCTCAACACCGGAGCCCGTCCCTGCCGGGCGCCTGCGAGGCCACGGCGCGTTCAGGCACCTGGTCTGCCGCTGGGACTGTCCCTTCCCACCTGTTTGAGGCCCCGGGGAAAAGAGGAGGGGCTAAGCCCTTGCCCGCAGCGCGGCACCCACCAGGGGCAGGAGTAGGGCTGTTGTGGCGCCCTCGGACTCACCACCGCGACCATCCGGACCTGAGGCCGGAGCCTCACCGGAAGAGGCGGAAGTTACGCTGGCCCGGAAGTAAGCCGGCCGGAAGCGAGGCCTCGCCAGCTGTCGCGAGATAGCGAAGGGGGCGTGTGCGTGTGCGGCGCGTCAGGCTTCTGCTTGCTTTCCTGTGAGCGGGCTGCTCCCTGCGTGGAGTCGGGGAGGAACCCGAGCTGCAGCTCTGGGGCGTGTGCTGACGCTGCAGGGCTGGAGCCCGGGGGCTCCGCGAGTGTTCGCCGCTCCGTTGAGATCTCTCGGAAAGGGGGCGAGTTGAGGTTTCCGCGGTGTCCGCTCCCAACGGCGGGGACGCGCGCTCTGGTTCAGAGCCGTTACTCGCTGTCTCGTCACCCGAAGCCCCCTCCTGACGCCGTCCTGGTGCGAGGGTCTGCACGGGAATCTGGGTCTCAAGTTGGGCCCGGGCGGCCGTGGCGCGAAGGCGCAGGATCAGCTCTTTGAGAACCGAGCGCCTGTGGAATTCGGAGAAGGGCGCAGGTGGTTATTTTAATTAAGGGAGCTGTTTGTAAAGAGATCTCGGACCTCTTTAAGAGATTCGGTAGTTTAGGAAGGAACGAGGGCCGTAGAAATGCCCAGGCTCCCCCTCCTCCCGTCCGGTCTGTGCTCGAAGGGCGGCCGCGTGGAACCCGAGGGCTCCTGAATTATGCCTCACTGGCTTTTCACCCTGCGTGGTAACTACCAGGCTGGATTTTCCTAACTCGAGCCAAAAGGCAAGTTTCTGGTTTGCTTAGTCACTAAAAGAAAAATTTCGGTCTTTTCTAATCAGAAGGGAGTAATTTTCTAAAAATATTCCTATATATATAGAGAACAAAACCCAGAAGGAAATGCGCAGGCTTTTATCAGTGGTACTTCTCGAGTAGAAGAGAATGCATCTTTTTTTGTATTTCTAAATTTTCTGTTTTACACACGCTGCTCTGTGCCAGTAGACGGGGTATTATCTCTACAGCTTCCAGTTTGTCTGGGATTACTGCCTTGTGTTTACCGACTTATCTTTTAAGACAGTGGTCTCTTTAGCAGTCACTTGCCACAGCTTTTTCTTGAAGTGCTTACTTAGTCTTAGATGCATTAGAATCTCACTAAAAAAATTAGTTTATCCTCCCAGACGTGTGCACATGCATTCATGGATTTCCCTGGGGATATTCTATATAACATTGGTTTTCCCCTAGGGTTGGCATAGCAGGAAAAGGAGGTAGGGATAAGAAACTATTATTTCTTCATTGTTTAAATGTTTTGCATTGTATTGCTTTTGTAATTAAAAAAAGTGAAACAGTTTATATTAGTGCATCTAGGCTAAGTGCTATAGCAATTCACCCCAATAGAACAGTTGCATGTTTCTTACTCACAGGTTCCTATGTAGCTGTTTCTAGTCAGACCATTCCTTTGGGCAGTTCTGCCAGCTGCAGCGAGACCTCTTCCATCTTGTGGTTTTCTTCCTTCGGCCCTCTGAATTCTCTGCATTTAGCCGGGGTGGGGAAAGGAGAGTCAGTGCAGGAGGGATTTGTGAGCCTGGCACTCAGCCACATGGCTGCACCTAATTGCAAGGGAAGCTAAGGAATGTAACTTAATTCTGTGTCTGGAAGGAAAGGGAAGTGGCTTAGTGAAAAAGGAGCAGCACTTGCCTTAGTCTCTGTTCCAAATATCTGCTTCCCTCTTGATCCCCCAAGGGAGACACTTTGTCAGGGTGCCCAGTGCAACACAGAGCATTTCCCAGGATTACACAGTTCTCTGCGTCAGGCCTGGTTGTGGTTCCTCACGGTCCAGATCTGTGGACTAAGAAGACAAAGTAGTTGCTCTCCTCACCAAAATGCAGCGGTGAAATGTAACCATGGTTTTTGTAACCATTCCCCTTTCGGGAAAGGGAGACACATGGCAGACACTAGTCTACAGCAGCTTTGAAATGATGCTGGGGTGGGCGTGGGAGGAGTTTCCCAACTAGACCCTGATTCAGCTGTCTAGGAGGAATTCCTTTGTCCATTGTTCGTTCGTTCTTTTTTTCTTTTCTTTTTTTTAAGAAGGAAAGGAAAAGAGAGGAAGAAAAAGAGGGAGAGAGAACAGGAATATTGCTTTATTCTATGAATGGGTATTAATAATGGCCGATCATTATTTTGTGTATTTAAAGTGGAGAATGTATATTTTATATATCTAAAGTGGAGAGCTCTACAAGTGCTTATTAAGTTTACTTGTTCCAGATCTGAGTTCAGGTTCTGGATATCCTTATTAATTTTCTGTCTCGTTGAGTCTAAATCTCTTTATAGGTAATTGCAACTCCTTTTTGTTTATTTGTTTTTGCTCTCCATTTGGTTGGTAAATCTTTCTCCAACCCTTTGTTTTTAGTCTTTGTGTGTCTTTGGATATAAAATGGGTCTGGATGTAGTATACCGTTAGGTTTTGGCTGTATCTTTTGATTGGGGAATTTAGTCGATTTAAATTTAGGATTACTGCCATTTGATGTTAACTTGCTATTTTATCTATTCGTTGATGTAAATTCTTCTTTATATTGATGCTCTTTACTTTTTGGTATATTTTTAGAAAGGCTAATACTGGTTGTTCCTTTCTGTGTGTAATGCTTCTTTCAGAAGTTTTTGTAAAGCAGGCCTGGTGGTAATAAAATCTCTGAGTACTTGCTTGTTCATAAAAGATTTTATTTTTCCTTCAATTGTGAAGCTTAGTTTGGCAGGATATGAAATTCTGGGCTGAAAGTTCTGATCTTTAAGGATGTTAAATATTGGCCCCCACTCTCTTCTGGCTTGTAGGGTTTCTGCTGAGAGATCTGCTGTAAGTCTGATAGGCTTCCCTTTGTGGGTAACCTGACCTTTCTCTCTGGCTGCCCTTAGTATTTTCTCCTTTGTTTCAACCCTGGTGAATCTAACGATTATGTGTCTTGGGGTTGCTCTTCTTAAGGAATATCTTTGTGGTGTTCTCTGTATTACCTGAGGTTGAATAGTGTCCTGCTTTGCTAGATTGGGAAAATTCTCCTGGATAATATCCTGAAGAGTATTTTCCAGCTGGGATTCATTCTCTCCATCACATTCAGGTACACCTATCAAACGTAGATTAGGTCTTTTCACATAGTCCCATAATCCTTGGAGACTTTGCTCATTTCTTTTTATCCTTTTTTCTCTATTCTTGTCTTCTTGTTCCATTTCATTAAATTGGTCTTCGACCTCTGATATCCTTTCTTCTGCTTGATCAATTCGGCCATTCAAACTTGTGCATATTTCACTAAGTTCTCGTGTTGTATTTTTCAACTCCATTAGTTCATTTATATTCCTTTCTATATTGTCCATTCTTTTTAACATTTCATCAAACCTTTTTTCAAAGGTCTTAGTTTCTTTACATTGGGTTAGAACAAGTTGTTTCAACTCCCCAAAATGTTTTAGCATCCACTTTTTAAAGCCTACTTCAGATAATGGAACACAGTCCTCTTCCATTAGGGCTTGTTCCATTGCTGATGAGGAATTGCTATCCCCTGTAGAGGGAGAAGGGTTCTGACTTTCGGCATTCTTGGCCTTTTTAGGCTGTTTTTTTCCCATTATTGTGATTTTATCCATCTGTTGTCTTTACACTTAGCGCCTTTCTGATTAAGTTCCTGAGAGGATGTCCAATTTATTGATTCCCAGTGCTGGAATCCGAGCAACCCACTGTGCCGGCCAAAACAGCAGCGATAAGACTGATGGTGCTCTTCTGCCTGGAAATCTCCGGTCTGGCTTCCCTCTTGAGTCCGCAACAAGCGGCTCTGCCTTCCCGGAGCTCCAAACACCAGTCAGTAGGGGAACCAGTCCCGCTCACTGTGCACGAAGAGCTGCCGCGCCGGCCACAGAAGTCGCGCCGGCAACCCGCGGGGCTCCTCCACTGGAAATGTTCTGGTCCGTGGGCGACGAAAATTCCTCTGAAAATGTGGTGTCCTCACGTTTTCCGAGCTTTCACTGGGAGCTACAATCCCGAGCTATTAGTGATCAGCCATCTTGGATCTCCTCTTTCTTTCTCTCTCTCTCTCTCTCTCTCTCTCTCTCTCTCTCTCTCTCTCTCTCTCTCTCTCTCTCCCCCTCTCTCCCTCTCTCCCTCCCTCCCTCTCTCCCTCTCCCTCTCCCTCCCTCCCTCTCTCCCTCTCCCTCTCCTTCCTTCCTTCCTTCCTTTTTGCCTGCCTGCCTTTCCTTTCCTTTCCTTTTTCCTCCCCTCCCCTCACCCCGTCCCCTCCCCTCCCGTTGTCCAGGTTGAAGTACAGTGGCACAATCACAGCTCACTACAGCTTCAATGTCCCTGGCTCAAACCATTCTTCCGCCTCAGCCTCCCCAGCTGCTGGGACTACAGGCATGCACCGCCTGGCTAATTTTTTTTTTTTTTTTTTTTTTTTTGAGACAGGGTCTCACTGTTGCCCAGGCTGATCTTGAATTCCTGGGCTCAAGTTATCCTTCTGCCTTGACCTCACAAAGTACTGGGATTGCTGGTGTGAGCCACTGTTCCTGGCCTGTTTTCTGAAGCCCTTGATTTACCCTTGGTCTTTTTCCTTCATGATCTCATCTGATGTGGCTGTGAGGATGCTCTCTTGGAGGGCTGCCATAGTCCCCTCCTGGAGTCATGCGGTGGGGACGAGGCAGTCAGCCCTGAGCCCACCCTGTGCCTTTATTTTGTACTTTGCTTGATATTACTTCTTCCTCGTGTCCTCAGAAGCATAACAGCCTCTGGTCTGTGTGTATCTTGTTAGCTCTATGTGTGGGTGATGCCACTGTTGTTTTTCCTGTGTCTACTGTTCAAGCCTGACTCTTTTCTTTTGGTCTCCTGGGCGGCTGATACCCTGAGGTTGTGTCGAACTAAGGCTTGAGTGGGAAGGCAGCCATCCTAGGTCAGATCTTTGCTGAAAGGCCAAGACCTGATGGTCCTTCTTCCCTCCCTGCAGCCTCTCAGGGCACTCAGGTTTCCCAGCGCTGTGGCCCCATGCTCTGCATTTTCTGTCCCTGTCCATTCCGCTTGCACATCAGCCAGTTCTGTTGTCCAGCTCCATGTGTTCCCTGCCAGCACTTAACTCTGAAATAATTTCCTGTAGGGCTACAGGGTGAGTAAGCATGTGGTCAGTTTTCCACATTAGTAGAGGAAACATTGTTACAGCTTATTGCAGTTCAACCTGTTTGTCACTGCATGATATGAGTCTTGAGCTTTTCCCCTCCTGAATTTCTATGCCCCATCAGTCACTCAGCAACATCCTACTTTTCACCAAAGCCTCCTGCATCAGCCAAGGTAGGCTGACAGAAGTGACCTGAACTCTGTGCAGTAAATGTTGTTTCTTTCTCACGCCTGGAGCAGTTGTCTCCAGGTCCTTGGATTGTGTTTCTCCTAAGACCCTGTGCTCTCTGACCCCACACCTTTCACCAGACCCATTTGGATTGGACAGCTTTGTATACGTGCGTGCACGTTTGAGTGCATATGTGGGATTCTGTGCATATTCATGTCCAGGTGTGTGTGAGATTTTGTTTGTGTCCATACATGTGTGTGTATGTGATCTCTTGCCCCAGAACTGGCCATACCTTAACTTCTTCCTCAAGAGCTTCACTGCACCGTACTTCCCAAGATCTAGCACCGTCTCAGCCCTTCGGTCACCTTGGACTCTTGCTGTCGATTGCTTGTTCTAGTCCTGCTTCAGGGTTCAGTCCCGGTAGGACGCAGATCACTGTGTAGATGTGTGCAGGCTATCGCCATTTCATTTCTATAGTTTTCGTTTTGTAGGCATTTGTATTTGTTTGTTGATAGTGTGACGAATTACTGCAGATTTGGTGGTTTAAAACAGCACAAATGGATTATCTTACAGTTCTGGAGGTCACAAACCCAAAATGGGTCTCACTGTGCTAAAGTCAGGGTGTTGTCGGGGCTGGCTCCTTCCAGAGGCTTTGGGGGAAAACTCCTTTTTGTGCCTTTTCCAGCTTCTACAGGCACCACAGGTCTCAGCTCCTGGCTCCTTTTTCTGTCTTGAGAGCTGGTGACCACGGCAGGTTGGTGCATCATCACCCCAAGTTTTCTCTCTAGCTTAGTTAAGGAAAGTATTTACATTGAGTATGCCCAGAGAGTCCAGGATAATCTCTCTTCTGAAGCCCATCTGGTTAGTAACCCCAGTTCTCTTGGCTGCGCAGCCTGTGTGCAGAGGTTCTGGGGATTAGCATGTGGACATCTCAAGGAGAGAGTGACTGTCACCGTCGTGCCCTGGGGTATTTGGGCTCCTCATTGTTCAGCTCATGAGGATTATGTTATGTAATTGGTGCAAAAGGGCAGTGCTGGCTGCTCTGTAATAATTTAAAAGTGAGAGAAACAAGATGGCTGTCTGAGTGTTACCCTTTAAAATGGACACACTGTGGATTGGAGACGTATGTTTCTTCCACAGTTACTTGAAAGCAATTTTGGTGCAATGCCTGGAGGAAGCCATAACTGTTCCAGCATTTGACATAACGTATCCAAAACAGAATGTATGTTTCTCCCCTGCCAAACCTGTTCTTCCCCAGCTCAGTAAGTGGGTCTCTTGTTGCTCAGGCCAGAAATCTAGGAGCCACTCTTGATTCCTCAAATCCCTCTTCAACCAACCCATACTGGGTTCTGTTGTTCCCAGCTCAGGAATAACGTGGTGTCCAGTTGTTTAAACCCTGCTCTTAGGCTCCAGCACCAATGATCTTTTGAAAAATAAAAGTTTTAAATTTATAGATATTTATTTCATTAAAGTTTTTGTTTCTCTTTCTTGATACTTTTGTACATCTAGACATGAGTATATATTTAAACAAGCATAGACGTTTGTTATTTTTGTTGTCTCAGCATCCACCTCCTCCTTTGGCAAAAGCACCTGGATTTCCTCTGGGCTACCACCCTTCTCCCTCTGCTGGCCAGGACTCAGTGGAGAGGTTTGTGTCCCAGGCCTGACTCGTGGCAACATTTCATCTTTCTGATCACGTGATTAATTCAAAGATGGAAAGCGTCTCAGACTGGCCCAAACTCATGAGAAATGTTCAGGGATCAATGAAAAGAGATGCTTTCTTCCCCAGTGCCCTGGAAAACAGGAGCCCATAGACGGGTTCTGCTGGCCGTCGTTTTGCCACCATGTAGGAAGGGACAGTGAGCAGCATCTAGACTGGAGGAGCTGAGGGTGGAGGAGACCAGGGGTTGGTCTTGACAGTGTCAGTGAAGCTGCTGATGCCAATCATGTGCAGATTTTTCTTTTTACTTTTTTCTTTTTTTTTTTAAGATGGAGTTTCATTCTTGCTGCCCAGGCTGAAATGCAATGGCACAATCTCAGCTCACCGTAACCTCTGCATTCCTAGTTCAAGTGATTCTCCTGCCTCAGCCTCCCGAGTAGCTGGGATTACAGGCATGTGCCACCACGCCCAGCTAATTGTTTTGTATTTTTAGTGGAGAAGGGGTTTCTCCATGTTGATCAGGCTGGTCTCAAACTGACCTCAGGTGATCTGCCTGCCTTGACCTCCCAAAGCGTTGGGATTATAGGTGTGAACCACTGAGCCCTGACATGTGCAGACTTTTAAATTACATTTTAACCCCGTTTTCTTTCAGTTGGATTAGGTTGAGCTTGCTTTCTCTTCTGAGACACAAAGTAAACTTATTTTTCAATATCATTTTTTAAAACATCTGCCTTGTGTTGCACTCAGTGTAAGAACCATTGCTACATTTCATATTATAATCAATGTTATGATGGACAACCTTGAGGAAATACATTTTGGGAAAGGTAAAATGATTTACTTGTTATAAATTTAGAATTATTGTAGAATAAAAACAGAATTTTTGATTGCCAGATAGTTTATGTCAGTTTATTCTCCTACCAGCAGTGTATGAGGAAATGTTTCTATGTGTGTGCATTGATGTTTTTTTCAAGTGAGAGGAGATAGTTTATTGAAAGCTCTTCAGTTACAGAGTAGGGAATCCTCAGAAAGCAGGTAGAGAAACACACTATCGTTTTTATAAGGTTTTTAAAAACCTTATAAAAAAGGGTTTTTTTATAAGGTTTGCATAAAGACTAAACTGAGCTGTGCCTACATGCAAGTGAGCTGACACCATGACACAATTTATTATTCTCTTGATTTAAAGAAAACTATCCTTGACATTTTAGTGCCTAAGTACATCAAAGCATGACTATACTTACCTTGAAAGCATATATTGTTAGGTGTACTGAGACATCTGGACTTTCTGTTGCAGGAATGACCACGCTGGTTCCTTAGCTGTAACCATCTTAGGACCATGGATTGTGACTGGCAAGGAATGTGCCTTGTTAGTCTCAAGTTGGAGTTGACTTTAAAATGGGGTCACTGTAACTCTCCTGGGCTCCTGTTTCCCTAATAGCATGAGCTCAGGAGTTTGAGGCCACATTGAGCTATGATATAATACTGCTGTCCAGCCTGGGCAGCAGCAAGACACCATCTTAAAAAATATTTAATAGACTTTTGTTATTCTTAATGTAGCACTTTAAAAAAATTTAAGTTCTGGGATACATGAGTAGAAGTGCAGGTTTGTTACTTCAGTATACACGTGCCATGGTGGTATGCTGTGCCTGTCAACCCGTCATCTAGGTTTAAGCACTGCCAGCATTAGGTATTTGTTCTAATGCTCTCGCTGCCCCCCACAGCACTCCCCTGACAGTCCCTGGCATGTGATGTTCCCCTCCCTGTGTCCACGTGTTCTCATTGTTCAACACCCACTTATGAGTGAGAACATGTGGTATTTGGTTTTCTGTTTCTGTGTTAGCTTGCTGAGGATGATGGCTTCCAGCTTCATCCATGTTCCTGCAAAGGACATGAACTCATTCTTTTTTATGGATGCGTAATATTCCATGGTGTATATGTGCCACATTTTCTTTATCCAGTCTGTCATTCATGGGCATTTGGGTTGGTTCCAAGTCTTTGTTAACTGTAAATAGTGCTGTAATACACATATGTGTGCATGTGTCTTTATAGTAGAATGATTTACAATCCTTTGGGTATATACCCAGTAATGGGATTGCTGGGTCCAATAGTATTTCTGGTTCTAGATTCTTGAAGAGTAGCCACACTGTCTTCCACAATGGTTGATCTAATTTACACTCCTACCAATACTGTAAAAGTGTTCCTATTTCTCCACAGCCTTGCCGGCATCTGTTGTTTCCCGACTTTTTTTTTTTTTTTTTTTTTTTTGAGATGGAATCTCACTCTAGTCACCAGTCACCCAGACTGGAGTACAGTGGTGCAGTCTTGGCTCACTGTATCCTCTGCCTCCCAGATTCAAGTGATTCTCTTACCTCAGCCTCCTGAGTAAATGGGATTACAGGCATGTGCCACCACATTTGGCTATTTTTTAGTAGAGACTGAGTTTCACCTTGTTGGTCAGGCTGGTCTCGAACTCCTGACCTCATGATCCACCCATCTTGGCCTTCCAAAGTGCTGGGATTACAGGTGTGAGCCACCATGCCTGGCTGTTTCCTGACTTTTAAATTTTTTTTTAATTTTTATTTTTTTAAAAATTTATTTAATATACTTTAAGTTCTGGGGTACATGTTCAGTTCTTGCAGGTTTGTTAACATAGGTATACACATGCCATGGTAGTTGTTTACTGCATCCACCTCCCCGTCATCTACATAAGGAATTTCTCCTAATGCTATCCCTCCCCAATACACCCACCCCCTGCTATTCCTTCCCTAGTCCCCACCCCCAGGCCCCAGTGTGTGATGTTCCCCTCCCTGTGTCCATGTGTTCTCATTGTTCAACACCCACTTATGAGTGAGAACATGCGATGTTTGGTTTTCTGTTCTTATATGAGTATGCTGAGAATGATGGTTTCTAGTTTCATCCATGTCCCTGCAAAGGACGTGAACTCATCCTTTTTTATGGATACATAGTATTCCATGGTGTATATGTGCCACATTTTCTTTATCCAGTCTATCATTGTGGGCATTTCGGTTAGTTCCAAGTCTTTGCTACTGTGAACAGTGCTACAATAAACAGACGTGTGCATGTGTCTTTATAATACAATGATTTATAATCCTTTGGGTTTATACTCAGTAATGGGATTTCTGGGTCAAATGATACTTCTATTTCTAAATCCTTGAGGAATCACCACACTGTCTTCCACTGGTTGAATTAATTTACACTCCCACCAACAGTGTAAAAACATTCCTATTTCTCCACATCCTCTCCAGCATCTGTTGTCTCCTGATTTTTTAATGATCGCCATTCTAAGTGATGTGAGGTGGTATTTAAATGTGGTTTTGATTTGAATTTCTCTAATGACCAGTGATGATGAGCTTTTTTTCCTATGTTTGTTGGCTGCATAAATTTCTTCTTTTGAAAAGTGTTTGTTCATATCCTTTGCCCACTTTTTGATGGGTTTGTTTTATTCTTGTAAATTTGTTTAAGTTCTCTGTAGATTCTGGATATTAGCCCTTTGTCAGATGGGTAGATTGCAAACATTTTTTCCCATTCTGTTGGTTGCTGGTTCACTCTATTGACAGTTTCTTTTGTTGTGCAGAAGCTTTAAGTTTAATTAGATCCCATTTGTGTATTTTTGCTTTCGTTGCCTTTGCTTTTAGTGTTTTAGTCATGAAGTCCTTGCCCATGCCTATGTCCTGAATGGCACTGCCTCGGTTTTCTGATAGAGTTTTTATGGTGTTAGGTGTCATGTTTAAGTCTTTAATCCATCTAGAGTTAATTTTTGTAAAAGGCATAAGGAAGGGATCCAGTTTCAGCTTTCTGCATATGACTAGCCAGTTTTCCAAACACCATTTATTAAATAGAGAATTCTTTCCCCATTGCTTGTTTTTGTCAGGTTTGTCAAAGATCAATTGGTTGTAATTGTGTGGCATTCTTTCTGAGGCCTCTCTTCTGTTGCATTGGTCTGTATCTCTGTTTTGGTACCAGTACCATGCTGTTTTGATTACAGTAGCCTTGTAATCAAGGTAGCTTGATGCCTCCAGCCTTGTTTCTTTGCTTAGGATTTTCTTGGCTATGTGGGCAATTTTTTGGTTCCATATGAAGTTTAAGGTCGTTTTTTCCAATTCCATGAAGAAAGTAATTGGTAGCTTGATGGGGATACCATTGAATCTGTAAATTACTTTGGGCAGTATGGCCATTTTCACGATATTGATTCTTCGGCATGGAATGTTTTTCCGTTGTTTGTGTGCTCTCTTATTTCCTTGAGCAGTGGTTTGTAGTTCTCCTTGAATAGGTTCTTCACATCCCTTGTTAGTTGTATTCCTAGGTATTTTATTCTCTTTGTAGCATTTGTGAATGGGAGTTCACTCATGATTTGGCTCTTTATCTATTATTGGTGTATAGGAATGCTTGCAATTTTTGCACGTTGATTTTTTAACCTGAGACTTTGGTGAAGTTGCTTATCAGCTTGAGATTCTGGGCTGAGATGAAGGGGTTTTCTAAATATGCAATCATGTCATCTGCAAACAGTGACAGTTTGATGTTCTCTCTTCCTATTTGAATACCTTTGTTTCTTTCTCTTGCCTGATGGCCCTAGCCAGAACTTCCAGTGCTATGCTGAATGGCAGTGGTGAGAGAGGGCATCCTTGTCTTATGCCAGTTTTCAAAGGGAATGCTTCCAGGTTTTGCCCATTCAGGATGATATTGGTTGTTGGTTTGTCATAAATAGCTCTTATTATTTTGAGATACAATACATCAATGCCTAGTTTATTGAGAGTTTTTAGCATAAAGGGCTGTTGAATTTTGTCAAAGGGCTTTTCTGCATCTATTGAGATAATCATGTGGTTTTTGTCTTTGGTTCTGTTTATGTGATGGATTACGTTTATAGATTTGCAGATGTTGAACCAGCCTTGCATCTCTGGGATGAAGCTGACTTGATCATGATGGATAAGCTTTTTGATTTGCTGTTGGATTTGGTTTGCCAGTATTTTATTGAAGATTTTTGCATCAATGTTCATCATGGATATTGGCCTGAAATTTTCTTTTTTAGTTGCATCTCTGCCAGGTTTTGGTATCAGGATGATGTTGGTCTCCTAAAATGAGATAAGAGGATTCCCTCTTTTTGTATTCTTTGGAATAGTTTCAGAAGGAATGGTACCAGCTCCTCTTTGTACCTGTGGTAGAATTTGGCTGTGAACCCATCTGGTCCTGGACTTCTTTCGGTTGGTAGGCTATTAATTGCTGCCTTAACTTCAGACCTTGTTATTGGTCTATTCAGGAATTCAACTTCTCCCTGGTTTACTCTTGGAATGGTGTAAGTGTCTAGGAATTTATCCATTTCTTCTAGATTTACTGGTTTATTTGCCTAGAAGAGTTTGTAGTAATCTCTGATAGTAGTTTGTATTTCTGTGGGATCAGTGGTGATATCCCATTTATTATTTTTTATTGCATCTATTTGCTGCTTCTCTCTTTTCTTTTTTATTAGTCTGGCTAGCATTCTATTTTGTTGATCTTTTCAAAAAAACAGCTCCTGCATTTACTGATATTTTTGAAGGGTTCTTTTTTTGTGTGTCTCTACCTCCTTCAGTTCTGCTCTGATCTTAGTTGTTTCTCGTCTCCTGCTAGCTTTTGAATTTGTTTGATCTTGCTCCTCTAGTTATTTTAATCGTGACATTAGGGTGTCATTTTTAGAGATTTCCTTGCTTCTCTGGTTGGCATTTAGTGCTATGAATTTCCCTCTACACACTGCTTTAAATGTGTCCCAGAGATTCTGTTACATTGTGTCTTTGTTCTCGCTGGTTTTGAAGAACATCTTTATTACTGCCTTCATTTCATTATTTATCCGGTAGTCATTCAGGAGCAGGGTGTTCAGTTTCCATGTAGTTATGGGGTTTTGCATGATTTTCTTAATCCTGAGTTCTAATTTGATTGCACTGTGGTCTGAGAGACTGTATGTTATGATTTCTGTTCTTTTGCTGAGGAGTGTTTTACTTCCAATTATGTGGTCAATTTTAGAATCAGTGCAATGTGGTGCTGAGAAGAATGTATATTCTGTAGTTTGGGGTGGATAGTTCTGTAGATGTTTATTAAGTCCACTTGGTCCAGATCTGAGTTCAAGTCCTGGATATCATTGTTAATTTTCTGTCTTGTTGATCTGTCTGGTATTGACAGTGGGATGTTAAAGTCTCCCACTATTATTGTGTGGGAGTCTAAGTCTCTTTGTAGGTCATGAAGAACTTGTTTTATGTATCTGGGTGCTCCTGTATTGGGTGCATATATATTTAGGATAATTAGCTCTTCTTGTTGCATGAATCCCTTTACCTTTATGTAGTGCCCTTTGTCTCTTTTGATCTTCGTTGGTTTAAAGTCTGTTTTATCAGAGACTAGGGTGCAGCCTCTCCTTTTTTTTTTTTTGCTCTCCATTTACTTGATAAATCTTCCTCCATCCCTTTATTTTGAGCCTATGTCTTTGCAGGTGAGATGGGTTTCCTAAATACAGCACACCAATGGGTCTTGATTTTTATCCAATTTGCCAGTCTGTGTCTTTTGATTAGGGCATTTAGTCCATTTCCATTTAAGGTAAGTATTGTTATGTGTGAATGTGATCCTGCCATTTTGATGTTAGCTGGTTGTTTTGCCTGTTAGTTGATGCAGTTTCTTCATCGTGTCGATGGTCTTTACAGTTTGGTCTGTTTTTTGTAGTGGCTGGTACTGGTTGTTCTTTTCCATGTTTAGTGCTTCCTTCAGGAGCTCTTGTAGGGCAGGACTGGTGGTGACAAAATCTCTCAGCATTTGCTTGTTGGTAAAGGATTTTATTTCTCCTTCACTTACAAAGCTTAGTTTGGCTGGATATAAAATTCTGGGTTGAAAATTCTTTTCTTTTAGGATGTTGAATATTGGTCTCCACTCTCTTCTGACTTGTAGAGTTTCTGCTAAGAGATCCGCTGTGAGTCTGATGGGCTCCCTTTGTAGGTAACCCAACCTTTCTTTCTGGCTGCTCTTAGCATTTTTTCCTTCATTTCAACCCTGGTGAATCTGATGTTTATGTGCCTTGGGGTTCCTCTTCTCAAGGATTACATTTGTGGTGTTCTCTGTATTTTCTGTATTTGAATGTTGGCCTGATTTGCTAGGTTGGGGAAGTTCTCCCAGGTAATATCCTGAAGAATGTTTTCCAACTTGGTTTCATTCTCCCTGTCACTTTCAGATACACTGATCAAATGTAGATTTGGCCTTTTCACATAATCCCATATTTCTTGGAGGCTTTGTTCATTTCTTTGGTTCTTTTTTTTGTCTAATCATGCCTTCTTGCTTGATTTTATTGAGTTGATCTTAAATCTCTGATATCCTTTCTTCTGCTTGATTGATTTGGCTATAGAAACTTGTATATGCTTCACGAAGTTGTCATGCTATGTTTTTGAGCTCCAGCAAGTCTTTAATGTTCTTCTCTATGCTGGTTGTTCTAGTTACCATTTCGTCTAACCTTTTTTCAAGGTTCTTAGTTTCCATGCGTTGGATTAGAACATGCTCCTTTAGCTTGGAGAAGTTTGTTATTACTTACCTTCTGAAGCCTGCTTCTGTCCATTCATCAAACTCATTCTCCATCCAGTTTTGTTCCCTTGCTGGTGAGGGACTGTGATCCCTTGGAGGAGAAGTGTTCTGGCTTTTGGTGATTTCCACGTTTTTGCCCTGGTTCTTCGTGGATTTGTCTACCTTTGGTCTTTGAAGTTGGTGACTTTTTGATGGGGTTTCTGAGTGGACGTCCTTTCTGTTGATGTTGAAGCTATTTCTTTCTGTTTGTTAGTGTTCCTTCTAACTGTCAGGCCCCTCTGCTGCAGGTTTGCTAGAATTTGCTGGAGGTCCACTCCAGACCCTGCTTGCCTGGGAATCACCTACAGGGGCTGCAGAACAGTGAAGATTGCTGCCTGTTCCTTCCCCTGGTAGCTTCGTCCCAAAAGGGTACCTGCCAGATGTCAGCCAGAGCTCTTCTGTATGACGTGTCTCCCGGTTAGGATACATGGGGGGGTCAGGGAGCCACTTGAGGAGACAGCCTGTCCCTTAACAGAGCTCATGCAGTGTGCTGGGAGATCTGTTTCTCCCTTCAGGGCTGCCAGGAAGGGACATTTAAGTCTGCTGAAGCAGAACCCACAACCGCCCCTTTTCCCAGGTGCTCTGTCCCAGGAATGTGGGGGCTTTGTAAGTCCTTGATGGGATGCTGTCTTTTTTTTTCAGAGATGCCTGCCCAGCAAGAAGGGAATCCACCTGACAGTCTGGTGCAGAGGCCTTGCTGAACTGCTGGCTGGGCTCCACCCAGTTGCTGTGTAAACTTCCCCACAGCTTTGTTTACATAGGCAATATTGAAACCGTGTGCCTGAGCCTCAGCAATGTGGGCGCTCCTCCCCCGACCAAGCTCCAACTTCCCGGGTTAAGCTCAGACTGCTGTGCTGGCTGCTAGAATTTCAAGCCAGTGGATCTTAGCTTGCCAGTCTTCGTGGGGGTTGGGCCCGCCCAGCCAGCTCACTTGGCTACCTGGTTTCAGTCCCCTTTTACAGGAGCGTGAGCAGGTCTGTCTTGCTGGCGTTCCAGGCATCACTTGACTAAAACGGCTGCTCGGTTTTGTGCTGGAAACCTGGGGTGCTGGCGTTGTAGGTGCTGGAGGGAATCTCGTCTGCGGGTTGTGTCGACCATGGGAAAAGCACAGTATCTGAGCTGGAGTGCCAGTGTCCAGAAAAGTTCCTAATGGCTTCCCTCGGCTGAGAGAGAGAGTTCTCTGGCGCCTTGTGCCTCCCGGGTGAGGTGATGCCCCACCCTGCTTTGGCTTGCCCACCTTCGGCTGTTCCCACTGTTTAACCACTCCCAATGACATGAACCTGTTACCTCAGTTGGAAATGCAGAGATCCCTGTCTTCTGGTGCACTCTCGCTGGGAATTGCAGACTGGAGCTGTTCCTATTAGGCCGTCTTTTTTTTTTTTTTCTTTGAGACAGAGTTTCACTCTTGTCACCCAGGCTGGAGTGTACTGGCATGATCTCAGCTCACTGTAATCTCCGTCTCTCAGGTTCAAGTGATGATTCTCCTGTCTCAGCCTCTTGAGTAGCTAGAATTACAGGTGCCTGCTACCATGCCTGGCTAATTTTTTATTTTTATTAGAGACAGTGTTTCATCATGTCAACAACAAAAAAAGTTACCTAACAACTTAAAAAAATTTGAGGTCTTGAACTCCTGACCTCAGGAGATCCACCCACCTTGGCCTCCCAAAATGCTGGGATTACAGGGTTGAGCTACTGTGCCTGGCTAATATTTTTATTTTATAATAGTTTTTGCCAATTTGGTAAATGAAAATGGTATTTTTTTTTTTTTTGCATTTCTTGATTACTAATTAGTTAACTATTGTTTTTATGTTTTTTGGGCCCTGGTACTTATTCTTTTGTGAATATATTGCTTATTATTATTTCCCATTTTTGTTTATTGAAGTGTTAAAGTTTTTCTTATTTTTTATAATAGTTTAAAAAATATTGTTTCTTTGTTGTTGCAGATTTTTCACTATATTTGTATTTGCTTTTGATTTTTAATGTTTATTTGTATCCTGAGATCCATCTGAAATTTGTTTTTGTTATTTCTGAAATATCTCTTTAGTTCTCCTTGAACAATTAAAAAACATTGTTTCTCATAATTTAAGATGATATTCCTGCATATATTATTCAAGTTAGGGTGGGCCCCTTTTTGTAGTTCTGCCTTGACAAGGTTTTCACCCTAATTGGGGATTTCTGGCAGCCTGACGGGTGGAAATTTGGTTGAGATGGCCTACTGCCCATAGCAAAGGAAAACTATGCCTATGTCTTGGGCAAAGCCTGCCAGAAACTACCTTTAGTCCTGAAGGGAGGGCACATCCCCAGGGGTTCTCAAGTCAGAACAAGTAGAGTAAGTGGGTTTTGGAGATATCTGGGCTCTGCCTGGCAGTGTTTTGGGCCACACAGAGCTGGGTGACATTGATAGGGTGCTGAGCCAGTCAGAGCAGTAGTGAATCGCAAGCAGGCATTGAATATGCATCCCTTTTCTTCCTCACAACACGTGGCCTTTCTGCTGATGCTCTCAGGTCAGACGTGGCTGTGGGGACAGAGCCCCGTGTGTGCTGCTGTGGGGATGTAGACTAGGAGTTGGAAATGTGAATTCTAGCTCCTAATTAGTTTTATTACTTATTAAGCTCTGACTTTTTTTTCTGTCTGTAAATGGGGGAAAAAAGTTACCTAACAACGTAAAAAATTTTCAATAGTTTTTGAGGAAAAGTTCATTTTTGGTGACATGAATAAGTATTTTAGTGGTGATTTCTGAAATTTTGGTGAGCCTGTCACCCAAGCAGTGTTCACTGCACCCAATTTGTAGTCTTTTATCCCTCATCCCCATCCCACCCTTCCTAGAGTCCCCAAAGTCTGTTATATCATTCTAAGGCCTTCGTGTTCTCATAAGCTTAGCTTGTAAGTGAAAACTTAAGATATCTTGTTTTTCATTCTGAAGTTACTTCACTTAGAATAATGGTCTCCAACTTGATCCAGGTTGCACAAAAGCCATTAGTTCATTCCTTTTTATGCCTGAATACTATTCCATGGTGTATATATACCACAGTTTCTTTATCCACCTGGTTGATGGGTATTTAGGTTGGTTCCATATTTTTACAATTGCAAATTGTGCTGTTATGAACATGCATGTGTAGTGTCTTTTTCATATAATGACTTCTTTTTTTTTTTTTTAAAAGGAAGAGGAAAAGAGAGGAAGAAAAAGAGGGAGAGAAAACAGAAATATTGCTTTATTCTATGAATGGGTATTAATAATGGCTGATCAATATTTTGTGTATTTAAAGTGGAGAATGTATATTTTGTGTATTTAAAGTGGAGAGCTCTATAAGTACTTATTAAGTTTACTTGTTCCGGATCTGAGTTCAAGTTCTGGATATCCTTATTAATTTTCTGTCTCGTTGAGTCTAAACTCTTTATGGGTCTTATGTGTCTGGGTGTTAGGATGCATTGATCCTTTTACTACTGTATCTTTGTTGCTTTGAAATCTGTTTTATCAAATGTGAGAATTGCAACTCCTGCTTTTTGTTTGTTTATTTATTTTTGCTCTCCATTTGGTTGGTAAATCTTTCTTCAACCCTTTGTTTTGAGTCTTTGTGTATCTTTGGATATAAAATGGGTCTGGATGTAGTATACCATTAGGTTTTGGCTATATCTTTTGATTGGGGGATTTAGTTGATTTAAATTTAGGGTTACTGCCATTTGATGTTAACTGGCTATTTTATCCATTCGTTGATGTAAATTCTTTATGTTGATGCTCTTTACTTTTTGGTATATTTTTAGAAAGGCTATTACTGGTTGTTCCTTTCTGTGTATAATGCTTCTTTCAGAAGTTTTTGTAAAGCAGGCCTGGTGGTAATAAAGTCTCTGAGTACTTGCTTGTTCATAAAAGATTTTATTTTTCCTTCAATTGTGAAGCTTAGTTTGGCAGGATATGAAATTCTGGGCTGAAAGTTCATAATAGATGCCAACATCTATTATGTTTTGATTGTCTTAATTATAGCCGTTCTTGCAGGAGTAAGATGGTATGTCATTATGGTTTTGATTTGCATTTCCCTGATTATTAGTGATGTTGCGATTTTTTTCATATGTTTTTTGGCCATTTGTATATTTTCTTTTGAGAATTGTCTGTTGATGTCCATTGCCCACTCTTTGATGGTATTGCTTTTTTTAAATCTTGCTGGTTAGTTTGAGTCCCTTATAGATTGTGGATATTAGTCTTTTGTCAGATGCATAGTTCGTGAATATTTTCTCCCATCCTCTATGTTGTCTGTTTACTCTGCTGATTATTTCTTTTTCTCTGCCAAAGCCTTTTAGTTTAATTAGGTGCTTTTATTTATTTTTGTTGTTATTGTTGCATTTGCTTTTGGGTTCTTGGTTATGAACTCTTCACCTAAGCCAGTGTCTAGAAGAGGTTTTCTGATGTTATAGAATTTTTATGGTTTCAGGTCTTAGATTTAAGTCTTTGATCTATATTAAGTTTACTTTTGTATAAGGTGAGAAATGAAGATTCAGTTTCATTCTTCTACATGTGGCTTGCCAGTTATCCCAGCATCAGTTGCTGAATAGAGTGTTCTTTCCCCACTTCATGTTTTTGTTTGCTTTGTTGAAGATCTGTTAGCTGTAAGTATTTGGATCTATTTCCGGATTCTCTGTTCTGTTCCAATGGTTTATGCACCTATTATTATACTATTATCATGCCCTTTTCATAACTATAACCTTGTAGAAGAGTTTGAAGTCGGGTAATGTGATGCCTCCAGATTTGTTCTTTTTGCTTAGTCTTGCTTTGGCTATTTAGGCTCTTTTTTTATTCCATATGAATTTTTGGATATTTTTTTCTAGTTCTGTGAAGAATGATTGTTGTATTTTGATGGGAATTGCATTGAACCTATAGATGGCTTTTGGTAATATGGTCATTTTCACAGTATTGATTCTACCCATCCATGAGCATGAGATGTGTTTCCATTTGCTTGGGTCATTTGTGATGTCTTTCAGCAGTTTTGTAGCTTTCTTGGTGGAGGTATTTTCACTCCTTTGTTAGGTATATTCCTAAATATTTTGGGGTTTTTTTGCAGCTATTGTAAAAGGGGTTGAGTTCTTGATTTGAATCTCAGCTTGGTCGTTATTGGTGTATAACAGTGCTACTGATTTGTGTATATTGATTTTGTATCCTGAAACTTTGCTGAATTTATTTATCAGATCTAGAAACTTTTTGAATGAGTCTTTAGCATTTTCTGGGTATGTGAACATATCATTGGTGAACAGTGACAGTTTGACTTCTTCTTTTCTGATTTGGATGCTGTTAACTTCTTTCTCTTGTCTGAATGCTTTGTCTAGGACTTCCAGTAATATGCTGAATAGAAATGGTGAAAGTGGGCATCTTGTCTTGTTCTGTTTCCTTAGGAATGCTTTCAACTTTTTACCATTCAGTATGATATTGGCTATGGGCTTGTCATAGGTGGCTTTTATTGCTTTGAGGTATGTCCCTTCTATGACAGTTTTGCAGAGGGTTTTTATAATAAAAGGATGCTGGATTTTGTCAAATGCATTTTCTGCATTTATGGAGATAATCGTATGACTTTTGTTTTTAATTCTGTTTATGTGGTGTGTCTCGTTTATTGACTTGTGAATGTTAAACCATCCGTCCATCCATGGTATGAAACCCATTCGATCATGATGTATTGTCTTTTTTTATATACTCTTGGATTTGGTTAGCTAGTATTCCGTTGAGGATTTTTGCATTTATTTTCATCAGGGATATTAATCTGTAGTTTTCCTTTTTTGTTGTTTTTTTTTTCCTGGTTTTGGTATTAGGGTAATACTGGCTTCATAGAATGATTTAGGGAGAATTTCCTCTTTATCTTTTGGAATAGTATTGGTAGGATTAGTACAAATTTTTTAAATGTCTTCTAGAACTCGGCTGTCAGTTTATCTGGTCCTGGACTTAATTTTGCTGGTAATTTTTAAAATTACTGTTTCAATCTCGCTGCTTGTTATTGTTCTGTTCAGAGTTTCTATGTCTTCCTGATTTAGTCTAGGAAAGTTGTGTATTTCCAGGAATCTGTGCATCTCCTCTAGGTTTTCCAGATTGTGTGCATAAAGGTGTTCATAGTAGCCTTGAATGATCTTTTGAATTTCTGTGGTATTGGTTATATCTCCCACTTATTTTTATTTGAGCTTATTTGGGTCTTCTCTTTTCTTTTATTGGTTAATCTCACTAAGTCTATCAATTTTGTTTATCTTTTCAAAGTACCAGCTTTTTGTTTTATCTTTTTTTTTTTTTTTTAATTCTGCTTTTATCTTTGTTATTTCTTTTCTTCACTGTGTTTGGGTTTGGTTTGTTCTTGTTTCCATAGTTCCTTGAGATGTGACATTAGATTGCCTATTTGTGCTTTCTCAGACTTTTTGATGTAGGCATTTGATGCTATTAATTTTCCACTTAGCACCCCTTGTACTGTATCCCAGAGGTTGTGATAAGTTATGTTACTGTTATCATTTAGTTCAAATAAGTTTTAATTTTTTTAAATTTATTGTTTCCATCTCAGTTTGATTGTTGAGCCAAAGATCATTCAAGAGCAGAATTTGCATAGTTTTGGGGGTTCCTTTTGGAGCTAATTTCCATTTTTATTCTACTGTGTTCTGGAGGACACTTCATGTGATTTCAGTTTTCTTAACTACATTGAGACTTGTTTTGTGCCCTATCATATGGTCTGTCTTGGAGAATGTTCCATGTGCTGGTGAAAGGAAGGCATATTCTGTAGTTGTTGGGTAGAATGTTCTGTAAATATTTTTTGTTTATTTGTTCGATGGCATAGTTCAAGTCCATTTTTTTCTTTGTTGACTTTCTGTCTTGATGACCTTTCTAGTGCTGTTAGTGGACTACTGAAATTCCCCAGTATTATTGTGTTGCTATGTCACTTCTTAGGTCTAGTCATAATTGTTTTATGAATTTGGGAGCTCCTGTGTTAGGTGTGTATATATTTAGGATTCTGATAGTTTTCTCTTTTTTTCTTTTTATTTATTTATTTTATTTTTTAAACTTTTATTGCATTTTAGGTTTTGGGGTACATGTGCAGAACGTGCAAGATAGTTGCATAGGTACAAGCATGGCAGTGTGTTTTGCTGCCTTCCTCCCCTTAACCCACATTTGGCATTTCTCCCCAGGCTATCTCTCCCCAGCTCCCCCACCACTGTCCCTCCCCTATTCCCCCCAATAGACCCCAGTGTGTAGTACCCCCCTCCCTGTGTCCATGTGTTCTCAATTTTCTCACCGGCCTATGAGTGAGAATATGTGGTATTTCGTTTTCTGTTCTTGTGTCAGTTTGCTGAGAATAATGTTCTCCAGATTCATCCATGTCCTTACAAAGGACAAAAACTCATCATTTTTGATTGCTGCATAATATTCCATGGTGTATATGTGCCACATTTTCCCAGACCAGTCTATCATCGTTGGGCATTTGGGTTGGTTCCAGGTCTTTGCTATCGTAAACAGTGCTGCAATGAACATTCCTGTGCATGTGTCCTTATAGTAGAACGATTTATAGTCCTTTGGATAGATACCCAGTAATGGGATTGCTGGGTCAAATGGAATTTCTATTTCTAGGTCCCTGAGGAATCGCCACACTGTCTTCCACAATGGTTGAACTAATTTACACTCCCACCAACAGTGTAAGAGTGTTCCTATTTCTCCACATCCTCTCCAGCATCTGCTGTCTCCAGATTTTTTAATGATCTCCATTCTAACTGGCGTGAGATGGTATCTCAATGTGGTTCTGATTTGCATCTCTCTAATGACCAGTGATGATGAGCATTTTTTCATGTGTTTGTTGGCCTCATGTATGTCTTCTTTTGTAAAGTGTCTCTTCATATCCTTTGCCCATTTTTGAATGGGCTTGTTTGTTTTTTTCCTGTAAATCTGTTTGAGTTCTTTGTAAATTCTGGGTATCAGCCCTTTGTCAGATGCGTAAACTGCAAAGATTTTTTGCCATTCTGATGGTTGCCTATTCACTCTAGTGACTGTTTCTTTTGCCGTGCAAAAGCTGTGGAGTTTGATCAGGTCCCATTTGTCTATTTTGGCTTTTGTTGCCAATGCTTTTGGTGTTTGGGTCATGAAGTCCTTGCCTACTCCTACGTCCTGAATGGTTTTGCCTAGATTTTCTTCTAAGGTTTTTATGGTGTCAGGTCTTATGTTTAAGTCTTTAATCCATCTGGAGTTAATTTTAATGTAAGATGTCAGGAAGGGGTCCAGTTTCTGCTTTCTGCACATGGCTAGCCAGTTTTCCCAACACCATTTATTAAACAGGGAATGCTTTCCCCATTGCTTGTTTTTGTCTGGTTTATCAAAGATTATATGGTTGTAGATATGTTGATTTGCCTCCGATGCCTCTGTTCTGTTCCATTGGTCTATATCTCTGTTTTGGTACCAGTACCATGCTGTTTTGATTACTGTAGCCTTATAGTATAGTTTGAAGTCTGGTAGTGTGATGCCTCCCACTGTGTTCTTTTTGCTTAGAATTGACTTGGCTATGAGGGCTCTCTTTTGGTTCCATATGAAGTTCATGGTGGTTTTTTCCAGTTCTGTGAAGAAATTCAATGGTAGCTTGATGGGGATAGCGTTGATTCTGTAAATTACTTTGGGCAGTATAGCCATTTTCACGATATTGATTCTTCCTAACCACGAACATGGAATGTTTCTCCATCTGTTTGTGTCCTCTCTTATTTCGTTGAGCAGTGGTTTGTAGTTTTCCTTGAAGAAGTCCCTTACGTTCCTTGTGAGTTGTATTCCTAGGTATTTTATTTTCTTTGTAGCAATTGTGAATGGCAGTTTGTTCTTGATTTGGTTCTCTTTAAGTCTGTTATTGGTGTATAGGAATGCTTGTGATTTTTGCACATTGATTTTATATCCTGAGACTTTGCTGAAGTTGCTTATCAGTTTCAGGAGTTTTTGGGCTGAAGTGATGGGGTCTTCTAGGTATACTATCATGTCGTCTGCAAATAGAGACAATTTGGCTTCCACCTTTCCTATTTGAATATGCTTTATTTCTTTTTCTTGCCTGATTGCTCTGGCTAGAACTTCCAGTACTATGTTGAATAGGAGTGGTGAGAGAGGGCATCCTTGACTAGTGCCGGATTTCAAAGGGAATGCTTCCAGTTTTTGCCCATTCAGTATGATATTGACTGTTGGTTTGTCGTCAATAGCTTTTATTACTTTGAGATATGTTCCATCAATACTGAGTTTATTGAGGGTTTTTAGCATAAAGGGCTGTTGAATTTTGTCAAATGCCTTCTCTGCGTCAATTGAGATAATCATGTGGTTTCTGTTTTTGGTTGTGTTTATGTGGTGAATTACATTTATGGACTTGCGTATGTTGAACCAGCCTTGCATCCCTGGGATGAATCCTACTTGATCATGATGGATAAGTTTTTTAATATGCTGTTGGAATCGGTTTACCAGTATTTTATTGAAGATTTTTGCATCTATGTTCATCATGGATATTGATTGGCCTGAAGTTTTCTTTTCTTGTTGAGTCTCTGCCGGGTTTTGGTATCAGGATGATGCTGGTCTCATAAAATGATTTGGGAAGGGTTCCCTCTTTTTGAATTATTTGGAATAGTTTCAGAAAAAAATGGTACCAGATCCTCTTTGTGTGTCTGGTAGAATTTGGCTGTGAAGCCATCTGGACCTGGGCTTTTTTTGTGTGGTAGGCTCTTAATTGCTGCCTCAACTTCAGAACTTGTTATTGGTCTATTCATAGTTTCATCTTCCTCCTGGTTTAGGCTTGGGAGGACACAGGTGTCCAGGAATTTATCCATTTCTTCCTGGTTTACTAGTTTATGTGCATAGAGTTGTTTGTAGTATTCTCTGATGATGGTTTGAATTTCTGTGGAATCTGCGGTGATTTCCCCTTTATCATTTTTTATTGTGTCTATTTGGTTGTTCTCTCTTTTCTTTTTTATCAGTCTGGCTAGTGGTCTATTTTGTTGATCTTTTCGAAAAACCAGCTCTTGGATTTATTGATTTTTTTGAAGGGTTTTTCATGTCTCTATCTCCTTCAGTTCTGCTCTGATCTTAGTTATTTCTTGTCTTCTGCTAGGTTTTGAGTTTTTTTGAACTTGTTTCTCTAGGTCTTTCAATTTTGACGACAGGGTGTCAATTTTGGATCTCTCTACTCTTCTCATGTGGGCACTTATTGCTATATATTTTCCTCTACAGACTGCTTTAAATGTGTCTCAGAGATTCTGGTATGTTGTGTCTTCGTTCTCGTTGGTGTCGAAGAACTTCTTTATTTCTGCCTTCATTTTATTGTTTATCCAATCAACATTCAAGAGCCAGTTGTTCAGTTTCCATGTAGCTGTGTGGTTCTGAGTTATTTTCTGAATTCTGAGTTCTAACTTAATTGCACTATGATCTGAGAGACTGTTTGTTATGATTTCAGTTGTTTTGGATTTGCTGAGGAGTGTTTTACTTCCAATTATGTGGTTAATTTTGGAGTAGATGTGATGTGGTGCTGAGAAGAATGTATATTCTGTGGATTTGGGGCAGAGAGTTCTGTAAATGTCTATCAGGTTTGCTTGTTCCAGGTCTGAGTTCAAGCCCTGGATATCCTTGTTAATTTTCTGTCTGGTTGATCTGTCTGATATTGACAGTGGAGTGTTAAAGTCTCCCACTATTACTGTGTGGGAGTCTAAGTCTCTTTGTAAGTCGTTAAGAACTTGCCTTATATATCTGGGTGTTCCTGTATTGGGTCCATATATATTTAGGATCTTTAGCTCTTTTTGTTGTATCGATCCTTTGACCATTATGTAATGACTTTCTTTGTCTCTTTTGATCTTTGTTGCTTTAAAGTCTATATTATCAGAGACGAGAATTGCACCTCCTGCTGTTTTTGCTCTCCATTTGCTTGGTAAATCTTCCTTTATTTCTTGATTTTGAGCCTTTGTGTATCCTTGCATGTGAGATGGGTTTCCTGGATACAGCACACTGATGGGTTTTGTTTTTTTATCCAATTTGCCAGTCTGTGTCTTTTGATTGGTGCATTTAGCCCATTTACATTTAGGGTTAATATTGTTATGTGTGAATTTGATACTGCCATTTTGATGCTAGCTGGCTGTTTTGCCCATTGGTTGATGCAGATTCTTCATTTTGTTGATACTCTTTAGCATTTGGTATGTTTTTAGAATGGCTGGTACTGGTTGTTCCTTTCTATGTGTAGTTCTTCTTTCAGGATCTCTTGTAAAGCAGGCCTGCTGGTGACAAAATCTCTGAGTACCTGCTTGTTGGCAAAAGATTTTATTTTTCCTTCACTTATGAAGCTCAATTTGGCTGGATATGAAATTCTGGGTTGAAAGTTTTTTTCTTTAACGATGTCGAATATTGGCCCCCACTCTCTTCTGGCTTGTAGAGTTTCTGCCGAGAGATCTGCTGTGAGTCTGATGGGCTTCCCTTTGTGCATGACCTGACCTTTCTCTATGGCTGCCCTTAGTATTTTCTCCTTCATTTCAACCCTGGTGAATCTGACGCTTATGTGTGTTGGGCTGGCTCTTCTTGGGGAATGTCTTTATGGTGTTCTCTGTATTTCCTGGACTTGAGTATTGGCCTGCCTTGCTAGGTTGGGGAAATTTTCCTGGATAATATCCTGAACAGTGTTTTCCAGCTTGGATTCATTCTCTTCATCACATTCTGGTACACCTATCAAGCGTAGGTTGGGTCTCTTCACATAGTCCCACAGTTCTTGGAGATTTTGTTCATTCCTTTTTGCGCTTTTTTCTTTAATCTTGGTTTCTCGTTTTATTTCATTGAGTTGATCTTCGACTTCTGATATTCTTTCTTCTGCTTGGTCAATCCGGTGTTGAAACTTGTGCATGCTTCGCGAAGTTCTCGTGTTGTGTTTTTCAGCTCCTTCAATTCATTCATATTCCTCTCTAAGTTGTCCATTCTTTTTATCATTTCCTTGAGTCTTTTTTCAAATCTTTTTTCAAGGTTCTTAGTTTCTTTGCACTGATTTAGAACATGTTCTTTTAGCTCACTGAAGTTTCTCATTATCCACCTTCTGAAGTCTGATTCCATCATTTCGTCACACTCATTCTCCGTCCAGCTTTGTTCCCTTGCTGGTGAGGAGTTTTGGTCTTTTGTAGGAGGTGAGGTGTTTTGGTTTTGGGTGTTTTCCTCCTTTTTGCGCTGGTTTCTTCCCATCTTTGTGGATTTATCCACCTGTTGTCTTAGTAGCTGCTGACTTTTCAATTTGATCTCTGAGTGGACGCCCAGATTGTTGATGATGAAGTATTTCTGTTACTTAGTTTTCCTTCTAACAGTGTAGTCCCTCTTCCGTACAACTGCTGAGGTCCACTTCAGGCCCTACTTGTCTGGGGTACACCTGTAGCAGCTGCGGAACAGTGAGGGATGCTACGAGTTTCTTCTCCTGCTATCTTTGTCACAGAATGATGCCCACCAAATGTCAGTCTGATTAGTCCTGTTTTAAGGTGAGTCTTTGGATATACCGGGGTCCTGGAGCTGCTTGAGGAGATTGTCTGTACTTTATGGGAGGTCCAGTGCTGAGCTGTGAGCTCCGTTGTTCATTCACAGTTGTTGGGCGGGTGTGTTTAGGTCTGCTGCAGCAGAACTTATAAAACCCCTTTTTTTTTTCCCTCAGATGCTCTGTGTCAGGGAGTTGGGACTTTCTTTATGAGTATCCATTGCACTGTCCTGCCCAGCTAGGAGGCAGTCTAGTCACTATTTGCCTGCTGAGGCTCCACCCTGCTACCGTGGGGCTCTGCCCTACTGTGGGGGGCTCCGCCCTGTTGGCTGAGTCTCTCTGTTATGGTGGGTTGCCTCAGCAATGGCAGGCTGCTTCAGCAATGGGTGTGTACCTCAGTAGAGGTGGAATGTGTCCGTAGTGGCGGACGCCCCTCCCCCAGCAAGTTGCACCGTCCTGGATTCAGCTGAGCCTGCAGTAAAACTCATCCCCGAGCGTTTCGAAACTCAATCCCTGAGCATTTTTTCCCTGTGGGGGTGGGACCTGCCAAGCCTGATCACCTGGCTCCCTGCCTCAGAGTCCTTTTTCTCTCTCTTTTTTTTTTTTTTAAGTTGAATGGTTGACCCTCTCACAGGTGTTTCAGTCGCCTGCTGATAGGGCACCGGGATCTGTGTGATTTCTTGTGCTGTGGCCTACTGCACTGGCTCAAATCACACTTCCCAGGAATCTCCTGGTCTGCCTCATTGTCCAGGTCCCATTTAATCAGACGGATATGTTAATCTGCCCTCTGAAATGTCAGATTGCTGGTTTCACAGGGCACCCAGACCAGTGAGTTTTGTGCGGGGTGCCGCTGCGATGCGGCGCTGGCCGAAACAGCCGCACAAGCCGAAAGGGTTTCTCTGGTGTCCCGTGTCTCTCCTACACCTGGGAATTTCCCCGTTCTGTGGGCAAGAAAGATCTGAAAATGCGGCTAGGACTCACCCTCTGCACCTTTCCTGAGAGCTGCAATCCTGAGTTGTTACTACTGCGCCTTCTTGGAAATCCTATGATAGTTTTGTATTGGACTAATCTTTTTATCATTTATATAATGTTTGTCTTTGTCTTTTTTTTTAAAACTGTTGTTGCTTTCTAGTCTGTTTTTTCTCTGATATAAGAATAGGTTCTCCTGCTTGCTTTTGTTTCCATTTGTGTGGAATATCTTTTTCCTCTCCTTTACCTTAAGTTTATGTGAGTCCCTATATGTTACGTGAGTCCCTTGAAGATACCGGATACTTAATCAGTGGACCTTTATCCATTCTGCCATTCTGTGTCTTTGTGTGGAGCATTTAGACCATTTACAGTCAACATTAATATTGATATGTGAGGTACTGCTCTATTCATTATGTTAGTTGTTGCCTAAATACCCTTTTTCATTGTGTTATTGTTTATAGGCCCTGTGAGATTTCTGCTGTGAGAAGGTTCTTTTTTGGTGAATTTCAAGGTTTTCTTTCAAGATTTAGAATTTGCTTTAGCATTTTTTATAGTGCTGGCTTGGTAGTGTCAAATTCTCTCAGCATTTGTTTGTCTGAAAAACACTTTATCTCTCCTTCGTTTCTGAAGCTTAGTTTTGCTGGATACGAAATTCTTAGCTGACAATTATTTTGTCTAATGGGGCTAATGATATGACCTCAATCGCTTCTGGCTTGTAAATTTTCTGCCTAGAAATCAGCTGTTAATCTGATAGGTTTTTCTTTATAGTTTATATGATGCTTTTGTCTCACAGCTCTAAATGTGACATGGTAAAAAGCCCCATAAACCTGCACACCTCAACCACACCTTGGTTTTCTGTTGAAAATGCTCTCTGTAATGCAGATGTGACAGGCAAGCAGTCTGAACCCAGGCCATCTTGGCCCCTGCGACTTGTAATTTCCACCCTACCCAGATAATGTGTAAACAAATGCTTATCTTGACTTTTGTGAACCACTTAAGTAACAATCAGAATGTCAAAAGTCCCCTGGCCCTCAGAATGTCTGGAGCCTTTCACCCTCATCTTCGCCTAGGAATCCACTGGAATGTCTGGAGCCCCTCACCCTCATCTCCGCCCAGGAGGGTGACCCTTGGAATCTCTGAAGCCCCTCACCCCAACCCCTGCCCCTCACCCTCACTCCCGAGGTGGTTTTACGGGTGTAAAAGGTCTTGACACCCTCCTTTCGGGGCCACGGGTTGGAGAGATGTGAGTCTTTCATGGCTGCCAGTAATAAAGACCCTGCAATTTGCATACTTTTGTCTTGGTGTTGACTTTCTATACTCAGTTCAGTACAACATAAAGATTCTTTAATTCTTCCTGACTTTAGATAACCAGATGACTATACCAGGCGATAATCCTTTTGTGATGAGTTTCTCAGGAGTTCTTTGAGCTTCTTGTTTTTGGATGTCTAGATCTCTAGCAAGGCTAGGTAAGTTTTCAATTATTCCCTCAAATAAGTTATTTAAACTTAGATTTCCCTTCTTCCTCAGCAACTCCAATTATTCCTACCTTTGGCCATTTAACATAATCCCAAATTTCTTGGAGGCTTTGTTCACATTTTTAGAATTATGTTTTCTTTATCTTTTACAGATTGGGTTAATTTGAAAGCCTTGTCTTGAGCTCTGGAGTTCTTTCTTCTACCTGTTCTAGTCTCTTGTGGAACCTTCCCACTGCATTTTGTATTTCCCTCAGTGTGTCTTTCATTTCCAGTTGTGATTTTTTTTTTTCTTTATGATATGTATTTTCCTGTAACATTTTTTATCCATATCCTGCATTTTTTTTGAAGTTTTTGTTTGTTTTCAACTTTCTCTGGTATCTCCTTGAGTAGCTTAATAATCAACCTTTTGAGTTCTTTATCTGGCAATTCAGAGATTTCTTCTTGGTTTGACTTTATTGTTAGGGAGTTACCCTGATCTTTTGGGGGTGGTATAGAGCTCTGTTTTTTTTTTTTTTTTTTTTTTTTTTAAACATTACCAGAATTTCTTTTCTGATTTTTTCTCATTTGGGTAGACTATTACGTAAAATTGTTCTTGAATTTATTTTTGATTGGATTTTTTTAAATCTAAATTTCTTTTTTTCCCTCTTAAGGATTAGACTTTGTTTATTTTAACCTAATTTGACTCTTGGTGCTTTTAGGAGTGAAGACTCTGAGTGAGTTCCTTAGTTACAGAGAATCTTTTTGTGCTGGCTTTTCCCAGTGCTAGCTGTAACAGTTATATTGTTGATGTGTGGATGAATTCACTGTCTCTTATGGAGTTAGAATGGCAGGGATCTCTTGAAGCATATCTCATTCTCTTGTGGTATATACTGTAGATGGTGTGAAGCGCTGGGAAGGAGGAGGATGAGATGGGAGGCAGATGGGAACCAGCTCTCAGGGGCCTCTGCTGAGACCTGGGGAATGAGAAGAGCCCCCAAGGTGCAGAGATGAGGAGGAATGGAGAATAAAGATAAAATATGTGTCCTGAGGCAATAAAAGCCCTGCTGTGTTGTAAGAGCTGGGAGAAAGTGTATATAGAAAGAGTAGCAGTGGAGGGAGGAGCTGGTGAAGAGGAAGAGAGAGGCAGAGGTTGGGTTAGCAGGGTCTTGTCAGGGCCAGCATGAGGAGCACATGGTGGATTCTTTGAATCCACATGACCAATATGAGGACTGCTGTGAGCCTTTGAATCCACATGACCAGCATGAGGACCACATGGCTGGGCCTTCAAATCCTTATGACCAGCATAAGGACTGCATGGCTGGATCCTCTGAATCTACATGACCAGCATGAGGGCTTTGTGGGTGGATCCTTTGGATCCACGTAACCAGCATGAGGGCCAAATGAGTGGACCTTTGAATACCCACAGCCTGCATGACCACTGGATGTTGGGGTGCTTGCCCGTCACTTTCTAAGCAGGTCTGTTATCTATGCCTTCAGGTGCATCTATTGCCTGCCTGCAGTGGGGTCTGGGGTACAGCAGAATCAAGGGTGATCCCAGTGTTCTTCCAACATGTTTCTGAAATGATTATGTTGTGAAGTTAAGTGTAAAGTTGGATGAAGAGCTTGCTTTTGTGAGTGTTTCATTAGTTTATGCTTTATAAAACATAGCCAGTGAATCACTGATTATAGAACCTACGATAGCTTAACTGGAATTACATAGAGGGTTGTGAAATTGTTGATTAATCTCAGGTTAGCTATAGGAGATGTGAGTTCCAATTGCAGTTTCCCAAGAACTGATTTGCTGTGGTCAATTCAGAAAATAACTTTGTGTTTTAGTCATTGATACCAGTAACTGGTTTCAGTAACCAATGTTTAGAATGCTAAGTGTCAGCACTGTACCCATGGCATATGGATCATTGTTTAGTCTTTGCCTCTCAGTAACTGTTTCATTTTACGGTTGTGGAAGCTTATTCAGAAAACCTAAGCAAGGTAAGTGGGGATAGGAGGATTTGAGTCAAGGTTTGCTTAATTGGAAAGCCCATGAGAGGAATGGAACAGTTGTGAATGTGGAACCTCCAGAGGTTTTAGCAGATTTTTCTTGGGGCGAGGAAAGCTGAATAAATAGGTATCATGTGGCATGTGTGTGTGGTCACACTAGTAACTATCAATAGATAATAAACTTTTTTTCTATATTAAATATGACACCTATAGTCATCTTGTATGTACTTTTTGTTTTCAGATTGAAGATGGAAAATCCTCAAGACATTTTCTCAAGTAATGGTGGCTGTGTAAGTGATATAGTTATAGAGAAATACCTGGTTGAATCCAAGGAGTCTGCTTCTCATGTTCAGCTTGCTTGCAGCATGCAGCACTGTGCTTTCCCTTTGGATGGGAATGAACTTTGCATATGGAACTCCGAGGATCCTTCTCATCAGGTATTTTACAAGTGTTATGTCCAGTGTCACGGAGGCCTTGCCTTTGACTTTCCATGTCTTTGATACTGTTTGGACAGCATTACCTTCTGTGGATTCAGCTACCAACTATAGGAGAGAAATATTGATAAAAATATAATATTACATTTTTATATTTGGAACATGAGATATCTGGAATTACTTAATTAAAACATTTTTTTCAGTAATAAGCTGATCAAGAAAAGGTTCATTTTAACATAATCAAATCTCCTACCTTTGGATATCCAGATTGACTTTTCTCACTTTTTTAAGTGAATTATAAACTACATAGAACAAAAAGTTCCATATAATAAGTGCACTTTGTTATGACTATAACTAAATGAATATGCTTAGGTAACCACCGTAGGTCATGCCTCTTCTTCATCAACACCCACCTCTTTCCCTCCCAAAAGGCAACACTATCTTGACTTCTAATACCATAGGTTAATTTTGCTTTTGATGAACTTTATATAAATGAGATTATATATTATGTACTTTTTTATGCTTGTCTCTTTGATTAACCAGCATATTTATGAGATTCATCCAGTTGGTCATTTTCATTTCTGCACAGTATTATATTATGTGAACAGACCTCACTTTATCCATGCTTCTGTTGGTAGACGTTTGTTGTATTTTCGTGTTTTTGGCTGTTACATTCTTTCCTATGTGTTTTGGTGCACACACACATACAGTTGCTGAGTTGTAAGGGCTACATAAACAGTTGACTCCCGAACAACATGGGTTTGAACTGTGCTAGTTCACTTATACACAGATTTTTTCAACCCAATGTGGGTCAAAACTATAGAATTGGCAGGATATGAAAACTGCATATTTGGAGGGGCACCTTTTCATGTATGTGTATTCCATACAACCAACTGTGGGATGTGAGTGTGTACAGATTTTGGTTTATGTGGGGTTCCTGGAACCAATCCCTCATGATAGTGAGTGATGTCGCCATTCAGTAGGTAATGCCTAGCAGATTTCCAAAGTGACTGTACCAATCTATATTTCTTCTAATGGAGTGTGAGTTTTAGTTGATCCATGTCTTCACCTATACTTGTTTATTTTTATTTTAGCCTTTCTAAAAGGGTGTAGTGTTACCTAATTATAATTAGTAATTCTGTGATTATTAATGAGGTTTAGCACTTTTTTGCACATCTATTGGCCATGTAGATATTCTTTTTTGTGATATACGTGTTCAGATTTCTTGTCATTTTTACTATTGGATTATCTATATGTTTTCTGTTGATTTAAAGGAGTTCTTTATATTATAAATGTAGGATTTCTGTCCCTTTAGATTGGTTTGCATTTTCTAGAGTTTTATGTAAATAGAGTCATATGGTAATTTAATTTTTTTATTGACATGTAATAGTTGTACATACTTTGGGGGTATATGTAATATTTTGATACAAGTATACAATGTGTTATGATCAAATCAGGATAATTGGGATTGCCATCACCTCAAACATTTACCTTTTTATTGTGTTGGGAACAGTCTAGTTTTTTTCTTCTGGAAATTTTGAATTACATAGTAAGTTATTATTAACTATAATTTTCCTACTATACTATTGAATACCACAACTTATTCTTACTATCTAACTATTGTTTTAATTCTTCTGCCCACTTCTTTTAATTCTCCCCGCTTCCCATCCTAGCCTCTGGTAACCACCATTCTACTCCCCAGTTCCATGAGATCCACTTTTTAAGTTTCTACATATGAGTGAGAACATGGGATATTTGTCTTTCTGTGCCTGGTTTATTTTATTTAACATAATGACTTCCAGTTCCATCTGTGTTGCTGCAAATGACAAGATTCAGTCTTTTTTATGGCAGAATAGTATTTCGTTGTGTATATATATCACATTTCTTTATCCATTTGTCTGTGGATCCATATCTTGGCTGTTGTAAATCGTGCTGGAATAAATATGGGAGTGCATTATTATATAATGTGCTGTTTTTCTCTTCGTATAGCTTTTAACTTGATGTCTGTTTTATCTGCTGTAAGTATAGCTACTCCTGTTTGCTTTTGGTTTCCATTTGCATGAAATATATTTTTCCATTCCTTCACTTTCAGACTATGTGTGTCTTTATTGCTGAGATGAGTTTCTTGTAGTCTACATATAGTTGGGTCATATTTTTTGTTTTCTTTAATCAATCTGTATCTTTTTGATTGGGAATGTTATTTATTTATTTTATTTTATTTATTTTCTTAATTTTTATTGCATTATAGGTTTTGGGGTACATATGCAGAACGTGCAAGGTAGTTGCATAGGTACACACATGGCAGTGTGTTTTGCTGCCTTCCTCCCCTTCACCCACACTTGGCATTTATCCCCATGCTATCCCTCCCCAGCCCCCCCCACTGTCCCTCCCCCATTCCCCCCAATAGACCCCAGTGTGTAGTAGACCCCCTCCCTGTGTTCATGTGTTCTCATTTTTCTCACCCGCCTATGAGTGAGAATATGCGGTATTTCTTTTTCTGTTCTTGTGTCAGTTTGCTGAGAATGATGTTCTCCAGATTCATCCATGTCCTTACTAAGGACACAAACTCATCATTTTTGATTGCTACATAATATTCCATGGTGTATATGTGCCACATTTTCCCAGTCCAGTCTATCATCGATGGGCTTTTGGGTTGGTTCCAGGTCTTTGCTATTGTAAACAGTGCTGCAATGAACGTTCGTGTGTATGTGTCCTTATAGTAGAACGATTTATAGTCCTTTGGATATACACCTAGTAATGGGATTGCTGGGTCAAATGGAATTTCTATTTCTAGGTCCTTGAGGAATCGCCACACTGTCTTCCACAATGGTTGAACTAATTTACACTCCCACCAACAGTGTAAGAGTGTTCCTCTTTCTCCACATCCTCTCCAGCATCTGCTGTCTCCAGATTTTTTAATGATCGCCATTCTAACTGGCGTGAGATGGTATCTCAATGTGGTTCTGATTTGCATCTCTCGAATGACCAGTGATGATGAGCATTTTTTCATGTGTTTGTTGGCCTCATGTATGTCTTCTTTTGTAAAGTGTCTCTTCATATCCTTTGCCCATTTTTGAATGGGGTTGTTTTTTTTTTTCCTGTAAATCCGTTTGAGTTCTTTATAAATTCTGGGTATCAGCCCTTTGTCAGATGGGTAAACTGCAAAGATTTTTTCCCATTCTGTTGGTTGCCAATTCACTCTAGTGACTGTTTCTTTTGCCATGCAGAAGCTGTGGAGTTTGATTAGGTCCCATTTGTCTATTTTGGCTTTTGTTGCCAATGCTTTTGGTGTTTTGGTCATGAAGTCCTTGCCCACTCCTATGTCCTGAATGGTTTTTCCTAGATTTTCTTCTAGGGTTTTTATGGTGTCAGGTCTTATGTTTAAGTCTTTAATCATCTGGAGTTAATTTTAGTGTAAGGTGTCAGGAAGGGGTCCAGTTTCTGCTTTCTGCACATGGCTAGCCAGTTTTCCCAACACCATTTATTAAACAGGGAATGCTTTCCCCATTGCTTGTTTTGTCTGGTTTATCAAAGATTATATGGTTGTAGATATGCTGTGTTGCCTCTGATGCCTCTGTTCTGTTCCATTGGTCTATGTCTCTGTTTTGGTACCAGTACCATGTTGTTTTGATTACTGTAGCTTTGTAGTATAGTTTGAAGTCTGGTAGTGTGATGCCTCCCGCTGTGTTCTTTTTGCTTAGAATTGACTTGGCTATGCGGGCTCTCTTTTGGTTCCATATGAAGTTCATGGTGGTTTTTTCCAGTTCTGTGAAGAAATTCAATGGTAGTTTGATGGGGATAGCATTGATTCTGTAAATTACTTTGGGCAGTATAGCCATTTTAACGATATTAATTCTTCCTAACGAGGAACATGGAATGTTTCTCCATCTGTTTGTGTCCTCTCTTATTTCGTTGAGCAGTGGTTTGTAGTTTTCCTTGAAGAGGGCCCTTACGTTCCTTGTGAGTTGTATTCCTAGGTATTTTATTCTCTTTGTAGCAATTGTGAATGGCAGTTCGTTCTTGATTTGGTTCTCTTTAAGTCTGTTATTGGTGTATAGGAATGCTTGTGATTTTTGCACATTGATTTTGTATCCTGAGACTTTGCTGAAGTTGCTTATCAGTTTTGGGAGTTTTTGGGCTGAGGTGATGGGGTCTTCTAGGTATACTATCATGTCATCTGCAAATAGAGACAATTTGGCTTCCACCTTTCCTATTCGAATACCCTTTATTTCTTTTTCTTGCTCGATTGCTCTAGCTGGAACTTCCAGTACTATGTTGAATAGGAGTGGTGAGAGAGGGCATCCTTGTCTAGTACCGGATTTCAAAGGGAATGCTTCCAGTTTTTGCCCGTTAAGTATGATATTGGCTGCTGGTTTGTCGTAAATAACTTTTATTACTTTGAGATATGTTCCATCAATACCAAGTTTATTGAGGGTTTTTAGCATAAAGGGCTGTTGAATTTTGTCAAATGCCTTCTCTGCATCAATTGAGATAATCATGTGGTTTTTGTTTTTGGTTCTGTTTATGTGGTGAATTACATTTATAGACTTGCGTATGTTGAACCAGCCTTGCATCCCCGGGATGAATCCTACTTGATCATGATAGATAAGTTTTTTAATGTGCTGTTGGAATCGGTTTGCCAGTATTTTATTGAAGATTTTTGCATCTATATTCATCATGGATATTGGCCTGAAGTTTTCTTTTCTTGTTGAGTCTCTGCCGGGTTTTGGTATCAGGATGATGTTGGTCTCATAAAATGATTTGGGAAGGGTTCCCTCTTTTTGAATTATTTGGAATAGTTTCAGAAGGAATGGTACCAGATCCTCTTTGTGTGTCTGGTAGAATTCGGCTGTGAACCCATCTGGACCTGGGCTTTTTTTGTGTGGTAGGCTCTTAGTTTCGGCCTCAACTTCAGACCTTGTTATTGGTCTATTCATAGTTTCATCTTCCTCCTGGTTTAGGCTTGGGAGGACACAGGTGTCCAGGAATTTATCCATTTTTTCCTGGTTTACTAGTTTATGTGCATAGAGTTGTTTGTAGTATTCTCTGATGATGGTTTGAAATTCTATGGAATCTGTGGTGATTTCCCCATTATCGTTTTTTATTGCATCTATTTGGTTGTTCTCTCTTTTCTTTTTTATCAGTCTGGCTAGTGGTCTATTTTGTTGATCTTTTCAAAAAACCAGCTCTTGGATTTATTGATTTTTTGAAGGGGTTTTCTTGTCTCTATCTCCTTCAGTTCTGCTCTGATCTTAGTTATTTCTTGTCTTCGGCTAGGTTTTGAGCTTTTTAGATCTTGCTCCTCTAGCTCTTTCAATTTTGACGATAGGGTGTCAGTTTTGGATCTCTCCACTCTTCTCATGTGGGCACTTATTGCTATATATTTTCCTTTACAGACTGCTTTGAATGTGTCCCAGAGATTCTGGTACGTTGTGTCTTCATTCTCATTGGTTTCAAAGAACTTCTTTATTTCTGCCTTCATTTTATTGTTTATCCAATCAACATTCAAGAGCCAGTTGTTCAGTTTCCATGTAGCTGTGTGGTTCTGAGTTATTTTCTGAATTCTGAGTTCTAACTTGATTGCACTATGGTCTGAGAGACTGTTTGTTATGATTTCAGTTGTTTTGCATTTGCTGAGGAGTGCTTTACTTCCAATTATGTGGTCAATTTTGGAGTAGATGTGATGTGGTGCTGAGAAGAATGTATATTCTGTGGATTTGGGGTGGAGAGTTCTGTAAATGTCTATCAGGTTTGCTTGTTCCAGGTCTGAGTTCAAGTCCTGGATATCCTTGTTAATTTTCTGTCTGGTTGATCTGTCTGATATTGACAGTGGAGTGTTAACGTCTCCCATTATTATTGTGTGGGAGTCTAAGTCTCTTTGTAAGTCATTAAGAACTTGCCTTATATATCTGGGTGCTCCTGCATTGGGTCCATATATATTTAAAATCGTTAGCTCTTTTTGTTGTATTGATCCTTTTACCATTATGTAATGACTTTCTTTGTCCCTTTTGATCTTTGTTGCTTTAAAGTCTATTTTATCAGAGACGAGAATTGCAACTCCTGCTTTTTTTTGCTCTCCATTTGCTTGGTTAATCTTCCTCCATCCCTTTATTTTGAGCCTTTGTGTATCCTTGCATGTGAGGTGGGTTTCCTGGATACAGTACACCGATGGGTTTTGGTTTTGTATCCAATTTGCCAGTCTGTGTCTTTTGATTGGTGCATTTAGCCCATTTACATTTAGGGTTAGTATTGTTATGTGTGAATTTGATACTGCCATTTTGATGCTAGCTGGCTGTTTTGCCCATTGGTTCATGTAGATTCTTCATTTTGTTGATGCTCTTTAGCATTTGGTATGTTTTTAGGATGGCTGGTACTGGTTGTTTCTTTCTATGTGTAGTGCCTCTTTCAGGAGCTCTTGTAAAGCAGGCCTAGTGGTGACAAAATCTCTGAGTACTTGCTTGTTCATGAAGGATTTTATTTTTCCTTCACTTATGAAGCTCAGTTTGGCTGGATATGAAATTCTGGGTTGAGGGAATGTTATTTATTTACATTCAGGGTAATTGATAGGTAAGGAATCACTCCTGTCATTTTATTTATTGTTTTCTGTTTGTCTTGTATATCTTTTGTTTCTTACTGCTTGTCTTATTGTTTCTCAGTTGGGTTTTCTATGGATTTGATTCCTTTGTCTTTCTCCTTTGTGTATTGGTTCTACCAGGGAATTTTATAGTTTCTTATGTTTTTATGATGGTGATTATCATCTTTATACTTCCAGATATAAGACTACCTTGAACCTGTCTTTTAAGACCAGTCTAGTGGTAATGAATAACCTGAGTTTTGTTTGTCTCCAAAGATTTAATTTATCCTTCATTTCTGAAAAATAGCTTTGGTGGGTACAATATTCTTCGCTGAAGTTTATTTGCTTTCAGAATATACCATCTTATTCTCTCCTGAACTATAAGGTTTCTGCTGAAAAATATGCTGTAAGTCAAATGGACATTTCCTTATATATGACTCGATGTTTTATTCTTGCTGCTTTAATTTTTGTGTCTTTGGATTTTGACAATTTGACAATAATATAACTCTAAGAGTACTATTTGGATTGAAACTATGTGGTAATTTGAGCTTTGTGGACCTGGATTTCCATGTCTTTCCCAAGACATGAGAAGTTCTCTGCTATGATTTATGAAATATGTTTTCCTCACCTTCTCCCTTATCTTCTTTTGCTAGAATGCCCATATTATTAATATTTATTTGCTTATTGATGTCTCATAAATCATGTAGGCTATCCTTTTTTATTCTTTCTTTGTTTGCTGGTATTATTTCAGAAGTTCTATCTTCAAGTTCAGAAATTATTTCTTCAGCTTGATCAAGCTAGTTGCTTCATATAGTTGTTAAAGCTCTCAATTATATTTTTAAATTTTATTCATTGAATTCTTTAGGATTTTTTTTTTTTTAAGTATCCATTTCTTTGTTGAATTTCTCATTCGAATCATGAGTTGTTTTCCTGATTTTGTTGAATTGCCTATCTATATTCTCTTGAATTTCAATGAGTTTTCTTAAAATTATTATTTTGAATTCTTTTTCTGACATTTCATATATTTTCTTTTTATAAGTTTTTAATTTTTAATTTTTTTGATTGTACTTTACGTTCTGGGGTACATGTGCAGATTATGCATGATTGTTGTATAGGTACACACGTGGCAATGTAGTTTGCTGCCTCTATCCCTGTCACCTACATCTGGCATTTCTCCTCATGTTATCCCTCCCCGACTTCCCCACCCTCCTGCTGTCCTCCCTTGCCCCCAACAACAGACCCCAGTGTGTGATGCTCCCCTCCCTGTGTCAATGTGTTCTCATTGTTCATTACCCGCCTATGAGTGAGAACATGTGGTGTTTGATATTCTGTTCTTGCATCAGTTTGCTGAGAATGATGGTTTCCAGATAAATGCATGTTCCTACAAAGGATACAAACTCATATTTTTTATGGCTGCATAGTGTTCCATGGTGTATATGTGCCATGTTTTCCTTGTCCAGTTTATCATTGATAGGCATTTAGATTGGTTCCAGATCTTTGCTATTGTAAACAGTGCCGCTATGAACATATGTGTTCATGTGTCTTTATAATAGAATTATTTATAATCTTTTGGATGTATACCCAGTAATGGGATTGCTGGGTAATGGAATTTCTATTTCTAGCTCCTTGAGAAAGCACCACACAATGGTGCTTCCACAATGGTTGAACCAGTTTACATTCCCACCAACAGCAGTATGAAAGTGTTTCTATTTCTCCACATCCTCTCCAGCATCTGTTGTCTCCATATTTTTAATGATTGCCATTCTAACTGGCATGAGATGGTATCTCAATGTGGTTTTGATTTGCATTTCTCTAATAATCAGTGATGAACATTTTTCATATGTTTGTTGGCCTCATATATGTTGTCTTTTGAAAAGTATCTGTTCATATCCTTCGCCCACTTTGGATGGGCTTGTTTTTTTCTTGTATATCTGTTTAATTCTTTGTAGATTCTGTTTTGTTCTTTGTAGTTCTTTGTAGATTCTTTAGTTCTTTTAGGCCTTTGTCAGATGGGTAGATTGCAAAAATTTTTTTCCATTCTGTTGGTTGCCAGTTCACTCTAATGATTGTTTCTTTTGCTGTACAGAAACTCTGGAGTTTAATTAGGTCCCATGTATCTATTTTGGCTTTTGTTGCCAATGCTTTTGGTATTTTAGTCATGAAGTCCTTGCCTATGCCTATGTCTTGAATGGTTTTGCCTAGGTTTTTTTCTAGGGTTTTTATGGTGGTAGGTCTTATGTTTAAAAGTCTTTAATCCATCTGGAGTTAATTTTAGTGTAAGGTGTCAGGAAGGGGTCCAGTTGCTGCTTTCTGCACACTGCTAGCCAGTTTTCCCAATACCATTTATTAAACAGGGAATCCTTTCCCCATTGATTGTTTTTGTGAGATTTGTCAAAGATCAGATGGTTGTAGATATGTGGTGTTGCCTCCAGGGCCTCTGTTCTGTTCCGTTGATCTATACCTCTGTTTTGGTACCAGTACCATGCTGTTTTAATTACTGTGGCCTTGTAGTATAGTTTGAAATCAGGTAGTGTGATGCCTCTGGCTTTGCTCTTTTTGCTTAGGATTGTCTTGGCTATGCAGGCTTTCTTTTGGTTCCATATGAAGTTTAAGGTGGTTTTTTCCAGTTCTGTGAAGAAGGTCATTGGTATCTTGATAGGAATAGTGTTGAATCTATAAATTACTTTGTGGCCATTTTCATGATACTGATTCTTGCTAACCATGAGCATGGAATGTTTCTCCATCTTTTTCTGTCCTCTCTTATTTCTTTGAGCAGTGGTTTGTAGTTTTCCTTGAAGAGTTCCTTTACGTCTTTTGTTAGTTATATTCCTAGGTATTTTATTCTCTTCGTAGCAATTTTGAATGGGAGTTTGCTCATGATTTGGCTCTCTGTTAGTTTGTTATTGGTGTATAGGAATGCTTGAGAGTTCTGCGCATTGATTTTGTATCCTGAGACTTTGCTGAAGTTGCTTATCAGTTTAAGGAGATTTGGGGCTGAGATGATGGGGTCTTGTAAATATACAATCATGTTGTCTGCAAATGGAGACTATTTGACTTCCTCTTTTCCTTTTTCCTTTCCTTTTTCCATCAGAAGGAATGAATACCCTTTATTTTTTTTTCTTGCCTAATTTCTCTGACTAGAACTTCCAATACTATATTGAATAGGAGTGGTGAGAGAGGGCATCCTTGTCTAGTGCCGGATTTCAAAGGGAATGCTTTCAGTTTTTCCCCATTCAGTATGATATTGGCCGTAGGTTTGTTGTAAGTAGCTTTTATTGTTTGAGATATGTTCCTTTGATACCTAGTTTATTGAAAGTTTTTAGCATAAAGTGCTGTTGAATTTTGTTGAAGGTCACTGCATTTATTGAGATAATCATGTGGTTTTCGTCTTTGGTTCTGTTTATGTGGTGGATTACGTATATAAAATTGCGTATGTTGAACCAGCCATGCATCCGTGGAATGAAGCCTACTTAATCGTGATGGATAAGCTTTTTGATGTGCTGTTACAGTTTGCCAGTAGTTTATTGAAGATTTTTGCATCTATGTTCATCATGGATATTGGCCTGAAGTTTAGTTTTCTTGTTGAGTCTCTGCCGGGTTTGGTATCAGGATGATGTTGGTCTCATAAAATGATTTGGGAAGGATTCCCTTTTTTTGCATTGCTTGGAATAGTTTCAGAAGGAATGGTATCAGCTCCTCTTTGTACATCTGGTAGAATTCAGCTGTGAACCCATCTGTACCTGGACCTTTTTTGGTTGGTAGGCTCTTAATTGGTGCCTCAAGTTCAGCCCTTGTTATTGGTATATATTTTCTTATGATTGACGTCTGTTACTGGAAAATTGTCGTTTTTCTTTGGAGGTGACTATTTTTTGTTTGTTTGTTTGTTTTTGGCTTTTTTTCTTTCATTTTCATGGTTGATATGTCCTGACATTAATTGTAGTGCATCTGATAGGAAAGTTGCACCTTCCAATTATATGGAATATGTTTCATAGGGATTTATGTGTATGCATTGGTCCTAGGTTATCAGTTTAGTGGGGACTTTTGGTCTTGGTTCTAGGTGGATGTAGTAGTGTCGTCTCTGTGTGGTTTCTTCAGTTGTAATCCACACTAGTGACATTTATGAGTTTCTCGATAGTCTTGACTAGGATAATTTGTGGTGATGGGTTGTGTAGCTTTGCCAAGGATGGGTTCACCTGCTATTTCTCAGGTTGGGGACAAACATGTACACATAGGGCCAGCCAACTTGGTGTCTGGCTTGCTGGGGATGGGGCCACAGGGATGTTATTGTGGCCAGGAGCATGGGCACATGGTTACTTGGCCAGCATGGGGGCATATCTGTTGGGGGCAGCTCATGGGGCTGTTTCTCCAGCATTGGACATAGGCACAAGGCTGCTCAGCTGGCTGGGGGAATGCCCATTACAAGTGGCCCACAGAGCTGTTTCTCAGGCATTGTATATGGGCACACAGCTGCTGGGTGTGCCTGAGAGCATGTTTGCTGAGGAAACCCACAGGGCTGCTTCTCAGTCCCAGGACACCATCACACAGCTTATTGGCTGGCCTCACTTCACATCTGCTGGGGTATTCCAATGAGGCTGTTTCTCTGGCGTGGTATGCAGGCACATGGCTGCTTGGCTGGCCTGAGGGCATGTCTCTTGGGTGTGGGTATAGGGCTATTGTAGGCCCAGGACATGGGAACAGGGCTGCTCAGCTCGCCTGGTGGTGTGCCCCTAGAAGCAACCAGTAGGTCTTTTTCTTGAGTTCGAGACATGGGCACATAGCTGTTTGTTGGGACTGGGAGCATGCTTACCGTGGGCAGCCTGTAGCACTATTTCTCAGGTGTCTGTTGGAGACTCAGGGACATTGGGCAGCTCAGAAGTATTTCTGCTTGTGGCAGGGGTGCTACAGGGCTGTTTCCCAGGTCCTGAGCACAGGCATTTAGCAACTCTGCTGGCCCAGGGGTGAATCAGCTGTTAGAAGGCTCAGGAGCCTCTCCTGCTTTGGTGAAGGTGTGTAATGGTTTGGCTAAATTCAGGGCAGGTTTGCCCTGGGCAGGACTGCTGGGCTGTTCCTCTGGCTGTAAGTGCAGTGGCAAGAGTTGGTTTCTCTGCTGTGCAGGTCCAGACTCACAGCTGATCCTTATCCCAGGCTCCATGCAACTGGGGTTGTGACATTTAGCCACTCGTGTGGGCTTCGTGTAATAAAGATGGAGCCCTAGGGCTGGAGAATGGCAGTGACTTCTGCCCCCAGAGCAGGGCATGCTACAGAGGCAGCTCTGGTCTCAGGATGGTGCTGTGCTACAGCAGCTTTGGCTCACAGGGTGGGTGGGCAGTGAGGTGTGCACACCTTGTGCTCCTAATCCTGGGCAATGGAGCAGCATGAATTCCCAGCAGCTCCCAAACTGGGCTCAGGGCTTGCAAGGACTATGGGATTCTCCTGTTGTAAAGACTGTAGGTGTTTGTCTTGTTTGCGGGGTGGTTGGGGATCTTTTCTTACCTTTTCCTTGCAAAAGGAAGTTCCTTCTGACTCTGGGCGGATTTGATCCAGGCAGCGGAGATGGGGTTGCAGTGGCCAGGTACATCCATGCTGCTCTCCTGGACTTCCAATCACCACAGGTGCATCGTCATTACCTCTGCTGTTTTGCAGTGCTCTTCCTTCCACACTTTAGTCAAATCTTAGCTATTTATTTATTGTCTTTTTTTTTCTTTTGGAGGTACCAGGTGTCTCTGGTCAGCCATCTTGCTGGTATCACTCAGTCTAGTTGTCAAATTCTCTGGGTACAGTATGCTTGATTGTCATCTTTTTCTTTCCCTTAATATTTCACTGCCCCCCTTCACTTCTAACCTGTAAGGTTTTTGCTGAACAGTCTGCTCTCAGGCATAGTAAGTCTCTCTTTTATGTTATTTACTTAATTTAACTCACTGTGTTCAGGATTCTCTCTTGGTCTTTGACCTTTGAAAGTTTAATTATAATACGTCTTTGGGTATTCTTATTTGGGTTGAATCTTATTGGTAAGTTTTGACCTTCTATTATCTAGATATTTATATCTCCAGGTTTGGGAAGTTTTCTATTATTTCTTTGAATTACGTTCTGCCACTTTGTCTTCCCCAGTTCCTTCTTTAACTCTAATAACCTGAATATTTAGTCTTTTGTCTGATAGCTCCCATAAATGTCTTCATTTTTTTTTCTCTTTTGACTTTGTGTTTTCAAATAGTCTGTCTTTGAGCTCACTGATTCTTTCTTCTGTTTGCTGAATTCTGTGGTTGATGCTATTTATTCCATTTTTCATTTCATTAATTGTACTTTCTAGCTCCAAAATTTTTGATTTTTTAAAAAATTAACAATCTCTGTTAAGTTTCTATGGTAATTTCTGAGTTGATTCTCTGTTTTTCTAAATTTTGTTGAAATTTAGAACAACTATTTTGAATGATTTACTGAGGGATCACCTATAGTTATTACTTTAGGGTCAATCTGTGGCACCTTATTTCCCTGAGTGTTGCTAATGCTTGTGGACATGTGATTATGTCTGTGCACTGAGGGTTTCGGTATTCATTTAAGTCTTTGTAAGTCTGGCTTTGTTTGTGCCTGTCCTTCTTCAAGGGCTTTCCAGGGATTCTACATAAACTGACTGTTGAGTTTCCTGAGCCTATGACCACTGCAGCCATCTCAGCATTAGAGGATGCTCTAAGCTCAGAATTGCCGTGAGTCTTGCAAGAACTCTGAGGTTGACACAGCTTTCTGGCCCAGATGGGTCTGGGTAGGACTCAAGGTAGATGCTGGGGCTGTGTGGGAATGCTCACCAGGCCAGAGTCCAGAATGTTGTCCTAGTGGCTCAGAGTGGTTTGTCACCCAGCAGGTCTGCATAGGTGAGACAGGTCTGCAACTGCATCATGAGGAATGGGAATTGAGATTGGGGATCCGTGGAGCGTTTTCTAACAGCTGTGAGAGGGGCCAGAACTGAGATTGGCCCTGCTCCTGAAGGGAGCAGGTCCCCTCAGGATCTGCTATGGGATGGAGGTTGGAGAGCTGATTTTGTTGGCTCGGAGGGTCACATGTCTTCCAGGAGGACCTTGCGCCAATAACATAGTTTCCCTCTGAGATCTGCTGTAGGACAGAGGCTGAGGAGTCTGGTCACATTGATTCAGAGGGGTGCGTATCTTTGAGGAAGTCCCTGCACAGATGAGATAGTTCCCCGATTTCAACAGGAGGAATTGGAGCTGGGACTGGTCGCCCTATGATCTGATATGGGAGAGAGGCTGGAGAGGTTGGTCTAGTTGACACAGAAAAGCATGCATCTCCCAGCAGGTCTCAGCACAGATGGGATAGTTTCCTGATTGCACCAGAAGAGGCCAGAGCTGAGATTGGGAAGCCTCAGGATCTGTTGTGGGGGAAAGTGTGGCAAGCCTGTCAGGGAGGCTGAGACTGCCTGGTTGCAAGATATAGGCTGGTCTCCCTCTGGGTCTTTGTGTAAGCAGCTTTTACCTGGGAACTCAGATGAGCCAAGCTACAGGGCAACTTTCAGGTTCACTGCCTAGACCAATGTCATCAGGTAGTGGTATCCTTCCAGACCCCTTGGCTGATGGTTTTGTTTGCAGGCTCAAGGGCAAATGAGGTGGTAGCCAAGCTTCTTAGAGGACTGGGCCATTTCTGGGCTTGAAGCTAAGAGCATGCTTAGTGAATCAGCCACCCTAGGTGTGGGTCTGGACTCTCAAAATGACCTTCTGAGATCTTGGTTCCACTGGGGTTTCTTTCTTTCTTTCTTTTTTTTTTTTTTTTTGAAAAATTCTTTTTTTTTTTTTTTCTTCAAGACAGAGTCTTGCTCTGTTGCTCAGGCTGGAGTGCAGTGCTGCAATCTCAGCTCACTGCAACGTCCGCCTTCCAGGTTCATGTGATTCTCCCACTTCAGCCTCCCAAGCAGCTGGGACTACAGGTGCCTGCCACCATGCCTGGCTAATTTTTGTATTTTTTGTTTTTTAGTAGATATAGGATTTCACCATGTTGGCCAGGCTGACCTTGAACTCCTGACCTCAAGCGATTCGCCCACCTCGACCTCCCAAGTGCTGGGATTACATGCCTAGCCTGAAAAATTCTACTTTCTATATTAGTTATCTAGTCTTCTTTTGATAAATGTTACTTTTTAAAAAACATGCTCTACATGTTTAGAGAAACTTCCCTAGGAAGAAACTATAGAAATGATCCCTTACTGGGCATGAGGGCCCACACCTGTAATCCCAGCACTTTGGGAGGCTGAGGCAGGAGGACTGCCTGAGCCCAGGAGTTTGAGACCAGCCTGCGCAAGACAGTGAGATCCTGTCTCTAAAAAAATTTTAAACATTAGCCAAGTGTGATGCTGTGTGCCTGTAGTCCCAGCTACTCAGGAGGCTGAGGCGGGAAGATTGCTTGAACCTGGGATGTCAAGGCTGCAGAGAGCCATGATGGCACCACTGCACTCTAGTCTAGATGATAGAGTGAGGTCCTGTCTAAAAAAGAAGAGAAAAGAAAAGAAATGACCCCTGAAAGCATAGTCTTTAAGTGTTACTTGCTGATGAATGCCCATTTGTAAATTAATTCAAGATGTAGACAAATGAGAAATGAAATACAGACAATTATGTTTTAGTTATTATAGCTCACTCATCCATTTGGATAATTTTTCCATATTCTTTTTTAAATTTTTTATCTTTATTTTTCATTGCGTTTTAGGTTTTGGGGTACATGTGAAGAACATGCAAGATTGTTGCATAGGTACACACGTGGCAGTGTGATTTGCTGCCTTCCTCCCCATCACCTATATCTGGCATTTCTCCCCACACTCTCTCTCCCCAACTCCCCACCCGCTGCTGTCCCTCCCCTATTTCCCCCGACAAACCCTTTCACTGGGGTTTCACAACTTCTGCCTGAATTTTGAGGCTCCTGTAGAGAGACTTTTGACCATGGATGGGTGCAAAGTTTTTGTTATTGTCGGGGGATATGAGTGGATTACCTTCTATTTTACCACTTGGTGATGTCTGGTATTTACTCATTTTGTCTGGCTTTCTTCACCCAGGATAATTGAGATCCATATTATTGCAGTCAGTAGTTCATTCTTTATTAATGAGTAATATTTATTGTATGGATACACTATACTTTATGCGTCCTTCTATTGGTGGAAATCTAGGTCATTTTTAGTTTTTGACTATTGCAAATAACACCATTAGGTATATTTGTGTTTGTGTCTTTTGTTTTATAAATATCAGTTAGGTTAAGGTGGCAAATAGTGTTCTTCAGGTTTTCTATATTCTTGATGATTTCATGTTCAGTTGTTCCGGCAGTTATTGAAAGAGGCATATTGAAATCTGTGACTCTATTTGTGAACTTATCTATTTATCTTCCATTAGTTTTTGCCTTATGTATTTTGACATGCTGCTATTAAGCAGATATGTGTTTAGTATTTTTTATGTCTTCTTGAACTTACTTCATTTATAATAAAGTGGCATTGTGTTTTGATCCCTGGTAACATTTCTTGCTCTGAAATCTTGGCTACTTTCTATTTTCATTAATGTTAGCATAGTATATCTTTCATTTCCTCGCTCACAATCTTTATGTTTTTGTTTTCTTGCATTTTGCTTATGCTACAAACCTCACAATTCATTATTACTTTTGTTAAACATTCAGGGATCTTTTAAAGATATTTAAACAATAAGAAAATTATCTTCTTCTTTTTTTTTAATTTAAAGCCTTTTAAATTTAAGAAAGAAAAAATGTCTCACACGTCTGCCTACATAATTGTATTTTTGGTGCTTTTCATTTTTTTGTGTACATGTATGTTTTTGTCTGGTAGCATTTTCCTTCTGCCTTAAGTATTTTATTTAACATATGCTTTAGTGCAAATATGGTGATAAATTATTTCAAAATTTGTGTGTTTAAAAAAGTTTTTATTTTGCCTTGTTTTTGAAAGGTATTTATATTTTGTAGAGAATTCTAGTTTGACACATTTTTCTTCAGTTTTTTAATATGTTGCTGTCTATCATTTCAATGAGAATTATGTTATTATCTTTATCTTCATTCCCATGCATATAATATATCATTTTTGTCTGGCTGCCTTTAAAATTTTCTATATTATCAATTTTGAACAATTTGATCATGCTACGTTTTGGTGTATTTTTCTTCATATTTCTCATTCTGTGTGTTTTAGGCCATTCTTGCATTGCTATAAAGAAATACCTGAGACTGGGTAATTTATAAAGAAAAGAGATTTAATGGGCTCATGGTTCTGCAGACTCTACAAGCATGGCACCAACATCTGCTTTGCTTTTGATTAGGACCTGAGGAACCTTACAGTGATTGCAGAAGGTGAAGGGGGAACAGTTACTTGACAGGGTAAAAACAGGAACAGGTGGTCAGGAGGAGGTGCCATACGCTTTTAAATGACCAGATTTCATGAGAATGTGCTTAGTATGGTGAGGAACGCATCAAGCCATGAGGAATTCACCAGCATGACCGAAACACCTCCCACCAGGCCCTACCTCCAACACTGGGGATTACATCTCAACATGAGATTTGTACGGGACATGCAAACTATATCATTTCACTTCTGGTCCCCTAAATCTCATGTCATTCACACATTGCAAAATACAATCATGTCTTTCCAACAGTCCCCCAAAGTCTTGCCAATGAAAAGAGTTAAACTCTGTAAAATATTTTAAAATATTTATTCTGAGTCAAATATGAGTGATCATGGCCCATGACACAGCCCTCAGGAGGTCCTGAAAACATGTGCCCAAGGTGGTTAGGGCACAGTTTCATTTTATATATTTCAGGGAGGCATGAGACATTAATCAAACATAAGAAATACATTGATTTTGTTCAGAAAGGCAGGACAACTCAAAGTGGGGGCTTTCAGGCTATAGGTAAATTTAAACATTTTCTGGTTGATTATTGGTTGAGTTTGTCTAAAGGCCTGGGGTTGATAGAAAGGAATGTTAAGGTTAAGATAAAGGATTGTGGATACCAAGTTTTACTGCTCAGAGTAAGCTCTCAGGTAGCAGACTTCAGAGACAGCAGGTTGTAAGTTGTTTCTTATTGGACTTAAAAGGGTACCTGGCTCTTAGTTGATTATCTCCTGGATCTGGGAAGGAAGGAAGGAAAACAAAGGGGAAAGGGGATTCTCTAGAGAATGTGGATTTTTTTGCCACAAGAGATTTTGCAGGGCAATTTCAAGGTATGGCAAGGAAATATATTTTGAGGTAAAATATTTTGATTTTCTTCCTTGTTATGCCAGAGTCAGATTGGAAAATAAGTCACGATATACAGGGTCAAATAAAACCCATCTGATGAGAATTTATGTGTTGTAGGGCATCACTCCCCAGACCCCTTATAAAGGAATTTTGGTAAGATAAAAAACTAAGAGCTTAGTCCTCAGTCTTAAATTGTTCCAGCATTAACTCAATCAGAAGTTCCAAGTCCAAAGTTTCATCTGAGACAAGGCAAGTTCCTTCTACCTATGAGCCTGTAAAATAAAAAACAGGTTATTTACTCCAGGTTATTTACTCCTAAGATATAAGGGGATTATAGGCATTGGGTAAACATTCCCATTTCCAAAGGCAGAAATTGGCCAAAATTCATGCAAGTCTGAAACCCAGCAGGACAGTCATTAAATCATAAAGCTCCAAAATTATCTCCATTGACTCTGTGTCCCACACCCAGGGCACACTGGTGCAAGGGTGGACTCCCAAGGCTGGTTCAGGTCTGTCCCTGTGGCTTTGCAGGATTCAGCCCTTGTGGCTGCTCTCACAGGTTGTTGAATCTAAGAGCAGGGTGCAAGCTGCTGGAATATCTGCCATTCTGGGATCTGAATGATGGTGCCCCCCCGACTTCTCACATCTCTAGTAGGCAGAGCCTCAGTGGGGACTCTGTGTGGGGGCTCCAACTCCACATTTCCCCTTGGCACTGCCCTAGTAGAAACTTTTTGTCAAGGCTCCACTCCTGCAGCAGGCTTCTGGCTGGGCACCCGGGCATTCTCACAAATCCTCTGAAATCTAGTTGGAGGCTGCTGAGCCTCCTTTACACTTGCATTCTGTGCACCCACAGGCTTAAAACCACATGGAAACCACAAAGGTTTGTGGCTTGCTCCCTCCTAAACAGCAGCCCAAGCTCTATCTGGGGGTCCTCTTAGCTGAGGCTAGAGCTGGAGAGGGGAGCAGTGGCCTGAGGCTGTGTAGGGTAGCAGGTCCTAGCCCTCAAAACCATTCTTTCCTCCTAGGCTTCAGGGCCTGTGATGGGAGGGACTGCCTTGGAGATTTCTGGAATATCTTGGAGGCCTTTTTCTCATTGTCTTGACTATCAGCATTTGGTTCTTTTTTCAGTTACACAAATATCTTTAGTAAATGCTTACTCCACTGCCTGCTTGAATTCCTCCTCTACAAAAACACTGTTTCTTTTTGCCACATGACTGGGCTGCAAATTTTCTGAAGTTTTATGCTCTGCTTCCCTTTTAAATATAAATTCCAACTTTACATCATTTCTTTGCTTCCATATACGATTGTAGGTTGTTAGAAGCAGCCAGGAGACTTCTTAAATGCTTTGCTGCTTAGAAATGTCTTCCATCAGGTCCCTGGGCCATCAGTCTCAGGTTTAAGCTTCGACAGGGCACTAGGGCATGAACAGAATGCAGCCAAGCTCTTGGCTATGGTGTAACAAGAGTGACCTTTCCTCCAGTACCCAGTAAGTTCAGTTCAATCTGAGACTTCCTCAGCCTAGACTTCACTATCCTTATCACTATCTGTGTTTTGGTCATAACCATTTAACTGGTCTCTAAGAAGTTCCAAACTTTCTATCATCTGCTTGTCTTCTGAGCCCTCCAAACTCTTCCAACTTCTGCTGGTTACCAGTTCCAAAGCCACTTCTGCATTTTTAGGATTCTTTTTTTTTTCTTTCTTTCTTTTTTTTAATTTTATTTTTGAGGATGGCTGGAAGGGAGGAAAGGAGGAAGGGAAGGAGGAAGGAAGGAAGGGAGGAAGGAAGGGAAGAAGGGAGGGAGGGGGAGGGGGGAGGGAGGGAGAAAAGAAGGAAGGAAATCAGGCAATGAGAGAGACATTGCCGACCTGGATCTAGAGGTCTACAAGTTGATTTCTTTTTTCTTTTTTTGAGAGAAGGAAAGAAAAAAAAAGGAGTGAAGGAGAGGAAGAAAGAGGAAAAAACGAGGGAGAGAGAACGGAAATGTTGCTTTATTCTCAAAGAAATGGGTATTAATAATGGCCAATCAATATTTCATTTAAACCTATGAGTAGGTGTTATGTGGTGTTGACAAGAATGCATATTTTGTGTGTTTAAAGTGGAGAGCTCTATAAATATTTATTAAGTTTACTTGTTCCGGATCTGAGTTCGAGTCCTTGATATCCTTATTAATTTTCTGTCTCATTGAGTCTAAGTCTTTATGTATCTGTGTGTTAGGATCGTTAGCTCTTATTGCTGCATTGATCCTTTTAACACTATATCTTTGTTGCTTTAAAATTTATATTATCAGATTTGAGAATTGCAACTCCTGTTATTTATTTATTTATTTTTGCTCTCCATTTGGTTGGTAAATCTTTCTCCATCCCTTTGTTTTGACTCTTTGTATATCCTTGCATGTGAAATGGATCTGGATGTAGCATACCGTTGGGTTTTGGCTGTATCTTTTAATTGGGGGATTTAGTAGATTTAAATTTAGGATTACTGCCATTTGTTGTTAGCTGGCTGTTTTATACATTCGTTGATGTAAATTCTTCTTTATGTTGATGCTCTTTACTTTTTGGTGTATTTTTAGAAAGGCTAATACTGGTTGTTTCTTTCTATGTGTAATGCTTCTTTCAGAAGCTCTTGTAAAGCAGGCCTATTGGTAATAAAATCTCTGAGTACTTGCTTGTTCATAAAAGATTTTATTTTTCCTTCAGTTATGAAGCTTAGTTTGGCAGGATATGAAATTCTGGGCTGAAAGTTCTGTTCTTTAAGGATGTTAAATATCGGCTCCCACTCTCTTCTGGCTTGTAGGGTTTCTGCTGAGAGATCTGCTGTAAGTCTGATGGACTTCCCTTTGTGGGTAACCTGACCTTTCTCTCTGGCTGCCCTTAGTATTTTCTCCTTTATTTCAACCCTGGTGAATCTAACGATTATGTGCCTTGGGGTTGCTCTTCTTGAGGAATATCTTTGTGGTGTTCTCTGTATTACCTGGGGTTGAATGTTGTCCTGCTTTGCTAGTTTAGGGAAATTTTCCTGAATAATATCCTGAAGAATATTTTCCAGCTTGGATTCATTCTCTCCGTCGCATTCAGATACACCTATCAAACGTAAATTAGGTCTTTTCACATAGTCCCACATTTCTTGGAGACTTTGCTCATTCCTTTTTATCCTTTTTTCTCTATTCTTGTCTTCTGGTTTTATTTCATTAAGTTGGACTTCGACCTCTGATATCCTTTCTTCTGCTTGAACGATTCGAGTGTTTAAACCTGTGCATACTTCTCGGAGTTCCCGTATTGTATTCTTCAGTTCCATTAATTCACTTATATTCCTCTCTAAATTGTCTATTCTCGTTAGGATTTCGTCAAACCTTTTTTCAAAGTTCTTGGTTTCTTTAGGTTGGGCTACAACATGTTCTTTTAACTCACAGAAGTTTCTTATTATCCATGTTCTGAAGCCTGATTCTGTTATTGCGATGTGCTCATTCTCCATCAAGCCTTGTTCCCTTGTTGATGAGGGACTGTGATCCTCTTCAGAGGGAGAGGCATTCTGATTTTGAGTATTCTCAGCCTTTTTATGCTGGTTTCTTCCCATCATTGTAAGTTTACCCACCTGTCGTCTTTGTAATTACCACCCTTCAAATTAGGTCTCTGAGTAGAGGTCCAAGTTGTTAGTTCCCAGAGCCGAAATCTGAGCAACCCACTGCGCCGGCCAAAACAGCGGCGTTAAGACTGATGGTGCTTTTCTGCCCAGGAATCTCCAGTCTGACTTCCTTCTTGAGTCCGTATAGGCGACTCTGCCTTCCCGGAGCTCCCAACCTCGGTCAGAAGGGGAACCAGTCCCGTTTACTCTGCACCAAGAGCTGCCGCGCCAAGGTGCCGGCAAAACCGCTGCTCCGGCCACAAGAGTCGCGCTGGCGACCTGTGCTGCTCCTCCAAGCCTCGGTCAGAAGGGGAACCAGTCCCGTTTACTCTGCACCAAGAGCTGCCGTGCGGAGGTGCCGGCAAAACCGCTGCACCGGCCACAAGAGTCGCACTGGCAACCCGTGCAGCTCCTCCACTGGGAATCTTCTGCTCCGTGAGCAACCAAAATTTGTCTGAAAGTGTGGCGTCCTTTCGTTCTCTGCGTTTTCACTGGGAGCTACAATCTTGAGTTGTTAGCGGTCAGCCATCTTGGATCGTTCCCCATTTTTAGGATTCTTTATAGCAATGCACCACTCTTTGGTACCAGTTTTCTGTATTAGGCCTTTCATGAATTGGTCTGTTGGTGAGAGTTAAACTTTGTAAAATATTTGAAGATCTTTATTCTGAGTCAAATACAAGTGACCAGTGGCCTGAAGCAGTCTCAAGAGGTCCTGAGAACATGTGCCTAGTCAGGCCACAGCTTGGATTTATACAATTAGGGAGACATAAGACATCAATCAATACATGTAATGTGTACATTGGTTAGGTCCAGAAAGGTGGGACAATTCAAAGTGGGGGCTTCAAGGTCATAGGTGGATTCAATAATTTTCTAAATTGCAATTGGTTGAAAGAGTTATTGTCTAAAGGCCTAGTCTCAATAGAAGGAATGTCTAGGTTAAAACAAGGGATTGTGAAGACCAAGGTCCCCAGTATAGGTAAGAAGCCTCCAGTCAGCTGCAGAGAGAATAGATTGTAAATGTTCATTAGTGCCAGAGTCTTAGTGGATTCTTTTCTGGAATCCACTGAGATTCCAGAAAAAAGGCCTACAAAAGGAAGGGGATCCTCTACAGAATGTAGATTTTCCCCCAACAAGAGACAGCTTTGCAGGCCTATCAAGATATGGTACAGGAAGACTTAAACATAAGACCTGGCACCATGAAAACCCTAGAAGAAAATCTAGGCAAAACCATTCAGGACATAGGTTTAGGCAAGGACTTCATGACTGAAACACCAAAAGCATTGGCGACAAAAGCCAAAAGAGACAAATGGGACCTGATCAAACTCCACAGCTTCTGCACGGCAAAAGAAACAGTCACTAGAGTGAATAGGCAACCATCAGAATGGCAAAAAATCTTTGCAGTTTACACATCTGACACAGGGTTGATATCTAGAATTTACAAAGAACCAAAACAGATTTACAGGAATAAAAGAAACAACGATATGAACAGACACTTTACAAAAGAAGACATACATGAGGCCAACAAACACATGAAAAAATACTCATCATCACTGGTCATCAGAGAAATGCAAATCAAAACCACATTGAGATACCATTTCACGCCAGTTAGAATGATGATCATTAAAAAATCTGGAGACAGCAGATGCTGGAGAGGATGTGGAGAAATAGGAACACTTTTACACTGCTGGTGGGAGTGTAAATTAGTTCAACCATTGTGGAAGACAGTGTGGCAATTCCTCAAGGACCTAGAAATAGAAATTCCATTTGACCTAGCAATCCCATTACTGGGTATATATCCAAAGGACTATAAATTGTTCTACTATAAGGACACATGTACACGAATGTTCATTGCAGCACTGTTTACAATAGCAAAGACCTGGAACCAACCCAAATGCCTATCGGTGATAGACTGGACTGGGGAAATGTGGCACATATACACCATGGAATATTATGCAGCCATCAAAAATGATGAGTTTTTATCCTTTGTAAGGACATGGATGAATCTGGAGAACATCATTCTCAGCAAACTGACAGAAGAGCAGAAAATGAAATACTGCATGTTCTCACTCATAGGTGGGTGACGAACAATGAGAACACATGGACATAGGAAGGGGGAGCACTACACAGTGGGGTCTACTGGGGAGAATAGGGGAGGGACAGTGGGGGTAGGGAGTTGGGGAGAGATAGCATGGGGAGAAATGCCAGATATGGGTAAAGGGGAGGAAGGCAGCAAAACACACTGCCACGTGTGTACCTATGCAACTATCTTGCGTGTTCTTCACATGTACCCCAAAACCTAAAATGCAATTTAAAAAGAAAAAGATATGGTAAAGAAACATAATTGGAGTTAATATATTTTAATTCCCTTCTTTATCTGTCCTGTGATGTTATGGCTGAGTTAGATTGGACAGGGAGCCACGTTATATAGGGTTAAATAAAACCCCTCTGATGAGACTTTATGGTTTGTAGGATGTGAATCCTTAAGCCCCTTAGGTAGGAATTTGGGCAAGAGAAGAAAAAGGTCAGAGTTTAGTCCTCAGGTATAAAGAAATACTGAGACTGGGTAATTTATAAAGAAATGAGAGTTAATTGGCTCATGGTTCTGCAGGCTGTACAAGTGAGGACTAAACTCTGATTTTTTTATCTAGCCCAAGTTCCTACCTAAGGGGTTTAGGAAGTCATGTCCTACAAACCACAAATTCTCATCAGATGGGTTTTATTTGAACCTATATATCATGACTTACTTTTCAGTCTGACTCTGGCATAACTATGATACAAAAAGTATTCAACCCCAAAATATATTTCCTTGCCATACCTTGAAATTGTCTTGCAAAGTCTCTTGTGGGAAAAATCCACATTGTATAGAGAATCCCCTTTCCCCTTTGCTTTCCTTCCTTTCTTTCCAAATCTAGGAGATAATCGACTAAGAGCCAGGTACCCTTTTAAGTCCAATAAGAAAAATTTTGCGGCCTGCTCTCTCTGAAGTCTGCTGTCTGAGAGCTTCTTCTGCACAATAAAACATGATATCCACAATCCTTTATCTCAACCTAAACATTTTATTTGATTCCAGGTTTTCAGATAAACTCAATTCTTTGTCAACCAGAAAATATTTAAATTTACCTGTAGACTGGAAGCCCCAGCTTTTGAGTTGTCCTGCCTTTCTGAAAGAAACCAATGTATTTCGTAAATGTATTTGATTGATGTCTCATGCCTCCCTAAAGTAAATAAAACCAAGCTGTATGCCGACTACCTTGGACATACATTCTCAGGACCTCCTGAGGGCTGTGTCATGGGCCATAGTCACTCATATTTGGCTCAGAATAAATCTTTTAAAATATTTTACAGAGTTAGACTCCTTTGAAACAAGCATGGCACCAACAAATACTTGGCTTCTGGTGAGGGCCTCAGGAACCTTACAATCATGGCAAAAGGCAAAGGAGAAATACGTATGTCATACAGCAAAAGGAGCAAGGGATGGGGGGAGGTACCACACCCTTTTAAATGACAAGCTCTTATGAGAACTCACTATGGCGAGGATGGCACCAAGCTATGAGGGATCTGCCTTATGACCCAAACAGTTCCCAGTAGGCCCTACCTCCAACACCAGGGATTACATCTCAACATGGGATTTGGAGGGGGCATCCAGATTTTATCTTTGAGGTTCTGTGGGTTTATGGTTTTCATCAAATTTGGAAAATTTTCAGTCGTTATATCTTCAAACATTCCCTTCCTCCCAAACTTTGTGGACGCTGCCTACACATACATGTCAGTCACATGAAGTTTCCCACAGCTCACTGATATGCTTTCATGTTTGTTAATGTACTTTTTCTCTTTCATTTTTGCATAGTTTCTATTTGTTTGTCTTTAAATTTACCAGTCTTTTTCCTCTGCAACATCTAATATTCTGTTAATCCCACTAAGTGTTTTTTTTTTCAAATTGTGTCTAATTCTAGTTTTCATCTCCAGAAGTTAGGTTTGGGTCTTTTAAATATCTTCTATGCCTCTACTTAACTTTTGAACATATGGAAAAAGTCTTAATAATGGTTTGAATGTTCTTGTTTAGTAATTTTAACATTTGGATCAGTTTTAGTTTGGTTTCAAGTCTATCTGGATGACTTACGGCATTGCATTTCTCTGTTCTTCATTTTTCTTTGTTTTTGACTAAATGGTCTTGTCTCTTTGAATACTTGGTTATTTTTTAGATTACTGGACTTTGTATATGAAAGAAAAGTATAGCTGATTTGGTACTCTGGATTATCTTACATTCTTCCAAATCAGTCATGCTTAGGGCACTGGCAGTCCTAGATTACCCTAAGCCAGTCAGGTATTAAGACAATTCATGGCCGGGCACGGTGGCTCAAGCCTGTAATCCCAGCACTTTGGGAGGCCGAGGCGGGTGGATCACGAGGTCAAGAGATCGAGACCATCCTGGTCAACATGGTGAAACCCCGTCTCTACTAAAAATACAAAAAATTAGCTGGGCATGGTGGTGCGTGCCTGTAATCCCAGCTACTCAGGAGGCTGAGGCAGGAGAATTGCCTGAACCCAGGAGGCGGAGGTTGCGGTGAGCCGAGATTGCGCCATTGCACTCCAGCCTGGGTAACAAGAGGGAAACTCCGTCTCAAAAAAAAAAAAAAAAAAAAAAGACAATTCATAGCTGGGTTTCAGTTCTTGTGAGGGCTGTTTTATTTACTGTTCATCTTTTCTCCTTCGATTTTGTCTTTCTTGGGGTTCCCATTCCAAGCTCCCATTCTAAGTTCCCATTCTAATTTCCCATTCTAGGTTCTGATTCTAAACCTAGGGGTTTTAGGAGCATGCCCTTCCCTCTTATCATGGTAGGTTGTATTCTAGGTAGACATTTACTAAAATCCATTTATATTTCTTTACAGGAAAAAATTGTAGAGTTCTCAACATTAAGGGTAAGGTGACAGAAATCTTTGCCCTTCTCCCAATATGGTAGTTCTTTTTGTGCCCCAGAAGATGATTCATTTGATTTACACCATTTTTGTGCCCTTAGCCCCTTGAATCTCAGCTTCTCAGCTGCCTTTACTGGAATTGTCAGAAGATGTAGTTAGTAGATGTCTTTATGAGACAAGTGACCCCAGATACTGGAGTCACTTCCCTCAGTTTTTTTCTTCCCTATAATCTTGTTATCATAATTCTTCAGTGACTTGGTTTGCTTTCTGATATTTTCAAAATGTGTGTCTCTCTCTGTGTGTTTATATGTGTGTGTATATATATACATACATACATATTTTTACAAACTATGTCCAGTTTTTGTCCTTCTCATTAGTAGGGTTGGTATAGATGAAGTGATGTAGCCTGTCTTTATTAGAAGTGGAATTCTCTAGTGATATCTCTCATATCAAACTGCCTATTGTCTATTTAACATCACCCTGTCAGCATCTCAACTTACCATGGACCAAATGGACCAGGATTTACCCCAGTCCCATCCCATTTTCTCTTTGATTTTGTTCTTGAGACATCGTTTCCCCAGGATTTTAATGTCAAACCCTGATTCACTTTGCTTTTGTTTTTCCCTCCATCCCTCCATATCCATTGGTCACGGAGTCTTCAGTCGTCATCTTCTCTCCGTCCCCATCATCATGCTCTTAGTCCAGGTCTTTATTGGATTTTCCTTGAGCGTTCCCATGCGTTCCCATCTGTCTCTCTAGCCCAATGTACCCCCAGCACTCGTCTGCTCCATACTTGTAGCAATGTTATGTTCCTGGAAAACAAATCTGATCATTATATTATTCTGACTGCACGTTTTTTTGCTGGATTTTAATTCCCTAGAGTGTAACTGCCAAGGTCCCCACACCTGGGCCTCACCTTTCTCCAGCCTTCTCTCACTCTTTTGCTTATCCCAGCAGTTTCTTACCCATGCCTTGTCTTTCCGGGGACCTGAATGTCCCCCTTCTCTTGTCAATCCCTCATTCTTCTCCTTATTCCTCAGTTTTCAGCTCAGCTGTTACCTCTTCTTATGTGGTAGTGGAGACATGTTCTATATTTGGTTAACTAATAAGTAATAAAGAAATAGAAGAATGAGGTAACCTGTATCATTTTATTAGTGTGTGTGTGACAGTGAATAGCAGTGAAATGGTTAACTTGAGAGAAAAATTTAGTAGTACATAGCAGGAATTTTAACAAACGAATTAACAATGAATATGTAAAATAAATGTATTTGAAAAACACAATCTTTTAATTTGTTAGGTTTGAGGTTATGTTGTTATACTCTTTATTTTTAAATGTTGTCTATTGTATGTGTTATTTTTGATTTTTGTTAACTTTCTCAGCTTCTAATCCTAAGAGGACACCATCAGCCAATTACTGCTATGGCTTTTGGAAATAAAGTGAATCCACTTCTCATCTGCTCAGCATCACTGGATTATGTTATAACGTGGAACCTGGATGAATGTAGAAAGAAAGTACTTCAAGGTAAATGAAAACCTAAAACACATTTTTAAAAACCTACAAACGGAATAACTCATCCTTCAGTATACTTGGTACTACCCAAGGGGTGTTTCTCTTGGGTAACACCAATCCCTCAGGGGGATTTAGGTTAATTTTGTATTCCCTTTACCTTGAAACCAGGTGTGCAAGCAGGGTGCTTTATATGGGGAGGACACCAGACTGTTCAGACTCACTGACCTTTGTTGTGTGTTACGCTGATCTTATAGGCTCACTGGTTTTGATCCTATGTCACTTCTTATTTCAAAAACTGTCAATATTGTGTCAACCTGAAAACATGTAGGCAAGTTGAAATATTCTGTTCTTGCACAGCATGGTTTCTTGAGCACCTGTAATATTTCAGGCTGCAAACACCATGATGAATAAGAAGGGCTTGGTCCCAAATCCTGTGGAAGTCACACCTCAGAGTTTGAGACAGACAGACGCCTGCTGTGGAAGCCAGTGACTGAGTGGCTATGAATTGTGCAGCCGAGAAGGCAGATGAGGACAGGGCAGCACGCACGTGCATGGAAGCACTTTGAGAAGCAGGATCTCAGGGAGTAGCCTCCGGGCTGAGGATGAGAAGGGATGGGATGGGGGGCTATGCTTTTGGCAGATGGACCTGACTTTGCCAAGGCCCTGGGAAGGAAAAGTGAGAACCTGCCTGTGTTCTTGGAGCATGCTGATGTTAGGAGAGTTTTATCTGAGAAAGTAAAAAGTTAGGTGGGGACCACATTAAGGAATTCGAGTTTTGTACAATTATATAGAGAAGTTAGAGGATACATTAAAACACAAATGCAAAGTGACTATAAATCTATGTAGTCTATATAGGGATATAGCACTTGTGTCTCTCTCTCTAGACTTGGTGGCTGTGGGACACGAGCATGTGTGTCTCCTCCTAGAACTTGGAGGCTGTGGGACACAAGCCGTGTGTTTCTCTAGTCTCTGGGTGGCTGTGCGACATGAGCACGTGTGTGTCTCTCTAGACTTGGTGGCTGTGGGACCTGAGCGCGTGTCTCTCTCTAGACTTGGTGGCTGTGGGACCTGAGCGTGTCTCTCTCTAGACTTGGTGGCTGTGGGACCTGAGCGTGTCTCTCTCTAGACTTGGTGGCTGTGAGACCTGAGCACGTGTGTGTCTCTCTAGACTTGGTGGCTGTGGGACCTGAGCGCGTGTCTCTCTCTAGACTTGGTGGCTGTGGGACCTGAGCGTGTCTCTCTCTAGACTTGGTGGCTGTGGGACCTGAGCGTGTCTCTCTCTAGACTTGGAGGCTGTGGGTCCTGAGCGTGTCTCTCTCTAGACTTGGTGGCTGTGGGACCTGAGCACGTCTCTGGACGTGGTGGCTGTGGGACCTGAGCGTGTCTCTCTCTGGACGTGGTGGCTGTGGGACCTGAGTGCGTATCTCTCTCTGGACTTGGTGACTGTGGGACATGAGCACGTGTGTGTCTCTCTAGAGTTGGTGGCTGTGGGACCTGAGCACATGTGTGTCTCTCTAGAGTTGGTGGCTGTGGGACCTGAGCACATGTGTGTCTCTCTAGACTTGGTGGCTGTGGGACCTGAGCGTGTCTCTCTCTAGACTTGGTGGCTGTGAGACCTGAGCACGTGTGTGTCTCTCTGGACGTGGTGGCTGTGGGACCTGAGCGTGTCTCTCTCTAGACTTGGTGGCTGTGAGACCTGAGTGTGTATCTCTCTCTAGACTTGGTGGCTGTGGGACCTGAGCGTGTCTCTCTCTAGACTTGGTGGCTGTGTGACCTGAGCACGTGTGTGTCTCTCTAGACTTGGTGGCTGTGGGACCTGAGCATGTGTGTCTCTCTAGACTTGGTGGCTGTGGGACCTGAGCGTGTCTCTCTCTAGACTTGGTGCCTGTGGGACCTGAGTGTGTCTCTCTCTAGACTTGGTGGCTGTGGGACCTGAGTGTGTATCTCTCTCTGGACGTGGTGGCTGTGGGACCTGAGCACGTGTCTCTCTCTAGACTTGGTGGCTGTGGGACCTGAGTGTGTCTCTCTCTAGACTTGGTGGCTGTGGGACCTGAGCGTGTATCTCTCTCTGGACGTGGTGGCTGTGGGACCTGAGCACGTGTCTCTCTCTATTCTTGGTGGCTGTGGGACCTGAGCGTGTCTTTCTCTAGACGTGGTGGCTGTGGAGCCTGAGTGTGTCTCTCTCTGGATGTGGTGGCTGTGGGTGGCTGTGGGACCTGAGCGTGTCTCTCTCTAGACTTGGTGGCTGTGGGACCTGAGCGTGTCTCTCTCTAGACTTGGTGGCTGTGGGACCTGAGCGTGTCTCTCTCTAGACTTGGTGGCTGTGGGACCTGAGCGTGTCTCTCTAGACGTGGTGGCTGTGGGACCTGAGTGTGTATCTCTCTCTGGATGTGGTGGCTGTGGGACCTGAGCGTGTCTCTCTCTAGACTTGGTGGCTGTGGGACCTGAGTGTGTATCTCTCTCTGGATGTGGTGGCTGTGGGACCTGAGTGTGTATCTCTCTCTGGATGTGGTGGCTGTGGGACCTGAGCGTGTCTCTCTAGACTTGGTGGCTGTGGGACCTGAGTGTGTATCTCTCTCTGGATGTGGTGGCTGTGGGACCTGAGCGTGTCTCTCTCTAGACTTGGTGGCTGTGGGACCTGAGCGTGTCTCTCTCTAGACTTGGTGGCTGTGGGACCTGAGCGTGTCTCTCTAGACTTGGTGGCTGTGGGACCTGAGCGTGTCTCTCTCTGGATGTGGTGGCTGTGGGACCTGAGCGTGTCTCTCTCTAGACTTGGTGGCTGTGGGACCTGAGCGTGTCTCTCTCTAGACTTGGTGGCTGTGGGTCCTGAGCGTGTCTCTCTAGACTTGGTGGCTGTGGGACCTGAGCGTGTCTCTCTCTAGACTTGGTGGCTGTGGGACCTGAGTGTGTCTCTCTAGACGTGGTGGCTGTGGGACCTGAGCATGTCTCTCTCTAGACTTGGTGGCTGTGGGACTTGAGCGTGTCTCTCTAGACGTGGTGGCTGTGGGACCTGAGCGTGTCTCTCTCTAGACTTGGTGGCTGTGGGACCTGAGCGTGTCTGTCTCTAGACTTGGTGGCTGTGGGACCTGAGCATGTCTCTCTAGAGACTTGGTGGCTGTGGGACCTGAGCGTGTCTGTCTCTAGACTTGGTGGCTGTGGGACCTGAGCGTGTCTCTCTCTAGACTTGGTGGCTGTGGGACCTGAGCGTGTCTCTCTCTAGACTTGGTGGCTGTGGGACCTGAGCGTGTCTCTCTCTAGACTTGGTGGCTGTGGGTCCTGAGCGTGTCTCTCTAGACTTGGTGGCTGTGGGACCTGAGCGTGTCTCTCTCTAGACTTGGTGGCTGTGGGACTTGAGCGTGTCTCTCTCTAGACTTGGTGGCTGTGGGACCTGAGAGTGTCTCTCTCTAGACGTGGTGGCTGTGGGACCTGAGCGTGTCTGTCTCTAGACTTGGTGGCTGTGGGACCTGAGCGTGTCTGTCTCTAGACGTGGTGGCTGTGGGACCTGAGCGTGTCTCTCTCTAGACTTGGTGGCTGTGGGACCTGAGCGTGTCTGTCTCTAGACTTGGTGGCTGTGGGACCTGAGCGTGTCTCTCTCTAGACTTGGTGGCTGTGGGACCTGAGCGTGTCTCTCTCTAGACTTGGTGGCTGTGGGACCTGAGCGTGTCTCTCTCTAGACTTGGTGGCTGTGGGACCTGAGCGTGTCTCTCTCTAGACTTGGTGGCTGTGGGACCTGAGCGTGTCTCTCTCTAGACTTGGTGGCTGTGGGTCCTGAGCGTGTCTCTCTAGACTTGGTGGCTGTGGGACCTGAGCGTGTCTCTCTCTAGACTTGGTGGCTGTGGGACTTGAGCGTGTCTCTCTCTAGACTTGGTGGCTGTGGGACCTGAGAGTGTCTCTCTCTAGACGTGGTGGCTGTGGGACCTGAGCGTGTCTCCCTCTAGACTTGGTGGCTGTGGGACCTGAGCGTGTCTCTCTCTACACTTGGTGGCTGTGGGACCTGAGCGTGTCTCTCTCTGGATGTGGTGGCTGTGGGACCTGAGCGTGTCTCTCTCTAGACTTGGTGGCTGTGGGACCTGAGCGTGTCTCTCTCTAGACTTGGTGGCTGTGGGACCTGAGCGTGTCTCTCTCTGGATGTGGTGGCTGTGGGACCTGAGCATGTCTCTCTCTAGACTTGGTGGCTGTGGGACCTGAGTGTGTATCTCTCTCTAGACTTGGTGGCTGTGGGAAATGAGCACGTGTCTCTCACAGGCTCTGAGGGGAGTAATCTGTATTTTGCTGGTGATAGGTCCATGGTGCACACCAGGACCAGATAACCTTGCCTGCCATTTTTCCCTTCATCTCTGCGGGTTTGGAGGATGGGCTCTGTATCAGGCTGCAGCTGCTGCACACGTTGTTTGGGTCTAGGGAACCTCCTGGCTGCTTGTAGGTGTCCGACATTGCTTAGTCCCTGGAGGCCTGGGTTGGATCGGCCCCTACTGCCTTCCTTCCAACTGATGTTGGCTGAGCCTGGACCTGAGGGTGCACGTGGGGTTGGATGTGGGTGAGAAGCATCAAAACATGCAGTTCGATGTGCATGACTCTCACTGCAGCCTCCAGAGAAAGGCATCTTCCTGTTTTGATGCTGAGGGATTCTCTGCAGGGAAGTGCTGCATTTCCCAGGTTTTCACACTTCTGTATATTCAGTATGTTTGATGTTCTTAAAGAATCAAAAACATCAAACCTCATTGTCATTCTCTCAGTAATTTTAGAACAGAGGGTTACATTCTTAGTACTTTTCTCACATTAATGCAATGCTGAATGCATTTGGTGAATGGGCACTAATGGTGAAACTCACTCTAGGGCTGGTCCCGCGAGGGACTCTCATGGGCTCACTTTTGGGAAAGGTGCTGTGTTTACAGTTGAGCCCGGATGATCAAGTTGTTGCCGTGTGTGCTGGAAACAAAATATTCACGCTGGATATTGAGGTAAGATGGAACTTCACACCTGGATTTCACAGAAGGGTATAGCTGATGGGGCCACCTGGGTTCTGGGACCTTGTCCAACTCTCTTTTCTTTTTTTCTGTACTCCTTTTTTTTAAGCTATATCTTAAATTTAGTTTACTTTTATTTTTTATTTATTTATTTATTTATTTATTTATTTATTTTTGCCAATCAATGAGAGCTTGTAAGGTTGCTGAGGTTGGTTGGCCTTGAACTCTTGGCCTCACCTTCGCAGCGCCACGACATCCGGCCGGAGCCACTTTGGGCCCCTGGTTTACTTTTATAAAATCATATCTTTATCTTGCAATTGGAAAACCACTGGTATCAGTAATATTTATATAAATATTGAAACTCCCCATGGAATCTGGGTATCAGGCGTGACTTAAGAAAACACATTCTGCAAAACTTGTATTTCTCAGCTATTCCCTGATTATAGGCATCCTTCCTCGCATAGCACTTTTGCTTCTATCTTTTATCAAAATTTTCTTTTTATCAAGAATCAGACTTTTTGCAACCATCTCATCACCAGGATTAGTTTAAGGAAATGTGTCACCTCTCCCTGCCTGTGCGATTTGTACTTCGTGTGTGGCTAGCATAGTCAGCTGTCCCCTTTGCAATTTTAGAAAGCAGTGTTAGAAATCAGGAAGTGGGAATCTAAGGGAACACGAAGGAAGACTTTGTTTCCTCTGAGTTCTTGCTCTTCAAGCCTGATTTCCATCTGAACACGAAGCCCTGTGTGTCTCCAGCTTGTGACAGTGGCTTCCTGGGTGCTGTCTTGGCTGTAGGAGGTTTTAGGGACTTCAGGAGGAAAGGATAACGCATGAGCATCTGCTGCCACACCATCTTGTCTTGTTTTAGGAAGTCCCAGGTGGAGAACAGATACTGAGGGGTTGGGAACACAGGGCAGTACATTTTGAGGTACAGGCAGGGAGCCTCAGGGTGGTTGCATGGGGCAGATGGTGTGGAGACAGGAGTCCTAAAGAGGCGCCACTTCCTAATTCGCTCAGGGTGGATGCATGGGGCAGATGGTGTGGAGACAGGAGTCCTGAAGAGGCGCCACTTCCTAATTCACTCAGGGTCAGCTCTGGTCAGTGCTGTCTGTTAACACTGCCAAGCCTGTGCCTAGGGCTGAAGCTTTCCTCTTGGCTCAGACATCTGGGTCTTCACCCTTGTTTTATGTACAGAGTTCCAACTTGAAAAGAGGAATAATATGGGCCTTATTTTAATAGCAGCCATGTTCTGTGACATGCATAGAACGTCCTGATGTTAATCACCACCACAAAGTTCCATCCCTGATCTTCTGCACACATTCTCTCAGACTCAGGCTGTCCTGGCCAAGTTGCAGGGCCACCTGGGCCCGGTGACTGCGGTGGAGTTCTGTCCCTGGCAAGCAGGCATCATCATCTCGGTGTCTGAGGACAGAGGCTTTAAGGTGAGCGATGGATGCTGGACCGCGTTCCCACGTGGCACGCGTTGTGGAAAGACCTGTGGTTACAGGGTGGCTGTGCGGCTGCTTCACGGCCAGTGCCACCTGAGTGGTGGTGTTTCTGCCCCACTCTGCAAGGCCACTGCCATCCTGATTTCCATATAAACACCACGCCCTGATGCTTCATGGCCAGTGCCGCCTGAGTGGTGTTTCTACCCCACTTCTGCAAGGTAAACGCTGTCCCAGTTGCCATATAAACACCAAGGCCTGATGTTTGCAGGGCTGTTGGCTGGGCTTGGATTCCTGACTGGACAGCCCCAGCTTTCCCACAATGGAATCCAGGGTCTGAGAGAGCCCAAGCAGGAATTTTTCTCCACGGCATTTCCCAGGCCCAGAGTGGAAGAGCCAGTTCCAGGATAGAGGTCTCAGTCAGAACAAAATGAGGATCTAGAAGAAAATGAAATGCAAATTCAGTTTTTATCCAGTTGACATGTGTGCACCTGGCGGCCGGGATGTGGGCCTGACACGCAAGTGTGCACCTGACAGTGTAGACCTGACACGTGGTGTGCACTTGACAGCTGACAGTGTAGACATGACACATGGGTGTGCACCTGACATTGTAGATCTGACACGCAGGTGTGCACTTGACAGCTGACAGTGTGGACCTGACACGCAGGTGTGCACCTGACAGTGTAGACCTGACATGCAGTTGTGTACCTGACCATGTAGACCTGACCCACGGGTGTGCACCTGGTAGTGTAGACCTGACCCATGGGAGTGCACCTGACAGTGTAGACATGACACACGGGTGTGCACCTGACAGCTGACAGTGTAGACATGACACATGGGTGTGCACCTGACAGTGTAGACCTGACCCACGGGTGTGCACCTGACAGCTGACAGTGTAGACATGACCCACAGGTGTGCACCTGACAGTGTAGACCTGACCCACAGGTGTGCACCTGACAGCTGACAGTGTAGACATGACACATGGGTGTGCACCTGACAGTGTGGACCTGACCTGCGGGTGTGCACCTGACAGTGTAGACATGACACATGGGTGTGCACCTGACAGTGTAGACCTGACCCATGGGTGTGCACCTGACAGTGTAGACCTGACCCACGGGTGTGCACCTGACAGCTGACAGTGTAGACCTGACCCACGGGTGTGCACCTGACAGTGTAGACCTGACCCACGGGTGCGCACCTGACAGTGTAGACCTGACCCACGGGTGCGCACCTGACAGTGTAGACCTGACCCACGGGTGCGCACCTGACAGTGTAGACCTGACCCACGGGTGCGCACCTGACAGTGTAGACCTGACCCACGGGTGCGCACCTGACAGTGTAGACCTGACCCACGGGTGCGCACCTGACAGTGTAGACCTGACCCACGGGTGCGCACCTGACAGTGTAGACCTGACCCACGGGTGCGCACCTGACAGCTGACAGTGTAGACCTGACCCACGGGTGCGCACCTGACAGCTGACAGTGTAGACCTGACCCACGGGTGTGCACCTGACAGCTGACAGTGTAGACCTGACCCACGGGTGTGCACCTGACAACTGACAGTGTAGACCTGACCCACGGGTGTGCACCTGACAGCTGACAGTGTAGACCTGACCCACGGGTGTGCACCTGACAGCTGACAGTGTAGACATGACCCACGGGTGTGCACCTGACAGCTGACAGTGTAGACCTGACCCACGGGTGTGCACCTGACAGCTGACGGTGTAGACCTGACCCATGGGTGTGCACCTGACAGTGTAGAGCTGACCCATGGGTGTGCACCTGATAGCTGACAGTGTAGACCTGACCCATGGGTGTGCACCTGACAGCTGACAGTGTAGACCTGACCCATGGGTGTGCACCTGACAGCTGACGGTGTAGACCTGACCCATGGGTGTGCACCTGACAGTGTAGACATGACCCATGGGTGTGCACCTGATAGCTGACAGTGTAGACCTGACCCACGGGTGTGCACCTGACAGCTGACAGTGTAGACCTGACCCATGGGTGTGCACCTGACAGTGTAGACCTGACACATGGGTGTGCACCTGACAGCTGACAGTGTAGACATGACACACGGGTGTGCACCTGACAGCTGACAGTGTAGACATGACCCACGGGTGTGCACCTGACAGTGTAGACCTGACCCATGGGTGTGCACCTGACTGTAGACCTGACACATGGGTGTGCACCTGACAGCTGACAGTGTAGACCTGACACATGGGTGTGCACCTGACAGCTGACAGTATAGACATGACACACGGGTGTGCACTGGACAGTGTAGACCTGACATGCAGTTGTATACCTGGAGGTCAGGGTGTGGGCCTGACACGTGAGTGTGCAGCTGACAGGGTGTAGACTGCTACAGTTTCTGTTTGGTGCCCCTATCTTGGCAATGGTGACCAAGTGACCAAGGGAGCTGTTTCTAACCTTGTTTCATTTTTGTTTCCAAGTCTTCAAATCCATCAGGGGTTATTTATGGAAGTGATGTGATTTTTTTCTTTTTTTCTGACATCTTTTATTGTGTTTCTACATTTTTATTACTTTTGTGCTCATTTTATTGCTTTCTGTTTTAGATAATCGTTTACTTTGTCTAATCTAATATTGGGTAGTACTGTTAGGTTAACCTATTGCAATAATGGCAACGTTCTTCTCAAGAATCCTATGTTTATCCAAAGGTCTGGGACCATTGTACAGGATCGTTAATATACAGTTCATCTGTGTTATCAGGTAAATTTAAAACTCTCATGTTTCCTTAAAATAACCTACTTATTCTAGAGCATATTTCAGGGCATAAGATGAAGCCGTAGCATTCAGGTGGATCTGAATGAGACGATCTCAGACTTACAGCCCTTCACGACCGTGCACATAGGGAAAGGATTCACTTAACAGTGAATGCCCTTGAAGTTTTTCAACTAAATTAAACTTGTGCTTGGAGTCTGGGCCTTTCTGTTTTGGAAAAGAATAAAGCATGTTTGCTGTAAGATAAAATGCCAGAGTACCCAGGGAAGGCGAGCCCTCTGCTCTCCGTAGAAACAAGTCCCAGAATCAGCGGTGTTGATGGGGCCAGGACTGCCCTGCTCATCCCGCGTGCGTGGGAGTGCGCCACACGGGGCCTCTGGGCCAAGCACTGAGCATGCGTGCAGCTCGTGACCGCCAGGGTCGTTGCGTTCTTCCTCAGATGGCTTTCGTGTTGGTAGATGAGACTGACACGCCACACCGATGCAGCACTGACGGTGCAGGCGTCAGTGGAGCGCTGCGGAGGAGCGCTTGCGAGGCCCAGCACCTCACCTCTCCCGTACTGCCCCGGCGGTGTCCCCCGGGCGCCTCAGGGCACTGCTTTCCCGCATCCGCTTTGTTCCTCCTGTGCAGTTCTGCCTTCCCGGAAGAAGAGGGGTAGGGAACTCAAAGGATAGCGTTCCTTCGTGGGATAAGTGACGTGAAAATGCCATGTGTGTACCTATGCAACAGTCTTGCATGTTCTTCACACGTACCCCAGAACCTAAAATGCAATAAAAAAAGTGCTGTGATAACATGCTAGGCTATCTCATGGCATCTGGGCTCAACAGCACGTCCTGCTGAGGTGGACATCTTTAGTAGGAATATTGGCATCTCTTTTACTCTCTCAGTTAGCATCAATTTCTGTTAAAAAAAGAAAAAGAAAAAGAAAATGCCACTTAAAGCATATACAGATACTGGTAGAGTTATTGTCATCGCCTCTCAAAGATTTAACATTCTGAGGTCAGTGTATCCGTGTGTAGACTGTGGTACTCTAATGGCTTGAATACATTGCTTTCTCTCAAGGTGAACCACTTTTCTTGGAAATATGTTGGAATCTTTTTACTGAAATTAATGATATGGAATTACTATTTGGTTGCCAAGAACAATGATACACTTGATCTTAGATTTCATTTATAGTTTAATTAGGACATGTAATATTTTTCAATATTCATTTATTTAATTTTCCTGAATTATTGACAGTTTAAATGAAATGGCACCCTAGGCAATAATTTTTTTTCTTGGAAAACCAGATACCGATTTAATTGCTGTTTTCATCACTAAGTCCATAGTTTTATTATATCTGGCTGACTCAGGAATCCTTCTGCTCCAACTGCAATGTTGACTGAACACCAGTGCTGCCTTGCCTCTAGGTTATAAAGCAGCTGAGGACTGGGTGGTGGTTTAATCACACTGGGCCTTCTGTTGGGCAGGTGGGATGGGAACCCTCGGGACCAATATGTGGTGGACTCCCCGGGCGACCTTTTGGTTGACTTCCCCAGCCTTCCTTGTGTGCATGAGGTTTCCAACATTTTTACCTTTTTTTTTGGAAGAAATTATTTTGGAATAGTTCAAACTTGACTAACAGAAATACTGTAAGTTAATATGTGTAAAGAAATAAATAAAACTGATAGTGCTCGGCTTAATTGGTACCAGGCGCTTATAAAGCTAAAGTTTCTGATGTTTCTTTCACCAGCATATCCTCTTCTCAGCTTATTCATTGATGCAGAAAGCAGGCAGCTGGTCACTGGGTGTGCTGATGGCCAGGTGAGACAGCCATGGAGTTAAGATTCAGTTATTCCTGCATGTGAGCATGTACACAAAGGTCTTGGTCTTCATGCTGCTTTGTATTTTCCTGTGATTTGAAAGAAACTCATCCACCTTAGTGCTGAGAATGACCTTCTGTGGGTGTCAGCATCACTGTGGGTTCAGTATGGCCCCAGGCTCCCTGGTCTGCAGAGGAGCTGGGTCTACATGTCCCAGAGCTCCATGCATTCTTCTGGAGTGCAGCGAAAGTGAGGGCCACTGACATGATCTTTAAAACCAGCTGGGAAGAGGGCCGTGAGCAGACATCCCACACACGCTGTCTGTGGCCGTGGAGACGCTCCCTGCACTTCTCCCCTGGAGGCTTCCCCAGCGTTCCTTGTGCTCCCATTTCATGTCAGCTTAACACTGTTGAAAACCTGAATATATTGATCTTTTTCAAAACATTTTTTAGGTGAGCATTTTAGGTTCATTTCACAAAGCCTGGTTACAGTTGCTGTTGATATAATTTGAAAAATATATTTTTGAAAACTTAGATTTTTTTTTTTCCTTCTGACAAAGTTGACCGCTCCTGACTTTGTCTTTTCAGCCAGGGCTTGTGGGACATACTCTTGGCTGTGAAGCTGTGGGGTGTGTTCAGAGAGCCTGGGGTCTGGGGGTCCCAGAGGTGCTGTGGGGTGTGTGCAGAGAGCCTGGGGTCTGGGGGTCCCGGAGGTGCTGTGGGGTGTGTGCAGAGAGCCTGGGGTCTGGGGGTCCCGGAGGTGCTGTGGAGTGTGTGCAGAGAGCCTGGGGCCTGGGGGTCCCGGAGGTTCTGTGGGGTGTGTGCAGAGAGCCGGGGGCCTGGGGGTCCCGGAGGTTCTGTGGGGTGTGTGCAGAGAGCCTGGGGCCTGGGGGTCCCGGAGGTGCTGTGGGGTGTGTGCAGAGAGCCTGGGGCCTGGGGGTCCCGGAGGTGCTGTGGGGTGTGTGCAGAGAGCCTGGGGTCTGGGGGTCCCGGAGGTGCTGTGGGGTGTGTGCAGAGAGCCTGGGGCCTGGGGGTCCCGGAGGTGCTGTGGGGTGTGTGCAGAGAGCCTGGGGTCTGGGGGTCCCGGAGGTGCTGTGGGGTGTGTGCAGAGAGCCTGGGGTCTGGGGGTCCCGGAGGTGCTCTGGGGTGTGTGTAGAGAGCCTGGGGTCTGGGGGTCCTGGAGGTGCTGTGGGGTGTGTGCAGAGACCCTGGGTTCTGGGGGTCTTGGAGGTGCTGTGAGGTGTGTGCTGAGGGCCTGGGGCTGGGGACCCGGAGGAGCTGTAGGGTGTGTGCAGAGAGCCTGGGGCCCAGGGTGTGTGTGTAGAGAGCCTGGGGCCAGGGGGCCTGGAGGAGCTGTGGGGTGTGTGCTGAGAGCCTGGGGCTGGGGTCCCAGAGGAGCATGTGGGGAGGCCTGCACAATGGGACCCTGCCTGTGTGCTCTGAGCTGACGTGCTGGCAGCTTGAAAGTGCTCTGACACTGCGGGTGTAGGCCGTAAGGAGGGCTTCCAGGGTGGAGGTTGCAGGTGGGAGAGAGTTGTGCAGGGAGCCTCTGCGGGGCGTGAAGGGTTGTCCTGTGACGCATCTTCCCTCGTGCTCCTACTCTGGTGCTCCTTTGGGGAAGGACCTCTGCTGTAGCGCCATGTCTGCGTGTTCTTTGCATTTGTAGCTTTGGATCTTCAGTTTGATGGATGGACACCACTATCGTCGTGTGGCACGGGTTGACCTAAGGAAGAAGACAGAGACTTTCTTCACAAGAAGGGTTAAGTCTGGGCTGTACAGTCAACCAGGTGGGTTGCTCAGCCCCTCCCTCAGGCCTCCCACTTGGCCTGGATCTTTCACCAGGCACCGCATCAAGGGCCGTAGTTCCGACCAAGGGGAGAGAGAGGTCCCGGTATAGGAGAAGCCTGCGGCTGCAACCTCAGAAATCCACTGAGGCTCTGCAGGTCATGTGAGGGGTGGGCAATCAGCATAGAGGCACCTGCTGCGTGTGGGGACAGGGCTGAGGGGCTTTGGTGAACAGAAGAGCACAGGCCCCAATACAGCAGCTTCACGGCTACCTCGGGCTGCTGTCCTGCAGTAGGTGACCAGGGAGGGCAGGTCATACTGGTCAGAAAGGTGCACTGCATGACTCAGATGCCACCTGCACCTTCCTAGCAACCTACATCCTCGCATGGTCTCCTGTGCATCTCAGACACCACCTACATCCGCCCAGCACCCTCACATCCTCCCCTCCTGTCCTGGGCATCTCAGACGCCACCTGCACCCGCCCAGCACCCCCACGTCCTCCCCTCATGTCCTGTGCATCTCAGACACCACCTACATCCGCCCAGCACCCTCACATCCTCACCTCATGTCCTGGGCATCTCAGACACCACCTGCACCCATCCAGCACCTTCTGCATCCTCATTTGGTCTCCTCTGCATCTCAGACGCCACCTGCACCCACCCAGCACCCCCACGTCCTCACCTGGTCACCTCTGCATCTCAGACGCCACCTGCACCCACCCAGCACCCCCACGTCCTCACCTGGTCTTCTGTCCAGAGTTGCTTCCTGTTGACCACAGCTCACCTCATGTGTGCTCTTTATCTTCTGTACTGTCACAAAGGAGCTGACCCTCTCCTGGAAGAAAACACTGATTTTACTTTTCAATCTAGGAGCCACTTCTTTCGTTGGTAACGTGCAGCTGACATTTCGTGTTACAGCAGTCACCTCTGTTCACAGTGTACGTGCTCTTCCTCACTCTTGTTACTCATTCTTTCTTTTAGCTTTTGTTTTTTGTAAATGACTTTAAGCTATTTCTTTTCATATTAGGTCTGGAATTACCTTTATCAAGCCTAACAGTTTTTTCCCTAATGCTTTAAGCTTTGATTTTGTTATTTATTTGATAAATAATTATTTACTACTGAAGCAAATCTTAAACTTAGTTTTAGGATCATGAAGTTAACTTCTTTCCATTGATCATCTCTTCTTTCCCACTCTCTTGCTCTGGTTCTGCACTTAAAGTTGCATCGCTCCCAGGCAGTGCTATGCTGGGTGCTACCTTAGTGCTTTCCTCGATGTGTGATTCGAGTGACTCCGCGGTGCATTGGAGTGACTCCACGGTCCACACGTGTCATGCTGGGTGCTACCTTAGAGGTTTCCTCGCCGTGTGATCCGAGTGACTCCGTGGTGCACATTCACCTCAGCATCTCCGTGGGGCAGTCCTTGACCTTTAAACCTGATGGATGTGTTTAAGTTCACTTCTCAGATTGTCAATAATTCTGTTTCCTAGAAGAAAGCTGGCTTCCCTCTACAAGTGCCCTGGGAAAAGGAGAGCAGGTGGGAGTGATGTTTCCTATACTGAGACTTGCACCCTGCGATCTCTCACATGTCCCACATTCTGCATGTGGATGGTAAGCATCAAAAGCTTGGCCTGTGCCGTGTAAAGAAAACAGAAACCACAGAGGTCAGAGCGAGCATCTTCGCAGATGTTAGGAGGTGCCCGGGGGACCTTAAATTCCTTGGATGAACATTAGGTTTATTTTCTAAGAATGATTGAAATAAAACCAAATTATTTTTGTCTCATTATTACTAATCTCATTCTTGGGATTGTGTGCTTTAAATCTTAAGGTTGGTAAACTGGGCAGTGATGTCTATGTATCTTTAATACAAGGAATTTGATGATTCTTAAGTTTGTTACCAAAGTCTAGGCAGATCTTTGCCTCTGTGGTATGACTTTTTCTTTACAAAGAGGAGATGGTAACGGTAATTGCCTCAGCTTTCCTGTTTACCACTTGCTCAGTACATTACACATTGAAAGTTAACAGCAGATGAATTCTATTGATTTCTGGGCTCAGAAATATTATACATATTTTACAACATAAAGAAGTACTGTTTAACTGTTATTAAAGAACATGCTACAATTATGTTCACCTCTCCTTCCCAAAATGCTTGGAAAGCGCTGGAGATTAGGGGCAGCATTGCTTTGAATGGCCTTGGCCATTGCTCCGCCATGTCTCTGTGCAGAGCGTCTCTGGAGCAGAAGAGTCCCTGCTTGGTCCAAACCACGGAGGGGAAGCAGGGTGGGCATGGAGGCTGGATGCTGTGCTCCCAGAGGATGTGTTTGAGGCCCCCGTCTTACCTATAGCAGAGGGAGCCCTTAGAGCAAAGCAGGAGCCACGTGGCACCTTCTGTTGACACTGGTGGGGGAAGCATGGACTGGTGCTGGTGGGTGCCCAGGAGGAGCCCAGGGTGCTACCTGGGGCAGAACTAGAGAGGGGATGCCTGGAAAGCAGGTTCCAGCTGGGGGCCTCTGCCAAGTGTACGTCCAGCCTCCTCAAAGGTAGCTGCTCGGTTCAGCAACAGATCCCTGTTGGCATTGCTATTAACTCCACCGCCTCGGGCTAGCTACTCTCCTCCTGGAGTTTGTTCCTCATTCATGGGTGGGCAGCTTGCATCGCCCTCAAGTCCAGTCACTCAGATATCACCTGAGCAGTGGCCTTGGCCCAGGTTCTGGTGCCAACCTTTTCTGTAACCTTAGAAGAAAACAGAAACCACAGAGGTCAGAGCGCGTATCTTCACAGACGTTAGCAGGTACCCAGGGGACCCACCACAGGCTGAATGGAAGCCCAGCACAGACCTGGTTCTCACTGGCAAGAACCTGCCCCGGCCTGTGCTCCCCACTTCTGCAAAGAGCTCACAGCCAGGCCCAGGGGTGTGTGTGGGGCCAAACCTTCGGGAGTAAGATTAGTGTATGTCCTGTTCTTTTTGTTGTAAATCAGTCTTTCCTCTGAGAACACCCAGTGCTTGTGGATTGGAAGCTCAGTGGGCTTATTCGTGTTTAACCCAGCAAACCTGGAAGTGGAAGCTGCTCTATATTACAAGGGTAAGATCTTTGGTGTAAATGCTGCGTAACTGTAATGTTTTCCTTTGACTGGTGTGTGGGGTAGTGAAAGTATTTGTGGAGAAGGCCTCACCACGTGATCCGAGTGACTCCGCGGTGCACACCCGTCACAGGATGAGATTCTTCAGTCACAACTCAGCATCGAGAACGCAAGGACCTCTGTGCTGCCAGATCCAAAGGATGAGGACCTTTCCCAGACCCTTGGGCACTCAGCCCTGGAGCCACCCCTTCCCTCCATCTGCCAGGCCCTCCCTCGCCAGACACTCCAGGCCACCTGGGGTGTGCAACACCCCAACACCCGTGGGAACACCCCTGGAAAGCCCCTGGCTTCTCCAGTATCCCTAGAGAGCCTCCCGCAGCCCCAGGCTTGTACAGCGTAAACCCAGCTGAGGCACTCTCCTCTCCAACCCTGGTTCCCTTCCCCAGTTTCTGCCACCCCCAGGAATGTAGGAATACTAACCTCTACACATCTCCTGCCCCCAAGGATCCATCTCATCCCCCGACCCCAGAGGTTCCCACCCTCCTCTCCTAGCTCCCTGGCTGCCACCGGCCACACGCTTTCTGCCCAGGAACCCAGGTGACTTTGAAAAGCAGGCTGGATTCCAACCTTTTCCTCCATTGCAGGGGGGTTCTCCGTGGCCACATCCTAGGCACTGGCTTCTCTCGGTGGCTCCTTTCCAGCCCTGAATGCTCAGACCTCTGTGGGGCTGCGGGATCCATCTGCATCTTTGTGCTCCCCCTTCCCTTGAGGTGAACATCCCTGCCCCTCCTCAGCTCAGCCAGGTGTGGCTTCTCCTTGCAAACTCAGCCTTCCTCCCCAAAACGGTCACAACTCTTAATAATACATTTCCTTTCTGAGCTGCTGCTGGATGTGTGGCTTCTCCAGGAGGCTGAGCTGCAGGTCTCAGTCTGAGTCACATCTCAGCCTCAGAGAAAGGACTGGCGTGTGTGAGACTCAGGGCCTGGTGTGTGCATGGCATGGGGCCTTACATATATGTGGGTGTGAGGTGCACAGCCTGCAGTGTGTGTGGCCGGGCCTGGCGTGTGTGTGGTGGGGCCTGGTGTGTGCATGGCATGGGGCCTTACATATATGTGGGTGTGAGGTGCACAGCCTGCAGTGTGTGTGGCTGGGCCTGGCGTGTGTGTGGTGGGGCCTGGAGTGTGTGTGGTATGTGGCCTGGTATGTGTGCAGCATGGGGCCTTGCATATGTGTGGGTATGTGGTGCACAGCCTGCAGTGTGTGTGGCCGGGCCTGGCATGTGTGTGGTGGGGCCTGGAGTGTGTGAGGCTCAGGGCTTGGTGTGTGTGTGTGGTTTTGGCCTGGTGTGTGTGGGTACGTGGTGCACAGCCTGCAATGTGTGTGATGGGACCTGGAGCGTGTGTGATGGGGCCTGGGCAGTGACTCCATGTACATGTGCTCCCTTCCTCCCCGTCATGTTCCTCCTGGTCTTGCTGAACTGAAGATTTCCACAGCCTCAGCATCCCATTGGCTGGATCATGTGCCCTGAGGAGCCGCTTCGCAGATGGCAAGGTCGGTCCCGAGACATGGCACCTCCGATTTCTCCATTCTGCGGAGTGATCTAGTGACTACTGGCTGAGGAGATGGGATTTTGTGTGAGAAAACGTTTTTGGAGTGCCAGGGTGGTGACCCTGCTGTGAGAATGAAGCTGGTGTTAGACGTGTGTTCGGGTACTCCCTGAGTCCCCTTTCCCAGACAGTGTCACTAACCATGTGGAAGCTGTGTCCCTGCAGGCGCTGTGCTTGCTGGCCTCCCTGTTTGGAGGGAAGATCGCCGCGTTGGAGGTGGACCCAGCCGCGCTGGTCATGGCTCAGCAGTGCCCCAGGGGGGAACAGGGCCTCTCAGTGCCAGCCAGGTAGAGTGTCTTCAGGTGTGGAGTGTGTGTGCACGTTCACCCATATATCTTTGTGTGTTGAGAAATAAAGTTTAGGAAACTCTAAACTCTACCAGCGCTGATTGGAAGAAACAGTTTTTCCTGCTGTTGCTTCTATCCTGTTGAAAACTAAATAGTTCATAGTTTACTTTAATGTGAATGACTATTTTATTTCAGGATAGAATGTACATTATAATGCAGCACCTTTATTAAGAATATATTAATTTTTTCCCAACAAGGATAAGAATATGCTTGACAGTTTTCATTTTCAAATACTGCTCTGTCTTCCCCACCAGCTGCATGAATTAGTCATTTGTAACTGTCTAGAAAGCGTGTGTGTCATTGAAATGTGTCCATCATGTCATTCTTTGCACTCCTAGTTTTATGTGGTTTGTTTCTGTTTCAGCTCCTGTGTCCTGCCTACCTCTCCACTGTATCTGGGCATTGCCAAGGAGAAAAGCACCAAGGCTGCTAGTGAACAGCAACGTGGTGAGTTCAGTGAGCTATGAAATCTAAGAACACAAGGCTGATGCCTTCTTGTTGTGGTTAGGGCTTCTACATGGCTTTGAGAATTCCTATCTGTTAAAATACGCATTCTGCGCTTCCTTCCAGCCTTCCCTCCTTCGTATCTCTGCCTCTCATGTGTTTGTTACATGCCTGCTGTGGTGGGAACATGTTGGGTGCTTCCCCTCCTGAACTGGGCATCCCTCGTAGCAATTCAGCACCGTGCCCGAGATTGAAGGCGGGTGCCTGGTGCAGTGGCAGTGCAGAGTGCACCTTCAGCAGTGATTGATGGTGAGAACATCTTTTTCCCTTTTTCCTCTGCTGAGGAGTTTGAAGGCAAATCCTGAGTGTTTGTACACCTGCACACCTCAGTGCACATTTCTGGAACCTGTACATTTTTAGCACTGTGAAATTATGTCAAAACCAGTAACTTTCTGGAATCTTGTGTTAGCAAGGCTATAATAAATATCCCTGATTGCCTCAACAATATTTTCTATTGGTTTGTTCTAAGCAGCAGCCATATAAATCCACGTTACATCTTTCAAGTATATAAAAACTAACTTTCACTTTAAGATGATAAACTTTGTTATGTTCCATTTCTTTCAAGGCTTACTGATAATTACTTCTTGTTTTCCTTCAGTGACCAGTCTATCCCTTTAATTGGGCTTGTTAAACCTCCTACTGGACCTACTTAAAAAGCCTGAGGCTTCCCCGTACCCTTCTTTCATCTTCTGCCTTGTAGCTGCCTGCCCGCTGGCCCTAACCTCCCGGAAGGGCCATCTTCCCCACCAGCGACCTGGCGACCCCACCCTTGGGCCTCTTCCCGGGCTGGGCTGGGCTGGGGTTCCCGCGTCAGGCATGTCTGGACCTCCCGTGGAGCCCGCCTTCTGACATGGGCCATGTCCTTCATGCTCCCTCGAAGTCCTTGAGCTTGACTTCTGGGACTTCTGTCCCAGCCTCTCTGCCCCCGCTCCCTACCAGACTTTTTGAAATCATGCCTTGACACCTGTGCCTTTCCTGGGTCTCACAGACTGTGTGGTTCGGGCTTGCCTTGCAGATTGGGGAGGGCCGTTTTCAGGTGCTAGGCTGGGACTCAGAGCTGAGCTTGGGCCTGGAGCTGTTTGCTTGTTCTAGCCTACATGAGGGTCCCTGCTGTTGTGGCGTTTCTGACAGGTCCTCCATTCCTAGGCCCTCTTTCCATGAGAGACCCGCCTTCGGGGTTAAGTGCCTGTCTCCTGTGGGTTTTTGCTCTGCTGCCATCCCATCACCATGGGGACAGTTCTGAGAAACTGAGAATGAAGGCCTGGGGAAGGCGGCCAGGCTCAGCCAGCATCACAGCCTCCACTCCAAGCTGACTGCTCCCTGGAAGTGACCTCTGACTTCATGAAGTCATGGCACTTCTGCTGTGTAAGGAGGCACTAATTACTCATCATTGAGAAGGCATCTTAAATTGCAAAAGACACATACAGCAGAGAAGACCACAGCAGGTGGATTGGAAGATGGCTGAGAAGAGAATGCCCGTGGGCTGCTGTGGGCCTAACCCTCCCCAAGCTACTGCTTCCTCCTGGGCCTCCTGGCCTCCTCCTGGGCCTCCCGGCCTCCTCCTCCTCCTGGGCCTCCCGGCCTCCTCCTCCTCCCGGGCCTCCTGGCCTCCTCCTCCTCCTGGGCCTTCCCAGCTTCCTCTTCCTCCTGGGCCTTCTGGCCTCCTCCTCCTCCTCCTGGGCCTTCCCAGCTTCCTCTTCCTCCTGGGCCTTCTGGCCTCCTCCTCCTCCTCCTGGGCCTTCCTGGCCTCCTCCTGGGCCTTCCCGGCCTCCTCCTCCTCCTGGGTCTTCTCAGCCTCCTTCTCTTCCTGGGCCTTCCCGGCTTCCTCCTCCTCCTCCTCCTTTTCCTCCTCGTCCTCCTCCTCCTAGGTCTTCCCGGCCTCCTCCTTCTCCCAGATCTTATCAGCCTCCTCCTCCTCCCAGGTCTTTCTGGCCTCTTCTTCCTCCCGGGCCTTCCCGGCCTCCTCCTCCTCCTGGGCCCTCTCGGCCTCTTCCTCCTCCAAGGCCCTCTCGGCCTCCTCCTCCTCCTCCTGGGCCCTCTCAGCCTCTTCCTCCTCCTGGGCCTTCCCGGCCTCCTCCTCCTCCTGGGCCCTCCCAGCCTCTTTCTTGTCTTCTTGGGCATTCCTGCCTCCTTCCTCCTGGGCCCTCCTGCCTTCCTCCTTGCCCTCCTGGGTCCTCCAGGCCTCCTTGCCTGGTCCTCCCAGCCTCTTTGTTCTCCTTAGCCCCGCCGAACCTCCTTGTCTTCCTGGATCCCCCAAGCCTCCTCACATGCTTTTCCCCCACCCCTTCTGGTCTCTGTTAGCCTTGTCCAACCTCCTACCATTCATCCTTAACAACTGACAGCAGCGGGAATCAGAGAAATCCCCAGGTAGGCACAGGCAGGTCCCTGGTGAAACCTGACCTCCAAACCAAAGACAGTTTCAAGTCTGAAAGCCAAACTGTAAGTGTTAGATAAATCCACAGATAGGATTGAGAACCTGTTTTCCTGTTTGGTGTGCTTTCCTCTGATTGGTCCCTACCCTTCACCTATTTTACATAAACCTACCCTTCTCTAATTGTTTTTTTTTTTTTAAGACGGAGTTTTGCTCTTGTTACCCAGGCTGGAGAGCAATGGCGCGATCTCGGCTCACCACAACCTCCACCTCCTGGGTTCAGGCAATTCTTCTGCCTCAGCCTCCTGAGTAGCTGGGATTACAGGCACGCGCCACCGTGCCCAGCTAATTTTTTGTATTTTTAGTAGAGACGGGGTTTCACCTTGTTGACCAGGATGGTCTCGATCTCTTGACCTCATGATCCACCCGCCTCGGCCTCCCAAAGTGCTGGGATTACAGGCGTGAGCCATCACGCCCAGCCTCGAATTGGTTTTTACACTGCTGTGCCCATCTCTGAATTCTGCCTTTTTTTTTAGCCTTTTTTGCGTAGTCATAAACCAATGAACATGCACCTCCACCATTCTGAGCTCATAGAAGCCCTGAACTCAGCCACACAGCAGTGGTTGTGGGGGAACTACCTGACTGAGGGTAGGGGGCTGCCCTCTCTGGGTCCCCTCTCCGCTGAGAGCTGTCACTCAATAAAACTCTCTGCCTGGGCGCAGTGGCTCACGCCTCTAATCCCAGCTACTTGGGAGGCTTAGGCAGAAGAATCGCTTGATCCCTGGAGGTGAAGGTTGCAGTGAGCTGAGATTGTGCCACCGCACTCCAACCTGAGTGACAGAGCGAGACTCTATCTCAAAAACAAACAAAAAAACTCTCTGCCCTTCTCACCCTTCAGTGGTCAGAGTAATCTGTTCTTGGATGCAGGAAAAGAACTCAGGACTCACTGAATGCGAGTATGAAAAATCCACAGCTCACCTCAGTTTCAATATCTCGTCCTCATTTTCTTTCTTCTGCCTTTAACAAGATAAAGCACGTATTTCCTCTGGCATTTGTGGCTTTTCTCTGTGGGAGAGGCTGTCCGAATACCTAACCAGCATGGTACACAGATAATGAAAGTCAGCATTCACCTTTTAAATAGCAGCACTCTCAAAAAATTGAAAAAGTCCTAGGTAGTAATTATGTTAGTGAGGAATCGAAACTGTTTATTAGGTAAATAATGCAGTCTTCGTGCATTATTTATGTAGTAGTCTGTTTTTCGTGTCTTTTAAAAGAAATTTTGTTTCTTTTTTAAATTATAAGATATATATAAAATAAAACTTACCATTTTAACCATTTTGGGTGTATGGTTCAGTGGCATTCTGTACCTTCACATTGTTGTACAATGTTAAAAAGCCTTTTTGAACCATTTGCTTAATTAATACCAAAGGAATTTTATGTGTATACATACCGTTCTAGTGAAAAATTTTCTGAAAAACTTGACTAACCAGTATTAATTAAAACGGCTAATCGTTGCAGTAATACTGGACTGTTCAGATGGTTTTCCAAAGTTCTCACTGTTTCCGTGGAAAGAAGCTCCCCTTCGTTCACAGACTCCACGCTGCGTGGCTAGCAGGGCCTCCTGCGTTTCCAGCACACGGAGTCCCTTGTCCTGTCTGCCTCCGTGGACGGCTGCATGTTTGGGGAGTGAGATCTTGCGCGCACAATCTGTCGTGAAGGAGACACAAGTCTCGTGATTTTCTGTTTCAAAACTCACCCTGTTTGTTTCCTTAGCTTTTCTTTTTACACATGCTTCGTTGATTTAGATCACGCCTTCGAAGTGGAATTTTAGACTTTTTGTCAACATGGATCATCTTGTTTCAGACGAGCATATGTGATGTACTGTTGTTTGCAACCAGTGATAGCATTTAGAGTTTAGAACAAAACCTTTAGTAAGAACAATCATATAAATAGTTTAATATGGAGATAACTTTTAAAAAGTGATGAAATTTTAACATGTTGATGTTTTGTGTGTGGTTTAGAAAATATTCCCATGGAAAATTAATGGATTTGTTTCATTTACAGTAATGCTATAATCCCCAAATTCGCCTTCTTCTGCTTACAAAACTATAACAGAGATAATATAAAAAACAATGTATGCGACGGGTAAGGAACTATTATATGTTAATGCTTAGAGCATTTGTGACAGTGACATGGTTACATATTTATAAACCTTATTCTAGGACTTTTTAGACTTTCTCATAATGAAGTATACTGCTAATGTGTCCATAACTTTATTATTTCATCCTGAAATTGTTTTCCTTTTGGTGATACTTTCTCATTTTTTGGAGAAGGCTTTTTCTCCTTTCCTGACTCTGTAGATTGCACAGGGCAGTTTCCTGGCTTCTCCTCCACCCTCTGAGGGTCCCCTTGGGTCCCAGCTGTGTGTGGCTTCTTCCTTTCCCATAGAAAGGAAACCTCTCCCTTTCCAGGTCCAACTTCGCCCTCTGCAACCCTGTGAGGCCGACAGTACCCAGGCCTCAGCCCAGGCCCAGGGTAGAGACCTGACTCACAGGTGCCTGGTCACCTCCTGGACTTTGATTTGCACGACGTCCACAATCTTAAGTTAATGCTCTATTAGGGCCACTCGGTTCTGTTTTCTGAGATGGAGTCTTGCATTGTCGCCTGGGCTGGAGTGCAGTGGCATGATCTCAGCTCACTGCAACCTCCACCTCCTTGGGAGGTTGAAGCAGGGTTCAAGCAATTCTCTTGCTTCAGCCTCCAAAGTACCTGCGATTATAGGCGCCCACTACTATGCTCAGCTAATTTTTGTCTTTTTAGTAGAGATGATATTTCACCATGTTGGCCAGGATGGTCTCAATCTCCTGACCTCATGATGCGCCTGCCTCCACCTCCCAAAGTGCTGGGATTCCAGGCGTGAGTCCCCATGCCCAGCCAGGCCACTTGATTCTTAATGGGAATATAATTTAGGTTATCCGATATGAAATAGTACCAGAAACAGAACTGAATTTGTTTAAAAAAAGAAACTATTTTTAGAATTATTCAGTATTATGCAAATATTCCTTTTTTCTAAAGCTATTTTATAATATACAGACTATTTATATTGAATAACAATTATTAAATTTTTGCAAAAATAAATAGTTTAGGCAAAACTATATTTCATCTGAAAACTTTTTTTTATTTGTAAATATTTATGGTAAGTTCACGTGATGTCAGAGTGTTTGTCAACTGGTAGTCATATGTAAAATGTAAAATAGGCTGGGCCAGGTGCAGTGGCTCATGCCTGGAATCCCAGCACTTTGGGAGGCCGAGGTGGGTGGATCATGAGGTCAAGAGTTCGAGACCATCTTGATCAACATGGTCAAACCCCCTCTCTACTAAAAATACAAAAATTAACCAGTCGTGGTGGTGTGTGCTGTGCCTGTAATCCCAGTTACTCAGGAGGCAGTGGCAGGAGAATCACTTGAAACTGGGAGGCAGTGGTTGCTGTGAGCCTAGATCGCACCACTGCACTCTAGCCTGGGCGACAGAATGAGACTCTGTCTTAAAAACAAACAAAAACCAACTTGGGTTATTTTCTTATCCTTTTAACCCCTTGATTTAATCTTTTGCTGGTGATGGTTGATGTGGCTTCAGATACGAAACCTCTTAAATTTATAGTCAGAAACTCAGTCTGTTTGTGTGAATGTTTCTTTTTTGAAGAGACTGTGTTCTTCTCATGTCCATAATGAGATGCTAATTTTCGGTGTTTGTTTCTTCTTTAAAATTGCCTTTATACAGCTAAACGGAACATCATGAAGGACCAATTCCTGGTTTTTCACAGTAAAATTAAGTCGTCTGGCTATGCGTTGGCACCACAGTGAGTAAACTCGTGTCAGTGAGAATCGGGAATGCACCTGCGTCACAGATGCAGGCCTTTAACACCAGTAGGGACACAGATATGTCCCTGAGGGTCACATTATGGAGAGAGGACATAGCAATATAAACAGGAGTTAAAATGTGGTGGGTTGGACTTCAGCATGCCAGTTAGCAGCAGCTGCAGCAGCAAATGTTTCCTGAGCACTCACTGTGCACTGGGCCACGGAGCAGCCCTCCAAGTCCTTGTCTGATAATGCGGTGGTCCCATGAGGTGAGGGCAAGCTGGTGGGGTGTGGGGCTGGGAGAGCATGATGATTCTCTAAACGGTCGTGGCCCCTCAAGGCTGGACACAGTGCTTTTCTTAGAACACAGCTTTGCTGTAACATCAGAGCAGATCACAAAGTGTATGTAAGCCCTGAGTTAGCAAGGATGCTCAGAGACGAGGAGAGACGAAGCGGCAGGATACTCTGAGAAACCACGGGAGGCCTTGAGATTCCCCAAACCTTCACAGGCCCATTCCTCAAAGGGAAAGCTGACTTTCCTTAAGCAAATGCAGACATATCCCCTCCTCCTACCTCACCTCTTGGCCTTTTATGTCTCTTAACACAGCGGCCAAAATGGCCCTGTGACCTGGAGTCCTTGTCATCAGAGCACATGCTAGTCTCCCTGGTTGGCGCTCACCTCTGCCAAGCTCCCCCTTCATGTGCCCCTGGCCACTCCCCCACCCCACGCCTCCCCCTGGCTCTGCTGTGCTCCAGGCAGAAATCCCAGGCCACTTTGTGTAAACTCACAGCCTCCTCTTGTCCAAGGGCTTTCCTGATCTGCTTGCTTGTTCTCTTTGGCTTGACAATGGTGACTGTGCCTTACTTATTACTGTTCTTTAAACCGCTGTGCCTTGGACAGCACTCAGCACCCTAAATCCTCTCATAAGGCATTTCTGGAGGGAGGGATGGATGGATGGAGGGATGAAAGAAGGATACATGCTTGCATGGATGGTGGGGATGGAGAGATGGAGAGATGACAGATGGATAAGTGGATAGATGGATGGAGGGGATGGATGGATGGAGAGGTGAGAGATGGATGAGTTGGGGGATGGATGGAGAGGATGGATGGAGAGATGAGGGATGGGTGAGTAGTTACATGGATGGTAGGGATGGAGGGATGAGAGATGGATGAGTGGGGGGATGAAGGGAGGATGGAGGGATACAGAGATGAGGGATATATCTGGGTGGATGGATGGTGGGGATGGAGGGATGAGAGATGGATGCATGCTTGCATGGATGGTGGGGATGGAGAGATGGAGAGATGACAGATGGATGAGTGGGTAGATGGATGGAGGGGATGGATGGATGGAGAGGTGAGAGATGGATGAGTTGGGGGATGGATGGAGAGGATGGATGGAGAGATGAGGGATGGGTGAGTAGTTACATGGATGGTAGGGATGGAGGGATGAGAGATGGATGAGTGGGGGGATGAAGGGAGGATGGAGGGATACAGAGATGAGGGATATATCTGGGTGGATGGATGGTGGGGATGGAGAGATGAGAGATGGATGAGTGGATGGGTGGATGATGGGGATGGATACAGAGATGAGGGATATATCTGGGTGGATGGATGGTGGGGATGGAGGGATGAGAGATGGATAGTGGATGGGTGGATGATGGGGATGGAGGGATACAGAGATGAAAGATGGATGACTGGGTCAATGAAGAGGGGATGAATGCGTGGGTTGATGGATGGAGGGATGAGTCAACGGAGGGATGATGGTTGGATGGAGGAATTCTCCAGTGGCATCTTCAGCTTTGTATGGATTTCCCAGGTCTGCCATAATAAGGCATGTTGTGAGTGTTGGGCTTTGTGTGGGAGCGTGGGGGATGAGGGGTTGCCAGACATTGGTGGCCCCGAGTGCCAACCCGGGGCTTTGGACTTAACAGGAAAAGCCCAGCATCAGGTTCCTATTACAGGATTTCAAAGGAGTCACAGGACAATGTGTAGCAAGGTGATGTTTCTGGGGTAACCTGAGAGACACAGGAGAGGAGGAGGTGACTTGAGGGCTGGAGGACAGGTGGGAGGGGCTTGAAAGCATTTATGCAGATGTCTGTGTCTATGTATATCATTTTTGTCACTGTCAAATATAAATCTCTTAGGAACCTTAGAGCTCTTAATATTTGAGAGTGATACAGAGTTTTCTTTCCTCAGCTTAGCTATGTTTTCGCCAAAGACCAACATCAAGAGTGAGGGCAAAGGACCTTCAAGACACAGGAGCAGCTGCACGTGGTGTGTGATCTGGTACACATCCAGGTTCATTTGAAATAGCCCAGATATTTTACAATACTTCATAATACTTCAACTGGTTCCTTTCCAAACAGGTAGAAGACCTCATATGTGTGCATGTGTTTATGGACATATGTACACAGATATGTATATCTATATTATTTATGTAACTTTTTAGCCAAATTTAATTCTTTCCTGTTAATTTTTCAGACATGCTGTGTTCTTACCACCTTAACACAATTTTGAAATATTAAAATTTTGTTAAAATTTAGTTTAGAAAATGTTGTAGCTGATGCTCACCCTGCCATGCTGGTGGATTGGATGAAAATGTTGGGGCCACTGTAGTGCCAGGTGCCCATTCTGAGTGGCCATGGCCCACGCCGTTGGGAGAGCACCTGTCCACGGGCTGGCTCACACTGGCTGCGACTGGCTGTGGGCATGTCCTGCAGACACCTGGGCCCCTTGTGACTGGACAGGCAGGCATCTGGGGCCTCTCCCAGTCCTGGATTTAAGATTACCTTGTCCTAGAAGACATATGGGCTACTGTACTTAAAGCCCATTTTAGTGTACTTGGGTCTGCTTTGCAGTCACTGCATTACTGAGCGCCCGACTTGACTGTGCCCATGCTCACTGCGCTTTTCTGCAGCCTGCTGCTGTCCCCGCCGTGTTCTGCTTGATATGCATGGGCTCTCTGCAAAATGCATCCGGCCTTACGTAGATGAAGCATGGTGTCACGGTTACATTCAACTCTGATTTTTTTGGTGATTTTGTTTCTGTGAGGGCCCTGGTTTTCAGACAGAGCACACTGTCTCTTCTGCGTTGACTCTTGTGGACCTTCTATTGAGAACTGCTGGGCAGCAGTGGTGGCGAGGCCTCCACGTGCCCGCGCAGGGCTCAGGCATATACACAGAAGGCATTGGCGTGTACACGGAGGACACTGGTGTGTACATGGAAGGCATCTGTAGATGATTTGAATGATTGGCATTACCCACCACCCACAGCGGCATGAGACTGGAAAGTGAGATTCATTTTCTCTTAGTGAGAACCCTCATCCCTAAAGCATCACAGCACTCACATCAGTTTATATGAAACACAACAAACCCTTGCTGTTTTATATGTAAACTGTATGTCTTTTTTGGCGATGTGAAATGTAAGTCTATTTAAAAGAGTTATTTCATGATTTTGAATGTAAGAGTCTAAATATACACATTTATAGGTAAATATTCAAGTTTACTGGAATACAATTATACATGTAGATGTGGGGAAGCCCACTTCATTTCTTGGTTATATTTTACTTCTTATCTCACTTTGAATGTCTCCCGATCGTTGTTACCTCGGCCTTCCCTCAGGAAGGTGTACGCCGTGGACTGCGCTGTGCCTGCCCAGCCTGGCCCCCGGGTCACCGCAGCCCCCGCCTGCCGCGTGTGCTGCATCCAGTACTCAGGTGCGCCACGTCCTGTGGGAGCTGGGTAGCATTTTGTTTGTAAGAGTCTTTTATTCTGTCCACTGTAGACATTTTTTGTTGTATCATAAATTGTAAATATATTTGTAAAAACCTTGGATAACTTGAAGTTGCATGGGATGGTTTGTGTCTAGATTAAAACCGAGACTTCCTTTCACTTGACTCTAGTGAGGGTGATCACGGAGCGTCGCGCCCCTGCTTTGGCACGGAGACTGGCACTCACTCACTAGCACTGACTTTGCTGTTCTGTGGCCAGCTCCTCTGGGTTTTGCTCTCTATCTGACCCCTCCTACAGAAGCGTTAAGGTGGGCCTGGTGGAAGGGCTTTGGTAGGCAGAGAAGCTAGCAGAACAGTTGCCATTTCCCTGTGGAGACGTGGCCTCTGCTCATGGATGCGCTGGAGGCGCCAGGCTAGGAATGGGCATGAATGGCATCGCACAGGCTGTGCACAGTGTCCCTTCCGTGCCAGACCCTCAGCCGGGGCCTTTTCCTGCAGGGCTGAGTGTGTCTTGGCTTCCGTGAGAGCCACCCTGTTCTCGTGTGTGTCCTGATAATGCCTTCACCAGACTTCCAATGGACCTCGGCACTTTTTTTTTCTAAATAATGTTTGAAAGAAGGGAGGAGCAGCTTGTGCAAGTGCCCTTGGCCTCGGCTAGATACTTGCACCACTCGGATGCTTCTCAGAAGCGAGATTGACTTGCAGGCGAGCTGTGCCCTTGCCTGGGTCTGGACAGAAAGTCCTGTCTGAGCTGGCGCCTTGCCCCCTCTTCACACCACCTGTCCAGAGGGTTGAGTTGCCTAAGGGTTACCATTTACCATTCTGCTAAATTCCCTTTATTTTATTATATAATTGTAGCCACAGAAGTTTTAAAATCATTTTTGGAAATTAGATATGTAGTATTATCAGTAAAGTCCGTTTGATCTTTGATAGACCAGAGTATTCCTTCAGTGTTAGTGGCCCTCAAGTTTGAATATTGTGGGTGACGTCTGTCATTTGTTTCTACCGTGTTTTTGGAAATTGTTTCAACGTAGCTGCTTAGCTGAATGTGCCTCTGGACAGTCCGCTGATTCGAGGCAGGCCCTGGCACCATGTTCCAGGGGCCGTCCTGTCCTGGGTACAGCAGCTTTTGGGTGCAGCCCTTCCTGTTCACAGCCTTATACGGCAGCCTCCCTCTCTCATCCTGCTGTTCCTCTTCTGTTGAGGGAGGCTGATGACAGACGATGACAAAGCAGTGCCTTACAAGGTTGTCGGGGAGAGGACTTGAGAAAGGGTGGAGGCGGGATGGTGCCGGCAGACCCCGTGCTAATGTTCATGTGTTTACAAGAAGTTCCATATCTTGCCTGTGGTTAGTGTGGCTCCTACGAATTAGGCTTTCCTAAGAGGCCTTTGCTTTTGTCTTTTTAACAGGAGATGGGCGGTGGCTGGCCTGTGGGTTGGCCAACTGTCTGTGTCTGGTTTTTGATGCCAGCCTGACTGGGACGCCTGCTGTGTTTTCAGGTAAAACGTGTCTTAATTTCAGTCAGTATGAATGTAAGGGTGGGTCCCACTTAGGTCCGGGTCATCAGTTGCTAAACGACAGTTTTGTTTTCTTTGTCTGAACTGGATTCACTGGCTCTTAAGCTGTTCAGAGTAGACAGAACTCACGAGAACAATGTGGCAGCACTTTGCTGACTGGTGCCCTGGAGGCCAAGAGCTGATCGTCTGCAGAGGTTTAGGGGAGGGAGTGAAGTTGAATCCTAAATAATTGAAATATATTTAATTCATGTAATCAAAAGACGTAAGATTGAAATATGTTTTGAAATTTAGTAGGGTTTGTACATAGACTTCTTTATAAACATAAAGCAAACAATTTTTTTTTAAAAAAACGTAGATCTGAGAGCAACAGTGTTAAAATTACGACCATGTCAACCCATAACTGGGGCATATATTTGATTTCTAATTCTAGTTCCATAAAACCTGACAGCTCTTCATTAGGATCCTGATACTGCTTGCATCAGAACTTATACTTGGTAGATATTTTAACAAAAGCACAGAAAGAAGAAAAAATATTTTACTAGTCCTTCTGTTTTTATACAGGTTGAGAACCTCTAATCCAAAATTCTGAAATCCAAATGCTCCCACATCCAGAACTCTGTGAGTGCCAACATGATGCCAAGGAAATGCCCATTGAAGCATCTCAGATTTCAGATTTCTGGATTAGGGTTGCTTAACTGCCATAATGTGAATATTCCAAAATCCAAAAAAATGGGAAATCTGAAACCCCTCTAATCCCAAGCATTGAGTATATGGGACTCTCAGCCTGTCATGTAACCACTCCAAGGGCAGTCGTTAGGAAATGCGGAGGTGGGGACCGATGGGGCTGAGGGGGACGGAGGCAGTGGGGGCCAGGCCTGGGCAAGGCCATACCTGGGAGCAGACGAGCCCCCCAGTGACTACAACTCACTAACCCCCAGGGTGAGGTTTGGGAGGCCCCCAAAGGCAGACAGAGCCAGACTTGGCTCCTGCATGAGCAAAGCTGCCGCCCCTGCATGGTCTGGAAAGAACATCTCCGGTCTTGGCCTGGATGCCACCCTCTGCCTTCGAGCACCCTTGTTCCTGATCCCACCCCATGTCTATCCTGCGTGGCCTGTGTAGAGTGTGGTTCTCTCATCATGGCCTGGATGCCACCCTCGCCCTTGAAGCCCCTTGCTCCTGGTCCAGTGTCTATCCTGCGTGGCCTATGCAGAGCATTGTTTTCCCATCATGGCCTGGATGCCACCGTTGACCTTCAAGCCCCCTTGTTCCTGGTCCCAGCTGGCATTTATCCCTGTGCGGTCTGTCTAGTGTGTGGTTCCCCCTCATGGCATGGATGCCACCCTCTCCCTTTGAGCCCCTTGCTCCTGATCTCACCCCGTGTCTATCCCGCATGGCCTGTGTAGAGCGTGGTTCTCCCGTTGTGGTCTGAATGCCACCCTTGCCCTTCAAGCCCTCTTGCTTCCGGTCCCACCTGACATTCATCCCTGCGTGGCCTGGACGCTGCCCTTGCCCTTTGAGCACCCTTGCTCCTGCTCCCGCCCCACGTCTATCCTGCAGCCTCAGAGCCTCCACCGTGCACCCCGGAACCCTGAGCCAGCTTCTTTCGTGGCTGAATGGTTGGTATGAGTGGTTATTCTGTTGATTGTGGATATTTCTCCATTATTCTATTGTTGGAAAAGGGGCTTTTCCCTGAACCAAAATGCAGTGGGTTTTCAAACTCATCTTGACAAAAACTTGCTCTGTTTCTGTTGGGGGAAGGGTCACGTTTACCTACCTCAACAGCACAAGCAACATCGTTTCACTTTGAGTGTGTATGTCACTCAGCTTTGAAAATGTGACTGGTCTCTCAGCACCTGCCCAGAACACAGAAAAACGAGTGTCTTTATTTCCATTATGATCTGGGACAAATAAGTGTAAATTCAAATGCCCTCCTGGAGAGTTCAGGGTCTCTGAGTGTACAGTCCGGTAATGCAGCCCAGCCTGAAAGCCACTGAGAGCCATCGTATTTAATTTCAGAAAGGAGTTACATGTTTCTGCTTCAGATTTTAGAAGGTTTCCTATCAAAAATTGTGTCAGTTACAAAGACAGGTACTTGAGTCCCATGCCTCCCTTCGAACACGTGCCTGGCACAGAGTAGGTTCTCCGCGATGCTGGATGGCAGGTTCTGAGCACAGCAGAGCTGCGTCGTCTGTCACGTGCCCAGGAGTCGGTGGTGATCACTGTGAAGTTCTGGGGTCAGGCGTTTCAGAAGATTAAATCTACAATTCCGTGATAGTTGTGGAATTGTTGATAACAAGAATCTTTGTCCATGTGAGTGAAGGTCTCCATCTTTCCTGCTCCTAGGCTCGCGGTTGGCTCAGGCTGCGCCGAGTGGCTTCCGTTCCGCTCCTTCTCTGAGCAGGGACTGCACACATCAGTCCCCACACCCCTGACTGCTTCCCCCAACAGGGCCCGTGTCCAGAGGAATCTAGATCCAGAGGAGTTCTAAAACCCTGACCTAGGCCGGGCGCAGTGGCTCACGCCTGTAATCCCAGCACTTTGGGAGGCCGAGGCGGGTGGATCACGAGGTCAAGAGATCGAGACCATCCTGGTCAACATGGTGAAACCCCGTCTCTACTAAAAATACAAAAAATTAGCTGGGCATGGTGGTGCGTGCCTGTAATCCCAGCTACTCTGGAGGCTGAGGCAGGAGAATTGCCTGAACCCAGGAGGCGGAGGTTGCGGTGAGCCGAGATCGCGCCATTGCACTCCAGCCTGGATAACGAGCGAAACTGCGTCAAAAAAAAAAAAAATCAAAAACAAAAACAAAAATTAGCTGGGTGTGGTTGTGGGCACCTGGAATCCCAGCTATTTGGGAGGCTGAAGGAGGAGAATCACTTGAACCCAGGAGGCAGAGGTTGCTGTGAACCAAGATTGCGCCATTGCACTCCAGCCTGGGTAACAGAGCAAAACTCCATCTCAAAATAATAATAATAATAATAATAATAACCACCACAAAAATAACCCTGACCTGGACAGGATTTTAGAATTCTTTTCACTCTATTTCTGAAGCTCCTCATCTCATCCCACATACCGCAGGGGAAACTGATCAGCTGAAAAGGAAGAGAGAGTCCTTCTGTACAGTGAGGAGACTGAGGGGAGATTAGAAGAGGCACCATGTGGGGTCCCCCATGGGCCCATTGCTTTGTGGGGATTGGCTCCAGCGGGCCCAGCCTTCCCTGCAGTGATTTGTCTTGGATGCACCCTGTGGCCAAAGGGCTTCTCGCCTGTATCTGGGGCTGGAGCTCGAGAGAGGAGGGGGACTCCCCCCGTTGGCAGGTTCTGAGGAATCTCTGTGGTTTCATCCTGGGAGTGGGAGGTCCGTCCCTGACACTTGAGATGAAGGACAGGCCAACTTGTCAGGGCTGGGCCAAAGGCGTCGTTGTGCAGTCCCTGCATTGCCGGTGCCTCTGCTGGCCTTGGTGGCACAGTTGGCCACTGGGTGCCCAGCAAACACCGTGCTCATAGGAGGAAGTAGGAAGGACTGGAGAAACACATTCGCAGCTTCCCTAAGAAGGAAGAACGTGGGTGGTAGCGGTAGCTTCACTCTCTCTCCTGTGCGACCTCATGCGGCCTCTGTGCAGCCTGTGGGCCAGGCAGGGGAGGCTGGTCTGAGTTTGATATTGGAAGAGGGTGGCCACATGACTGGTAATGAAGTGACTTCTGAGGTCAGTGCCTGGGCGGATGCGTCAGGCCCTTGCCACTGGGAGGATGCCCTGACGGCCCGGGATGCCTGCACTGGGTCCTGCAGCAGGTGTCTGTGAACCTGTGATATTCTTGGGATGGCACAGAGCTGCGGATGCCACCGGTGTTCAGTACCAGCGGCATGAGTGGCAGTCATGAATCGTGACTTTCCTTTGAGTCTCGCAGCTGCTGTTAGCTGAGCAGCGGTGAGGAATGTTTGGAGCTTTCCTTAACTGGCCTTGATACTTCTGCTAAAACTTCCAGAACTCTACACGTGAGGGCAGCAAAGCTACTTCCCGTTCTTCTGTGATGTGAATTTCAGCCCTGTGTTTCCTGGGGTCCTGCTGCAGAACTGAGTTACATTCTTAAGCCTTTCCTGGTTTTCCCATCGTTTTTATCTTGGTGCCCTGACAGATATGATGTAGTGAGATTGCAGTTCTTTGTCTAGTCTATCAATTATGTGCGATTCACATGCTGAGGCCCGTGGGATAGGGCCTAATGCTCTGTGGGGAGATCTCAGCTATGACAAGAATTTTCTTGGAAGCTGTGGTTACCCATCCCCTGTGATTTAAATCACAGAATGCTTATCTGTGGAGGTGAAATGGGGTCGGTGAGCAGGTCGTGGGTCATTTGTTGTCAGTCTTCTCCCTGTTATCCTAGCTGGAGTGCTCAGGGGGTAGAGGCTGCTGGGCTGGGCTCCACCTCTCCTTGCCCTCACCTCCCCAGCTCCTCCCCTCTCCCTGCTCACCAGGACACACGCCTGGCTTTCTGCTCCAGGGCTGACCTCTGAGAAGACGCCCATCCCTGGTCATCTTAGCTTTCTCTTTTCCTCTGTGTCCACTGCGTCTTAGAGCCATCAGGTGGTGGCAGCTGAGAGACTGTTTTAAGATACCTCCTGGCCTGATGGCCATTCTAATAGTTATGAGGCAAGACAGGTGCAGAAAGCAGCACGTGCCCAGGGCCTGAGCCTCAGAGTTAGGCTGGGAGTAGGATGAGGTGGGGACCGGACAGATAAGCTCTTATGGGTATGTGGAATAAACACTGTTAACCTCGTAGCCTACCTTAGTTTAATATCAGAGTGGCACACACTGCCAATATTCAGACGGCTGAAGACCAGCACTGGCACGCTCACAAATCAGCATCAAAACAGCCATTTTGAGTTTAGGCAAAACTTTTCAAATCTGTCACAACAAATGATTGACTTATATGTGTGTGCTCAGTGATTTTTTTTTAACTTTTTTCTTCAGTGTTGATAGCAGTTATTTAAAATACTGATACATTATCATGGAGTCCATAGATTTCTATACTGTAGTTCATAACACTAGATGTTACCATGTTCTTCTCTGAAAACATACACTCACAGGTGCACACGTATGTTGAACATCATAGTCTGAGAAATGTGAGGTTTTACGCTGCCTGGCTGAGGCAGTCAGTCATACCCCAGACCTCAGCACCATGCGCTATACGCTGTTAACAAACCTGCACCTGCACCTCCTGAATCTAAATAAGAGTTGAAAAAGTGAAGCCTGAGGCTTTAGAGCAACCACCTTCAGAAGCCACACTGAGCCTCTACTGAAGGGAAACAGCGCACCCGGCCTCAGGCTGCACAGCCTCACTGGGGCGAGGAGAAGCCTCATGGTGTGACTCATTACTTGAAAAATGCTGTTCCAGTTGTGTTGTTTGAAAGCACCAGATAAGTAGCACTCAGTCAAAACTGGTTTTCATAATAGAAACAGTAACCCTCTCTGATCATTCCTGTTAGGTCACGACGGGGCGGTTAACGCAGTTTGCTGGAGCCATGACCAGAGGTGGCTGCTCTCCGTGGCCCAGGACCGGACCCTGCGGGTGTGGTCGGCGCATAGGACAGAGCTCGCACTGCTTCTGGTAACGGATGGTCACATCTGCCACGGGCTGTCATTTCCAAAGGAGCGCCCTCAGCTGAGAGCTTCTGTTTTACCTTTATAGGAGATGAGGAAAGGGACATAAACCAAGAGTTGCTTTAATGGAACAAAAGTTACTGATTAATTAGTTTCTTAAATGTGTGTCTGCATGTATATATCCACACACACGCAACAGGCACACATGCATATGGTACACGGGTACATACATACCGGCCACACGCAGGCTTAATTCATACGGTCAAATCTACCCTTATGTTTGTTACGGCCTGCGAATGCCAAATGATTAACACTGAAGTATTTGAATGATTTTAAATATTGATTCAATGTGATTTTATAGTCAAGACAGTAATAATGGCCAAAGGCTATTACGTAGGGGAAGTATATTTTGGGGAGAAAAGTGACATATTGATGAACTTACGTGAGATCCTTTGACGGCAGAACAGGAAAGGAGAGACAGGAAGATGGAACCTTACAACTTAGGACAGGGAAAGAAGAGGAAACGGTAGGAAACTCACCTTCACATCATCAGATTATGAGCAGATGACTTGCAAAGAATGTAACATAAATGCTGTCCAATTTTCAAAGATGCTGGCATTTATTTTCTATGGTCTTCTATAGAAAGGGATTGAATGAGACAGACAGAAAGGAAGTGTACGTTAGGGAAGACCTAGGCCTCTGAGGGAGGAGGGAGGTATTTGTGAGAGCCGTGGGCGCCACCAGCCTCCTCTGTGGCGTAACGTGTTTGCTTGTGAGAGTAGACAGCTCAGAACGACATTTTAAAAAATGTTTAAAATTTCAGCTTTAATAAAATCCTTGCTACTTAGTATGTTTACTGCTAAGTTTCGATTTTCTTTTAAAGTTGTTAAAGGGCTGGAATTCAAAATGTTTATTACAGTAAAATTTTAATTTTATAATACCTTTCAGAAGGAGTAGGAGGAAACAAAAATTATAGATTGGGTGTAACAAATGTATGTACACATTTAGAATAAATAGATCTTGGGTTTTGAAAAGAAATAATTTTGTGTTTAGAGCAATAGTGTTTTTGTTGACATTTATTCTATTGACAATAATTACTGATTTGCATTACAGGGCAAAGACATGTTTTCTAAACCAATACAGTCTGCACAGTTTTATTACATAGATGCCTTTATATTGTTATCTTCTGGCCCTGAATTTCAGCTACTGAAGTATCACATTGACACCTGCAAAGATGAGATTAAGAGGTAGGCAGCCCTCCTCTCTGCATTATTTTTAGGTCAGAGGAAGCTGTTTCAGTAATGTGATGTTAAAGGTATTTACATTTTAAAATGTCACCCCAAATTTAATAATAACCACCTATTACCAAACTACTGATGAGAGCTGAATAATCCAGATCCTACGCATTTTAAATCTTCCTTTGTGTTACTGTGCGTGGGGCCTTTGGAATGACAGAATGTGAGAATTTGGGGGATTTGGGAAACCTGAACAATCATCTCGGCTCTGCAGCATATTGAAGTGATGTCATGTGGGACAAATGCTATTGATAATAAAGTTAAATTATGAACGATTTCAAATATATACATATACATGGGGAATAATAAGTATCTTCTTAGCTACACCTAGCTTGGACAAGTATTAACATTTTTATTATTTATTTATTTATTTTAGATGGAGTCTCGCTCTGTCACCCAGGCTGGAGTGCAGTGACACAATCTTGGCTCACTGCAACCTCCGCTTCCCGGGTTCAAGTGATTCTCCTGCCTCAGCCTCCTGAGTAGCTGTGACTAAAGGTGCATGCCACCATGCCTGGCTGATTTTTTGTATTTTTAGTAGAGATGGGGTTTCACCATGTTAGCCAGGATGGTCTTGATCTCCTGACCTTGTGATTCACCCACCTTAGCCTCAAAAGTGCTGGGATTACAGGCATAAGCCATCGTGTTTGGCCAGTATTAACATTTTACTATCTTTGTTTTCCAAAATTTTTTAAGAATAAAATATTACAGAGGGCATTAGGAACCTGTCTGCCAGTCCTGTCCTCTTCCCTTTTTCCTCCTTTTGAGATTGCTGTATTGGCTTCCTGGCTGTAGTTTTATAATTTTGCTGTATCTCTAGGTATTCACATCATTTTCTTTTTTCCTCTTCCCTTTTTCCTCCTCTTGAGATTGCTGTATTGGCTTCCTGGCTGTAGTTTTATAATTTTGTTGTATCTCTAGGTATTCACATCATTTTCTTTTTTTGAGGCTTAGAGTATAATATAAGCACACTTCTCTTAATCAAAGTTACATTTCTGAGATGTGTGACTTTGGTTTGTTAATTGGGGTACATGCCCTGTGGTTGGGAGGAGCCTGAGTCTGCCTGCTTCTCTCATGGAGGGACTTTGGGTTGGGGCTTCTATCAATAGATGGGCTTGCAAGGAATCCCTGATCTCCATGAGAGTGTCTCCACTCTCTCTCCTGTATCACAGCATCCCGGAGTGACTTCTGGCCTGTTCTGGGGGGCAGGGGGGTTGCATGTGGGGAAGGGCTCCAGGACTCAGTGGCCCCTCTCTCAGCTTTCTCTTCAGAGATGCCTGGGCCTTTCAGTCCTAAAGTTTATTTTTACTTATCGGGAGGGAGTTTCACAAGTCAGCTCACCTCCCAGGGTTCCTGTCTCAGCCGGCACAGCCCTTTGCCTCTGAGAGTTAGCGGCTTCTCTTCTTGATCCTGCCTCCTCTTTCTGATCTTGTGGGACTTTCTCTTAGAAATCACTTGGCAGCCACTCCAGTTGGGTTTTGGAAGGTAGTGGAGCTAAGGCATTTTGCTTAGTTACATGTGGTGGGAGATAGGTAGGATTTTCTAAGCATGCAATGAAATACCCTATAGAAAAAAACTGGTGCGTTTGACCACAGATTAAAGGAGGAGGAGGGGGTGGCAGATCTTTTATGTGTCAAAAGTCACCACAAATAATTAGATGTTAATGGAAAACCAGTTTTTTTTTTTTTTCTAAAGAAAAATTAAGGTCACCAATTCAGTTTTTTCATCAGTATTATAAAATGTGACTTCTTAAGTGATATGAAAACTTTGTTTTCATGTTTAATGTTTCTAAAGATAAGATATTTATCTTTAAAACATTGTAGTGGAAGGAAAGCAAAAGGATTGGTCATCTTGATTTTCTCTTCCAGATATAAACAGAGGAGCAAATCCAAGCTTGTTTGCAGGCTCTCCATGACGGATGCAGGAGACGTGGCCTGTTTATCAGCAGTAAATGACTTTTACTCCCGTATCCTTTCTCCCGGATCCTGTTGGGTTTTACGCCTGAGTGTTGTTCCTCTGGCAGAGGCACGTGCTGAGCGTCTCGTGAGTGTCAACATCATGCAGGGACCCTCCTCATGAGCCCACCGTCTTCGTGTTAATTGTACATGTAATAATTTCATCTCAATGTTGAGAAGGGCCTCACAGGAAACAGAAACCCGAGTGCCGCGCAGCTCATGCCATCCTGCAGGTGGGCGGACCTGGCACTTCTGCTGTAGACTTTGTTGACTCATGTGTGGTAATTTTGTTATTCTATACCATCTGCAGAACTGGCAAAAATCATAGCGGTTGCTGTTCAGAGTAATATGAAATGGAATTCAGAACTTTAATATTTGAGATTTTTATGGCTAACATCATTCCTTTTAATTTTAAAAGTTGATTTTAATTTATTTAGGGAAAAGTTCCCGATCTTTAGGAATTCATTTTATAAAGTTTTATTTTACTCAAAGTGACATCTAAGTTGAACTCTATTGGAGGGTTTTATAGTTGAACTAAAATAAAGCGTTAGGAGGTTGTAGTATGTTTTAGTTAGAAACGTGGTAATTCATGCTAGAATAGGTGCTGTAATACCTAGCAGAAATAAGAAGTACGCCATTAGGATTATTCTAGCCTAAATGATGTTTTCTGGAGTACAAGGGTACTAGCGTCCAGAATGACCCAGTGCTAGCAGCACCCTTCGGGTTTCTTGACCCCAGTGCACCTGTGTTCCCACCGGATACACTCATGACTGCAGCATTCAGGGCTGAGCATGAAGCTTGTGGGGTGTTGGTGGTCGCAGGAGCCCTCGATGTAAAAGTGCTCCTTTTATGTCAAGTTGATGAAGCACATCGTGGCCACCTGCCAACATGGCACAATCGGAGTTGTGTGCTCCCACCGTAAAGCCTGCCCCAGGGGCTGTCATCCACCCTGTGGGTCTGTCTGATCTTACCTGAGTCCTTTCTTCTGAGCACAGTATCTACATATTCAACTATTTCACATCTGATTTAGGTGTTTCATGAACATCTTAAACACCACGTATCTAAAACTGGAACTTCCACCTCAAAATAGGCACTGTGGTGGTCTCCCTTTTCCTTCACTGCCCACCTGCTCTTGCCAGTGCCTGGGGCCAGATGGGGTAGAGCTGGACTGAGCTCAGGACTTTTCCGGTGGATCTTCAGAAATTCGTAACTAGTCGTCCCTTCGTGAGTCTTCTAATATTCCAAAGTTTTTATTAATAAAAGAGAGGGAACTGTCCCTTCCCTGTGGGTAAGAGGGTTGAGAAGAGCTTCTTAACTGGATCAATGCAGACATCGTACTCACAGCTGGCCGGAACAGGGCCGTGGAAGTGTTTGATCTCAACGCCGGCTGCAGTGCAGCTGTGATAGCAGAAGCCCACTCGCGGCCTGTCCATCAGATCTGCCAAAATAAAGTGAGTAAGTTTTTGGATAACAGATAGCATCTGTAAAACTATGTGCTTAAAGTGTTTAACAGATACAAATGTATGATGCCATTTTATGAGTGCTTGCTACCAAATTCAATGTTAATTTTTATTGCTCATTCAGTTATTCGAAGCCTGATGTTTGACCTTAGTAGATATTTTGCTATCATGTGGAATGTTAAGTTTTGTACTTTTGTGTTTGACTATTTTATGGGCCGATATTAAGATTTAACTAGTAAAACTTTCTCACATAAAACTTGATAGGGTTGCATATTTTAAGCAATGATGGCATTGCATGGTAGACACACAGGTGCTACGGACTGTGGGGCAGCCTTGCCAAATCAATAGCTTTTTTTTTTTTAAGTGGAGGCTGTTGGAGATAGCCAGTCCATTTTGGCAGAGGCAAAGTTTGCAAACATCCGCAGTGGTGGGTTAAAGGGTTGGCGTTACGGGAGAGACGTTTGATGAGTTTGTTGTCTGCTAGCTGCTCGGTTCAAAAGACACTTGGTTACCTAAGAGGGTGTCTAAGTCTTGGGAACCAAACTGTATTTCCTAGGACTAAAACTGCAATTCTGGTGTTTGATATGCGTGGAAAGGTTTTCCAAGTCAAGGATTCAGGGTATCATTTTGCTAAGTGAAGTGTTGGTATGTTGGTTAAAGAGACTTTGTTATCCACATTTTAACACATTTTGAGTCTTTAAATTTCTGTTTAATAGGACAGGTATGGCCTGATTATAAAGTTTTTAATCAGTTCAAATGGGAAAGAGCAAAGATTCTGGGCTGTTAACTTAAATTACATTGAAGCAGATTTGTTCCTGTGTCTCTTCAGGGGAAAAGGGAGATGGAGGTGTTGGGGCCACAGGAAGACATTTACAGGTGCAGCACGAAAGACCCCTGGATTCACAGGCTCCCTGTCCAGGAAGACAGTCTCCACATGTCTGTCTGGACAGCTCTTCAGAGAGGCAGATCCAGGACTTGGCAGTGTGGGGTAGTCAGAGCTTTGCAGGCCAGGAAGATGCCTGCCTGGGGAGGCTGCCTGCTGAGGAGAAGCCAACCTCTGTGCTCTCCCTGTGGGGCAACCTTGGTCAGAGAAGGGAGGATTTAAAGGCTCTGATAGGCGTCTTTATCTTGCCTTCCTCTTAACCTTCCAGGCCCCACCCCCACAGTCCGTTAATAGGACATTTCAGGTTGCAACAGGAGAAGGCTTCTCTGGTTTGAATAACACCATGGAAATATCAGTTTGGGGAGAGTTATTGGAGAAAAGATTATTTTTCTGCATCTTCTCTTTTTGTTTAGACTCTTCCTGCAAATAAACCAGAGCAAACATGTTTTTAAACATTGTGCAGTAGGTCTCCGAGATGAATGAAGAAATACTTTGAAGAGTCTGTAACTTCTTCATGAGACTATTAAAATGCACACTTCAAAAACAAAGTGTGTACCAGTCACATCCGTGCTATGGGTAATACTCCATGTTTCTACTTTTTCTGAAAAAGCTGTGAAGAAAACGAAGTAAATTAGGTAATTTATGGCAAGAAAGGCAGCACTGTTTGTATTTGAGAGCCATGATTTGATGCTGCTAATTTTGCAGTAAGACCTGTCAAGATTAGGCAAACATTTGATTATTAGATTTTATATATTTCTGGACTTTTAAGTGAATTTAATAATTGATTTATTAACTTTTAAAATTATTGTTAGCCTAATACCCATTATCATCTTATTATTATTTTGAGATGGAGTCTTGCTCTGTTGCTCTTGTTGCCCAGGCTGGGGTGCAATCTTGGCTCACTGTAACCTCTGCCTCCTGGGTTCAAGCAATTCTCCTGCCTCAGCCTCCCAAGTAGCTGGAATTACAGGTATGTGCCACCACACCCAGCTACTTTGTGTATTTTTAGTAGAGACGGGGTTTCGCCTTGTTGGTCAGGCTGGTCTCAAATTCCTGATCTCACAATCTGCCCACCTCGGCTCCCAAAGTGCTAGGATTACAGGCATGAGCCACGGCGCCCTGTGAACCCATCTAATTTTTTAGATATTATGATGCCTTTTAAATTCAAGTGCAGCTTAATGAGATATTGATGGCTAGTATTTGGATATAGATTGTTAAAGTATAAGTCTGACCTACTAAATTTATTTAGTGAAACTTCCAGGCAAAGGCATTTGACTTTAAGACACTTGGGTGCAGACTAGGGTTTGTGCTGTCTTCGTGTCTGCCCTTGGTAGTGCCCAGAACCTGGGATCTGCTCACTCGACAGGTGCCGATTTGAACTGTGACTTGCTGTTACCAACAGAAAGCCAAGGATTCAGTTCTTTGTATAAGAAAGTAGATGTAAATCTAGAGAAAAAATGGTTTCTTCAAAAGACTCATCAGCACATAGATTTCAGAGGTTAAAGTCTGACAAATAGTATTTAAAATTTGTTGATGTGTTATTCTCAAAATGCAACATATAAACATTTCTCTAAAGATGAAGAGAAGCCTCTCCTGAGATGTTACATACTTGTCTGGTCAGTTTTTCTTTTTTTTTGTTGTTTTTTTTTTGAGACGGAGTTTCGCTCTCGTTACCCAGGCTGGAGTGCAATGGCGCGATCTCAGCTCACCGCAACCTCTGTCTCCTGGGTTCAGGCAATTCTCCTGCCTCAGCCTCCTGAGTAGCTGGGATTACAGGCACGCGCCACCATGCCCAGCTAATTTTTTGTATTTTTAGTAGAGACGGGGTTTCACCATGTTGACCAGGATGGTCTTGATCTCTTGACCTTGTGATCCACCCGCCTCGGCCTCCCAAAGTGCTGGGATTACAGGCTTGAGCCACCGTGCCCGGCCTCAGTTTTTCTAAAGTCTGTGAGTCTTTAGATAATACAGTTAAGTGAGAATTGACTAAAATTCCCAAATATTGTCATTCTTGAGTTAAAAATTTTCAGTTATGAAGATAAATGAATCTTATATGTGAAGTTTCTTTCATGTTGCAAATTTAACTTTTTTTTTTTTTGAGACGGAGTCTCACCCTGTCAGCCAGGCTGGAGTGCAGTGGTGCAAGCTCAGCTCAGTGCAACCTCTGCCTCTGAGGTTCAAGTGATTCTTCTGCCTCAGGCTCCCAAGTGGCTGGGATTACAGGCATGTGCCACCACATTGGGCTACTTTTTGTATTTTTAGTAGAGAGGGGGTTTCACCATGTTGGCCAGGCTGGTCTCGAACTTCTGACCTCAGGTGATCTGCCTCCCAAAGTGCTGGGATTACAGGCGTGAGCCACTGTGCCCAGCCAATTTTTCATTTAAAATGTACTTCTTACCATGCTTTTTGACACTTGGTGCTTATTGTCTCAAACATTGTCAAGTGTTAGAAAAATATCTCTTAGTTCATTTAATTTTTGTATTGGTTGTGCATGACTCTTATTAAAGGTGGTCATTTCAAAGCCAATTGTAATTTATTTTCGGTGTTTGCAAAATGGTCTGTCAGCATTTCCATTATAAATCTCTATTTTCTTTGTCATTTTGTTCTTTTCTTTCTGAGTTTATGACAGAGCCATAAACCTTGGCCTAGATTAAAACTTGGCCTATTAGAGTTCAGTCCGAGATTCTTTTTCAGTTTAGTTCCCAAGTTTGTTTAAAATTGTTTCAGATGTTTAGGTTGCAAATGCAAAATATAATTTTGGAGTTTTCAATGCTTTCTAAATTATAACTTAAAAAATAACATGCTAATTTTAAGATAATGATAAAGATAATTCTTTTAACTTTAGCTAACCAATTTTCTCATATTTTCAAGAGAATTATTTCAGAAAATGATACGATGTTATCTGGTGTGAACTTGTAATTTTGCTTCCTTTCTTTTCTGTTTCCATTTTGTAATGGAAGAGTTTCTAACCTTTTGCATATATAAAGTTGTTCTCTGTTAAGGGGTTAAGTGCATGTAAATCTCTTAGCATGTGCTAAGTGCATTAAATGAAAGCTATTTTTCTTATATTTGAAATATAAATTTAGGCAGGCTTATGGGTACTATTGTAGAAAACTCTTAAGTTCCACGTGCAACTACTCTCACACAATTCTTGTTCCTGTGAGTTTTAGGGATGGATGCACAAGAATTTCTCCACCTGCGGCAGAAGATCAGAAGCTGAGTTAGATATGGTTTCAGTTTTCACAGAAATTACAAGGCAGAAGGTGGTAGTCATGGGTGGAGTAACATCCGCACAAGGCTGCCTGATCTAAGCGCCATAAAATGAGTGAAATCGCTGTCAGAGTAGGGATGGGACGAGCCATCCTGCCCTAGTGGATGAAGGCTGCATCTAAACTGCAATTGTCCATTCTCACGTACTGTTAGGTAAAACGTTTGGTTTTATGAGCAGTTTGAAGGTGCATAAAATGGAGAAACAGAAAGGTAGCATCAGCTTGTTTGGCTTCCCACGTAGTCCGCAAGTTCAGACTGAAAGCTGCGCGGTGTCCTAGTCTCCCCATGACACGCTGTGTTCCCACAGGCAGAGTGACGCATATTTAAAATCCTGCAGGCAGGCTGGTGCGTGTGAGTTCCTCCATGCAGTGTCTCAGTCTGTTGGGGCTGCTTTAACAAGATGCCCATCCTAGGACATCGACAAGCAACAGAAATGTATTGCTCACAGTTCTGGAGGCTGGCAAGTGTGAGATCAAGGCACTGGCAGACGAGCATCTTGTGAGAGCTTTCTGCTTGAGAGGCGGGGCCTTCCTGCTGTATACTCACGTGGTGGAAGGAAGGGAAGACAAGCTGCCTGAAACCTCCCTCACAAGGGCATTCAGCCCATTCACGCAGCCTCCACTCTCAGGACTGAATCACCTCTCAGTGCCGTTGCAATGGGGATTTCAACTGATGAATTCTGTGGGAGACCAATGTCCAGACCATGGTGCTGAGTCACCCCAGGTGCTTGCCAGAGTCTGTGCTGTGGAATTTTTTGAGTGTCAGGTCTGGGAGTTAACGTTTACTGACTCTCTGGAATGCATTGGCCTTTCCCTGTGTGTTCTCAGAGGCTCAGTGAGAATATCTGATGGATGAGGATGCAGAGTGCAGGGCCTTCCTCCTCCCTCTCCATGGGCTGTGAGCTGGGAGTTGGACTGCAGGGCTCCCTGGTTCCTCTGCCTGGATGCCATTTTTCCTCCCTCTTCACCATCTAAACGTCACGTTATCTCAAGTGAACCCAGTATTTTGACCAGGGCAACCCGCTCCCGACACTTCACACCACACCCCGTGCTGTGGCCGCACCTGTCTGAGCATCGGGGTGGCTGCATGTGCACACCCCACGGGAGGAGGACGGAGACACTGGGCCTGGGGGCAGCAGGCACAGTGAGTGCTGCTCAAACACAGAAGACCTCCATAGTTGGACGTGTGTTATTCACCTCTTCCTCCAGTGCTGGGTGCATTTTGGCTTCTTTGGGTATTGTCTTTTATTTCAGTAATTGAGGAGACTTGATGAGGCAGATGAGGCTGTGCTTACATTTAGCTTCGTTCTGGCTTCTGAAATACGTTGTGTTGGAAGCATCATCACAGATTTTTTTTCAAGCCGTGAAAAAGCATTGACTTGGAGAATATAGGAAGTGAATTCACAGTGCAATAAAGGTTTGTTTTTGAATAGGTTTTTGTATTTTGAAAAAGCATTGACTTGGAGAATATAGGAAGTGAATTCACAGTGCAATAAAGGTTTGTTTTTAAATAGGTTTTTGTATTTTGTTGGCTTCAAATTTCATTCTTCTCCCATTTAATTTACTGTAATGAACATTGTTGTTTCTAAATATATGTTAGAAATCAGCAATATAGAGGAGGATGGTGAGGAGTTATCCAGGAAATAATGGAGCAGGACCTTTATGAATGACAGCAGTGCTGGAGGACCAGTCATGAATTACAGCAGTTGTGGACTTTCAAAATCAGACCTCTGCTGTTCTTGAGAGGAAGTGAGAAATGTGCTGTTAGTAGCAGGCAGCTGCTTAGTCTGCTATAGTGAGGGTTCTTTAGAGCACAGGTGTCCAGCTCCTCGGAGGTGCAGACCCTGCCCGGAGGTGCCGTGGGTGTCCACAGCGGGGAGTCCTCACACCCAGTCCTGGGAGACTTCTGCGTTTATCTCTTTCACACATTGGATGACCACACAGTCTCTTGGAGGACTTGTTGTGTGTGTCTAAAAACCGCCGCTGTGACAGGCGACCATTTCAGCATGGAAGTACCCTGCTGCGGAACAACAGCCTCATCTGCTTCCTCATGGATGTGGTGATGGAACAGCAGCCTCGTCTGCTTCCTCAGGGAGGTGGGGACCGTTTCTGCTGCGGAACAACAACAGCCTCATCTGCTTCCTTAGGGACGTGGGGACCGTTTCTGCTGCAGAACAACAACAGCCTCATCTGCTTCCTCAGGGATGTGGGGACCGTTTCTGCCGCAGAACAACAGCCTCATCTGCTTCCTCATGGATGTGGGGACCGTTTCCCCTGAGGAACAGAGGCCTCATCTGCTTCCTCATGGATGTGGTGACCATTTCCACCGTGGAACAGCAGCCTCGTCTGCTTCCTCATGGATGTGGTGATGGAACAGCAGCCTCGTCTGCTTCCTCACGGACGTGGCTTGAGCACATTCTGTGCTGCTCAGCGTGGACTCGTGTGGAAAGCTGTGTGATGTCATCCTCAGGAACACCTCCCGGATCACAGGCAGGAGGTATATTCAGCTCCTGAAGTGGTCAATGGTGCCTCTGAACAAGGAAGGTGTCCTCAGGAGGTGGTCCTGTGCTGAGCCTTGCAGGTGGAGGGGGCAGCTGCACCAGCAGGAGGGACCCGGATCTGGTCCCCCCCCACCCCGGCCCATTGAGTGGCTTAGAGAAGGCAGCAGGAGCCTGGCACAGCCTGCCGTGTTCTGCTCCCGGCCCCACAGGCAATGCAGCACCCCTCGGGCTGCTGTCTCTGCACCCACCCTGCTCGTCACAGCACGACACCTCTCTGTCGGCCTCTGTGGGTGTGCAAAGCCACAGGAACGTGACGCTCACACTTGCCTGGCCACAGCCCATGAGTACCTGCCACTAGGCAGGTGCAGATGTAGGAGGCCTAGCGCTGCCCGTCTTCTGTCCCAGCTGCGGCCTGTATTTTGCTTTCTAGCAGCCGTCCCCACGGGTTTGTCTCCCCCTCACTACCCACTGTTGACCTGTGCCTTCAAAACCCCAACCGGGTCATTTTAATCTTCACTGCCAGTTCTTCAGAGGTCCTCGGCAGCTTTTAGGAAAAGTACCCAAGGTACATGCGGCCCTGTGGTGCCTTCTTGTGCCTTGACCTTGTTAGTGTCCTTGGTGATGCCTCGAACCCGGTCTCAGGCTGGGGGCCTATGTGAAGCCCAGGTTGCTGGGCTGGGCCATTCTCTCACACCCCGGTCGGCTTCTGTGGTGACCTGGATGTGCCGTGTTTTCCCATGGTGCGGTCACAGGAGTGTGTCGGGGCCAGCTCCTATGTGACACACATGATCTACCTGCCGGGAAGGGGCAGGCCCTGACCCCACATTGCAGCAGCATGAATGTGGGAACGGGGCATCCTCATCCCCCCGGGGCCCCAAACAGAGCGGGGGTGCCAGCTGTGAAACCTGAGCAGGCACGGCTGGCACCCAAGCTCTGAGTCCACAGAGCAGCTGAGGCTCCACACTGACTTCCCAGCTGCACCCACCTGATGATGAGCCTAGCGAGCAGGGCTGACTCTGAGACACAGGATGGACTCCATTGGGCCTGGTCCCCAGCACCGCAGCCTACGGGGCTCTTGGAAGCCAGAACTGGCATCTGCCAGCTGCACTCTGTGCTCCTGCTCTGTGGCCTGGGTCATAGGCAACCGCCACAACCAACTGTGTCCAGGCTGTCTCCACCGCCTCCCCAGGCGGCCTCCCTGGCCTCCCAGTAGTTGAGCTTGTGCCCTTGTTTGGTCTCATGTCTACATTGCTGTTCCAGGGCTCATCAGTGCAGTCAGAATGACGTGTGATTAATCCTCTCCTGTGCGATTCTCGCCTTGATGACAGAGTCATCTCTTGCTAGCATACAGTAGGTGCTCAAAAATTGCTTGCTTAGTCCCTACTCTATCCTGGCAGTTTTAAGGGATCTGTTGGAGTTACAACCATTGGAGCTGTTGGGCCTTTGCTTACCGATAAGACCTCCATGAACTGCTGGTGATGCCGGGACTCCAGGACTCAGCCTTTGGCTTTCCGTAGTGGTGACATAAGAGAAGCAGCTTCATATGTGTTTATTCCAGATGCGAAGTGAAGTCTTGAACTTGAGTTTCATCTTGCCCCAGAAATCGATGCTGGCGAGGATGTGGAGACAAGGGAACACTTACATACTGTGAGTGGGAATCTAACTTAATACAAATTAGAACTAAGTTTTCTACAGAAACAGTATGCAGATTTCTGAAAGAACCAAAAATAGAACTACGATTGGATCCAGAAATCCCACCACAGGGCATCTACTCATAGGAAAAGAGATCATTGCATGAAAAAGACACCTGCACTGTTGTGTGTTTATTACAGCATGATTCACATTCGCAAAGTCATGAGGAATGGATAAGGAACACATGATACAAACGCACAGTGGAACTCTAGCCATAGAAAGAATGAGATCAGGTCCCATGCAGCTCCAGTGGTTGGAACTGGAGGCCATTATCTTAGGTGAAACCACTCAGAACCAGAAAGCCAGATACCACATGTTCTCACTTATAAGGGGCTAAGTAATGTGCACAAGTGGACATGGTGAGTGGAATCAAAGACACTGGAGACCTGGAGGGTGGGAGGGGTGAGGGATGAGAAATTATTTAGTGGATATAATGTACAATGTTGGGGTGCTGGCTACATTGAAGCCCAGACTTCACACCACACAATGTGTCTGTTGACAAAAAGATTCAAATCTGTAAAATATTGGAAGAGATTTATTCCGAGCCAGACATGAGTGACCATGGCCCATGACACAGCCCTCAGGAGGTCCTCAGAACACGTGCCCAAGGTGGTTGGGGTGCATGTTGGTTTTGTACATTGTAGGGAGGCAGGAGACATCAATCAGATACATTTAAGAAATACATTGGTTTGGTCCAGAAAGGTGGGAAAACTCAAAGCAGGTGTGTGGGTAGTGGGTGCTTCCAGGCCGTTGCTAATGTAAACATGTTCTGGTTGACAATTGGTTGAGTTTGCCTAAAGACCTGGGATCAATAGAAAGGAAATGTTCAGGTTAAGGTAAAAGATGGTGGAGACCAAGGTTCTTTTGAAGTCTTATAGTGGCTGCCCTTAGAGATAACAGATGACAAACGTTTTCTATTTAGATCTTTAAAAGGTGCTAGACTCTTCATCTGTTTAGTATTGGGTGGAGCTGGAAGAAAGAGATCTAGCTATGTTAATGGCGATTCTTTACAGATGCACATTTCCCCCCACAAAGGACAGCTTGGCAGGGCCATTTCAAGATATGGCAAAGAAGCATGTTTTGGGGTGTGTGTGTGCATGTGTGTGTGCATGTTTAGCATGTGTGTGCATATGTATATGCATGAGTGCATGTGGGTATGTATATGTGTGAATGCATGTGGGTATGTATATGTACATGCATGAATGTGTGGGTATGTGTATGTGTGCTTGCATGCATGTATATACATGAATGCATGTGTGCATGTGTGATGCATATGTGTGAATGTAGGTATGTATATGTGCATGTGTGCATATGTATATGTGTGTGTGCATGTGTGTGCATATATATGTGCTTTTAAAGTATTCATTAAAGTGCCTATTAATTAATTTAAAATATGTATTAGCTGTTACTCTGCTTGGCAGTGTTCTGTGAATGAAGTTAGATGAATGAAGAGAGGGCAAAGTCCTTGTTCTTGAGGAATGTATTTTCTTACAAAGGAACACGTGTGTTACATGAGGTCAGGTGCTCTGCATTGATCAGGTCACTGGAGCAGCTGGTTCATAACCCTGGGAAGGGAGCCAGGCCTATGTCTGGAGGAGCAGAGCGCAGGAGGTAGGCTGTGTGGTGAAGCTGATGGAGGAATGGACCTCAAGGCCCTTGTTAACTCAAAATATCTAAGACAGGTCTCAGTCAGTTTAGAAAGTTTATTTCACCAAGGTTAAGGATGCACCCATGACATAGTGTCAGGAGGTCCTGATGATGGTGGTCGGGGCACAGCTTGGTTATATACATTTTAGGGAGAGATGAGATATCAACCAATATGTATCTTGGTTCAGTCAGGTAAATCCGGACGACTTGAGGCGAGGGCTTCCAGTTCATAAGCAGATAAGAGGCAAAAGGTTGCATTCTTGTGAGTCCTTGATCACCTTCACTGAGGACACAATTTAGTCTGACTCAGTGAATCTGCAGTTTTACATAAACAATAGGGGAGAGCAAGCAGTCAGATAAACATTTGTCTCGGGAGCCTCAGAGGGATGACTTTGAGTTCTGTCTGTCCTTTGTCCACAGGGAATTTCCTTGTGAGCAAATTTTAGGGGAGTTCTGTACTTTCTTACCTTTGTAGCCATCTTATTTAGGAACAGAATGGGAGGCTGGTCTGCCTGAGGCAGTTCCCAGCTTGACTTTTCCCTTGTCTTAGGGATTAGGGGGTCCCAAGATTCATTTTATTTTCCCATGGACATTGGGACAAACTGACTCCCTGAGACCAGCATCCTTGCAGTTAAGGTGTGCCCTAAAAGGGTGAGGACTAAGCTCTGATTAAGGGGTCTGGGGAGTGCAAGGTTCTTTAAACAGACTGCACCATGGACTATGCCATGGTGACCCCTGTGACCCACAAGTATACCTCCAGATGGACTCCCAGAGCCAGAGAGTCTGAGTCAACCTTGTGACATTGGACCCTGCAAAATGATTAACTGACCTTGCAACATTTTGCCATTGTTCCTGCCTCAACTGATAAGCCAACTTAGTGACACGGGACCTTAGACCTGGTGACACCCCTGCCTCCTGGCAACACCTCCTCAGCTTACAAAAACCACCCTGAATTATAACTTCTGTAACTTTCCATTGCCTGCCCCAAACATATAAAACCAACTCCTATCCCACTGCCTTCCGCTGACTCTCTTTTCTGACCCAGCCCGCCTGCACCCAGGTGAATAAACGGCCATGTTGTTCACACAAAGCCTGTTTCGGGGGTCTCTTCATTCAGAGTGCACTTAACATTTGGTGCTGAAACCCAGGACAGGGGTACTCCTTTTGGAGACTGACCCTCTATCCCTGCTGTTTGTGAGGAAACCCACCTGTGACCTCAGTGCATAAGACCAGCCCAACAACCCTCTCACCACCTTCACATAGGGTAAGTGGTCTCTCTCTCTCTTTTCCTTTAAATCCTTCTCCTTCTAAGTAGAGAAAAGGAGACAAGTCTCCTCCCCCGCTTTCCTTTAAAGCGCAAGGAGACAAGTCTCCCTCCCCCCCCCGCTGCTTTTCTTTAAATCCTTCTCCTTTTAAGTAGAGGCAAAGGAGACACATTTTATTCATGTGCTCAAAAACTCCAGCGTTGCTCACAGACTTGACTAGGGAAGGCAGTCTTACCTTGGTACCTGGTCAATCACGGGGATACCTGCCTTCATCACTCGCCCACGTTACAGCCCAGGACATGCCCTACAAACCACAGTTCTCATCAGATGGGTTTTATTTAACCCTACGTATTGTGACTTGCTTTCCAAACTTGACTCTGGCATAAGTTATGACAAGGAAGAAAATCAAAATATTTTACCCCAAAACGTATTTCTTTGCCGTATCTTGAAATGGCCCTGCAGAGCTGTCATTTGTTGGGGAAGGCGTGCATCTGTGAAGAATCTCTATTAACATAGCTAGATCTCTTTCTTCCAGCCCTTCCCAAAACTAAACAGATGAAGAGTCTAGCACCTTTTAAAGATCTGAATAGGAAACATTTGTCATCTGTTGTCTCTAAGGGCAGCCACTATAAGCTTCAAAAGAACCTTGGTCTCCACCATCTTTTATCTTAACCTTAACATTTCCTTTCTCTTGAACCCAGGTCTTCAGACAGTCAACCAGTTGTCAACCAGAACATGTTTAAATTTACCTGTAGCCTGGAAGCCCCCACTTTGAGTTTCCCTGCCTTTCTGGACCAAACCAATGTATTTCTTAGACATATTTGATTGATGCTTCCTGCCTCCCTAAAATGCATACAACCAAGCTGCGCCCTGACCACCTTGGGCACATGTTCTGAGGACCTCCTGAGGGCTGTGCCATGGGCCATGGTCACTCATGTCTGGCTCAGAATAAATCTCTTCCAGTATTTTACCGAGTTTTACAGTTTTTGTTAACAAGAGGTGCAGAGGGTGTTTCATGCCAAGTGCTGTGGTGAAGACTGTTTTTACGAATTGGCTCTGTGAAGAACCATATTGTGTAGACATGCCTCGCTTTCTTTCTGGAATGATAGAGTGACCGTCTGATTTCCCAATTTAAGGAGAGTTTCTCTCTTTTAAAATCTTAGCTTTTTGTTAAGAGGTTTAGTGTCTTTGCTTTAGGAAACTGCTTAAAATATCTACATTTTGTAACAGCTTGAGCAATGCCTATACAGTAGCCTGAATCTTCCTCAAGTCTCTGTGGCCTTTCAGTAAGGATTGTAATGTTTTGTGAATCATTGTGGTGTACTCTTGGATGAGAGGTGTTATATTAAGAAAAATAGTTCTGAGGCTTTTCATGAGAAAATTATGGGTTTTACTTCCTGAAAATAAACGTCTGAATGGTATTTGATGGAATGAAAGGAAAGAGTGTAAGGTTACGGAGGTTTACACTATGTTTTAATAGCTTTTTAAAAAATACTTTCTCTTACATTTTTGTTCAGTTGCACAATGTATATCAAACTAACCACAGCCGTGTGGGGGCTGCTACTCACAAACCGTCATCCTGCAAGTCCAAATACAGAAGAAGCAAACATTATAATTGGCCCCAAAGCTGTATTTCCAGTAAAATATAAAGTAGGGCATTTCTGATTTCTTAGAAGCTCAGTGACCAGCACAGCCACGTTAGTCATGCGTCAGCGATTGTTTGCAGTCATCCTGGAGCACTGCCATTAAAACGGTCTCTTCGGAGAATCACTCCTGTGCTTATCTTAGTTCTGTGTGACGAACACAATTTTTATTTCATTTTAGTATCGTATTAACAAGAGTGCCAAATACATGAAAAGGTGATGGCCATATTTTCCTATTTTATGTGTTATGTTACTAAATGGCTCATTTAAAAAATTAAAATAAGTGTTTTACGATTTATTGATAACCTTAAATCATAGCAGTTGTAGATACTTTACATATTTCTAAAACTTGACAGGATACTACTCTTTTTGCCTGACTGACTAAAATATGTACTATTTTGTGATGTAAATATATAATACTAGGTAGCTAATTTGAACTATGAACAAGAATGTGGAAAAGTTTAAACAGCTTTTTAAATGATGTAATTTGATTACACATGATTTTAGATTTCAGGAATAATCACTTCTGTTATTCTGCTTTATTGGTTTTAGATCTTGCTGTATTTTTAAAAAAGAAATGAAATGATTATTGGTACAAAGAAAACCCTGCCCACATCCCTCCCTTTTCTTCTCTGATAACCGCTACTGCATTTGGTGTGGGCCTTTCCCTAGTACCCACTCAAAAACAATCATGTAGGAGTTAAGAAGACATCACTGAGGCAGACAGTGAGGGTATGGGAATCCTCGGCAAGGTTTTCCTTTTAACGAAAAGCAGCCCCCAAATCATTTTCTTTTCTAACAAAGAGCAGGCTGTAAAATGGAGCCGCAGACGTAGACAAACTGGAAGCTCGCACCAGTGGATGCCAGCAGTTGTGCCAGCAGGAAGAGGCTACCTCCGAGTAGGCACGTTCAAAATGATCGCTCCATCTTCTCTCTTCTACCAGCCACGTGTACAGTGTGGAGCAGACAAGATGGGCTGGCCAAGTAGAAAGTCCGTTTGCATAATAAGATTAGGGTGGGGCGGCAGGGCGCAGTGGCTCACATCTGTAGGAGTTCGAGACTACCCCTGCCAACATGATGAAATCCCGTTTCTACTAAAAATACAAAAATTAGCCGGGCGTGGTGGTGTGCCCCTGTAATCCAGCTGCTTGGGAGGCCGAGGCAGGAGAATTGCTTGAAACCAGGAGGAGAAGTTTGCAGTGAGCCGAGATTGTACCATTGCACTCCAGCCTGAACAAGAGTGAAACTGTCTGAAACAAAAAAAAGAATTAGGGTGGTGCAACGAGCCCTTCCCTGCCCATCATGTGAATGTCACACTTGATCACACCAATCTGTGGGCTCTGTGTTGATCAGGCACTGCCCATCATGTGAATGTCACACTTGATCAAACCAATCTGTGGGCTCTGTGTTGATCAGGCACTGCCTCCTCAAGCCTGCCTATAACTTCCCATCATGTGAATGTCACACTTGATCAAACCAATCTGTGGGCTCTGTGTTGATCAGGCACTGCCTCCTCAAGCCTGCCTATAACTGCCCATCATGTGAATGTCACTCTTGATCAAACCAATCTGTGGGCTCTGTGTTGATCAGGCACTGCCTCCTCAAGCCTGCCTATAACTGCCCATCATGTGAATGTCACACTTGATCACACCAATCTGTGGGCTCTGTGTTGATCAGGCACTGCCCATCATGTGAATGTCACACTTGATCAAACCAATCTGTGGGCTCTGTGTTGATCAGGCACTGCCTCCTCAAGCCTGCCTATAACTGCCCATCATGTGAATGTCACTCTTGATCACACCAATCTGTGGGCTCTGTGTTGATCAGGCACTGCCTCCTCAAGCCTGCCTATAACTGCCCATCATGTGAATGTCACACTTGATCACACCAATCTGTGGGCTCTGTGTTGATCAGGCACTGCCCATCATGTGAATGTCACACTTGATCAAACCAATCTGTGGGCTCTGTGTTGATCAGGCACTGCCTCCTCAAGCCTGCCTATAACTGCCCATCATGTGAATGTCACACTTGATCAAACCAATCTGTGGGCTCTGTGTTGATCAGGCACTGCCTCCTCAAGCCTGCCTATAGCTGCCCATCATGTGAATGTCACACTTGATCACACCAATCTGTGGGCTCTGTGTTGATCAGGCACTGCCTCCTCAAGCCTGCCTATAACTGCCCATCATGTGAATGTCACACTTGATCAAACCAATCTGTGGGCTCTGTGTTGATCAGGCACTGCCTTCTCAAGCCTGCCTATAACTGCCCATCATGTGAATGTCACACTTGATCACACCAATCTGTGGGCTCTGTGTTGATCAGGCACTGCCTCCTCAAGCCTGCCTATAGCTGCCCATCATGTGAATGTCACACTTGATCACACCAATCTGTGGGCTCTGTGTTGATCAGGCACTGCCTCCTCAAGCCTGCCTATAAAATCTGGCACAGTCCACCTCAGGCTGGCTGTTTCCTTTGGGAGGCCCCTCTTGAGAGAGAGAGAGAGAGAGAGAGAGAGAGAGGAGAGAGAGAGAGCGGCTCTCCTTTCTCTTTATTTTGCCTGTGAGATCTCCGCTCCTAAACTTGCTGCTCCTTTGTGTCTGTGTGTTGAATCTTGGTGCATATTTATCCCAGGCAAGGATGCTGCTTCAGCAACATTGTGCATTGTTGAGCGTAGTCTTACACTCTTACACATGGTATCAAATCCACATCTCCCTGCTGCTTGATTTTTAATGCTGAAATTTGGACTTTACCAGTTTGGGCATGTACTATTTTTATTATCTTCCAGCACTAAACATTTTCTCATGTTTATTATGACGTTTTTTAACCCAAGCTTTAGATTTCCACATGAGTTAATTTTTGGTCATCTTTTTTGTTTTGGTTCCTAATATGGCATTGTGTTCACAGCATGTACTCTCCATGTATAGTACTGATTTTCTTGGTATCTTTGAGATTTTTGTCTATTGAGAAACTTGACATATGGTTTGTTTTTAATATTACATAGGTGTGTCAGAAAATGTGGTTTTGCTGACTATTGGGTACATGTTTGCACAGATATTCTTTGACTCACACTTGTTAATTGTGTTTAAATTGTTCAAGGCTTTCTATTTTCTTGTTGCTTGATTTTTTTTAATTGTGGAGAGATGTGTTGAAATCTACCACTGTGGTTGTAATCTTATCAGTTTCTTCGTATACGTCTGTTGACTTTTGCTTTATGTATTTGAAGGTCACGTTATCAGGCATATTTAAGTTCAGTCTTATATTTTCATGTGCAGTTATTTCTTTTATCATTTTCTTGAAGAAACTGTTTCTCATGAGGGTTTCTTTACCTTGTTCTGTTTTTCTCTGGTGCTCACATAATCTTACCTCTTTGTAGTTCACATGTGCTGTTTGATCCCCACCTTTCACTTTCAACTTTTTAAAATTAAGTTTTCAGTATTTTTCTTAAAATCTAGCCTAAGTTTCTTATAGATGCTGAATATTAGACCTTCGTTAGATGAGTAATTTGGAAATATTTTCTCCCACTCTGTAGGTTGTCTCTTTCCCCTGTTTATAAAGTTTAATTAGATCCCACTTGTCAATTTTTGCTTTTGCCTTTGATGTCTTTGTCTTTGCGATTGCTTTTGATGTCTTTGTCGTGAAATCTTTGCCAGTTCCTGTGTCCAGGATGGTATTGCCTAGGTTGTCTTCCAGAGTTCTTATAGTTTTGGGTTTTACATTTAAGTCTTTAATCCATCTTGAGTTGATTTTTGTGTATGGTGTAAAGAGGGAGTCCAATTTCAATCTTCTGCACAAGGTTAGTCAGTTATCTCAGCATCACTTACTGAACCGGGAGTCCATTCCCCAGTGCTTGTTTCTGTCAGCCCTGATGAAGATCAGATGGTTGTAGGCATGTGGCTTTATTATCAATACTATGCTATTTTGAGCTAAATGATGAGAACTCATGAACCAAAGAAGGGAACAACAGGCACTGAGGTCTGCTTGAGGCTGAGGATGGGAGCAGGGAGAGGAGCAGGAAAAGTAGTTACTGGTACCAGGTTTATTATCTGGGCGATGACATAATTTGTGACACAAGTTTACCTATATAACAGACCTGCGTATGTACCCCTGAACCTAAAAGAAAAGTGAAATGATAACAATAATGATAATAATGAAATCCAGCCCAATATTGTTGAGTTCAGTCTGTTTGAAATTATGATTATTCGTATATTCAATATCATTCGTGCTTTCTCTTACACATTTTTTATTTCTTTGCTTTCTTACTTGTCATGAATTTTCTTTGGTTCTTTATTTCTTCTTTCTCACCCCCTACTGGATTGAACACATTTTTAAAAAGTTGACTTTACTCTTGAAAGGTTTGGCCATTACATGTTGTTTCCGTTCTGTTGAGGTTTTTACTCTACCCTCCGTGTGGCAGCCACTGTACAAGGTGCTGTCAGTGCTGCTGTCTTCTCTGTCCTCGTTAGACTGAGTCTACGTTTTCTTTTTTTTATGCTGAGTATATCATATAGCACCAGCATTCAGTAAATGATCTGTAAATATTTGTTAAATGCCTGCTGAATTATTAGTGTCAATTATTATTATTTTAAAATATATATTACAGCTTTTTTTTTTTTTTTTTTTTTTTTTTTTTTTTTTTTGAGACAGACTCTCACTCTTCTGCCCAAGCTGGAGTGCAGTGGCGTGATCTTGGCTCACTGCAACCTTTGCCTCCTGGGTTGAAGCAATTGTCCTGCCTCAGCCTCCTGAGTAGCTGGGATTACAGGCACGCACCACTACATCTGGCTAATTTTTTGTATTTTTATGGAGATGGGTTTCACCATGTTGGCCAGGCTGGTCTCAAACTCCCTTCTTCAGGTGATCTGCCCACCTCAGCTTCCCAAAGTGCTGGGATTACAGGTGTGAGCCACTGCACCCGGCCTTGAATTATTATTAATTTGTTATTATTGAACTTAGTAAGCTTTTATTTTCTGTTTGCAAATGAAGGATGACGTCTAGGCACATCTTAAGCATAAATGGTTTGGATATCTTTCATGAAAGTTGTGTTAATATTTTGAATATTCTTGACCTAAGAGGATGGAAATCATTATTTATCACAATGTTTTTAGGTAATGTTTTGTGCCAAATGGTTCTGTAGATGGAGTCAGGTCCACTTAGTTTGGATAGCAGCACAGGGAAAGGGGAGCAAGTCAGAGTTAGGGCTGGGACTTGAGGCCCAGAGGGAGCTCACCTGCCTCACCATCGCAGGACCCTGCTCGGTGTATCTTAGGGGTTGATATTTGGTAGATTAATAAGTCACCTTCACTTTAAGTGCCTTGTTGAGGGGCACATTTCAGATGATTTACTGAACGTGGCTTATGGTCTGTATTCTAAACATAAATTTTGGCGTGTGATTATCTTGGTCTTTTGGTCTTTGACTATTTTGTACTTCCGTACCTCTCAGTGGCATTATGCATAAAGAGAACATACATCAGTAATTCTCTAGGTCAAAATGTACCCTTATTAACTATTTTATGTATAGGTTTTTCCAGGCCAATTCTGAAATTGTTATAAATAAGAAAAAAAATTGTGTTAATGTCTTACTTGAGAATCAGCAATTATGAGGTATCATTAGCATAATGCTTATTAATTCAACCTTTGAAAATACATCTTGATTTCCCCCTTACAATTATAGGGTTCATCATTTACAACCCAACAGCCTCAGGCTTATAACCTTTTCCTGACCACGGCCATTGGCGATGGGATGAAACTGTGGGACCTGAGAACCCTGAGGTAAGGCTGTTGTGCACCCTGCATTGCAGGGGTGGGGAGCTCAAGAGCTGTAAGTGCAATCGTCTCTCTTTTCTGAATGTGATGAGGTTGTGGTTATTCTGTGCACACTGACTGATCTAAGAGTGATTTATGCACAGAAAAGGTAGCTCTACCTTTGGAATGGTGAAGCACTAGTTGGTCTCTCTGCTACATGTGGCTTAGGAGAGTAATCCCGGGCCTCTCCTGAGCGTCAGTGATGTTGACGGAGGCATTGGTTGGAAGCCCCTAAACCACAGTTACCCTATGGTGTGATGACTGCTATCTCTCCCAAGCGTAGGCGCTGAGTACCCCTGTAACGCAGGGACAGCAGTACCTGACTCTACTTTTCCGACCTCTGAGGTCACAGTTGGGAGGGCATTTCCTTAGTTATACTATCATTAAGTACATTACTTCTCATTTCACATCATGCATATTTTAGATGCTTTGGTAGACTTTGAGAATGCCTTTTTTTTTTTAATCAGGAAAATATTTTTTCCTTAGTTTTATCAGGAAAATATTTTTTTTTCTTTTTTGTTTTTACATATAAAAGGTATCTAAATTAAATGTTTTAAGGAGAGTAAATTTCCTTTTTTTTTTTAGTTTTTATTGCATTTTAGGTTTTGCGGTACATGTGCAGAACATGCAAGATAGTTGCATAGGTACACACATGGCAGTGTGTTTTGCTGCCTTCCTCCCCTTCACCCACATTTGGCATTTCTCCTCAGGCTATCCCCACCAAGCTCCCCGCCGCGCTGTCCCTCCCCTATTTCCCCCAATAGACCCCAGCGTGTAGTACCCCACTCCTTGTGTCTGTGTGTTCTCATTTTTCTCACCTGCCTATGAGTGAGAATATGTGGTATTTCGTTTTCTGTCCTTGTGTCAGTTTGCTGAGAATGATGTTCTCCAGATTCATCCATGTCCTTACAAAGGACAAAAACTCATCATTTTTGATTGCTGCATAATATTCCATGGTGTATATGTGCCACATTTTCCCAGTCCAGTCTATCATCGATGGGCATTTGGGTTGGTTCCAGGTCTTTGCTATTGTAAACAGTGCTGCAATGAACATTCGTGTGCATGTGTCCTTATAGTAGAACGATTTATAATCCTTTGGATATATACCCAGTAATGGGATTGCTGGGTCAAATGGAGTTTCTATTTCTAGGTCCTTGAGGAATCACCACACTGTCTTCCACAATGGTTGAACTAATTTACACTCCCACCAGTAAAAGTGTTCCTATTTCTCCACATCCTCTCCAGCATCTGTTGTCTCCAGATTTTTTAATGATCGCCATTCTAACCGGTGTGAGATGGTATCTCAATGTGGTTTTGATTTGCATCTCTCTAATGACCAGTGATGATGAGCATTTTTTCAAGTGTTTGTTGGCCTCATGTATGTCTTCTTTTGTAAAGTGTCTGTTCATATCCTTTGCCCAGTTTTGAATGGGCTTGTTTGTTTTTTTCCTGTAAATCTGTTTGAGTTCTTTGTAAATTCTGGATATCAGCCCTTTGTCAGATGGGTAAACTGCAAAGATTTTTTCCCATTCTGTTGGTTGCCAATTCACTCTACTGACTGTTTCTTTTGCCGTGCAAAAGCTGTGGAGTTTGATTAGGTCCCATTTGTCTCTTTTGGGTTTTGTTGCCAATGCTTTTGGTGTTTTGGTCATGAAGTTCTTGCCTACTCCTATGTCCTGAATGGTTTTGCCTAGATTTTCTTCTAGGCTTTTTATGGTGCCAGGTCTTATGTTTAAGTCTTTAATCCATCTGGAGTTAATTTTATCATAAGGTGTCAGGAAGGGGTCCAGTTTCTGCTTTCTGCAGATGGCTAACCAGTTTTCCGAACACCATTTATTTAACAGGGAATGCTTTCCCCATTGCTTGTTTTTGTCTGGTTTATCGAAGATTACATGGTTGTAGATATGTTGTGTTGCCTCCAATGCCTCTTTTCTGTTCCATTGGTCTACATCTCTGTTTTGGTACCAGTACCATGCTGTTTTGATTACTGTAGCCTTGTAGTATAGTTTGAAGTCTGGTAGTGTGATGCCTCCCGCTGTGTTCTTTTTGCTTAGAATTGACTTGGCTATGCGGGCTCTCTTTTGGTTCCATGTGAAGTTCATGGTGGTTTTTTCCAGTTCTGTGAAGAAATTCAATGGTAGCTTGATGGGGATAGCATTGATTGTGTAAATTACTTTGGGCAGTATGGCCATTTTCATGATATTGATTCTTCCTAACCATGAACATGGAATGTTTCTCCATCTGTTTGTGTCCTCTCTTATTTTGTTGAGCAGTGGTTTGTAATTCTCCTTGAAGAGGTTCCTTACGTTCCTTGTAAGTTGTATTCCTAGGTATTTTATTTTCTTTGTAGCAATTGTGAATGGCAGTTCGTTCTTGATTTGGTTCTCTTTAAGTCTGTTATTGGTGTATAGGAATGCTTGTGATTTTTGCACATTGATTTTATATCCTGAGACTTTACTGAAGTTGCTTATCAGTTTCAGGACCTTTTGGGCTGAGGTGATGGGGTCTTCTAGGTATACTATCATGTCGTCTGCAAATAGAGACAATTTGGCTTCCACCTTTCCTATTTGAATACCCTTTATTTCTTTTTCTTGCCTGATTGCTCTGGCTGGAACTTCCAGTACTATGTTGAATAGGAGTGGTGAGAGAGGGCATCCTTGTCTAGTGTCGGATTTCAAAGGGAATGCTTCCAGTTTTTGCCCATTAAGTATGATATTAGCTGTTGGTTTGTTGTAAAAAGATTTTATTACTTTGAGATATGTTCCATCAATACTGAGTTTATTGAGGGTTTTTAGGATAAAGGGCTGTTGAATTTTGTCAAATGCCTTCTCTGCGTCAATTGAGATAATCATGTGGTTTTTGTTTTTGGTTCTGTTTATGTGGTGAATTACATTTATAGACTTGCCTATGTTGAACCAGCCTTGCATCCCCGGGATGAATTCTACTTGATCATCATGGATAAGTTTTTTAATGTGCTGTTGCAATTGGTTTGCCAGTATTTTATTGAAGATTTTTGCATCTATGTTCATCATGGATATTGGCCTGAAGTTTTCTTTCTTGTTGAGTCTCTGCCGGGTTTTGCTATCAGGATGATGTTGGTCTCATAAAATGATTTGGGAAGGGTTCCCTCTTTTTGAATTATTTAAAATAGTTTTAGAAGGAATGATACCAGCTCCTCTGTGTGTCTGGTAGATTCGGCTGTGAACCCATCTGGACCTGGGCTTTTTTTTGTGTGGTAGGCTCTTAATTGCTGCGTCAACTTCAGACCTTGTTATTGGTCTATTCATAGTTTCGGCTTCCTCCTGGTTTAGGCTTGGGAGGACACAGGTGTCCAGGAATTTATCCATTTCTTCCTGATTTACTAGTTTATGTGAATAGAGTTGTCTGTAGTATTCTCTGATGATGGTTTGAATTTCTGTGGAATCTGTGATGATTTCCCCATTATCGTTTTTTATTGCATTTATTTGGTTGTTCTCTCTTTTCTTTTTTATCAGTCTGGCTAGTGGTCTGTCTATTTTGTTGATCTTTTCGAAAAACCAGCTCTTGGATTTATTGATGTTTTGAAGGGTTTCTCCTTCAGTTCGTGTCTCTCGTTCAGTTCTGCTCTGATCGTAGTTATTTCTTGTCTTCGGCTAGGTTTTGAGTTTTTTTGATCTTGCTCCCCTACCTCTTTCAATTTTGATGATAGGGTGTCAATTTTGGATCTCTCCACTCTTCTCATGTGGGCACTTATTGCTATATATTTTCCTCTACAGACTGCTTTAAATGTGTCCCAGAGATTCTGGTATGTTGTGTCTTCGTTCTTGTTGGTTTTGACGAACTTCTTTATTTCTGCCTTCATTTCATTGTTTATTCAATCAACATTCAAGAGCCAGTTGTTCAGTTTCCATGAAGCTGTGCGGTTCTGAGTTAGTTTCTGAATTGTGAGTTCTAACTTGATTGCACTATAGTCCGAGAGACTGTTTGTTATGATTTCAGTTGTTTTGCATTTGCTGAGGAGTGATTTACTTCCAATTATGTGGTCAATTTTGGAGTAGGTGTGATATGGTGCTGAGAAGAATGTATATTCTGTGGATTTGGGAAGGAGAGTTCTGTAAATGTCTATCAGGTTTGCTTGTTCCAGGTCTGAGTTCAAGCCCTGGATATCCTTGTTAATTTTCTGTCTGGTTGATCTGTCTAATATTTACAGTGGAGTGTTAAAGTCTCCCACTATTATTGTGTGGGAGTCTAAGTCTTTTTGTAAGTCGTTAAGAATTTGCCTTATATATCTGGGTGCTCCTGTATTGGGTCCATGTATATTTGGGATCATTAGCTCTTCTTGTTGTATCGATCCTTTTACCATTATGTAATGACCTTCTTTGTCTCTTTTTATCTTTGTTGCTTTAAAGTCTATTTTATCAGAGACAAGAACTGCAACTCCTGCTTTTTTTTGCTCTCCATTTGCTTGGTAAATCTTTCTCCATCCCTTTATTTTGAGCCTTTGTGTATCCTTGCATGTGAGATGGGTTTCCTGGAAACAGCACACAGATGGGTTTTGGGTTTTTATCCAATTTGCCAGTCTGTGTCTTTTGATTGGTGCATTTAGCCCATTTACATTTAAGGTTAATATTGTTATGTGTGAATTTGATACTGCCATTTTGATGCTAGCTGGCTGTTTTGCCCATTAGTTGATGCAGATTCTTCATTTTGTTGATGCTCTTTAGCATTTGGTATGTTTTTAGAATGACTGGTACTGGTTGTTCCTTTCTATGTGTAGTTCCTCTTTCAGGAGCTCTTGTAAAGCAGGCCTGGTGGTGACAAAATCTCTGAGTACTTGCTTGTTGGCAAAAGATTTTATTCATCCTTCACTTATGATGCTCAGTTTGGCTGGATATGAAATTCTGGGTTGAAAGTTCTTTTCTTTAAGGATGTTGAATATTGGCCCCCACTCTCTTCTGGCTTGTACAGTTTCTGCCAAGAGATCTGCTGTGAGTCTGATGGGCTTCCCTTTGTGGGTGACCGGACCTTTCTCTCTGGCTGCCCTTAGTATTTTCTCCTTCATTTCAACCCTGGTGAATCTGACAGGTATGTGCCTTGGGGTTGCTCTTCTTGCAGAATATCTTTGTGGTGTTCTCTGTATTTCCTGGACTTGAGTATTGGCTTGCCTTGCTAGGTTGGGGAAATTTTCCTGGATAATATCCTGAAGAGTGTTTTCCAGCTTGGATTCATTCTCTTCGTCACATTCTGGTACACCTATCAAACGTAGGTTGGGTCTCTTCCCATAGTCCCACATTTCTTGGAGATTTTGTTCATTCCTTTTTGCGCTTTTTTCTCTAATCTTGGTTTCTCGTTTTATTTCATTGAGTTGATCTTCAACTTCTGATATTCTTTCTTCTGCTTGGTCAATTCAGCTGTTGAAACTTGTGCATGCTTCGCGAAGTTCTCGTGTTGTGTTTTTCAGCTCCTTCAATTCATTCATATTCCTCTCTAAGTTGTCCATTCTTTTTATCATTTCCTCAAATCTTTTTTCAAGGTTCTTAGTTTCTTTGCATTGATTTAGAACATGTTCTTTTAGCTCACTGGAGTTTCTCATTATCCACTTTCTGAAGTCTGATTCTGTCATTTCGTCACACTCATTCTCCGTCCAGCTTTGTTCCCTTTCTGGTGAGGAGTTTTGGTCCTTTGTAGGAGGTGAGGTGTTTTGGTTTTGGGTGTTTTCCTCCTTTTTGCGCTGGTTTCTTCCCATCTTTGTGGATTTATTCACCTGTCGTCTTAGTAGTTGCTGACTTTTCGATTGGGTCTCTGTGTGGACACCCAGATTGTTGATGATGAAGTATTTCTGTTACTTAGTTTTCCTTCTAACAGTCTAGCCCCTCTGCTGTATGAGTGCTGAGGTCCACTCCAGGCCCTGCTTGTCTGGGGTACACCTGTAGCAGCAGCGGAACAGTGAGGGATGCTACCAGTTTCTTCTTCTGCTATATTTGTCCCAGAATGATGCCCGCCAAATGTCAGTCTGATTAGTCCTTTTTTGAGGTGACTCTTTGGATATACAGGGGTCCTGGAGCTGCTTGAGGAGACGGTCTGTACTTTATAGGAGCTCAAGTGCTGAGCTGTGAGCTCCGTTGTTCATTCAGGGTTGTTGGGCGGGTGTGTTTAGGTCTGCTGCAGCAGAGCTTATAAAACCCCTTTTTTTTCCCTCAGATGCTCTGTGTCAGGGAGCTAGGGCTTTCTTTATGAGTATCTGTTGCACTGTCCTGCCCAGCTAGGAGGCAGTCTAGTCACTATTTGCCTGCCAAGGCTCTGCCTTCCTACCATTGGGTCTGCCCTGCTGCCACAGGGCTCCGCCTTTTTGTGGTGGGCTCCGCCCTGTTGGCTGAGTCTCTCTGTTATGGCGGGTTGCCTCGGCAATGGCAAGCTGCTTCTGCAATGTGCATGTACCTCAGTAGGGACGGGATGCGTCCGTAGTGGCTGACGCCCCTCCCCCACTGAGCTGCACTGTCCTGGATTCAGCTGAGCCCGCAGTAAAACTCTCAACCCCGAGCATTTTGAATCACCATTTTGTTTGTCCCTGTGGGGGTGGGACCCGCCGAGCCTGATCACCTGGCTCCCTACCTCAGAGTCAGAGAGAGTCTCTCGCTCTTTTTTTTCTTTTTTTTAAGTTGAATGGTTGACTCTCTCACAGGTGTTTCAGTCGCCTGCTGATAGGGCGCCAGGATCTGTGTGATTTCCCATGCTGCAACCCACTGCGCCGGCTCAAGTCATGCTTCCCAGGAATCTCCTGGTCTGGCTTACTCTCCAAGTCCCATTTAATCAGATGGATATGTTAATCTGCCCTCCCAAATCTCAGATGGCTGGTTTAACAGGGCACCCAGACCAGTGAGTTTTGTGCGGGGTGCCGCTGCGTTGCGGCGCTGGCCGAAACAGCCGTGCAAGCCGAAAGGGCTGCACTGGTGTCCTGTGTCTCTCCTACACCTGGGAATTTCCCCATTCTGTGGGCAACAAAGGTCCGTCTGAAAATGCGGCTAGGACTCACTCTCTGTGCCTTCACTGAGAGCTGCAATCCCGAGTTGTTCCTACCGTGCCATCTTGGAAATCCCTTCTTTTTGTTTTAAAGACGGGGATTCACCATGTTGGTCGGGTGAGTCTCGAACCTGCAAGTTTTCATGATCTTCCCGCCATGCTTTTCGACGCACCTGGATGACAGGCTACCGTGAGCCACCGTGCCCGGCCCGCCGACTTTATTGTTAAAACAGAAATCAGAGAGACTGTGCCGCACGCTGTGACTCACGCCAGCAATCTTAGCACTTTCGGAGGCCGAGGTGGGCGGGTCACCTGAGTTCAGGAGTTCGAGGTCAGCCTGGGCATTCTGGTGAAAACGCACGTCACAAATTCAGTTGTCCGGACTTCCCCAAATGCTCGTTGCTTCTCGGTGTTCAGCCACTGGGTGGATTCATACTGCAGGGCTTCCCTGCTCTGCTCTGGCGAGGCTTTTCCACTGGGCAAATACCTGCCCGGGAGCGCTCTCAGGATGCATCACCCCAGTGAGCAGGCGTCCCCCTGCAGGGATGCTCCACAGGGCTGGGCAAACCACGTAAGAGACTTTTCCCGCCGTCTGCTCAAAATGTTTTTTTTTTTTTTAAATTGCATTTTAGGTTTTGGGGTACACGTGAAGAACATGCAAGATTGTTGCATAGGTACACACGCGGCAGTGTGATTTGCTGCCTTGCCCCCCTTCACCTGTGTCTGGCATTTCTCCCCATGCTATCTCCCCAACTCCCCCTGATGCTGTCCCTTCCCTATTCCCCCAACAGACCCCAGTGTATAGTGCTCCCCTCCCTGTGTCCATGTGTTCTCATTGTTCAACACCCCAATAGTAAAAGAAGAATGCGAAAATTTAAAAAGTAATGTAAAAGAAAGAAATATATGACAAATGTTTATGACATTTTTACAAAGATTTAATCTTTTCTCAGTAGTACAGTATAGTTGAGGTTATTTTCTACTGCCCTATATTACCATCTACAGAATTTTTCTGGACAGAATTATCTTGGCTGTTGTGACAGTGCACTCCAGCCTGGGTGACACAGCAAGACTCCATCTTGGAAAAAAAAAAGAATTATCTTGACTGGATACAGTGGCTCACACCTGTAATCCCAGCACTTTGGGAGGCCAAGGCAGGTGGATAATCTGAAGTCAGGAGTTTGAGACCAGTCTGGCCAACATGATGAGACCCCATCTTTACTACAAATACAAAAATTTGCTGGGTGTGGTAATCCCAGCTGCTCTGGAGGCTGAGGCAGGAGAGTCACTTGAGCCCGGGAGGTGGAGGTTGCAGTGAGCTGGGATCACGCCACTGTACTCCAGCCTGGGTGACAGAGTGAGACTCCGTCTCAAAAAAAAAAAATCTTTGTAGAATTTATACTACAGAGGACATAGTGGGTACTCAATAAATAAAATACTGAACTTGACACACAAATTAAGATTACATAGACATGGCATTTTTATCACAACTGTGTAGAACCATTTCACGCTTAAATAGCTTTGTTCTTCAAACGAGTGTTTTAAGGCAGTAGCTGCATTCAACATGATTTTAGATGATAGGTGTGGTTGTGGGGATGTGTTTTCAGCTGAACTGCTGCCCACGTGGAGCCAGAGACAGCTCTGTGCTCGTGCAGCTCCATTGCTGTCGTGTAACGAAGTGGACACTGCTTTACTGCACAGGGCCTCTTTTCACTGAAATTTGGATAATGAATATTTGAAGATTTCTACTTGTAATCCTCAGAGGATTTGGACAGAAGTGTGTTAAGGTCCAGAAGACTTAGGCTGAACCTCTGCTGTGACATCTAGAACTACAGATATCATATGGAAAACAAGTTAATAAAAAATAGCTAAGCTATCTTAATTTATTTTCCTAAGATTGTTTTGAAAATATAAATTATTCCTGTAAGTATAAAGTATTCAATCAGTGTATTCCTTGTAGGTGGTCAACAGAAATTATTTTTTTAGGGAATAAAAACATATTTATTCTAAAAAATGAAATTGCTTTTGTAGAACTAATTGATTACTGTTTCTGCCAGTGCTATTTTATTTTACAGCCAATTTTATGTCAGTAAAAGCCATTACTAGATATGTAAAGGTTACATATTTTTATGTGAACAGGCTTCCAGCTTTCCAAAGTTAGATAGTTTAGGCAGTTATATTATTATCAACAGTCATATGCTTTATTTACAGATTGTCACATATATTCTGTTAACTTTATATATTTATATGAAATGTAAATTATTTTATATACAAATAAAATCCTTTTTAAGCAAAAAAGTGTATATTTCCTGATAATTATGGTCACTACATATATAATACACATAACAAAGTCACAAGCTGATATGGATTTTTATGTGCATGTGCATGCACATGTACCGATTCACAGGGATACAATTAGCAGAGTCTTTGCGCTCTTTCATCACTTTAATCACTAGATCAAATACAAAAGTGCGTCCTTTGTATTTGTATTTTGTGTTTGTAGTTTGGATTTGCATTGGTATTGTATTATATTTGTGTTGTATCGTATTTGTATTTTGTATAGTTACCTGTGTGCTGTGTGACTTTGCTGCCACTCAGGGCACCTTGAGCAGGGACCCTGCAGGGCATCTTTGTGGTCCCCAGCCCTGTGCTGGTCAAGGCTTATGGAGGTTTCTTATGAAGGCTCTGGTCATCCCCAAAAGGTGTTGAAGATTCTCTCCATAATTAATAGGAATTTCTTGACTTTTTTACAGTAAACAAATTTCATATGGTACTTTTTAAATAGTTGTGAAACTTAACCACCCTTGATAGAAGGTTTTGCCTCCCAAAAGTCTTGGAATAATTTATCTAAATAATTTACTATTTTAGAAGATTTTTTAGGTTTGTTCTGATATTTAAAACATTTCCAGAATATGATTACATTTAATATTTATCATATATAAAAGTTTATTTACTATTAGTTTTGTCATCTTTGGGATTTGTGATTTTAATGGTGTTTGAATTATTTTTAAATAATTCAACAAGTTGTTTTCTCTCCTTTAATTTGTATTAAAATTTAAAATTTATTTTTCTCTTGGTGTGTCTTTCCTCCTCATAGGTGTGAGCGCCACTTTGAAGGGCATCCAAACCGTGGCTATCCATGTGGAATAGCTTTCAGTCCTTGTGGACGATTCGTGGCTTGTGGGGCTGAGGACAGACACGTATGTACTATTTGAGAGTCTATAAATGCAGAGATTCTAGACTTTGTTAATGTCTAGACTGTTTAATGTTGTTACATATTAGGATAGAAGCCTACTCTAAGCTTGACCATTGGTCAATATTTTAAGACTTATACATAATAGCATTTTAATAATGTGTAAGATAGGAAAGATGTTTTTATTGAAGCATGATCAGTAGTAATCACTCATGAATTCATTAATCATTTCACAGATACTTGTTGAGTGCCTACGATTTCAAAGACATTGTGCTACACATCGTATTTTCCTTTAATTAAAAGATGATAATATTAATTAGTAAAACACCAGATCCTGTGTATTCAATGGTGTGATCCTTTCCTAAGTTAGATCCTTAGGAAACAATGTGCTTATAGTAATGAAATTGCCCCCCACCTTCCTCTCACATTACACATTATGCACATATGCCTCATAGTGGATTTGGGGCAGGTACTAACACACATCCATTTGTCCATAATACATTTTAATAAAAGGCCTGTATTTGTATTAACTTCCTAGGGATGCCACAAACTACCACAAACTTGGAAGCTTAACCCTTTTCCCGTGTGCCCCAAGAATACTCACTGGTGGCCTTGCAGCTGCAGAATTCACCCGAAAATCATGTCACCACAAAATACCTTGCTTTTATTATTTTCGCATGGCACTAGTATACTGACTTTGGAAACAAAAGACACCATTCTGTCTATAGTATTCTGCTTTTAGTAGTGGTATTTTCATTTACAAAATATACTAATTCTTGATTGCTAAAAATGCAAAATTCTAGAAAATGTAGCATTTCTTTTCTTTTTTTATTACATTTTAGGTTTTAGGGTACGTGTATGTGAAGAACATGCAAGATAGTTGCATAGGTACACACATGGCAGTGTGATTTGCTGCCTTCCTCTGCATCACCTATATCTGGCATTTCTACCCATGCTATCTCTCCCCAACTCCCCACCCACTGCTGTCCCTCCCCTATTTTCCCCCGACAGACCCCAGTGTGTGGCGCTCCCCTCCCTGTGTCCATGTGTTCTCATTGTTCAACACCCACCTATGAGTGAGAACATGCGGTGTTTGATTTTCCGTTCTTGTGTTAGTTTGCTGAGAATGATGGTTTCCAGGTTCAGCCATGTCCCTACAAAGGACATGAACTCATCATTTTTGATGGCTGTATAATATTCTATGGTGTATATGTGCCACATTTTCCGTGTCCAGTCTGTCATCGATGGGCATTTGGGTTGGTTCCAGGTCTTTGCTATTGTAAACAGTGCCGCGATGAACATTCATGTGCACGTGTCCTTATAGTAGAACGATTAATAATCCTTTGGATATATACCAAATAATGAGATTGCTGGGTCAAATGGGATTTCTATTTCTAGGTCCTTGAGAGAACGCCACACTGTCTTCCACAATGGTTGAACTAATTTACACTCCCACCAACAGTGTAAGAGTGTTCCTATTTCTCCACATCCTCTCCAGTATCTGTTGTCTCCAGATTTTTTAATGATCGCCATTCTAACTGGCGTGAGATGGTATCTCAATGTGGTTTTGATTTGCATTTCTCTAATGACCAGTGATGATGAGCATTTTTTCATATGTTTGTTGGACTCATGTATGTCTTCTTTTGAAAAGTGTCTGTTCATATCCTTTGCCCACTTTTGAATGGCTTGTTTGTTTTTTTTCCTGTAAATCTGTTTTAGTTCTTTGTAAATTCTGGATATCAGCCCTATGTCAGATGTGTAAACTGCAAAAATCTTTGCCCATTCCATTGGTTGCCGTTTCACTCTAATGACTATTTCTTTTGCTGTGCAGAAGCTGTGGAGTTTGATTAGGTCCCATTTGTCCATTTTGGCTTTTGTTACCAATGCTTTTGGTGTTTTGGTCATGAAGACCTTGCCTACTCCTATGTCCTGAATGGTTTTGCCTAGATTTTCTTCTAGGGTTTTTATGGTGCCAGGTCTTATGTTTAAGTCTTTAATTCATCTGGAGTTAATTTTAGCATAAGGTGTCAGGAAGGGGTCCAGTTTCTGCTTTCTGCACATGGCTAGCCAGTTTTCCCAACACCATTTATTAAACAGGGAATCCTTTCCCCATTGCTTGTTTTTGTCAGGTTTGTCAAAGATTGGATGATTGTAGATGTGTTGTGTTGCCTCCGAGGCCTCTGTTCTGTTCCATTGGTCTACATCTCTGTTTTGGTACCAGTACCATGCTGTTTTGATTACTGTAGTATTGGTGTATAGTTGGAAGTCTGGGAGTGTGATGCCTCCCACTTTGTTTTTTTTGCTTAGAATTGACTTGGCTATGCGGGCTCTCTTTTGGTTCCATATGAAGTTTAAGGTGTTCTTTTCCAGTTCTGTGAAGAAGGTCGTTGGTAGCTTGATGGGGATAGCATTGAATCTTTAAATTACTTTTGGCAGTATGGCCATATTCATGATATTGATTCTTCCTAACCATGAACATGGAATGTTTCTCCATCTGTTTGTGTCCTCTCTTATTACATTGAGCAGAGGTTTGTAATTTTCCTTGAAGAGGTTCTTTACATTTCTTGTTAGTTGTATTCCTAGGTATTTTGTTCTTTTTGTAGCAATTGTGAATGGCAGTTTGTTCTTGATTTGGTTCTCTTTAAGTCTGTTATTGGTGTATAGGAATGCTTGTGATTTCTGCACATTGATTTTGTATCCTGAGACTTTGCTGAAGTTGCTTATCAGTTTCAGGAGATTTTGGGCTGAGACGATGGGGTCTTCTAGGTACACTATCATGTCATCTGCAAATAGAGACCATTTGGCTTCCACCTTTCCTATTTGAATACCCTTTATTTCTTTTTCTTGCCTGATTGCTCTGGCTAGAACTTCCAGTACTATGTTGAATAGGAGTGGTGAGAGAGGGCATCCTTGTCTAGTGCCGGATTTCAAAGGGAATGCTTCCAGTTTTTGCCCATTCAGTATGATATTGGCTGTTGGTTTGTCTTAAATAGCTTTTATTGTTTTGAGATACGTTCCATCAATACCTAGTTTGTTGAGAGTTTTTGGCATAAAGTGCTGTTGAATTTTGTCAAAGGCCTTCTCTGCATCAATTGAGATAATCATGTGGTTTTTGTCTTTGTTTCTGTTTATGTGGTGAATTACGTTTATACACTTGCATACGTTGAACCAGCCTTGCATCCCCAGGATGAATCCTACTTGATCATGGTGGATAAGCTTTTTGATGTGCTGTTGCAATCGATTTTCCAGTATTTTATTGAAGATTTTTGCATCTATGTTCATCATGGATATTGGTCTGAAGTTTTCTTTTATTGCTTAGTCTCTGCCGGGTTTTGGTATCAGGATGAATTTGGTCTCATAAAATGATTTGGGAAGGGTTCCCTCTTTCTGGATTGTTTGGAATAGTTTCAGAAGAAATGGTACCAGCTCATATTTATGTCTGGTAGAATTCAGCTGTGAACCCATCTGGACCTGGGCTTTTTTGGTTGGTAGGCTCTTAATTGCTGCCTCATCTTTAGACCTTGTTATTGGTTTCTTCAAGGTTTCAACTTCTTTCTGGTTTAGGCTTGGGAGGATGCAAGTTTCCAGGAATTTATCCATTTCTTCCAGGTTTACTATTTTATGTGCATAGAGTTGTTTGTAATAATCTCTGATGATGGTTTGTATTTCTGTGGCATCTGTGGTGATATCCCCTTTATCATTTTTTATTGCATCTATTTGATTCTTCTCTCTTTTCTTTTTAATTAATCTGGCTAATGGTCTAGTTTATTGATCTTTTTGAAAAAACCAGCTCCTGGATTTATTGATTTTTTGAAGGGTTTATCGTGTCTCTATCTCCTTCAGTTCTGCTCTGATCTTAGTTATTTCTTGTCTTCTGCTAGGTTTTGAGTTTTTTTTTTTTTATTTTGTTTCTCAACCTCTTTCAATTTTAATGATAGGGTATCAATTTTAGATCTTTCATCGCTTCTAATGTGGGCATTTATTGCTATATATTTTCCTCTAGAGACTGCTTTAAATGTGTCCCAGAGATTCTGGTACGTTTTGTCTTCATTCTTGTTGGTTTCGAAGAACATCTTTATTTCTGCCTTCATTTCATTGTTTATCCAGCCAACATTCAAGAGCCAGTTTTTCAGTTTCCATGAAGCTGTGCTGTTCTGATTTAGTTTCTGAATTCTGAGTTCTGACTTGATTGATTTGTGGTCTGAGAGACTGTTTGTTATGATTTCTGTTTTTTTGCATTTGCTGAGGAGTGATTTACTTCCAATTATGTGGTCAATTTTGGAGTAGGTGTGATGTGATGCTGAGAAGAATGTATATTCTGTGGATTTGGGGTGGAGAGTTCTGTAAATGTCTATCAGGTTTGCTTGTTCCAGGTCTGAGTTGAAGTCCTGGATATCCTTGTTAATTTTCTGTCTGGTTGATCTGTCTGATATTGACAGTGGAGTGTTAAAGTCTCCCACTATTATTGTGTGGGAGTCTAAGTCTCTTTGTAAGTCATTGAGAACTTGCTTTATGTATCTGGGTGTATTGGGTGCATATATATTTAGGATCGTTAGCTCTTTTTGTTGCATTGATCCTTTTACCATTATATAATATCCTTCTTTGTCTCTTTTGATCTTTTTGGTTTAAAGTCTATTTTATGAGAGATGACAATTGCACCTCCTGCTTATTTTTGCTCTCCATTTGCTTGGTAGATCTTCCTCCATCCCTTTATTTTGAGCCTTTGTGTATCCTTGCATGTGAGATGGGTTTCCTGGATACAGCACACTGATTGGTTTTGGTTTTTTATCCAGTCTGCCAGTCTTTGCCTTTTGACTGAGGCGTTTAGCCTATTTACATTTAGGGTTAATATTGTTATGTGTGAATTTGATCCTGCCATTTTGATGCTAGCTGGCTGTTTTGCCCATTAGTTGATGCAGTTTCTTCATTGTGTTGATGCTCTTTACCATTTGGTATGTTTTTGGAGTGGCTGGTACTGGTTGTTCCTTTCTATGTTTAGTGCCTCTTTCAGGAGCCCTTGTAAAGCAGGCCTGGTGGTGATCTAATCTCTGAGTACTTGCTTGTTCATAAAGGATTTTATTTTTCCTTCACTTATGAAGCTTAGTTTGGTTGGATATGAAATTCTGGGTTGAAAGTTCTTTTCTTTAAAGATATTAAATATTGGCCCCCACTCTCTTCTGGCTTGTATGGTTTCTGCTGAGAGGTCTGCTGTGAGTCTGATGGGCTTCCGTTTGTGGTAACCTGACTTTTCTCTCTGACTACCGTTAGCATTTTTTCCTTCATTTCAACCCTGAATCTGGTGATTATGTTCCTTGGGGTTGCTCTTCTTGAGGAATATCTTTGCGGTATTCTCTGTATTTCCTGGACTTGAATATTGGCCTGCCTTACTTGGTTGGGGAAGTTTTCCTGAATAGTATCCTGAAGAGTATTATCCAGCTTGGATTCATTCTCTCCGTCACATTCAGGTACACCTATCAAACATAGATTAGGTCTTTTCACATAGTCCCATATTTCTTGGAGACTTTGTTCATTTCTTTTTACCCATTTTTCTCTAATCTTGCCTTCTTGTTTTATTTCATTGAGTTGATCTTTGACTTCTGATAGCCTTTCTTTTGCTTGGTCATTTCTGCTGTTAAAACTTTGTGTATGCTTCGCGAATTTCTCGTGTTGTGTTTTCAGCACCGTCAATTTGCTTATATTCCTATGTTGTCTATTCTGGTTAGCATTTCGTCAAATCTTTTTTCAAGGTTCTTAGTATCTTTGCATTGGGTTAGAACATGTTCTTTTAGCTCACAGAAGTTTCTTATTACCCACCTTCTGAAGCCTGATTCTGGTAATTCATCACTCATTCTCCATCCAGTCTTGTTCCCTTGCTGGTGAGGAATTGTGATCTCTTGTAGAAGGAGAGGCATTCTGGTTTCAGGTGTTTTCATCCTTTTTGGGCTGGTTTCTTCCCATCTTTGTGGATTTATCCAGCTGTCGTCTTTGTAGTTGTTGACTTTCAGATTGGGTCTCTGAATGGACGTTCAGTTTGTTGATGATGAAGTTATTTCTTTCTGTTTCTTAGTTTTCCTTCTAACAGTCAGGCCCCTCTGCTGTAGGACTGCTGAGGTCCTCTCCAGGCCCTGCGTGCCTGGGCATCACTCACAGCGGCTGCAGAACAGTAAGGGTTGCTGCCAGTTTCTTCTTGTGCTATCTTTGTTCCAGAAGGATACCCACCAGATGTCAGTCTGAGCTCTCCTTTCTGAGGTGACTCTTTGGATATACGGGGGTCAGGGAGCTGCTTAAGGAGACAATCTGTCCTTCATAGGAGCTCAAGTGCTGAGCTATGAGCTCCATTGTTCATTCAGAGCTACTGGGCAGGTACATTTAAGTCTGCTGCAGCAGAACTCATAAACCACCCCCTTTTTTTCCCCCAGGTGCTCTGTCCCAGGGAGTTATGGCTTTAATTATGAGTTTCTGTTGTGGTACTGGCTATTTTCAGGGCTGCCCTGCCCAGTGAGGAGGCAGCTTAGTCACTGTCTGCTGCAGAGGCTTTGCTGAGCTGCTGTGGGCTCCAGACAGCTGCCGTGTGGACTTCCCTGCAGTCCTGTTTATACAGTTATAGTTAGAACTGCCTCGGCAATGGCGGCCCACTTCTATAATGGCGGACTCTCTCTGTAATGGCGGGCTGCCTTGGCAATGGCGGGCTGCCTCAGCAGTGGCGGAATACCTCCATAGTGGTGGACTGCCTTGGTACTGGTGGATGCCCCTCCTCCACAGAGCTGGACTGTCTAGGTTCAGCTGTGCTTGCTGGGAAACTCTCCTTCCAGAGCATTTCAGATTGCTGTTTTTTTGTGGGGGTGGGACCAGCTGAGCCTGATCACCTGGCTCACTTCCTCAGAGCCCTTTTCATTTTTTTAAGTTGAACAGTCGACTCTGCCTCCCAGGTGTTCCAGTCACCTGTTGAAAAGGCACCGGGACCTGTGTGATTTCCCGTATGGCAACCCACTGTGCGGGTTGAACCAGCTGCGCTGAGATTCGTGGCACTTTTTTTGCCCAGGAATATCCTGGCCTGGCTCCCTGTTTCAGTCCCCTTTTATATCAGTAGAATGAGTGACTCTGTGTCCCAGGAGCTCCAATCTCCAGTTAAAACAGCACCCAGACCCGTGTATTTTGTATGGAGAACTGCCACACCAGGGCGCCGGCAAAAACAGCCACGCCGGCCAAAACAGCTGCGCTGGCGACCCGTGGGGCTCCTCCGCCTGGGAATCTCCTGGTCCGTGGGCAATAAAAATCCGTCTGGAAATGTAGCATCCACTCACCCTCCGCACTTTCGCTGTGAGCTGCAGTCCTGAGCTGCTCCTAATCGGCCATCTTGGATCAAAAATGTAGCATTTCTATGTGTCATGTTAATATCTTTCCTGAATGTTTATTGGCTGAAGATTCATTTAATGAATCTGAGTTTTCTGAAATAGATGGTTCTGGTAAGTCAGATAATTCTGATATTAGTTCTCTTTGGAAATAACTTCAAGAACAGGTTTTTTATTTTTTCACATTGAAAATCAGTCAGATTTGCTTCAGTTAAATGAGTGCCGGCAGTAACCTGCATTTTAAAATTCTAACCAGGAAAAGGGTTAAAAAAACAGACATTTTCTGCCAGCTCTGGAGGCCAGAAGAGTGAGACGAAGGCATCAGCGGGGCTGGCCCCTTCTGCTGGGTCTGAGGGAGGAGCCTTCCACGCTTTGCTCACCTCTGGCCACCACAGTCCCTGGGATTCCCTGCTGTGTGGCTGCGTCACAACAGCCTCTGCCTCTGTCTCCAAGCGGCCTCTCCTCCTCTGTGTGTCACTCATCTCCCTGTTCTTTCTTTTGGGGACACTAGCTAGGTTTGAATGTCTCCTCCAGAACTTGTGTTGAAATTTACTTGCCATTCTAAATTGTCTTGTATTCAGAGACGGGACCTTTAGGCCATGAGGGCTGGCCCTCCTCCAAGGATGAATGCAATTACCGTGAGAGGGGGGTCCTTGCAGAGGTTGAGCGTGTCCCCTCGTGCCGCTAGGCCCTTTCGCTTTCTGCTGTGTGATTATGCAGAAGGGAGGCCTTGCCGGATTTTGGCTCTTTGACCTTCCAGCCACCAAGACTGTAAGAACATGCATTTCTATTCTTTGTATATTTCCCAGTTTCAGGTATTGTGTTATAGCAGCATAAAACAGAGTAAGACAACAGTGATAATGGATTTATAGTCCACCCTAAATCCAAGCTGATCTCAATATCCTTATGTTAATTATATCTGCAAAAATCTTGTTTCCAAGTAAGATCACATTCACAGGTACCGGGGGTTATGACTTGAACATATTTTAAGCCTTATAGACAGTTCACTTTGTCACTGGTCTATAAGGCTTCTCTAAAAACATGTGTTCCCTCCAAATTCCCATGTGGAAACCTTCACCCCAGGATGATGGTTTTAGAGGAGATGAGGTCTTTGGGAGGTGATTAGATATTGAGAGTGGACCCCACATGAATGGAATTAGTCCCTTATGAAAGAGCCGCCAGAGAGCTCCCTCATCTCTTCTACCACCTGAGTACACAGGGAGAATGTGCTGTCTGTGAACCAGAGATTCCATCCTCGCCATACACCAAATTGACCGCACCTTGACCTTGGACTTCCCAGCTTTCAGAAATGAATGTGTTGTTTATAATCTACTGAGCTTATGGTATTTTGCTAGAGCAGCCTGAGTGGATAAAAATAACATATAAGGACATTCCAAAAATTAAAGGGAATCATAAAGTTTATTTGGAAAAATTTACAATTGATCTGAGACAGTTTTCTTTTCTTTCTTTTTTTTTGAGATGGAGTTTCGCTCTTGTTACCCAGGCTGGAGTGCAATGGCGCGATCTCGGCTCACTGCAACCTCCGCCTCCTGGGTTCAGGGAATTCTCCTGCCTCAGCCTCCTGAGTAGCTGGGATTACAGGCACGCGCCACCATGCCCAGCTAATTTTTTGTATTTTTAGTAGAGACGGGGTCTCACCATGTTGACCATGATGGTCTCGATCTATTGACCTCGTGATCCACCCGCCTTGGCCTCCCAAAGTGCTGGGATTACAGGCGTGAGCTTTTTTATTTTCTAATTTTTTTTTCTTATTCAATTTAACTGGCAAGAATTAAATTTAAGAACATTGAAACATTTTTTTTATGGAAAATAGGAAAAGTTATTCTAAAATTTTGCTAGTTCACGATGAAGTAAACATGCTGCTCTGCCATCTTCAGCATCTGCTCTGATTGATATTGGGGCCCCTCTCTGAACACAGTGGTGTTACCATTTGAAAAATGTGTAGAAATGGACACCTGTGTTTTTGTTTTTCAAAGAAAACAATGTGTTATAGAACATAACTACCAGGCAGCCAATAAGTTATTTCAAAATTTATTAAAGCTATTCTAAAGGTTAAAATAAGCAATTTTATTTAACAGTATTGCCAGTTTGCCACCATTTGGATACACATGACAATAAGGGACTCTTTTGCAATTTTAAACATCCCTCCCACCAGCCCCCACCACCACCACCACCAACAAAACAATGGAATTTTTGTTTTTTCCCCTAATTCGTTTCTCTGTATCCAGTCATGTACCCAAGATTTCTACCAACTCAGATCTACTCATCAAATCTACTTCTCTTTCGGAACCTCCTATTGCCTATGATACCTTCCTGGCTTTCATTTGTACCAAAGACTTAGCACTCCCTATATGTTGCCCACAAATTAATGAGATCAAGTATCCACGATTCCTTTAGGAGCCAAATGTAAGTGAACTGTGTACGTTGAATTTTCTTGAAATTTTTTGGTCACCGTTTTTTTACGTTCAACATATATGTGAGTACAATTCTCAATATAGGTAGGTCACTGGAATAGGTAGCACACTAGGGGCATATTTCTTCATTTGATGTGAATTCTGGTTTCTCATTAGAAAGAAATGCAGCCAGAAAATGGTGAAACAGCATTTTTAAAGTGCTATAAGAACTGTCAAGTCAGAATTCCATGCACATACAATGTACTTTAGGAACGAAGGCAAAATAATCTATGATGAAAGAAAACTAAGAGAATTCATAGCTGGCACGGCTCACTCATAACGAAATTCCAAATACTGGGTGGCCTAAACAGCAGGAATTATTTCTCCAGCCTCTGGAGGCTGCAAGTCCGAGATGAAGGTGCCTGCCTGTTCCTGGTGTGGGCTCTCCTCCTGGCTTGCAGAGGGCTCTCTTCTCCTGTGTCCTTACATGTCCTCTCTGATAAGGGCCCTAATCCCATCCTGGAGCACTCTGTCATGTCCCCATCTAAATCTAATCACCTTTCAAAAGCCACACCTCCAAATGTGATCACATTGTGTTTAGGGTTTTAACAAATACACTTGGGGGTCTCTTTAGTCCATAGCACTTATGCAATACATTTTTCTGATAATTAAAAAAAATTAAATGAAGTAAAATTTGTGTGTTTTAATGGATTTTATCTGTTCTGAAGTGTACTTAGATATTAATACTGTCACTAGCTTTTATTTAATTAGTGTTTATGTGTTATATCTTCCTCTAAACTTTGGTTTATCCATGTCATGACATTTAACTTTGCTTTTCTTAATAGAAAGCCTAAGTTGAGTCTTATTTTTTAATTAATATGACAAACTCTCTTTAGTTGGTGTGTTTAGTCCTTTTATATTTGATGTAATTATCAGTACATTTTAATATAGCCTACTATATTTTTTTGTTTGCTTCCTCTTTCACTTTTCCTGTCCCCTTTTAGATTATTTTAATACTTTTTGAATTCTCTTTTAATTTATCTTTGTTTTGTTTTGAGATGAAGTCTCCCTCTGTCGCCTAGGCCAGAGTGCAGTGGCACAATCTCGGCTCACTGCAACCTATGCCTCCTGGGTTCGAGTGATTCACTTGCCTCAGCCTCCCAAGTAGCTGGGACTGCAGACGTGTGCCACCATGCCACTGCTAATTTTTGTATTTTTAGTAGAGACATGGTTTCACCATGTTGGCCAGGTTGGTCTTGAACTCCTGACCTCAAGCCTTCTGCCTTCCTCGGTCTCCCAAAGTTCTGGGATTATAGGTGTGAGGTACCACGACTGGCCTAATTTATGTATTGAAACTGTATCTCTTTGTACAGTGCTGTGTACATGTATGTGTGGTGGTTCTGGAGATTACAACATATGTGCCTAATATCTTGTTAGTCTTCTTAGAGATGATTCTTCATTTCCAGTGAAATTGAAGACCTTATCACCAAATTGGTCCCTGTAGCCGTCCCATTCTGTATTATAGCTCTCATAGATATTACATCTACATGTGTTCAGAACTCCATCACAAAATGTTATACTTTTTAATATTTCAACAAGTATACACATTTTAAAGGACTTTAGAGGAAAACAATAGTGTAATATATTTATTTAGACATTTACCAATTTCTGCTTTCTTCTTCATTCCTTAAGTTTCAAGTTTCCATTTAACATTAGTATAATTTTTCTTTTTTTCTCGGCCTGGAGAATTTTTTTAGCATTTGATTTTACGCATTTTTACTGGCTATGAATTCCCTTAGTTTTCTTTCATCGTAGATTATCTTTATTTTGCTTTCATTGCTAAAACATGTTTTCACTGTGTCTGGAATTCTGACTTGACAGTTCTTACATCACTTTAAACATGTTATGTCACTGGTTTCTGGCTGTATTTGTTTTTAATGAGAAATCTGAAGTCATTGCATTTGCTGTTGAAATAGGCAGGTGTAAAGTTGGGCATGTAAGTAAAAACTCTACAGATAAAGACTAATGATCAGTATAGAGATGACAACTGAAATGTTAGTAATAAATAAGATGCCCAGGAAGAGTGGCTACGATGCGTAAACCAAAAGGCAGTAAGTAGAATTCTGGAGAACCTTGACAGTTGAAGCCGGTGGGGAGAAACAGAAGGAAAGGATTTGAGGTGCAGGAGGAAAATGGAAGTGGGAGTTCCCGTGCGGGCCAAGGAAAGCTGCAGCTCAGTGAAGGGGAAAGATTCAACAGGCTGTGGCAGCAGCAAAGAGTGGGATAATCAGTGATGAACAGAGGCTGCAGAAGATGAACAGGTAGCTGAGGACTGAACAGGAGAAAACGAAATGAGGATGGCACTGAGTGTTCCTTACAAATGGTACATTTAAAGTAGAATAATTAATCAGTTATTTATTTTGCAAGGATAAAAATACTGTTTTTATCATTAACAACATTATATGTCTATTTCAGTAAAATTTTTTTTATCAGGATCGATATCTTCTTATGTTGACTCAGCAGATATCAATACTTGCTTTCCCTCTTATTCACAAATAAGGCAAAGGTAAAATTAATTTACCTGTACATTTCAAGCAGGCTTCTTAAATAATAATATCACACACCTTCTAGATTCCCTTGGATATTTTATTTGAGACCTTTTAGTGTTGATCAATTAGAGTAAAAGAATAAAACACAGAAATGTGTATTTGCTTAATGAATACTGAATATAGTTGCTTCCTAACAGCTATGAAGGATAGGATAAAGACCACTGGAAGAAACTAATGTATTTCAGATGAAGACAACTGTTTTTGGAGATGAGTGCTGCACTGAGATTTAAGTCCAGAATTATTTACCTATTCACTATATGTCCTCTGCATAGACAACACACATCTTTGTGACTTTAAATACTCCAGAAAAAAAATTTGAAAAAACAATGACAGAAAATTTTCAAGTAAACGATATACAATTTCAGGGTCAAAGCTTTCAGTGAATCCCAAACATGATCAATTAAAATAACATTGTTCATTATAGTTTCTCCTACCCTTAAAATGGACTCGGCCTTTGAAATTCTTTAACTCTATATTCCGGTGCTTTGAAACATCTCCTCCTATTTCTCATAATTTAATTAGTCCAGACTTGCATGATCTCTTGCATGATAAATATTAACTGGTCTCCATTATTAACTTCTCTTTTTCTATACTGTTTCCAGAATTATCTTCTTCATATTCAGGCTCAGCACTGGCTATGATGGAGTAGCTTGGAACTGACTAGAGTGCCTATCAGAACTACTACACAAAACTAGGTTTAACTAGGGTGTGAGATGCAAGGGGGCACCTGACATTTTGCAGCTACTTTTTCTCTGAAGGAGTTTTCCCACAAGGAGAAGAGACCTATGTTTCAGGCAAAGGCCATACAGAGGGATGCAGCTCTCTCTCTCTCTCTCTCTCTCTCTCTCTCTCTCTCTCTCTCTCTCTCTCTCTCTCTCTCTGGGTTTGTAGGAAGGGTAAGAGGTGAAGTTGTATATAAAAATTGGCAGACTTTTTGATATTGCAGGGATATAGAGATAAAAACTTGAAAACTTTAGGGCCATGGAAGGTCAAGTGCCATGCCTGACACTACCAGTATTCCTGTCAACATATTTTATTCAATTCTGGAGCCAAGGAGGGCAAGAAACTGATAAGCTCAGCAGAAAACCTTTAGAAGCAGAGTGGGGTTTTTTTTTAACAATATTTCAGGGATGAGGATATGAATATTAGATATGAATAGTACCTGCTAGTGGGGTGGGAGTTCCCAGTGGACACCTTAGCTTACCCGCGGATAAAGCAGGAGTTGATGGAATCTCACCCAAGCTGCAATCCAGCCTTGAGTCTGCTCAACTCTGTTTATAGTAAGGAAGTCTTCTGTTCCATCTGCCTACCTTTCCGGGGTACAGTAACATAAGTTTGAGCTTTGGGAGTTTTTTTTTTTTTAGTACATAGTATTCAGCTTTCAGTCAAAATTATAAATATGTCAAGAGATAGAGCAAAAAAATGAGAAAAAAATAGAAACAATACTATGGGTGACCCAGATATTGGATTTAGCAGATAAGAATTTAAAAATAACCATAATTAATATACTCAAGGAAATAGAGTACAAGTCAGAGACCATAGATATAAGGATGGAGAATTTTATTGCATAATTTTCTAGAACTGAAAGACATATTTTAAATTAAAACTGTAAAGACAGAAATGTTGAAAGTAGGAGGATGGGAAATGAAGCTCATATGATACTTTAGTGTAAAGTAGATTTTGGGTCTTAATGCATTACTAGAAATAATGAGGACATTTAGTAATGACAAAGATGCCAATCTGTGTAGAAAATGTCATAAACCTGTATGCACCCAATAACATAGTTTCAAAATATATAAAGCAAAAGTGATATAACTCTAAGAAGAAAAAGAAGTATCCTCAATCGTCATGAAAGACTTTAACAAACTTCTGTTAATGACTAGAAAGAAAACAGATTATTGATGATCATGACTCTTTTTTATGTAAATACTATTACACTCTTCTTTGTAAACACTGTGTTTACAAATATTCTGCCAGTTCTCTATGTAGAACCAAGATCTTATGTGTGGCTTAAAAGGACTTTTACAACATGCCTCCAAATTGCCTATCTGTCTTCTCTCTCTATTTTTTTCTATATATTCTACTTTCTGTGTCATACAACTTCTGAGTATCACAGTCCTTTTTATAATATCAAAAAAATAATGAGGATGAACCAATATTCTCACAGACAGGAAGACTACACCAGAAAAAATTTGTCTTCTAAAGAGGTGAAAACTAATGATATATTTGCAAATTAGCTTAAAAAAGTTAAGAAAGCACATAAAACATCAGAAATTGCTAGACAACAGGAATATATGAAGTTAGAACTGATGAAAGTTAGGAAATCATTAGAAAAAAATATTCAGAAATAAAGACCAAATGCAAAGGAATACAATAGAAGGCAAATCCTCCAGAGAAGGAGGGAAAAAGGATACCAATGAGCAAAGCAAATAAAGGAAATGGTACAAGTAGAAGGCAAATCCTCCAGAGAGCACAGTAGGGAAAAAGGATACCAATTAGCAAAGCAAAACAGATTATTGATGATCATGACACTTTTTTATGTAAAAAGGAAATGATAAAAGAAATTCAGGATGAAAGGGTAAATATAGAAGTTTGTCAAAAGAAATTCAACCTGCATATAAATGAGTCCCTGGATAAAATTTTAAAACAGCTGTTAAACAGGATAAATATTTTTAAAAAGATACAAAAATATATTTCCTAAAGTTAAAAAAATTTAGTTAAATCTAAATATTGAATAAATGACTGGGAAAATTGGCTCAGACTAGTTTGCAAAGAAATATAGCTTAATAAATCTATTTGACTATAAACATTAACAATAAAACACCTTTGTGGATCCATGAACATGTTCAAATACTAACAAGGGAAAGAGAATGAGCTTGGATTGAACTTTTGTAAATCATCGTTTTTTTTGTTGTTGTTGTTAAAAAACATTGGGAGGAACGTATTTAACATACCCAAAACGAGAATCTGAGTCAAAAATTTTACTATCTAGCTGAATTGATTCTTGAATATAAAACCAGACACACAGTTACGAAACTGCCAGAACCGAATAGTTCTGAATTTCTTTGAGTTATATTGAAGAAAAAAGCTTTGTAAAACGAAGGTAAGGCTGAGCAAGATGGCTCATGTCTGTAATCTCAGCACTTTTGGAGGCCGAGGCAGGTGGATCACGAGGTTAGGAGTTTGAGACCAGCCTGACCAACATGGTAAAACCCCGTTTCTGCTAAAAGTACAAAAATTAGCCAGGTGTGGTGGTGGGTGCCTCTAATCACAGCTACTCAGGAGGCTGAAGCAGGAGAATCACTTGAACCTGGTGGAGATTGCAGTGAGCCGAGATTGTACCATTGCACTCCAGCCTGGGTGACAGAGTGAGACTGTCTCAATAAATAAATGAATAAATGAATAAATGAATAAATGAATAAATAAATGAATAAATGAATAAATAAATAAATAAAAATTAAACCAAGGTAAGATTGAAGAACTGTCAGCAAAAGGTTCCAGGTGAGCAGTGAATATGTTAACTATGTAAGATCAAAATACGGGAATGAAGGTACCAGAATGCTCTGTAAATGTTCTATCTGTTGGAGTTTAATAGTACAAAAATGGGAAATGTAAGAATATGTATAGAAAGTAGAATAAGTCTCCTGATTCTTCTTGTAGATGTCAATTAAATAAAAAGAGATCAGTTGAAACTGACAATAGAACTGTAAACCCTTAAATGAAATTAAGAATATAAATATTAAGATAATTATGACTAAAATTGGATGTAGAGGAAGAGAGCTGGAAGAATAGTTGGTAGACGACCTCACTGTTGGGCAGAGTAGGGAGCTAACATGCACTGTCTTATACAGCAGTAGACCGAGAGTTCTGTATAAAGATTTTCATAAAAGGTAACTGCTGGAACAAGAATTATGCCATTTTAAGTACCCAAAGAAATACCTAGATAGGACAAATAAAGTAGACCATAAAGTACCATACATTAAATAGAATTAAAAATAAAACAGCATGATGAAAATGTCAGTCAGTTGATGTCTTTGTTGCTGTTTTGTTTATTTTTGAGACAGTCTTGCTCTGTTGCTCAGGCTGAAGTACAGTGGCATGATCATGGCTCACTATGAGCTTGAACTTCTGGGCTCAATCCATCCCCGTTCCCCAGCCTCCCACATAGCTGAAACTACAGGCACATGCCACCTGGCCTGGCTCATTCGTTTTATAGACCTGAGGTTTCACTGTGTTGTCCAGGCTGGTCTCAAACAATTGGCTTCAAGCCTTCAGCCTCAGCCTCTCAAAGTGCTGGGATTACAGGCCTGAGCCACCATGCCTGGCTCATATCAATGTTTGATGAAAAACAGAAAAAAACTTTCAGATTGGATTTTACAGATGAGGAAAAAAATCTGAGTTCATCCTCAATACAGGAGATGCCTTAAGCCACGGTGATCCAGAAAGGACAAAGAGAAGAGATGGGAAATGTATTCCAGGCAAATGAAAATAAAAATAGAGCTGATTATGTGATTTTAATATCACACAAAGCACAATTCAACCAAATAATTACAAGGCTAAGATACTTATGATTCCAAAGGCTAAAATTCACAACAAAAATAACAACATGTTAGTATCTAATCCTTGAAGAAACCATAAGAACCAAACAATAAGTAGCCACACATTAATAATGGAGACAAATGTGTCTTCTCAGTCCGTGGCAGGTCGAGGGCACAGAAATTAGAAGGTCATAGGAAACATCTTCATAGTAATGTTCGCCTGCCAGCAAGGGAGGTGTGTTATTTTCAAGTGCACATCAAACATCCATGGACAATGACTGTAAATGAATCCATACGGAAAAGCTCAAGAAATTAAAATAAGAACAAAAAGATCATCATTTTCTCACTATAATGCAATCAAAGTACAAATTTTAAAAACAAAAAGTTTATTCATGTACATATTAAAATTCTGTTAAGCAACTCTTTAAAGGTGTAAAACAAAATATGAAAATGTTGAATATCTTGAAAATAATGCTGTTTCCATAAACCAGTTCTTGGAGGGGAATTTATAGCACCAAATACGTATATCATATACAGTTTTAAAAAGGAAAAAAAATAAATGAGTATCTAAAAGCCAGAAAAGGGATAACAGAGTAAATCAGAAAAAATAAATTGATAGAGATAAAAGCAGGTGATAAGTAAGAAAACAGAAAATCAGTAGAACTGATAAATATATTAAAACACGAGTTTCGTTGTTGTTGTTGGTTTGCTTTTGTTCTTTTGAGATGGAGTCTCGCTCTGTCACCGAGGCTGGAGTGCAGTGGCACAATCTTGGCTCACTGCAACCTCTGCCTCCCGGATTCAAGAGATTCTCCTGCTTCATCCTCCCGAGTAGCTGGGATTAGAGGCACCTGCCACCACGCCCAACTAATTTTTTGTATTTTTAGTAGAGATGAGATTTCACCATGTTGACCAGGCTGTTCTCAGACTCCTGACCTCAAATAATGCACCGGCCTCTGCCTCCCAAAATACAGGGATTACAGGCATGAGCCACTGTGCCTGCCCAAACACTAGTTTTTTAAAAACACAAGCAACAAAATAAACTTTAGCCAGTGCAAGTATTTTTTTAAAAATAGAGAAAGCTTAACCTATAATTAAGAAATAAGGAGAAGGCAAAAACATGGAGCAGAAGGATTTTGAAAATCATGAGACTGGTTCTCATAATTTGTGCAAATTAATAGGAAAGCCTCTATAAAAATAGTTGAGTTATGGAAATTTAGTTTATCAAACTTCCCTCCAAAGCAGAAACAAATTAAACAGGCAACTTTTCATAGAAGAAATAGAAAACATTTTATAAGAGCTCCTTGTGAAATAGTACCTGGCCCATGTGCTTTCTCAGAGGATTTTACTAACCTCTTAAACATCAAATAGTCTTAAAGATACCTAACTGTTTTAAAGCATAGAGAAATAAGACATCAGATTGCTTTTTGAAGTAACCATAACTGATAGAAAACTTGATAAAATTTCAGAAAAGAGTTAATTTATGAATATTAATTCAAAATCTTAAATGGGAACATAGACAGTGCGTTAACAATAATTTATCATGCCCAAGTGGGGTTTATGTGTAGAATGCAAGGATGATTATGAATAAATTCATTAATCATTCTCTAGTAATATTAACTGATATAAAAAGAGTACTCTTATAATCGTGTTCCTGGATGCAGAAAGCTACTTCAACAAAATTCTGGATTTCTGCTAAAACACCAAGTAAAAGAGGAATCCATGAATGCTGCTTATAAATGATAAAATGCTTATCTCAGCCCCAAAGCTGACATATTACTGAGAAAAGTGGTTCATTAATTCCATGACTATTTTACAGGGAATTGGAGGTATTTCCCTATGAAATTTGACAGGAGAACTTACAGACATTACCACTGAAAAGAACAGCTAAAATTGTCTTTATTCATATGTGACAAGATTGCATATCTGGAAAGGTGAAGAGACTTAGTGGCAAGAAAATAATTAAGTGAAAGATTAGTAGTAGTGTTAGAACTAATTTATGGAATTCAATGATCTTTATAGATACAAACAATAACTTCTGAAAAGTTATAGTGGAAGAGAACTCATTTAGAATAGCCTCAGAAAGGATAAACAAGATTTCTGCAAAAAGGATAAACCATTCAGGTATTAACAAGATTTCCGCAAAACCTGCATTAAGAACATTTTATTTTTCCCCCGGAAGTGTAAATGCAAAATTGTAACTTGTTCTTGGATAGATAGGTTTAGTCTCATAAAGAGGCCGTTCTCTGTAGGTAATTTGTAAATTTAACACTGCCCCAACAACAACAACAAAATACCAGTAGGTTTTTCTGTAGCTGTACTGTTTGATTGTAAAGTTAATTGGGAGAATAAACAAGTAACAGTGGTCAAAATGCCCCTGAACAGAAGAACGTTACGATGGGGAGAACTTGCTCTGTCAGCCATTAACCTATGTTAGAAAGCCTTTCAGATTAAAACCATGTGGAACTGGTGCACGAACACCAGTATTTCCTAGCTCCCACCGGGGAAGGTTCTTGGAAGCGGCAGTGTTCCGGTGATCACCCTCAGTATCCTCTTTGCAGCCTCTAAATACCGTTCCTCACTAATAGAAACCAGAACTCCCTGGGTGGAGAGCTAGTTCCAGATCTATGGCAGAAGACTTACAAGATGAGCCAGGGATATCTTTTGCCAAAGAGAAAAGAAGAAATCAAAGGCAATATCAAAAGGAGGAGTCATATAACAAGGCCACGGGCAACAACCAGTTCCCAAGACCTTAAAGCTGCTGCTGCGTGAGGCATGTCCGACTGTCTGCTGGTAAGACCAGTGGGCAGCACCACACCAGTGCCCCATTCTGTCAGCCAGAGGAGGGCTAGCTGAGCATCCAGAGTAATGACTGCGACTGACTTCAAACACTGTATATCTGAACCCTCATCATATTTGACAATACTTCCCCCAAAAAGCTGTAGCTAAAAACAAAAACGTAAAACTAAATGTCATTGGTCCCCATTGGAGGTAACTAGAGCACCAGTCCCTTACTCAGAAGTGTGCCTTATAAAGGAAAATAATTAAACATTTGTCTGCCTTTCCTGTTCAGACTGTATTTTAAGTAAACCAAATCTCCTTCTTGGTAAGGTGAAGTTACTTCTTAGAGAATTGCAAACAATTGGAATGGATGAATGACAGAATTAGAAAATCACCCTCTTGCAATCTCAGATGCAGTAATTGACTTAAGCAAATGACATCAGTAGATGAAATTATCAGATAAAGATAATGGCCCAAAGGAAGCTTGGATAATAGATATTTTGCTTAAGAACACACACACAAATGGCCAACAGGTACAGGAAAAAGGGCTCACGTCACCAATCATAAGGAAAATGCAAGTCAAAAACATAATGAGATACCACCTCACACCTGTTAGAATATCAGAAAGACAAGTGGTACTGAGTGATGATGAGGATGTGGAGAAGGGGAGTTCCTGACCACTGTTGGGGGGATGCAAACTGAGGCAGCCACTGCAGAAAAGGGTGTGTTTTTCATCACAAGGCGAAGAGTAGACTCCACATGATCCAGCAATCTCACTCCTGAGTATTTGTCCAAAAGAACTGAAATCAGTACATCGAAGAGATACACGCACTTTCATGGCCACTGCAGCACTCTTCAGAATATCCGAAATGTGGAAGTGCCCTAAATGTCCATCACGGAGGGATGGGTAAGGAACATGTAGGGTAGACATGGAATGACACGTTATCCAAAGGCCTTCAAGTTACTGCTGCCTTAGGTATTTTCCACTGTCTGTTAGTTAGACCAGTGGGTGGTACCACAGCAGTATCCTATTCTGCTACATCTTTGCAAGAGGAAGTGCCAGAGAAAAGGGCGGGGTTTATTACTGTGTGTGCCATATTTACTTTGCCAGACCTTGATGGAGGTTGACAAGAGTTGGAGATTGTGTGTCAGCCTTTGCAGCCTGATGAGGTGGTGCCGAGCAATGCCATTCGCCTCCCATTGCTGGTGTGGCAGGTGGCCAGGTGGCCCTGCATGCCACAATCTGGAATTCTCTAACAGCCTTTGTCCCTTGCTGTAAGAAGGCAAGGCTTCTGTCTTAGTGTGAGTTTAATACCTCTTGAAACTTTTGGTCTTCTGAGAATAGTTTACTGTTTTGTAAACTAAAAATTCAGTGATCTGAAGAAATATGCAGAATACTCAGAAGATGTCATTTGTGGAATTATTTTCAAAAACAAAGTAAGTGAGCCTAATACAATAGTTGATTCCCCTGTGGAAAACATCGCTACCATTGTCCAGTTTGAGAAGTGCAGAACTCACTTCTGTTTGTAATTGTTTGTCCCCTTTCTCCTGTGGGGTTAATTTGGGTAAAGGGAAATGAAGGTCACATGTTAGGAACTCTGTGAGAGGAAAAATGAAACAAACTTCATCCTCGCGGACACGGCTCAGCAGAATTACAAAACAGTTGTAATGAATCGGTGTAGTCCTCTTTCCAAAACACTTCCCTTGTTCAGTAGGACATTCAGTCCTGTACGATTTTTGTGAAAACATTTTTGAGCAGTCAAGCGTTATTCCAGCACCCACAGATTTACGCCATATCCTCATCTTCTGCCTGAATAATATTGCTTCCTTTTTTCTTGCTGCTTCTCTCAGGCCTTCTTGATTTGGTTCTGGCATAGGATTTACTTCCATAGGTTTTATTTCTAGCTCTGTTTGTTTTCTGAATATGTCTTAGCCAGAGTTCGTTTCTCTGTGGTGGGGGAAGTGCTTCATGACTCAAGTGAGTACCTCTAATTAAAACGTTTTTCTTACACGTGAATTGTGGTTACATTGAATCATTTGCAGAGCTGTTCATTACCGTTGCTCTGTGTCATACAAGAGGCTTACTGTCCTTCTGTATTTACGGAAACCGTGTAGGATCACAGCATAAGAAACCTGTGTATCTACCAAAATATTTCTGATATTTGGGCTTCAAATTGCTCTCTCACATGTAAAGTTGTCATGATCAGAAAATTCATGAACCCCAAGAATCCCCTGGATCAAAAGATATGTTTTATTTAATTTCATTCTCAAAGAGGAAACAAAAGGCCGTTCCCTGGATAAGTTTTACGTCACTTCCTGCCACTATATTATGTCATTCTATGTGAGTTTTGAGGTTTCATGCAAATAGAAGCCAGTTGACCTCAGGAAGGACTTTTCAACACAGGTGAGAGGCCTTGGAAGACTGCCTGCCCTCAGCCTGGCTTCCTTGTCTGTAGAATTAGGACAAGAAGAGTGTTTTCTTTGTAGTGTTGTTGAGAGGGTTACATGAGAAAATTTATATAGAATTCTCATCAGAGTGCCTGGCAAAAAGTCAGTGTCCAGTAAGTACCTGCTGCTGTCGACCTCTGTATTTCATCATTGGAAACAATGGATGGAAAAGAGATTCAGTCATTATAATTTCCTTTATCTGTTTAATCTAAACAGCAGACAGGAGTTTTGGATCCTCAGAAACCCTTTGATATTAAATCAGTCCTGAAGAAAAAAATAGCAAAATAAGCAAAGATGATTTTGGAAACACCTGTGAAATTAGAGGGAATTTGAGGATGCCCTGAGCCCTGTGTGAATGGGAGTTGTTGTTGGCAGCCTAGTGAAACAAACAGCAAAAACTTAGTCAGAAAAATCAGTCTGGATTCTCAGCACCGAGGCTCCGGGCTAGACTGGTAATGTGCTGTCTACCTGTCATGAGTTTCTCAGTAAAATATGGATGCACCTTGGCTCCTTATTGTAAATGGTTTACATAACAGTTGTGTTTTACAAATAGTGACAAACTGTGCAAATGTTAGGGTTCCCAAAGTTGGGTGCCCTGGACCAGCAGCATCAGCCTGACCTGGGAACTTGTGTTAGGAGTCCACATTCCCTGGTTCTGCACCACCCCTTCCAGCAGCAATGGCACAGGAACCTTCAGAGTTAAGCAAATCTATAATTTTCAAATCAATATATGCTTGTGACAGAAGAAAATAAAACGTAGACATTTTATTTCCCCATTTCCTTCAAAAGACAGCTGACCCTTGAACAACATGGGTTTGAAATACATGGGTCCACTTATATGTGATTTTTTTCAACAAATATATTAAAATTTTTGGAGATTTTCAACAATTTGAAAAAAACTCACAGATGAACCACATACCCTAAGAGTATAAAAAAATTGAAAAAGATATGTCATGAATGCATAAATTATATGTAGTCTATTTTATCATTTACTATCATAAAATATGCACACATCTTTTCAAAAAGTTAAACTTTATTAGAATGTATGCACATCCTTAGTCAAGAGAAACATAAGCACATGCAGAAATGCAGTATTAAATCATTTCTTTGCAAATGTAACTGTAGTCCATCCAGCACTACTGTCCTCGATTCATCGCCCCTCCTGTAGTTGTTGTGATGAGCTCAGGAGTTGCAGGTATCCCTTAAAACGCTGTATGGTGCTCTTTGCCTCTGCATGAGCTGTTTGTCCAGTACATTGTGTGTTGCAGTAAAAGGTATTCTCTTACGGCTCTTGTGTATTTTACATCGTGCCTAATAGGATACTGTAAACCTTGAATTACACTATGGGGCCCATAGGAAGTGCCCCTAGAGATGCTGAACCTTCTCCCAAGAAGCAGAGAAAGCCACAACTTTACAAAAAAAGCTGAATTGCTTGGTATGTACCATAGACTGTCAGTCAGCTGCCATTTCAAGATAAATGAATCCAGTGTAAGAAGTAGCATAACAAAAGAAAACTTGTGAAGCCAGTGCTGCAGCTGTGCCAGCAGGCACGAAAACCTGGCATGCTTTGTTAAATCCTTTTTAATCTCATATTGCAAATGAAGCTTTTAAGTGGGTTCAGGATTGCTATAAGAAAGACCTACCTATAAACTCTAATATGATTCAAGAAAAAGTGAAGTCCTTGTCTGACGACTTAAAGCAAAAGGAAGGTGAAGGATGGTTTGATAATTTTAGAAAGAGGTTTGCCTTTAAAAGTTCAAGATAACAGGAGAAGCAGCTTCTGCTGACCAAGAGGCAGCAGATGAGTTCCCAGACACCTTTAAGAAAATCACTGAGGGCCAGGCATGGTGGCTCTCGCCTGTAATCCCAGCACTTTGGTGGGAGGCTGAGGCAGGTGAATCACCTGAGGTCAGGAGTTTGAAACCAGCCTGGCTAACATGGTGAAACACTGTTTCTACTAATACTACAAAAAGTAGCCAGGCACCGTGGTGGGCACCTGTAATCCTAGCTACTTGGGAGACTGAGGCAGGAGAATTGCTAAAACCCGGGAGGTGGAGATTGCAGTGAGCTGAGATGATGCCATTGCACTTCATCCTGGGCCCTATACTTAGGAAAATACATTCCACAAAGGACATTTATTGGCAAGGAAGAGAAGAGAAGGAGCACCAGGACTTAGGAAGGGATAGATTAACTCGGCTGGTTTGTGCAAATGCAGGTGAGCTTGTGATCAGAACTGCCCTTATCCATAAAATTGAACCTTGAAGGGAAAAGATAGACATCACCTGCCAACCTTGTCATTGTTTACTAAGAAAGGAGGTCAGTGAGAACCTTTTCCTGGATTGGTTCCTTTGATACTTTGTCCCTGAAGTCAGAAAGTACCTTGCCAGTAAGTGACGGCCTTTTAAAGTTCTCTTGGTATTACACAATATCCCTGGCCACCCAGCACCCCCTGAGTTTAACACCAAAGGTGTCAAAGTGGTCTTGCCCCAAAACAATGCCTCTAACCCAGCCTCTAGATCAGAGGCTCACTACACATAGAAGTCTTTGGAAAGGGTTGTTAATGCTACGGAAGAGAACTTTGACAGAGAGAACATCATGAAAATCTGGAAAGACTGCACCATTGAAGCTGCCATTAGCATTAGAAGAAAAGCCATGCAGGCCATCAGCCCTGAAACAGTTCCTGCCAGAGATAACTGTCCAGACTTGTTCATGGCCTCACAGGATTTATGACAGGGCCAACCAAGGAAATCATGAAGAATTGTGGACATGGCAAAAAAGGTTTCAAGGTTTGGATCCTGGAGAAATTCAAGAGCTAACAGACACCACACCAGAGGAATTAACAGAGGAACACTTGACGGAGAAGACTTACTAATAACATAAACAATAACCATACATTTTATGTGCTATATGTGTTAATGGTTTATTCTAACAATGCAGTAAGCTAAAGAAAAGAATGTTATTTAAAAAATTATCAGGAAGAGAAAATATATTCAAACCAATGCTGGACAATAAGGAAGAAGACATAGAAGAAGCAGTGCCAGGAAACAAATTGACATTAGACAATATGGCAGAAGGGTCCTGATGACTCAGTGACGTCTTTCACAACATGGATACTTTTGTGATACTGCACTGAAACAGATGCACATGGTGGAAGAAGAATTGGTACTGTATGGAAAAATGTTTAGAGAAATGAAAAAGCAAAAATGTCTGGCAGAAATTACAATGTGTTTTTGTAAAGTTAGATCAAGCAAGGCTGCCTCTGCTACCTCCCCTTCCACCTCCTCCACCTCTTCTGGCTTGGCCACCACTGAGACAGCAAGATCAACTCCTGCTCCTCCTCCTCCAGAGACCACTCAACATGAAGATGGTGAGAATAAAGACCTTTATGAATAGTGAATATATTTTCTCTTCCTGATAATTTTTTAAATAACATTTTCTTTTTTTTTAGCTCACTGTATTGTTAGAATAAACCATTCATACATATAGCATATAAAATGTATGGTAAGTGCTTATGTTATTGGTAAGGCTTTTAGTCAACAGTAGGTTATAGGTAAAGTTTTTGGAGAGTCAGAAGTTTCATGTGGATTTTTGACTGCATGGAGGGCCGGCACCCCTAGCCACCACGTTGCTCAAGGTTCAACTGTGTATCAGACTTTCATTTGTAGACTTTACTTCAAAACCTGCTTAGTCATTGACAGAATCATTGGGAAGGCCTAAATATAAAGGACCCTTTCTTACATTAAAATGGTTTGTTTTTGGTTTTGTTTCTTTGGTGATTATTTTATTTGCTGAGCAGAAGCTCTTTAGTTTGATGCAGTCCCATTTATTTGCTTTTGTTTTGTAGCCTGAGCTTTTGTTGTGACATTCAAAATATTGCTAAGGTCAATGTTGAGGTGCTTTTCCACTATGTTCTCTTCTAGGAGTTTTATGATTTTTGGCCTTTCATCCATTTTGAGTTGGTTTTTGTGTATAGTAAAATAAAGGTCCAATTTCATTGTTTTGTGTGCAGAAATCCAGTTTTCCTAACACCATTTGTTAAAGAGATTATTCTTTCCTGATTGTGTCCTCTTGATGGCTTTATTGAAAATTAGTTGTCCATATATATTTAGATTTATTTCTGAGCTCTATACTCTGTTTAATTGGTCTGTGTTTTTGTTTTTCTTTCAGTACCACATTGTTTTAGTTACTATAGCTTTGTAATATAATCTTAAATCAAGTATGATGCCTCCAACTTCATTTTTCTTGAATGAAAAAGCAACCTGTGGTCTGGGAAATAATTATTTGCAAACCACATATCTGATAAGGATTTAATATCCAAAATTTATAAAGAACTCTTGCAACTCAATACCAGAAAAACAAATGACCTGATTAAAAAATGGGTAAAGGACTTGAATAGACATTTCTCCAAAGACAACATAAAAATGGCCAAAAAGCTATATGAAAAGGTGCTCCTTTTCATATATGATTAGTGCACATCACTAATCATAAGGGAAATGCAAATTAAAACCACTGAGCTAGTACCTCATACGTGTAAGGATGGCTGTTATCAAAAAGACAAGAGTTAGCAAATGTTGGTGAGGGTACATAAAAAGGGAACTGTGTGCACTGTTTGTAGGAATGTAGGTTGTTGCAGCCACTCTGGAAAATGCCATGGAAAACATTGACTGTAGAACGACAATATGACCCAGTGGTCCTCCTTTTGTTATATGCTCAAAGGAGAGAAAATCAACATAGCAAAAGTCATCTGCCCTCCCATGTTCATTGAGCATTAGTCACAACAGCCAAGCTATGGAAACAACCTAAAAACCCATCAATGAACAAATGAATAAAAGATATGATACAGGAGTGTGTGTGCATATGTGTATACACACACGTACACACAATAGAATTCAGCTTTGCAAAAGGAGAACTTGCCATTTGCCACACTGTGGATGGATCTGGAGGACATTATGCGAAGTGAAATAAGCCACACACACACACACACACACACGCACACTCTCTCTCTCTGCAGGATCTCACTTCTGTGTGAAATCTGTGTCTTAGCCAGAGCTCAAAGACACCAAGATAGATGATGGAAGTGTGGTTAACGGGATAGGCAGGGAGGGGGAGGAAATGGGGAGATGTGGGTCAAAGGATACGAAACAGCAGCTGCTAGGATGAAGAAGGCCAGGTATGTAACACGCAACACAAGTGCTAAAGTTAATGAAACCATAGTATATTAGGGATTTTCGTGAGCTACATAGATTTTAGCTGTTCTTGTCGCAAATAAAATTAGTGATATGAGATGATAGTTAGACTACAGTTACCAGTACTATTATCGTCATAGCTGTAGTATGGATCCCCTAAGATCATGTTACAAACTTCAAGTATACATAATACACTGAACTTTTTAAAAAATAGTAGGTTTTTGTGGGAAAAGAATCAACTTGGACACCTTCTGCTGCAGTGTGACATTGCTCTTTATTACTAGTAGGCTTTCAAAAATATTTGTTGATACACTTTGTTACTTAATGATGAGGTCATCTTTTAATTCTATCAGAATGGTAACTGATAACAGGGTTTTTCTCTGAAATAAAATATTTGATGACAATTCTGGATTTATATTTCCAGAATTGTTTGTATGTTTGTGTGTGCGTGTATGTATATATACATATGTACACACATACACAATTAGAGAAGAACGTATTAAAAATCTAAGTATTTGAATTGTTCACATTCTAAGCTGATGAGTAGGAAGGAAAGTATATTGTATGTACCTATCAAGTTTATGGGGGAGGACAATAGAGCATCTTTTATTTTTTCATTCAATTTGCAAATTCAAGGTAAGGTTGAATTACAGAATCTATACTCCTTCCTTAAAATGAGCATATATTTAAAACTGTTCACATGGTACTCTGGAGGCTTTTGATTAAATAAAAAGTATGACGTAAGTTCACTGAGATGTTAAAAATCTACAAGGCAGAAAAGGAAAAGATGCCTGTTTTATAAAGTTAGTTCCACAAGTTGGATGGTGCTTTGTCAGCCATCTTGGTTGTTGCTTTGATTTCATCAGTGACACTAATCTATAGACTAATGTGTAGACTGTCTCTCTGCTCTGTGTAGCTTATAGCTGATTACTGACTCTGAGTTAACACGGCACACCTGGTCATCTTGTCTTGTAGGCTTACATGTATGAAATGGGCTCCAGCATGTTTTCCCACCGGCTGGCTGGGCACACAGACGTCGTCACTGGAGTGGCCTTCAACCCATCATCACCCCAGGTACAGCCTTGCTGAGTGGGTGGGGTACCTCTGCTGCACATAGGTCTTACATTATATATTTGTATCTTTATGACTTTATTTTGGTGAAATCTTATAGTATTTAAGGTTACATGCCAGTGTTCACTGAGTACAGGGAGAACTTAGGAAACAAACTTCTACTGGGGAGAAAAAGAAATAAACCTTTATTGTAGGAAAATGAATCTGGAAAAGTTTCCTTATAATGAAGGTGTTTGCCACTCAGCACTCGTGCCTGTTTGATCCTAATGAAACAGGAATGTATAGGAAGACCCATGGACAAATACAGTTACGTGGGGCACTAACATGGACACCAGTGCCAGCAAAAAAGCAAGCAGCAGAACAAGGAACAACAGGATTTTGAAAATTTCTGTGGAAAAAGACCAAAACATTTCCAGAAACGTTCTTAATTAGAAGAAAACATGAAAATAACCATTGCAAATCAATTGTATATAAAAATGAACGGTCTTCTGTTAAATGTAGAGGGAGATTTTTAGCAAAAGATTAAAAATACTAGATATTGGCCAGGCATGGTGGCTCACACCTATAATCCCAACACTTTGGGAGTCCGAGGTGGGTGGATCACCTGAGGTCAGGAGTTCAAGACCAGCCTGGCCAACATGTCGAAACACTGTCTCTACTAAAAAATACAAAAATTAGCTGGACGTGGTGGTGGGCACCTGTAATCCCAGCTACTCTGGAGGCCGAGGCAGGAGAATCTCTTGAATCTGGGAGGTGGAGGTTGCAGTGAGCCGAGATCGCAGCACTGCACTTCAGCCTGGGCAACAAAACGAGACTGTCTCAAAAAAAAAAAAAATAAATATTGGGTATTGATTAAACTACAGTGTTTGGGAATAATTTCATTTTGTCTCTTTAAGATTGAGGCTTTGATTCAGAGAATAGCGTCATTGTGTGACTGTGCTCTGGCCTACTGCATGTGACCAGGTGGAATGGCACTCTACATGTGTCTTGTGACCCTGCTTTTCTCCACTAGACAACGATTGCTGTGGTTCAGGGCACGTTGCAGTGCCTGGCACAAGTGGTCCTGCCACTGTGTATTGAATGTTGAAAATGAGTAAGTGCATCTCGTGCTGTCATGGACTAGAGTTCCCATCAGTACTGTGGTTTGAAGGCTTCAAGATACTCTGGAGTTCCATCCTTGGCCCTAATTTGTCTTTTCAGTCTGCTGCAGATGAAAATTTGAATTTAAGTTTCCTTCCCTATTATAAACAATACTGAAAAGTACGTCTTGATGATGCTTCACTCTTCCCATGATGAGACTGTGCCATGTACACTGTAAAGCACCTGCTTTTCTAGATAATACTTGTGCCATCACCTATTTCTGCATTTTTAAAATGCACTGTTTTGTGTTGGATTCTTTTGTAGTCCTTTGAACAGTATTTGGGCTGTGCGATGGAGGAGTGGTCAGGAAAGAAAGATGAAAAGTGCAAAGCCAGACTCAGCAGGGTGGACCGCGGGGAGTGGTATAGTGATTTATGGGGGATCAGATGTTAGTTGTCTTGACACTTCAGTATTTGGCATCAAAATACCTCAGTGTGACATCACCATGTCTAATGAATCAGTGTGATGAATACATTCAATAATTACACTCACTCCTATATACATATATATTCAGGCTAAAGCCTGAATGAGGAAATTTTTTTGAGTACTTGAAAATTTTCAGTGAAAAGTTGTGTAGGTCTCTTATTGGCCTTGAGATTAACGAATGAAAAGTAAATATAGCGTAAATATTGTTCTAAGAAAGAAAGAGGAAAAAGCAACAAGTTGTAGTTGTCATGAACCTTGCTTCTGAAGACGGGCTGCTAAAGATCAGGCAGTGAGAAGCCAGTTATGTTTACGTGTTCATCACACTGATTCATTGAACATGGTGATGTGACACTGAGGTACATCTATATTATACTTATTCATGTATAAAGGAGTGAGTGTAATTATTGGACATATTCATCACACTGATTCATTAGACATGGTGATGTCACACTGAGGTACATCTATATTATACTTATTCATGTATATAGTAGTGAGTGTAATTATTGGACATATTCATCACACTGATTCATTAGACATAGTGATGTGACACTGAGGTACATATATATTATACTTATTCATGTATATAGGAGTGAGTGTAATTATTGGACATATTCATCACACTGATTCATTAGACATGGTGATGTCACACTGAGGTACATCTATATTATACTTATTCATGTATAAAGGAGTGAGTGTAATTATTGGACATATTCATCACACTGATTCATTAGACATGGTGATGTCACACTGAGGTACATCTATATTATACTTATTCATGTATATAGGAGTGAGTGTAATTATTGGACATATTCATCACACTGATTCATTAGACATAGTGATGTGACACTGAGGTACATATATATTATACTTATTCATGTATATAGGAGTGAGTGTAATTATTGGACGTATTCATCACACTGATTCACTAGACATGGTGATGTGACACTGAGGTACATCTATATTATACTTATTCATGTATATAGGAGTGAGTGTAATTATTGGACGTATTCATCACACTGATTCACTAGACATGGTGATGTGACACTGAGGTACATATATATTATAGTTATTCATGTATATAGGAGTGAGTGTAATTATTGGATGTATTCATCACACTGATTCAGTGGACATGGTGATGTGACACTGAGGTACATATATATTATACTTATTCATGTATATAGGAGTGAGTGTAATTATTGGACGTGTTCATCACACTGATTCATTAGACATGGTGATGTGACACTGAGGTACATATATATTATACTTATTCATGTATATAGGCGTGAGTGTAATTATTGGACGTATTCATCACACTGATTCATTAGACATAGTGATGTGACACTGAGGTACATATATATTATACTTATTCATGTATATAGGCGTGAGTGTAATTATTGGACGTGTTCATCACACTGATTCATTAGACATAGTGATGTGACACTGAGGTACATATATATTTCACTAAGTTCATTATACTTATTCATGTATTTAGGAGTGAGTGTTATTATTGGATGTATTCATCATACTGATTCATTAAACATAATGATGTAACACTGAGTTATATTTATATTTCACTAAGTTCATTATACTTATGTATATAGGAGTGAGTATAATTATTGGTTGTTAATTTTTTAAAATTTCCTTTCTTTACTGATATTTGTCCACTTTCTTCTACATATATCACCTCACTACTGTTCCTCTGTTTCCCAACATTGTAAATCAAACAACTGGAAGTATTTCAGTTGTTATTCAGTTGTTATTTAAATGGTATTAAAATAATTATTATGATCACAATAACTTTTAAATTATGTTTTCTGATCATGTAGGTTTTCTCAGGTTTGGACAGTATTAGTAAGTATTGAGGAGACAGTTAACCACATAAAATTGAGTAAAAGTAAGATTTGGAAACGACGGGCAGGAAAAGTTTTTGTTAAAAGTAAACATGGTAAAGAAGTATTTGAGATGGAGGGACAGGACACTGAAAACCTTCTTCACAAAGGCAATGAAAACAGTAACAGAAATTGTCAAAACCTGCTTCCTTAGAACTCTGAAATTAACCAGGGGCTTCCAACAATCCAAAGAGCATCTATGAAAGAAAAATGGCTGAGTCTCAGTAAAACAGCAACCTTTGAAACCTATCCTGCCTAATTTAATAAACAAGGAGAGCTTCACTTTAAAATCAATACCATCGTGTAGCAAGTGAAGTTCTCATGTGAAGCACAGGTAAACTTGGAGGTAAACTCATATTTAATATGTGATTCCATTTTACAGTATATGAGGGTGCTGCTGTTTTGAAGGAAAGACTGATAGTACTCTCCTAAGCATGGTTTATTCTGTTTATGATATAAAAACACATATGCAAGGAAAACATGGGAACAAGTATGGTCAAACACTGGAAGTCCGTGCCACAAACGCCAACAGCATTTCCCCTGTCTAACAATCAGATCTGGTTAATGAGAGAAATACTGGAGCTGTGAAAATTGGGGAGTGAAGTGGTGAGAGCACAGGTCATACTTGGGGAATTGCTACTTTATTGATTATAATCAACTATTCAGAATTTTATAGAACAGGTCCAGACCTGATGCAGGAAATCCCAAAATTGGGGCTTACCCTGGGAGGTTTCTTGGCTTTGCTCAGGGAAGATTTCAAGAGTGAGCTGGTAGTGAAAGAAAGCAAGTTTTTAGAGCAAAAACTGTTTTGCGGCTGCAAAACAGCAGCTGCACAGACAGAGCAGGGCCATGCCACTGGCGGAGCTGCTGGCAGCAGCACACGTGGGTTGCTGGTGGGCATAGTTATATCCACTCTTAATTATATGCCAAATAGGGGGCGGGCTATTCATGAACTTTCTGGGAAAGGGTGGGAGTTCCCAGAACCATAGATGTTAACATCTAGGTTGTTTCCATGCATTTGTAAACTCTCACCATGTCAGTGAGAGTGTTTTATGCAGATGAATTATAATTTGTGCATAATGGATAATGAGGGCAACTAGAGATGGCTTCAGCACCATCTTGGTCCCAGCTGGTTTGGGCCAGTTCCTGCGCTACATCCTGTTTTGATCAGCAGAGTCATGACTTAGGCTCTGGAAACAAGCCCTGCTGACCCCTGCCTCAGACCCTCTAATTGTTAATTTCTGATGGGTACTTGGTAATGTTCTCTCTTACATAAATTTGATTTAAAACATGTGTCTTACGATAAATAAATGTTTAGCTCCACAGTCATTACTGCTACTTTGAAGTGGGCTGTTCTGTTAGATGGTTTAAGTCTCTCTAATCTGCCTCCACATTACAGCCTCATCAAATGATCAGACCTTTCATCTATGACTTCATCAAGTTTTTCTTGATAAAATGTACAGCTGGTCATTGCAGGATGACATCTGATGCCAGGAGTAAGCAGGTTTTGGGAATGGCCAGTTCACTATTGACTGTTGTAACCTGGTGGAGAAATGTCGCAGAAGCACATCTGGTGCCACTGACACGCAGCTGGTGGTGATCTTTGCGATTAGGAGGAGAAAGTCATGGAAATCGGCTCAGCCAGGAGGCAGACTCTGGCTGCTGCCACGCTACCTACTACGGTGCTGGTGAGAGTCCTTACATTAGGGACATGGAGCGTGATGACGTCTACTGCAGCTCCCGGTTCTTACCCCTTCATAACAGGAGTCTGTCAGGCTGTAGACGTCTTGGTCTCCCTGAGTCTCTGACACAGATGGTCATGGTCACTAATAGCGTTTGTCTGTATTTTACAAGTTTGCTTGGGAGTAAATGAAGCCATATAAAATAATAACCAAAGCTACTGTTGAGCATCCCCCAAGAGTGAGGAGCTGTTTGAGCGTTTTTCCTCATATTATCGAGTTCTTGTCAGTAGCTCTGTTTGCAGTGTTAGTGCAGCCGTGTCTCAGATGAGAGTGTGGGGATGCAGACAGATCAGTTTATATGCAGAGTTTGCACCAGCATCCTGACGGCTTCCAAGCCCATGCACTTACGCCCCATTGTGAGCTTCTGTGCGGGAAATCTGTTAAGCGCTGCACACATTTGTAATGAGATAAAATACATTGTTTTTGCCATTTGTATTTAAGTATTTTAAAGTTCTTTTTGAAATTGTAAAAAACAAAAAAAGACGATCTAGATAGACTTGACATTCATCCAAAATGCACACGTGTTTTGCAAGTCCTCCCTGGGCGTGGAAACAACTTCCTGGCCTCTTACATTCACAAGAGGACTTTCTGGAAGATACGTCCTGCCATTGTTTTTATTTCCCAAATGGCAGCCCACACTGTGGCTATGGATAAGAAAGTAGACTTTACGCTGACCTCTCACCTAATGCACGGTGTGGGCACCGTTATTCCGGGACTCGGCCACACTCACGGAGCGTGCCTTCCAGCTTGAAATCCCAAGGACCCGCCTTTCCTCACTAAGCGCCTGCACGGGTCAGCACTGGGGAGCGATGACGCCGACGCCCCAGCAGGAGGATGAAACACGTGTTGGAGAAACGCGTTTCGTGGAATCAGTAGGCGATAGATGGATGGAGAGAGAGGGGTGGAATGTTTTTTAAAGTGAACTGGCCCGCGCAGGTGCAGCGGCTGAGAAGTCCCAGGATCTTCCGTGTGCGAGCTGGAGCCCAGGACAGCAGGTGTTCCCGCCTGAGTCCGAGGGCCTGAGAATGGGGAAGAGTTGCGGGTACTGAGGCCCAGCCCAAGGGCGGGAGAGGAGCGGAGCCGTGGCTCCAACAGGCAGGCAGAAAAGCAAATGGTTAAAAACGGCCGCGGCGAGTGCCTGCGTGGGACCCGGAGAAGCTTCCGGTCGCTGCGGTAACGAATTACTCCCGGGGGCGGCGGAGGACAACGCGGTTTCCGGACTGCAGCTCTGCGGGTCGGGGGCGCGGGGCTCCGGGCGCAGCCGCACGCGCAGGCCGCCCCTCCGGGCCCTGGGCGAGTCCGTCTGGGCCTCTCCGGGCTTCCGGAGGCGCCTGTCCCGGCTGGGGCGGAGTCCGACCTCGTCTCTGCCCTTCTCCGCGGGTGGAGCCCTCTGTCCTCGCACTGCGCCCGCCATGACGCCCGGAACGCACGGAGCCATCTCCCCGTGTGCAGGCCCCCGACGCAGCCTCACCCGCAAAGTCCCCTTTCCCTGTGCGGGAATCTGTGGCCGCCCATTCCAGGCGCCCGGACCACGGTGTGAACGTCCGGGGGCGCCATTCCTGGCTCCGCGCAGACGCCCCTCAGCCGGCCTTGCCCGGACGCCGCCCTCGCTACCCCCTCCGCGTCCTGGTCCCACGTTCTTACGGCGCTCCCGGTTTTCCCAGGGAAACCACGCGGCGGGAAGCGACCCTGTGACTGGGCCGGGTGCTGGCGCGTCTCTCCCTTCGGGCGCAGGCCTCGTCTCCTCGGTCACCGCTGGCATCCCTCTTGTGGCCCACGTGGCTTTTTTTTTTTTTTTTTTTTTTGGCGTATCTGAGAGGATCCTTCTTCCTTGCAACCAGTTAAGCCAGTTTATAGTCACCTAAAATACCTGTATGATTAATGAGTTTATAGTCACATCAAATAGTTAACTGTGATTTTCATAATTCTCTTTGTGCTGATTATAAACAAACCCTTGAGCAAAGGTGCCATCTTCTTTGTTTCCTCTGCTAAGAAAGTACCCTGTAAAGTACTTGGTACATTTTGAAAAATCCTTGAGTTCCAGTCTTAAAAAAAAATCCTTTTCTTTTCTCCTTCTTCCCACCCCCTCGCCCCCAACCTGTTTTTTTTTGTGAGGCAGGGTCTTACTCTTGCCCAGGCTAGTGCAGTGGTGCAATCACAGCTCACTTCAGCCTCAAACGCTTGGGTTCAAGCAGTCCTCCTGCCTCAGCTTCCCAAGTAGCTGAGACTACAGGCATGCACCACCATACCTGGCTAATGTTTTAACTGTTATTTTTAGTAGAGATGGGGTCCAGCTATCTTGCCCAGGCTGCGCTCAAACTCCGGCCCTCAAGCAGTCCTCCCACCTCAGCCTGCCAGAGTGCTGGGACTACAAGTGTGTGCCATAGCCTGGCATAGTACCATGCCTAGCCTGGAAAAAATTTATTTTATGGTAGTCTTCACCTTTGAGTTTTGTTACATGGCAGAACTCCCCAAATACCAGAGGCTTTCCCTGACATTCAGGGAAGGTCATCAGTTCAGTTGGGCATCCCCTTCATCCCAGAGCATGGCTGACGGTGAAGTCCCACCAGACCTGCTGGCTGCTGTGGGGCAAGGTGGAGGCTGGCCACTATCCCATACCCCATGGTCACACCCACTATGAGGTCCAGCGCCGCCCGGCAGAGCGGAGAGTGAGTCCCCTGAGGTTGGGTGGACACAGAGAATGATATTTCCAAACACGAACACACTCTACCCATTTCGTTTTGTAATGTTGTTACTGAATTTTAGGAGTGCTGTTAATCTGGTGCTAATTGTCTTTGTCCATAGAAATATCTCACATGCAGGCCCGTTGCTCCCACTGCTCCAAAAGCAGGCGGTTTTTCCAGTCAGGGTTATCAGACAGGTCTCTGAAACAGCAGTGCTTCTTCAGGAACCCGTGGCAGACAGGCTGAGAAGCCTTCATTTTGCAGTAAAGCATTTGATTTTAAGAGACGTGCTTTCCCTTCACTGACATTTGTGAAACGGTTGAACCTTAAAATTTCCATTATTTGTTTTAAAGCAGCATGTTTCTCAGTTCTATTAACTCCCAGGTGCACCCTACACATAATCTTCAAAATCACGCCCGTGAAATGAAACATGGGACTCAAGCTTTTGTTTAAGAAAATCTGTTAGATGGTGCATCAAAATAATGAGTTGAAATTTTTATTGTGGAAACGACCCCTCTAAGATCACGCCCAGTTATATTAACAAGTAAAGTGCATGTGTCAGCCAAGAGACCAAGCTGCATATTGAGGAGAATGAGACGTTAGGTCCCACAGGGCAGCCCCTTCCCACCGGACGGAAAACACAGCTGCCTGCCTTCAGCAGCCCAGGGATCAGCGGCCGGGAGCAGTAACACCAGCTTCCCGGGAGGAGGATAAAACACATGTTACAGAAACACATTTCCAAAGAAACAGAATCAATAGTTACAGAAACACATTTCCAAAGAAACAGAATCAATAGGTGACGAACAGACAGATGGACCCGGGGCGGGGGGATAAATGGAATCAATAGGTGACGGTCGGGCAGACGGATGTGTGGTGGACAGATGGATTGAATTTTTTTATGTGAGTTGGCTCATGCAGTTGTGGAGGGTGAGACGTCCCAGTATCTGCTATCTGCCAGCTGGAGCCCCAGGGGAGCTGGTGGTGTTGTTCCAGCCTGTCCAAAGGCCTGAGAATGGGGAAAGAGTTGGGGGCACTGGTGTAAGTCCCAGACTGAAGGCAGGAGAAGACCAGTGTCCTAGCTTGAACAGGCAGGTAGAAAGACCAGGGAAGTCACCCTCCTCCACCTTTCTGCCCTATTCAGACCTTCAGCGGATTGCACTATGCCCACCCACATTCCCCGCTTCCTCTCTCATCTCATGCTCTTGGGTGACTTCTCTGATTTGAATACGAGCTTGCAGAGATAAGCTATTCTTTCAAGCCCTTCTTTCCTGGCTGTGTGGCTGCCCCGACCCTTCCAGGTGGCTTCTGCGGTTTCAGGACTGAGGGTCAGAGCACTGGGCTGTGAGAAAGGGTTGGGGACAGGATGCTGGCCCCCACCACACACTCAATCAGTGCTGGAAGCTGGCCCACCCTTCCCACGATTTCAGGCTCATCATCCTGAAGATCTGGCACAGCAGGATGAGCTTCCCACCTCTTGCTGGGACAGAGATGCGACATATTCTGGGACCCCTGCTTTCCAGGGTGTGACCTGGGGCAGATGTTGCATTCACCAGTCTTGTTTCAGGGGACTCACATCACTTTTGAAAAGCAGGAGACAGATTCCATGACTTGTTTTTGTTTTAATACGTTTTAATTGTGAGAACTATTATCTGCTTTCCAAAACTAAAGGTTTGAGCCTCTCAGAGTAAATTTCTTAGATATGGTTAACAAAAAAGTAATGTTTTTCATCACTGTTATTGCTCAATTGTCAAAATAAGACTTGTGAGTCTTTTGGAAAAAGAGGATTATACTCGTACTTAGAAAATTATTCTAACAATTTCTGTGACTCTAAAAATGAGTAAGGAACCATAACAGCTCACAAGGGACCACAGGCTCTGCAGAGTGGCTTCGGAATCCAAGATTCTGAAGCACACCTGGGTGTCCTGCCAGGAACTGCAGCTGCACGCCACATGCGCCCCGTCAGATGTGACTTAGGGGTGCATTGTCAGCTACAGTTTGTTGGATGTCCGAGGACAGTGGCATTTTTGTCATAAGATATCAGTATAGCTGTTTAACTGCTTAGGATGGGAACACAAATTCAAGAAGCTTCATAGTTAAATTATCCTGGCCGAGATTGTAGCTAAGCAAGACTTATTTCCAGCAAAATACTAGCAAGGCAGACATATCTTAAACCAGAGATGGTTTAAGATATGCAAAAGATGAAAGAAAGCTGTGATATAAACTGATGGGTCCCTGAGTTTGAAAGTGTGGCCTGCAGAGGGGGCCTGCCGTTCACACAGGAGTTCAGGAGAAACAGGAAGTATGCAGGCTAGATATGGAGACAGCTGCTTCACATGCAGATACAGAGAGAGACATTTTATTGGAATTGGTAACAGAGTCACAAATATCACCCTACCTTATATTATCAAACTGATTTTCTTTCTTTTTTTTTTTTTAGAAAGAGTCTCACACACTGTCGCTGGGCTGGAGTGAAGATCTTGGCTCACTGCCACCTCCGCTTCCTGGGTTCAAACATTTCTCCTGCCTCAGCCTCCTGAGTAGCTGGGATTACAGGCATGCACCACCACAGCCAGCTATTTTTTTGCATTTTTAATAGAGATGGTGCTTCACTATGTTGGCAAGGCTAGTCTTGAACTCCTGACCTCGTGATCTGCCTGCCTCAGCCTCCCAAAGTGCTGGTATTACAAGGCGTGAGCCACCATGCCTGGCCCCTAATTGATTTTCTATTACTATCACAATCATTAGTTTTATCTTTTGTCAGTTGTAAAGTAGTTACAGTCACCCTCCGTGTACACGGGGGATTGCTTCCAGGTTCCCCACGTGCTCCCAAATCCTCACACACTCAAGTCCTGCAGAACCCACATAGTCAAAAAGTCTGCCCTCCGTATGCCTGGGTTTCACATCCTGGGAATGCTGTATTTTTGATCCAAGTTTGGTTGAAAAAAATTCCATCTATAAGTGGACTTGCAGAGTTCAAACCCATGTCGTCCAGAGGTCAACTGTAATGAAATAAAAGAGGATTAATGTAAGATGATACAAAAGCTCTTTTCATACTGTATTGGGTAGTTTGGCTTTATTTTCAATTCTTCATTTTTCAGTTGTGCAGGATTTATTGTAAGAAGATTTGCTTTGGTCTTTCCAGCTATACTGGGTTGTATCTAGACCCTGTCAGTACTGTTACCCTAGAACACAAGGTAGAAACCTGGGGGTTTCTCAGAGAGTTTTTGTGAAAGACAAGACACAGACGAAGGCAGAGGTGTGTGTGCAGAGCCCAGGTGCACCTGGCATGGTTCAGGTTGCAACACAACCTCCCGGGAAGGGAGGAACGCTGGATTGCGGAGGGAAGGCCAGCAGGGTGGTGTGGGGACAGCTCTGCCTTGGTGGCTGGCATGCAGCCCAGGGACACATGCAGGAAAGGCAAAAATGGACATTTGTGAACTGATTTTAAGATATTTATATCATTTAGAGTGGACATAGACGTGGTTTTCAATATTTTGGTATTATCAGTAGTGTTTTGATATATGTCTTTGGGCATGCAGGGTTTTTTTCTATCTGGATTTATTTTCTTTTTTGTTGTGTGTGTGCTACTGAAAGGATCTGTATTTCTGTTGGACAAATTCCTTTTTTTTTTTTTTTTTTTGAAAGAAAGAGAGAAAGGGGGAGAGAGAACAAGAGTCTTGCTCTATTGCCCAGGCTGGAATGCAATCTAGAAATAGGTATTAAAAACCTCTCTTATGCCGATAATTGTGCTTAACAGCGGAGACAGGAAGGAATAAGGGAAGAAAATAACAAACAAACAGCCAACCAATATTTCATTGAAATCTGTGAAATGCTGTGCAAATGCTGAGGAGTGATTTACTTCCAATTATGTGGTCACTTTCAACATAGGTGTGATGTGATACTGAGAAAAATGTATGTTCTGTGGACCTGGGGTGAAGAATTCTGTGAATATTCACTGAGTTTACTTGTTCCAGGTCTGAGTTCAAATCATAGATGTCCCCGTTAATTTTCTATCTCGTTGATCCATCGAATATTCACAATGTGGTGTCAAAGTCTCCTGCTATTATTGTGCCGGAGTCCAAGCCTCTTTATAAGTCATTGAGAACTTGTCTTATGTATCTGGGTGTTCCTATGTTGGGTGCATATGTATTTATGATCATTGACTCCTGTTGTTGCATTGATCCTTTTACCATTATGTAATGTCCTTCTTTGTTTCTTTTAGTCTTTCTTACTATTAAAGTCTATTTTGTCAGAGACGAAAGTTACAACTCCTGTTTTTTGTTTTTTTTTTCTCTCCGTTTGATTGGTGAGTCTTCCACCAACCCTTTGTTTTGAGTCTTTGTGTGTCCTTGCATATGAGATGGATCTGGATACAGCGTACCAATGGGTTTTGACTTTTTATTCAATTTGCCTGTCTGTGTCTTTGATTGGGGCATTTAATCCATTTAAATTTAGGATTAATATTGATATTTGTGAGTTTAATACTGTCATTTAATGCTAGCTGGCTATTTTGCCCATTAGTTGATACAGATTCTTCATCATGGAGATACTCTTTACCTTTTGGTAAGTTTTTGGAATGACTGATACTGGTTGTTCCTTTCTGTGTGTAATGACGTTTCTTTCAGAAGCTCTTGTAAAGTAGGCCTGGTGGTGATGAAATCTCTGAGTGCTTGCTTGTTTGCGAAAAATTTTATTTTTCCTTCATTTATGAAGCTTAATTTGGCTGGATATGAGGTTCTGGGTTGAAAATTCTTTTCTTTGAGGATATTCAATAATGAATATTGACCCCCCACTCTCTTCTAGTTTGCAGGGTTTCTGCTGAGAGATCTGCTGTGAGTCTGATAGGCTTCCCTTTATGGGTAACCTGACCTTTCTCTCTAGCTGCCCTTAGAATTTTCTCCTTTATTTCAACCCTGGTGAATCTATCAATTATGTGTCTTGGGGTTGCTCTTCTTGAGGAATATCTTTGTGGTGTTCTCTGTATTACCTGGGGTTGAATGTTGTCCTGCTTTGCTAGTTTAGGAAAATTTTCCTGAAGAATATCCTGGAGAATATTTTCCAGCTTGGATTCATTCTCTCCGTTGGATTCAGGTACACCTTTCAAACGTAAATTAGGTCTTTTCACATAGTCCCATATTTCTTGGAGACTTTGCTCATTCCTTTTTACTCTTTCTTCTCTAATCTTTTCTTCTTGTTTTATTTCATTAAGTTGGTCTTCAACCTCTGATACCCTTTCTTCTGCTTGATCAATTCGACTGTTAAAATCTGTGCATACTTCACAGAGTTCTCGTGTTGTATTCTTCAGTTCCATCAATTCACTTATATTCCTCTCTGGATTGTCTATTCTTGTTAGGGTTTTGTCGAACCTTTTTTCAAGGTTCTTAGTTTCTTTACATTGGGCTACAACATGTTCTTTTAACTCACAGAAGTTTCTTATCAACCACCTTCTGAAGCCTAATTCTGTTAATGGAACACACTTCTTCTCCATCAGGCCTTGTTCCCTTGTTGATGAGGAACTGTGATCCCCTGTAGAGGGAGAGGCATTCTGATTCTGGGTATTTCTCAGCTTTTTTATGCTGGTTTCTTCCCATCATTGTAAATTTATCCACCTGTTGTCTTTGTAATTACCGACTTTCAAATTAGGTCTGAGTGGACGTCCAACTTGTTGATTCCCAGTGCCGGAATCTGAGCAACCCACTGCACTGGCTAAAATAGTGGCATTAAGATTCGTGGTGCTTTTCTGTCCAGAATCTCTGGTCTGGTTTCCTTCTTGAGTCCCTTTTTCAATCAGCTGAATAGGTGACTCTGCCTTCCTGGAGCTCCAAATGTTGACCAAAAGGGGACCCATTCCCATTTACTCTGCACCAAGAACCACCATGCTGGCCACAAGAGTTGCACTGGCGACCTGTGGGGCTCCTCTGCTGGGAATCTCCTGGTCCGTGAGCAACAAAATTTCGTCTGAAAGTGTGGCGTCCTCTCGTTCTCTGTGTTTTCACTGGGAGCTACAATCCTGAGCTGCTAGTAATCAGCCATCTTGGATCTCTCTCCTCTGGATTTATTTTCTTAAGATATATTACTTTCTCGACTGAATTCCAAGATGGCATTGTAGAGGTGACTCCGGATTGCAGCTCTCAGTGAAGGCGCAGAGGGTGAGTCCTAGCTGCATTCTCGGACAGAACTTTTTTGCCCACAGAACGTTGAAAGTCCCAGGTGTGGGAGAGACACAGGACGCTAGCACAGCCGGCTTGCGCGGCCGCTTCGGCGGGTTCCACAGTGCAGCGGCACCGGGCACAAAACTCACTGGTCTGGGTGCCCTGTTAAACCGGCAATCTGAGATTTGGAAGGGCACATTGGCATGTCCATCTGATTGAACGGGACTTGGAAAATGAGCCAGACCAGGAGATTCCTGGGAAACATGATCTGAGCCGGTGCAGTGGGCAGCAGCGTGGGAGATCACACGGATCCCAGTGCCCTGTTGGCAGGCTACTGGGGTGCCAGTGAGAGAGTCAACCATTCAGCTTGGGGAGAGGAAGAGAGAGAGAGAGGACGGACTCTGAGGCAGGGAGCTGGGTGATCGGGCTCGGTGGGTCCCACCCTGACGGGGACAAGCAGGGCGGCTATTGGAGGCACTCAGGGCTGAGAGTTTTGCTGCCGGCATCTAGGATGGTGCAGCCCGGTGCGGGAGGGGTGTACGCCATTACTGACGCAATCCCCCCTACTGAAATACTGCCCAGGACTGATGCAGCCTGCTGTTACCGAGGCAACCTGCCAAAACAGAGAGACTCTGCCAGCAGGGCGGAGCAAGCCACAGCAGGGCGGAGCAAGCAACAGCAGAATGGAGCCCAGTGGCAACAGGGCGGACCCGCGCTAGCAGGGCGGAGCCCCGGCAGGCAAATTGTGAATAGACTGACTCCTAACTGGTCAGGACAGTGCAACAGATACTCATAAAGAAAGCCCCAACTCCCTGAGACAGAGCATCTAAGAGGGAAAAAAAGGGGGGTGTTTATGAGTTCTGTTGCAGCAGACATAAACATATCCTCCCAACAACCCTGAATGAACAATGGAGCTCACAGATCAGCACTGGAGCTCCTATAAAGCACAGACCGTCTACTCAAGCAGCTCCCTGACCCCTGTATACCAAAGAGGCACCCCAAAAAAGGACTAATCAGACTGACATTTGGCGGGCATCATTCTGAAACAAAGATAGCAGAAGAAGAAACTGATAGCATCCCTCACTGTTCCGCTGCTGCTGCAGGTGTACCCCAGACAAGCAGGGCCTGGAGTGGACCTCAGCACTCGTACAGCAGAGGGGCTAGACCATTAGAAGGAAAACTAAGTAACAGAAATACTTCATTATCAACAATCTGGGTGTCCACTCAGAGACCCAATCGAAAAGTCAGCAACTACTAAGACGACAGGTGGATAAATCCACAAAGATGGGAAGAAACCAGTGCAAAAAGGAGGAAAACACCCGAAACCAAAACACCTCACCTCCTACAAAGGACCAAAACTCCTCACCAGAAAGGGAACAAAGCTGGACAGAGAATGAGTGTGACGAAATGACGGAATCAGACTTCAGAAAGTGGATAATGAGAAATTTCAGTGAGCTAAAAGAACATGTTCTAAATCAGTGCAAAGAAATTAAGAACCTTGAAAAAGATTTGAAAAAAGAATCGAGGAAATGATAACAAGAATGGACAACTTAGAGAGGAATATGAATGAATTGAAGGAGCTGAAAAACACAACACGAGAACTTCGCGAAGCACGCACAAGTTTCAACAGCCGAATTGACCAAGCAGAAGAAAGAATATCAGAAGTCGAAGATCAACTCGAAATAAAATGAGAAACCAAGATTAGAGAAAAAAGCACAAAGAGGAATGAACAAAATCTCCAAGAAATGTGGGACTATGTGAAGAGACCCAACCTACGTTTGATAGGTGTACCAGAATGTGATGAAGAGAATGAATCCAAGCTGGAAAACACTCTTCAGGATATTATCCAGGAAAATTTCCCCAACCTAGCAAGGCAGGCCAATACTCAACTCCAGGAAATACAGAGAACACCACAAAGATACTCCACAAGAAGAGCAACCCCAAGACACATAATTGTCAGATTCACCAGGGTTGAAATTAAGGAGAAAATACTAAGGGCAGCCAGAGAGAAAGGTCGGGTCACCCACAAAGGGAAGCCCATCAGACTCACAGCAGATCTCTCGGCAGAGACTCTACAAGCCAGAAGAGAGTGGGGGCCAATATTCAACATCCTTAAAGAAAAGAACTTTCAACCCAGAATTTCATATCCAGCCAAACTGAGCTTCATAAGTGAAGGAAAAATAAAATCCTTCATGAACAAGCAAGTGCTCAGAGATTTTGTCACCACTAGGCCTGCTTTACAAGAGCTCCTGAAAGAGGCACTACACATAGAAAGAAACAACCAGTGCCAGCCATCCTAAAAGCATACCAAATGCTAAAGAGCATCAACAAAATGAAGAATCTACATGAACCAATGGACAAAACAGCCAGCTAGCATCAAAATGGCAGTATCAAATTCACACATAACAATACTAACCCTAAATGTAAATGGGCTAAATGCACCGATCAAAAGACACAGACTGGCAAATTGGATAAAAAGCCAAAACCCTTCGGTGTGCTGTATCCAGGAAACCCACCTCACACGCAAGGATGCACAAAGGCTCAAAATAAAGGGATGGAGGAAGATCCACCAAGCAAATGGAGAGCAAAAAAAAAAGCAGGAGTTGCAATTCTCGTCTCTGATAAAATAGACTTTAAAGCAACAAAGATCAAAACGAACAAAGAAGGTCATTACATAATGGTAAAAGGATTGATACAATAAGAAGAGCTAACGATTCTAAATATATATGGACCCAATGCAGGAGCACCCAGATATATAAGGCAAGTTCCTAATGACTTACAAAGAGACTTAGACTCCCACATAATAATAGTGGGAGACTTTAACACTCCACTGTCAATATCAGACAGATCAACCAGACAGAAAATTAACAAGGATATCCAGGGCTTGAACTCAGACCTGGAACAAGCAAACCTGATAGACATTTACAGAACTCTCCACCCCAAATTCACAGAATATACATTCTTCTCAGCATCACATCACACCTACTCCAAAATTGACCACATAATTGGAAGTAAAGCACTCCTTAGCAAATGCAAAACAACTGAAATCATAACAAACAGTCTCTCAGACCATAGTGCAATCAAGTTGGAACTCAGAATTCAGAAACTAACTCAGAACCACACAGCTTCATGGAAACTGAACAACTGACTCTTGAATGTTGATTGGATAAACAATGAAATGAAGGCAGAAATAAAGAAGTTCTTCGAAACCAACGAGAACGAAGACACAACATACCAGAATCTCTGGGACACATTTAAAGCAGTCTGTAGAGGAAAATATATAGCAATAAGTGCCCACATGAGAAGAGTGGAGAGATCCAAAATTGACACCCTATTGTCAAAATTGAAAGAGCTAGAGGAGCAAGATCAAAAAAGCTCAAAACCTAGCCGAAGACAAGAAATAACTAAGATCAGAGCAGAACTGAAGGAGATAGAGACAAGAAAAACCCTTCAAAAAATCAATAAATCCAAGAGCTGGTTTTACGAAAAGATCAACAGAATAGACAGACCACTAGCCAGACTGATAGAAAAGAGAGAACAACCAAATACATGCAATAAAAAACGATAAAGGGGAAATCACAGCAGATTCCACAGAAATTCAAACCATCATCAGAGAATACTACAAACAACCCTATGCACACAAACTAGTAAACCAGGAAGAAATGGATAAATTCCTGGACACTTTTGTCCTCCCAAGCCTAAACCAGGAGGAAGCCGAAACTATGAATAGACCAATAACAAGGTCTGAAGTTGAGGCAGCAATTAAGAGCCTACCACACAAAAAAAGCCCAAGTCCAGATGGGTTCACAGCTGAATTCTACAAGACACACAAAGAGGATCTGGTACCATTCCTTCTGAAACTATTCCAAATAATTAAAAAAGAGGGAACCCTTCCCAAATCATTTTATGAGACCAACATCATCCTGATACCAAAACCCGGCAGAGACTCAACAAGAAAAGAAAACTTCAGGCCAATATCCATGATGAACATAGATGCAAAAATCTTCAATAAAATACTGGCAAACCGATTGCAACAGCACATTAAAAAACTTATCCATCATGATTAAGTAGGATTCATCCCGGGGATGCAAGGCTGGTTCAACATACGCAAGTCTATAAATGTAATTCACCACATAAACAGAAGCAAAAACAAAAACCACATGATTATCTCAATTGACGCAGAGAAGGCATTTGACAAAATTCAACAGCCCTTTATGCTAAAAACCCTCAATAAACTTGGTATTGATGGAACATATCTCAAAGTAATAAAAGCTATTTACAACAAACCTACAGCCAATATCATACTGAATGGGCAAAAACTGGAAGGATTCCCTTTGAAATCTGGCACTAGACAAGGATGCCCTCTCTCACCACTCCTATTCAACATAGTACTGGAAGTTCTAGCCAGAGCAATCAGGCAAGAAATAGAAATAAAGAGTATTCAAATAGGAAAGGTGGAAGCCAAATTGTCTCTATTTGCAAATGACATGATAGTATACCTAGAAGACCCCATCACCTCAGCCCAAAAACTCCTGAAACTGATAAGCAACTTCAGCAAAGTCTCAGGATATAAAATCAATGTGCAAAAATCACAAGCATTCCTATACACCAATAACAGACTTAAAGAGAACCAAATCAAGAACTGCCATTCACAATTGCTACAAAGAAAATAAAATACCTAGGAATACAACTCACAAGGAACGTAAGGGACCTCTTCAAGGGAAACTACAAACCACCGCTCAACGAAATAAGAGAGGACACAAACAGATGGAGAAACATTCCATGTTCGTGGTTAGGAAGAATCAATATCGTTAAAATGGCTATACTGCCCAAAGTAATTTACACAATCAATGCTATCCCCATCAAACTACCATTGAATTTCTTCACAGAACTGGAAAAAACCACCATGAACTTCATATGGAACCAAAAGAGAGCCCACATAGCCAAGTCAATTCTAAGCAAAAAGAACACAGCGGGAGGCATCACACTACCAGACTTCAAACTATACTAAAAGGCTACAGTAATCAAAACAGCATGGTACTGGTACCAAAACAGAGATATAGACCAATGGAACAGAACAGAAGCATCGGAGGCAACACAACATATCTACAACCATATAATCTTTGATAAACCAGAAAACAACAAGCAATGGGGAAAGGACTCCCTGTTTAATAAATGATGTTGGGAAAACTGGCTAGCCATGTGCAGAAAGCGGAAACTGGACCCCTTCCTGACACCTTACACTAAAATTAACTTCAGATGGATTAAAGACTTAAACATAAGACCTGACACCATAAAAACCCTAGAAGAAAATCTAGGCAAAACCATTCAGGACATAGGAGTGGGCAAGGACTTCATGACCAAAACACCAAAAGCATTGGCAACAAAAGCCAAAAGAGACAAATGGGACCTAATCAAACTCCACAGCTTCTGCACAGCAAAAGAAACAGTCACTAGAGTGCATCGGCAACCATCAGAATGGGAAAAAATCTTTGCGGTTTACCCATCTGACAAAGAGCTGATATCCAGAATTTACAATGAACTCAAACAGATTTACAGGAAAAAAACAAACAAGCCCATTCAAAAATTGGCAAAGGATATGAACAGACACTTTACAAAAGAAGACATACATGAGGCCAACAACATATGAAAAAATGCTCATCATCACTGGTCATTAGAGAGATGCAAATCAAAACCACATTGAGATACCATCTCACGCCAGTTAGAATGGCGAGCATTAAAATATCTGGAGACAACAGATGCTGGAGAGGATGTGGAGAAATAGGAACACTCTTACACTGTTGATGGGAGTGTAAATTAGTTCAACCATTGTGGAAGACAGTGTGGTGATTCCTCAAGGACCTAGAAATAGAAATTCCATTTGACCCAGCAATCCCATTACTGGGTATCTATCCAAAAGACTATAAATCGTTCTACTATAAGGACACATGCACATGAATGTTCATTGCAGCACTGTTTACAATAGCAAAGACCTGGAACCAACCCAAATGCCCATGGATGATAGACTGGACTGGGAAAATGTGGCACATATACACCATGGAATATTATGCAGCAATCAAAAATGATGAGTTTTTATCCTTTGTAAGGACATGGATGAATCTGGAGAACATCATTCTCAGCAAACTGACACAAGAACAGAAAAACAAATACCACATATTCTCACTCATAGGTGAGAAAAATGAGAACACATGGACACAGGGAGGGGGTCTACTACACACTGGGGTCTATTGGGGGGAAAAGGGGAGGGACAGTGTGGGGAGCTGGGGAGGGATAGCCTGGGGATAAATGCCAAGTGTGGGTGAAGAGGAGGAAGGCAGCAAAGCACAGTGACATGTGTGTACCTATGCAACTATCTTGCACGTTCTGCACATGTACCCCAAAACCTAAAATGCAATAAAAATTAAAAAAATTTTAAAAAAAAGAAATACTACTTTCTCAAGAAGTGGTATTACTGAGAAAATTAAACTTTTAAAGGGTTCTGCTGTGTACAAGCTTCTCAAAATGTTTCCTCTTGTTTGCTTCCTTACAGCGTTGGTTGTTGACACTTGCATTACCTTTGTTAATTATCAAGAAGCAGTACCTCCCAAATTTTAATTTACCTCTCTTTGAATACTAGTGAGATTGCTCATTGTCCCACAGGCTACTAGGTATTGAAGTTCTTTAAATTTTTTTTTTTTTTTTTGAGACAGAGTCTTGCTTTGTCGCCAGGCTGGAGTGCAGTGGAGCGATCTCAGCTCACTGCAACCTCCACCTCCTGGATTCAAGCAATTCTTCTGCCTCAGCGTCCCGAGTAGCTGGGATTATAGGTGCGTGCCACTATGCCCGGCTAATTTTTGTATTTTTAGTAAACGGGGTTTCACCTTGTTGGCCAGGATGGTCTCAATCTCTTGATCTTCATCTCGTGATCTGCCCACCTTGGCCTCCCAAAGTGCTGGGATGACAGGCATGAGCCACCGTGCCTGGCCTGGAATTCTTTTAATTTTTAAATTGCATGTTTATATCCTTCATCTCTTTATACTTCAGTGTTTTAGTTAATGATTGCTATAGCTTTTAATTTAAAACTAAAACTTTCATCTTTGTATTTACAGTAAATGTTTCTTCTAGATTTGGTTTGGCTTTTTGTGTTTTGTTTCATTTTCTTTTTCCAGTTTGATTTATTCTGATTATCTTAGGCCTAGAAAATACTTCCTCCAGAGATTTGTATCTCGGTTGAAATTACAGGAGAACTTTTAACATATTATCATAATTTTTAATTCCTGACTGACAGTGCCAATATATGGGTTATTTCTGAATCTGGTTCTGTTAGTTGCTCTGTTGAGAGACAGTTGGTCTCCGTCCAAACGTCCCCTGCTTTTTGGTGTGTGTTGTAGTTTTTTGTTTGTTTGTTTGTTTTAGACAGTCTTGCTCTGTCACCCAGGCTGGAGTCCAGTGCTATGATCACAGCTCACTACAACCTCAAACTCCCTGGCTCAGGTGATGCCCCCACCTTAGCTTCCTGAGTTGCTGGGACTGCAGGCTCAAGCCACCACCCCCGACTAATTTTTTTTTTTTTTATAGAGATGGTGTCTCACCAAGTTGCCTAGGTTGGTCTTGAACTCCCGGGCTGAGGTAATCATCCTGCCTCAGCTTCCCAAAGTGCTGGGATTGTAGGTGCAAGCTGCCGCACCTGGCCTGTTGCAATTTTTGAATGGTTGCTGGGCGTTGAAAGTGGAGCATAAATTTATGGCAGGATAGCATGGCTCTTTTTCTGCTAATTGCTGGTTTGAGTAAGAAAGGGGTTGGGAATTGAGCCGAGTGCCATTTGCTTTAATTATTAAGACTTTGATGAGAGTGGGGTTATCAGAGATAATCTGTATGAGTCATTGTAGAAATAGAACGCAAAGATGACAGCCTTGCTAACTTCTGGGAAACTTGAAATCTCCGGTATTCTTCCATGAGTCATGTTTTGCCTAACTTTTCTTGACTAAGGCATATGAGTGTGAAATGTAAATATGTTTTATTGAGGCCATATTACTTTGAGAGTTGTGGTTTAGCTTTGCCAAGGAAAAATGACACAAGTATGTATCTGGAGGAAAGGTTACTTTCCTTGGTTTTTACGTGGGATAAAAACCTACAATATTTGTGATCACTTTATCAGCTAATTTATAGTCATGAGCAAGATTACACTATTTCCTTCTAAGTACTCACAATTTAAACAGTCTGCTTCCTGAAGATGCTTGTACCTTGAGTATACCGGACAGGGAGTGGCCTGGCCAAGAGGGCGAGGCTGAGGCGCAGCCTCCTTCTGTCCCCTCCTTCCTGTCCACCACAGGAGGCTCTTTGCCTGTGTCCTGTCTTAGGAGGAGAGATTTCCTCAGTTGAGTTTTTTTTTTTTTGGAAATGGAATTTTGCTCTTGTCGCTCAAGCTGGAGTGCAATGGCACGATCTTGGCTCACTGCAACCTCTGCCTCCTGGGTTCAAGTGATCCTCCTGCTTCAGCCTCCCAAGTAGCTGGGATTATAGGCGCCTGCCACCATGCTGGCTAATTTTTATATTTTTAGTAGAGATGGAGTTTCACGATGCTGGCCAGGCTGGTCTCCAACTCCTGATCTCAGGTGATCTGCCCACCTTAGTCTCCCAAGTGCTGGGATTACAGGAGCGATCCACCGTGCCCGGCTAATTGAGCTTTTTAAAGATAACAGAAAGGACTGCTGAGAATGAGTAAACCTACATCCATAAAGAGAATTGCATGATTTACTGAAAGTATTTCTGGGAGCGAAGCATCAGGTCCACACTGCAGGTCTCGTGTCCTCTTGAAGACAGCACTTCACAGTGGTTGGAGAAGGCTGTTTCTCTCCTTTCTTCTGCGTCCCACCTGGTCTAGCATCTTCATCTGTGTTGAAGTTTGGTTTTCACTTCTGCCTTAGTCAATGTGTTTGTCTTTGTTCAAAGTTAAGTTGTCTGCTACCCAGGTCGACTAAACCACTCCCCAGCGCCATGCTCCATGAAGAGCACCTGTGGTTTCCTTGTGGCCATGAGTGCATCAAACACGAGAGATCTGCTGAGTCCATGTGGGTACAGTGTGACCCTGCAGACCATGGGAGTAGATGAGGAGGAAACGGCATTCAGTGGTGCCCAATGGGAGGGCATCAAGGTTCTTCCCAGCAGGGTGGAAGACACTCCTGCCCTCAGGAGGGCTAAATACAGCAAAGCCCAGCCAAGAGGAGTCAGAAATAGCCACCTCCAGCAGGGCCAGAAAATCAGGAAAAGGCACCACCTGAACCTGGTAACTCTAGACCGATCTCCAAGGGTGTGGGTTTGGAGACTTCAGCAGTTACAGTTGAGCTTGCATGTGAGTTGGGCGGGAAGACTCATCCTGAGTGTATACGGCTTCAGGTTTTGTGAGAGGGCAAAACCTTTGGTCTTTAAACAATTCTGGCTCCCATGGAATGGTAGCCCAAGTCACTTCAGTTTGGAAAAGGTTTCTTTAGTGGCTAGAATTAAATGTAGAGATGGCAAAATACATCAAATCCATAGCATTAATAGACTTGCATGAAGTTAGGAATAACCTGGAATAATTATTATTTAAGGCATTTGTAATGCTTTAAGGATGTTGGTGGGTTTTTTTTTTTTGTTGTTGTTGTTGTTTTTTTTTTTTGAGACGGAGTTTCGCTCTTGTTACCCAGGCTGGAGTGCAATGGCGCGATCTCGGCTCACCGCAACCTCCGCCTCCTGGGTTCAGGCAATTCTCCTGCCTCAGCCTCCTGAGTAGCTGGGATTACAGGCACGCGCCACCGTGCCCAGCTAATTTTTTGTATTTTTAGTAGAGACGGGGTTTCACCATGTTGACCAGGATGGTCTCGATCTCTTGACCTCGTGATCCACCCGCCTCGGCCTCCCAAAGTGCTGGGATTACAGGCTTGAGCCACCGTGCCTGGCCTAAGGATGTTGATATTTTAAAAGATCAAATTCTAATTCGACATCTATATTGACCTCAGGCTTGTGACTTTTTAGCTGAGGAAGAAAAATATGATTAAGTTTTTGGGCAGCATTTAAATGTTTAAGAGACCTTAAAATTCTCCATATTTATAAGTTTGTTTTATTCAATTTTTAATAATTAAGACTTGGGACCAACTTTTTACTTTTGTCACTTAAGTATTCAAGAAAATCTAATATAGTAAATTTAAAATGAAGCTTAACAATTTTCAAATACTGTATCAAAGTTGTAACTTTAACTCATTGCCTAAGGGATTTTAATCTGTTCATTGTGAGTTGACTGAACATGAAACAGGCTACTTTGCATGTGATTGTTAAAATTTACTAGATTGCTAAATGTAATAAAAGATATTAAGTAGGATTAAAGGCGTAAAGACTAAGGTTTTAAAATGTGAATGGTTTAATAAATTGAATGATTTTATGAGCATAAAAATAAACCATAAATAATTTTCCTTGGCATAAAACCATCTGATGCACTGGAAACGCCGTGGTGGCATCACGGCTGCTGTGTGTTGGCTGATTGCTTTCCGCTGCAGCCCCTGTGGCATTCCTGTTGTTTTGGTGGAATTGTTTGTTGTGTTCTCTGTTGATGGAAGAGGGGCTCCAAAGCCTTTGGGTGGAAAGTGTCTCCTCCTCTTGGGAGGGAGCAGGGACAGCAAACCACGGGCACGTGGCCTCCTCCTAAAATCATAGTCACAGCCCTCTGATCCATACTCAAACACGGTACCATTTCCCACAGAGAAGTTTCACAGGGATGAGGGGCATGAAATGGAAGAACAACTCATTTCCTCAGTTCTGTTTTCTTCTAAGGTTTGAAATTTTTAAATAAAACAGCTAAGCATAAATACTGAAAAGCAGTGGAGCTCCTGGCAGGTGCTGCACGGCCCTTAACTCGTGAGGAACTGTGAGGTCGTCATTCCATCCGTTTCCATCTGTTCCTCAGAAGTATGCCGTGTTGGAAAGTTGGGTTTTCCGTGCTTGTCAACCAGTTAGCTGAATCTTATTTTCTTTGAAAAGAGAAAGTGAGCATTTTAGGGTGTATGGTCTCTTCCTCAGCATTTTGAGAATTTGTTTTCAGCTGGGTCTTCTACACCATCCACTTCATTTCCTACAGCTGCAAGTCTCTACTGAACTCAGTGGTGACTTTAAGTGCGAGCCTGTGTCTTTGCTCTCGGGGCGTGGCTGTCTCATCTCAGCCGTGCCTTTCCTGTCACATCCTACAGATTCTTGCTCATTTTTCATGGAAGACGTGGAGCAAGTATAAGAAATGTTTTGTTTCCTTCAGAAGTGGTTTTCAATACTTTTTTACTTTGAAATCCTTGGTCGAAATGAAGCTTTGCACAACCGTGGGGGCTTTCTGGCTAGGAGGTAGCCTGGGACTCTCCTCCCGCCACTTTCTCCTTTAGCCTCTGGTTTCTGAGTGGTTGCCATCAGACTTGGGCTTCCACGGACCCCTGTTTGAGAACCGCTGGTCTCCCCAAGCCCTCTGGAGAGAGCAGCTCTTCCTGGGGGAGCTGAAGCTCCCTCTCCTGCTTGCAGTGCTGTTTCTGCAGCTCTCTCAGGTCTCTGTGTCCTAATCCTGAAGCACAGATGCTGCTTTTCTGTGCTGTATTTTCATCACTGGAGCTGGGGGCACTTCCTCCCAGCTCTGCGTCTGAGGAGTGACTGGGGTGCCTGGGCTGGCCTCTCTAGGAACTCTTCTGTGGGATTCCTCCTTTATTCTCAGAGTTGCAGCCTCCAAATTGGTGTGGAAAGAGAGGTGCAAGTCCTGGGAGCATCCTAAAAAGCAGGACTCAGAGCCCTGGATTTTGCTGCTTCTAAGACAGGAATGAGTCATGGGGCTGAGGGGGTTGGAAGAACGTCCAGAATTTCTTCCAGGCCTGTATGGTTTGTTTCAGAGCATGACACGGGTGTGGCCGCACTGTTTCTCAGTGCATCACCTTCAGTCTTCTTGTGGTTATTGGAAACACATCCTAGGCTCTCGCACGACAGCATCTGCACCTAGCTCTCCACAGGAAGTTCTCATCTTTTGCTGCTGGGGAGCATCACGGAGCCCCCCTAGAAACTCCTGCCATGGCGTCGTTTAGCCAGGGAGTCTCTGTAAGAAACCAAGTTACTTAGAGCTTGAGGACCTCTTACTGGGAATTTCGCCTTGGCCAGAAGGTCATACTCCTAGTCAGTGTGCCTTACAGTTCCACAGCAGGCACATGCACTGTTCTGCCCGCACATCATCGTGAGCTGCCTTCTCTGTAGCTGCCCCAACCTGGACCCCTCACACCTGTAGGAAAGTATCCCATTCAAATTGTTTCTCACGGACAAACCGAAAGTGTGTGTGACTGACCTACATGCCAGGTGCACTGCCAAGGGACTTAGAGTATCTTGCCCATCTTAATAAATGACAGAACAGTGAAAGCGAATTAATGGTCATCATCAAAACATTTGTGTCGTTTCTCATCATGTGACGTGGCTTGAGTTATGTTGGTTCATATCTCATCACGTGACGTGGTTCGGGAGTTTGAGGCTCCCTGAGACAGTGGCAGGATCTGTGGCAGGTGCTGCAGAGCTGGCCCCTCTGCTGGCTGGGGGCTCCCCGACCAAGAGTAGGGGCTGTCAGACCACCTTGCCCTCACCACTGCCCACGTGAGCAGGGCTGCTGTCTAGCCACAAGCTCCCTTCACTGCTGTCACTCTCAGAATTGACTTGAGGAATGTTAGGAATCAGAACCACAGCTTTGTCCAGCAGTGCTATTGTTTACATTACAAAATGTTTTATTTCTTACAGGTTTCTTTTAATGAATAACAGACAAAACTGAGCTACTGAAGACACATCGATGATAAAAGTGAAAGCCAAACTCATAATTATCTGTCAGTTAAATAAGGGGCTAGGAGCAGCGGCTCATGCCTGTAATCCCAGTACTTTGGGAAACTGACGCAGGAGGATCACTGAGCCCAGGAGTTTGATAGCAGTCTGGGCAACATCATGAGACCCCATTTCTACAAAAATGAAAAATCAGCTGGGTGCGGTGGCTTAGGCCTGTAGTCCCAGCTACTTGGGAGCCTGGGAGGTTGGGGATGCAGTGAGCTGGGATTGGACCACTGCACTCTAGCCTGGGCAACAGAACAAGACCCTCTCTCTAAACAAAAGAATAATTTAAAAAACGTTACTTGGTTTACTAAACCTGTTCTTCTACATTCACTCTTTAGGAAAAGATTAATTAAAGGAAGTGAAGTGGCTTCGTGTGCACACTCAAGCTGTCCAGCCTCTGTGTGATTTTGAAGGCTCATTGTGAAGGGAACAGTCAGTCTCTTGACCAGGTGAGGTGAGGGAGGGAAATGCAGATTTCTAACACCTGGAGGAGGTGGGCGGGGAAATGTAGATTTCTCACACCTGGGGGAGGTGGGCAGGAAATAGATATTTCTCACACCTGGGGGAGGTGGGTGGGAAACAGATTTCTCACACATGGGGAGGCGTTTTCAAGAGCTGAGACTTCAGAGTCCCTCTGAACTATTAAATGCATAATACATGTGGGGCAGTGTTCTGCCTTACCTGAAATAGTCTTGATTTCCTTAGATGTTTCTAATTTAGAATAATATGTAGAACTTCATATTAAAAGTTAGTCTTCTGATGAGTGACTCAAGTTTAATCTTGGTATAAGTTTTTACTCAAAAAAATTAGGCTTTGCATTTAGGACCGTGGGCTCACCCACCCGCCCTGGGAGTGGCCCTGACCTCTCTTTTAGCACTGGAACACTCTGTGGCTCCCATCTCCCAGCCCAGTTTTCTGACCCTGCCACCCATTCTGTCAGCTAGCCCTTGATGTGCCTCAGGTTACCAACGTGTGATTAAGTGAGTGAGTGAAGTAATGAACAACTACGTCCTCATGCAAACACCCATGTGGGCCCCCCACGCAACCACAGGTGCAGAACGTGTTAGGGAGGTAAGTGCCCACTCCAGGGACCTGCATCTCTGGGCTGGGGAGACCCTGCCAGGTGCTTCCCACCTGCACACCCGCCCCGAAGCCCTGCCGAGCCTCAGAAGCCTACTGGCCTGGGAACCTGCTCCTGCCACGTTGCTTATAAGGTAGGAGATGTGTTCTCACCAGGACAGGAAAGGAACAGAATCAAGAGATACCTCGCTCTCCCTTTCCAGAGAACAAACTGCTAATGTCGTCCTGTGTGCTTCTGCCAAGACTGAAGGCAAGGTCCTAAAAGCAAAGCCTAATTTTTTTGAGTAAAAACTTATACCAAGATTAAACTTGAGTCACTCATCAGAAGACTAACTTTTAATATGAAGTTCTACATATTATTCTAAATTAGAAACATCTAAGGAAATCAAGACTATTTTAGGTAAGGCAGAACACTGCCCCACATGTATTATCCATTTAATAGTTCAGAGGGACTCTGAAGTCTCAGCTCTTTTCAACACCTCCCCATGTGTGAGAAATCTGTTTACCACCCACCTCCCCCAGGTGTGAGAAATCTCTGTTTCCCTCCTACCTCCCCCAGGTGTGAGAAATCTCTAGTTCCTTCCCACCCCCCAGGTGTGAGAAATCTCTATTTCCCTCCAACTCCCCCAGGTGTGAGAAACCTCTATTTCCCTCCCACCTCCCCCAGGTGTGAGAAATCTCTGATTCCCACCCACCTCCCCCAGGTGTGAGAAATCTCTGATTCTCGCCCACCTCCCCCAGGTGTGAGAAATCTCTATTTCCCTCCACCTCCTGCGTGGGAGCCAGTGTGAGGGCCGCACTCTGTCTGGTTGCTGAGTGGTAGAGCTGCCTCCAGCTGGCTCTGTCCTCTGGGGAGCCTTGCATCTGACTCGCAGCCCAGCACGGCTCTCCCCAAATGCGGAGGGTGGTCAGCCATGGAGAGGGCAGGAAGTGGTGAGGGAGTGACACGGATCGGGAGCCACAAAGCAGCGCAGCCCCCGTCAGCCTCCTGTTGCCTTGCCGCTCCCTCTGCCACTGTGATGGTGAATACTGAGTGCCAACTTGACTGGAATGAAGGATACAAACTATTATCCTGGGTGTGTCTGTGAGGTCAGTGGGCTGGGAAAGGAAGACCCACCCCTAGTCTGAGTGGGCACCATCTAATCAGCTGTCCCTGTGGCTAGAATAAAAGCAGGCAGAGGAACGTGGAAGGATGGGACTGGCCGAGTCACCCGGCTTCTGGACTCTTGGACCTTCACCGTGGCTTGCCAGGGGCTCTCGGTCTTTCGGCCGCAGACTGAAGGCTGCACTGTCGGCTTGCCCACCTTCCCCAGACGGGGTCTGGCTTCCTTGCTCCTCAGCTCGTAGATAGACCAATGTGGGGCTTCACCTTGTGATGGTGTGAGTCAACTCTCCTGGGAAACCCCCTCCGTATGTTAATCCATCCCGTGAGTCCTGGCCCTTCAGAGACCCTGACCCACGCAGCCACTGTCTTGTGAAGGCCACATCATGTCACAGATATGTTTTTAGTGCCTCTGAGCTGCTCATGAAACACAGACTTTCTTTTAAACCTCTGCCCACCCATGCCCCCTCCAGGTGTGGATTCAGAAATCACAAAACGAAGGCAGACTCTGAATTTGGAAAGTAGACTTTCTTATCCTCATGGATTAGATTTTTAAATTGTAAAATTAGAAAGAAAGGGATTTGGTTTTGATTAAACTTATTTCCTAGTGAAAGAGATGGCTGCGGCTGCGTCCCTGTGGCCAGCACCCCTTCTTCTTGTCTGTCGTGAGAGCGCCGTTCTGTGCAGCGCCCCCCCTTCATAGACATCCCCTCTGCCTCAAGTCCAGAGTTTCTTTTAAGGTACACTTGACATTTTAAACTGAAAATGACCTTTGGTTTGTTACAGACACGCAGACGTTAGTCCAGGCACGTGTTTGGATTAGAACCCAAGTTAGGTCTGAGTGGTGTGAGTTGAACACTTCAGTGTTCAGGGTCCAGCTTTGAGAAGACCCTGCTGGGGTCATGGCCTCCCATCAGGACTCACGCGTGCTTCAGCTCTGATTTTTTGGCTTTGTTTCGTCCTTTTCACCAACTCCATTTCCTCTGTCCCCAGCCCTGGCTGCCGTGGAGGAGGCTTGGCCAGGCAGGCAGAGGGCCTCGGGAGGCCACGGCACAGGGAGGCGGACTGAACAGGAAATGGTCACTCCACGTGCAGGTTTCTCTGGGATCCGTATCAGCTTTATTGTTTCCCCCTCTATGCTGCCTCTGAAGTTATTATCATCTCAGCATCCAGTTTTCCTCATCTTAGCCGATGATCTCTGAGTATTTTCTAAAGGCCCCACGCGTGTCCTTTAGACCCACTTGCTCTGGGCGTTCCCCCGGAAGCACTGCCGTGCTCACACTACGGACTCTGATCCAGCTCAGGTGTTTCCTTCCTGGACTGTAGCCTGCTCTCCTCCCGACTTTGTCACCTGCAACTCCCAGAGCCTGAGCCGGAGCCTTGGAGCCCTCCTGCAAGCTCATCCTCCGTCTCCTTGGCTGCCCCACCCAGTCTGTTCCTTATTTCACTTCCGCAGATTGTACAGATTTTTCTTTTGACCAGTTTCTATGTCTCAAATGCTCCTGAGACTGACCTTTGTTCTGCTCCCACTAGTCTCACTGTGATGCCCACGTGGCCTCCCACGTTATCTCTCGTCTCTCCTGTTCTGTGCCAGGGGACTTGTGCAGCTTGGCACGGAGGTGAAGAGGCTGGAGCTTGTATCCTGCAGAGTCTGAGTAGTGTCTGTGCCTTCCCAGGGTCCCCTTCTGTTCTCAGAAGCTCCTGACGCAGCTCCGGGGTCCCCTTCTGTTCTCTGAAGCCCCTGACACAGCTGTGGGTGCTCTGTCCTCCCCTGGGCATCCCTCAAATTGTGAAAATGTTTTCATACTCCTTTAGTTCAAAATACTTTTGAAATTCTCTTTTGAGTTTTGTTGTTTATTCATGGGTTATCTAAAAGTGTGCCTTTCGTTTTCAAATATTTGAGGTCTTTCTTGAAATATTTCTTTTATTGATTTCCAATGTAACTCCATGTGGACAAAGGGAATGCTTTGCATGGCTTGAATTTATTGCCTTTGCTTTGTGGTCTGTGTACCCCTGAAGAGAATGTAGACTCTGCTGTTGGTGGTGGAGCATCTGAGAAACGCATCACGTTGGTAAAGAGTGATCCTCAAGTCCTCCGCGTCCTTACGTGGTGTCTGTCCTTCCAGTATTGAGGGCAGCACTGAAATCTCTGACTATACCTCTAGCTTATCTCCTTTCCTTGTAATTCTATCAGCTTTTTGGTTTTGAAGCAATTTTATTTTGAGGCTTTTTTATTAGGTTAGGGTTATGATCTCTGCTCAATGAGTAGACACCTTTATTGTAATGCCATGGTGCTCTTTACTCCTGGGAGTATTTTTTGCTTTGAAATATACTTTGTCCAGTATTAATTCAGCCCTCTAGCTTTTCTTTTTAGTAGTGTTCAGATGGCTTATCTTCTAAAACTATTTAGGTCTTTGCGTTTGGAGTGCATTTCTTACAGGCTCTATTCAGCTGTGTCTTGATCTTTTATCCAGTTTGACTATTTCTGCCTTTTACTGTGTGTGTTTAGACCATTCATATTTAAATGATTATTAACGTGAGTATATTTAAAACTCTGTCTTGCTTATTTGTTTTCTATCTGCTCCATCCGATCTTACTTTTCTTTTTATTTTTGTGCTTTCTTTTGGCCCCATTGGATATTTTTTGTATTTCCATTTATCATCTTTTTTCTGTTTCTTAGGTGTGACTCTTTGTTTGGTTAAGGTTTAAAGTATAAATCTTTAACTGTGGCATTCTACCGTTAAGTGATATGACAGCGCTTAGTCTCACAATAGCGGACCTCCACGTCTCCTCTTCAGGCTGTGTGCTATTACTGCCGCGCATTTTACTTTTACGAGGTTATGATCTAAATGCTTGTTTTATGCCCCCAGATTCACATATTGAAAGCCTTACGCCCAGGATGATGGTGTTAGAGGTGGGACCACTGGGGGGTGATGAGGTCACAATGGAAGAGCCTCTTGAGAGGAATAATGCCCTCATAAAAGAGGCCTGAGGGCACTTGGTGGGGCAGCAAGAAGACACTGTCTGTGAGGAAGAGGCCCTCGCCAGACGCTGCTGGCACCTTGATCTTGGACTTCCAGCCTCCAGAACGGTGAGAAATGTCAGCCGTTTAGAAGCCACCCAGTTGATGGCATCTTGTGATAGCAGCCTGAGTGGACGAAGGCAGCATTTTTTCTAAATTTCACACTATGTCATTACTGACTTGGTTTAAACAGTTACCTCTTAAAGTTACTTAAATAATAAGAAAAAAGTGTATATTTTTGCCCATGTAGTTCCTCAGCAAACCTTTTCAACCTAGATTTTTTATCGCTAAAATTAGGTATTGGGTTATATGATCTTTGTGACCCCTGAGTAGGTCTCCCGTCCACAGACCGGATTGATATGGCGTGACACTCTGGAGGGGGCATGTCTGTGTATCTGCTTGCAGTTGTATAGAATGTATAGTTTACATTTTTGCATATAGTCTATGTTTTACAAATGTGCGGTATATGTAAATGTTAACAGTAAAGCAGTCTGATAATTATTGTGTGTACTGGATATGTAGCCGAGGATGATGGGGTACAGTGACCAAGGTTAGTGTCCCATCAACCAATGACAGGGCCAGCATCAAGCCCATCTTTAGATTCAGAGCCACAAGGCTTGCCTCTGGACCTGGCTCTGCCCGACAGCTTGGTGACGTCCTGTCAGGCGCCGGTGGCCTCCCTGCACTGGGCTTGCCTGGCTCTCATTTGGACTTGCTTGTCTGGGCCACCTGCTCACACCTTCTTATTTGTAGCCAAAGGCAAAATAGTTTGAGGTTATATTAGTCCATTTGACACTGCTGATAAAGACATAATTGAGACTGGGAAGAAAAGCAGATTTAATTGGACTGACAGTTCCACGTGGCTGGGGAGGCCCCACAATCATGGGGGAGGATGAAATGCACTTCTTACGTGGCGGCAGGGAAGAGAGAATGAGAGAGAAGCAAAAGCAGAAATCCCGATAAAACCATCGGATTTTGTGAAAGTTAGTCACTATCATGAGAACAGCACAGGAAAAATAGGCCCCTGTGGTTCAGTTACCTCCCGCTGGGTCTCTCCCACAACATATGGGAGTTTTGGGAGATATAATTCAAGTTGAGATTTGAGTGGGGACACAGCCACACCATATCAGAGGTCAATTTAAACATTTACTTGCACTGGTTAGGTGCTTACTGTGTCACAGTCACTATAAGTGCTTATGTAATCACAACCTTAGCAAGTGGATACCTTATTGACTCCCTATCACAGATAAGGAAACTGAGGCACAAGAAGTTAAAATGCCTGAACAAACCAAACAGTGGGTGAGTGGACACGCAACGCTTCGCACCTCACTGATCTGACTTCAGATTCTATCTTCAGTATGGTGCCCACTACTCACCCACAGAGCTGTATAAGGGCAGAAGAGAGACGTAAGTTCTGCTACCACCAGCAAGGACCAGGAAGCATCTCGAAGAAAAGGGGGGTAAGCTGTACAGAACCTTTCAGGGCAAATTCAAGAGCAGAAGCCACGTCTCTCTTACTGTGGACACCCAGGAACTGGAGAAAGGTTTCCTTCTCAGATTTTTTGACTAGAACTCAGTTCCAAATCAACATGTCAAAAAAGTTGCTTGTTTCTATGAGTGGCAATATATATTATATTTCTATTAGTGTGGCATTAATGCTTTTTTCCTTTTTTAGTCCCTGAGTGGTTTCAAATGTGTGTTTTCATGTACAATTTCTAGTTCTGAAAAGTGCGTCATTTCCAGATATTTCCTGACTGTCTCATCAATGCCCACATCTTAAATGTTAATTTCATTCCTAAGGAATCTACACTACCTTCCTTTTGGGAAATGTTCTGCAGATTCTAGCAAAGGCAGCAGCCGAACCGTGAATGTAAACTCCGCCACGCAGATACAGAAGCAGGCGACTTGCCGTTGCCACGTTACCTACTTTACATTCAAGTGACTTTTATAAGAGCCAAGAAAAATGTACTCCACGTAGTATTTATCTTTCTCTGCCATGCAGAGATGAGCTGTCTAGATGGTAAATTAAGACAATGAGAAAATAAGGGATTGGCTTCCAGATTTGTGGTTGCTGACAGAATTTTTTCAGCAGAAAGGGAAGGAAACTGAACGACGAAACTGGTGGGATATTGTTATTCTTACTGTAAAGCATCCAAGCCTGTCAGGCCTGGGACTTCCAAGTGCAATGCATTATGGTCTACAGTGTAAAACAAAAGATTCTGAACTCGAGTCAGCAATAGCTGGTTTATTCCCGGATTCACATGTGAGTAACTTACCTCTCACCGACAGTAGTCAAAATGAGAAGCCTGCTATGCTGCGGGTTTGTGGCTTATGGACTCCGAATGAGTACTGTGTTTATCTTCGTGGAATGACAAATAATTGAATTGGAAAAGCACGGCATACAGAATGGAACTACATACAAATCCACGAGAGTGTTTCTGGAGAAAATGAAGATTTCTGTGCCCTTGTCCCAGACTTTTTACTTCAGTGTCCATGGAAGACCCTGGAAGTTTGGCTTTTCCATCTCAGGCCTTGGTTGCAGGGTCTCAGGGCACGCTGCGGAGACTCTTCATCCTGTTGCCTGGAGGTGCTGACTGGCCATTTGCAGATGAGCTGCCTTCCCAACAACTGCCCGACCCTCAGCTGCCTGTGCCCTGGGTCTCCACGGCTGCCTTCCACTCATTTGACCGGCAAGACCCACATCTGGTAGAAGGACTCCCCTGGGCTGGGAGCCTGGTGCTTATTCTCGAACTCAGCAATCTGCAGTGCACCTGCCTCTGTTTCCAGCCTGGCCAATGATATTCTAAGCATGAATTATTAAATATGAAATGTAATATTTTGAGCATGCCCTGTTCAACTGAGGCCAAAATATCAACTGATCTGTTAGAACAGCAATCCGAAGAGGCTAAATTCAGATACTATCAAAAGCACTAATTAACATACTATGACACATGATCACTTCAGTGAGTTTTTATGTGCAGAAGCCATTGCTGTTTGTGGGAAATGGAAATGTCCAAGGGAATGTTGGACTTAGACAAATTTCTGATGAAATGCAGGGCACACTGCCTTGTTTGAACCAAGAAAGTTTCTGATGGTGTTGGGAAATACACTGGCCTGATTTATGTTCTCATAGTTCTTAGCCATCATAGAAACACTACGACGTTCAGAGGGCTTTATACTCAGGCTGCTATAAAAAATTATTCCATTTTTGTATTCAAGTCAATATGTTTTTTTGAAGTCTGAAATAGTATACAGTATAGAAAAGGGCAATGAAAACTGTCTCTTATTTTAGTAATAATCTTCTCTCCTGACAACTTATTGAGTATGTGGAGGGGAATGCAGGTTTTTAAAAACACTTCGATGTATTTATTTTATTAAAAGAAGTTAGAGACAGAGTCTCCCTATGTTGCCTGGGCTGGACTCTAACTCTCGGGCTCCTGCAACCTTCCCACCCCAGCCTCCTGAGGGTCTGGGACCACAGTGTGGGCCACCATACCCATCTATTACTTTGATGTTTTTAATCAAAATAAAATAATTTTGGCATAAGAATTGAAAAGGAAAGCCTGAAAATAAAGAAATAGAAGTATTGGCAGTTCATCTGCAGAATCACTGAATAGGCACATGTTCTAAATCATGTAGTGTGAGGGCTCCTTTCTTTGGGGTTTTAATGAACAAATGAACAGCCAGAGGCCCCAGTCCCATGGCACAGGTGCACCTGCACCCCATCCTCCACCTGAGGGTCTTCCCCATATCCCAAGTCAGTCCTCATTTCCACCCTCCAAGGTGGAAACTGTTCTAGTGTCTATATCAGCCTGGCTTTGTCCGTTCCGGATCGTGACATGAATGCCATTTGGCAAGTTTTCTTCTCTGCTTGGCACCTGCATAGTGATTTAGAAATTCCTCCGTAATGTGGCACGAGTTTTATTTCCTTCATTTACATCATGGAGGCGTTTTCCCCCACGTGGGAGAAACACAGTTTACCAGCCCCTTGAGGATCTTTTGGTGTTTCTAGTTTTTGGTGATTACAAATAAAGCTGCCATAAAAATTCTCATACAGCTGTTTCTGTGCACACATGTTCTGGCTTCTCTGATTGGAGATACTGGAGTGCGGTTGCTGAGGGCAGAGTGTTCAACCGCAGCATAACTGCCCCTCAGTGGTGCAAGGCGTTGCATTGCTTGACACGCCCCAGCAAGGTACGAGAGTCCCAGTGCCATAATGTCAGTTACATTTCATTTTTTTAGGCTCTTTAATTTTAATGTTGAGGTGGATGTGGAGTGGTATTTAAATTGTGGTTTTCATTTGCGTTTCTTTTGTAATGAATGATATTGAATATACACTTTACCGTATACTTATATGCCTATTTTTAATTGGGTTCTTTTCAAAGGTATAGAGTTGTAGAAGTTTTTTTGGTATTCTTAGCCCTACACAGCTGTCAGGATATACGTATTGCAGTATTTCCCCTAATCTATTGGTATCATCATGGCATCCTTGAATGAACAGAAGTTTTACATTTTTATGAAATGTAGTTTTTAATTAAGATTAGATTTGTTTAATGCTTTCTGTGTCCTAAGAAACCTTTGCTAACCCAGAGACTGAGAAAATACTCTTCTATCTTTCCTTCTAGGGTGTTTGTGGTTTTTATTTTTGTTTTTTTTAGATCTGTGACCCATTGCTACATAACAGTATTAGCAAAATCGTCCTGGCTTAAAACCACCCTCTTTATCTCACAGCTCCTGTGGGTCAAGAGTCAGGGTGTGGGGGAGCACAGCGGGCATCATATTGTAAACTGTAAGCTTATATACCCTGCGTGCCACTGGAATTTTAGTTATTCAAGGGAAGAATTGTTTTTCATTTTTATTATTATTAGCCTAATCATTGGTGTAGATCAGATGCTCAGTGAATGCTGGTGAAATAAATCAATCCATATTCTTGTGTGTTAAAACCAGTTATTTCTAATGAGTTACTTATTTTGATATTGCCTAGAAAGCAGAGTATTTTTCATCCAAGATTATTTAGATCATCGTGGAGGTAAAAATGTGCATCTACCACACAGAATTCTAGAAAACCAAATCTATGTAGTAAATTTACTTTTAAAACATTTAAAATGATAAATCACCAGAAGACAAGCAAATTTTATGCATAAAATAGGCTGTAACATAGCCTAGGAGGTTATTAATGCACCGGCAGGGAAAGTGCCGCCGATCCCCTTTTACAGTCGCGCATGGAGAGCGCGGAGGCGGCGTGCGGTCATTGCTGGGGCTGAAGCAGAAGATCCCGGTGGCACAGAAGCCACACAGGGGCCGTATTTGTTTTGCGGCTCCAAAGGTTTGGGATCTGTAGTACAGAAATGTTTATAGTTTTAAGTATGCACCACACTTCAGTATTTTCATTTGGTTATCGTTTATGCCATTTTAATATCTAAAATTGCATTTTGCCAGCAATGATTTATATAAAAAGTACCGGAGTTGAAAAGCAGGGCTCTGAACCGTGGCGCATCTGAGATTTGCTGGCAAAGCACTGACAGGCATCTTTGCTCGTATTTTCTCAGTCAGAGGACTTGCCCCTGCTGATTCGTCCTCGTCTTCTTGCATAAACTATCAAGCTTTCCCTTAGAGCGTGGTAGGCACTGTGGCTGTCTGCAGCTCCATCCCACCCAGCTGCTGAGTCTTTCCAGACCCTGAGGCTGAAGGGAACATGGGCTGGGCATGAGTTGGGCACGAACTAGAAGTCGGGCATAACCACACGGTTCCAGCCTCAGATCTGCGTTGTGCTGTTGGGTTTCTAGAGTTGCTTTGACTGGGGACACGCATTCGATGTGCTGTTACTTCATTTCCTCAGATAATCATGACTCGTCAGTGTGTTTGTTCGCACTAAATTTTAGCAGAACTAGAACGACAGCACGCTAGAAAAAGTGACGAAAAGATTACAAAGAATAGTGACATTTTACAGATGAAACATCTGCCATTTAGAGGAGTCAGGAATTGTAAAATGCCATAGACATAATTTGTGGCAAACTTTAGAGCAAAATCAGGTCTCCGCCCTCAGCCGGCAACGTCTCCCTCTCTCCATCCTGCCTCCTCAGGACACAACGCAGTCTGAACGTGTGAGCAGTGACGTCCCCTGCATTTGTGGGAATATTTTCAGTTTGTTCGGGGAGAAGAGAACCTTCAGTATCACCTTCAGCATGTTATGCTCTTCTAGCAAGTTGCAATGTTCACATAAAGTCAGTATCGATTTAGCCTTCAAAGCAGTCCTACAAAGAAGGTGTTATCATTCGCATACAAAGGAGACTGAGATTTAAAGTGCATGACTTGACCCCTGGCCACTCACCTACTAAATGGCAGAGAAGGTTCTGAAGCAGAAATCCTGCATCCAAGACCAGAAATCCTCCTGCTGTAGAACAGCCGATCTGTATGTTTTGGCCTTTCCATTTTATTATCATATTTATTCATGCTTTTGTGGCACTTCATTTCTTATTTATATTCTAAGATGTGTCAGAAAGATTCGATGAAAATTTGGCCTAGAATATTTTATATTGCTCTTCTTTTCTAAAGATAAAAATGGTGCCATGCCTTCCTCCTGGCACCTGTTTAGCACACCCTGACCTGTGCACTAAACAGGAAAGAACAGCTCACAGATTGGCAGGGAGATGGTACACAGCCCAGCTGGCAGTGAGGGGTTGGAGGCTCCCTAGAGCAGAAGCCACATCAGGACGGCCAGGACTGTGGTGCTGTCTGAGAACAGTTCCTTGAGCACATGTAATCCTGGTGGGTGCTGCTGTTCCACAGTGCTCAGGTCTCTCTGATGGTGTTCCCACCAGGCCCCTCCCACCTCCCTGCATTCACACACACACACACACACACACACACACACACACACACACCCACACCCCGGGTGGGTCCTCCCCAAATAACACACAGAGCACCTGTAAGCAGCGGTTAACTGCCTTTCAAAACAGCATCTGCCGCTGCAAAACTCAGGTTCATGTCATGAGGATGTCAATGAAGGGTGATTATTTTAGCCTCAACTGAGAGAAAGTATTTTAAACCAGTTAAAAATCCTCAATTACAGATGACATGCATGGAAATACAATTCTTTTTACATAGATGGTAATAAAATTCCACCAGCAGTGTTTAAACATTAGATAGTAGAAGATGGTGAGGGGTAATTGCATCACAGTCAGTTGGGTTCCGGGGAGGCAGTGAATGATTTAGAGCAAGCCCTTCCTTCAGTGGAACCTGGCATGAATCTTGCCTTTACCTCTTACTGACTGTATGGCCTTGGACAAGTTACTTCACCTCTTTTATTGCTGGTATCATCAGTGAAATATTACTAAGTAAATTAATTGGAGAAAGGTTTATGAAGGAGCTACTGCGGGGTGTAAGTCTGTTAAATAGATATCATTTGTCCAGCACAGCTGTACTCCATGTCCTCTGCGTTCAGGCATTGCGCTGGGAGTGAGGGCTGCAGTGGGCACAGGCTGAAAGTCCTCGTGGAGCTGGCATTTCAGTGCATTGTGTTTGTGCAGTGGGGGAGATGAACAACATTAAAATGAGTGGTCAGTTATGTGCTATGAAAAGGCCACAGGGTCTATGGCTAAATGAAGGAAGTGGGGGCAGCTGGTGCAGGTGGGGCCTGTGACTCCGAACGTGTGGTCAGGGTGGGCTGCGTAACTGCCAGCTGGCAGGATGATGAGAACACAGGCCACAGCCTTGATGCTTGGAGCAGCAAGATGAACACTGGGGCAGCAGGTGAGCAGAAGACCTCCTGAGTGGCAGGGGGCAGTGGGGCGCGGACCCCGGACGCCTTTCTGTATGCGGCTTCTCTGCATGGGACGAAAGCCATGGGAGGCTTTTGAGTAGATGGCTGAGAAAAATCTGGCTTCTAAGACATGGGTTTGCAGATGGCACTGTTTTTGTAAATAAAGTTTTATCAGCATGCAGGCATTTGTGTAAGTGTCAACCGTGACTGCGTTCAGGATAGCCGCAGTGGAGTTGAGTAGTCATGATGCAGCCACGTGGCCTTCAAAGCCAGAATCATCCTTACTCTCCGGCTGCTAATGAGACACTTTTTTTTTTTTTAGATGGAGTCTAGCTCTTGTCACCCAGGCTGGAATGCAATGGTGCGATCTCGGCTCACTGCAGCCTCCACCTCCTGAGTTCAAGCAATGCTCTTGCCTCAGCCTCCCAAGGAGCTGGGTCTACAGGTGCCCACCACTGTGCCTGGCTAATTTTTCTTTTTCTTTCTTTTTTTTGTATTTTTAGTAAGGCGGAGTTTCACCATGTTGAGCAGGCTAGTCTCAAACTCCTGACCTCAGATGATCCATCCCCCTTGGCCTCCCAAAGTGCTGGGTCTTCCTCTTGTTTTAGGAGAACCGCTAAGGTTGTTGTGTTGAGAAAAATCTCTAGAGGAAGAGGGTGGACATAGAGACCAACTAGGAGGTGACCGCGATCAATCGAGAGAGATGGTGGTAAGTTCTGTGAAAAACAGCCCAGATAAGGGGGGCCAGTGAGGGTGGACATGGGGTCTCTTTGTGTCTAAGTTACGTAATGAGGTGATTAGAGCCTTGCACATTAGCTGTAGGGGTGGTAGAAGTCAGTTTGTTGACTGTAGTGGTTTAGTCCAAATGAAATAATGATTTATTTTTATAAAGTGGGCTCATTCACCTTTACAAATAGCATGAATGGACATGCTAGCCCAATTGCCTTTGGAATTTTGTAATATTTTTCCTCATTCATTTTTTCTTAGAAGAGTTTATTTTCCTTATTTATTTTAATTTATGCCCACATAAAAATAACTCAAAATGGCCAGACACAGTGGCTCACACCTGGAAACCCTCCACTTTGAGACACCTAGGCAGGCAGACTGCTTGAGTCCAGGAGTTCAAGACCAGCTGGTCTTGTAAGACCTCCTCTCTACAAATATTAGCCAGGCATGGTGGCACATGCCTGTGATCCTAGCTACTGGGGATGCTGAGGTAGGAGGATTACTTGAGCCTGGGAGGTCAAGGCTGCAAGTGAGCTGTGATTGAGTCACTGCACTCCAGCCTGGGCAACAGAGTGAGACCTTGTCTTAAAATTAAATAAGGCCAGGTGTGCTGGCTCAAACCTATAATCCCAGCATTTGGGAAGCTGAAGTAGGTGGATCACTTGAGGCCAACAGTTCAAGAACAGCCTGGAAAACATGGTGGAACCCTGTCTCTACTAAAAATACAAAAATTAGCCAAGTGTGGTGGCACGTGCCTACAATCTTGGGTATTCAGGTGGCTGAGGCAGGAGAATTGCTTGAACCCAGGAGGCAGAGGTTGCAATGAACTGAGATTGTGCCACAGCACTCCAGCCTGGGTGATAGAATGATACCCTGTCTCAAAAAAAAGATAAATAAAATACAATAAAAATAAAAATAGGCCAGGCACGGTGGCTCATGCTTGTAATCCCAGCACTTTGGGAGGCTGAGATGGGTAGATCACAAGGTTGGGAGATCAAGACCATCGTAGCCAACATGGTGAAACCCTGTCTCTACTAAAAAATATTAAAAAATAGCTGGGTTTGGTGGCATTTGCCTGTAATTCCAGCTACTCAGGAGGCTGAGGCAGGAGAATTGCTTGCATCCGGGAGGTGGAGGTTGCAGTGAGTGGAGATCACACCACTGCACTCTAGCCTGGGTGACGGAGCAAGACTCCATCTCAAAAAATAAAATAAAATAAATAAATACATAAAGGAGAATAAAAATAACTCAGAATGACCCTCAAACATTAAGTGGATCTGTGGGCATGGTACCCAGACTACCGTTTCACCCCCAGTGGACAGGAGTGCCTGGAGTCATCAGCCTTCTTGTTGATGCTACATGTGTTCTTTTAGAATCATAAAAAGTAACTGAAGATTCTTACAATGAGATCTGCAGCTTTTCTGAAAGTTAAACAAATTCTTTTTAAAGAGCAGTTTTAGGTTCGCAGCAATATTGTGAGGAAGGTATGGAGATTTCCCATGTCCCCTCTGGCCCGCTGTCCACATCTTCCATCAGAGTGGTACACTTGTTACCATTACCACTGCTGATAGACCTAGGCTGACACATCTTTATCACCAAAGTCCACAGAGTTTGCCAGCGTTCACTCATGGTGGTGTGCCTTCTATGGGTTCTGACAGGTGTATAATGGCAGCATCCACCATGACAGCATCATAATGTATGTTCTTTACATACTGTAGTTCCACTGCCTTGAGAATCTGCCTATTCATCCCTCTCTCCTTCCTAACTCCTGGCAACCACTAATTTGTTTACTGTCTCCATAGTGTTGCCTTTTCCAGGAGATCATAGAGTTGGAATCACACAGCAGGCAGCCTATTTAGATTGGTGCCTTTCTCTGGAAGCCTGTGTTTAATCTTCCTCCATGTCTTTTCATGGCTTGCTTGCTCACTTCTGTTTAGTGTTGTATAACAGTCAATTGTCTGGATGCACCACTGTTTTATTTATTAGTTCACCTACCGAAGGACATCTTTGTAGCTTTCACATTTTGGCAATTATGAATAAAGCTGCTGTAAACATCTGTGTGCAGTTTTTTTCTGTGGTCAACAATTTTCAGCTTCTTTTGGTAAACTAAGGAGTACAGTTGCTGAATCACATGGTAAGCATATGTTTAGTTTTGTGAGAAACTGCCAAATTGTCTTCCAAAAAGGCTGCGCCATTTTGCATTCCCACCAGCAATGAATGGGAGTTCCTGTTGCTCCGCATCCTCACCAGCATTTGGTGTTGTCCATGATCTGGACTCTAACCATTCTCATAGGTGTGCAAAGTGTCTCATTGTTGTTTAAATGTGCATTTTCCTGATGCATATGATCTGGAGCATTTTTATATGCTTATTGGCCATTGGTATGTCCACTTTGATGAGGCATCTGTTGAAGTTTTTGGCCCAATTTTTAATCGGGTTATTTTCTTTTACATATATTAGCAGTTCTTTATCGGATTGTCTTTTGCAATTATTTTCTCCCAGTTTGTGGCTTGTCTTCTCATTCATTTGACATTATCTTTTTTCAGAGAAGAAGTTTTTAATTTCAGTGAAGTCCTGATTATCAATTATTCTTTCATAGATCATGGCTTCTTTTGTTGTAGCTAAAAAGTCATTGCCATATCCAAGATTATCTGGGTTTTCTTCTGTGTTATCTTCCAGGAATTACACAGCTTTGCATTTTGCTGTTAGGTTTGTGATCAGTTCTAAGTTAACTTTTGTGTGAAGTGTGTAAGGTCTATTTCTAGATTCATTTTTTTTGCATGTGTATGTCCAGTTGTTCTGTAGCACCATTTGTTGAAAGACTATTTTCTTCATTGTATTATCTTTGCTCCTCTGAGTCAAAGATCCATTGGCTGTATTTATGTGGGCCTATTTCTGGGCTCCCTATTCTGTCCCATTGCTCTGTAGGTCTCTTCTTTTTTCAACATCGCACTTTCTTGATTATTATAGATTCATAGTAAGTCTTGAAGTAGGGAAATGTTACCCTTTTAACTTTGTTCTTCTCTTTCAATACTGAGTTAGCTATTCTCAGTATATGAAATATTAAATATTTCTATGTATATATGAAAGATATTTTGCTTTTCATATATACAGTGGGATGTTTCAATACATGCATATACTGTATAATGATCAAATCAGGGTAATTAGCATATCAGTCACTTCAAATCTTTCTGATTTCCTGGTGTTGGTAAAATTCAAAATCCTCTCTTCTAGCTGTTTGAAAAATACAATGAATTATTGTTTATTTTAGATTTTTTTGCCTTTCTATATAAGCTTCAGAATCATTTTGTTGATATACACAAAAAATTGGCTGCAATTTTGATTGGGATTGCAATGAAGCTATAGATCCAATTGGGAAGGACTGACACCTTGACGGTGTTGTCTTCCTGTCCATGGACATGGAATAGATCTCCATTTATTTGGTTCCTCTTCCATAGCCTTCATTAGAGTTTTGTCATTTTACTCATATATATATATAGTATTTATTTCACTAGATTTATACCTATTTCATTTTTTGGGTGCTAATGTAAATGATACTATGTTTTTAATTTCAAATTCCACGTCTTTATTGCTGGTATATAGGAAAGTGATTAACTTTTGTATATTAACCTTGAATTCTATAGCCCTGCTAAAACCACTGTTTGTTCCAGAAGGATTTTTTTAGGGGGGTAAGTAAATTCTTTCAAATATTCTATGTAGACAATCATGTCATCTGCAAACAAAGGCAATCTTAATTTCTTCTTTACCAATCTGTATATGTTTTATTTCCTTTTCTTATCTTATTGCATTAGCTAAGAATTCCAGTACAATGTTGAAAAGCAGTGTTGAAGGGAGACATCCTTGCTTTATTCCTGATCTTAGTGGGAGAGCTTTAAATTTCTCACCTTTAAGTGTGATGTTAGATGTAGATTTTTGGTAGATATCTTTATGAAATTGAAGAAGTTTCCCTCTGTTTTTAGTTTACCAATAATTGTTATTATGAATGGGCGTTGTATTTGTCAAATGATTTTCTGCATCTATTGATGTTTTTTAGTCTATTGATGGGATAGATTACATCAATTGATTTTAAAATGTTGAATCAGCCTTGCATACCGGGGAGAAATCCCACCTGGTCAAGGTGTATAATTTCTTTTGTACATTGCTGGAGCCAACTTGTTAATATTTTATTGAGGATTTTGGTGTCTGTGTACATGAGAAATGTTAGTCTCTACCCTGTTTTTTTTTTTTCATTGTACTATCCTTTGTTTTTTTTCTTTTATATTAGAGTAATACTGGCCTCATAGAATGAGTTTAGAAGCATTCTTTCTGTTTCTATGCTTTGAAGGAGATTATAGAGAATTGGAGTCATTTCTTATTTAAATTTCTAGTATAATTCACCAGTGAACCCATCTGGGCCTGGTGATTCAGTTTTGAACAGTTATTAATTATTGATTCAGTTTGAGATATAGTCTTATTTAGATTGTTTCTTCTTGTGTGAGTTTTGGCATATTGTGTCTTTCAAGGAATTAGTCCATTTTGTGTAGGTTATTACATTTATGGGCATAAAGTTGTGCATAGAATTCCTTTTTTATCTTTCTTATAAGATCTGTACTTGTATCCCTTCCTTCATTTCTGATATTAGTAATTTGTGTCCTCTCTCTTTTTTTCTTGGCTATCTCCCCACTTTCACTTGTCAGAACATAGCTAAGAGCTAGATTATTAAGTAAAAATTGTCTCTAACAAACTAAGCTGGGACTGTGAGTTCGCTCCAGTAGTTTGAGTTTTACATAAGCCAGAACTCCTAGTACAGTTATTGTTGATTAGAAACATGGCCAGACAACTAGAGATATTATAAAGTTTCTTTCATAAAATTAATCTCATTTTGTGGTAGCTCCTCAACCAGGGCATCCATGCTAAGCTTTGGGTGAGCTGTGGAACCCTTCCATGATGGGTTTGAGGGTATAGAGGTAGAAGGGGTTTGTGTCCTATTTCTCATCTGGAAACTGGAGAAGAGATGGCCTCAGGTATGCTCAGTGGCATGAAGAGGGTGGCTTCAGTGGTTTAGAATCTCCAGCCAGGCAAGTCTGAGGAGACTGTGGATACACGTCTGCCCTATCCTCAGTGTCCCAGCTCTCCCTGAGCTCCTGCGGGCCCAGGAAAATTCAAAAGGGAAGCAGAAGGGAGCACCCATGAAGGCTGGCAGTGAGTCGGCTTCCTGTGGCAGCTAGAGTCCAGGTTCTCTCGGCACAGCTGTCACAGATAGGGCTGCCATGAATGCTCCTGTACACAGGTATTTTGTGAACAGAAGTTGTCTCTCCTCTGGGGCAAATGTCTAGGTATCCAGTTGCTGGGTTGTTGGGCAGTTGCTTCTTTCATTTTATTGGAAACACAACTGTTTTCAGAGTGACCGTACCCTCTTAGATTCCCACCAAGTATGTGCGAGCGATTTATTTCTTCTCACTGTTTTCTATTTGAGCCAGAGATAGGTGTGTCTGATAGAAACCTCATTGTGGCTTTGATCTGCGTTTCTTTAATGGCTGGCGAGGCTGAACATCTTTAATATGCTTACTTGTCATCTGTGTAAACCTCTTGGTGGCCTACAGATTATCTGTTCATATCTCTTACATATTTTCTTCCCTTTTTCTAATTGCACTGTTTGTTGTTTTCCTGATGAGTTTTGAGAGTCGTTTCATATATATATACACACATATAATTACTATATATCATACAATTTATATATTTGTGTATTATATAAAGTATGTAGTCTAGATACTAGTCTTTTGTCAGATAATTGGCTTGAAAATATGTTCTCCTTTTCATCTTCTTTTTTCACCTTTTTATTCTCTTAACAAGGTCTTTCACAGAGCAAAAGTTTTTTATTTTTATTTTTCGGAGACAGGGTCTCACTCACTTTCGCTCTGTGAAAGCACAGTGGTGTGATCTCAGCTCAGTGCAGTCTCTGCCTCCTCAGTACCAGGGTTTATAGACTCCACCATGTTGCGCTAATTATTGTATTTTTACGTAGAGATGGGGTCTCACCACCTCAAACTCCTGGGCTCAAGCACTCCACCTGCTTCAGCCTCCCGAAGTGCTGGGATTACAGGCGTAAGCCACCAGGCCCGGCTGGATGAGGTATAATTTATCAGCTTTTCTTTTCATAGATTCTTCTTTGATGCAAAGTCTGAGAACTCTGCCTAACCCTAGATCCCATGGATGTTTGCCTATTTGTTTTTCTAAAAGTTTTATAATTTCTTTTATACCTTTATCAAATATCAGTTGGGCATATTTGTGTGGGTCTGTTTCTTCATTCTCTGTCCTGTCTCATGCTCCGTGTCTCGTCTGTTCACCCAGTGCCATACTCTCTCGATTAGTGCTGCTGTATAGTCAGCTATACTGTGAGGTAGTAATTCCTCTCATTATATTCTTGTTTGTCAAGTTTTAGCTATGTTTGGGCTTGTGCCATTCGAGATAAATATTAGAATAAGCTTGTCTGTGTCTACAAAAATTCTTTTTGGGATTTAGGTAAAAATTGCATTAACCTTATAGATAAATCTGGGAGAGAATTTACATTTTTACTACGTTGAGTCTTCTAGTCCATGGAGCATGGTTCGTCTTTCCATTTATTTTGACATTTAATTTTATTTATCAGCATTTTGTATCAACATTTTATAATTGTCAGCATGCATATACTATAGACTTTTTTTAAAGAGTTATACTAGATACATAATTTTCTTTAGAATGATTGTAAATTAAAGTTGGTTTCCACATGATCATTGTTAGTATATAAAAATTAGACTGATTTGGGCCTGGTGTGGTGGCTCACACCTGTAATCCCAGCACTCTGGGAGGCCAAAGTAGGTGGATCACTTGAGGCCAGGAGTTTGAGACCATCCTGGCCAACCCCATCTCTGCTAAAAATACCAAAGCTAGCCAGGTGTGGTGGTGCCTGTGGTCTCAGCTACTCGGGAGGCTGAGGTAAGAGGACCACTTGAACTGGAGAGGCAGAGGTTGCAGTGAGCTGAGATCCCGCTACTGCACTCCAGGCTGGGTGACAAAGCAAGACTCAATCTCAAAAACAAAAAAAAACAAAAAAACAAAAAAAAAGAAGAGAAAAAGAAGTTGAGACTGATTTTGTGTGATGATATTATATCCTGCAACTTTGATGAATTTACTTATTAGTTTTAAGAAGTTTTTTCGGTTTTGTTTTTTTATAAATTTCTTGGGATTTTCTCCGTAAATAAGCATGCCATCTGCAAATAGGGACAGTTTGTTTCCTCCCCAGAATCTGTCCTCCTCTTGCTAGATCCTAGAGCAGTATGTGGACTGAGGGTGTGAGAGTAGACGTGTCCTCATTATACCCAAACTTAGGGGAGAGCATCCAGTCATCACCGTTAAGTGTGACATTACTTGTATTTCTTTGATGCTGTTTATCAAGTTGAGGCAATGCTCCGCTCATGCTGAATTGCTGAGTTTATCATAAATATGTGTTGCCTTTTTCAAATACTTTTCTGCACCAATTGATATCATATAATTTTTCTTCTTTAGCTTATTGATGTGGTCAACTGTGATATTTTGATGCTGTATAATATAATATGTCAATATTTGAAATCTGCATGACTCAGTAAACCAATGTTTTCTATATGATTAATGCATGTTGTTACAAAATCATTCATTGGTGAAAATCTATTCAAAGTAAACTAAGAGATTTTAATGCTTCAAAATGCAAACAATTTATTGACAAGGTTTCAAATTTCACAACTCACATAACCTTTAGAAAATATATACTCATCATGTTTTGAAGTAGTATTAAGAAAACAATATTCACAATTATCTGAAACTACTATTAAAAATAATTCTTCCTTTCCCAACTTCATGCCTTCAACCCACACAACAGATTGCAACAGACTGAATGCTGAGCAGATGTGAGGATCCAGCTGTCTTCTCTTAGGTTAGACATTAATGAGATATGAAAAAATATAAAACCATGACATTCATCTCACCAAGTTTGTTTTTGTTTTGGAAAATATAATTACTTTTAAAAATAAGTTATGTTAAAAGCTAATGGATTTATCATTAAACTCATAAATACATATTTTTAAAACTTTTTATTTTGAATTTTGAATTTGCCAAGTATTGATGGAAATGACCCACATGAGTAAAAGCCCTTTGGAAATAATTTAAGAGCATGAAGGGGTATTAAGACGACAGCTTTTAAGAGCTGCTGTCCTGTGACGGGTTTTATTTTATTCTGGTTTTGAATAGTTCCTTGTACTCAGTTTGCGAAGACATTTCTCTGGAACTTTGCCTATTTGCTGAGTTTTCAAGTTTATTGCTGTAAAGTTGTTCATTGCATTTTCTTATCATTTTTTGCTTAACTTTTGTAATTTTAAAAATTTTGATATTATTAGAAATTTATAGAAAAAACAAAATAATATATCAAATATTATATATATTTTATCCAGATTAAATAATTATTTATACATGTAAATAAAATAATTTTCTTTATTGAGTTATTTGTTCATCTTACTTCTCATTCTTCCTACATGTAGCTGACTTGCACCTCCACTCTGGTTAGGCCATGCTGAGGCGCTCTGTGAGTCTAAAATACACATGAGACTTTGAAGACATACAAAAGACATGTTTTCTCAATAATAATTTTTATCTTGATTATGTATTGAAATATTTTTGTGTACTGAATAAATTCAAATATCAAATTACTTATTAAAATATGGCTACTGGAAAATTTAAGATTATACATATGGCTTGCATAATGTTTTTGTTAGATTGTGTATATTATAAATTTAGTTTTCAAACTGCTTAAGAGTTGAAATATGATTCCCTTTATGCCTAAGCATTCCCTAAGACCTGGTACACCCCTTACATAAATGGAGGAGAGTTCCAAAGTCAGGAAATGTAAGAATACCAGGCTGTTCTCTCTTTATCTACTCTACACTTCACTTCCAGTTTTGACACTTAAAAATGCTTTGTCACTATTTTTCTACTTCAGGATGGTGCATTTCATTTAGTTATTTTATCTTAGTCTCTTGGAATAAATTCTGAGCCTTTCTGTCTTCCTTGACCTTGACATTTTAAAAAAGTGCGGGTCAATTCTTTTGTGAAATTTTTCTCCTTTGACTTTTTTGATATGTTCTTATGATTAGATTTTTTGGGGGCCAGAAATGCCATAGAAACAAAGTCGTATTTTTCTTAATATCAGCAGTTAAATGATATTGGTTTGTTTCAACTAGTTTGTTTAATAATTGGCTTAGATACTGCTTATCAGATTCCCCTAATATAAAGTCAATATTTTCTTTATAAAATTAAGAAGTGGTTTTTGGCTAGATGCTTTGAAATGATATAAATATGCTATTTATCATTAAACTTTTAACTACCAATTTGATGATTCATTGATAAACTGGCATTTTTGTATATACATTTTTACCTCCTTAAACCCACTTTTAAAATAAATTATGAGATATATTAGATAATACAGTATGAAACTGTCATCCTCAGGAATTCTACAAATATCTAAAATCTACAGCTTTTTATTATAAAAAGTTTTGAAGGAGGAGCAGTGGACCCATGTAACAGTTTGTTTTCAGAAATCGTGAAATTGTTCCCTTAATATTACATTTTGTTCCCTATTTGTCTGGAGGAGGAGAAAACCTAGCAATAGTCATTCATTAAGAAAATAATCAATCTTTATTAAGTGATATGTTAAGATTTATCATCATGATTTATCACTTAAGAATTTTTTAGGTCTCAAGATTTGCTTGATTTATGCCTACTTCTTAGAGTATAAAATTCGTTAAGTACTTTTTTCTTTTCCATTTGCCAGATTTGCTTATGAATGCAACTAATAGAGGTTACCAGGGCCATCAGTCCTTTTGCTGAAAATTTTCTAGTCATCTCTCAGTTAGGCCAAGCTTTTCTTCTATTAGATCCCTCAAAAAGAGTTCGTGGTTAGAGAACACCGGAGTTCCTGCATGTTAAAGCTATTTTCCTATGGCCTCATGCCTGAAGGCCAGGCGGGCTGGCTCTGCAATTTTCAGCACACATTTTCTTATCAGTGTGTCCAACAGTGATGCTGCCTGCCCTGCATGCTGTGCTTGACACAGTTGAATTCCTCTGCAGCTCATCCGATCCTACCTGGAGGATTATCACTGAAGTCACATTGTTTCATTGACACACGGCTCAGAGTAGATCATTGTGGGTCAGAATATAGATTTGTATTCTCTTTTATTAATCTGGAAATTTTTATTAGGTTATAGTTTTAAATATTGGCTTTTTCCACTGTTTATTTTTACCATCTTCAGGGAATCTTGTTGTATGTATGTTATTTCTTATTTGCCTCTCAATTCATTTTACTGTTTTTCTTGCCCTTTTTATGTCTTTTTAACTTCATTTCTATTTTAGGGGTTTTTCTTCCTTGCCTTTCCTTATTGCTCATTATTATATTTTTATTTGAGTCTGCTTTTCCTCGTTCACCTTGTAATTCATCATAAATTCTGAGGGAGGCTTATTTTAGATAGCAAAAAATCAATTACATTGAAGGCTAGAATAAACATTTCTTGTGATGCTGCAAAATGATGTTCATGTCCAAGGCACTCTTTCTGGAGAGTTTAATTGAGCAGATACACCAATAAAATGAGGGTTCTGTGAACAGAGAAAGCACAGAATCTAGGAAATAACTAATCCAACCCAGGAGAGTAATGGAAGCAAATATCAGGCCTCAGCTGTGTCTCAGGGTTAGAAAATAACAGGCCCAGGTTCATGCAGGTAGACAGAAAATTTTGGGCTTAAAAGAGATTCTATTCAATAAGAGCAATATTGAGAAGATAGAAAATCTTCAAGATAGGAGAAAAATATTTGTTTCATTAATAAGAAATCAAAGGAAAATTAGTTTAAGAAAACCAAAGAAAGTGTGATCTCAATGTGAAAGAAGTCAATATGGTATTAAACATTGTGATTGTAAGCAAGTTATATGGTGTGAGGCAAGGGTGCATTTCAGCAGGGTGCCAGGAGTTACGTGATTTTGTTACCTAAATAATCATTCTAGGGGCCATAGAGAAAGAAGAGCAATCCTAGCATGTTACTTGACTGCATGATGAATAATTTTACACAAGAAAAAGCAAGTAATTGCTGACTGTTGATTTTGAGTTTCTTTATACCGTTCATAGGAAAGGATAGAAAACCTGCTTGTAGCTGTAGAAAACCACCTAAATGTTAGCAGCTCTGTCCATTTAAAATTTGGCTAAAAGATGTGAGAAGTAAAGGTGGGTTGCTTGATGTTGGGAGATAGCATTGCTGATGGACTCATTGTTCAGAGAGAGGAGTCTATGTAGGTTAATGGAAGAAAATAGTAAAAATCATAATATAATTGTGTAGCCCTGGGAATACGAAGTCCACAGGGGTTATTGTGGCTGAGGTAATCTCTCTTCTTTCACAAGAGGGAGTCAACAGACAAAAGCTTGTTTTTAAAAATTATTTCACGCCCACCTGTGGACAGGCTCCAAGCTGGTTTTAATCAGTTCAGGAACAGCACCCAGCATGGTCAGCCTTAGAGCTGACATCGCCTCTTTGGGGCAGGCTTGTGAGTGGGGAGGGCTGGGATGAAAGATTGTTGATTTGGGGTATGAGTTCTTTGAACTGCTTAGATTCAGATGTGAATCGTGTTATTTGTTAAGTTATTTTTGTAGTAAGGGATGGTGGTGGATGTCTAACATGATTTGCAGAGCAAGAAGGAAGTGATGTAGTTGGGACAGTAGGCAAAATGAAACACTGACAGAGACAGCTGATTGCCGGAGCTCTACCTGGAATCACTATTTCCTGTCAACATGAAATAGAATGTTATGGCTGGGTCAGTTGCCTATCCTTGGTCCAATTAACTGTGGACAAGTGACAGCTGAGTTGCTACCCAGGGGGTTAGGGCAAAGGGGGAGATCCCTCGATGAAGGTTTTGGAGGTCCTGTCCTTATCAGCAGTAGACAGAAGGGTCTGGGATGCTATGGTGAGGCTGTCAGCAGACTGGGGGCTGTGCAATGAAAACAATTCCAAAGCTCCGTACATCTTAGTACAAAATGGAAAGCATGTAAACCACGAAAGGACAGTGTACATCCCATCCAGTTGTGAACTATGCCCTAAGCTATTGCTTATTAATAAGGGACAAGAATGTCAACTCTTTCTAATAAATAGAGGATATTCAAATTTGTCTCCAAAATAAGATCTTTCTTAAGCTGAGCTATGTTTCTTTCATTAAGGTAAAACAGGGTAAGTGCTAGAAACTATATGGTCTACACATTTATTTGGTAGCCTGTAATGTGTGTATTTCCATGCAATTTCATCTTAGGAGTAATGTCATTTACTGTGTGTACTAAAGAACAAAAGATCTTGATATTACTGCATATTGTTAGTGTGTGTGTGTGTATATACACACACACATATATATATACACACACACATACATACGTGTGTGTGTGTGTGTGTGTATTCCAGTATGTGGAGGCTTGACTATATTGCACGCCTGTAAAAATAAACCAGTGAAAAGGGAGACTTTAATTGAAATTGCAAGGTCCTCAAGGGAGTGAGTTTTCCTGGAATGAAGAAAAGGAGGAGAAGAGTAGGAAAATAACTATTTCTAAAGAAAGTATCTATTTTTGGTTTCAGGAGTGACTTAAAGAATTAGCAGTTTAGCTTGTGAAAGGTGAGTGTATCTGTTCTTAAGAGTGATCTGCTGGGCACAGTGGCCTACGCCTGTAATCCCAGCACTTTGGGAGGCTAATGCAGGCAGATCACTAGGTCAGGAGTTCAAGACCAGCCTGACCAACATGGTGAAACCCTGTCTCTACTAAAAATACACAAATTGTCTTGTCTATTCATACATTTACTTATTGGATGCTCTTCCCCACAGAGCATAAGCTACACAAGAAGAGAGAACTTGCCTATATTATTTAATGTCTGAGAGGTAGCTGGCCACGATTCCTCCCTCTCAGCCACTAGGAATACCAGGGGGCACTTGAAGAAAAAGAGGTAAGACAGATGACCTACTTGAGTCTCTGTTATATGAGGATAATGGCGCTTGATATGAAAAGAGCCCTTTTCTATGTGCCGGTTTTAGCAGGATGTCTCTGGGTTAGGATTGCATGTTAAATAAATATGTGGTCTATGGATCCATGAGTCATGGCTCTCTGGAGAACCAGAATGCTATTTGAGGTATTAAATGGAGATGTTTCATAACCTGCATCCCTGCCCCCACGTGAACTAAACCATGTCCCTCGTCCAGAGACTAAGAGGGAAGGGAAGACCTGGAGACCCACTCAGGATGTCTTAACCTTTTCCTGCTTTTCTGGTGCCTCTTGGTGGCTGTATCCCCGAAATGATTGGAAAAGCTGGGTCCTGGGTGAGCTTTCTGGTTTATGTTTGACTTAACATCTGATCGCTTTTGTGAGCACAGCTGCCTAATCCCAGAGCCTAGAGCACTGCTTGGCTTAAAGAGCATTTAGTGAATATGTGTTGTGTGAGTGAGCGTGATCACACATTTGTGCCCTGGTTTTCTTTTGTATTTTTTTCCTTTATAAGCAATCCATGTCAGAATAAGACCTGTATCATTAGTTCTGCGCTTTAAATGGGAGATCCAGATATCCAGAAATAAACCTAGGTTTATCATAGCATTTGTTGGAATTGAGGTTCATAAAAATAATGGATCTAATTTGGAGAATGCACCCTTGCAAATATTTAATGACTCTGCTGTAACTGGTGGAGTGAAGGTGCAGCTCTGGAGATGCACATGGATTGAGCTTGAGGAAAGTGGGGTGTCCTTGCTGCTATGCGAGGCTCACATCAGACGTGGTCCTGATACAAGGCTTATGACTGTATTTTTAAAAGCTCTCCCTGAAGGGAATCTTAAAAGGAAAAAGTCCTTAAGTTATAAATCACAGAAAGCCTCATGCTTCTTTGAACTATTAGCCCAGTACTTCATTTTTATTCCTTTTGAGCCTGTTTTTGCTGTTGGCACAAAAGGATAATTTAATGCTTTCCAGAGATGAAATCTTACAGGCACGCTGGCAACTTCTGGATTTGCTTCTGTAAAGTGATCTCTCAGCCTGTGTGTAGTTATTGGTCTTAATTTCTTTAAATTAAGTATGTGGAAACAGTATTGGATTTAATGGAGACAAAGTCTGGAACCATGGCTTAGCACTGGTATTTTCTGCTGGAAACATTACTCTGAAGTGAATACACTGGGTGTCAGAGCTAAACAATAATCTCTCTTGTTTATCATTTAGTGTGTACAAATCTGGTGAGAAACCTGCCCTTTCTAACCTTCATCTTGAACCTCCTCTGTTGCTCTTGTCTGACTTACCAAGTTCTGTGGTCCACATACTTTATGAAAGTGGAGCTTTCCTAAGCCAGGGTGGTCTTGGACAGGCAGATGCATATGGTTAAGATATGCCCTACACTTTAGAATGACATGGTCATTTTAAGCTGCATTAAGTATATCCGGGCAGCAGTAAGCCTCACTTCCAGGATAAGGTGAACGACTGGAACATATTTTATTGCCTTTTAATTTTGCTTTGGATTTTCATGATTTATGTTAAATTATAAAAGAAAGAAAGGACTTCTGATGGGTTAGCCTATTTTTTCCTTGTTGCTGAATTTGAGTTTGAAACCCTTCATGGTATTCCTATGTGGCTCCAATACTTTTAATTGTCAGATCCAAGAAAATCTAATAATGCAGTTTTGAGTCTTAAAGAAAACCGTGGAAAGCGGAAATGGGCCCTGGCATGCCTGGTGAGCTGTATTTATTATTTGGATCTGAATAGAATTTTATCTCATGTTTCTTAGGTGCTCTGACACTGATGTGAATGTACTTTATTACTGTTAGGGATCAAACAATGATAGAATCTTCACACCAAGTGGGACTAAAGTCCACCTGATTCCATTTTTAGCCAAAAGAAAATAAGTGACTTATTGAAAATCATGTACTAGTTCATTAGCATCATAGAGGTATCCTGAGTCCTGGATTGGTGCTGTTTTCACACTATGCCATGGTAGCCTTGTAGTATTAGTTAGAATATTGCCTTTTAATGATTTCATATTTTATTTTATAGATGTCATTTTTTGTGAAATCATACCTTAAATAATTCACAGAATAATTTAATAGATATTCATAGGTATTTTTCATACAAATATATTAAGTATAAATAAGTTCATGTTTTATCTGTCTAACAAATTACTATATCCATATGTTGAATATATGAAATTCCTAAAGCAGGGAAGCAAAGAATAAAAGCTAGAGCTGACCAAGAGAAAAAAAAGAGAAGATGCAAATTACTAAAACCAGTAACAAAAGAGAGACTATTACTACCAACTTAATAGAGATTTTTAAAATTATCAATGAATATTTTAACTACTATATTATAAATTAGATAACTTAGATAAACTGAACAAATTACTAGAAAGACATGATTTGCAGAAATTGACTCAAGAATAAGTAGAACATTGAAATAGATCTATAACAAGTAAAGAGATTAACTTAGTAAACAAACAAACAGAAGCAAAGACTTCCCACAAAGAAAAGCTAGGATAAGATGGCTTCACTGGTTATTCCTACCAGACACTTAAAAGGAAATTAATACCAGTTCTTCACAAACTCTTCCAATAGATAGAAGAGGAGGGAATAAAATCAAATCTAGCAATCTATGAAAAGGATTACACACCATAAGCAAGTAAGATTCATCCCCAGAATGCAAGGTTGGTTTAACAAATGAAAATTAGCTCATCCAGTGCATCACAGCAGCAAAACAAAAACCACACAATAATCTCAACATACACAGGAAATGATTTGACAAAATTTAACTCCCATCCATGGTACAAACACTCAGCAACAGTAGCAAATGGAAAAGGGCTTCCTCAGCCTAATACAGCCACCCGTGAAATCTGTGACTAGCATCAGTCTTAATGGTGAAAGGCTGAGTGCTTTCCCCAAGATGAGGAAAAATAAGGATGTTCATTCTCACCTCTCACTTCTATTCATCATTGTGCTGGATGTTCTAGTCAGGGCAGTTAGAACACATGCACACATGCATGTGCATGTATACACGTGTGTGTGTGTGAACACACACACACACACACACACACACACACACACACACACACACAGGCTTACCTTCTTGAGAACCATTACCAGTTGGTGATGCATGGTTGCTTGTGGGATTGTCACCTTCCTTGAGAGTTTCAAGGTGAAGCATATGCTTATCACTGCAGCAGATGGAATCATGAGCTGGTGCTCACATGTGTCTGTGAACACAGCTCCTTCCCTGGGGGCTCTGCCTGTGTTTGCAGCTCCATTGCTGGTGGTACCTAGCGTGGGCTTTCGGCTCATTCCCTCTTCCCTGTCTGCCTTTTCTGTTTCTGAACACAGGGAATGGATGACCTAGTAAATGAGGGTGCCAAAAACCGTTCTCCTGCTGTCTTTAGACTAGGCATGACTTTCTGATGGACCTTTCTCAGGAAATACATTCTCCGTTATTTGCTATTTAGTCACTTTTGTCATTTCTGTACCCAAAAGTTTCAGGAGTCCTGGGTCACTCCTGGGCATGGGATATAAGACTCATTTCTGTCTAGCACACACCCTTCTCACCTCATCCCCCATTTTCCTGCAAAGCCATTTACTTCGACCATGTGGGCTGTCTCCCTCCTTCCGCACTATGCTCTCCACATGGCCATGCCAGTGTCCTATGCTTTCTTCTCTGGAAAGCCTGAACTCTCCTACCTCCCTCGCCAATCGTTATCTGTCCTTGAAGCTCTATCTAACACGTGTGTTCTCCTCTGGGAGCTTCTCTTCCTCTGAGCAGGTCTCAGGCCTTACTGTCCAGCTCTTTCACAGACCTGTAATTCACTTTCCTGTTTCCCCTCTAGACTTTGATCTCCTGAGACCTCTGTGTCTCTGGAATCTGACACACACACACACACACACACACACACACACACACACACACACACACATATTTTATTGTTGTTGTTAACATAAACTGTAGGTGCTCAAAAATAGGTGCTGGATTGCTATGAATAATCAGGAGACTCCAAGTGATGTAGGCCCAAGGGTAATTCCCCTTCTAGGTGTAACTTCATCTGAAGCATCTTTTTCTTTTCTTTTAATTTTAAGTTTTCCTGTCTTTGGGGCCTAGATTAAGGCATTGTCAGAAGCCAGAGGTTACAGTTGTGATTTCAGTTAACCAACTATAAAAACAGGTTTTACTCACCTACAAATATATGCATCTACCCATTGACAAATATACCTATGTCACATGAAAACTGGAAAATCTGCAAAATTTATTTGCATATTTTTATGACTAAACAAAATTTCATTTATATGGCTAAAGTAAACAAAACTTCAAAGACACTTCAGTGTAATTATAATTGTGCATTTGTGGGTGTTCTGCTAAAAGATCGGCAATGTATTTAATTCTCATTTATTAATAATAAGAAAAATAAAATAGGAAAAAAATAGGAAGTTGAGACAATTCTCTATTCAGATTATGAATTTGATAAAAAGAATTTTGTACTCAATATTAGATCTTTATGGACTTTGGTAAAATCCATGTCTGCTTTCTTTTTTTGCAATTAAAAATAAGTAAATTTCTTTGAGAAGATTTTCTATTTTGATTATTTTTTTCCTGATTCTCAGTTTTAGTGTTTTCTATTTCTATTAATGTCTTATCTTGTATTCATTCTCAATGGCTCAAAGTATTAAAAAATAAGGGAATAATGTGAAGTATGAAAATGTCAAATATTTTTCCATAATAAAATATGTTTTAAAAAGGTTAGAAATTAAAAAATTGAAGGTTGTATGTCTTCAAATAATTATTCAAAAAATTTCGCTTTTATTAAAATGAAAAATGTACAATGATAAGTATACAATTCATTGTATCTAAACTTTAAATAAAATCTGAAATATCTTAGTTTATTTAAGACTTAAATATATTTTTATTGGGAAAGAAGGAAAATTACAATAGAACCTTCAGGGTCTGTCTTTGCCACTGTAAGGAGTAGTAATTAACACATCACACTAGTTACATCCAAACACAGAGCTGCATGGAGAATAAAGGCTGAGGAGGGCAGATCACGAGGTCAGGAGTTCAAGAACAGCCTGGCCAACATGGTGAAACCCTGTTTCTATTAAAAATACAAGGTTAGCCATGTGTGGTGATGGGTGCCTGTAATCTCAGCTACTTGGGAGGCTGAGGGCTGAGGCAGAAGAATTGATTGAAACCAGAAGGTGGAGGTTGCAGTGAGCCAAGATCGCACCACTGCACTCCAGCCTGGGTGAAAGAGTGAAACTCCATCTCAAAAATAAATAAATAAATAAATAAATAAAACTGGTTAATATTACAGAATACTCCTCACCTGCCCTGTGCACCTGCTGTGATTCCATGTTGATTGCAGACCATGAATAGAGCAGGAAATATTCAGTGAGGTGGATGCTTGGGTGCTACTGGGAAACAGGCTCTGTTCTGCAAGAGTCTATTGCATGTCTGTTCTCTGCCAGGAAGTATTTGACAAGTTATTGAATTGTTTTTCTCTTATCCAAGTGTTTCTGTTCCTCAGATGGATCAGAAGCAGTGTTTGTTCCCCAATGTCCATGGGATTAAGATATAATTGTCTTTTGTTTTGAAAGGCAACAATCTTTACTGGTTTAAGGAAAGAGTCAACATGAATGAACTCCAATAGAAAAAAATGAAGATTCCGTGTCATTCTTAATTCTAGAAAACTTTCTTGCTTTCTAAGTCTGAACCTAAGAAAACAAGAAAACCAGCATCAATTCACTTATTGAAATGCTAATGTCAAGAGGGTATATTTTTATGTACAAAATGTAATCCATATATCCATTCATTCCACAAATATTTATGAGTGCCATGAAAGCAGTAGTGAACAGGGTTGGCCAAGATTCTGTTTTCATGGAACTTAATCTAGTGAAAAATACAGACATGTCAGGCAATGCTAGGTGCTATGGCAGAAAGGGTAGAATTTGAATCAAAGCCACTGATGAGTGTGGTAGGCTGAGATCAGAGCAGACATCAGCTTTTTAAGATGAGGAAGGACATAGGTGCATCTCAGACATGAAATGTGCATGTATGAATGTTAGGAAAGTTTGCCATAATTCTTAGAAATGTAATCTCTAATAACAGAATTTAGACCTATACCTCCTGGTGAATGTAGAATTCAGCCTTTGGTAATGGATGTGTTATTTTCATTTGAATTTACAGAATGGAGAGGTTTGATGCTCTGTGAGTGAGGGAGGATGGAGAGGCACCGGCCTCAAGAAGGCTGAGCTGCTGCTGGGCAGTGCTGCCTTATACCAGCCATAAACATTGGCTGCTTCCATGCACTGCAGCCTCCCACATAACGTGGATGAGCAAGTGAAACCACAGAATCATCCCAAAGGCTGTGTCATGCTTTCATCCATTTGAGGCCATTTATGTCCCCTCCTAAAATGTAAACAGTCACACATGCTGAGGAGCAGAGGTGGGCAGGCCCTAGTGTGTGCAACTTGCAGAAAACAGAGCAACATTTGTAAATGTTGATGCATAGAACAAGAAACATATCAAAGGAGGGATAAGAGAAAAGGCAAGTCTCTAAAATTAGTCACTGAAGACTTGTTTTCATCTCTGTTTTGAAAGGTCATGGGGATTTCTCTTGAGCTAGAATGGAGGCAGTTTGTGCAGTGCATGGACAAATCACTGAGAGTGCCTGAGTTTCCAATGACATATTTGCAACTGTTTGTGTTTGTAGCTTTTGAGCTATGGCCATGGAAGATGGTTCATATTATATTTAATGGTTGTTGATCCAGTATCTGGCCGGTGGGAGATATTTGTTCCTGATGGCCTGGCAGAGCTTTCGGCTCTGCAAACACTCATTGCCGTGGCTTCCAGCCCGAGCACATTGTGGTCACATCGCAGGAATGTGACAGTTGGACTGTAATTTTAGTTCTGCTCAATTTCTTTGTAAATGATTTATAAACGCAACTTGAAAAATTAGTCTTGAAATAGGTTGCAGCATTTTGGTTATACTCAACACACAGGGTTCCTATTACACATCTAATTCTGTTATTTCTGGTTATGGCACAGTGCTAATGAAGTTTGAGAATTAAAAAATATGGCAACTATTTTTTTTTTGCACTTCAAGGATAAATAGCCTTAAAGTAAACAAATAATACCGAGGGAAAAGATACAATGAAATTTTCTACATAGAAAACCCCACAGTGTAAAGGCTTAGGTAAATTTTGAAGCATTTGTGCTTACAGTATTCTAGTAGACTTTTTAAATGGTGGTCCATTTGAATGAGCCTGTCCAAAGCATACTTATTTCAGTTATTAACTGAAACACAAGCTAGAGTTGAATAAAAAGTGAACCATAACTCTGATTTACTGAGTGTAGTTTGGCCATTAAAACAACCCTCGATTCTTAGTAGAATCTTTGTAGACTATGTAGTTATTTTATGGGAAATGTAAGACGCAGATACAGAAAAATAATATGTTGGTGTAATTATTTTTTTAACTTCAGAAATATTATTTCTAAATGTTTTCTTACTTTTTAAAGAAACAGCACATTTTGGAAAACAGACAAAACAAAGGAAACAAACTAAGGGAAAAAACACAATAGCTTATTAGCATTAGCTGCTCCAGACCGCAGAGGTAACCGCTGTTGATGTGCTAGTTTGTAAACCTCATTCTCTCCCTGAATGTGTGGGCATGTATGTGTCTATTCGTACATACATGCACACACATAGTGAACTGAGAGTCTAGTACAAATACTGTTTATTAGCCTGACTTTTCACCTACTTAGCTTTGATGGTTGCATATAATTCTTTTATGTGGGTGCAGCATAATTTATCTGACTCATGTTCTGTTGTACATTCAGGTAGCTTCCGATTTGTGTCACAAATATATACCACGCTATGATAAGCATCACTGTAAACACATTTTTATATTTGGGTGATTATTTTCTCATAATACTTTTCAGCAGTGTAACTGCTGAGTCAGTGTCTTCACTGTTTAATAGCTTTTGATACATATTGTCAAATTTTCCCTAAAAAGTTTGGGCCAACATATATTATCTTCTTATAAAGTGTGAGGACACTATCTGTCTACATCAAAGAATAAAAATTATTTTAGGACAGGTGTGATGGCTCACACCTGTAATCCCAGCACTTTGGGATCGCAGGCGGATTATTTGAAGCCAGGAGTTTGAAACCTACCTGACCAACATGGTGAAACCTGTCTCTACTAAAATTACGAAAATTAGCCAGGCATGTTGGCCCATGCCTGTAATCTTAGTTATTTGGGAAGTTGAAGCACAAGACTCTTGAACCTGGGAGGCAGAGGTTGCAGTGAGTCAAGATTGTGCCACTGCACTCCAGCCTGGGCAACAGAGCAAGACTGTTTCAAGAAAAAAAATTATTATTTTAAAGATGTTTGTTAACACAATTCACAGTTGTTTGCCCAGGCTGGATGGGCCTAGGAGGGAAAGTGACTTATATACTTCGCCTTCTTATGCATGACACCCCTCACTTCCTGCCTGAAAAACCCAAAGTAAGGATTTCTCTGGATCAGAAAGGGTTTCAGTTGTTAGCAAAAAAATGGAAACAAATTTAGTATCTTGGGCATTTGTATTTCATTTTTTGTTTATTCACTTTTTAAGTCAGTTTTTTCATTGAAGTACTCTTTTACTCAGTAATGCCTTTCCATATGTTGTGAGAGTAATTTTTTTTGTAATTTGTGATATTTTAAAAAGTTCTAAGATTTATTTTTATTATTAGATGTAGTACTTTCCCCTATGTAACATATTTATTAATATGTTTCTAACTTTATATTAAACATTTATGTAATCTGTTCTTACATACTTTAAATTTGATTTGGACTAAACCTTGTGGATTATATTTGCATGTATGTTATTGTGTAAGTTATTGCCCATTTATTTTTCTCTTGAAAGATTAGTTAGTTACCCAGTTAGGAATCATTTCTTCCTTACTAATTTGGAATGCCAAACTTGTCATATAATAAATTTTAGGTATTATTGGGTTTATTTCTTAATGTTTTTCATTTCAAAAACAGTCTATCAATTTTGATTATGTAGCTTTACAATAAATATTTCTCAATATCCTTTTAAAAATCTTTTACTTAGATGAACTTTTACAAAATGTATTGTGCAAGTTTTAACATATGCTCCTATCACCAGCTTAAACCAGTAACACCCAGCCAATCCCTTTTCATCTGCTCCAGCCCCATTACAAAATTATTTTGAAGTAAATCTCAAATAGCATTTCCTCTGTAGATATTTTATTATATATTTCTATTAGATATTTTTATTAAGATATAATTTACATGACTTAAAATTCACCATTTTTAACAATGCAGTTTACTTGGTTTGAATGTATTCATATATTATGCAATCATTACCACTGTCTAATTCTGGGATACTTCCATCACCCTGAAAAGAAACCCTGTACCTATTAGCAATCAGTCCCAATTCCCAACTCCCGAATTGTCGAGCAAGCACTGGTCTAATTTCTGTTTCTGTGGACTTTGCTATTCTAAATATTTCATATATATAAGTGAAATCTTACAATATGTGGCCTTCTGGGTCTGCCTTATTTCACACAGCCTAATGTTCTCAGGGTTTGTGTTATATATTAGTACTTCATTTTTATGGTTGAAAAGAATTCCATAGTATGAATATACCACAGTTTATCCATTTATCTGTTGTAGGATTTTGGAGTTGTTTCCACTTTTTGGCTATAGTGAATAATGCTGCTGTGAAGATTTATGCACACATTTTTGTGTAAACATATATTTTCAATTATTTGTACATATCTAGGAGTGGAATTTCTGGGTCATATGGTAATTCTGTGTTTAACTGTTTGAAGAATTGCCAAACCTTTATACCAGTGGCTACATTATTTTATATTCCCACTAGCCATGTTTAAGAGTTCCAGTTTCCTAGATCTTTGCCAATACTTATTTTCCATTTTAAAAAAGTGTAACTATTCATGCAGAGTGCTGCCTCAAGGTTTCGATTTGCATTTCCATAATAATTAATGATGTTGAATATCTTTTCACATGTTTCTTGGCTATCTGCATATCTTCTTTGGAGAAATGTCTATACAAATTTTTGCCCATTATAAAATTGTGTTATTTGACATTTATTTTTGAGCTTTAATAGTTCTTTATTTATTCTGAATAATAAATATATATCCAACTCATGTCAAATATATAACTGGCAACCATTTTCTTTCATTCTGGGGATTTTCATTTTCTTTATAGTATCTCTTAATAAACAAAACTTTAAATTTTGTTGAAGTTCCATTATTTTTTGGTCCTTATTTTATTATTTTTATTTATTGTTTTGAGACAGAGAGTCGCTCCATCACACAGGCTGGAGTGCAGTGGCACAGTCTTGGCTCACTGCAACCTCTGCCTCCCAGGTTCAAGTGATTCTCCTGCCTAAGCTTCCTGAGTAGCTGGGACTATGGGCACCCACCACCATGCCCAGCTAATTTTTGTATTTTTAGTAGAGGCGGGGTTTCACCATGTTGGCCAGGCTGGTCTAGAACTCCTGACCTCAAATGATCCACCTACCTCAGCCTCCCAAAGTGCTGGGATTATAGGTGTGAGCCACCATGCCTGGCCTTGGATGCTTATTTTAGATGTCACATCAGAGAATCATTTGCTAAAGCCAAGATCATAAAGGTTTACTCCTATGTTCCAAGAGTTTTGTAGCTTTAGCTCTAACATTTAAGCCTCTGATCCATTTGCACATAAAGGATTATTGTGAACTGCAGCCACCTTACTGCCCTGTCGAGCACTAGGTCTTATTTCTTCTATCCAGTGGTCCCTTTATGCCCATTAATTGACTTCTTATCGTCCCCCTGCCCTTCTCAACCTCTAGTAACCACCACTCTATTCTCTGTCTATCTTCATGAGACCTGCTTTTTTTTAGCTTTCACATGTGAAGGAAAATATGCATCTTTTTGTGTCGGGCTTACTTCACTTAATGACTTCCAGTTCCATCTATGTTGCTGTAAATAACAGGATTGCATTTTTTTTAATCGCTGAACAATATTCCATTGTGTATATATATCACATTGTCTTTATCCATTCGTCCATTGATGGGCATTTATGTTGATTCTATATTTTGGCTGTTGTGAATAGTTCTGTAATAAACGTGAGAATGTATGTATCTCTTTGATATGTTGATTTGGATAATACCCAGTAGTGGATGGCTGAATCATATATATGGTAGTCCTATTTATAGATTTTTTGAGAAACTTCCATACAGTTTTGCATAGTGGCTGTGCTAATTTATATTTTCAACAACAGTGTATTAGGGTTCCTCTTTTTCTACATCCTTGCCAACATCTGTTATTTCCTGTCTTTTTGATAAAAGCCATTGTAAGTGGGGTGAGACGATATCTCATTGTGGTTTTGATGTGCATTTCTCTGATGATTAGTGATATTGAGCATGTTTATGCTTATTTGTATGTCTTCTTTTGAGAAATGTCTTTTCAGATTTTTAAAAATTGGATTTTTTAACTATTGTGTTGCTTCAGCTTCTTATATATTCTGGTTATTAATCCCTTGTCAGATAGATAGTTTGCAAGTATTTTCTCCCATCCTCTGAGCTGTCTCTTCGCTTAGTTTAACATTTCACTTACTGTACAAAAGCTTTCTACCTTGATATCATTCCATTTGTCTGTTTTTGCTTTAGTTGCCTGTGCTTTGCGATTTTACACACAAAAAAATCTTTGCCCAGACCTAAATCCTTGAGCATTGTCCCAATGTTTTCTTCTAGTAGTTTCATAGATTCAGTCTTGGATTCAAGTCTTTAATCCATTTTTATTTGATTTTGTATATGAGGAGAAATACGGGTCCAGTTTCATTTCTCTGCATATGGTTATTCAGTTTTCCCAGCACCATTTATTGAAGACTGTCCTTTTTCCATTGTAACTTTTGCTGCCTTTGTCAAAATGAGTGGGCTATAAATGTTTGGATTTCTATCTGGGTTTTTTATTATGTTTCATTTCTCTATGTACTTGTTTTTATGCCAGTTCCATGCTGATTTGGTTACTATAACTTTGGAGGACATTTGAAGTCAGGTGAGTGTGATGCCTTCAGCTTTGTTCTTTTTGCTCAGGATTACATTGGCTATTTGCAGTCTTTTGTGGGTGTGTATAATAAATATTAGAATTTTTTCCTATTTCTGTGAAGAACTTCATTGAAAGTTTCATAGGAATTGCACTTAATCTGTAAGTTACTTTGGGTAGAATTATCGTTTCGACAATGTTAATTTTCCCAGTCCGTAAGCATGGAACATCTTTCCATTTTTAAATGTCCTCTTCAGTTTCTTTCATCATTGTTTTATATTTTTCCTTATTAGATCTTTCACTGCATTGGATAAATTGATTCCTGGGCATTTTATATTGTTTGTAGCTATTGTAATGGGATTGCTTTCTTGAATTCTTTTTAAGATTGTTTGTTATTGGTATATATAAATATTACTGATTTTTTAATATTGATTTCGTGTACTGCAACTTTACTGAATTTATCAGTTCTAAGAGTTTTTGGTGGAGTTTTTAGGTTTTTCTAAGTACAAGATCATGTCATTTGTGAGTGAAGCTAATTAGATTTCTTTCCTTCCTATTATATCTATTAATTCTTTCTCTTACCTAATTTCTCTGGCCCAGGTCTTTCAAGACTATGTGGAATAAACATGGTAAAAGTGGACATTCTTGTTATGTTCCAGATCTTAAAACTTTCAATTTTTACTTATTCAGTACAATGTTAGCTGTGGTTTTGTCATATACAGCCTTTATTATTTTGACATATGTTCCTTCTATATGTAGTTTGTTGAGGGTTTTTTTAATCATGAAAGGATGTTGAATATTATTAAATTATTTTTCAATATCTGTTGAAGTGATTATATGGTTCTTGTCCTTAGTTCTATTGATGTGATGTATCCTGTTTATTAATTTGTATGTGTGGGCCCACTTTTGCATTCTTGGGATTAATCCCACCTGACCACAGTGAATGATCTTTTAAATGTGTTGTTGAATTTGGTTTGCTAGTGTGTTGTTGAGGATTTTCACATCTGTATTCGTCAGGGATATTGGCCTGTAGTTTTCTTTTTGTTGTTGTGATTGTGTCCTTATCTGGTTTTGATATTAGAGTAATGCTGGCCTCATAGGATGAGTTTGGAAGTATTCTCTCCTCTTCAATTTTATAAGAATTAGAGTGAAATTGGTATTAGTTCTTACTTAAGAGTTTGATAGAATTCAGCAGTGAAGTCAACAGACTGTGGGCTTTTCTTTGATGGCATCCTTTCATTGCAGCTTTGATCTCGTTGCTCATTATTGGTTTCTTGAAGTTTTCTATTTCTTCACGCTTCAGTCTTGGTAAATTGCATGTGTCCAGAATTTATCCATTTTTTCTAGATTTTCCAATTTGTTGGCATATCATTTTTTATAATAATCTCTAATGATTCTTTGTATTTCTGTGGCCTTAGTTGTTATGTTTTGTGTTTCTGATACTGTTTATTTGGATTTTCTCTCTATTTTTCTTAGTCTAGCCAAACAAACTTTTCATTTTCTTTATTTTCTTTACTGTTTTTTAAGTCTTATTTCATTTATTTCCCTCTGATCTTTATCATTTCTTTCCTTCTGCTAATTTTGGGTTTCACTTATTCTTCCTTTTCTCTTTCTTTGAAGAACATTGTTAGGTTGTTTATTTGAAGGCTTTCTACTTTTTCGTATTATGAAGGAAGTTTATTTCTATAAACTTCCCTCTTAGTACTGCTTTTGCTATATCTTTAGATCTTGGTATATTCCATTTTATTTTTTAAAATATTTTTAAATTTTCTTTTTAATTTACTTATGGACCCGTTGGTCATTCAGAGGCATGTTGTTTAATTTTCATGCGTTTCTGTATTTTCCAAGGTTTGTCTTGTTATTGATGTCTAGTTTTATCAGAAAAGATACTTATATGATTGCTACTTTTAAAAAATTTGTTGAAACTTGCTTTGTGGTCTGTGATATGATTTATTCTGTAGAATGTACCATGTGCTAATGAAAAGAATATATATTCTGCAGCAACTGTGTGAAATGTTCCGTAAATGACATTTAGGCCTATTTGGTCAACTATGTACTTTAATATTTGTTGATTTTTTTTGTATGGATGATTCGTTCATCACTAAAAATGGGTTATTGCAGTTCCCTCTTATTATAACATTATAGAGAGTCTATATAACATAGACTTTATATAACATATAGAAAGTCTATCGCTTTCTATCTATTAATGTTTATATACTTGAGAGCTATGGTGTTGGGTGTATAGATAATTATGATTTTATATCCTCTTTCTGAATTGACCCCTTTATCATTATATAGGGATTTTCTCTGTCTCTTTTTACAGTCTTTGATTTGTAGTCTATTTATCTGATATAAGTATAGCTACTCTTGATCTTTTTTGGCTTCTGGTGACATGGAATATCTTTTTCCAACCCTTCACTTTCAGTCTGTGTGTCTTTATAGAGTAAGTGAATTTCTTGTAGGCGGCATATAGTTGGGTCACATTTCTTTATTTATTCAGCCAATCTATGCCTTTTAATTGGAAATTTTAGTCCCTTTACATTCAGTGTTATTGTTGATAAGCAAAGACTTACAATTGCCACTTTTTGCTTGTTTTCTGGTTGTCTTGTAATCCCTCTCTTTTTTATATCTGTCTTCCTTTGTGTTTAACTGTTTTTCTGTGGTACCATGTTTTAATTTGTTGCTTTTAATTTTTGTGACTGTATTATAGGTTTTTATATTGTGGTTACTATGAGGATTACAAAACACATCTTGCAGATATAATAAGTTATTTTAAATAAATGACAACTTACCTTAGATCACAAAAAAAAAATAGAAACAAAGAAAAAAATTCCACTCCACACTTAACTCCAGCTATTTTGACTTTTTAGTAGCCTCAATTTACATATTTCATGTTAACTGTTTCTTAAAAGTGGCTGTAGGTATTATTGTTTTTCAAATATTTGTCTTCTGAGCTTCATACTATTATGATGGATTGAACATCACAGTTACAGCAGCAGAGCATTTTGGGTTTGTCTCTGTGATAAATTTTATCAATGGGTTTAATACCTTGAAATGCTTTCTTCTTGAAAGTTAGGTTTTTTTTTTTTTATTATTTTTCTCTTTAGATTGAAGAACTTTCTTTAGCATTTCTTATAGACAGGTCTCCTGGTGGTGAATCCTCTCAGCTTTTGTTCATCTGGGAAAGACTCTGTCTCTCCCTCATATTTGAAAAATAGCTTTAAGGAGACAATATTCTTGGATATAAGTTATTTATTTTTCTTTCAACACTTTGAAAATGTCATCCTACTCACTCGTGGAGTGTACAGTTTCCACTGAGAAATCTGTTGCCAGATGAATTGGAGCTTCTTTACATTTTATTTACTTTTCTCTTGCTGTTTTTAGGATTATTTCTCTGTCCTGGAAGTTTAGGAGTTTGATTATCAAATCTGTTTGGTGTTCTCTGATCTTCCGTGCCTGGATATTTATGTCTTTCTCAAATTTTGGCAAGTTTTTGTTCACATCTTTGAATAAACTTTCCACCTCCTTGTTCTTGTTCAGCTTGCTCCTGAACATTAATAATTCTTAGATTTTATGTTTTGAGGTAATTTTCTATATCTCATGGGCATTCTTCATTGCTCTTCATTCCTTTTTCCTTATTCTCTCTTCTGTGTATTTCAAATACCCTGTCTTTGAAGTCACTGATTCTTTCCTCTGCTTGATCCCTTCTGTTGAGAGAGGCTCTAATGATTTTTTCAGTTCAACAAATGTATTTCTCAATTCCAAGATTTTTTTATTTTATTTTAATCTCTTTGTTAATTTCTTTCTGATACATTTCTGAACTGCTTTTCTGTGTTACCTAGAAGATCACTGAATTTCCTTCAAACTGCTTCTTGGTCAGAGAGGACACAATATCATCATCTTGTGAGAATCAGTCACTAGTTTCATGCTTTTTATGTTTGAGGAAGTCATGGTTCCCTGTTTGCTCTGTTTCCTGTGGATTTACATCTATGTGTTTGTATTGAAGTATTATTTATTCCAGTATTCTCTATCTGGCTTGTTTTGTTTTTATCAGATATGTTTACTAAAAACTTATTTGTTATTTACCTTTTGATTTCCTTTTTGTTAAAAAAAATCTGCTATGTTGCTGCCTCCTTTCTGGCACTAGATGGTGCCTTAAGCTCAGGTTTGCTTCATTTCTAGTCACTACTCAGAGTGCCGCCTACCCCGAACAGGAGACGTGCCAAAGGGATATCTCAGCAGTGTGGCTGGCTATGGATCCGTGCCCTGGGGAGCAGTGGAATAAACCTCCTACAGTGTGATGGTGCTGAGCAGCCACTCCGATTTGGTATCTCTTTTTGTCAAGCTACAGAGAAAAATTTCTAGGGTGGGATGGTAGTCCCACTTCCCCCTTTTGTCTCTGGCTGTTTTTAGGGATATTTCTCTTTTTTCTCTTTTTAGACACTCTTGATGCTTCCCAGGGGTTTAGGCAGGGGGACACCTCCCATCAAGTAGTTCAAGGTGGTGGGGAAGCGGCTTGTCCACCTCAATCTCACCTTTTTTATGTGTAGAAACCATGAGTTGGGGGAAAATTTTCCATGTATTTCATTCCTGGAAGATGGGGAAAGCCATTATAGATAAGTCAGTCTGGTTTTCTCACTGTCAACTTAGAGTTTTCACTTTTCTGTGGCCCCAAGAACTGTCTTATAGTCACATTGAGTTCTGGGATGTTGATGGTGGTAATATTGGTGCTGTATGTTATTTTTGCTTTTGTTGGTAGGGGGTGATATAGTTTGGCTATTTCCTCCACCCAGATCTCATGTTGAAATGTAATCCCCAACATTGGAGGTAGAGCCTGGTGGTAACCATTCGGGTCATGGGGACAGATCGTTCGTGGCTTGGTGCTCTCCTTACAGTAGTGGGTGAGTTTTCACGAGATCTGGTTAAGGATAGGGCGCTCTCCCATTCCCCACTCTATCACATGAATCTCCTGCTTTGCCTTCTGCCATGAATTAAAACTCCCTGACTCCTCCTCAGGAGCCAAGGAAATGCTCGTGCCATGCTTCCTAGCCTGCAGAACTGTGAGCCAATTAAACCTCTTTTCTTCATAAACTGCCCAGTCTCATGTTTTTCTTTTTAGCAATGCATGAGTGAACTAACACAGAAAATTGGTACGAAAGAATGGGGTGTTGCTGTGAAGATACCTGAAAATGTAGAAGCGACTTTGGAACTGGATAACAGGCAGAGGTTGGAAGAGTTTGGAGGGCTCAGAAGAAGACAGAAAGATGAGGGAAAGTTTGGAACTTCTTAGAGAAGTTAAAAAGACTGGTTAAATGGTTCTGTCCAAAATGCTGATAGTGCTATGGACAGTGAAGGTCGATGAAGTCTCAGATGGGAATGAGGAAATTATTGGGAACTGGAGCAAGGCTCACCCTTGTTATGCCCGAGCAAAGCAGTTGGCTGCATTCTGTTCATGCCCTAGGGACCTGTGGAAGTTTAAACTTCAGCGTGACAACCTAGGATATCTAGTGCAGCAAATTTCTAAACAATAAAGTGTTCAAGAGGTGGCCTGGATGCTTCCAACAGCCTTTGGTCAGATGTGTGAGCAGAGAAATGACTTAAAACTGCAATTTGTATTGAAACAAGAAACAGAGCATTTAAGTTTGGAAAATTTGCAGCCTGGCCATATGGCAGAGAAAGAAAAAGTATTTTCAGGGGAGGAATTCAAGCAGACTGCTGAGCAGCCATGTGCTAGAGAAATTTGCATAACAAAAAGACAACCAAGACAATGGGAAAAAGGTCTCACAAGCATTTCAGAGACCTAAGAGGCAGCCCCTCCTATCATAGCCCCACAGACCTACAAGAGAAGAATGATTTCAAGGGCTAGGTCCAGAGCCCCACTGCCTTGTGCAGTTTTGGGACAGTGCCGCCTGCACCTAGGCCACACTAGCTCCAGCCACAGCTCAAAGGACCCCAGGTACAGCTGATGCTGTCACTTAAGAGAGCACAAGCCATCAGGGTTGGTGGCTTCCATGTGCCATTAGCCTGTAGTAATGCAGAGTGAAAGAGGCTTGGCAGCCTCTGCCTGGATTTCAGAAGATGTATGAAAAAGCCCCGGGTGCCAGGCAGAAGCCTGCTGCAGGGACAGAGCTGCCACGTAGAACCTCTACTAGGTCAGTTGAGAGGGGAAATGCAGGGTTGGAGGCCCCGCACAGAGTCTCAAAGAGGGAGCTGCTTAGTGGAGCTGTGGGAATGAGGTGCTGCCCTCCAGACCCCAGAATGGTAGATCACTGGCAGCTTGCACCCTGTGCCTGGAAGAGCTGCCAGCACTCAGTTCTAACCCATGAGAGCAGCCATTGGGTCTGAACCCTGCAAAGCCATAGGGGTGGAGCTTCCCGAGGCCTTGGTCACCCACTCCTTGCAGTAGTGTGCCTATCATGCGGGACATGAAGTCAAAGGAGATTATTTTGGAACTTTAAGATTTAATGCCTGCCCTGCTGGGTTTCAAAGTTGCAACAAACTCCAAGTTGGATAAACTCGGTTATCTGCACCTCGGTACGTCATAAGCAAAGTGCCAAAAGACAGACACAGTTTTTGAGAGCAGCAAGGCATGGAGGTTTATCACATGCAGGAGATCTCGAATAAGATTATCAGTGGATTTCTCCTTAGAAACCATGGTGTCTCAAAGGCAATGAGGTCCACTGCTGAAAAATAGAAAGTTCAACCACTCATTCTATATCCAGCAAAACGATCCTTCAGAAATGTAGAAGAAATTAAGGCATTCCAATATAAACAAAAATTAGGAGGGTCCACTGTTGCCAGAACTTCCCTATAACCAATGCCGCAAGGAGCTTTTTAGGTTGAATAGAAAATAACCCAAACCCACATGAATAAATAAAAAAATAAAAATAAAGGTAACTAAATAAGTAAATATCAAGGATAGCATAAATGTCTTTTACTTTTTAAATCGTTTGTAATACAGGTGTAAAAAGCAATAATTATAAACGACAGTTATAGACTCTTAGTTCCAAAATGATGTGGAAGCAGGCTGGCTTCACTCTGTTCTCCCTGTGCTAGGCTGTTCTTGTGTTGCTATAACAAAATATCTGAGGCTGGGTAATTTATAAAGAAAAGACGTTAATTGGCTCCTGGTTCCGCAGGCTTTACAGGATACACAGTGCTGGTATCTGCTTAGCTTCTGGGGAGACCTCAGGGAACTTTTACTGAGGGATGCAGGTGAACTAGGAGCACATGCACCACATGGCAGAGTTGGAGCAAGAGAAAGAGAGTTGGTAGTGGAGAGGGGCATACACTTAAACAACCATGTCTCACGAGCCCTCACTCACCATTGCAAAGACGCACCAAGCCATGAGGGATCTGTCCCCATGATCCAAACACCTCCCACCAGCCCACATCTCTAACATTGGAGATTATATTTCAACATGAAATTTTGGTGGGGACAAAATCCGAACGACATCATTCTACCACTCCTCCTGCCCAGCCTCAAATCTCAGGTCCTTCTCACATTGCAAAACACAGTCATGACTTCTCAATAGTCCCCCAAAGTCTTAACTTATTCCAGCATTCACTCAGGACAGATGTTTTCCGAAATGCCTGGAACCAACAAATCTCCCAGTCTTGGCTAAAGAGGGGTGTGTGTGTGTGTGTGTGTGTGTGTGTGTGTGTGTGTGTGTGTGTACTGTCTTGGGGCATGCCTTTAACACTCAGGCAGTTTGCATCTCTCTCTGTCTTACTCTTCACTTATTCACGGAGACTTCAGAGCCTTCTCCGGTTCTTCGTTAGCATCCAACCATGTAGAGTTCCAGGATGTAACAGAGCTTTTAAGCCCTATGGATATCTCCTTTCAGCAGTCTTCCCTCTCAAGTTTTCTGCTTTGTTCATTGTTTTCCCCAAATGTTATCCATCAACAGGAAGCAGCAACTAAAACATTCACCTATAAATGTTTTAGATAAATGTCCTCCCCTCCCCTGGCAGCATCATTAGCCCTGGAGGAGTTCTGAGTCAGGTGAGACAATGACCAGCCTTTTGAGCCAGTCTGCCAGGGAGACATCAGATAGGTCACATAAATTATAAAAGTCTTCGTGAATGAGATCAGTTCTGCTCCATCCAGTACAGGGAATGTGGATACTGGTTTTCATGGCTTCTTACCAATGAGCTAGAGAGTTGGAAATGGAGCTGGAGAAAGTAAAAATGCAACAAATCTCATGATCCTTGTTTCTTACTAACAGCAGATTCAGGATTCAGCTGTTACATTGAGCAAGGGCTCTTCCGGTTGTTGCAACCCTTTGGTGAACTGTCAGAGTTCTGAAGAAAGTTGATTCTGACAGTTTTGACAGTTTTCTTATTGCTTTTATGGAAGGGTCAAAGTTGGAATTTCTGACTTTTCTGCCATTCTCCTCTTAGTTATTCTTTTTTTTTTTTTTTTTTTTTTGAGACGGACTTTCGCTCTTGTTACCCAGGCTGGAGTGCAATGGCGCAATCTCAGCTCACCGCAACCTCCGCCTCCTGGGTTCAGGCAATTCTCCTGGCTCAGCCTCCCGAGTAGCTGGGATTACAGGCACGCACCACCATGCCCAGCTTATTTTTTGTATCTTTAGTAGAGATGGGGTTTCACCATGTTGACCAGGATGGTCTCGATCTCTTGACCTCGTGATCCATCTGCCTCGGCCTCCCAAAGTGCTGGGATTACAGGCTTGAGCCACCATGCCCGGCCCAGTTATTCTTGTAGTTATATTTCCAGATGAATGCTGGAGTTACTTATTCACATTGAAGTTATTGAATGATTAAGATTACATTCAACTCATAGATCAATTTGCAGTGAATTAAAATCTTTATAATTTGAATATTTCATCTGGGAGCATATCATACTTTTCTGCTTATTTGTGTTTTCTTACATATATTTAAAATTTTTAAAATATATATGCTATTCTTCACAAATTTTAAATTTGTCTTTTTTACTTTACTGTTACTTTATATTTTAAATGTTTGTAATAGTTAAGTATATAATAAAAATATATACTTACTTATATTTATTGTATTTACCTTTAGTTATCCATAAAGTCTATATTATCCTTTACCTTTTCTGAGAACTTTTTTGTTGGTACAGAGAAAGGCTTTCAATTACCAATTAGGATTTTACTGAACACTTTTATTCACATACTACTTAAGTTTTTAAAGTAAGTACTCACGTGTAAATAATGGCAACTTTGACATCTAATTCTGACACTTAAGGAAAATACAAAACAAACATGCATAACAACCTCATGACTTACTGAGCTATGTCCTGATAAGATCTGTATCCATGTCCCTGAAAGCCATTCAGTATTCATTATTCTGGCGTTCATGATCATTACCACTTTGATTTTATTTTTGATTTTAAAGACGTACATTTCTAAAGCGTATGTATTCTGTTTTGAACTTGTTGTGATTAGCACACAGCATAGTTTTATGCTTTGATCGTTGTTAGTAAGTCTGCCCCAGGTCTCCTCCTCCATTTCTTTTGCTGCACACTTGCACACATTTCATTGATACACAGGACAGGACTTGATGGGTCATAGCTAGATGTATTTTCAGCTTTAATAAATGAAGGCAGTTTTCCAAAGAAGTTACACTAGTTCAAAGACCCACCACCCATGAAAGAGTCTGTTTCTCCACACTTACAAACACTTTGTGTTATCACTCTTTTGAATTTAATTTTAATCTTTCTTATGTGCATATATTAGCATTACATGCAAGTGGTGAGATCTTGTTTCCAATCTCATATGGAAAGCTCTCAACATTTCACCATTAAGTTTGATATTTGCTGTAGATTTATTTTTAAAATCAAATCAAATAAAAAATAATTATCATTATTTTTGTAATTACTCTTTGTCAAATAAAAAATTTCCTTTTATATCTTGTTTGCCAAGAATGTATGCTAAATTTTAACACATTTTTCTGTTTTAGTAAGTTAGAATGATTAGAATGATGTCTCTAACCATGTTAAACTCATCTTTTATTCCTAGAATAAATCCAACTTGGTCTTAGTTTATTCACGTTTTAAAATATTGAGGGATTTGGTTTGATAACTTTTTATTTAAAAAATTAATGTTTATGATTGACCTGGACATAACTTTTAATATACGTGTGTGTGTGTGTGTGTGTGTGTGTGTGTGTGTCTTTTCTTTCCTTACAATAGTCTTGTTAGTTTTTTAGTGTGAAGGTGTGGTTTTATTGTTCCCTCTTTATCCATCCTATCCATCTAGTAGCTAAATGAATCAACATTATAAATTAAAGTTCCCCTTGGGCTCTCTAGTGGTATTTATATTTTGTAGACTTGGTAGGTTTTAAAATTTAATTTAATTTAATTTAATTTTTGGTCGTTCTAGGATACAGAACTCTTTAACAATTCTAAGTTAAATTTTATTTAGGAATCAACTTAAATTATGCATAGACATAAAGTTGAAATAAAATTTCATTATTTTAAATCAAATATTGAATTTTTGAAAATATAAAAAAAGCTGCTTTTTGTGTATTAACAGTAGTTAATTACATTTCCAAGACATGTGGGTATAAAATTTCCAAACTTGATAAGAAAACACTACAATTGACATTTAAAAGATCATGCGAAAAAAGAAAATGGCACGGTAGGAGCAAATCAGGATTGCAGCTCTCAGTGAAGACGCAGAGGGTGAGTGCAATCCGCATTTCCAGATGGATCTTTGTTGCCCACAGAACGGGGAAATTCCCAGGAGTAGGAGAGACACAGGACGCCAGCGCAGCTGTTTCGGCTTGCGTGGCCATTTCGGCCGGTGCCGCAGTGCAGCGGAACTTCACACAAAATGCACTGGTCTGGGTGTCCTGTTAAACCAGCAATCTGCGATTTGGGAGGGCAGATTAGCATATTTATCTGATTAAACGGGACTTGGACAGTGAGCCAGACCAGGAGATTCCCGGGAAGCGACATTTGAGCCGGCGCAGTGGGTCACTGCATGGGAAATCACACAGATCCCAGTGCCCTATCAGCAGGCGACTGAAACACCTGGGAGAGAGTCAACTGTTCAACTTAAAAAAAAGGGCTCTGAGGCAGGGAGCCAGGTGATCAGGCTTGGCAGGTCCCAACCCCACAGGGACAAACAAAATGGTGATTCAAAACACTCGGTGTTGAGAGTTTCACTGTGGGCACAGCTGAAGCCAGGATGGTGCAGCTCCATGGGGGAGGGGCGTCCACCATTACCGAGGCATTCTGCCCGTACTGAGATACACTCCCATTGCTGATGCAGCCTGACATTGCTGAGGCAACCCGCCATAACAGAGAGACTCTGCCAACAGGGTGCAGCCCACGACAGCAGGGCGGAGCCCATGGCAACAGGGCAGAGCCCACAACAGTAGGGTGGAGCCCACTGCAATGGCAGAGCCCATGAGAGCAGGGCGGGGCCCATGGCAGCAGGGCAGAGCCCACAGCAGCAGGGAAGAGCCCATGGCAACAGGGCGGACCCCATGGCAGCAGAGCAGAGCCTTGGCAGGAAAATAGTGACTGGACTGCTTCCTAGCTGGGCAGGACAGTGCAACAGATATTCATAAAGAAAGCCCTAACTCCTCGAGACAGAGCATCTAAGGACAAAAACGGGTTTTATAAGTTCTACTGCAGCAGACTTAAATGTACCTGCCTAACAGCTCTGAATGATCAATGGAGCTCACAGCTCAGCACTAAAGCTCCTATAAAGTACAGACCACCTCCTCAAGCAGCTCCCTGACCCCTGTATATCCAAATAGTCACCTCAAAAAGGACTGATCAGACTGACATTTGGTGGGCATCATTCTGGGACAAAGATATCAGAAGAAAAAACTGGTAGCATCCCTCACTGTTCCACAGCTGCTACAGGTGCACCTTAGACAAGCAGGGCCTGGAGTGGACCTCAGCAGTCATACAGCAGAGGGGCTAGACTGTTAGAAGGAAAACTAAGTAACAGAAATACTTCATCATCAACAATCTGGGCCTCCACTCAGAGACCCAGTCAAAAAGTCAGCAACTACTTAGATGACAGGTGGATAAACCCACAAAGATGGGAAGAAACCAGTGCAAAAAGGAGGAAAACACCCAAAACCAAAACATCTCGCCTCCTACAAAGGACCAAAACTGCTCACCAGCAAGGGAACAAAGCTGGATGGAGAATGAGTGTGATGAAATGACGGCATCAGACTTCAGAAGGTGGGTAATGAGAAACTTCCGTGAGCTAAAAGAACATGTTCTAAATCAATGCAAAGAAACTAAGAACCTTGAAAAAAGATTTGAAAAAAGATTCAAGGAAATGATAACAAGAATGGACAACTTAGAGAGGAATATGAATGAATTGAAGGAGCTGAAAAACACAACACAAGAACTTCGCGAAGCATGCACAAGTTTCAATAGCCGAATTGACCAAGCAGAATAAAGAATATCAGAAGTCGAAGATCAACTCAATGAAATAAAATGAGAAACCAAGATTAGAGAAAAAAAAGCACGAAAAGGAATGAACAAAGTCTCCAAGAAATGTGGGACTATGGGAAGAGACCTAACCTACGCTTGATAGGTGTACCAGAATGTGACGAAGAGAATGAATCCAAGCTGGAAAATACTCTTCAGGATATTATCCAGGAAAATTTCCCCAACCTAGAAAGGCAGGCCAATATAAAAGCCCAGGAAATACAGAGAACACCTCAAAGATATTCTGCAAGAAGAGCAACCCCAAGGCACATAATCATCAGATTCACCAGGGTTGAAATGAAGGAGAAAATACTAAGGGCAGCCAGAGAGAAAGGTTGGGTCACCCACAAAGGGAAGCCCATCAGACTCACAGCAGATCTCTCAGCAGAAACTCTACAAGCCAGAAGAGAGTGGGGGCCAATATTCAACATCCTTAAAGAAAAGAACTTTCAACCCAGAATTTCATATCCAGCCAAGCTGAGCTTTATAAGTGAAGAAAAAATAAAATTCTTTGCAAACAAGCAAGTACTCAAATTTTGTCACCACCAGGCCTGCTTTACAAGAGCTCCTGAAAGAGGCACTACACATAGAAAGTAACAACCAGTACCAGCCAGTCCAAAAACATACCAAATGCTAAAGAACATCAACAAAATGAAGAATCTGCATCAACTAATGGGCAAAACAGCCAGCTAGCATCAAAATGGCAGTATCAAATTCACACATAACAATATTAACCCTAAATGTAAATGGGCTAAATGCACCAATCAAAAGACACAGACTGGCAAATTGGATAAAAAAACAAAACCCATGTGCTGTATCCAGGAAACCCATCTCACATGCAGGGATACACAAAGACTCAAAATAAAGGGATGGAGGAAGATCTACCAAGCAAATGGAGAGCAAAAAAAAGCAGGAGTTGCAATTCTCGTCTCAGATAAGATAGATGTTAAAGCAACAAAGATCAAAAGAGACAAAGAAGGTCATTACATAATGGTAAAAGGATCGATACAACAAGAGGAGCTAATGATCCTAAATATATATGGACCCAATGCAGGAGCATCCAGATATATAAGGCAAGTTCTTAATGACTTACAAAGAGACTTAGACTCCCACACAATAATAGTGGGAGACTTTAACACTCCACTGTCAATATCAGACAGATCAACCAGACAGAAAATTAACAAGGATATCCAGGACTTGAACTCAGACCTGGAACAAGCAAACCTGATAGACATTTACAGAACTCTCCACCCCAAATCCACGGAATATACATGCTTCTTAGCACCACATCATACCTACTCCAAAGTTGACCACATAATTGGAAGTAAAGCACTCCTCAGCAAATGCAAAACAACTGACATAATAATAAACAGTCTCTCAAACCATAGTGCAATCAAGCTAGAACTCAGAATTCAGAAACTAACTCAGAACTGCACAGCTTCATGGAAACTGAACAACTGGCTCTTGAATGTTGACTGGATAAACAATGATATGAAGGCAGAAATAAAGAAGTTCTTTGAAACCAACAAGAATGAAGACACAACATACCAGAATCTCTGGGACACATTTAAAGCAGTCTCCAGAGGAAAATATGTAGCCATAAGTGTCCATATGAGAAGAGTGGAGAGATCCCAAATTGACACCCTGTCATCAAAATTGAAAGAGCTAGAGGAGCAAGATCAAAAAAACTCAAAACCTAGCTGAAGATAAGAAAGAACTAAGATCAGAGCAGAACTGAAGGAGATAGAGACACGGAAAACCCTTCAAAAAATCAATAAATTCAAGAGCTGGGTTTTTGAAAAGATCAACAAGATAGACCACTAGCCAGACTGATAAAAAAGAAAAGAGAGAACAACCAAATAGATGGAATAAAAAACGATAAAGGGGAAATCACGGCAGATTCCACAGAAATTCAAACCATTATCAGAGAATATTACAAACAACACTATGCACATAAACTAGTAAACCAGGAAGAAATGGATAAATTCCTGGACACCTGTGTCCTCAAAGCCTAAACCAGGAGGAAGCCGAAACTATGAATTGACCAATAACAAGGTCTGAAGTCGAGGCAACAATTAAGAGCCTACCACACAACAAAAGGCCAGTTCCAGATAGGTTCACAGCCGAATTCTTCCAGACACACAAAGAAGAGCTGGTACCATTCCTTCTGAAACTATTCCAAATAATCCAAAAAGAGGGAATTCTTTCCAAATCATTTTACAAGACCAACATCATCCTGATACCAAAACCCGGCAGAGACTCAACAAGAAAAGAAAACTTCAGGTCAATATCCATGATGAATGTAGATGCAAAAATCTTCAATAACATACTAGCAAGCTGATTGCAACAGCACATCAAAAAACTTATCCATCATGATCAAGTAGGATTCATCCCAGGAATGCAAGTCTGGTTCAACATACAGAAGTCCATAAACATTATTCACCACATAAACAGAACACAAAACAAAAACCACATGATTATTTCAATTGACACAGAGAAGGCATTTGACAAAATTCATCAGCCCTTTATGCTAAAAACCCTCACTAAACTCGGTATTGACGGAACGTATCTCAAAGTAATAAAAGCTATTTACAACAAACCAACAGCCAATATCATACTTAATGGACAAAAACTGGAAGCATTCATTCCCTTTGAAATCTGGCACTAGACAAGGATGCTCTCTTCCACTACTCCTATTCAATATAGTACTGGAAGCTCTAGCCAGAGCAATCAGGCAAGAAAAAGAAATAAAGGGTATTCAAATAGGAAAGGTGGAAGCCGAATTATCTTTATTTGCAGACGACATGATTGTATACCTAGAAGACCCCATCACCTCAGTCCAAAAACTCCTGAAACTGATAAGCAACTTCAGCAAAGCCTCAGGATATAAAATCAATGTGCAAAAATCGCAAGCATTCTTATACACCAATAACAGACTTAAAGAGAGCCAAATCAAGAACAAACTGCCATTCACAATTGCTACAAAGAGAATAAAATATCTAGGAATACAACTTACAAGGAACGTAAGGGACCTCTTCAAGGAAAGCTACAAACCACTGCTCAACAAAATAAGAGAGGACACAAACAGATGGAGAAACATTCCATGTTCATGGTTAGGAAGAATCAATATTGTGAAAATGGCTATGCTGCCCAAAGTAATTTACAGAATCAATGCTATCCCCATCAAGCTACCATTGACTTTCTTCACAGAACTGGAAAAAACCACCATGAACTTCATAAGGAACCAAAAGAGAGCCTGCATAGCCAAGTCAATTCTAAGCAAAAAGAACACAGCGGGAGGCATCACACTACCAGACTTCAAACTATACTACAAGGCTACAGTAATCAAAACAGCATGGTACTGGTACCAAAACAGAGATATAGACCAATGGAACAGAACAGAGGCATCGGAGGCAACACAGCTTATCTACAACCATACAATCTTTGATAAACCAGACAAAAGCAATGGGGAAAGGGTTCCCTGTTTAATAAATGGTGTTGGGAAAACTGGTTAGCCATGTGCAGAAAGCAGAAAGTGGACACCTTACACTAAAATTAACTTCAGATGGATTAAAGACTTAAACATAAGACCTGACACCATAAAAACCCTAGAAGAAAATCTAGGCAAAACCATTCAGGACGTAGGAGTAGGCAAGGACTTCATGACCAAAACACCAAAAGCATTGGCAACAAAACCCAAAAGAGACAAATGGGACCTAATCAAACTCCACAGCTTCTGCATGGCAAAAGAAACAGTCACTGGAGTGAATCGGCAACCAACAGAATGGGAAAAAATCTTTGCAGTTTACCCATCTGACAAAGGGCTGATATCCAGAATTTACAAAGAACTCAAACAGATATACAGGAAAAAAACAAACAAGCCCATTCAAAAATGGGCAAAGGATATGAACAGACACTTTACAAAAGAAGACATACATGAGGCCAACAAACATATGAAAAAATGCTCATCATCACTGGTCATTAGAGAGATGCAAATCAAAACCACATTGAGATACCATCTCATTCCAGTTAGAATGGCGATCATTAAAAAATCTGGAGACAGCAGATCCTGGAGAGGATGCGGAGAAATAGGAACACTCTTACACTGTTGGTGGGAGTGTAAATTAGTTCAACCATTGTGGAAGACAGTGTGGTGATTCCTCAAGGACATAGAAATAGAAATTCCATTTGACCCAGCAATCCCAATCCTGGGTATATATACAAAGGACTATAAATTGTTCTATTATAAGGACACATGCACAAGAATGTTCATTGCAGCATTGTTTACAATAGCAAAGAACTGGAACCAACCCAAATGCCTATCGGTGATAGACTGGACTGGGGAAATGTGGCACATATACACCATGGAATATTATGCAGCAATCAAAAATGATGAGTTCCTGTCCTTTAGAGGGACATGGATGAATCTGGAGAACATCATTCTCAGCAAACTGACACAAGAACAGAAAATGAAATACCGCATATTCTCACTCATAGGCGGCTGATGAAAAATGAGAACACATGGCCACAGGGAAGGGGGTACTACACACTCTGGTCTATGGGGGGCTGTAGGGGAGGGACAGCGATGGGGGAACTGGGGAGGGATACCCTGGGGAGAAGTGCCAAATGTGGGTTAAGGGGAGGAAGGCAGCAAAACACACTGCCATTTGTGTACCTATGCAACTATCTTGCATGTTCTGCACATGTACCCCAAAACCTAAAATGCAATTTAAAAAAAAAAAAGAAAACACTACAATTTTGCAAATTGCAAGCTATTATCATTTGGAGGGCAATTAAAAAAATATATTTGTCAGTTATACTCCTCTTCCATTTAAAAGGAAATAATTTATAATAATTTATATATACTGGTTCGCTATTTGTTCTATTATTTGAACTTATATCTTTTGTTTGAAAAAAATATGTAAAGTGCCGTCTGCAGACACATGAGTGTGACAGCCTGTATTTGGATGAAAGTCTTTACTGAGATCCTTGCTTCCCTAATTGCAATGTTTTATTAAGATACCACTTCCCTTTTATGAAAGCAGTAAACCAATGGCCATAGACTGTAATGTTTAAAGGTTATAAAACAGCCAATTATCCATTCACCCAACCACCCATCAATTATCTTATGAATGATGGCGGATATGAGCAGATAAAGATATTAAGTATAATTTGGGTACTCAGATAATATCTAGAGCAAGAGTTTGCAAACTTTTCTCTTTTCTGTAAATTGCCAAATAGTAAATATTTTAGTCTTTATGGATCAGGAGGCAAAACTGCGTATATTATGTATGTACTTATAGCATAAGAAAGAAAACAAGTTTATACAATATTTTCACAGGCAACATTCAAAATATACTAATAAAAACTGACTGTAATTTTCTTCTTATATTACAGACCCATGAAAGAGAGAATGAAATTATATTTTTTGGGGAAGGCAACAATTTTGTTTATTTGGGGTTCAAAGTTAGCATTCCCTAGCATCAAAATTGATTGCAAATGTTAATCTGTTAGTGCTGATCTGTAATGAAATTTTACATATTTCATATTTGAAATGTCTCTTCACACAAAGAGGTACTGCCAAACATTTATATAAAACCACAAGTATTTGATTTTAATGGAACATATTTATTGTTTGATAAACATTCAGAGAATGCTATTAGATTTTACACTTGATATTTGCCTTTTAAGATCTCATTACATTGCAGAATAATCACTTTCAATAGAAGCTTATATAAAAGCTCTTCAAAGGCAGCTAAATGGATTTTGAAATGTGGAAATCACCTTTGCTTTTGTATCAAAGTCTGCAACATACTACTGGAACAGAACTGGAACTGTGGCTTGAGATTGGAAAATATTTCTGCTTCAAATGTGTGTGGGAAGGGTTATCTTTCTTCTTCTTGTAACTTCTGACAGGATGGGCAGTGTATAAAGCTGCTGATGCTGCCTGTGATTCAAATGTTAGTTGTCACCAAAATGAGTTTACCACAGGAAAAGTTTTGCATATAAATATTTTTTTGTCTTGTAATCTTAGGTTGAATTCCTTTAGAAATAGTATCAAGCAATTCCATAGTCATTTAGTGTTTGATAAAAATGGAGGAAGAAATTTTTCTCATTCAGAAAACTTTGTCCTCATCCTGAGCTCAGCAACAGTAATAAAACCTGACTGCTGTGGAGCCATGGGGCTGCTGTGTGGAGGGCAAGTCGGGACATGCAGCTTCTATTTCTAACAAAACTTTAAGGATTAAAGTTAAATATACCAGAGTGAATAAAGTCTATCAGTGATGCTGGTGGTTTAATGACACGTGATAGAGTCAAATATTTTCTACAAAGTATCTACTGATAAATAATATAATACATAAGTTTTAAGTCCTTTACATTTTCACAAGTATTGTAAACTTGTTTAAGCTTTTTTCTCCTCATATTTTCTTAATATGTTTACCACCTGCAGTTGTTATATATCTTAGCAGATTCCACTTCAGATTGTACTGAATCTTTGTCTTCCCAAATCACTTCAGAATATTATTGTGTGCAATTGTTCGATGCAGACAATTCATAGAGACTAATTTTCAGTCACTTTAGACTATTCACTCTTAAACAATAACTAAGTAATAACATTTGTTGAGTCATAGAGTCAAAAAAAGAAATTAAATATAATTTGCCGTCAACTCTTGAACATCACTTCTAGCCACAAACCTAACAGTCCCTGATGAGCTTAATTAGCTCTGATGCATTTTTTTTTTTTTTTTGGCTGCTGCAATCAACCATGATTTAATCAACACACAATTGGTATGTAGCTTTCCTCAATTGGCTAACAAGCCATTCATAAAGTTACTTTGCTTGTAGCTTGATCTTCTTTTTTAATTTTTTGAATGAATACTGTGTGTTGAGATGTTCTGTTTTAATTTTTTTTTTTTTTTTTTCTGATCACTGCTGTCCTGTGAGTTGCACCTATTTTATGTAAGCCTGGTCTGGTCATGTAGATGCTTCTGGAATCTTTTGAATACTGTGTGTTGAGATGTTCTAAGTTTTTTTGTTTGTTTTTCTGATCATTGCTGTCCTGTGAGTTGGGCCTATTTTATGTGAGCCTGGTCTGGTCACGTAGATGCTCTCAGCTCCATTGGAGTGCACAGTGTATTAAGCACAATGCTCTGCCATTTAACCGTATAAAAACCATGCTCTGCTGTGCCCTAAAAGCATGGCATTTGAATTCCACTTTTCTCTTCCTGTTTTGGCATGATGGGTATGCTATGAAAATTAAAGTAAATCATTCACAGTGCAGAAGTACATGCGGCAGCTGGAAGTCAGTTTATAATGGCATTGCTGTGACCTGTCGAGTGGCTAGCACAGTTGTGAAGTTGTGAGAGTGCCACATGTGGTCTCAATCACAACCACTCCACTTCACCATGTATCAGGAAAATAGCCACAGACAACACGTACTCAAGAGGATGTATCTATGCGCCAATAAAACTTTATTTATGAACATTGAAACTTGAATTTTATATAATTGTCATGTGTCACAAAGTATTCTTTAGTGTTTTCAACCATTTCAAAATGTAAACATTATTCTTATCTACTAGATATGCAAAAGCAGGCAATGAGAAGGTCTGTTTCATGAGCCATCATGGTTTGCTGAAAACTTTCCTCCTTATAGAAGAAACTTACAGGGAAGCCTGGTGGGCTTTACTATTAGCAGACAAGAAGCGTAGAGTTTCTGTTCTGGGTGAGGGATCTAGGAGCTCCAACCTGTCAACCCTGTTTCTGGCTGATATGCTCCAGGCTACACTATGTCTTCGCTCATCTGAAAGCATAAAAGCTCTCAGTGAGCCCCATCAAGATAGAGCGGTGTCATGGGTGGTTCCAGTGAGAACATCCCTGAAGCAGAGTGTGCACTGACGTGTACCCAGAACCACTGTGGGTGTGAACCTGCAAGTGAACTGGTGTTCTTTCCCCAGGAAAACACTCTACATACATGCTGCTTCTTCCTTTCCTCACCTTTATCTCCTTTCAATAAGTCAGGTCAAAAAGGACAGGAAAGGGGGAAAAAAGCTTACAGATGCCACAGTGTCCACATTTGTGCGTACCTTATTCTAAATCAAACATTTTGGGAAACGAAGTTTGAGACACAAAGTAGAATTTGGAAAATCAAATCTGAAAATGGAAAGATTAGTGTTTTTTAGGACTCAAAATATTTTATTTCTAAGTCATTACCTAATTTAAAGATTGATCAGATTTTATTTTATACCTTTAGAATTCAAATGTTTGGATTCGATTCTAATCCTTATATAGATGCACCTAAATGGAGTTTATATGCTATATAATAAGGTAAAGTCCATATCATTTAGCACTTAATAAAGGTACACATTGAGGCATACCAAATGAATGAATGGACTCCTAATCAAATCAGAGGAACACATAGAAATGGTCCCATAGCCAAGCTGCATGACAAGGTGGCTTGCTGCCTCCATCCCCCCGTCACCTATATCTGGCATTTCTTCCCATGTTATCTCTCCCCAACCTTTTCGCCCCCCGCTGTCCCTCTCCTAGCCCCCACAACAGACTCCAGTGTGTGATGCTTCCCTCTCTGTATCCGTGTGTTCTCATTGTTCAATACACGCCTATGAATAAGAACATGTGATGTTTGACTTTCTGTTCTTGTGTCAGTTTGCTGAGAATGATGGTTTCCAAGTTCATCCATGTCCCTACAAAGGACACAAACTCATCATTTTTTAAGGCTGCATAGTACTCCATGGTGTACATATGCCACATTTTCTTTGTCAAGTCTATCATCAGTGGGCATTTGGGTTGGTTGCAGGCCTTTGCTATTGTAAACAGCACCACAATGAACATACGTGTGCATGTGACTTTATAATAGAAAAATTTATAATCCTTTGGGTTCATACTCCATAATGGGATTGCTGGGTCAAATGGAATTTCTATTTCTAGGTCCTTGAGGAATCACCACACTGTCTTCCACAATGGTTGAACTAATTTACACTCCCACCAACAGTGTAAAAGCCTTCCTATTTCTCCACATCCTCTCCAGCATCTGTTATCTTCAGATTTTTTAATGATCACCATTCTAACTGGCATGAGATGGTATCTCAATGTAGTTTTGATTTGCATTTCTCTAATGACCAGTGATGATGAGCTATTTTTCATATGTTTGTTGGCCTCATATATGTCTTCTTCTTTTTCTTTTTTTAGATGGAGTTTTGCTCTTGTTACCCAGGCTGGAGTGCAATGGCACAATCTTGGCTCACTGCAACCTCCACCTCCTGGGTTCAGGCAATTCTCCTGTCTCAGCCTCCTGAGTAGCTGGGATTACAGGCATGCACCACCATGCCCAGCTAGTTTTTTGTATTTTTAGTAGAGATGGGGTTTCACCATGTTGACCAGGATGGTCTCAATCTCTTGACCTTGTGATCCACCTGCTTCAGCCTCCCAAAGTGCTGGGCTTACAGGCATGAGCCACTGCACCCGGCCATATGTCTTCTTTTGAAAAGTGTTCATATCCTTCACCCACTTTGTGATGGGGTTGTTTGTTTCTTGTAAATCTGTTTTAGTTGTTTGTAGATTCTGGATATTAGCCCTTTGTCAGATGAGTAGATTGCAAAAATTTATTCCCAATCTATTGGTTGCCAGTTCACTCTAAGATTGTTTCTTTTGCTGTACAAAAGCTCTGTAGTTTAATTAGATCCCATTTGTCTATTTTGATTTTTATTGCCAATGCTTTTGGTGTTTTACTCATGAAGTCCTTGCCTACGCCTATATCCTGAATGGTTTTGCCTAGGTTTTCTTCTAGGGTTTTTATGAGGTTAGGTCTTATGCTTAAGTCTTTAATTTGTCTGGAGTTAATTTTAGCCTAAGGTATCAGGAAGGGGTCCAGTTTCTGCTTTCTATACGTGGTTAGCCAGTTTTCCGAACACCATTTATTTAACAGGGAATCCTTTCCCCATTGTTAGTTTTTCTCAGGTTTGTCAAAGATCAGATGGTGGTACATGTGTGGCATTGCCTCTGAGGCCTCTGTTCTGTTCCATTGATCTATACCTCTGTTTTGGTACCAGTACCATGCTGTTTTGATTACTGTAGCCTTGTAGTATAGTTTGAAGTTGGGTAGAGGGATCCCTTAATCTTTGTTCTTTTTGCTTAGGATTGTCTTGACTGTGTAGGCTCTCTTTTGGTTCCATATGAAGTTTAAGGTGGCTTTTTCCAGTTCTGTGAAGAAGGTTTTTGGTAGGTTGTTGGGGATAGCATTGAATCTATAAATTACTTTGAGCGGTATGGCCATTTTCATGATACTGATTCTTCCTAACCATGAGTGTGGAATGTTTCTCCATCTGTTTGTGTCCTCTCTTATTTTCTTGAGAAGTTGCTTATAGTTCTCCTTGAAGAGGTCCTTTACATTCTTTGTTAGTTGTATTCCTAGATATTTTATTCTCTTTGTAGCAGTTGTGAATGGAAGTTTGCTCTTGATTTACCTCTGTCTGTTATTGGCGTGTAGGAATGCTTGTGATTTTTGCACATTGATTTTGTATCCTGAGACTTTGCTGAAGTTGCTTATCAGTTTAAGGAGATTTGGGGATGAGATGATGGGGTCTTCTAAATATGCAATCATGTCATCTGCAAATATAGACAGTTTAACTTCCTCCTTTCCTAATTGAATAATTTTGTTTCTCTTCTTGCCTGATTGCTCTGGCTTGAACTTCCAATACTATGTTGAATAGGAGTGATGAGAGAGGGCATCCTTGTCTAGTGCCAAATTTCAAAGGGAATACTTTCAGTTTTTTGCCCATTCAGTATGATATTGGCTGTGGGTTTGTTGTAAATAGCTTCTATTATTTTGAGATACATTCCATCGATACCTAGTTTACTGAGAGTTTTTAGCATAAAGCACTGCTGAATTTTGTCAAAGGCCTTTTCTGCATCGATTGAGATAATCACATAGTTTTTGTCTTTGGTTCTGTTTATGTGGTGGATTACGTTTATAGACTTACGTATGTTGAACCAGCCTTGCATCCCCAGGATGAAGCCTACTTGATTGTGATGGATAAGCTTTTTGCTGTGCTGTTGCAATTGGTTTGCCAGTATTTCATTGAAGATTTTTATATCTATGTTCATCATGATATTGGCCTGATGTTTTCTTTTTTTTTGTTGTTGAGTCTGTGCCAGGTTTTGGTATCAGGATGATGTTGGTCTTATAAAATGATTTAGGAAGGATTCCTTCCTTTTATATTGTTTAGAATAGTTTCAGAAGGAGTGGTACCAGCTCCTTTTTGTGTGTCTGGTAGAATTTGGCTGTGAACCCATCTGAACCTGAACTTCTTTTGGTTTGTAGGCTATTAATTACTGCCTCAACTTCAGACCTTGTTATTGGTCTATTCAGGGTATCAACTTAGGCTTGGGATGGTGCAAATGTCCAGGAATTTATCCATTTCTTCCTGGTTTACTGGTTTATTTGCATAGACTTGTTTGTAGCAATCTCTGATGGTAGTTTGTATTTCAGTGGAATCAGTGGTGATATCCCCTTTATCATTTTTTATTGCATTTATTTGATTTCTCTCTTTTTTAATTAACCTGGCTAGTAGTCTGTCTATTTTGTTGATGTTTTCAAAAAAGCAGCTCTTGGATTTACTGACTTTTTGAAGGTTTTTTTTGTGTATCTACTTTAGTTCTGCTCTGATTTTAGTTATTTCTCGTCTCCTGCTAGCTTTTTATTTTATTTTATTTTATTTTATTTTGATCTTGCTCCTCTAGCTCTTTCAATTTTGATGATAGGGTGTTGACTTTGATCTTTCCTCACTTCTCATGTGAGCATTTATTGCTATAAATTTTACTCTAGACACTGCTTTAAATGTGTCCCAGAGATTCTGGTACGTTGTTTCTTCATTCTTGTTGGTTTCGAAGAACGTCTTTATTTCTGCCTTCATTTCATTGTTTATTTAGTTAACATTCAGGAGCCAGTTGTTCAGTTTCCATGAAGTTGTGCAGTTCTGAGTTGTTTCTTAATCCTGAGTTCCAATTTGATTGCACTGTGGTCTGAGAGACTTGTTGTTGTGATTTTTGTTCTTTTGCATTTGCTGAGGAGTGATTTACTTCCAATTATGTGGTCAATTTTAGAGTAGCTGCAATGTGGTGCTGAGAAGAATGTATATTCTGTGGATTTGGAGTGAACAGTTCTGTAGATGTCTATTAGGTTTGCTTGGTCCAGATTTGAGTTCAAGTCCTAGATATCCTTGTTAATTTTCTGTCTTGTTGATTTGTCTAATATTGACAGTGGAGTGTTAGAGTCTCCCATTATTATTCTGTGGGAGTGTAAGTTTCTTCATAGGTCATTAAGAACTTGCTTTATCTATCTGGGTGCTCCTGTATTGGGTGGATGTGTATTTAGGATCATTAGTTCTTCTTGTTGCATTGATTCTTTTACCCATATGTAATGTCCTTCTTTGTCTCTCTTGATCTTTGTTGGTTCAAAGTCCATTTTATCAGAGACTAGGATTGCAACTCCTGCTTCTTTTTTTTGCTTTTCATTTGCTTGATAAATCTTCCTCCATCCCTTTATTTTGAGCATATGGGTCTCCTTGCATGCAAGATGGGTTTTCTGAATACAGCACACCAATGGGTCTTGACTTTTGTCCAATTTGCCAGTCTGTGTCTTTTGATTGGAGCATTTAGCCCATTTACATTTAAGGTTAATATTGTTTTTTGTGAATGGGATCCTGCCATTTTGATGCTAGCTGGTTGTTTTGTCCGTTAGTTGATGCAGTTTTTTCATTGTGTTTATGGTCTTTACAGTTCGGTATGTTTTTGCAGTGGCTGGTACTGTTCTTTTCCATGTTTAATGCTTCCTTCAGGAGCTCTTGTAGGGCAGGACTGGTGGTGATGAAATTTCTCAGCATCTCCTTGTCCTTAAAGGATTATATTTCTACTTCACTTATGAATCTTAGTTTAGCTGGATATAAAATTCTGGGTTGAAAATTCTTTCCTTTTAGGCTGTTGAATATTGGTCTCCACTCTCTTCTGGCTTGCAGGGTTTCTGCCGAGAGATCCACTGTGAGTCTGTTGGGCTTCTTTTTTCAGATAACCTGACCTTTCTCTCTGGCTGTCCTTAGCATTTTTTTCCTTCATTTCAACCCTGGTCAATCTGATGATTATGTGCCTTCAAGTTGCTCTTCTTGAGGAATATCTTTGTGGTGTTCTCTGTATTTCCTGGACTTGAATGTTGGCATGCCTTGCTAGGTTGGGGAAGTTTTCCAGGATGACATCCTGAAGAGTTTGTTCCAGCTTGAATTCGTTCTCTCCATCACATTCAGGTACACCTGTCAAACATAGATTAGGTCTTTTCACATAATTCCATATTTCTTGGAGGCTTTGTTCATTTCCTTTCACTCTTTTTTCTCTAATCTTGTCTTCTCATTTTATTTCATTGAGTTGATCTTCAGTTTCTGATATCCTTTCTTCTGCTTGGTCGATTTGGCTATTGAAACTTGTGTATGGTTCACAGAGTTCACAAACTGTGTTTTTCAGCTCCATCAAGTCATTTATATTCTTCTCTAAGCTACTTACTCTAGTTATCATTTCATCAAACCTTTTTTCAAGGTTCTTAGTTTCTTTGCATTGGGTTAGAACATGTTCTTTTAGCTCAGAGAAGATTATTATTACCTACCTTCTGAAGCCTGCTTCTGTCAATTCATCAGACTCATTCTCCATCCAGCTTTGTTCCCTTGCTGGTGAGGAGTTGTGACCCCTTTTAGGAGGAGAGGTGTTCTGGATTTTGGTGTTTTCATCCTTTTTCCACTGGTTTCTTCTCATCTTTGTGGATTTATCTACCTGTGGTCTTTGTAGTTGGTGACTTTCAGATGCGGTCTCTGAGTGGAGATCCTTTTGGTTGATGTTAAAGCTATTTCTTTCTTTTTAATCCTTCTAACAGGCCTGTCTGCTGAAGGACCGCTGGAGGTCCATTCCAGACCCTGCTTGCCTGGGAATCACCCGCAGGGGCTGCAGAACAGTAAGGGTTGCTATCAGTTTCTGCTTCTGTTGTCTTAGTCCCAGAAGGATACCCACCAGGTGTCAGCCAGAGCTCTTCTTTATGAGGTGTCTCTTTGGATATATGGGGGTCAGGGGACCACTTGAGGAGACAGTCTGTCCCTTATCAGAGCTCAAGTGCTGTGCTGGGAGCTCCATTGTTCTGTTCAGAGCTGCTGGGCAGGTACATTTAAGTCTGCTGTAGTGGAACTCATAATCACTCCTCCCAAGTGCTCTATCCTGGGAAGGTGGGGCTTTATTTATAAGTTTCTGACATGCTGCTGCCTTTTTTCAGAGATGCCCTGCCCAGCAAGGAGGTAGTCTAGTCACAGTCTGCCATCAGAAGTGTTACTGATCTGCCACGGGCTCTGCCCAGCTGCTGTGTAAACTTCCTCCCAGTTTTGTTTACAGAGGTACAGTTAGAACTGCCTCAGTAATGGCAGTCTGCCTCAGTCATGGCAGACTGCCTCAGTAATTGTGGACTGCCTTGGTAGTGGCGGGCTGCCTTGGTAATGGCAGACACCCTTCCCGCCACACAGCTAAACCATCTCAGATCCAGCTGCACTTGCTATGAAACTCTCTATCCAGAGCATTTCAGATTGCTGGTCTTTGTGGGGGTGGAACCCACCGAGCCAGATCCTGCTTTCAGCCCCCTCTTTTTCAGTTGAATGGGCAGCTCTGTCTCTCAGGCCTTCCAGGCACCAGTTGAAATGGCTGCCCAGATTTGTGTGACTTTTTGTGTGGAAACTCATGGCGCCAGCTGAAACAGCCATGCTGGCAACTCGTGGCACTTTTCCGCCCAGCAATCTCCTGGTCTGTGATGGAATAAACTGCAGGAGAAGCACAGTATGTGACCCAGGGTGCTAGAGTGGATGGAAAAGCCCCTGATGTTGGGTAGGGAGGGCGTCCTCTGGGGATTGCACTTTCTGGGTGAGGCAATGCCCTACCCTATTTCAGCACACCCTTCTTGGGCTACACCAACTGTGCAAACAGTTCCATTGAGATGCACCTGGTACCTTGTTTGGAAATGCGCTGATCACTCACCCTCTGTGCTTCTCTTGCTGGGAACTGCACTCCAGAGCTGTTCCTATTTGGCCATCTTGGATCTTGCCCCTTGGTCCATGTTATTCTTACTCACCTTCAATTCCAGTACAATCTGTTTTTTGCAAGGTACTATATATTTACTGCAAAGGACACACCATATTTGAAGTTATAAATACAGGTCTACAGCTAATCTGTAACCATGTTTTTACCCTACTAATGTGCTTCTGTAAATTTGTTGCCATCTATGGTTTTCTTTCATTCTGGGAATCATTTCTCTCCTTATTCAGTCCAACTTGTTCTTAATTAGTCACAATGTTTTTGTTTTACTGGACTTCCAGACAGTTATTAATAGAGGAGGCAAAATTTAGAAATTACAAATCCAGACATTAGGGAAAGTTACTCCATTAAGATGAGCACCAACAAGACCCTTGATTTTTTTTAATCACTTACTTCAAGTTCTGTCAGTAATAGATTAAAATTTACAGTTGTTCAATATTGGTTTTGTAAGACATAGTATCTTAATGGCATATGGATTATAATGTATCCTGACCCGTGTCTCCCTGGAAGTCTCAGATGAATGCGATGTGTATGCCAATTTTCTCCCATCAAGAAGAAAACAAGAGTAAAATGAAAAATAGGGAAAAATTCGTGCTTAGGAATTCTTCAGAGCTTCTAAAGTTGCAATATGTTTAATTTTTAGCTCAGATGAAATACATCACAATTTTAAAGAAATCACAATTCTGTTGAAAACAAAGGAAAATGTACAAATGCAAATGTGTGCTATAGAGTTAACTGCTGTGAGCTTTGTTTATGAGTTTAAAAGCTTAGGAGGTTTAGGTGGTATATGTGTTTCTGATGATGACAGTGACTGAGGCAGTGCATGTGGGCAGTGGGCAGTGTGTGCAAAGCGTGCCCCCCTTCCTAGCAGCCTCAGCATCACCTGTGATGTATTAGATGTGCAGATTCTCAGGGCTCCTGCCCAGTCCTACTGAGTCAAAACTCTGGACTCAGCTGGGAGGGTCCAGCACTCAGCGTTTTAAGCCTTCCAGATGACTGTGCTCACACAAAATTTGAGAGCTACTGGCATGGCATGACGGTGAAGGGATGAGTCTGCCAGCACTTCTAAACTTCAGTGTGACTTCTACATGTTGAGGTTGTTTGACGCTGCAGCTTCTAATCCGATAGGTCTGGGGTGAGCTGGAGACTCACAAGTGATGGCGATTGTTTCTGGTTGGAAGACTATTCTGGGAGTATAGGAATGCTGTCAGTCCACTTGGGTTTAGTTCTCCATTCTACCAATAAGTTAGATAACCTAGGATAAACTTCTCAAATTATGAGTCCCTCTTTCCCTAAGTATAGAGAAGAAATAACAAGTGTATCTACCTTATAATGGTGCTTTGAGGCTTAAATGAAATGGTGCATGTGCCTATCTGTGATAAGAGATAAATGAATATGAGCTTCTATTATTATTGCCCTCATAGGTTAAGATTGATGGCTTAATGTAAGTGTTAATTGGAGTATTAGAAAAAATCACTCATAACATTAACTCACCCCCACCCCATGAATAGAACTAGATCTTGATAATTAGCAAATGAATTTTAACTGATTGGAGCTTACTAAGGATCTTAAGAATATTTACAATAACTAGCAATATTCAATTTGATATGATTTTATATGATCTGCATTCATCTGCAAAGGAAAATGTACTTAAGTGTAGCATAATCATTTTCATATGGAATACCGCATATCACTGATTAATTCCAGATATAATTGTAGCCAAGTAATACTGTCTTTCTTGCCAGAACTCATGTAAGGATCTTTGGCAAACTATGCAAAATGAAGTAAAAGATACAATTTTCACTTGTTTTTTAAGAAACTCTATTGTCTACAATAATAGATTTTCCACAAAAGTCTTGAAAAAAGATAAAGCAGGTGACAGGCCAGGAACGGTAGATCATACTTGTAATCACAGCACTTTGGCAGCACTTTGGGAGGCTGAGATAGGAGCACTGATTGAGGCCAGGAGTTCGAGACCAGCCTGGGCAACACAAGGAGACCTAAAAATTAGCCACATGTGGTGGTGCATGCCTGTTGTCCCAGCTACTCAGGAGGCTTTTTCTCAAGCAAGATAGGATCGCTTGAGCCTGGGAGATTGAACTTGGGAGTGGCAGCCCAGTTCATGCCACTGCACTGCAGCCTGGGCAACAGAGACTCTGTCTAAAAAAAAGTTTTTTTTAAGTGAGTGTATTAATCTGCTCTCATGCTGCTAATGAGGACATACCTGAGACTGGGTAATTTATAAAGGAAAGAGGTTTAATTGATTCACAGTTCCACATGGCTGGGGAGGCCTCACCATCATGGCAAAGGTGAATAAAGGGTAAAGTCACACCCTACACATGGTGACAGTTATAAAACCATCAGATCTTGGAGATATATTCACTATCACAAGAACAGTAGGGGGGAAACCCCCGTTTCAATTAGCTCCACTGGCCCTGTCTTTGACACATGGGAGTATTACAATTCAAGGTGAGATTTTTGGGTGGGGACACAGAGCCAAACCATGAGTAACATGATACATTCATCTAAGACAGAAGTCTACTATATATATTTACATTTTATTATGAAAATATTCTAATATACATCGAAGTTGAAAGAGTTTGCAGTGAACAGTTGAATTCCCACTAGAATATTGTATCAATGATATTGTACCAGATTTATTTTATCACATAACCACACAACTGTTCATCTATCTTTTCCTCTATTCACTCATTAATGTTCAATTTTTGATGAATTTTAAAGTAATTTTTATACATCAGTACACTGCCCCCATAATTTGCTAGGTATCATACTTTTAGCTTGGCCTTTTGCTCCTATTTTAAATGAGAATGTTGTCTCACTTGTTAGCATGCCTTCCTTTTCAGGGATGGAAGTTCAGCACACCACACCAGGGACGTAATGAAGAATGGACTGCTTAGCTTTTGCTTGTGTGTTTTTTGGCTGAAATCTTATGGAAATGGCAAGCTAGATTGATATAGTTTCAAAATAATGAGAAAAGGATGTATTAATGACTAGAAATTAATTGAAAATGGATTCTTCTACTCTCTGTGGCTGTGGAAATACCAAGCAGGCCTTGGAAATTACAGCAGAAATCAGAAATGCCAGGAAACCACATGTACTGAAAAGTTCCCAAAACATGTAACTAACACATTTAAGTTCTTATATTTTTTTTTCTCAAACTCTCTCATCTTCTTTCCAAAAAAAGGAGCATCTAATGAACCAGTAGATGACAGGCTGTAGTGTCTGCGGACGGTCTTGGAAGTCTAGAAAGAGAATCCGGTTCCCTGAACTCCTTCACTCTTATTTCTTCCCAGAAATGTTTACACATCATACGGGTGAGGGGTAGGTCATCTGTTGTTAGATTAGCAAAGGCCGTCTCACTGACTGGACTATCAGTACAATTATAGTTCAATTTTGGACCTATGATTACATACCCTTGATGTAACTTTTTCTTATGTTGTATGAAGTTTCACCATGGCTGCACAGTCTTTGAAGTTTTCCTCCCAGTTGTCTGTGACCCTTTCATGTTAATTAGTGTCAGAAGCTGTTACATGTTGCTTGAACTCAGGCTGTCTACCTGAGTTGAGTAGGTCTGAGCATTCTCAACTGGTCCAATGTTTTCACCCCAACCCTTGCCTCTTTATTTTATTTTATTTTATTTTATTGTTTGTTTTTTGAAACATAGTCTCGCTCAGTTGCCAGGCTGGAGTGCAGTGGTGCGATCTTAGCTCACTGCGACCTCCACTTGCTGGGTTCAAGCGATTCTCCTGCCTCAGCTTCCTGAGTAGCTTGGATTACAGGCACCCGCCACCACTCCCAGCTAATTTTTTGTATTTTTAGTAGAGACGAGGTTTCACCATGTTGACCAGGATGGTCTCCATCTCTTGACCTGGTGATCTGTCAGCCTGGGCCTCCTAAAGTGTTGGTATTACAAGGCGTGAGCCACCGCACCCGGCTGCCCCTGCCTCTTTCTCGTCACTCTGCTCACAGCATGGCAGAGGGTGTCCTTCTTGAGGACACAGCCAGAGACAAACCTCCCAGGTGTTTTGTGGTCCACGCACTCCACTGAGTCTCATGAATTGTGATGGTCACCTCATTTTCCTCTATTTTGACCAGGTGGAAATTTCATCGGATTAGCTACCAGTGCTTTCCAGGACTTGTCTAAAGTTTTTTGGGAGGACCATAGAAGTAGTTCAAGACCCTCCTCACTTCCTCCATCTACTCAATTCTTGGCTTCCCCTCAAGAATGGGTCAGTGTCTGTGATGAGCAGACCTGTAGCCCTGGAAATGTTCAAGTCCTAACCCCTGGAATGTGGGAAATGCCAGGTTGAAGATGACATTAAGGCTGTGGTCAGCTGACCTTGAGATGAGGAGAGCACCCTGGGTCACCTGGGACCCAGTATGATCATGAAGGAACTCAAGAGGGAGTGCTGAGGAGTGAGATGTGACATCACAGGCTCCAAAGGAAGAGAAGTGTTCCACAGCCCCAGACCGAGTCTGCCCTGAAGCTGGGAAAGACACAGAAATGGATTTTCTCCTGAAGTCTCATGAGGGGATCAGCCCTGCCTCCTCCGTCTTAGCCCAGTGAGGCTCATTTGGGACTTCTGACCTGCAGACCCGTAAGAATAAATTGGTGGAGACAGATCCAAGATGGCCGATTAGCAGCAGCTCAGGGCTGTAGCTCCCAGTGAAAGTGCAGAGAGTGAATGGATGCCACACTTCCAGACGAATTTTTGTTGCCCACGGACAAGGAGATTCCCAGCTGAGGAGCCCCATGGGTTACCAACGTGACTCTTCTGGCCGGTGTGACTGTTTTGCCGGTGCCCTGGCATGGCGGTTCTCAGTACAGAGTATACGGGACTGGGTGCCCTTTTAGTTGGTGTTTGAAGCTCTGGGAAGGCTGAGTTGCCCATCCCGCTGATTGAAAAGGGGACTGAAGCAGGGAGCCAGACTGGGAGATTCCTGGGCAGAAAAGTGCCATGAATCTCAACGCTGCTGTTTCAGCCAGTACAGTGGGTCACTGCAGGGGAAATTACACAGATTCCAGCACCTTTTCAGTGGGCGACTGGGAAAAAAAGAAGAAGGCTCTGAGACAGGGATCCAGGTGATTGGGCTCAGCTGGTCCCACCCCCACAAAAAACAGCAATTGGAAGCGCTGAAGATTGAGAGTTTAACAGCAAGCACAGCTGAACCCAGGAAGGTCCAGCTCCGTGGGGGAGGGGCATCCGCTGAAAGAAAACTAAGAAACAGAAAAAAACTTCATCACCAACAAGCTGGATGTCCACTCAGAGACCCAATCTGAAAGTCAGCAATTACAAAGACGACAGATGGATAAATCCACAAAGATGGGAAGAAACCAGCACAAAAAGGCTGAAAACATCTGAAATCAGAATGCCTTTCCTCCTTCAGGGGATCGCAGTTCCTCATCAGCAAGGGAACAAGGCCTGATGGAAAATGAGTGTGATAAATTGTCAGAAACAGGCTCCAGAAGGTGGATAATAAGAAACTTCTGTGAGCTAAAAGAACATGTTCTAACCCAACATAAAGAAATTAAGATCCTTGAAAAAAGGTTTGACGAAATGCTAATGAGAATAGACAATTTAGAGAGGAATATAAGTGAATTAATAGAGTTGAAAAACACAATATGAGAACTTCGCAAAGTATGCACAAGTTTCAACAGTTGAATTGATCAAGCAGAAGATGGATATCAGAGGTCGAAGACCAACTTAATGAAATGAAACGAGAAGACAAGGTTAGAGAAAAGAGGCTAAAAAGGAATGAGCAAAGTCTCCAAGAAATATGGGACTATGTGAAAAGACCTAATCTGCATTTGATAGGTGTACCTGAATGTGACAAAGAGAATGAATCCAAGCTGGAAAATATTCTTCAGGATATCATCCAGGAAAACTTTCCCAACCTAGCAAGGCAGGACAATACACAACTCCAGGTAATACAGAGAACACCACAAAGATATTCCTCAAGAAGAGAAACCCCAAGACACATAATCATTAGATTCACCAGGGTTGAAATAAAGGAGAAAATACTAAGGGCAGCCAGAGAAAAAGGTCAAGTTACCTGCAAAGGGAAGCCCATCAGACTCACAGCAGATCTCTCAGCAGAAACCCTACAATTCAGAAGAGAGTGGGGGCCAATATTCAACATTCTTAAAGAAAAGAACTTTCAACCCAGAATTTCATATCCAGCCAAACTAAGCTTCATAAGTGAAGGAAAAATAAATTTTTTTGCGAACAAGCAAGTACTCAGAGATTTCATCACCACCAGGCCTGCTTTCCAAGAGCTTTTGAAAGAAGCATTACACATAGAAAGGAACAACTAGTATCAGCCATTCCAAAAACATACCAAAATGAAAAGAGCATCACCATAATGAAGAATTTACATCAACTGATGGGCAAAACAGCCATCTAGCATTAAATGGCAGTATGAAACTCATATATATCAATATCAATCCCAAATTTAAACGGACTAAATGCCCCAATCAAAAGACACAGGCAAATTGGATAAAAAGCCAATACCCATCGGTATGCTGGATCTAGACCCATGTCACATGCAAGGATACACAAAGACTCAAAACAAAGGGATGGAGGAAGATGTACCAACCAAATGGAGAGAGAGAGAGAAAAAAGCAGGAGTTTCAATTCTCATCTCTGATAAAATAGACTGTAAAGCAACAAAGACCAAAAAAGACAAAGAAGGACATTACATAATGGTAAAAGGATCAATGCAACAAGAAGAGCTAACGATCCTAAATATATACGTACCCAATACAGGAGCACCCAGATACATAAAGCAAGTTCTTAATGACTTACAAAGAGACTTAGACTCCCACACAATAATAGCCGGAGACTTTAACACTACATTGTCAATGTTAAACAGATCAATGAGACAGAAAATTAACAAGGATATCCAGGACTTGAACTCAGACCTGGAATAAGTAAACTTAATAAACATTTACAGAACTCTCCACAGTCTACAAAACTTACATTTTCTCAGAATCCTATCACACCTATTCTAAAAGTGACCACGAAATTTGAAGTAAATCACTCCTCAGCAATTGCATAGCATTTCACAGGTTTAAATGAAATATTGGTTGGCTGCTTGTTTGTTTTCCTCCCTTATTTCTTCCTGTCTCCATGGTAAGCACATTTATTGGCATCAAAGAGATTTTTAATACCCATTTTTAGACTGCATTCTAGCCTGGGCAATAGAGCAGGATTCCCATTCTCTCTTGCTCTTTCTCTTCCTCTTTCTTTCTCTCTTTCATTCTTTTTTTTTCTCCTTTCTTCTTTTCTTTTTTTGTCTTCCTTTCTTTCTTTTTTCTCTTTCAAAAAAATAAATAAATAAATTGTTGTTTCAATCCACTAAGTAAATTTACGGTGATTTTTATGGCAGCAACAAAAAAATACAGTGTAAGCACTCAACCCTGAGGTAGGAGGTGCGCACCGTCCATGTTCCAGAACCCTGCATGTTCCGGAAGCATTGCGCTTCCGCTTCCGGGGGAACTTTCTGAGGGTCGCACGTCTCCAGCACTTGAGCTCAGCCAGTCCCGGGCGCCAGCGCTTTCCGGCCGCGCTCCTCAGAGGCGGCGCTCCCCAAGAGTCCGGTGCAGGCGTCCTCTCTCTGCACCTGGCCCGCTGCTCTCCCGCCCGCCCCCTTCTCCTCACCAGATCTGCTCCCTCTCTACTGGCTTCCCCAGTATCCCTTGGCCCCGGGCAGCTGCCCTAGCCTGGGGGGAGTTGGGGCGTGTGTCCCCCGGGCTGGGTTCCGGGCACTGGATCCCCCCAGGCATGGCCACTGGCGCCGCGTGACACTGGAGCGATCCGGCCCAGTCCTCGGCTGTGGTCTTAGGGGAGACTGCGAAGCTGTCCAGCCTACTTCGTGTGAGTGCAACAATCTGGAATAGTTAGTTGGATTCGGACCTAAGCATGGAGGGAGGTCTCCTTCATTGACCAAGTCCTGTGTTTGCACCTCCTCAGCCAGCGCGAGGGAGGGGGTGCCTGTCTCCACCAGGCCGGCCAGCCCTCGGGCTTCGCCAGGTCACTGAGCAGACGACTGCAGCCTCCTGTTTTAACCAAACCATGTGCATACTCGGTAATTAAAGAAAAGAGTTGGGTGAGATAAGGAGCCAACCAAGACCCAGTCACTCCAGATTCACTCAGGGAGAATGTCCAGGGAGTCTTACAGTTCGTGGGAAAGGCTGCTTCCTCATACATCTTTATGCATTTTAGCTACTGCAGGTGCAAAAGTTCACTGCATCTTTTCCTGCTGGCTCCGTTATTTTCGTTAAATATCTTTCGTTTCTGCCTTTGTGGCATAAATTATTTTATTCATCTTGGTGCGACACCGGGCACTTAGAAGGAGCCTGCTTTTCTCTGAGGCTGGGGGCAGGTACGTCTGCGGGCTGCTGCCTGAAAGCTGCACGACCCCCCCCCCCCCCCCGGTGGCTTAGAACAGCCACTGCCTGTCCTCACAAGACACATGGGTGGGAGTGGCTGGCCCTGGCCCGGATGCCTGGGGAGCTGCTTCTGCTCCTGGACCTGCTGGATGTCTGGACACTGGCTGGTCTGGGCTCCCGGCAAGGCCGCTCTGCTTCAGTCCGCAGGTGGATCGGCTTCGTCTCATCTCCACCCCACTTGGGAAACGTGGTGCAGTGATTTCACCTCTTGCAGGATCAAAGTGGGTGAAAAGAATGTCCAGTCGCCAAATCCCACACCTGATTGCCAAATGGTAGGAGCGACAGTGGCTTCTCCCTCTCTTCTGCCGTCAGATCTCACACACGGAGGCTTCACCTGGAGCCTTCGTGGTAAGGAGTTCTAAAATACAGAGAATCCCTGCCTCTGACCTGTGACAGCGGAGAAATAAGAGGGCAACGGGACATTTCTGGTGTCCACATCTAGGAAGCACAGCATGCCTGGCCGTGCAAGTGTCCTGCCGTGCACGGGGCCCCTAGCTAGTGCTGCCCACGTGGCTGTCTGCAGCTGTGCAGAGGCCGCTTTGGTTTCCAGTCAAAGCCAGCAGATTGCCGAGCCCCTCAGTGACTGGAAAAATAGCACTAACCGGTGGCACTGCTGTCTCCATCACGTCGTGTGCCTTTCCTTGCGGTGAGGACAGTGTTGTGCAGTGACTTCTTCCACTTTGAAGGAGAGATTCCAGCACTGGGCAGCCAGAGCTCCTGGAGGGCAAGTCCTGGATGGTCATGGCCTCTCCTCCACCCTGCAGCATGCACCAGCACTACCTGCCACTACCACTACCTGCTCTGCAGGCCCTCTGAGTGATGCCCTCTCGGTCGTAGACAGTGGGAGGTTTCTTAGATCCCAGTTCAGAAGTTAGTGTGGGCCTGAGGTGAGAAGATGAAGGCGGGTGACTGCTTGATAAGAGAAAGCAGATGGCTCCTGGATTTTCTTATTACAGTAGAAAACCACGACAGCAGCAACTAAGCATTTGCAAGACGGTAATGGACAACCTGAGGCCAGGGGCTGCCCTGGCCTGTCAGTATAGACCTCATCTGGAACAGCAAGCACAGTTTTAGTCACCATGTTGCTGTAAAACCCATTATTTTCCAAGAAGCATGTATTCCACATAGGCCAAACTGGTGAGCTAATCAGGATAAAAGGAAATAAAAACTCATCATTTTCCAAGTCTTTGATTGTGGTGCTAATCTTTGCAATTCCCTCATGGATGTGATACTGCTTTTGGCTTAAGCTTTTATACTGAGTAGCACTTCACGTTTCCTTTCCTAGGACAATAGCGCGCATTTTGCAGAGCAGGGAGCCAGTGTGGGAGCCTGCCAGTTGCTGAGTATGGCAAGGAACTGGGGGAGGAGCTGCAGGCGTTCACAGAGCCCTCCTCGGGTGCCCTGACCGACTTCAGCCCTTTACCAATCTCCCGTGGGTGTGCACAGGGACTGCACTGATGGAACATATATGGATTCTTCAGCTTCCGTGGTCAGTGGGCTACTCCCAGTCGCTGCAGGTCAGCCCTTCGGGCCAGGACCCTACTGCTGCCTGTGAGAGGGGCCCTGCCCTGTGACCTAAGGAGGAGCTCAGGTGGCCCACTGGGCAGGGTCCCAGCATCTGCAGTGAAAACAGGAGCCTGTCTGTGGCAGCACCTTCTGTGCTCTGGCCTGTGCATACTGTCTTCTCCAGAGCTTTCTTAGAAATGTTAGTTCTGCTCTCACAAATGGATTACCTTCTCAACACTGTGGGAAACGACTGTCTTCTGGCTGTCCTAGGTGAGGAGGGGTCATTATTTGATGGTGCAGGTGAAGGTGACGTCACACTCTAATATCAAGACGTTTTGAATTTCTTTCCTGATCACATTCCAGGATGTTTCTGGCACCTCCCCCTATTTAGCATAGGTTTAATCCCACCAGTCAGATGCATACCTAGATCTGTGTGAGGCTGCTGGGGTGAGCACATGGAGTGTGAAACTGCCATCCAGACGCTGTTGTCACATTGTCCTTCTTGTCCCAGCTTCTCAGAGCCCTGCCTCGCACATCCCCGCAGTGTGCATTGGGATGTGGAGCTACACAGCTCCACTTGTGTAGCTTTCTGCTGTGCACCCTTGGTGCTGATGCTGGGCTCCAGGGGAAGAGACTTCACCTTGCAAAGGAGGTTTGGCTGGATTCGAAGTTTAAATTACTGAATCCCAGTCAGGTTCTTGCCTTTGAGATGTGCAGTCTGCTCAGCTGTAAGTAAAGCGTCTGTTTCTGCTTAGCAACATGAGGACTTTTCCATGTCAGTGCTGTAGCTTAAGACACTGCTCATATTTCTGAGTAATGGGGTATTACTGTTGACATAATATTATGCTCTTATTCACATTTTCCTTTTGACTTTTAGTCACTGTATGGGTGTATGTATGCTGTTCCATGCAGTATTATTACATGTGTCTACACGTGTGTCTGCCACCAGTGGAGATAGGGACATTTCTCACACAAGGGTCCCTCCTGTTGTTCTTTTTAAATCACACATGCTCCCCCACCCACACCCATAACCCCTGGCAACTGCTGTTATCTATTTCTATTAATTTCATTAAGAACATCATGTGAATGGGATCATACACTATGTAACCTTTCAAGATGAGCTATTTTTACTTCATGTCTTCTCTGAAGATTCATTTAGATGGTCACATCCATCATAACGAGCTCCTGGTTCTGCTGAGTAATCAAAGCAAAGCTTTTTGATTTTGATGGAGACCAATTTATTTATTTATTTTTCTTTTTATGTAATCTACTTTTGGTGTCATCCCTAGATCCTGAAGATTTTCTCCTATTTTGCTTTCTAAAATTCCAGTAGTTTTACATTTAAGTCCTTGATGTATTTTTTTCTCCATTTTTAAAATTATGGTAAAATACTCATAAAATTTACCATCCTAACCATTTTAAGTGCATAGTTTAGCAATATTAAATGCATTCACCATGTTAGGGTAACTCACCACCATATCTCCATAACTTTTTATCTTGTAAATTGAAACTCTACCCATTAACACTAACTCCCAATTTCCTGCTCCCCAGAAGCTCCTGTAAACCACCACTTCAGAACAGAACACAGATCTGTTTCTGAGCAGATGAGAGATTTGAATCTGTCTCTATGATTTTCACTCTAGGTACCTCATATAAGTAGAATAATATAGCATTTGCCCTTTTGTAATTGGCTTTTCTCACTTAACGTCATGTCTTCAAGGTTTATCCATATTGTAGCATTTATCAGAATTTCCCTTTTTAAAGCTGAATAATATTCTGTATATGGACATACCATGTTTTGCTTATCTATGCATCCACTCATGGACAATTGTGTTGCTTCCATGTTTAAGCTGTTGTGAGCGATGCTGTTATGAACATGTTTGAACAATTATCTCTTCGAGACCCTGCTTTCGGTTTTTTGCATATATCCAGAAGTGGAATTGCTGGATAATATGATAATTCTATTTTTAATTTTTTGAAAAAAAATGCCATACTGTTTTTCAATGCACCATTTTACATTCTCACCAACAGTATACAAGGGTTCAGATTTCTCCACCTCCTCATCAATATTTGTTATTTTGATTTTTTTGATAGTTGCATTCTAGTGGGTGTGAGGTGGCATCTCATTGTAGTTTTGTTCTGCATTTCCCAAATGATTAGTGATGTTGAGCATCTTTTCATGCATTTCTTGGGCGTTTGTGTGTCTTCTTTGGAGAAATGTCTATTCAAGCCCTTTATCATTTTTTAACTGTATTTTTTTTAGGAGTTCTCTAGATGTTCTGGATATTAATCACTTATTATATACATGATTTGCAAATATTTTCTCTGATCCTATGGATTGCCTTTTTATTGTGTTTATAGTGACTTCTTATGCACAAATTTAAAAAATTTTTATGAAGTCCAACGTGCCTGTTTTTTTATTTTGTTGCTTTGCCTTTGGTTGTTATACCCAAGAAATTCAATGCTGGAAAACTTTTGTCTTGTGTTTTCTTCTAAGAGTTTTATTGTTTTTGGTCTTACATTCGGGCCTTTGATGCACTTTGAGTTAGTTTTTGTATATGGTTTTAGGTAAGGGTCCAACTTCATTTACACTTTTATTTTTATATTTTATTTCATATTTATTTTTATTTAATTTTTTTGAGACGAATTCTTGCTCTGTTGCCCAGGCTGGAGTGTAGTGGCCCAGTCTTGGCTCACTGCAACCTCACCCTCCCAGGTTCAAGCAGTTCTACCTCAGCCTCCCGAGTAGCTGGGTTTACAGGTACCATCCCCGCCCCACCACCATACCCAGCTAACTTTTGCATTTTTAGTAGAGATGGGGTTTCCCCATCCTGAACTCTTGACCTCAGGCTATCCACTCACCTCGGCCTCCCAAAGTGCTGGAATTACAGGCATGAACCACTGTGCCTGGCCCATTTGCACATTAATGCACAGCTTTTCCAGCACCATTTGTTGAAAAGACATTTTCCCCATTGAATGATCTTGGCACCCTTGATCTTATATGTGAGGGTTTATTTCTGGACTCTGTTTAATTCTATTGGTCTATATGTCTGTCTTTATGCACGTATCATTCTGTTTTGATTAGTGTATTGATTTTTTTATTACTGATTTTTTGTTTGAAATCAGAAAGTAGAAGTCCTCCAGTTTTGCTCTTTTTCAAGATTGCTCAGGCTATTCACAATCCGTTGAGACTCCATTTGAACTTTAGGGTGGGTTTTTCTATGTCTTCAGAAAACATCATTGGGGTTAGTACAGGGATTGCATTGAGTCTCTAGATCACTTTGGGTAATAGCGATATTTTAACAATATTGTCTTCCAATCCATGAACATGGGATGTATTTCCACTAATTTACGTCTTCTTTAATTTTGGTTTTGTGGTTTTCATCATAGAAGTCTTTCACTTTTTGGTTAACTTAGTTGCCAAGTATTTTATTCTTTTTGATGCTTTTGTGAGTGGAATAGTTTTTGTAACTTCCTTGTCAGAGTGGGCATTGTTGGTGTATGTAAATGCATTGAATTTTGCCTGCTGATTTTTATCCTGCTACTTTGCTATATTCATTTGTTCTAACATAATTCTGTGGACTCTGTAGGGCATTCTATATATAAAACATGCCATCTGCAAACAAAGATAATTGTACTTTTTCCTTTCCTTTTAAAATAAATGTTATTTCTTTTCCTTGCCTAATTGCTCTGTCTAGAACTTTTATACTATGTTGAATAGAAGTGGGAAAATTGAGCATTCTTGACTTGTTCCTGATTTTACAGGAAAAGCTTTCAGGCTTTCATCATTAAATAAGATGTTTGCTTTGTGTTTTTCATATATGGCTTTTTTCGTATTGAGGTAGTTTCCTTCCATTTCATTTTGTTGAGTGTTTTTATCATAAAAGGTTGTTGAATTTTGTGAATTTTTTCTCCATTAATTAAGATAATCATGTTTTTTCCTGCAATTGAGATAATCATGTGTTTTTTTCATTCATTCTGTTAATGTGGTATATTACATTAATTGATTTTTGTATGTTGAACCATCCTTGCATTTTAGTAGTAAATCCCAGTTGATCATGGTTTATAATTCTTTTAATATGCTATTAAGTTCTGTTTGCTAGTATTTTGTTGAGAATTTTTGTACTAATATTCATAAAGGATATTGGTCTGTAGATTCACTTTCTTTTGAAATCTTTGGCTTTGATATCAGGGTAATACTGTCCTCATGGAATGAGGTAAGATTTTTTTTTTTTTTCCAATTTTGGAAAAGTCTGAGCAGAATTGGAATAATTCTTTTTTAAATTTTTGGCAGAACTCACTAATGAAGTCATCAGATTCAGGGCTTTTCTTTGTTGGAAATTTTGTATTACTGATTCATTATTCTTACTACTGATAGGTCTATTCAGATGTTCTATTTAATTGTGATTTAATCTTGGTAGGTTTTATGTTTATCAGGATTTTTTCATCTAGGTTATCAAATCATTTGGTATACAATTTTTCATAGTGTTCTCATAATACTTTTTATTTTTGTAGTAACAGTGGTTATGACCACATTTTTTATTTCTGATTTTAGTAATTTGAATCTTCTTTTCTTAGTCCACCCAGATAAAGCTTTGTCAGGTTTTTTTTTTTTTTTTTTTTTTTTTTTTTATCTTTTGAAGGATCAACTTTTGGTTTCATTGTTTTTTTGTTTCGTTTTGTTTTTGAGACAGAGTCTTGCTCTGTCACCAGGCTGGAGTGCAGTGGCACAATCTTAGCTCACTGAAATCTTTGCCTCCCAGGTTCAAGTGATTCTCCTGCCTCAGCCTCCCGAGTAGCTGGGACTACAGGTGCCTGCCACCACACCTGGCTAATTTTTGTATTTTTAGTAGAGATGGGGTTTCACCATGTTTGCCAGAATGATCTCGATCTCCTGACCTCATGATCTGCCCACCTCAGCCTCCCATGGTGCTGGGATTACAGGTGTGAGCCACTCTGCCTAGCTGGTTTCATTGACTTTTCCAGTGGTTTATGTCTTCTTTACCTTTCCTCTAATATTTCTTTTTTTGTTTCTCTGCTAGCCCTGGATTTAGTTTATTCTTATTTTTGTAGTTCCTTAAGTTGTAAAGTTAGGCTGTTCATCTAAGAATCTTCTTATTTATAAATGTAAGTATGTATAGCTATAAATTTCCCCATTAGCACTGCTTTTTCTGTTTCCCATATGTTAGGACACTCTATAAAAAATGCTAACTTTATACTTTGTCTATCTACTTATCCATCCATCCATTCATTTATCTATGTATCCATTTATCATCTATTATGTTTCTATCTTTCTATGTGTCATCTATGTTTACCATCTATTATCTATCACCTGCCATTTGTCTTTTAATTTATGTATTTTTATATTAATTTTCTAATGTTTTCACGAACTCGTAATTTACAAGATTCGCTTATTAAATTACATTGTGTATTTTAAATATTGACTTACTGTAACATGTATGTGGATTTTCATGTTCGTGCATTTTCTCTTTCAGCATTATATCACAGTATGAGTACTTAAAGGAGTAAATAATTGCCTGAAAAACAATGTTAACCTGGAACACTTTAGTAAATGCTTTCACGTGTGTTTGAGCAAGCACACTGACTACTGGAGCTTGAGGCAAAATATTCCACAGGAAAATTGACCTCTGGCTAATAATAGGTAGTTAGTAATGAAAAATTCATTAGCAGCCAATTTTCCAGTCTGATACTGAGCTTACTTTAGGTTTGACTTGCTGCTGCTCAAAAAAGAAGAGTTTGCACTGGCCAGCAGGCAGCAACCTTTGTGGGTAAACCTTTCTGCTTAGAGAGGAAATGTTGTAAATGCAGTTTTGTACCCCATAACAACATTTCAGCCAGTGATGGATTGGATTTACAATGGTGACCTCTTAAGATTGCAATGGAGCTGGAAATTTCTATTGTCCAGTAATGTCACAGCCATTTTAACATCATAATGCAGTGTGTTACTCAAGTGATTGTGGTGATGCCGGTGTAAACAGATACATTGCCCTGCTAGCCTTACAGTGGTGTGCATTGTGGTCCGAAGGCAACAGCCTCAAAACCCAAGAAGAACTGATGCTTCAGTTCAAGTACAAAGGAAGGAAAACACACCAGTGTCCTAGCTCAAGGCAGTCAGGCAGGAGGATGTTTCTTTTACCTAAGGGAGGGTCAGCCGTTTTGTTGATTGGATGAAGCCCACCCACATTAGCGAGGGAATCTGCTTTACTCAATCCACAGTTCCAAATGATCTCATCAAAAACACCCTCACAGCCATATCCACAGTAGTATTTGAGAAAATATCTGGACATCCCATTGCCCAGCCAAGTTGATACAGAATATTAACCATTATAATGCCACTACTCATTGTCACATATATATAAACACAACAAATAAAGACATTACATTGTATCTAACTGTAACTGACAGTTGAAAGTACCAGTCGGAAAAGAGAACCTCATACTTGCATTTGGCCCTCATATTGCTGGAATTATATGCTTATCCCATAGGAAAAATGTTCTATTATTGAGTTAAGAGATTGAGTCATTTTCCTTTATTTAACAATGTTGCTAGATATGATATTATTTCTCAAAAGCCTATGTAAAACTTACATATGCCTGCCACATATATTACACGTACTACCTTAAAACTATACAAAAATATGACTAATAGCATAATATCTGTAAAATATTGTTCTTATAAAATGCCTTCTTGATGTGCAAAATAATGTAGGTTGAGTATAGCTAATTATGTAGTACATTTAAGATATTTAAAGTAATATTTTCCTTTATATTCAATTACTTACTATTGCATAACAAACCAAAGACAGGAATAAAAGCAACTGGTGACTGGTGGTTATACTAGTAGAAATGGAGAAAAACAGAATTAGAGGAAACCAGTTCCGACATTAAACAAGAATAAAAAATTTGAACATCTTAAATCTGAGATTTCTGTTAGGCAGTTGATCGAGCTGTCAGGCAGTAGTATGTATGCTTCTGAAACTTATTTCTTAACCTTTTTTGGTTGGCAAATATACTTTATTGTTTCAACATTATTTATTTGTTCCTTCTTTTCTTTATTTTTAAATGTTTTACTTTAAATCCTACTCACTAAAGCAGAACATTTCTTCTTTTGTCTTGAATGACATTGCCAGAAACGGTGTAGATATTAGTATTTGATCTTGTTAATACTCACTGGAGTTTCTTTAGTTTTCTTTCATTAATTTTTGCTCACACCTCTTTTCTTTCTAGCATAATGTATTTATAATTTCGTAGCTTATTGAGTTGAATGTTTTACTTATTTATCTTTAGACTTTCTTTTTTTAACTTTGGCATTTAAATGTATAAATTTCTCTCAAAGTACCAGTATATTTCACATTTGAGATATAGTTAACAAACAAAAAATAATTACTAAGTAACTCCACCCTACACCCTACTTCCAGCAATAACCTCCATGGTTATTGCTGGCAAGTTTGTTTCACTTTGTCTAATAAAATCTAGAGAGAAATTTGATGCATTATCTTTAAGGAAATAGCCATATTTTCTCTTGGGTCAGTTTATTCTTGGGTAATGGCTGGAGCTGATCTCATTCACTTTCCAGGAAGCTCTCAAATGCCTGTGTTCTTTAGTAAGCTTTAGTCACTAACTCTGTAGTATCATTTCTCTCTTTAAGAAAGTGATTGGGTTCTGTATCAGTGAATGGATTTTCTACTTGGAAAGCAGGTAAATCCCTATTTTTCTATGCAGCATTGCTTTTGTTTTTGTGGATGATCAGTGGTGTAGGGATGGCTGAAAGCAATGTGTTGCGTTGGGGGCCCCTTGGAAGTTTTGACCCTGTTATCCTGCAGGGGACGTTTTGGGCAGACTGGAGATTTCTAGGCCATGAAAGCAGGCCATGATTCTTCAGAGTACACGTCGCACTCTCTGCCTGTTTGGACTGGAGGCTGAGATACTGAGGAAACTCCAGTCAGTAGCTTATCTTGTTTTCAGCCCCACATCTTTAAAGAATGTGAATTGTTCATTTCTCTTGTGCTGATAGAATAGTTATTGAGGGAGTAGTTGAGTCCAGCAACCTCGCTTCAGTGGCAAAGCATTTAGCCCCCATCCCCATGCAAGATCAGACCTTGGCAGGTTTGTGGGTCCTTCCCTTTCAGACACTTAAGCACATGGAGGCTCTGCAGCCAGCTGCAGTGGAAAGCCCTGAGAAGTGATGCGTGCACTCCTGTAGCCCATTCTGCCCACACCCCCAGCTCCCTGATGATTCAATGTCGTACTTGCATTGTTACAAGAATAGTTTGTCATGTACAATCCCAAAACTTCTTAGAAACAAACTGGCATGGTGTTCAAATCCCACATGGGGTCTGTCTCCTCCACATGCCAGGAGCAGCCAAGTCCTGCTTGTCACAGCTTTGCTGCCTGCACAGGCTCAACACAGAGGTTAAACCTATTCTAGTAAAAAGTGCAAGGGGGAGAACATGATTCCTCAAATCTGGTTCTTGCCAGGACACCTGGGTTAAACCTTTGTGCTGAAGAAATGTGCCTTGGACCCCTTAATGGTGACCCTTTAATTTGTGACCTGTTCAGGGAAGCCTGAAAGCCTGCGAGTCCATGTCCTGTTCAGGAGTGACCTCTGTGGAGGGCCTTTTCCCAGGCCAGCCTCTTTGTCCCCAAGCCGGTGTGAATGCCCTGCACACCAGGGTAGAGAAATCGCTTAGAATGTAGTTTGTGAAGTTGAGTTACTGGAACAGCACACGAGGAGGAAGCCAGAAAGACTACCACAAAGCGCTTCCACATGTTGGAACTCAGGAATTTTAAACGAAGTGGAAATATTTATCCTGGATTAGAGACATTTGAGAAATAATGAAATTATAGAATTGAAGTTATTGGAGAGCTGAGCCTTGGCCACACATTGGAACCATCTGGAGGGATTTCAGAAATACGGTGCCCGGGCCCCTCCTGGAAATGCTGAGTGAATTGATCTGCAGTGGGATCTGATCAGTAGCCAGTCAGGCCTCACGAAGTCTGAGCAAATCAAGACAACTCCTTAAACTGAGGCGTGTAATGCTCTGATCAAATGGTAGAAATGCCTTTTCACAGAGATGTGCAATGCTACATCATGGGATTTTCTTTCTCCTAAATCTGTAGATCACAGCAGGTGATGGCCTTGGCTGTCCAGTGCAGAAGTGGGAGATGGCTGTCTGCCATAGACAGAGCCGGCATTTCCTAATACAAACTGCCTTAGGCTTTTAATCCACACTAAATCTTTGCAATCACTGCCTCTGTCAAAGAAAAGTACTTGCTTGAGACACTGTTAAGAGTTTTCACATGGTGGAACGTCATGTCTTACAGCCTATGTGCTCCTTGAGGCATTCGTGCAGGGGCCATGCATTGGAGGTGCTGAGCAGAAAGTTGGAGCACCTGGGTTCTCATCTGTCTCTGCTCCTGGCGGCTCAGTGACTTTGCACGAATGAACGGAACACCTCTGCATCTGCACCAGCGTCAGGAAACAAAAGCACCAAAATGGATATCTCTGATATTACCCTTATCTCTGAAATCATGTGGCCTAACTAAATGGTTATGTATCAACAGAAGCCAACATTAGGAATTTACAAAGGATTAAGAAATGAAAAAACAGGGGCATAAAATGTCCTGCACAAATGTGTCATTTGCAGCACAGACACTCACCCATACTCTGGAGTGAGTTTGCATTAATATGACCTATACATTGTGCATATCAATTCACACTCCAAAGGACAATTATGCTACCATCCCCACTTGACAGATGACAAAACCCAGGTCACAGGCAGTTCAACTGAGCTCCAAGACTAGGACCAGAGGTCTGGCTTGTGAGTCTGTGTTGCTCCCACCCTAGTCACAGCGCACTCTGTGTCTTGTTACATTTGTTCCCTGCTAGCCTCTAAGTTCGTTTGTTTTTCACAAAGTAAGGAAAAGGGAAAACAGTTGGAAGTTCTCCTTTATCTGCAAAACAAACAGAATGGAGAAGTATAACAGGACGAGGGGGTTTTTCAATGGACTGCAAAGATCAAAACCAGTGTCCATTGCGCATCTGAAGACAGGTAACTGGAGTCGGCTGTAGCCAGATGCTTCTGACGCTGCTCATTTTCTCCCTTCTTTGCTGCTCATGATCGTGCTAGAACTTGGATAGGAAAAGTAGCATGAACATGATCTTAAAATTCTACTTGAGGCAACATTTGAAAGTCTCATTTCTAGATTTCTGCTTTTGATAGATAAGGCCGAACAGTAATTTCCTTCATGAGACAATTTCAGACCTTTTGCCCCTTCTACCATGGAGACCTGCAAAGCACACAAACAGACAGATCCTGGCTGCCTCTCCAGCAGCAGTAGCCACCATGCCAGATGCTGCTCTGAGCTGGGGGTGTACGCAGCTTCAACGCATGTTTTAATGAGGCAGGCGTCCAGGTCCATCGAGTAAAACAGTGCTGTGGATTTCTCTCCTCATTGCAACTACATGACGGTTTCTCTGCCTCTGTGTTAATAAACAGGGAAAACTGCAAGGAATTATGGAAACTGCACCTCCCCATTTGTCCGCCATTTCATGTGCCAGGTTTCTGCGATGTCCTCATGACCCCCAGCTGGGGGAGTCAGAGACTGGAACTTTCAGAGGGGCACAGAGGGAGGGCTGTGTCTCTGGGAGTAAAAGGGCTCAGCTGTTAGGACAATTTTCAGTCAGAGTTTCAAGTAAATTAGACTAAACATGCTTTTTTTATGGCACTTTTCATCAGCTGTCCTTAACACTCCGGACTGTTAACCATGACTGAAGTAAAGATTTGCTCATGCTCATCGATCAGAGTAAATGTGATGATTTTCCTAATTTTCTGCAAGGATGTTCTGTGTTTGGTGATTTGTTTCCATTTAGAAAACATAAGTGAAAGGATGGCTTGAAGATGACTACAGTGCCAGACTTTTAAAAAGTCTTATCTTAGGCCATATTCGTGCAGGCAAAATAGTACATTGGAAAGTTTTGCATTTTTATTACAGGGAGGCTCATGGCTCACTTTTGGTTATTTTATGCTAACATCTTCCCCACTGTCATCCTGTAACTTCAGGCATGGGGTTCACCACCCTTTTCAAGCACCTCGATCCTATAACCCAGGGAGCAGCAAGGCTTGCAACGTCTGAATAGCCCTCACATGTGGAGCCAGGGCAAGCACGCGTCCTCTGCTTGCTGACGCTCCTTCTCTTTGCAAAGGGCCTTCTCTCCAGCTTCCTTGAGGAGGCACATGGAGCTGGCAGGTAGGATCTGGAGCTGTTAATGACATGGCTCCACATTCAGATCAAAGTGGAGGAGCCATATTTCTGGCATGTTCCTAGTGGTCAGAAGAGGTTGATGTTCACTGCATGTCAAGTACTGCTCCAAGACTTTATTTACATTAACTAACTGAGTCCTAAGACCTACCCTCTAAGGTGGATGCTGTTACCAGCCCCATTTATAGATAAAGGAGCTGAGGCAGGTGAGACTTTGGAACTTCCCTTAAATGACACAACTGGTGGACAGCGGTGCCAGGACTCAAACCCAGGCTGCCAGACCTGGTCTGCTCGTAATTGCTGTGTGTGTGCTGCCTTCCAGTACCCATGTGCATCAGTACTTGCATAGGAAATAATGAAAGCACAAAGGCTCTCAAGAATTTGGATTGTAGAGAAAGTCACTATTTTTAGAATTAGATGTGATTTATTCCTCCCTTTGCAAACTTGAAAAATGGCTGTCAATGAATAGGAAACAAGTCTCAGTGAAAACATTGAGAAAAACGACAGCTTTAGAAACCTGCCTCCTGGTGGAGGAGACAAAGGCTGCCGAAGCCTGCGAGGCTGGGTGACTACAGAAGGGCGGTGGACAGGGACACTTGCAGACTGCGTTGCAGCTAGGGCGGGACCCACACGTGGGACACTGGGTAAATACCCGATAATGGCTTTGCTGGGTCAAGTGGTAGCTCTGTTTTAAGTCCTTTGAGAAATCTCCAGACTGCTTTCCACGGTGGCTGAACTAATTTATATTCCCAGCAAGAGTGTATGAGTGTTCCCTTTCTCCACAGCCTCACCAGCATCTGTTGTGTTTTGATATTTTTCTTAAAAAAAGTTTAAGTTCAAGGGTACATGTGCAGGTTTGGTATATAGGTATATCATGTCAAGGGGATTTGTTGTACAGATTATTTTGTCAATCAGGTACTAACCCTATTACTCAACAGTTACTTTTTCTGATCCTCTTCTTCCTCCGCACCTCCACCCTCAGGTGCACCCAATGCCTGTGGTTTCCCCCCATGTGTCCATGTGTTCTCTTAATTTAGCTCCCACTTGTGAAAACATGCAGTATTTGGTTTTCTATTCCTGAGTTAGTTTGCTAAGGATAATGGCCTCTAGCTTCACTCACATCCCTGTGAAGGACATAACCCATTCTTTTTCATGGCTGCATATTATTCCATGATGTACATGTCCCACATTTTTTTAATCCATTCTACCATTGATGGGCCTTTAAGTTGATTCCATATCTTTGCTCTTGTGAATAGTACTGCAATGAACATACACTTTATGACACAATAATTTATATTCCTTTGGATGTATACCCAACAATGGGATTACCGGGTTGAATGGTAGTTTTACCTTTAGATCTTTGAGGAATCACAACACTGATTTCCACAATGGTTGAACTTATACTCCCACCAACAATGTGTAAGTGTTCCCTTTTCTCTACAATGTCACTGGCATCCGTTATTTGTAGACTTTTTAGTAATAGCCATTCTGACTGGCATGAGATGGTATCTCATTGTGGTCTTGATCTGCATTTCTCTAGTGATCAATAATGCTGAGCTTTTTTTCATATGCTCATTGGCTTTATGTACGTCTTTTGGAAAAGTTTGCGTTTGTGTCCTTTGCCCACTTTTTAATGGGATTGTTTCTTCTGTAAAGTTGTGTAAGTTCATTACAGATGCTGGATATTAGACCTTTGTCAGATGCATAGTTTGCAAATACTTTGTCTTATTCTGTAGGTTGTCTACTTACTCTGTTGTTTGTTTTGCTGTGCAGAAGCTCTTTAGTTTAATTAGATCCAATTTGCCAGTTTTTGCTTTTTTGCAGTTTCTTTTGGTGTCTTTGTTATAAAGTCTTTGCCCATTCTTATGTCCCAAATGCTGTTGCCTAGGTCATCTTCCAGGGTTTTTATAGTTTTGGGTTTTACCTTTAAGTCTTTAATCCATCTCAAGTTGGTTTTTGTATATGGTTAAAGGAAGGGGTCGTTTCAATCTTCTGCATATAGCTAGCCAGTTATCCCAGCACCATTTATTGAACAGGGAGTCCTTTTCCATTGCTTGTTTTTGTCAGGTTTGTCAAAGATCAGATGGTCATAGGTGTGTGGCCTTATTTCTGGCCTCTCCATTCTGTCCAGTTGGTCTCTGTACCACTTTCTGTACCAGAGACCAAACCATGCTGTTTGGGTTACTGTAGCCCAGTAGAACAGTTTGACGTTGGGTCATGAGATGCCTCCAGCTATGTTCATTTTGCTTAGGATTGCCTTGTCTATTTCGGCTCTTCTTTGGTTCCATATGAATTCTAAAATAGTTTTTTTCTAGTTGTGTGAAGAAAGTCACTGATAGTTTGATAGGAATAGCATTGAATCTGTAAATTGCTTTGGGCAGTATGGCCATTTTAATGATATTGATTCTTCCTACTCATGAGCATGGAATATTTTTTCATTTGTTTGTTTCCTCTCTGATTTCATTTAGCAGTAGTTGTAATTCTCATTGTAGATGTCCTTCACTTCTCTGCTCAGCTGTATTCCTAGGTAATTTATTCTTTTTGAGGCAATTGTGAATGGGAGTTCACTCATGATTTGGCTTTGGTTTGCCTGTTGTTGCTGTATAAGAATTCTAGTGATATTTGTATGTTAATTTTGTATCCTGATACTTTACTGAAGTTGTTTATTAGATCAAGGAGCTTTTGGGCTGAGACTCTAGGGTTTTCTAGATATAGAATCATCTGCAAACAACGATAGTTTTACTTGCTGTCTTCCTATTTGGATGTCTTTTCTTTCTTTTTTTTTTTTTTTTTTGCCTGATTGCTCTGGGCAGGACTTCCAATATTATGTTGAATAGGAGGGGTGAGAGAAGGCATCCTTGTCTTGTGCTAGTTTTCAAGGGGAATGCTTCCAGCTTTTGTCAATTCAGTACAATGTTGGCTGTGGGTTTGTCATAGATGGCTCTCAAGGTGGATTAGCTTTTTGATGTGCTATTGGATTTGGTTTGTTCTTATTTTGTTGAGGATTGTTGCATTGTTGCATCAATGCTCATCAAGGATACTGGCCTGAAGTTTTCTGTGTGTGTGTGTGTGTGTGTGTGTGTGTGTATGTCTGCCATGATTTGGTATGTGGATGATTCTGGCATCATAGAATGAATTGGGGGAAAAGTCCCACCTCCTAAATTTTTTGGAATAGTTTTGGTAGGAATGGTACCAGCTCTTCTATATACATCTGGTACAACTCAGCTTTGGAAACATTTGGTCTTGAGCTTTGTTTGGTTGCTTGGATATTTATTACCAATTCAATTCATAGCTTGTTATTGGTTCAGATTGTTTCTGCTTTAGTCTTGGGGGGATGTATGTGCCCAGGAATTCATCCATTTCTTCTAGATTTTCTAGTTTGTATGCATAGAGGTATTCATAGTAGTGTCTGATGGTAGTTTGTCTGTCTGTGGTGTTATTGTAACATCCCTCTTATCACTTCTAATTGTGTGTATTTGGATCTTCTCTCTGTTCTTTAGTCTAGCTAGCAGTCTATCTTATTAATTTTTTCAAAACACCAACTTCTGGATTTGTTAATCTTTTGAACTTTTTTGTGTCTCAGTCTTCTTCAGTTCAGCTCTGATTTTGGTTATTTCTTGTCTCTGCTAGATTTAGGGTTGGTTTGCTCTTGCTTCTTTAGTTCTTTTAGTTGTGATGTTAATTTGAGACATTTATAACTTTTTGCTGTGTGTATTTAGTGCTATAAATTTCCCTCTTAATACTACCTTAGCTGTGTCCCAGAGATTCTGCTGTGTTGTATCTTTGTTCTCATTAGTTTTGAAGAACTCCTTGATATCTGCCTTAATTCTATTATTTACCCAAAAGTCATTCAGGAGCAGATTATTTAATTTCCATGTAATTGTATAGTTTTGAGCAATTTTCTTAGTCCTGAGTTCCATTTTTATTGAGCTGTGGTCAAAGAGAGTAGTTAGTATTATTTGAGTTTTTTACATTTGCTGTGAATTATTTTGTCTGATTGTGTGATTGATTTTATAGTATGTGCCATGTGATGATGAGAAGAATGTATATTCTGTAATTTTGAGGTGGTGAGTTCTGTAGATATCTATCAGGTCCATTTCATCCAGTGTTGAGTTCAAGCCCTGAGTATCTTTGTGAATTTTCTGCCTCAGTAATATGTCTAATACTGTCAGAGGGATGTTGAAGTCTCTCACTATTTTTGTATAAGAGATTAAATCTCCTTGAAGGTCTCTAAGATCTTGCTTTATGCTCGACATCACTGATTATGAGAGAAATGCAAAACAAAACCATAATGAGATACTATCTCATACAAGTCAGGATGGCAATTATTAAAAGTCAAAAAATACAGATGTTGTTGAGGTTATGGAGAGTAAAATTAGTTCAACCATTGTGGAAGAAGTGTGGTGATTCCTTAAAGGCCTAAAGACAGAAATGCCATTCGACCTAGCAATCCCATTACTTGGTATATACCCAAAGGAATATAAATAATTCTATTATAAAGACTCATGCACGTGCATGTTCATTGGAGCACTATTCACAATAACAAAGACATGGAATCAACATAAATGCATATCAGTGATAGACTGGATAAAGAAAATATGGCACATAAACATCATGGAATACTATGCAACCATAAAAAAGAATGAGATCATGTCCTTTATAGGGACATAGGTGGAGCTGGAGGCTGCTATAGTCCTTAGCAAACTAATGCAGAAACAGAAAACCAAATACTGCATGTTCTTATTAATTGGAGCTAAATGATAACTCACGGACACATAGATGGGAACAGCAGACACTGGGATGTACTTGAAGGTAGGGGGCAGGAGGAGGGAGAGGATCAGGAAAAGTAACTAATGGGTACTAGGCTTAATACCTGGGTGATGAGATAATCTCTACAACAAACTCCCATGACACGAGTTTACCTATGTAACAAAGCAGCACTTGTACCCCTGATGTTAAAATAAAAGTTAAAAGAAATGACTTCCTGATTGATAGGATGCTGATAAGTAGTTATAAAGCAGCTAATGTGCATATATAATTTTAGATATACAGTTTAAAATGAGAAATAGTAACTTATTAAATTGGATTTTGTTTATTTCATTTATTTTTATATCATGAACACTTTTTTTTAACTGTCACCATATAAAAACTAGATGCCTAAATCATTCGAATCTGGGTGCTCCTGTCTTGAGTGCATGGATATTTAGAACAGTTAAGTCTTCTTGTTGAATTGAACTCTTTACCATTATGTAATGCCCTTCTTTGTCTTTTTTGACCTTCGTTGGTTTAAAGTCAGCTTTGTATTTTTTGGCTTTTTAATAATGGCCATTCTGGCTGGTATGAGATGGTATCTCATTGTAGTTTTGATTTGCATTTCTCTGATGATTTTTGATAATGAGCATTTCTTTCATTTGTTTCTTGGCCACTTGTATGTCTTCTTTAGAGAAGTGTCTATTCATGCCCTTTGCCCATTTTTTAATGAGGTTATTAGTTTTTGCTTCTTGAAGTTCCCCACAGATTCTGGGTGCTAGGCTCTGTTAGATACATAGTTTTCATCTTGCAAAAGATTGTCTGTTTGCTCTATTGAGAGTTTCTTTTGATGTACAAAAAGCAAAATTAAATGAAAGTTTTATTAGGCCTCATTTGTCAATAATTTGCTTTTGTTGCAATTGCTTTGGGAGACTTAGCCAAAAATTATTTGCCGAGAATGATGTTAAGAAGAGTATTTTCTAGGTTATCTTGCAGGATTTTTTTTTTTTTTTTGAGACGGAGTTTCGCTCTTGTTACCCAGGCTGGAGTGCAATGGTGCGATCTCGGCTCACCGCAACCTCTGCCTCCTGGGTTCAGGCAATTCTCCTGCTCAGCCTCCTGAGTAGCTGGGATTACAGGCACGCGCCACCATGCCCAGCTAATTTTTTTGTATCTTTAGTAGAGACTGGGTTTCACTTTGTTGACCAGGATGGTCTTGATCTCTTGACCTGGTGATCCACCCGCCTCGGCGTCCCAAAGTGCTGGGATTACAGGCTTGAGCCACCGCGCCCGGCCTATCTTGCAGGGTTTAAATAGTTTGCAGTCTTGTAGTTAAATCTCTAGTCCATTTTGAGTTAATTTTTATATATGGTGAAAGGTAGGAGTCCAGTTTCAATCTTCTGCATACGGCTGGCCAGTTATTCCAACACCGTTTATTGAACAGGGAGTCCTTCCCTCGTTGCTTGTTTTTGTCAGCCTTGTTGAAGATCAGATGGTTGTAGATGTGTGGCTTTCTCTCTGAGTTTTCCGTTGTGTTGCATTGGTCTATGTGTCTTTTTTTTCCCCAGTACCATGTTGTTTTAGTTACTTGCTTTATCTGATTTTTAATCATTGTTTTTCAAGATTGCTTTATTGTGGGCACATAGGTGTGTGATATTACATAGAAAAACCATTGTTTTATTTCCTTTGGGCATTTAAACATCTAGAGTTTTAAAAATCTAGTTTATGACATGGGCTTATAATTCTTTATGACAAAGTATTACTATACATATACATCCCACTTAACCTGAGATACAAGCAACATTATTTTATTAGTAGCATTTTTTACATGACTTAAAATACAAAATCATATTTTATTATTCAATAAGAATTTTGGACATAATTTCTTTTGAATAATTTTTTGCCAACTTCCATTATCTGTAACACTTTTTCCAACATGTGGTAGCATTTTTTTTTAATGAAGGCTTATTGATGTATAATTTACATAGAGCAAAATTCATTTTTGTGTTTACAAGTAAATGAGAATTTATAGTGGCATCATCATGTGACCTCCACAGTCAGGATGAAGAACACCCCCACCCAGAGAGATCTTATGGGACCCCTTGTAGGCACCTCCAACCCCCAGCCACTGGCCAACCCTGGCTTCACTTCTGTTCCTCCCGTCTTGTTTTTTCAGAAAGTCATGTAAGTTGGAAAGTACCGTGTGCATTTAGTTGTGTGTTCCTTCATGAGCATAGTGCTTTTGAGATTTGTTCATGTATCAATAGTTCTTTTTATTGCCAAATCATGTTCCATTACATAGATATGTCACACTTTGTATATTTATTCACCAGTGTGTGGATGTTTTGATCGTATCTAATTTTCATCTATTAAGAATGAAGCTGCTAGAAACATTCATGGACAGCTCTTTGAAAGAATGCATATTTCTATTTTTCTTGAGTAAATACACATGAGATTTCTAGGTCATGTGTTATTTGTATATTTTACTTTATAAGAAACTGCCAAACAGGCTGGGCACAGTGGCTCATGCCTGTAATCCCATAGGGAGGCCAAGGTGGGTGGATCACTTGAGGCCTGGGGTTCAAGACCAGCCTGGCTAACATGGAGAAACCCTGTCTGTACTAAAAATACAAAAATTAGCTGGGCATGTTAGCACATGCCTGTCATCCCAGCTACTTGGGAAGCTGGGGCATGAGAATTGCTTGAATCCAGGAGGCAGAGGTTGTGGTGAGCTGAGAGATCACACCACTGCACTCCAGCCTGGGCAACAGAGCCAGACTCTGTCTCAACAAACAAATAAACAAAAATAAATTTTAAAAAATTAAGAAACTGCCAAACTGTTTTCCAAGCGGCTGTGCAATTATAACTTCCCACCAGAGGGATGCATAAGAATTACATTTGTTTTTGCAGTAAGAATGAGGTACGTTTTATTTGAACACCAGCTAATATAATGCAAAAAGGCTCTTTGGGCCCATTTTAGTTATTAACAAAATTGTGTAAATCCTAACGAAACATGAGCCACCTGAATTCACCTGTGCTCTTGAAATGCATCTTGACTAAGTAGGGTTTACTCCAACCTCAAGGTTAGTTAAGCATCAGAAAATCTAATGACTTGATTCACTACTTTGATACAGCAAAAAGAAGACACTTTGTTATCTCAGTAGTTACTGAAGAAGCATTTGCTTTTGTTACTATTTAGGATTTAAAATGAAATCTAGTGAAGTAGGAGCAAAACGGAGATTCTTGATCTGAATCTGCTTAGTAATTATAACAATTACTGTAAACAAAAGCTTACAGTAATTGTTATATTTAATGAAATTTTACATGCATTTTCTTTAATATAAGAACGTGACAAAGATGGTTTTTTTTAAAGACACAAATGTCACTTTTACAACTCCTTTTGACACAGTACTGGAGATACTATCCAATATAACAAAGAAAGACAAGAGTGATAAGGACTGTAGAGAAAAAACTTTGCAGGTGATTTGATTAATTTAGCTTGAAAGACCAACAGAATTATTATGCTATTATAATTAACATAATTCCACAAGGTCACTGCATGTAATATCTAGTTACAACAATAATTACACTAGCAATAATGAAGTTGACTTAAAAATAAGATTTCAATTATAAAGGCAACTCATTCTTGAAAGTATCTAGGACCTTAACTAAACAAACAAAAAACCATGGAGTCCAGGTGCAGTGACTCCTGCCTGTAATTCCAGCACTTTGGGAGGCTGAGGTGGGTGTATCATGAGGTCAAGAGATCAAGACCATCCTGGCTAACATGTTGAAATCCTGTCTCTACTAAAAATACAAAAATTAGCTAGATGTGATGGCGCACACCTATAGTCCCAGCTCTTTGGGAATCTGAGACAGGAGAATCACTCAAACCCGGGAGGCGGAGGTTGCAGCCAAGATTGCACCACTGCAGTCCCACTGGTGACAGAGTGAGACTCCATCTAAAATAAAAATAAAAAGAATAACCATGGAGAAAACTTTAAATCTCGAATAAACTGCATGGATATGATTATTCCATAGCTTATGGTGCAACTTAATGTTATAAAAATGTCACTTCTTCATTAATGTGTAAATCAACTGCAATCTCCATCAAAATTCCAGTAGGACTCAGTAAGCTTATTCCCCCAAAAAATATGTAGAAGAGAAAACGTCCATAAAAGATAAAGTCAACTTTTTATTTTCCCTTTTAGAGAATAAAAAATGCTTTCAAAGACAGAGAAATAAAAAAAAAAAAAAAATGGAGCAGTGGCTCAAGAACTGCAATTAAGCCAGAAGAATGTAATAGAGAATTCAGAGACAGAGACCCATGTATATTTTTGGGCTTGATACATATTAAATATGGCAGCATAAAATAATGGGGAAAAGATGAGTTATTTGGTGCATTGTTTAGAAAAAAACTGGCTCTCTTCAGAGAGAGAAAAAAAACTGGCTATCAGTTGCAATGAGCCAAGATTGTACCACTCTACTATACCCTGGGTGAAAGAATGAAACTGCCTCTCAAAATAAATCAATCAACAAGTAAGAAGAGGAAAATATAGGATAGTATTTTTGTAACCTGTGATTGGGAAAAAATTTCTAAATAAAACTTGAAAAGTATAAAACATGAGGCAAAAAATGTAATGTAGTTAACAGAATTATTTTCAATGAAGGACACCATGACAAAGTTAATGACCAAAAACTGACAGTAATGTTTAAAGTAGAGAAAGGAATAATATATTAAAAAGTGGGCCTTGATTCTTGCTAGACCTCAGAGTCACTGGGGGCCCTCCTCTACACTTGTTATACCTCAATGAACACTAACTGAAACTGAATTTCTGTGAATGGGGTGGGCACTTCATTTATCAAGAGCTGACTGCCATGTGATACAAATTCAGAATGAAGCCCATTGATTTAGAAAGATTATTGTGCATCCTACATAAGAGATTAGCTAGTAATTTTGGTCTGGATTTATTTTTATCTTTCCTGGAACTCATTTTGCTTCCTAAATGATGATTTTTTTTTCTTAATTCTGGATAATTCTGCTTTATCTTTTCTCACTGTATTTTTTTATTGTATAGCTCCTAAATGAATATTGGAATTAGTCTGTCATCTGAACTCTCTTGCACGTTTTTCATCCTCTCAACTCTATGAGTTACATTCTGGACGATTTCTTTATATCAGTTTTCCAATTCACTAATTCTCTCTTCAGCTATTTCTTATCAGGTCTTCATCCATGAATTAAATGTTTATCATTAATGATGTCACTTGTATTTCTATTGTAACTAATGTCTTTTTCTTTTACTATGTTTCTAATAATAAAACAATTTATTTAAAGATTACATATTGCAGTTATATTGTTAACATTCTTAGCACTTTATTTCTGCTATTTATTCTCAACTGTAAATCATGGAGAGATGATCTTTAGCAGAGTTTATCCTTGAGGATCACATGTGGCTTTAGTTCAGAATATGGCCCTCCAGGGAGCTCTAGGTTTGCTTCTGTAAGTGCTCCAGGAATATTACTAGGCAAGACCATATATATATTTTTTGTTTTTGTTAGTTTCTTGAGTTGGTTATATTTGGAAGCACATAGACAGCATAAATTAAAACTGAAAACTTGTATAAGGGAAGCGCTGTGGCTACAGATTGACTCTATGGAGATATCCTAACTTATTTTAGGAAAGGATTTGTTGCTGTCCCTCATAGCTTGCCTTTCAGGCTACTGCTTTTCTGGGAAACTTCCATGCACCACACACAGTTACCCTGGGGACAGCTATGACTGACACATAGCCCCAGTTGGGCCATATTTTGAAACTGAAATGGAGAAGCAGAGGGTGAAGCTGAAGAGATCCCAACTTTTTGTTGCTATTTGTTTTGCTTGCTCATTTTGTTTTCTCTGGCCATTTGGGTTAGAGAATTGGAGACACATGATTTCCAATGAGAAAGAAGCATAAGGAGAACACCTATCAGTGAATAGACACAGGTGATGAAACTGAAATGAAATGCTGGTGATACTTATGTCTATGACTATGGCTTTCCCCAAACCCCCAAATTGGTTATTTTTTTCTTTAGCTCCTTTAGACATCTAATGATCATACAATAAAATGCCTTTCTGCTAAACTAGTGCAAGTTGGGTTTCTGTCACTTGCCATTCAGTTAGTCATTCACTCTAAATTATCACAGCACCTTTTCTTCATCACTGAAGTGACATTGCGAGTTTCCCTTCTTTTTCCATTCTAGGTTATACTTTGTCACCTTGCTCAAGAGACTCTCCTAATGTCACTATGTCTCTTTAAAAATCTCTCTAAAAATAACTAATTCCCCAGTTTCTGCAGCCCCATTTTCCATAAAATAAAGCTCAGCACTAGTCACTGAGTTCAGCAGGCAACCAACTCCTTTTTTCCCTTTGTCACTCTTCAGCCTCCAAGCGCACCTGCCTCTGGGAATGACGCAACATGGACAGACAGCTGGGGGCAAGTGGTGCATCTTCTGTTTACATGCACAGACTAGACATGAAGAGATCTGATCCTAGCCCAATTCAAAGTGGATTCCTGATGTTTATCTGCTGGACTTTGTTGCTTTTTCTTCATTGCCATTTCCTTTTTCTTAATGGTTCAAAAATTTGGAAATAGACTTGCCACAGCTATCAGTAAAGTATTTTTATGTTGCTTCAAGAGCTGTCCTAAGCAAGTTATTAATGTTCCAAGATGTCATTAGTATGAAATTTGTAGCAGTGTTTTGCAGACTGAGTTATTCAAAACAGATAAGCCTCACTTAAAAAAAATCTAGAATGTGTGTGGCTTAACATTATTGTCTCTGTTATAATCCAGTTAAGGAGAAATTTAAAATTTGACATGTCTATGAGTATAAATTTATTTTGGGGCTTTTAAGCAAATGCAGTTTCACTCCAACATGAAATCAGATTTTTTTTTTTTGCCTGAAAATAATTAATTTCTCCCTCCAGGATAATATGCTCACTCAGGCCAAAATCTGCTCTATAAATATTAGTTTATTACTTGTAGGAATAAGAGTAAGCTGAACACTCAGTCTGAAAATTTCACAGTTTTTTCTTTCTTATCTATATCTATCACTTATTTAATTCTTAACATTTATGTAGCACTTTCTCTATGTCTGGCACTATGATAACTGCTTTATATATGTTAACTAATTCAATCCTTACAACTTTTAGATTGGTAATATTATTACCCCAATAATTGTCCTAAACTAAGGTAAAGAGAATTTAGGTGACTTCCCTCAAATCATGTAGCAAATGCATGAGAAAACCAGTTTGACTGTAGACTCTGTTTTTATAATCACTGCACAGAAACCATAGAATATATTTTAAAATTTTAACCAAGTAATAAAGGGTCTAGGTGCTTTTCTGTGCTTCTTCTAATGGCTCTGCAAGTCTTCTTTAGTGTAGGAGATATATATATCAGACTTAGGGCATTGCCTATATGAAATAGGCAATTAAATATATATATGCATTAAATATATATATCTCAGACTTAGGGCATTGCCTATATGAAATAGCATTGAAAAGTCCTGTTATTATTATTTCTGTGTTTTTTTTTTATGTTTGATTCATTTAATCAATTATGAAAGCAAAGATCTATCAATATCAATCTAAAAGCAATCAGCCTGGGAAGCTACAGATAGATTGATCATCTAAAACTCTTCAGCTTAGGAAGCTACTGATAGACTGGTAATCTAAAAATTATCAACTTAGGAAGTTACTGATAGATAGATCATCCAGTCTATGATGCTACTTATTGATTGATAACATGTGACCTGCTATGGACTGAATGATGGTGTGCCCTCAAATTTCATGTGTTAGAAACATACCCAATGTGATCATATTAAAAGATGATTAAGTCATGAGGATCCACCCTCCTCAGTGGGAATAACACCCTATAAGTGAGGTTGGAAGGGTTGCTGGTGAGATGGCCAAATAGGAACAGCCCCAGTGTGTAGCTCCCAGTGACACTGATGCAGAAGGTGGGTGATTTCTGCATTTCCAACTGAGGTACCTGGTTCATCTCACTGGGAATGGTTGGACAGTGGGTGCAGCCCGAGGAGAGTGAGTGGAGCAGGATGGGGTGTTGCCCTCTTTAAGCCAAGGGAAGCCATTAAGGTCTGTATCCTTCACTCCAGCCCAGATACTGTGCCCTTCCCATGGTCTTCACAACCCACAGACCAGGAGATTCCCTCCGATACCTACACCACCACCAGGGCCCTGGGTTTCCAGCACAAAGCTTGGCAGCTGTTTGGGCAGACACCAAGCTAGCTGCAGCAGTTTTTGTTCTTTCATACCCCAGTGGTGCCTGGAATGCCAGTGAGACACATGTGTTCACTCCCCTGGAAAGGGGACTGAAGCCAGGCAGCCAAGTGGTCTGGCTTGGTGGGTCCCACTCCCAAGGAGACCAGCAAGCTAAGATCCACTGCCTTGAAATTCTCACAGCCAGCACAGCAGTTTGAGCTCAACCTGGGATATGTGAGCTTGGTTGGGGGAGGGTCGAGTAGGTGGTCTTAAACTTACAGTGTAGGCAAAGACGCCAGGAAGTTCAAACTGGGCAGAGCTTACCACAGCTCAGCAAGGCTACTGCAGGTAGACTGTCTCACTAGATTCCCTCCTCACTGGGCAGGGCATCTCAGAAAAAAGGAAGCAGCCCATCAGGTACTTTTAAATAAAGCTCCTGCCTTCCTGGGACAGAGCACCTGGGAAAAGTGGTGGTTGGGGGCACAGCTTCAGCAGAATTAAACTTCCCTGCCTGGCAGCTCTGCAGAGAGCAGTGGATCTCCCAGTACAGTGCTCAGGCTCTGATAAGGACAGACTACCTCCTCAAGTGGCTTCCTGACCCTCATGTATCCTGACTGGGAGGCCCTTCCCAGGAGGGGCCAACAGACACCTCATACAGGAGAGCTCTAGCTGCCATCTGGTCGGTACACCTCTGGGACAAAGTTAACAAAGGAAGAACGGGCTGCAAAATTTGCTGTTCTGCAGCCTCCACTGGTGATACCCAGGCAAGCAGGGTCTGGAGAGGACCTCCAGCAAACTCCAGCAGACCTGCAGCAGAGGGGCCTGACTGTTGGAAGGAAAACTCACAAACAGAAAGGAATAGTTTTAATGTCAAAAAAGTAAAAAACAACATCCACTCAGAGACCACATTCAAAGGTCACTGATTTCAGAGGACTAAAGGTAGATAAATCCACAAAGATGAAGAGAAACCAGTGCAAAGGCTGAAAATTCCAAAAACCAGAATGTCTTTTCTCTTCCAAGGGATCACAACTGCTTATCAGCAAGGGAACAAACTGGATGGAGAATGAGTTTGACGAATTGACAGAAGCAGGTTTCAGAAGGTGGGTAATAACAAACTCCTCTGAGCTAAAGGAGCATGTTCTAACCCAATGCAAGGAAGCTAAGAACCTTGAAAAAAGGTTAGACAAAATGCTAACTAGAATAACCAATGTAGAGAAGAAACAAACAACCAGATGGAGATGAAAAACACAGCACGAGAACTTCATGAAGCATACACTGCTTTCGATAGCCAAATCAATCGAGCAGAAGAAAGGATATCAGAGATTGAAGGTCAACTCAATGAAATAAAGTGAAAAGACAAGATTAGAGAAAAATAAAAGTGAAAAGAAATGAACAAAGCCTCCAAGAATAAGTGATTAGGAGAAAAAACCAAATCTCCATTTGATCAGTGTACCTCAATGTGACAGAGAGAATGAAACTGAGTTGGAAAACACTCTTTAGGATATTATGCAGGAGAATTTACCCAACCTAGCAAGTCAGGCCAGCATTCAAATTCAGGAAATATAGAGAACACCACACAGGCACTCCTCAAGAAGAGCATCCCCAAGAAGCAAAATCATCAGATTCACCAAGGTTGAAATGAAAGAAAAAATGCTAAGGGGAGCCAGAGAGAAAGATTAGGTTACCCACAAAGGGAAGCCCATCAGACTAAGAGCAATCTCTCAGCAGAAACTCTACAAGCCAGAAGAGAGTGGGGCCCATATTTAACATTCTTAAAGGAAAGAATTTTCAACCCAGAATTTCATAACCAGCCAAACTAAGCTTCATAAGTGAAGGAGAAATAAAATACTTTATGGACAAGCAAATGCTGAAAGATTTTATCACCACCAGATAAAAGAGCTCCTGAAGGAAGCACTGAACATGGAAAAGAACAACCAGTGCTAGCCACTGCAAAAACATACCAAATTGTAAAGACCATTAATGCTATGAAGAAACTGCATCAACTAGCGGGCAAAACAACCAGCCAGCATCATAATGGCAGAATCAAATTCACACATAACAATAATAACCTTAAATGTAAATGGGCTAAATGTCCCAATCAAAAGACAGACTGGCAAATTGGATAGAGTCAAGACCAATAGATATGCTGTATTCAGGAGACCCATCTCATGTGCTAAGATACAAATAGGCTCAAAATAAAGAGATGGAAGAATGTTTATCAAGCACATGGAAAGCAAAAAAAAAAAAAAAAAAAGCAAGGGTTGCAATCCTGTCTTTGATAAAACAGACTTTAAACCAACAAAGAACAAGAGACAAAGAAGGGCATTAAATAATGGTAAAGGGATCAATGCAACAAGAAAAGGTAACGATCCTAAATATATACACACCCAATACAGGAGCACTCAGATTCATAAAGCAAGTTCTTAGAGACCTACAAAGAGACTTAGACTCCCACACAATAATAGTGGGACACTTTAACACCCCACTGTCAATATTAGACAGATCAATGAGACAGAAAATTAACAAGGATATCCAGGACTTGAACTCAGCTCTGGACAAAGCAAACCTAATGAACATCTACAGAGCTCTCCACCCCAAATCAACAGAATATACATTCTTCTCAGCACCACATTGCACTTATTCTTAAATTGACCACATAATTGAAAGTAAAACACTCCTCAGCAAATTCAAAATAATGGAAATCATAACAAACAGCTTCTCAGACCACAGTGAAATCAAATTAGAACTCAGGATTAAGAAACTCACTCAAAACCAGACAGCTACATGGAAACTGACCAATCTGCTCCTGAGTAACTACTGGATAAATGACGAAATGAAGGCAGAAATAAAGATGTTCTTTGAAACCAATGAGAATGAAGACACAACCTACCAGGATCTCTGGGACACATTTAAAGCAATGTGTAGAGGGAAATTTATAGCAGTGAATGCCCACAAGAAAAAGCAGGAAAGATTGACACTCTACCATCAAAATTAAAAGAACCAGAGGAGCAAGAGCAAACAAATGCAAAAACTAGCAGAAGAGAAGAAAGAACTAAGATCAGAACAGAGCTGAAGGCAATAGAGACATGAAAACATCTTCAAAAAATCAATTAATCTAGGAGCTGTTTTTTTTTTTTTTTTTTTTTTTTAGATCAACAAAATAAACCACTAGCTAATCTAATAAAGAAGAAAACAGAGAAGAATCAAATAGATGCAATAAAAAATATTACCACTGATCCCACAGAAATACAAACTACCATCAAAGAATACTATAAACACCTCTACACAAATAAACCAGAAAATCTGAAGAAATTGATAAATTCCTGGACACTTACAGCCTCCCAAGAATAAACCAGGAAGAGGTCAAATCCCTGAATAGACCAATAACAAGTTCTGAAATTCAGGCAGCAATTAATGGCCTATCAACCAAAAAGAAAAGCCCAGGACCAGACAGGTTCACAGCTGAATTCTACCAGAAGTACAAAGAGGAGCTTTTTTTCTGAAACTATTTCAAACAATAGAAAAAGAGAGAATCCTCCCTAACTCATTTGATGAGGCCAACATCATCCTGATACCAAAACCTGGCAGAGACACAGCAAAACAAATTTCAGGCCAATATCCACGATGAACATGGATAGATACCTCAATGAAACACTAACAGAGTGAATCCAGCAGCACATCAAAAATGTATCCAACACAATCAAGTTGGTTTCAGCCTTGGGAGTTAAGGCTGGTTCAACATAAGCAAATCAATAGACATAAACCATCACATAAACAGAACCAAAGACAAAACCCACATAATTATCTCAGTAGATGCAGAGAAGTCCTTCAACAAAATTTAACAGCTCTTCATGCTAAAAAAAAACTCTCAGTAAACCTAGATATTGATGGAACATATTTCAAAATAGTAAGAGCTATTTATGACAAACCAACAACCAATACCATACTGAATGGACAAAACCTAGAAGCATTCCCTTTGAAAACTGGCACAAGACAAGGATGCCCTCTCTCACCACTCCTCTTCAACATAGTATTGAAAGTTTGGCCAGGGCGATCAGGCAAGAGAAAGAAATAAAGGGAATTTGATTAGGAAAAGAGGAAGTCAAATTGTGTCTATTTGCAGATGGCAAGGATATCATCTGTTTATTTAGAAGACCCCATCATCTCAGCCCAAAGTCTTTTTAAGCTGATAACCAACTTCAGAAAAGTATCAGGATACAAAATTTATGTGCAAAAACCACAAGCATTCCTCTACACCAATAACAGACAAACAGAGAGCCAAATCATGAGTGAACTCCCATTCACAATTACTACAAAGATAATCTTGGAATATGGCTTACAAGGGATATGAAGAACCTCTTCAAGGAGAACTACAAACCACAGCTCAAGGAAATAAGAGGAAACAGATGGAAAAACATTCCATGCTCATGGTTAGGAAGAATCAGTATCATTAAAATGGCCATAGTGCCCAAAGTAATTTATAGATTCAATGCTATACCTATCAAGCTACCATTGACTTTCTTCACAGAATTGGAAAAAACTACTTTAAATTTCATACGAACCCAAAATATAGCCTGCATAGTCAGGACAATCGTAAGCAAAAAGAACAAAGCTGGAGGCATCACACTACCTGACTTCAAATTATACTACAAGGCTACAATAAAACAGATGGTACTTGTACCAAAACAGAGATATATACCAATGGAACAGAACAGAGATCTCAAAAACAATGCCACACATGTACAACCATCTGATCTTTGACAAACCTGAGAAAGGATTCCCTATTTAATAAATGGTGTTTGGAAAACTGGCTAGGGATATGCAGAAAGCTGAAACTGGATCCCTTCCTTACACCTTATACAAAAATTAACTCACAATGGATTAAAGACTTAAATTTAAGACCTAAAACCAAAAAAACCCTAGAAGAAAACCTAGGCAATACCATTCAGGACGTAGGCATGGGCAAAGACTTCATGACTAAAACACCAAAAGCAATGACAACAAAAGCCAAAATAGACAGAAGGGATCTAATTAAAAAAGAGCTTTTGCACAGCAAAAGAAATTAGCATCACAGTAAACAGGCAACCTACAGAGTGGGAGAAAATGATTCCAATCTCTCTATCCAACAAAGGGCTAATATTCAGAATCAACAAGAAACTTAAATTTACAAGAACAAAGCAACCGCATCAAAAAATGGGTGAAGGAAATAAACAGACACTTCTCAAAAGGAGACATGTATGCAGCCAACAAACATTGAAAAAAAGCTCATCATCACTGGTCATTAGAGAAATGTAAATCAAAACCACAAAGAGATACCATCTTGCACCAGTTAGAATGGTGATCATTAAAAAGTCAGGAGATAGCAGATGCTGGAGAGGATCTGGAGAAATAGGAATGCTTTTACACTGTTGTTAGAGTGTAAATTAGTTCAAACATTGTGGAAGACAGTGTGGCAATTCCTCAAGGATCTAGAACTAAAAAAACCATTTGACCCAGCAATCCCATTACTGGATATATACCCAATGGATTATAATTATTCTGTTATAAAGACACATGCACACATATGTTTATTGTGGCACTGTTCACAATAGCAAAGACTTGGAACCAACCCAGATACCCATCAGTGATAGACTGGATGAAGAAAATGTGGCACATATACACCATAGAATACTATGCAGCTATAAAAAGGATGACTTTATGTTCTTTGCAGGGACATGGATGAAGCTGGAAACCATCATTCTCAGCAAACTAACACAGGAACAGAAAACAAAATACCACATGTTCTCACTCATTAGTGGGAGTTGAACAATGAGAATACATGGACACAGGGAGGGGAACATCACACCCAGGGGCCTGTTGGGGTGTTGGGGGCTAGGGGAGGGATAGCATTAGGAGAAATACATAATGTGGTGATGGAGTGATGGATGCAGCAAACCACTATGGCATGTGTATACCTATGTAATAAACCTGCACATTCTGCACATGTATCTTAGAACTTAAAGTATAATAAATGAGGTTGGGGAGCTTGCTCCTTCCCCTCCTGCCATGTGAGGAAGCAGCAAGGTGCACCATCTTGAAAGATGGAAGGAAGCAGAGCACAGCCCTCATCAAACACTGAATCTGCTGGTGCCATAATCTTGGACTTCCCATCCTCCAGAACTGAGCAATAGATTTCTGTTGTTTATAAATTGCCCAGTCTAAGGTATTTTTTTATAGCAGCCCAGATGGACTAAGACATCACCCAAGATATTCTTGGGACACCTTAAAATTAACAATGTCTTATGAAAGAAGAAATGTGATAGTTTTGGAAAAGCCAAGGTAGTCAGGGAATATTTACTAAGTTAAGAGGCCAGAACATGTGTCACACCACTGTGGTTCTTTTCTATGAACACCTGTTTTCAGATGACATAGTATTCAAGCCATAGACATTTGAAAACTTGCCTCTTAAGCCTTTAGAATGGAAGCCTTTTATTACCTTTTCCTTTTTCTTAATGGCTTTTACATCAAACTTATGAAAATTACTTTTACTTCTTTTTAATTTTTTTAAAAAAATCTACTCTTTTGGGGTAAAAAGACAGCTGGAATCTCTGAAATAAAGCTTGCCTGATTCTTGTGTAATTAAGAAGTTTGGAGCCAACCTGAGACATTGTGGGGGGTGACTATTGGCTGTGGGCAACCATGCAAACTCATGGCTCAGGATAAAGACTGGGATTTGCAGCTCTTTCTCTAGCTCTGCTTTCTTAGACCTAACACTGATTTATTAGGTTGGTGCAAAAGTAATTGTAGTTTTTGTCACTGCAGTGGCAAAATCTGCAATTACTTTTGCACCAACTTAATATGACTAGAACTGCACCAAGACTCTGAAGTCAGCCTAGGACTTAACTGGTTAGCCTCTAAATTTAGACGTTGCTGAGAAACATAGTAAATAGAAAAGCCACTATCAACCACCATGACCTGCAAGAGTGAAAGCCCCATATGGCTGCACTTAGTGGGTCTGAGGGTGCTAGCACAGGTATAAATAACACTCATTTCCCCTGTCTGAGTTCAGAGGCTGATTAGTGTTAGACATGGGAGTCAGACAGAATGAGAGCAGAATGCCACCTTTATTATTAAAAAAGCTAAATTGGAAGATGTAGCTTTATAAGCCACATCTTGTGATATGAACGAAATTGCATGCTCCTCTACCCCAGAATTTTTATGTTGAAGTTCTAGCCCTTGACATCACTATATTTAAAGATAGGGCTTTTAGGCGGTGATTGAGGTTAAAGAGTTCGAAGAGGTAAGGTTCTAATCTGATAGAATTCTTGGCTTTGTAAGAAGAGGAAGAAAGATCTCTCTTCTCTCTCTCTCCCCCATCATGTCCAAACTGATGGAAGGCCAGGTGAGGAAACAGTGAGAAGGCAACTGTGCAAGCCCTCACCAGAATGTGACCATCCTGGCATCTAGGTCTCAGACTTCTAGTTCCAGTACTGCAAATGATCATTTCCATTTTTCAAACCACCTAGTATATGATATTTTGTTATAGCAACTTGAAATAAGGCATATTTTAGTAGCAGGAATTAGAGTGCTGCTGTAACAAATACCTAAAAACATGGAATTGGCATTGAAAGGGTGATGGATAGAGTCTGGGAACATTCTGATGTGCATGCTGGAAATTTAGACTAGTGACTCTAGTGAGGGCTCTGAAAGGAGACAGGAGAGCTGAAGAGAAAGCTTCTGTCTTCTGAGAGGGTACATAAATAATTATGAACAGAATATGGGGAGAAATAGCAAAGTTAAAGGCCACCTGGTGGGGTCTCAAATGGAAGTGAAAATCTTGTCACTGAAAATTGGAGGAAAGATGATCTGTGTTATAAAGAAGCAAATAAATTGTCTAAATTGTATTTTGTGTGAAGAAAAGTGTTTTCTGCGAAGTAGGACTTGTAAGCAATGGAATTGGATATTTAGCTGAGGAGATTTCTGAGCAAACAATTGAAGGAATGGCATAGTTCCTCCTGATTGCTTATAGTAAAATGAAGATTTAGAAAATTATTAGCCTATCAATATGTCAAAAAGTAGAAAAGCTTGTTCTACAAAGACCACTAAGGGTATGACTAAAAAACCATTTGTTAAAGATATTATGGGTGTGGCTCATGGACTTAATCAGCTATCTCAGCAGATGATGGGAATAGAGATGGGTTTTTACCAGTGGAGACACTGCCAGTGTCAACTAATGGGAACAGAGAAAGAGGAAGAACAGAATGAAGGAAGCCTGTCAGATGCCTTGGAGTCTATAAAATGTAGCTATAGGCCACTTTGGCTGTAAATATGCATGATTTCTCAAGAAAAGGGAACGATCCTGAAGATGATTCAGACGTGAGCAGGGCTGCCACTCCTACCACAGACCCATCAGGCAGGGCTAGTTCCCATTTGGTTTCGCATGGTGGAGCTTGTCTGGCTTTGGTGGTTCAGGAATTCCTCTGCTTAGTGCCTCCAAGACATGGAGATGCTGCTGCCACCCCAGTGGGCCTGAGGGCAGGGCATGAAGATAAGAGGGTTGTTCTCAAACCTTAAAATGAAATGGAGTTTGGCTTGCTGGGCTTTGGGCTTGCTTGGGATCTGTCACCCCTTCCTTCTTTCCTGTTTCTCCTTATGGGATAGGAATGTCTATGCTATGCCTGACCCACCATTATAATTTGGAAGACTATAGCTTTGTTTTCAAAGGTTAGCAGATAAGACTTAGATGATATTTTGGACTTAGACTTTAGAGTTGATGCTGGAATGAATTAAGACTTTTGTGTCTGTTTGGATGGAATGAATATATTTTACATGTAAGAAGAACATGAGTGTACAGGGGCCGAGGGCAGAATCTTATGAAGCACTTGTATTCCCCCCTAAATTTATATGGGAAAGACCCAACCCCCAATATGACTGTGCTTGGAGATAGGGCTTTTAGGAGGAAATTAGGGTTACATGAGGTCATAAGCATGGGGTCCTAATTCTGTAGGATTGGAGACATTATAAAAGAGAAAGAAAGAGAGCTCTTTCTCTCTACATGTGCCAAGGGAAGGCCATGTGAGCACATAGTGAGAAGGTAGCCTTCCACAAGCCAGGAAGAGAGCCCTCACCAGAACTCAACCAGGATGGCAATTTGGTCTTGGACTTCCACGCCTACAGAACTGTTGGAATTATATGTCTGTATTTAGGCCCCTGTCTGTGTTACTTTGTTAACAGAGACAAAGCAGCCTGAACAGACTGAGACATCTGGCAAAAGAGCTTGTTAATAGTCTTGTGAATTCACCCTCAAAATGCAGATCCTGCCCCGCCAAGTTAATATTTGGTGAGAGCTGATACCGTTTTGCTGTGTCCCGCCCAAATCTCATCTTGAACTGTAGTTCCCATAATCCCCATGTTTCATGGGATGACCTAGTGGGAGGTAATTGAATCACAGGGGTAGCTACCTCCATGCTGTTCTCATGATAGTGAGTAAGTTTTCATGAGATCTGATGGTTTCATAAGGTGATTTTCCCCTTTTGCTCAGCAATTCTCCTACAATCATGTGAAGAAAGACATGTTTCCTTTTCCTTCTGCTGTGATTGTAAGTTTCCTGAGGCCTCCCCAGCACTGTGGAACTTTGAGTTGGATAACCTTTCTTCTTTTATAGATTACCCAGTCTTGGGCAGTTCTTTATAGCAGTGTGAGAATGTACTAATACAATTAGTTAGTACTGAAAGTAGTGGGAAGCTGCTGTAAAGATACCCAAAAATGTGGAAGCAACTTTGAAACTGGGTAACAGGCAGAGGTTGGAACAGCTTGGAGAGCTCAAAAGAAGACAGGAAGATGTGGGAAAGATTGGAACTTCCTAGAGACTTGTTGAATGGCTTTGACCAAAATGCTGATAGTAATATGGACAATGAAATTCAGGGTGAGGTGGCCTCAGATGGAAATAAGAAACTTGTTGGGAACTGGAGTAAAGGTCACTCTTGTTATGCTTTAGCAAAGAGACTGGCAGCATTTTGCCTATGCCCTAGAAATCTATGGAACTTTGAACTTGAGAGGGATGATTTAGGGTATCTGGGAGAAGAAGTTTCTAAGCAGCAAAGTGTTCAAGAAATGACTTGGGTGCTCTTAAAAGCATTAAGTTTTATGTATTCACAAAGATATGGTTTGGAATTGGAACTTATGTTTAAAAGGGAAGCAGAGCATAAAAGTTCAGAAAGCTCACAGCCTGACAATGTGATAGAAAACAAAAACATATTTTCTGAGGAAAACTTCAAACTGGCTGCAGAAATTTGCATAAGTAATGAGGAGCTAAATGTTAATCACCAAGACAATGGAGAAAATGTCTTCAGGGCATGTCAGAGATCTTCATGGTAGCCCCTTCATTTTGTCCCCCAGGAAGGAAAAAAATGGTTTTATGGGCTGATCCCAAAGCCTCGCTGCTTTGTGCTGTCTCAGGACTTGATCCTCTGCATCCCTGCTGTGGCTAAAAGGGGCCAACATACAGCCCAAGCCATTGCTTCAGAGGGTGCAAGCCCCAAGGCTTGGCAGCTTACACATGGTGTTGGGCCTGCAGGTGCACAGAAGTCAAGAATCGAGGTTTGGGAACCTCCACCTACATTTCAGAGGATATTTGGAAACACCTGAATGTCCAGCCAGAAGTTTGCTGCAGGAGTGGAGTCCTCATGGAGAACCCCTGCCAGGGTAGTGCAGAAGGGACATGTGGATTTGAAGTCTCCACACAGAGTCCTCACTGGTGCACTGCCTAGTGGAGCTGTGAGAAGAGGGCCACCATCCTCCAGACTCCAGAATGATAGATTCAGTGGCAGCTTGCATCATAATCCTGGAAAAGCTGCAGACACTCAATGCCAGCCCCTGAAAGCGGCTATGAGGGAGGGTGTACCCTGAAAAGCCACAGGGGTGGAGCTGCCCAAGGCCATGGGAGCCCACCTCTTGATCAGCATGACTGGGATGGGAGACATGGAGTCAAAGGAGGTGATTTTGGAGCTTTAAGATTTGGCTGCCCCACTGGATTTTGGACTTGTTTAGGGCCTGTAGCTCCTTTGTTTTGGCCAATTTCTCCCATTTGGAATGGGTGTTTACCCAATGTCTGTTCTCCCATTGTGTCTGGGAAGTAACTACCTTCATTTGATTTTACACACTCATAGGTTGAAAGGACTTGCCTTGTCTCTGTTTGGACTTGGACTTTCGGGTTAATGCTGTAATGAGTGAAGACTTTGGGATACTGTTGGAAAAGCATGATTGTGTTTTGAAATGTGAGGACATGAGATTTGGGAGGGGGCCAGGGACAGAACGATACAGTTGGCTGTGTCCCCACTCGAATCTTCCAGCAGCAGGATGAATAAGTTAATCTTGAATTGTATTCCCCATAATCCTTTGGTGTCTAGGGAGAGACATGGGGATGTCTAGGGAGGATCAAGGGGATGGTTGCCCCCATGCTGTTTGATATCGTTTAGTTGTGTCACCACCCAAATTGCATCTTGAATTATAGTTCCCGTAATCCCCAGGTGTCGTGGGAGGGACCTAGTGGGAGGTAATTGAATCATGGGGGCAGTTACCCTCATGGTGTTCTCATGATAGTGAGTGAGTTCTCACAAGATCTGATGGTTTTATAAGGGGTTTTTCTGCCTTTGCTCCATACTTCTTCTTCCTGCTGCTATGTGAAGAAGGACATGTTTGCTTCCCCTTCCAGAATGATTGTAAGTTTCCTGTGGTCTCACAGCCCTGTGGAAATCTGAGTCAATTAAATCTCTTTCATTTATGAATTATGCAGTCTTGGGCAGTTCTTTATAACAGCATGAAAACAGCCTAATAAGCAGCATATGAGAGAGCTGGCCTTATTAAGCTGATTCTTTCCACAAAAACTGGGAGGATGAGCATGCCTCATTATTTACCCTAAACAATACATTGGGTGAGCCATCTCTGCTTTCCTGGACAGGACTGGGGCAAGAGACTCATGTTCTGAGCCCCTCTCCACCTGAAGCCCCATTACAAATTACAGTAAGAAGCTAAAGAAATACATTCTTTCCATTTTTTATTGTGGTAAAATACACATAAGATTTGTCATCTTAACCATTCTTAACTCTATAGTAAGTATTAAATATATTTATCACATTCTGCAGCCACCACCACTATGCCTCACCATAATTCTGTCTTGTAATCCTGAAACTTCCTGCCAATTAAGTAATAATTTCTCATCCCCTTCCTCAGTCGCTGTCAACAATCATTCCACTTTCCATCTCTCTGATTATGACTGCTTAGTGCCTCACATTGACCTTTCTGTAACTGCTTTATTTCATTTAGCATGATGTCCTTGAGGTTCATCTATGTTGTAGCCTGTGCCAGACTTTCCTTCATTTTTAAGACTGAATAATATACCATTGTATGGTCCACACTTTGCTTATCCATTCCTCTGTTGATGGGTGCTTGGATTGCCTCCATGTTTTAGCTGTCGTTAAGAATGCTGCTATGAACATAGTTGCAAACATATCTCTTACAGACACTGTTTTCAGTTCTTTTACATATATACCCAGAGGAAAAATTACTGGATAATATGATGATTCTATTTTTAATTTTTTGAAAATATCGTACTGTTTTTCACAGCAGCTGCACCATTTTACATTCCCACTGACAATGAACAAAGGTTTAACTTTCTCTTCATCCTCACCAACACTTGTTATTTATTAATTTTTCAAAAATAGTCATGTCCTAATGAGTACGAGATGGCGTCTTGCAGTTTTGATTTGCATTTTCCAAATGATTAGTGAGGTTGAGCATCTTTTCATGTGCTTCTTGGGCATTTTATATCTCCTTTGGGGAAATGTCTAGTCAAGTCTTTCATCCTTTGTTTAAATTGGGCTGTTCGATTTTGTTGTTTAGTTTAGTTATAGGCTCCTCTATATATTCTGGATATTAATCCTTTATTAGATGTCCCTTGTTAAAAGTGGAGACTGGACTCTTCCAGACACCAAATTTGCTACCTGTCAGGTGTGATTTGCAAATACTTTCTTTAATTCTGTACATACCGTTTCACTCTTTTGATAGAGCCTTTTTACGTACAAGTGTTTTAAATTTTCCATTTGTCTATTTTTTCTCTGATTGTGCCTTTAGTGTCATATCCAGTAAATCATTGCAAACCCTAATTATGGAAGCTTTTTGTCTATATTTTCTTCTAAGAGTTTTATTATTTTGGGTTTCACATTTAGGTCTTTGATGCATTTTGAGGTAGTTTTTCTCTGTGCTGTAAGGAAAGGATCCAGCTTCATTTTTTTTTTTTTTGCATGTGAATGTCTGTTTTTTCCCAGCACCCTTTGTTGTAAAGACTGTCTTCTCCATTGAATGGTCTTGGAACCCTCCTCAAAAATTATTTGACCCATTTATGTGAAAGTTTACTTTTGGGTCTTTTATTCTATCCCATTTGTTTATAGGTCAATCTTCATGCCAGTGGCATCTTGTTTTTATTATTGAAGATATGTGTTAATAGTAAGTTTTGATATCAGAAAGTGTGAATCCTCCAGTTTTGTTCTTCCTTTTCAGGATTGTTTTTACTATTCAGAGTTCCATATGAATCTTAAAATGGGTTATTTTACTTCTGTAAAAAATGTAATTTGGATTTTGTTAGGGATCCTATTGAATCTGTAGATAACTGTGGGTAATATAGACTTTTTAGTAATATTAAGTATTCCAATTTATGAACATGGGAAGTGTTTTAACTTACGCCTTCTTTAGTTTCTTTCAGAGTGTTTTAATTAATTATTTCTTCTTTAGTTTCATTCAGTAATGTTTTGTCATTTTCATTGTACAATTTAATTTCATCTCCTTTGTTAATTTCTAAGTATTTTATTATATTAATGCTATTTTAAATGGATTTGTTTTCATAATATTAGAGTTTCAGATTGCTCATTGTTAGTTTATAGAAATGCAGCTGAATTTTGCATGTTGACTTTGTTTCTTGCTATTTTGCTGATTTTATTAATTCTCAAAGGTTTTGGGAGTGGAATATGTAGAGTTTTCTATCTATAATATCATATAATCTGCGACAGAAATACTTTTACTTCCTTTCCAGTTTGGATGCTTTTAATTTATTTTGCATGCCCAAATGCTCTGGCTTGAACTTTGATACCATTCTAAATATAAATGGTGAAAGCAGGCATCCTTGCCTTGTTCCTGATCTTAGTGGAAATGCTTTTAGTCTTCACCATTGAGTATGATGACTGGTTGGATTTCATATGTGATGCTATGGTTTGAATGTCTGTCTCCTCCCAAACTTACATGGAAAAGTAATTGTTACTTTAACAGTATTAAGAGGTGGGATCTTTAAGAAGGGCCTCCCTTATGAGAACTTCATCCTCATGGGTGAGATTGGTGGCTGATACCAAAGGATGAGTTTGAACCCCCGCCCCCACTTTGGGCTATTCCACTCTTCTTCCATGTAAGGAACAGTGTTCCTCCTCTTTGGAGGTTGTAGCTTCCAAGATGCCATCTTAGAAATGGAAACTGGGCTCTTAGTGGATACCAACTTGCAGGCACCTTGGAATTCCTGGCCTCAGGATCCATGAGACATACATTTCTTTTTTTTGTAAGTTACCCAGTTTGTTAGTCTTTTATAGCAGCACAGAATGACATTAATTTATACAGCTTTTCTTGGTGATGTAGCTTCCTTCTATTCTTAGTGTGTTGGGTGTTATTTTTTAATGAAAATGTGTTGAATTTGTCAAGTGCTTTTTCTGCATAAATTGGGATGATCATGTGGGTTTTGTATCATTCATTCTATTAATGAGATTTATTGCATTCCCCTCCCTTTCCTTTCCCCACCCCTCCCCTCCCCTCTCCTCTCTCATTCTGTTGCCTAGGAGTGAAGTAGCACTATCTCAGCTCACTGTAACCTCCGCCTCCCAGGCTCAAGCAATTCTCCTTCCTCAACCTCCCGAGTAGCTGGGATTATAGGCACATGCCACCACACTTGGCTAATTTTTATATTTTTAGTAAGGACGGGGTTTCACCATGTTGGTCAGGCTGGTCTTGAACTCCTGACCTCAGGTGATCTACCTGCCTTGGCCTCCCAAAGTGCTGGGATTACAGATGTGAGCCACTGTGCCCAGCCTAAGATTTTTCTTTGTCAAGAGATTTTTTTAGTTACTGATTCAGTCTCCTTATTAGTTATAGGTCTATTCAAATTGTAGATAATTTTTTGTGATTCAATCTTGGTAAGTTTTGTGATTCTAGGAATTTGTACATTTTATCTAGGACATCCAATATGCTGGCATACAATTGTTCACAGTGCTTTCTTATCATCATTTTTTTCTGAAGAATTAGTAGTAATGTCCTCAATTTTCATTTCTGATTTAGTAATTTGAATCCTATTTATTTTTCTTAGTCCATATAGTTAGAGGTTTCTCAATTCTGTTTTTTTTAATAAATCTTTTTTTTGTTTCCTTGTTTTTTTTTTTCTGTTTTTCTTTTCTCCATTTTGTTTATTTTTGCTCTAATCTTTCTTATTTACTTTCTCTGCTAGCTTTGTGATGTGCTGTGTTCTTTCTCTAGTTTACAAAGTTGTAAAGTTAGGTTCCTCCCCCCTTAGCATTGTTCTTGTTGTGTAACAGATTTTTTTGCATAGTGTGTTATTTTTATTTATCTCTAAGTATTTTCTAATTTTCTTACTATTTCTTCTTTGGTCCATTGGTTAGTTGAGTGTGTCATTTAATTTCCACAATTTTTGACTTTGAAAGTTTAACTTTTTTTTTTTAGTTTAGCAGAATTATCAAAATGATCTTTAATATATCATCACATTTACTATTTGGGGGCATTAGGATACAATGAGTTTAGGATAATTTGCCAGGGATACAAAAAATGTTGTTTATCATTCTATACAAATATTCCTCATAATACTGTCCTGTTGAAATAACACTCCCTTTCAAGAGGGGACAAAAATATACCCTTTCTTTTCTTTGTGGATCAGAATCACTGTAATTGTGAGCCATTCTTATTGATAGGAATATTCAGTTATCCTTCATGTGTCATTGGGTAGAAAACAGGGTAACTCAAGTTTAACTTCCATTATCAGTTTCTAAATTCATCCCGTATGGTCAGGGGAGATACTGTGTATGTTGTTTGTGTTTTAAAATCTATTGAGATTTGATTTGTGGTTAACATATGGGCTATCCTGGGGAAATGTCCCATGTGCACTTGAGAAGAATACGTATGCTGTATGCTGTCTTGTTTGGTAAAGTGTTTATCAGATCTAGTTGGTTTATCACGGTGTGTAAATTCTATATATCCTTGCCTCTCTTCTGTCTGCTTGTCCTATCTATTATTAAAAGAGGAGTATTGAGATCTTCAGCTATTATTGTAAAACTGTTTATTTCTTCCTTAAATTCTGTTAGTTTCTGTTTCATATATTTTGATGGTCTCCGTTCTCGATATAATATTCATATTTCCTTGTATTATATCTTTCATTTATATATAATTTTTTTGTTTCTTTTAGCCTTTTTGACTTAAAGCTTTTTATTTCTGATATGGGTGTATCTATCCCCGCTTTCTTTTGATCACCACTCCATTCAAAAATAATGTATATGACAGCATAGGCAGTTGACACTTGAACAACATGGGTTCAAATTGTGCAGGTCTGCTTGTATGTGGATTTCTTTAACTAATGCAAATAAAAATTGTGGTATTTATGGGATGTAAACTCGCATAAATGGAAGGTCAAGTTTTTGTATATGCAGGCTTTACAGGGCCAACTATGGGACTTGAGTATGTACAGATTTAATTTAATTTTATGTCGGGGTTCCTGGAACTAATCCCCCAGGTATACTGAGGGACAACTGTAGTTGAATTATGTGTTTTTAACCCATTCTGTCAATCTACCTTCTCAATTACATTTAAACTAATTACTGATAAGGTGGGACTTATTATTGCCATGTTTCTCTGTTTTCTATATGCCTTTTTTGTCCCTTATTTTCTGCATTACTGGTCACTCTTTAGTAGAATTTTTAGGGAAATGTTTTAGTTTCTTTCTCAATTTCTTTTTTGTACATTGTATAGCTATTTTGCTTTGTGGCTACCATGGGAATTACATGTAGTATTCTAAAATTATAACAGTCTAGTTTGAATTTATAACAGTGAATTTCAGTAACACAAAAAATTCTGTTCCTTTACATCTCTTTCCCCACCCATCAGTTGTTGATGTCACAAAATTATATTTTTACACATTTTGTTCCCCCAAAACATAAAACAGTGATTATTTTAAATACATCAGTCTCTTAAATTATGTAGAAAACAAAATGTGGAGTTGCAAACCAAAGTTACGATAATACTACCTTTTAGACTAATCTTGAAAAAAAATTTTAGTCTTTTAAATCATGTGGGAAACAAAAAAGTGAAATTATACAGTGTTGCTATAGTAATAGCTTTTATAACTGCCCATGTGCTTACATTTATTGAGATCTTTATTTTTTCATACAGCTTCAAATTCCTGTCTAGGGTCCTTTTTTTTCCACCTTGCGGTGCTCCTCTCTGCATTTCTGGCAGGCAAGGTCTAGTAGTAACACACTTCCTCAGCTTCATTTATCTGGGAATGTCTTAATTTTTCTCTTTTGAATGGCATCTTTGCTGGTATAGGATTCTTGGCTGATAGTTTTTGGGGGTTTGTTCAAGTTTTATTTTAGTCTACTGAATAAGACCACTGCCTTATGGTCTGCAAAGTTTATTATGAGAAGAAATCTGCTGATAATCTCAGAGAATCCTTTGTGTGTGATAAGACTTTTCTCTTGTTCCTTCCAGAATTCTCTCTTTGCCTTTGGCCTTTGAAAGTTTGATGGTGGTGTGTCCCAGTGTGGGGCTTTTTGAGTTCCTCTTACTTGGAGTTTATTGAATTCTTGGATATACATTTATAATCATTTTATAAAATCAAATTTGGGAGTTTCCACTGTTGTGTTTTCTCCTGCAGTGTGTAAGTTGGGCCCTCGATGGTGTCCCATAGGCCCTGTAGGCTCTGTTCACCTTTTTTAGTCCTTTTTTTAATTTCTGTGCTTCAGACTTGATTGTTTCTATTTTTTCTTCACCTGCTCAAGTCTGCCTTTTAATTCCTCTAGGGGACACTTTATTTCCATTATTACATATTTTTACCTTCAAAATATTTTTGTTTAATTTTAGGTTCTCTATCTCTTTATCGATGTTTCCAAAGTTATGTATGAATGCATACATAATTTTCCTGACTTTATCCACATCTCTCTTTAATTTTTGAGTAATCGAAAACAATCGTTTTAAGGTCTCTGTGCGGTAGATGTGCCGTCTGATTCTTTTCAGAATCAGTTTCCATTGATCTGTTTATCTTCTTCCTTTGAATAGGCCATACTTTCCTATTTCGCTGAATGCATTGTGACCTTTTATTGAAAACTTGACAATTGAATGTGGTATTGTGGTGATTCTGAAGTAAGGTTCTCCCAGTTCTCCTGGGTTTGATTTTTGTCATTATTTTATTTATTGTTTTTCTTTATTTTGATTGTTGTAGCTTGACTCTGCCCCAGGGACCAGCCTGAGTTGTAAAGTTCAACCTTCTTAGTTCTTTTTTTTTTTTTTTTTGAGCCTTTCCTGTGGCATGCACAGTCCACAGTCACTTTTTTTTTTTTTTTATACAGGGACTTGCTCTGTTGCCCAGGCTGGAGTGTAGTGTTACAATCTTGGCTCACTGCAACCTCCAGCTCCTGCGTTCCAATGATTCTCATGCCTCAGCCTCCAGAGAAGCTGGGATTACAGGTGCCCGTCATGGCACCTAGCTAATTTTTATGTTTTTAATAGAGATGGGGTTTCACTATTTTGGTCAGGCTGGTCTCAAACTCCTGACCTCAAGTGATCCACCCACCTCGGCCTCCATAGTCACTCTGATTTTTCCCAAGTACATAGTTGTTTTTGAAGTCTCATTTTTTACTGGCCAGCTCCCATAAGGGGAGGAGAGAAAATTAAAGTGAGAGTCAAGAGCATTGGCTCCTTCAATGCTCCGGAAGTTGCTTCACCTGGAGACTTCTACAGGGTCTCGTAGCCATGTGGGAGGGGTAACAATGGCTCCCCGCCTCTTTGCACCTCTGTAGTAAGAAGCATCCATCACTGATCAGAGCACAGGTCCCTGATATTTGGAGGCTGGGTGCTTTCCACCCACCCTGGTTTATGCAGGCGCTGTGCAGATCGCTTTTGAAAGGTGTGCATGGGGGTGAGGACAGGGGAAGGGGAGCTGCTAATGTGCCAGAATCTGAGGTTGACAAAAATTAACAAGAATTTATAGTTCAAGTGTTCCCCTGGAAGTTGCAAGCCTTCAAGACTCCAGAAATTCAAAGTACTGGAAGTGTGTGCATCAGAGTTTCCCAGTACGGTTGCTGTCTGTAGGGGGCAGATTCCTGGTGCCTCCTCCTCCTCCTCCTCCTCCTCCTCCTCCTCCTCCTCCTCGATCAGGAGTGCTCTCCTGCGCCTTCCTCTTCATCTCTGCCTGGAAGGAGGTGCACAGGTGCTAACCAGGATGTCCCATGCCCTTTTGTGCACCAAAGATGGATCAGCTCTGACCAAGGCCCCTAAACGTATTAAAACAGCAATGAAATGTAGTTTGAATTAATTAATTGTCAGCATACTCTCTGTTGTATATATAGATTCTACTATGATAGTGCATGTTACTCTGTGGTCTGGAACATTACAAATAAGGAAAATATACACATTTGGCTTATTTTCTTACAGAGTTCTCAATTAATAAAAGGTGATTGGAATTATGTGGTATTCTATTTTCAATTACAGCTCGCCACAGCCAGCTTGGATGGTAAGCTCCAGCTCTTTCTAGCTGAGTAACTGCTGACCTGTGAGCTGGGCACAGGACTGCTGCGAGGGACAACTGAAAAGTAGGACATGGTGGATCATCCATCCTGGGGCCAGGGCAGCAATTGCTTCTCACACTTTGAGACTTGCTTCAGCTTCCCCTTTGTGCAGGCTCCTGCACCCCGCGTGTTCCGCTGTTACGTTCTACGTCTTTCTGCTCCTCAAAAGGGATACCCCTCGTTGGGAAAATGGAAATGGCATCCAGTACTTCTGCACAGAATTTGGTAAAGTTACAACAGAATATCCTTCAATAAAACATAATGCAGTATTTGTTTGATAATTATACCTGGAAGGGAAAAGAGGGAGAGGATTTCTTTTGAGAATTGAAAACAAAGCAGTAAGCAGTTCTAACTGGCTCTGGTCTTCTGACTATCTGGCCCATGGCTCTGCGTGGTGAGTGTGGCCTCTGCCCCAGGACGCTGTCTGTGTGCCCAGCATGGCTTCTGGGACTTCCTCCCGCAGTTGATGGTTGTACAGCTGAGGCAGGGCTCCACAGACTGCTTGGACATGTTCGTCAGCGATAAATAGCTGTCCTGGGAATTGACTCTGCATAGATGGGATTCCTAAGATCCCAGAACCCCATGGTTATAGGATGCTGGAAGAGTAAGGATGCTTCCAAGGCAATTCAAGATTCCAGATAACGTCAGCAGCCTGTGGTGCCCCACGTGAGGACTCCTGGGACCAGCGGGGAATGCCCTGATCTAGAGTGTTCTCTCTTATCCATGAAACTAGGGAGCTGGGGACTTTCATCCCACCCAGAGCTCCACTGGCCACCACTTGTCTCTGTTTTTGCAAGAAATGCAGTGTGCTGTTACCACACCTTCTAGAAAATGTCACAAGGTTGACTTCCTGGGATCCATACTGGAACTTTCACACATTGACCATAAATGTGCATGCATTTTTCTCTTAACATTTTTGAGAAGCGAAAGTTTAGAATAATAGCTCATTTTCATTTTTCTAATACTTAGAGTTACCCAAGCATTTAAAAATACTTTGTTTCACTTTGTTAAAATGAAATTTATTTAAAACTAGTTAAAAATAGATAAATAAAGCAGATATAGGGCAAGAAAGCCCAGCATCTTATTTAATATTCTTAATTTCAGTAAATCATTTAAAATTTTGACACATATTGTTTCTGACACATATTGCTATGGTTTTTATATAAATTTTTCCAAAGTAAGTCATATTCCAGTTATGCTAAATATGACTCTAAGAAAAAGAAATATAAAGTTATTTGATCTAAATAATAATAGCTGAATAATATGTCAAAAAAGGAAACTCTACTATGTAAAATACCAGATCTATTAGAGACCTCTATCGGGGAAGGCTTCGGACAAACTTGGCAAAGCCACTACTAAGAAGAGAGCTGTGTCAGCTTGCAATATCAGAATAGCAGCGTAAGTCCTCTGCCCTTGAGGACTTTCTGGGAAGACAGCAGCCAGGAAGGCAGAGAACAAAGTCGGCGGGATGTGGACGGCAGGGCTGCCGTGTGGCCTCTGGCTCCGGGCCGAGTACCAGGCCGCTGTGCACTCAGGAGGCATCCCCTGCCTGGTTCTGATCAGCAGTGCTCTCCACACCGCTCAGAGGAAGAGTAGGTGATACTGTGAGTGGATGCCCCAGAGATCTGCCTTGTTAATGGCATGATGTATCATGTTTGTTTTTTATCTGTACTCTTCTATCCGTAATGAAATGTTCTCAAGTAGTGAACAATGTGTTACAATGTAAAAGTGGTTGGTTGCTCTAGCTTCATCAGAAGGTAGTAATAAAAGTAATATATTTATGTGGAACTTTTTATTTCTCACTTGATTCCACTTCATCGTCTCATTTTTGTTACGGCCCTGTGTGTTTGATAGGCATTGCTGTTATTCTTAGCCCCTTTCCAAATACTTGTCAAGAGAGAAGCCATGCCATTCTGTCTTGGAAGATCCATTTAAAGGCTTGCTTTTCCCATGCGAAATCTGTCGACTTGATCAGGCTGAGAGGCCCTGGTCTCTTCTGAGGTCTGTGTGCTGGGGACTGAGCAGGCTTTCCAGCTGCACCTCATGCAGGATGGCTCGCAGGGCTCAGCTGCAGGCCAGGGTGCTCACGTCGCGAGGATGGTGCAAGTTCAGACACTAGGCCAGGTCGCCTGGTACGAGAGCCAGCAGTCTTTGCTTACCCAGGACAGCTTTCTGAGGTCTGGTGGTTCTGCTTCACCAACCGAGTGGACGCAGGCTGGTGAGGAGCCCACAGCTGAGCACACACCAGTGGACAGGCGCTGTCCACCTGCGGCCCTGGCAGCCCGGGCAGGGGTGTGCAGGGGAGGAAGGACGGGCCCGGCTCTGTCTCGCCTGCTGTCTCTAATGACACGGCTGCGAAGGTTCCTTCTGTTGCTTGCGTGATAGAATGACTCATATCATGTGGCACATGTCATGGGGCTTGCACAACTTTGGCAAGACCACGTTCTTTAGACAACAAAGCAAGAATGTGATCATGGCCCCAAGTCTGGCCACAGAGGGGGTGGTCTGAGCATGCTGGAATAAACAATTTCTGTTAGTTTTTGACATTCTGCTTAAAGGCATTCTTTGCAGATGTGAGAGCTCATTCTTTTTTCTTAGCTTAAAGAAAACCGTTGATTCTTTAAGTCTTAAGTATTTTTTTAAGTCTAAAACTGTGTATTCAGACTTACTGGAGGAGGATGCCGGGGTGTTTTCAGAGTAAAGGTGCTGTTTTCACTGTTCAGCATCTGCTAATGGAGAAGAAGATGACCTGTGTGAGACATGCACGCACCTGCTGGTCAAGCAGCCCGGAGGAGCCAGGTGGCAGCACCAACTCACCATTTGAAAGGACCACCGAGAATCTTTCTCAGCTGTCTAGCAGATATCTCCGTGGTGATAAGACTGGACTGAGCCATACGCAGTGACCAACACGCATGTGGTTTTCAGTGGCAGTTTCATGCGGTTCACCCAAATACGCTTTTCCAAAAAGGGAGCAGAATATAAAGTCCTGCCACGCTCTCTTTTTTATTTTCTTTGCCCTCATTTCTTTCCTCCTTTCTGACAAAATTTTATTTAGGGCCAACTTGTTTCAGGTCCTCATTAGGAATAATGTAATCAATTTATTTTTCTGTACGTTCCCAACTTAATTTTATTTTTACTGCTACTGTAGCATTAATACACTCTCAGAATGCACTGCAGCTGCCAACCCGAAAGAGATGGTTCGAAAGAGTGTCGTGTACCACAGGGAGCTAATCCAGATTTTATTTTTTGCCCGGGATAGTTCTTCAGTGGACAGCTGACAGTTAATGTTAGTTATCTGCTTTCTGTTTGGGTTATACGTCGCTTGGGGTGTGAAATTATCTTAAGCTATGAAATTACCTTAAATTACAAAATTATCTTATATTTAATGGGTCCAAATTCTTATTAATCTGTATCATATAAAGTAATTTATTAGGACTTTTCAACAGAGAGTTTAAGAAATTACACAATTTAATGTCTATTTTTGTCATGTAAGAGGGCAAAGATTCCAGACGGTTAAAAGTTTAATTGAAATGAAGTTAACATGGAAGATAAATGATACAACTTGACTAGGAAGTAGAAATTCGTTGTCTGCAATTTTGAAGTTGACAAAATTGAACTTGTCACTAACATGAAGACTTCAAAAGGAATAGGGGGCAACGCAGGAGGGAGAGCGTGGGACTCCCAGAGACAGAGGCTGGGGTGTGGATCCACCCGTGTAGCAACAGCGCGAACCACCCCAGACTTTCTCGATTTTTGTTTTTTCCAACAGATGACTTGGACATTCTGAAGTTGCATTGATAGCAAGTTTATATTCTTAATGTAAATACATCCCCTCTGAGTCTTGGAAAATGGGAGCAACTTCACTGTCTCCACACATGTGCTCTGGGGAGCCCAGTACTCACTGAACCCCAGTTGCAAAACCTACAGGAAATGCTTGTCCAGATCACCACTCATCCAGCTTGCTGTGTTCTGGAGGAAGATGTTTTGCTTTATAGTTTGTGCTATAGTCATGAGAACAAACAGCTCGTGTCCTATTTCTTCATACTTTTTAAGGCAAGTGTGCTGGGTGCTGTCCACCCTAATCTGTCCTAGGCCTTGGGGGTCGTGCACTTGCAGTGACTGTGAAGCCAGCACTGAGTCTTGCCCCTGGGAGACCAGGGAGGCTGGGGAGAGAGGCTAGGAGGGCTGACTACGCCAGCTGAGGTGGCAGCTGCTTGTGGAGAGAAGCTTCAAGTTGACATCACTGTGAGCTAAAATTGTAGCTACCCTCTGGATAAGAAAGCAAACTTTTGGCAGGAAGAAAGGGAAAATTACAAAAATTAACCAAGGCAAGCATGAATGCCTTATTGCCTTTTCTCTCTGAAATGCAAGATTTGGCCAAGCTAATTTCCACATTTGGCCGTGGCCTCTCGGGCTTCTGTGCCATCCCTGTCGGACGCAGCGCGAATCCTGGCTCTCCCCTTCCAGCCCTGGCTTTGCCCACTTGGCCCCTCCTGCGGCTCGTCCTGAGCTCAGCTCCTCTCTGACCCCACATCCTGGGAGCGGCATCCCACCTCATGCCGCCCTCTCCCTGCAGCCGTTTCTTCACGGGGTGATCTTCGCAGAAGCACTCAGCAGCCTTCTATTACACCCAGAGGACCACGTTCCTAATTTGCAGCCATTCACTAGTCACCAAGAAAACACGAACGTTTGCACTAAAAATCTCTGACTTTGCCTTCAAATGTGGAGTTCCCCGCGCTGGAGGCTGTGGGAGGAGTGAGGAGGCTGGTCTCGATCCAGCGCAGTGAGTAAGGCGTGGGTGACTCCCAGGCGTTGCAGAGGCATGAGGAAACACAACCACACCTGCCCAAGTGGAGCCGACTGACCTCCCGCCGTGAAACAAATAAAACAATGCTTTTCTTCCAAAGACGTGGAACCAATCCATGCAGTTTGCTGTGGTTGTTTTAAAAGAAACTAGAATTTTAAAACCATTTTGGAGGAACTAAGTTAACCATCTTGTCTCCATAAGTGGAGAAAAATATTTTCCTCTTCAAAGGGCAGCATTAGGAAACAATAAGGAGACCACAGAATGGGGGGAAATATTTACAATATTATATCAGGGCAAAAGATGTGTGTCGAGATAACAGAAAACCACCACAATTCGTAATGAAAACAGCCAATCAAAAATGAGCAAAATATTTGACTAGACACTTCAAGAAAGAAGTAACATATATGACAATATGAAAGGAAAAGTTTCTCAGTGTTATTCATCATTAGGAGAATGCAAATCAAAACCAAAACGAGACATCTCTGCACATTCACTGGAATAATGTCAATAACCGAACACTGACGCTTCCAGAAGCTGACGAGGATGAGGTTCCATGGAAACCTAACTCGTGCTGAGAGTGGACAATGGCATAGTTAGACTCACTCTGGAGAGTTTCTCAAGTCAAACATACGTCTACTCCTATATCTAAGCAATTCAACTTCTAGGTACTTATGAGAGATGAATACACATGTCTACAGACACCTTTGTAAACCAGAAAGTGTCTGAGACGGGTCTCAATAAATTTAGAAACTTTATTTTGCCAAGGTTGAGGCCGCGCCGTGACAGCCTCAGGAGGTCCTGACGATGGTGGTCGGGCACAGCTTGGTTTTACACGTTTTAGGGAGACACGAGACCTCAGTCAATATATGAAAAATGTACGTGGGTTCTGTCTGGAAAGACTGGACGGCTCAAAGAGGGAAGCGGCTTCCAGGTTGTAGGTAGGAAAGAGAAAAACAATTGCATTCCTTTGAGTTTCCGATTAGCTTTTCACTGAATGCGCAGTTGACAGGAATAGTCACGTGTGTCTTAGTCTGGCTCAGTGAGACGGGAGGCAAATGCAGGAATCAGATCTGCGTGTGTCTCGGGAGCAGAGGGATGACGGAGTTCTGTCTGTCCTTGGTCCACAAGGAATTGCCTTGTGGGCAAATTGTGGGGGTGAACGGCGTTTTTATGTTACTTAGGAATAGAAGAGGAGACAGCTCCCAGCTTGACTTTTCCTTTTGGTTTAGTGACAGATTTGTTTTCCTTTCATACCTGAGACTGTTCATAGAAGCTTCATTCATCCAGGCAAGTACTCACCTGGCATCTATCCAATGTGGATAGGCGGTGATGTTCCATGCAGTTGAATTTTCCTCAGCAACATCAAGAGTCACACTGGATCTTGGGACCAGTACTCTGAGTGGAAGGCCCAGGTGGGAAAGGGTGTGTGCTCTGTGCCCAGATTCTGTGAAGTGTCTAGACTCGCTCCAACTACCTCTGATTAGAGAAGCCAGACCAGAGCCTGCTCTGGGCCCTGCCTGGACGAGGCAGAGGCACCCTGTGGGCGATGGGCGAGCTCTGCCACCCTGGGGGCTCCCTGAGCACGGGCCACTGTAGTGGAGCCTGCAGAGATCGCTTTCTCCAGGCCTCCGCACGCATGTGGCTGCAGCCGCCACTCTCCAGGGGATCTGGCAGCACCAGAGCTCCCTGCTGGCCACTGTTGGGCTGCTTCATGCAGAACAGAGCAGTGCCCATGACGCTGACCCTCCCGTCTTCATAATGATGTTTTGTTTCCCAAGGCCTCAAAAGTGGGAAAGGGTCGGAGGTCATAGCTCTAATTTCATTGGCAAAAGAATAGATTTTGGTCAGTGTGACTTCTGTAAGAAAGGTAATAAAATCAAATATATTTATACAAACAGAAATTTAAAATATGGAGTAATTATCCACCCCAAATATTCAAGCACCATATTAAGCTTCTTAAATTGCAGCCCTGGCTTCTGTCTCACTCTGCTGCTCAAACATTGTGGTAGTTTAGTGTGCGTGGCCTCTCGCTTGTGTGTCTGTCATCAGAATCCTGGTTAGTTTCCACGATGTTCACGGACACACGCTTCGGTGACTGTTTTCCTCTGCATCTGGAAATGCGTTCCTGGGTCGGGATGCTCACCTTCCACCTCCTGTTCCCTGGTACCTTGCCCCTCCTGCCGGTTGTGAAAACTGGCCTGTGTCCCTCTCCTATCCTTCTTTCTCATAGCTTCTGCCTTTGATGCTAAGGGGCTGACTGAATGACCTCCAGGCAAGAGGTGGTGGGGCTGGAGCAGTCCAGGTGCCCACACGCTGCTCAGGCCCCAGGACAAACCCGCAGAGTCAGCACGCTCGGGCCTTCTGCTTGCCTCGGCCCAGCGTGTTAACCTTCCCACATTGGAGGCCATGTGGTCATGTCTGCTGCGCTGTGTGAAAGGAAACCACACTCATTGCACGATTTCCTTTGTCTCCGTAGATTCAAGCTTTGTGAGATTTCTTGGGAATTCCCCTGAAGCTTGTATGAAATCTTTGCATGTATCATTCTTTATCTTAGGTGAAAAACATTTGAAATCAACTATTTCAAGGACTGGGAATAGAGGAGAGAGGTGAATCAGTGGCTTGTACTCAATGGAAAGTTAATGCCGTTCAGAATGTAGTAATCTCTGTAGAAAATATGATTCTGAATATGCATTTGGTAGCTTAAATTCTGTATGGCAGTCTCCCATCCCAGACATCCATTGCTCAAATTGCCAGAAAAGCAGGACTGGAGAGAAATTGTCAGCCTTTGACACAACACCAGTCACAGGCAAGCTTTTTAACTAAACAGAAAATATGACCTATGTTTTAGTTGTGATATGCAAGCTGGTGGTCGTGTTTGGTGTGGGTTGTGATGTGCAAGCTGGTGGTCGTGTTTGGTGTGGGTTGTGATGTGCAAGCTGGTGGTCGTGTTTGGTGTGGGTTGTGATGTGACAGCTGGTGGTCGTGTTTGGTGTGGGTTGTGATGTGCAAGCTGGTGGTCGTGTTTGGTGTGGGTTGTGATGTGCAAACTGGTGGTCGTGTTTGGTGTGGGTTGTGATGTGCAAGCTGGTGGTTGTGTTTGGTGTGGGTTGTGATGTGCAAGCTGGTGGCTGTGTTTGGTGTGGGTTGTGATGTGCAAGCTGGTGGCTGTGTTTGGTGTGGGTTGTGATGTGCAAGCTGGTGGCTGTGTTTGGTGTGGGTTGTGATGTGCAAGCTGGTGGTCGTGTTTGGTGTGGGTTGTGATGTGACAGCTGGTGGTCGTGTTTGGTGTGGGTTGTGATGTGCAAGCTGGTGGTCGTGTTTGGTGTGGGTTGTGATGTGCAAGCTGGTGGTTGTGTTTGGTGTGGGTTGTGATGTGAAAGCTGTTGGTCGTGTTTGGTGTGGGTTGTGATGTGAAAGCTGGTGGTCATGTTTGGGTTGTGATATAATAAGGAGACAGAAAGAGTGAGATTTTGGAAGGGGAGGTGGTGTCCGCGTGCACTTTGGCCATGATAATGCTAGTGGCTTTGTGCAGGGGTGGCCGGGCTCTGCTCCGGAAGTGGGTTGGAGTCCCGCAGGTGTCTCCTCGCTGTGGACAAGTGCCCACCTGGATCGGCTCTGCTTACAGCAGAGGACAAAGTGCAGGACGCCAGCAAACTGCAAGCCCCTCTGTAGGCCCTCCTAGTGTCTGCTGTAGTCAAGCAGGCCACACGGCCACAGCCAGGTCGGTGAATGTGGTGAAGAGGAATGCTCACCTCTTCTCACCAGGGCACAGCAAAGTCACTTGGCAAAGGGCTTGAGACACAGGTACAAGGAAGTGTAGATTAGGAGCAGCAGTGCAGCTACCACTGGCTTCCGAGGACTGTTCCAGGCTTCGTGTAGTACAGCCTCAGCTGAGTTCAGGAGTGTGTGTGCCTCGCACGTACGTGCCAGTGCACAAGACACGGCTTCTGTTTGTGAACCTCAACTGTATAAAAAAAACAATTATTAGTGGAGAAAATACCTTCAACAACCGCAGCAACAGCAGAGCAGCCGTACTCCCTGACCCAAATAGTGGTGATAAGAAAAAAGAGAAAAAAAATGACCTCAACACTACTCTGAATGATAAAGGAAATGATCCCACTGATTGCCTGATAGAAAATACATGTAAAATATTAGTGTATGTTAAAGTGTTATGCACTTCAACACTAATAGTATAACAAAATAGCATTCTTGCACTGAGAAACGTTCGAGCTAGGGAAATATTCAAGCATAGATTTAGTATAAATTCCCAAGTGCTCATAGAGTTTTAGTTAGAGAACTCCGGCTGCTGCATCACTTTTGCTGAGGGAAGTAAGTACAAAACCCAATCCACTGACTTCCCGACCCTGACCCAGAAGTTGATTGAAGAAGTTTTATTGCAGATGAATTATTCTGTGTATAGACATTAGTGATTGTTAACAGCCCGGTTAGAATCCCTGAAGGGACATTCTTGGAGGAACATAGTTTCTCCTGAAGAAAGTACCCAAACAAACAACTTGTGAATATCCAAAGTAGTAACTGAGTACTGGAGACAAATGGGATGGGTGGAAACCGCACCTGTCGTCCACCTGGCCTGCGGATGAAGTCGAGCAGGTGTGACGGCCTCCACTTGGGGATTTGTTCTGGAAATCCCTAGACTCCAGCACTGCACAGTACTAATCACAGTTTCCTTACGTAAAAACAAATAGCACAGAACTGCTTGTAAGTCGGACTTCCGTGCTCAGTGATGGGTTGTTGTTGAAATCCAAGTCATTATTTCTCTGTCCGGTTTTAACTTCATGAGAAGAAATGGAACGTGAAGACCACTCAGAGATTCCCACTAAAATGCCTGATGACCCAGGAAGTTTTATCAAACATTAAAAAAATTGAAGAAAGACTTTTTATAAAAGATCTGTTTAGGGTAGTATTTTCTTCAAAAACTGGCTTTCCTCACTGACATATTTCAATTGCATATAATTGAAATATGCTAACGTAAAAACACAGCTTATAAATGTGAAGCAAAAATTCAACTTTGGAAAAGTGTTAAATTGTGTTTTCCAGTCATGTGTAGTTAGTGCTATAATTTGAGTCCTAAAGAAAAAAATTAGTATGGAAATATCTGTATCTTGTTATGAAAAATTTTATTGTTGTTTTGAAAAACTTGATTTTTAAAAGCACCATTAGATTGGAAATCTCTTTGCATTATCATAAAAATTTCAACTACATTTTTCAATGAGAGAAAATAAAAAGGATTTATAGAATGATCACATACTTCTCAGCCCATTTTAAAAAGACCAACTTTTCCAATTTTTGTTTAATGGCAAGACAGGACACTCAGTCGACCAGGAGAAGAGGCAATGCGGATGCCACTTGTACATCACTTAAGCGTCAGAACAGGACTGCTTTGTAACCAATGCTGGTTATCGCAGTGACTCCTTCAATTCGGAATCAGGCAATTCTTGTAGCCAATGTACTCGTAAAGCTTGGTGTAAAAGAGTTATGTTTGTAAGAACAAGTGAAAGTTTTCATTTAAAGTTTGAATAGACTTTTGCTGGAAGTGTTGTTCAAACTCAGCCTTTTAAGATCGTTCCTCTTGCTTCATGTTTTACTTTTCATTCGTGATTACATAAAAGAAAACAGGAGGCATTTTCTTCCCTCCTGCCCCTGCTGACGCTCCAGATCCTGTGGTTTGCTGCCGTGGGCCACAGACCTTTCTGTTTCTGTGTGTGCCATGGTGAGGACATGTTGAGATGTCCTGGACCACACCACAGAAGCCAGACCTTATCTCGTGCCCGGCCCCTGCCCACCTTCCAGCAGCCCAGTCCCGCCCTGGGCCTCCAGGCTCTTTAACTCAGGCTTCCTAGAAGTCCCCCTACCCTGTCATGTGAAATCTTCCCACCCCGCCTCTGACCTGGGCATTCAGGTGCCCGTCACACGCCACCCTCAACAGGCTTTCTGAAGACCAAGCCTGTGGGTCATGGTTTCTCACGTCCCCAGCTCCTACTATGGGGCAGCTCAGTGCCAGGTCAGCTCCTCTGTGCTGAACCGAAGGGAGCTGAGTGCTCCCCGCTCCTTCTGCACTGGAGCTCGTGTCGTCCTGCCTCACGCACAAGAAGTAACCAGCTCTTTGGTCTTCAGTCTCCCTGTTTCGCTTGGTAAGTGACGGAGCCTTTTCTTTAAGTACCGCACCTCACTGTGAAGCCCATGTGAACACAGACCACGGGCTGGGGCAGCCAGCTCTGTTGCAGAGGGAGTGGGGGCCTGCATGGTCCTACCTCACCCACCCAGCCTGCAAAGACTCGGTCAGGGCTCAGGTACCAGGCGTCACCTGCTGTTGCTGGATTCCAGGGAGCCGGGAGCACTGCCTCGGTCTGCAGCTGCAGGCAGGGACATCGCTGCCAGACCTCCGCTGTGATGGGAGAGACTGCAGGGCGAAGGTGCGGAGCTGGCGGCTGCAGCAGGTGGGCCCAGAGAGCTCTCAGGTGCATTCCGTAGTTCCATTCAGCCCTGGAGTTTCAGAAGGGACTGACAGGAAGTCTCCACGGCAATGACTAATCTTGTTTTTAAATTTTCATTTGTAATAATGTCCAACATTCGCACAGTGCTTGCCGGGTGATGGGCACTGTCTACACTAACCCATTCAGTTGTCCCACCACCACCATAATGTGGGACTCAGTATTCACCCCATTTTACAACTGGGGAAACTGGGGCAGAGGGTGGAAGTGGGAATGACACCGGAGACCCTGCACCTCCACAGTCCAGGCTCATGATCGCGACTGGCGGTGGAGACCACAGGAAATCTCCACTGGGCATTTATTAGGGGTTTTCCGGCAGCACAGAAGACTCGCCATAGTCTCAGTGAACACGGGAAGGGCTTTAAATTTATTCCGGTTCAACACAAAACCAGCAAATTTTGAACTATAACCCCAAGCCATTGTCTGTGCATGTGGCAACTCTTATGATAGCATCATGCTTTTCCTATGGGGAGTTTGGTATTTTCACTCACCTCAGCTCGCTGGGCTGGACCTGTGGCAGGCAAGCCGTCGTGACTGTCTGTACTTGAATGACACATGGACCCCGTCCCGCGTGCCAGGTACTCTTCTAAGCTCTTTACCTATTTTAACCCATTTGATCATCGCTTTGAGCTTACGAGGTAAGGGAGACTGTTGTCCTCCATCTGCAGAAGAGGACGTAAGGGAACATGCCTGATTCCTGCATGCACAGAGGGCTGTGAAGCCCCTGGCCAAAGGGCAGCCCAGGATGGGGCTACGTGACCCAAGAACAGTGACACTGTTTGCCTCACACCCTGGGAATGACAGGCCCTGGCTAGGACTGTCTGCACCTGTAGGTACAGTTTATTCACTTAGATTTACTTGGATTCTGCCTCTAGTAGGATCTGGTTGCTTCTAAAGCTGCAAAATCAAAACCGTTGCAAGAAAACAGTCGGTCATCTCTTGAAGCCTGGCTCCTGATTCAACCTCTAAAGTGAAAGCTCCAATCACTGACTTGAGACTCTCGAGATGTTGCTTGAAAAGGAGGCAGCTGTGGGTGGCCTCAGAGGTGCTGCCCCTGCCGGCTCTGGACAGCCACGATGGGGCAGGGACAGCACGGGCCCTCGGAAGTGCTTCCTGAGTTCATCAAAGGACCCCAGAGAGGCCCATTTCACACTTGAGTGCTGCTGACATCATGACATGGGGACCTGTGACGAATGCCCTTGGCAGCAGGCGGGGGTGATAAATGACAAACATCCTGCCCAGTCTAGAGCCAAACACATTCCTTTCAGAGGAGACCACCATTCAGTGACACATGAATCGGGCAGTTATGGGATCCTGGGAGGTGGAGGGGTGGGCAGCAGACTCCCTGCCAGGCCGGAGCACGTGAGGTTTGTGAGGGAGTTAGATAAGGGATAGAGGTGACTAGGGAGCTGTCGCAGCACCTGTGCTTGTGGGGATGGAATCATGGCCGTCTGCAAAGCTGTCTGAACAAGCGAGCTTCACACACTTCAGCCCCAGACCCCGGGAATGGAGCCGGTGTTGGCGTCCAGCATCTGAGCTCACTACACTCTGCACAGCTAAAGGGGGGGTTATGGCACGGAGCTCGTGTCTGGGCCACCGTCTTCCTTTTAAAATAATGAAATTGACATCCCTACATGACTTGCTGGAGGTGGCAATGCAAGGCTGGACGCCCAGGCCTGAAGGGCATTGAGGTCACCTCTTCTCTGGATCTCTTGGGAGGCTTTGTGGACTCGAAGAAAGACAAGGGTCTTAGCAGTCATGAAGTCTTCTACAGGAGGCAGCTGCCTCTCTCTGCTGTGAGGACCCCAGAGCTGCCAGGGACCACCTTCCAATGCATGTCCCTGGTGGCTGAGCTCCCGGCCTCTGGAGGGTCTGTCAGGTGTTCCTGGCCCCTCCTCAGCCTGTTCGTGTTGTCCAGGTCCCTTGTGAGATTTCTGGCTTAGCTCCAGTGTTTCTGTTCTTATTGCTATGAACACAGCTCTGGCATGGGCTTCCTGTTGGTCAGCAGGGCCAGAGCACTCAGCCTTCCAGACATCTCTAACTACAGGGAAATAAAGCTTCCCATCCTGAAAGGTTGTGGTGCCTTACAGATATCCAAAAGTAAAACGTGCACACTGCACCACGAATGTGTACCCCACATGCACATTTCCATATGTTACTATAAAATTGTATTTTAAAATAGACTAGAAAAGATGCCTATCAAAGCTAATGGAACCATTGTCTTAAATATGAAGATGAATTATTTCTATCAAAGTTTGTGTTTCAAATGGATAACAGGAGAGTTAAACAATCTCCTAGCTCAGAGTACCCAGCCTGGGAGGCGAGGGCTCTGCTTGAGCCTGGTGACTGCACGTGTTGCTGTGCACTCATCCCTTCTGTGGCTGCTGGGGCAGGAGAGACTGGAGGACATGGAGGCCGTTCTGGCTTCAATCTGCATGAACCATTTAAACCTCATGAAAATAATTCCTGTGTTCTCAACCTCAGCCCACTTTTTTGGCACGTATTGTGTCAGAGGTCTTCGCTCAGACATAGGTCATTCTTTCTGTAAATGCTCATCACGTTGTGTTTTGGAATTTGGTCTCTCGTTGCCCCTGGTAGTCTGTGACTGTCGGCTCTGCAGAGTTGTATAGTTGTTGGAGTTTTTTGGTTGTAAGCCACAGAAGATAACTGTGGAGTGCTTGAGAGCATTGGGGATGTGTGGGGGTGGGGGTGGCCTGCAGAATCCCCAGGCAGCAAGAGGAGGTGCAGGCAAAGGTGCCGGCTCAGGTACCCTCCCTCCGCCAGGACGGGACAACTCCAGTCCAGGTGGCTGCAGAGGCTCTCCACTGAGCTGCCCACCTAGTCTCACTCCAGACTCCAGGGTGTGGTCCCACTGGGTTATGTGCCTACCCCCGGGCCAGGGAAAGACAGGAGACCACAGGGGATAGAGCCACCGCTACCACCCCATGAGAAGGGGAATCCCTGAAGGGAGTCAAGAAGTTTCTAGAAAAAAGAATGATCGTTTGTGGAGGGGGAAAACATGATACACTATTTTCCTAAAATTAGAAGATCTTAAGGAAATAAAAATATAAAGTTTTATCTTTTACTTGTAAAACATAACAAAAAATAAACTAAAAGGAAGGTTCCATATCTCTCATGGTTCCAGATACTGGGTGTCAATTTTATAAAAATTATTTCAGACATAAAACATTAACAGGCATGTGTAAACATGGCTTATTGTTTCCAGGAATCTGGGCAGTTACTTGAGTCTAAATTATTGGCCTCAGGAGAGCATATTGTGAGGGCAACAAAGGGAGCCTTTTGGATTCTATTGGTAAAGATTCGAATAACACCATGAAGAAGGGAGGAAAAGACTTTCAGTTCCAAACACAGCACTGAGGAAAGAGAGATGAGGAGCCGTTTAATTTTTGCTGTCTGAGTGTTTCTAAAGATGAACCTGGCCCAGGAGGCAGGGCACAGCTGAACTTTTCAATTCTAGGATGACTTTTCATATAATTGCCAATGGCCATCACAAGTCAGGGGAAATATTTTATTCTTTGACTGAATATCACAGCTGTGTATATAGAAAAACATAAAAATAGAACCTACTTGATGGTTTTCCTAAAGCCATCTTCTCTTTTTCAAAATATTTTGCTTCTGAGCTGGTATATGAGTACTGTGAAAGTCAAATACAAATGTAAGATGAACCTCCAAAGGAAATGTTTTATTTCGGAGAACAGACTTCAGTTCGAGGCACACACACACTGGGTGGTCCTCAGTGTGTCCAAAGAAGAAAGAAGGCTAAGGGTCTCACTAGGAAGAGAAATGTTATGCGTTGTTGTGAAAGAAAACTTACTAACACTAGCAAAGTTTTGGGGAGCTGACAAGTTCTGATTGGTGAGTGACAAGAGTGGGTAACACGAGTCTTGGAGTCACAGAAATTTGTTTCAGCAGCTCCCAGGTAAAAGTGGCCTTAAGGTTGCAGCAAGTGACCTGGCAGCTGGCTGGTGACACCGTCCCTGGGTAAGTGACCTGGCAGCTGGTGACACCGTCCCTGGGTAAGTGACCTGGCAGCTGGCTGGTGACACCGTCCCTGGGTAAGTGACCTGGCAGCTGGCTGGTGACGCCGTCCCTGGGTAAGTGACCTGGCAGCTGGCTGGTGACGCCGTCCCTGGGTAAGTGACCTGGCAGCTGGCTGGTGACGCTGTCCCTGGGTAAGTGACCTGGCAGCTGGCTGGTGACGCCGTCCCTGGGTAAGTGACCTGGCAGCTGGCTAGTGACGCCGTCCCTGGGTAAGTGACCTGGCAGCTGGCTGGTGACGCCGTCCCTGGGTAAGTGACCTGGCAGCTGGCTGGTGACTCCGTCCCTGGGTAAGTGACCTGGCAGCTGGCTGGTGACGCCGTCCCTGGGTAAGTGACCTGGCAGCTGGCTGGTGACGCCGTCCCTGGGTAAGTGACCTGGCGCTGGTGACACCGTCCCTGGGTAAGTGACCTGGCAGCTGGTGACACCGTCCCTGGGTAAGTGACCTGGCAGCTGGTGACACTGTCCCTGGGTAAGTGACCTGGCAGCTGGCTGGTGACACCGTCCCTGGGTAAGTGACCTGGCAGCTGGCTGGTGACACCGTCCCTGGGTAAGTGACCTGGCAGCTGGCTGGTGACACTGTCCCTGGGTAAGTGACCTGGCAGCTGGTGACACCGTCCCTGGGTAAGTGACCTGGCAGCTGGCTGGTGACACCGTCCCTGGGTAAGTGACCTGGCAGCTGGCTGGTGACACCGTCCCTGGGTAAGTGACCTGGCAGCTGGCTGGTGACTCCGTCCCTGGGTAAGTGACCTGGCAGCTGGCTGGTGACACCGTCCCTGGGTAAGTGACCTGGCAGCTGGCTGGTGATGCCGTCCCTGGGTAAGTGACCTGGCAGCTGGCTGGTGACTCCGTCCCTGGGTAAGTGACCTGGCAGCTGGCTGGTGACACCGTCCCTGGGTAAGTGACCTGGCAGCTGGCTGGTGACACTGTCCCTGGGTAAGTGACCTGGCAGCTGGTGACACCGTCCCTGGGTAAGTGACCTGGCAGCTGGCTGGTGACACCGTCCCTGGGTAAGTGACCTGGCAGCTGGCTGGTGACACCGTCCCTGGGTAAGTGACCTGGCAGCTGGCTGGTGACTCCGTCCCTGGGTAAGTGACCTGGCAGCTGGCTGGTGACACCGTCCCTGGGTAAGTGACCTGGCAGCTGGCTGGTGACACCGTCCCTGGGTAAGTGACCTGGCAGCTGGCTGGTGACACCGTCCCTGGGTAAGTGACCTGGCAGCTGGCTGGTGACACCGTCCCTGGGCAACTGACCTGTGCCTCGGTGCTCCCCACCTGCCACTGGTCTCCTGACTCTAGTCTACTTGAGTGGACAGGTTAACGCCAGCTTACATCATTAATTCTTACGTTTCCCCCTTTTGATCAAGATCCTTTTTTACAAACATCACTGATCAACTGTCTTGAAATTAGGCTTGTTTTTGTGCGTGGTCAGACCTGTCCTGGTGGTATCCAGTCCCCATCAGGGGAAGGCAAGGCAGTCACTGTCAGGGACCCGGGCCACATTTGGGTAACAAAGGTGCCAGAAAGAAAAACAAAATGAAACAACAAACACTTCTCTTAGGGCAGGTTTTCCTAGAGTTTAGCGTCAGGTTCTATCTTATTCGTCTATTAGGCATTGGCAAGAGTTGAGAATAATCTCAAAGTATTCGGCTAACGTTACCCTGTTGAGAGAACTGATTTTACACAGATTATAGACAAAACACATGAACAGATATCAACAGCATAATACAAAAAACAAAAACAAAAATCTCAGCAGAAATATAATAAATTTAATGTGTACAAAGGTTTTTAACCAAGAGCTCATGCCTAAGGGCAACCAACTCAGCAGATGAAAAGGTCACAGGAAAAGTGGGACGACCTGGTGTAGCCGCAGAGTAGCATTTCATGGCGAAGAGGAGTTAAAGCAGAGAGCCAGCTCTGTAGAAAGGACCACTAGCACAATCAGAACAAAAAGTTGTCTTAGGGATATTGCCAAAGTTCCCCAACGGGCAGACTTAAGGATTGCTTAGTCAGGTTTGGTTATGTTTCTCATGTCAGTTATGATTCTAAACTTCTAATTACAAGATTATCCTGTAAAGTGAAAAAGGTAGGCATTAAGAGGGGCGAGGGTCTCATTAGAACATGGGGTCTCGGTTTAGAGCCGTTGGGTAAAGCTGCCTGTAGCGTAGAGTGAGCAGCTTTGCAGTTGGAATGTCTCCCGTTATGTCACTGGGTGGTTTGGTGAACTCGGCATGTCCCTTGAAACGCATTTAAACTAAAACTAAAAACTAAATTTAAACTATAATTTGTTTACAGAGCTTTAGGAAATAACTGTTTCTCTTCTTAGTAATTCCACGAGAGAAAAATTGAATTAGACGAACCTAGGAGAGTTTAGTGTCCAGTCCAGCCTGTTACAGTCTAATAACAGATACATTATAGAAAGCCCAATTTTTACAATAGATAATTAGAGTAAGACTAATTTGTTTGTAAAATAAATTCAGATTCATTAGATTTGGCTTGATAATTTATATGAATATAGCAAGCAAAGTGATTGAATCTCAGATGGGATCTTTGTTAAAAAGATTTTGAAGCTAGGAAGCCAAATCAAGGCAGGCTCCATATTTTATCTTCAGTGTGTGTAAGTATAAATAATGTAAAATATGATATCATATTTATTTTTAATGTGATATAATATTAAATAATTATATTACCAATGGTAGCATTGATAATATAATTAACAATTATAATTGCATCCTATTAAAAATCATATTGTCATAACATAAAAAAACTCATGAATAGTTTTCAAGTTTTGGAAAGATCAAGTAGAAGGGAAAAGTAAATGTTTTTTACCTTTGTTCATAAAAGTGCACTTTACCAACTTGCTGTAAGCTATAGGCAGCTCAAGAGAGAAAGTTTTCTTAAATATGGAAAACAAAATATTTAAATGAAGGGCCAATAATGTTTCAAGTAAAAATCATAATTATTATCAGTTATTCAATCTCAAGTAATTAAATTTTGTTCTGCATTATCTTGATTAGCAGTTTTATGAACCTATTTGTATTTTAGAAATTTTATTTAGTCCAAGGAACCTTAAAGTTACTAGACAGCAGTACTGAGGGGTACTTGGTAGAGTCTTTTTATGGTCTTGCTGCAGATGCCTCTAGATAAGAAACAACACTGTGGATGACCAAAAAATTAGAACAGCCAGGGTTCGAGTGTGAAAAAAGCTCAGCGATTGATCAGGAAATTTAGTTATTTCTATTGTATATGGCACTTTAAGATAACAACGAAAATCCTTACTGATAGCATCAGGTCTCTATAAATGTTATAAATGTTAGAGCATTCACATCAATAATACATCCATATAAACATAATTTTAGTAAGATCTAGTGTCACTTTATTATTGGACAGTACAACCCATCAAATAAACATCACGGCAGACACATCCTTTGATGCTTTCTTGGAGCCCAACTGAAAAATCCCAAAGTCAATTTAAGCTTAAAAAATACTTAAATTATAATTTATTTAGGAGAAGTTTGTTAAAAATGTTAAAAACCTTAAAAATTTTAATTAAAATATAATCAGGTGTCATTGTGGGATATTTATTGAATCAGAGTGATTATTAGAAGACTTCAAAAACAAATAAAAAGTTACATAGTACACAGGGAAAAAACTGAGACCTGTACTAGATACAACCTAGTTTTTCTAAGAAGTAAAAAAAAAAAAACTAATAAAGACAGCACCAAGCACAAGAAATTATCTTAAAACACAAAATATCTGTTTCTTAGGCCGATTTCTTAAGAGGTAAGTGAAATGGGAAGCCCATTTGGATAACCTAGAAGTTGAACCTCATGGAAAGGTCCTTGAATCCAATTAGACACTGCAAGAGTTTGTGTCTAAGATTATGAGTGTTCACTATATTATAAAGGAATAAAGTAAATAAGAAAACTAGTCCCTCGATCAGGGGCGTGCATGGCTGTTAGAAAAAGTAAAAGCATGTGAAATTGCCTGGTTGTGTAGAACAACTGAGACACGTCAAGAAAAGCCATGTTCTCACAAGTGGGGGCTAAACATTGAGTAAACAGATACAAAGATGAGAACAAGGGGAAAAGGTGGAAACAGTGGAGACTGCAGACTACCTGGGGGTGAAGAAGGAGGACTTGGGTTGAAAAACTACCTGTTGGGCACTATGCTCACTACCCAGGTGATGGGATCCAAACCCCAAACCTCCTCATCACACAATATATCCATATAACAAACCAGAAACTGTACCCACTGAATCTAAAATAAAAGTTTAAATTATATATAAAAAAAGAAGAGCCGAGAGTACAATCTCATGTCACAGAGAATATATAGTTACCCTGGAACTTTAAGACAAACATTCCCAGCATCAGGCCACAATAGTAGTTCCTTTTAAAAACAAGTTACAAAAACTAACAAAACAGTTCAAGGAGAGTCACCACTATAGTTAAGCAACAATACGTTTCTTTTTAAGGAAAGAAGAAAAAACAGAAGACAAATCACATGGAGTGGGTTACATATAAAGCCCAGTCAGGAAGATATGGGTTTGAAAAGCTTCAAAAGGAAAGCTCTACCTTAAGAAATGAAATTATCATCATACATGAAGAAGATAGATGGCCCGGTGCAGTGACTGACACCTGTAATCCCAGCACTTTGGAAGGCCAAGGTGGATGGGTCACTAAGACAGGAGTTCAAGACCAGCCTGGCCAAGATGGTGAACCTGTCTCTACAGAAAATACAAAATTTAGCTGGGCATTGTGGCAGGCACCTGTAATCCCAGCTACTCCGGAGGCTGAGGCAGAGAACCGTTTGAACTCAGGAGGCTGAGGTTGCAGTGAGCGGAGATCATGCCACTGCACTCCAGCCTGGGTGACAAAGCAAGACTCCATCTCACAAACACACACAAAAGAAGAAGATAGCACTTCTAACTTGAAAATAGGTAGAACTGTAAAATAAGCAAAAGCTGCACTTCAAAAGATGGATGGAAATGTAAAAAAAAAAAAAAAATTCAGAATTAAAATAAAAACCCCTTGTAATTTTTTTTAAACCTACAGCAGATCAACAATCTGAGAAAAGCATTTCAAACATAGGGTACCAGACTTTGGTCCTTAATCAGTGCATCCCTGATGCCAATACTTAATTATTAGAAAAACAAACCATTTATTTCCAATTCTAGCCAATTCAGTCACATACAAAACTCCCTTTATAAGATCCGTCCTTCATAAACTCTCCATGATTTGCTTAGACCTGCCATCTTTTGTTCTATTTTTTCCTTTTTAAAAATATTGGAAGAAGCACTGATTATACCTCAGGAAAAAATTTAACTTTTTCTTCCCCTTATCATTGAGACCACACAAAATTCTTACTCATACACATTACTTTTGCATATAATTTTTTTGTATACAGAGTTACATATATTAATTCAAAGTCATAATTTTTAGTAACTTTATTTTTTAGTAAAAACCCAGGAAGGCATTTTGAATTGTTATGTATTTTTATCTCATATAAATATGTATTTTATAATATATAAAAACATATTTTTGTAGAACAACTTTTAATATGAAACAGGACATTATATTAATGGACCCACATATTTTTTGTCTTTTAATAAAATTTAAGAAGCCAAAATAAATAAACATTAGTCTATGTTTAGCAATTAATTTGTCTGTATTTTAGCTTATTTTGAAATGACTCATATATTTTGTCATTATCTATGATTTAATTCAACATAATGGTAAAATTTCAAATTACATGAAAAGTTTATAAATATCTCATTTACATTTACCTAATTTATCTTTAAGAATTATACGTAGTTTACTTATGAAAACTGAGACTTTAGACAGAGCTAGTAATTATTTCATGTTATCATCTCTTAATCATATTTTTAACAGCATGTGAATATCAAGTATTCATCTAAGCAAGAATCTTAAACTTGCATATATGAATACTTAGCTGATAACTCAGAAGATACAGTTGTTTTCATTAAACCAGTAATATTAAACTAGTCTTATTCATCAATAAGTTACATCAACAAAGATTATTTTGCTTTTAAGCTGGATTTATAGTTTTATGACCTTAAAACATTTAGTAGAGACAAATATAATGCTGTCTTTCCAATAAACCCAGGCAAAAATGTATGCTGACAATTCTGAAAACAGCTCTATTTTTTCTTTATGAACAAATTTTAAATCAGCTTATAGATCAAAGATTTACTTAAGTCATAAGAACTAAGAGGTATTTGGGTTAATTACTATATTTCTGATAAATAAATTAATTAAATATTTACTTTCTCTTTAAGCCAATAGAGCTCTTTTACATACTCTGGTTGAAAAAATGTATACATATAACATACAGACATTTAAAAAGCATAAAAACATACAAATGACTAAAAACAAAGACCTTTCAGCTTTTATTTAAAAATTAATCATGAGTAAAACATAGTAATATAAATTCACTGGTGTATGAAAGGACAGTTGGATTCAAATTATATTTCTGACAACATGAGGCAGACACAGCCAAACCATATCATTCAACCCTTTGCCCCACCCGAATCTCATGTCCTCACATTTCAAAACCAATCATGCCTTCCCAGCATTCCCTCAAAGTCTTAACTCATTTCAGCATTAACTCAAAAGTCCACAGTCCAAAGTCTCATCTGAGACAAGGCAACTCCCTTCCACCTATGTGCCTGTAAAATCAAAAGCAAGTTAGTTACTTCCTAGATACAATAGGGCTACAAGCATTGGATAAATATGCCCATTCCAAATGGAAGAAGTTGGCCAAAACAAAGGAACTAAAGGCCCTATGCAAATATGAAATCCAGTGGGGCAGTCAAATTTAAAGCTTCAAACTAATCTCTTTTGACTCCATGTTTCAAATACAGGTCACATTCATGCAAGAGGTGGACTTCCACAGCCTTGGGCAGCTCCACCCCTGTGGCTTTGCAGAGTACAGCCTCCCTCACAGCTGCTTTCACGTGCTGGAATTCTCAGTGGCTTTTCCAGGTGCACAGTGCAAGCTGTCAGTTGATCTACCATTCTGGGGTCTGGAGGATTATCCCTCTTCTGACAGCTCCACTATGCAGTGCCCCAGTGGGGATTCTATGTGGAGGCTTCAACCCCACATTCCCCTTCTGCACTGCCCTAGCAGAAGTTCTCCATGAGGACCCTGCTCCTTCAGCAAACTTCTGCCTGGACATCCAGGTGTTTTCATACATCCTCTGAAATCTAAGTGGAGGTTCCTAAAGCTCAGTTCTTGACTACTGTGCACCCTCAGGCTCCATATGACATGGAAACTGCCAAGGCTTGGGGCTTGCACCTTCTGAAACCATGGCCTGAGCTATGCCTTGGCTCCTTTCAGCCTTAGCTAAAGCAACTGGGACATAGGGCACCAGGTCCATAAGCAGCACACAGCAGGAGTGCCCTGGGCCTGGCTGGGCCTGTGATATGAGGGGTGCTGTGAAGACCTGTGACATGTCCTGGAGACCTTTTTCCCCAGTGTCTTGGCAACTAACATTTGGCCCCTTGTTACTTATGCAAATTTCTGCAACTGGCTTGAATTTCTCCTAAGAAAGTGTATTTTTTTCAGTCTGCAAATTTTTTGAAAATTTAGGCTCTGTTTCCCTTTTAAATCTGAATGCCTTTAACAGAACCCAAGTCACATCTTGAATGCTTTGCTGCTTAGAAATTTCTTCCACCAATTACCCTAAATCATCTATCTCAAGTTCAAAGTTCCCCAGATCTCTAGGGCAGGGGTAAAATGCCACCAGTCTCTTTGCTAAAACATAGCAAGAGTCAGAAGGAAAAAAAAAACCAAGAAAACAAAAAAAAACTTTAAATTTCATATGGAATCAAGACAATATTAAGCAAAAAGAACAAAGCTGGAGGCATCATGCCACCTGACTTCAAACTATACTATAAGGCTACAGTAACCAAAACAGCATGGTACTGGCACCAAAACAAATATATAGACAAAAGTAACAAAACAGAGATCTCAGAAATGAAACCACACATCCACAACCATCTAATCTTTGACAAACCTGACAAAAACAAGCAATATGGAAAGGATTCCCTATTTAATAAATGGTGCTGTGGAAACTGGCTAGCCATATGCAGAAAACTGAAACTGGATCCCTTCCTTACACCTTATACAAAAATTAACTCAATATGGATTAAGGACTTAAATGTAAAACCTAAAACCATAAAAACCCTAGAAGAAAACCTAGGCAATACCATTCAGGACATACTCATGGGCAAAGACTTCATGACTAAAACACCAAAAGCAATGGCAACAAGAGTCAAAATAGACAAATGGGATCTAATTAAACTAAAGAGCTTCTGCACAGCAAAAGATACTGTCATCAGATTGAACAAGCAATCTACAGAATGGGAGAAAATTTTTGCAAGCTACCCATCTGACAGAGGGCTAATATCCAGAATCTACAAGGAATTTAAAGAAATTCACAAGGAAAAAAAACAACCCCATTAAAAAGTGGGCAAAGGAAATGAACAGACACTTCTCAAAAAAAGACATTTATGCGGCCAACAAGCATATGAAAAAAACTCATCATCACTGGTCATTAGAGAAATGCAAATCAGAACTGCAATGAGATGCATCTCATGCCATTTAGAATGAAGTTGGGAAACAACAGATGCCTGAGAGGATGTGGAGAAATAGGAATGATTTTACGCTGTTGGTGGGAGTGTAAATTAATTCAACCATTGTGCAAGACAGTGTGGCAATTCCTTAAGGGTGTAGAACCAGAAATTCCATTTGACCCAGCAATCCCATTACTGGGTATATACCCAAAGGATTACAAATCATTCTACTATAAAGACACATGCACACATATCTTTATTGCAGCACTATTTACTACAGCAAAGACTTGGAACCAACCCAAATGCCAATCAATGATAGACTGGATTAAGAAAACGTGGCCCATATACACCACGGAACACTGTGTATCCATGAAAAAGGATGACTTTATGTCCTTTTCAGGGACACAGATGAAGCTGGAAACTGTCATTCTCAGCAAACTAACACAGGAACAGTAAACCAAACACCACATGTTCTCACTCATAAGTGGTAGTTGAACAATGAGAACATGTGGACATGAGGAGGAGAACATCACACACTGGGGCCTCTGGGGGTTAGGAGGCAAGGGGAGGGAGACCCCTGCTAATGAATGCAGGGCTTACAACTTAGATGATGGGTCGATAGGTGCAGCAAACCACATGGCACATGTATACCTATGTAACAAACCTGCATGCTCTGCACATGTATCCCAGAACTTAGTAAAAAACAAAATAAAACCAAAAACATAGCAAGAGTCACCTTTACTCCAGTTATCAACAAGTTCCTCATCTCCATCTGAGACCACCTCAGCCTGGATTTTATTGTTCATATTATTATAAACATTATAGTCAAAGTGATTCAGCAAGTCTCTAGGAAGTTTCAAACTTTCCCACATTTTCCTGTCTTCTTCTGAGCTCTCCAAACTCTTCCAACCACACTGCCTGTTACCCAGTTTCAAAGTTGCTTCCACATTTTCAGGTATCTTTACAGCAGAGCCCCACTTCCTAGTACCAGTTACTGTATTAGTCTGTTTTCACACTGCTGATAAAGGCATATCTGAGACTGGGTAATTTATAAAGAAAAAGAGGTTTAATGGACTCACAGTTCCACATGGCTGGGGAGTCATCATACTTACGGTGGAAAGTGAAAGGCACATCTTACATGGTGGCAGGCGTGAGAGAATGAGAGCCAAGCAAAAGAGAAAACCCCTTATAAAACCATCAGATCTTGTAAGACTTACTCATCACCACAAGGACAGTATGGGGGAACTGCCCCCATGATTCAATTATCTCCCACTGGGCCCTTCCCACAACATGTGGGAATTATGGGAGCTACAATTCCAGGTGAGATCTGGGTGGGGACACAACCAAATATCTCATCCGTGAACAAAATTTTTCATAAAGCTGTTTAAGTCAGTTACCAGTATACTGGATTGGACAAAGACTAGTTAACTGTGTGAAGAGGTTTAAAAGATAAGAGTTATTCTAATAAAGTTTTACAGTATGTTTTTGGTCTCAATTTCTCATCCTTGAAAATAAAAGTATTGTCTTTCTAGTGTAGGGAAGGTTAGTTTTACATGAGAATTTTCTCTTTTGCTTTGGAGAAACATCATGATGGTAAAAATGTGTGTGTGTGTGTGTGTGTGAGAGAGAGAGAGAGAGAGAGAGAGAGAGAGAGAGAGAGAGAGAGAGAGAGAGAGAGAGAGAGAGAGAGAGAGAGAGAGACTGCTGTTGTTCAATTGTCTTCACCTTAATAGTCAGTATGCCAGAATGGCTGAGGAATTTTGAAAACAAGTAAGTTTAGATTACAGGAGGATTAAAAAGAGGAAGTGTAGAGGTGGGGGAGAAGGATCCAGAAAGGAAAGGCTCTCAGCTCACTTGGAGTTTGCAGTGGGGCAATCTTTGGGTTTTGAAAGCATTTTGGAACCTTAAGATACCAGTTGAGGTATGTGTTCTATTTAGACTGTATATTTTATATAAAGCCACATTCTTCTAGTTTAGTTCTAAGAAAAATAAACTGTTTGAATGAGCCTTATAAGATGTGAACATGCTGGAGTCCCAGAACTGAGGTATTATCTTGGCAAGCATTTGAAATTTGACAGTCCATATTGTAAGTACATTTATATAGGTGATTTGTTTTAACATCAAATGCACAAAAACTGAAATAAAATTCAAGTGGGCAAAAGAACTTAAAGTACATACTCATCAGGAAGGATGGCAACCACCTTTAACAGGGAAAATATCCCTCATAAACAGGAGGCATATAATCAGGAGGGGAAAAGGCACGTCTTAAACAAATCCCAAAGTAAACCAAATAATCAGTATAAAAATGGAAGCTCCATCTAAGAATGACTCATTCAGGAGAAAGGTGACTTGGAAAAGCAGAGGGCTTAAGGACCAACTGTGGTGCTGTGTGTCGTAGTCCCAGAAGCTGTTGATGTTTCGAGGTGAGTCCACTTTGGATCCCACTTCTGACACCAAGTATGTCAGAGTCAAATGAAAATTTAGAGAGAAACCTCTAAATAAAATGTCTTATTTGAACAATTAGAATTGCAGTTTAGGGCATACATACAGACTGGGGTGGTCATGGAAATATCCAACACACAAAGAGAAGTTTGAGGGTTTTATTGGAAAGATAAATATATTATCTTGAAAAACAAATTATTGGCACTAGTGAGGCTTTGGGAATTGTCAAGCCCTGGCTGGTGAGTGACAGTTGAAGGTAACACTGGACTTAGAGCCATGGCAGTTCACTTCAGCAGCTATCAGGGAAAACTGATCTTAGGTGACAGCAAGTCATTCCACGGCAGGTCATTTGGCAAATAGAATCCCCGGGCGGGTGTCATGCGCTCTGAGTGTTTCTGCTCCTGTTCCTGGTCTCCACTACAGTCTCTGACTCCGATTCATAGCATCAATGTTTTATAGTAGGAGCTTGAGAGGGGGCAGCCTGTGACGCCACGGTTAAAGAAACTCACACCAACCTTCTCCCCACCAGGAAAAACTGTTCCAGCTAATCGCGGAGTTCACAATTCTAACAAGAAAACATTCATGTATGTTTCTTTAAATGACTTTCTGCTTATGAGATTCTTTATCATTATTATTATAGATGAGGACAGCTCTGTGCCAGGGAATGACTTGGGAGCTGCCCTGCCAAGTGGAGCCTCATTTGAAAGTGTCAGTAACGTTTCGTCCGGGTTGTGATGGTCCCGTTTTCCTTCTCCATCCTTGTGGAAGCTACACCTTTCCATCTGAACTTCCCTGGTCCTCATTCAGGATATATAATGAGGCCTGCTAGGGTTCAGGCTCTTGGGATTGGAGATCTAGGAGGGGACAAAACAGCCACAGAGCTTGCTTTTTTCCTGTTGTTCAGCCCGAGGTGGACTGATTTCTGAATTTCTGACACCTTCTTTCTCTCACACCACACATCTGATTCTCCACCGGACCCTCTGCTCCTGTGTCAAAGCATATCCCAAGCCTCGCTGCAAGCCCCTACTACACGGTGGGGCCTGTTCAAAGGCTGCCAACCTCTGGCTGGGATGTTGCATTGGGCCCCCCAGAGGTTTGCCTTCCCTTGCCCTATAGCAGGTAGGTGGGTGCTCCCAGGCTCTCCCCTCTTTAGGTAGCACAGTTACGCTCTGTGTCTGAACCAAAGCTTCCCTTGCAGCCTGGTGTGATCACATGATGGAGTTTGGGACATGACATATGGCAGACATGATGTGTCCCACCTTAGGGCCAAATTCTAAAGCCCCCAAGACACAGCCCCATGCCCTGTGCCCTTCTGCAGCTCAGAGAAGATGAGCCCAGTGACCTTGGGACCCTTGATGATGGTGGAATCAGGGGACGTGAGGGGCCTTGGCCTTGAAACACAACTTGAAGGAAAACTACTCATCTGGGTTTCGACCCACAGCACACAGCGGCAAACATCTGGTAAAACTGTCATCTGAGATTGCTTGGAAATAGGACTTTACCCCCTAAACCCACAGCTCTAAGCCCGGGGCACCTCGACTGTGGTCCCCAGACCAGCAGCATTGCTGTTACCTGGAAAGTTAGAAATGCAAAATTTTGGGCCCACCCCAGAGGCTCCCGTCAGAAATTCTGGGTTGCAGAAATCTGTGTTTTAATAACCCTTCAGATGACCAAGGTGCCCCACAAAGTCGAAACGCCTGCTCCCACGTGTGCTGAGTTTAGTTCGTCCTTTAGCAAAGCACAATAAGAAAGAAAGGAGTCCAGGACAGAGTTCACTGATTTCCAAATAGAAGTGACAGAAAAATAGACGAGTCCACTAATGTGAGGTCTCGAAGTGCTGGGAGAACTAATCGCTTCTCGATTCCAGACAATCAGAAAGAAAATTTTAAAAGTCTTTCAATGACAAAGCAAGACTTCTCAGTTGGAAAAAAAAAGGGCTTAGTCTTGTTGCAGAGATGAGATGGAGGGTGTGGTCTTTTCACAAATGCCCTTGCAAGGGAGGCATGGACACTGAAGCAATCCAGTGGGCTCCTTGGCACAGGGGAGATGGACGCAAACCACCCAGGAGCCTCACAGCTGTCAGGCACTTGTGTCATCAAGTAAAGCCTGGATTGTTTGTGCCCGTGAAGTGTTCAAGTGCCCCTCGGTCCTCAGGCCTGTGGACCAGTCGAAGGCAAAGCCACACAGCCCAGTGCTGTGTGATGTGGCCACAGAGAGTGGGAGCCTCAGGAGACGGGAGCCTGGGGCTGGAGAACAAGATAGATGGACGTTTCCCTCTGGCTGCAGGAGCAGGACTGCTGAGGGCAGGATCCGTCATTTCTTGGGGCCAAGGATGCTGCTTCCTACTCTCTGCTTTCTGCCTAGGAGTGTTGTCGTGGGAAGCCTGTGTCTGCCCCACTCACCGTGTGGTGCAAGCTCCATATACCAGCGAGGGCAACCCTGGCTGCCGAGAGCGCCTCACAAGCCATGCCTCCTCCTCTGAGCTCATGGCAGCCTGTGAGGTGGGACGCAGACTTCCTTCAGGCGAAGACCAGTGGCTCAGAGAAAGGAAGAGACTTGTCCGGAACCAGCGGGCGGGCACCTTCTGCGAAGGCAGGCGCTCACCCCCACCCTGTGCCAGCCACCGTCCCTCGCCACAGGAGGCCAGGCCCTCCCTGCACAGCGGGCACCTCCCCGCTGCTTTTGGGAAATGTGCCTCTCTTGTTCCTAGAGCTTTTCAGTGAAGATTCTGCTACCAAAGGGGTAGAAGCCCCCACACAGCAAAGAAAGCTGTTTTATATTTTTAACCCGTGGTTTCCCAAATATTTTAGACCACTGATTAATTTCTTTCTCTGAGACATCCATTAATATGTTCACAGAAAACTGTGGCATTCACTTTGGAAATACACCTGTTTAAGAACAAATAATGAATACACAGCAAATTTAGAACCGTGTTAAGATTCCATAACTAAAACCACTCTAAACTTTCTGAAATAGCTGGAAATATTTCCTTAAACCTTCTGAAAGCAATTTCTGGGCTTCTTGGAGATTGAATCATCCCTTTTGAGCCCACTCAGGGGAGAGTTCAAAAGACCGCAGAGAAGATAAAACACAGGGCAAGAGACGGCTCGGCCTGCCAGCTCCGCACTGGAGAAAATGTGTGCTGGGAAGGCCGGGGGTTTCCAGTCTCAATATTCAGTAAAAGATAAAATAAAAAGAAAAAGTGCTTTCTGAATGGCTCTCCCGGCTCCCCTGACTTCATGGGCGTGATGACTCAGCCCTCCGTTTTGTAACTGCAGAGATCTGCAGTGGAGACTAGACCTTTGGCATTTCAGAAAACGTCTAATCTGCTTTCTTCTGCGTTTTCCGGGACCCCCGGGGCCTCCATTCTCCTCCCAGCGGAAAGCCTGCTGTGAACGGAGCCACGATGTGGAAAAGGCCTGCGGCTCTTTGCTCCTCATGCTCAGCCCAAGTTTATCCAAAGCTGTGGAGTTTGCTAAAATGATCAGGGCCATTTGGCTGGAAATGGGTTTTTGTTTCTCTTCACTTGTCCCAAGGAAGCAAAGCGAGTCGGAGGCTGCCCCTTGTCCTGTCTCATTCATTTTTGGCTCCCTTCTTTCCCACACAGGTGGGATTCAGAACAGAAATGACTCACGGGCCGGCAAGGGGTTGGGAGAAGTGGCAGAAACTCCTGCCTGTGGACACAGGGGACATTTCAGGGAAAAGATGCTGGAGGCCCAGGGAGTCCGCCCAGTCCTCTGTGCACGTTGCCTTGCAGCCCTCTGGATCTGAGATGATGGAACCAAAAAACACAAGCCTTTGCTTACGGGTAGATTAACATTCCTTTCAGCTTCTAAACCAGTGTGCACAGGTTTAAGGACAGAGGGAGATCCTCACTGAATCCTCCTGGGTCCTCCCTGTCCCTCAGCCCAGTCCCATCACACTAAATCCCATGGACTGGACTCTGCCTCTCCAGTGGTTCTCAGGTCCACCTACTTTGTCCCTTCTCTCAGACAGCAGGTAGCCACTTGCTCTCCCAGAGAGTGCTCCAGTGGTGACGGCCTGTCCCAGCTCCCCACCTGCTCAGTCCCGCAATGGCTGCACTCTGCTCCAAGGCTCGGAGAACCCAACACCTGCTTTCTAGCCCAGGGTCTCAGGTCTGAGACAAGAGGAGCCCTTCCCGACTGTCCCTTCCCGACTCTCTCTCCCGGCTGTCCCTCCCCAGCTGTCCCTCCCGGCTGTCCCTTCCCCACTGTCCCTCCCGACTGTCCCTCCTGACTGTCCCTCCCCAGCTGTCCCTTCCCCACTGTCTCTTCCCGACTGTCCCTCCCGGCTGTCCCTCCCGACTGTCCCTCCTGACTGTCCCTCCCGCAGTTCACCTGCTGATTTCTTGCTCATCTGTTTATTCCTCTGATCCAACAAGGACAGGATGGCATGCCCGGCTCCCCGCCCCCTGCCAGCCACAGCACTGCCACGGCCCTTATCTGGGGGGTTACAGCCAGGGATGTGGAGCTACACTTCCTCTATGGGTCCCCTCCCTCCCTAAGGAGGCCCAGCACATGGCAGGCAGGTGGCAGGGAGGCAGCAGGCAGGTGCAGAGTGGGCATGAAGGTGTGGCCGCTCGCACCTCTGTGTCCTGTGCTGGGCGCTGTGCCAGGGCATGGCGAGGCTTCAGCAGATGCTGTGCAGCACGGTGACACCGAGTGAACCCAGTGAAGGGACAGTTTCCAATTTTCATCGCTGCTGGGGCCCACCCTGATCCTGGGTCAGGGCGGGAAGCACAGGCTGGTGGACTGTGAATGCATCACGGGAGCTTCCAGCAACTCTCACAGAACTCAACAGGCACAATAAAGGGACAAATGAAGTTTCCAACATTTTTCTCTTAACAGCTCAGATATCAATGTTATAGCTCTGATGGAATCATTTATAAGCTAAGCCTACATCTTACTGTAAGTTTGAGATGCTTGACCTTGAATAAAGTTAAAAAATGGCTCATCGAAACTCCTGAGCTGCAGTTCGCTTGCTGGTTATGTAATAACAACTAAGTGATTTTAACCTCAACTGACTGCAGCTATTTTGGCTGTTTACAGGTGAGGAAACAGAGGGAATGAGCAGAAAAGGGAGTTTTTCCATCGTTCTCAAAAAACTGCCAGGTGAAGGTGATGGGGAGGCTGGCATCTTAATTCCTCTAATGGCTCAGATCAGGTGCACCTGGGTGTCTGTCCCGTGCTCATCGGAGCACACCAGGTGCCTGCAGAGGCACGAGGCACCTTTAGGCCCAGAGGTGGAAGCGGAGTTTCTGGAAAAACTGAGGGGCACAGGGAGCACGGCTGGGTCTTCAGGAGCAGCGGGCTGAGCTGTGGAAACGGGCACGTCCACTGTCCAGATGATCCGAAAATGAGCCCCTCACCCTGAGCTCTTGTGAGAGGAATCCTCAAGTGTGGAAACCAAAGAAAGGGGCTGTGTCCACGCCTGGGCTGGCTCTGCAAGGAAGCACAACAGTCACCTCCGCAGACAGACGCTCCCAGACACCTGCTGACACACCCCAGGCACCTCCCCAGGCTTTCCCAGACACCTCCCTGCACGATCCCAGACTCCTGGCCACAGGCTCCCAGATGCCTCTCCAGGGTCCCAGGCACCCCCCATGCGCTCCCAGACGCCTCCTGCGCACAGATGGGGAGGTCCCTGGACTTCCTCTTGCTCAGCTGGACTCAAACCAGCTCGCCTGGGGGGTATTCTCAGGGCACAGTGTGCTGCCAGCACCCAGGTAGCACTGAGGAGATGCCAAGGTGACAGACATTCCGAGAATTCAACCACGTTGGAGAGACGCAGGGCCACGTGCAGTGGAGAATCCAGGGCTCTCAGGAAGGGCCTGGCTGGATGAGGGGAACTCGCAGCCAGGCAGCGCGGATGGGGATTCCATGAGGAACTGCAGAGGCATCCATGGCTGCGAGGTGTCCTCCTCCAGCTGGAGACACAGAGATGGAGCTGTGAGTCCAGCAGTTCACATGGGACCACATGGAGGAGGAGAATCCCGGGAGGGGAGATGATGGAGGACAAGAGGCTGCTACGCCTCTGCCTGGTGTAGACGATGGAGCACGTGGGGATGGCAACGCCGAATCTGTGCACCCCGAGGAGGGTCCGGAGCAGCGGGAGGATCAGAGGGGGCCTGTGGCCAGTACTCTGACTGTGGCATTGCTTCTAGAGCCGGGAGGAGCAGGCCAGGAGCTCCTGGTGTCTGGCAGGTCTCACGGATGCTGAGCAGGTGTGGGAGGAAGCGCTTCCAGCAGGAGTAACACCCCGGTGCGCCCCGGAGGAAAGGACTCGGGTGTAGGTTGCATGGGCTGGTGCGCGAGTCGGTGCACAGCCTCCACACCACTCCTCCTCCTCTGACCTGACTCAGGATGGGCTCTGCGCCTCGCGGAGGAGACTCCAACACCCTCTGCCTACGGTTTCCACCATGTGGACCTTCAATAGCTATTTTTGATTGACGGGTATTTGGTGGGATTCAACCTCAGTGAAGGTTCTCACCCGAGTCCGATTGCTCGATGGCGTCACCCCACGGCCTGTTGCGCCCAAGCCTGCGGCATTCTGCCCTTTCCTGCAGTCAGCCTCGGGGTGCTCCGTGTGACCCCGGCCTCCTGCCGCTCTGCCCTTGACTCATGGCTGCAGAGACACTGGCTCCTGGCGTCTCTCCACGTTGCTCGCTCCTCCAGCTGCTCCGCAGAACAATGTCCCTTTTCATTCCAGAAGGTCGTCATCGGGCCTGCGCTGGGGACGAGTTCACGTTCGTTCCACCTGCCAGAGAAGGTCCGAGCGCCGGAGAAATGTTCCTTTCCTTCTGGTGAAAAACGACCCGGTGCAGCCCTTGGGCCTCGGCATGATGTGGTCATCAGAGGCCGAGAGAAGAGCACAGAAATGCGTGTTTCTCTAATCACTGCACCAACGCCTCCCAGGAGCCGGCTTCTCCGCAGAACGGAGCAAACGGCCCTTCCTCTGACTGCAGCTGTGCATGTTCCCCTCGGACAGACTCAAGGGCTTTGAGATGCTGAAAGTCATTCTCTGTCTTCTGAGTGGAAGGACTGACCGGGAAGCCCACGGAGACTCTGCTCTGAGTGAGCCGAGCTGGACACTCTCAGGCCCGCTGAGCTGGACACTCTCAGGCCCGCTTAGCTGAACAGAGGGGATTTCGAGTCAGCATTTTCTCCTCCTTGCATTTTCCCAGAAAATCTCTATTGCTAGTGAGGAATTACTTTCCTTTCTTGCCCTAATGAAGGTAGAGATGAGACTGGCTATTTTGCATATTTGCAGGGAGTAAGCCTGTCTGGATTTTCACTGAGTTTACCTCAGTGCCTTTTTAAAAACTTCTCCACATGGAGCCAATGTGTCCTTCCTTTGATGTAGAAAAGTTTGTTATTTTAAAATCCTGCCGTTCTCCATCACCTGATTTTTCTGAACAATCAGACTCCAAGCACCCTGGTCTATCCCATCTCGAAGGGCCTGGAGCAGCGGATGCCACTTTGCCTCTGCTTGGCTGCGGCCCGTTTGAGTGGCGGCTCTTTCGTCCTCGTTGTTGGCCATTCCCTGCATTCTGATGCTTTCCCTGCCTGTCGGTCCCCAGTCACATTTCCCATGGTGACCCTTTCGACCTCAGCCTTCAGCTTTCAGGTCCTGAATCCACTTTCTGTTTTCCTGTTTCAGTAGACCCTCCTCTAAGCTTACTGAGCACTTTGAGACCATTCGGGACCACGGCGCAGCCTCCTCACCTCCAAACACGTGGGTTCCATCACACGCAGGCCTGATCGCATGCACTTGGCGGCTCGACTCCCAGGTATCACACGCACCTGTGTGTTTGCCCAGGTGGCTTAGGTTATTAAAGGTGGTGCCTTTTCTTTTTTCTTTTTTTTTTTTTAGTTTTAAGTGGTACTATTGACACACAATAGTTTTCTTTTTTTGAAAGAAAAAAAGAAAGAGAGAAAGGGGGAGAGAGAACAGGAGTCTTGCTCTATTGCCCAGGCTGGAATGCAATCTAGAAATAGGTATTAAAAACCTCTCTTATGCCGATAATTGTGCTTAACAGCGGAGACAGGAAGGAATAAGGGAAGAAAATAACAAACAAACAGCCAACCAATATTTCATTGAAATCTGTGAAATGCTGTGCAAATGCTGAGGAGTGATTTACTTCCAATTATGTGGTCACTTTCAACATAGGTGTGATGTGATACTGAGAAAAATGTATGTTCTGTGGACCTGGGGTGAAGAATTCTGTGAATATTCACTGAGTTTACTTGTTCCAGGTCTGAGTTCTAATCATAGATGTCCCCGTTAATTTTCTATCTCGTTGATCCATCGAATATTCACAATGTGGTGTCAAAGTCTCCTGCTATTATTGTGCCGGAGTCCAAGCCTCTTTATAAGTCATTGAGAACTTGTCTTATGTATCTGGGTGTTCCTATGTTGGGTGCATATGTATTTATGATCATTGACTCCTGTTGTTGCATTGATCCTTTTACCATTATGTAATGTCCTTCTTTGTTTCTTTTAGTCTTTCTTACTATTAAAGTCTATTTTGTCAGAGACGAAAGTTACAACTCCTGTTTTTTGTTTTTTTTTTCTCTCCGTTTGATTGGTGAGTCTTCCACCAACCCTTTGTTTTGAGTCTTTGTGTGTCCTTGCATATGAGATGGATCTGGATACAGCGTACCAATGGGTTTTGACTTTTTATTCAATTTGCCTGTCTGTGTCTTTGATTGGGGCATTTAGTCCATTTAAATTTAGGATTAATATTGATATTTGTCAGTTTAATATTGCCGTTTAATGCTATCTGGCTATTTTGCCAGAAAAGGCGGTGCCTTTTCTTCGCGTTTTATTTCTTTCCATCTGCAATGTGTTGTAGGGTGGAGGCACTGTCTGTTCATGCCCTCAGGCCTTCAGAACATAGCTCCCGAGTGCTTGCTGCTGCCCTGTTCCACCTGCTGGGTGAGTAGTGAACAGAGCTCACGGAGCTTCCTCCTCGAAGCTAAGGGAGGACACGGGCAGAACAGTCAGTGTAGACTGTAAAGTCGGGAGCACTTGGAGGAAAACCAACAGGGAACCGGGGCATCTGTGTGGTATTATTGGGCACGGCTTCCAGGACAAGATGACGTTTTAGGGGACATATGAGGAAAGGAGGGGCAGGCAGTCTGGATGATGAGGGGAAGGGCATCTATGCAGAGGAACTGGGCAGGAGGGCCCTGGAGAGGCAGGCACTCAGCACGGCCAGGGATCTGCAGGGAGAGCCTGGGGCTGAGTCAGGAAATGGCGGGGACAGGAGCTGGGCTCAGATGTGAGCTGTCAGGTGGGGCGTGGCACGGGCTTGTATCAAGGCATGGTGGGCTGCTGGAAGGATCTCGAGTGACGCTGGAAGCCACTGGAGGGTTTGGAGCAGAAAAATGGTTAGATTTGATCTGGCTTTCCAAAACGTGACCCTGGTGCAAGGAGTTAGACAGGGAAGCTGGAGGGCACGTTCCCAACGTGATGCTCACATTTTAGACAGGAAAGCTGGAGGGCACGTTGCCAACGCGACGCTCACGTTTTAGACAGGAAAGCTGGAGGGCACGTTGCCAACGCGACGCTCACGTTTTAGACAGGGAAGCTGGAGGGCACGTTCCCAACGCGACGCTCACGTTTTAGACAGGGAAGCTGGAGGGCACGTTCCCAACGCGACGCTCACGTTTTAGACAGGGAAGCTGGAGGGCACGTTGCCAACGCGACGCTCACGTTTTAGACAGGAAAGCTGGAGGGCACGTTCCCAACGCGACGCTCACGTTTTAGACAGAAAAGCTGGAGGGCACGTTGCCAACGCGATGCTCACGTCTGCTGCAAATGCAGGTTCCAGGCTCCGAAACAACCCTCAGCTTCAATGAGTCACTGGACACACTTGCGGAATTTCCTGAGAGCTGCTGCGCATGGTGACAGTTTACCCCAGGGCAAGGGGACAGAGAAAATCAGCTGGGGCGGAGCGCCCTGGTCAGCACCCAGGAGAGTCCCTGAAGGCAGCACTTTCTTACCTTAGTCCCGGGATGTGCTGCTTCCTCAGCCTCCGTGCCTGCCAACCTGCAGGTCCCCTGCTGCTGCCTGGCCTGGAGCCCCCACTCAGTCACCATTCAGCAAGCCCAAGGCCCTCAGAAGGATACAGATCACTCCCGGGAGCTGAGGACAAATGCCAGGCATTTCTGGTGGCCATGACACACCTGGCTACGGCGTGAATGAGAAACCACCGAGTCTGAAGAAACGCTGTCATCTTCGACCTAAATGTATCTTCTTACCCAGAGAAGGAACTGCAAACACAACTAATATTTCAGCCTCTCTTGTAGGAGGATGAACTCCTCTGGACTGATGATGTGTCCGGTCTGCCTGTTCTAGTTAGAGAAACACTAAGCTAAACACTCACGGGTCAAGTGTATCCCGGAGAACTGATTTTAGCTTAGATCTCGGTGACATCATTTTAGAAAAGAAAGCCATTGCCTAAGCGCCTGGTGTTTCTTTGTTCCCGGGGAGATGTGAGTGACAGCTGCCTGGTGGTTGGAGGACGAACTCCCGCCCTATCGCCACACCCTGTGTATCATGAACACACTGAGAAGTCCTCAGCGGACATTCCACAGGCCAGCGGGTGACCGGGGCACTGAATGCCCAGCAGGCTTCACCCACCTGCCAATGTCAAGATGACCAGAGAGGACGTCTGGAAACAAAGGCAGGACAAGCCATTTCTCCTTGTTGCTGAGAAGCAGCTGTGACTGGACGGAGCTTACGGAGCCATCTGAATGCAGAGGGTACCCAGGGCACGAGGGGAGGTGTCTATGAGAGTCCCTGGAGGGCGCATATGAGAAACAGCTGAGCAGAAAAATCACTGAGAATTTGTATCTGGTCAGTGGGTCCGGGTAGATGAGGAGGGAGGGTCTGGAGGATGGTGAAAGGCCAGAGGGTCCTGATGGAGTGAGGTCTTCAGCGGGAGGAGATGCGGCCATGCTCAGCCTCCAGCAGCCACGCAGATCATGTGCAGACGCTGTGCTGACTTCTGCTGAGGGGTTTGCAAAATCTACTTCCCCAGAGAAGCAGGGATGTGGAGCAGGCGTTAAAAAGTGGCCTTTACTCACCTTCAGATGCTTGGAGGGATGTCCTCTTCCTGGCCCCTCCCTTTCTCTCCCCCGGTGCCTTTTCCTGCCTGGTTTCCTGGGTGCTTGTGTTTGGAACGGAACCTTCACTAGTTGTCGAAGGGTAAAGTGACAAATGGAAGGTGGGTTCTGGCTGGCCAGCACCCAGTCCACAGGCGGAGGACTTGTGAGAATGCCTCCAGCATGCTTCAGACAAATGACTCTGTTGACTAGAGCAAAATATTATTCTCGCAAAATGCAACACACACGGGGTGGGATTCCACATCGGGTGGGAGGCTTGTGAAAAAGCCATGTTTCCCAAGAAAGAAAACAATCTCAGTGGGGCACGGTGGCTCACGCCTGTTGCCCAGGACTTTGGGAGGCTGAGGTGGGCAGATCGCTTGAGGCCAGGAGTTTGAGATCAGCCTCGCTAACATGGTAAAACCCATCTCTACTAACAAATATGAGAATTAGCAAGGCCTGGTGGCGCCTGTGGTCCCAGTTACTTGGGAGTCTGGGTGGGAGAATTGCTTGAGACTGGGAGGTGGAGGTTGTCGTGAGCCAAGGTTGTGCCTAAACACTGCAGCCTGGGCAACAGAGCGAGACCCTGTCTCAAAAAAGAAAAAAAGAAAAGAAATAGAAAAAGAAAAAGAAAACACACTCTTCAAATCCCATAACCTGAGCACAAAAGACTCTTGGTCCACAGATCCGCCTCTCACCGCCTCCCGCACAGGGACAGACGCTGACCTGGTGTGAGATCAGGGCTCTGAAGACGAGCCGTGGGGACCTCACTGGAATCCCTACCTGGAATTGTAAAGTAAAACCATGTTTCTGGAAGTGAAATCTGCTTCAGATTCACAAACTGTGAGCCTCCGTTGGAGGAAACAACCCTCATGAACCAATGGCCTTGTTTCATCCCAAGCAGCCTCTGATTTTACAACTGGTTTGTTTCTTGTATTTCCAGGATTTATAAATTGCAAGCTTGCTTGTGAAGTGGTGGAATCTATTTTTGAATTTGTGTCTTAACTGCTGATAGGGCCAGTAGAATTCAAATGATTGCATAAACCTTAGAAACTAAGGCTTGCTCAGTGAACATTCTTGGTGCTTTGTCAACAATCCTTGAAGGTTTATCCAGTAGCTGTTTTTGAGGACCCTATTAATTATACAGCTGATGGCAGCATGAGCCATTTGTTCAATGTTAAATTACTTTGTATTTTCTAAACGGCTGACATATTTTCTCCTAGCAAACTACTTACAGGAAGTTGTATGTGTCACGTTTTCTTCCAACAGCCTTGAATGTGCTACTGCATATCTACCTGGGGACAGAGTGAGACCCTGCTTCAAAATAAACAAATAAATAAATAAATAAAATGAAATGAAAAGGCCCAGGATGAAAGAGAACGTTTCCGGATGAAAGAGAACGTTTCAGGATGAAATAGAATGTTTCCGATGAGGGAGAACGTTTCAGGATGAAAGAGAACGTTTCAGGATGAAGGAGAACATTTCCGGATGAAAGAGAATGTTTCTGGATGAAAGAGAACGTTTCAGAACCCGCAGCTACACCCCATCCTTTTTGTGTCCTAAGAGCTGTGCTTCAGGGATGTAATAAAATAAATATATAAACCTTTTAGAGGCTGATTTAAAAATTTTTAAGTTAAATAAATACTACTCAGAACCTTTTCATGAAGTATAACTGAAGTTGTTTTTCAGTGTTTGAGGAAGAGCAGATTCACAGTTAAGTCAGCTAATTATTAATTATCAACAAAGACACAAAGTACACCTGGCAGTGATTTACTTAGTCTCAGCTTTACGGACGCCTTCCACCTCAAAAGCCTTTCTTTATGAATTGGGCTAGTCTTTCCTCTGGTCCTCTGGGATTTTATCTTATAAACTATATCTGGAAAGTAACTTAGGGTCTCGGGGTGTCAGTACTGGGTTTGTCGCCACCACCACGGAAGTTTCCTGTGTGAAGCCAGTTGGCTCATTTCACTCTAAGTGCAGTTGTAACTGCACACCACCTCTGTTGAGATGTCATGTTTTCCTTAACTATTCTAATTTTTGATTGAGGTTATAGAACCCACTATTATTACTTTACTATAAAATATTTGATAATTTTTCAGTTTTCTTCTGTTTTCAATTTTGAGTTTAATTCCACCGTGGTCAGAGAACATTCTGTATTTCATGTGCATGTGAAAGGAATGTGTGCTTTGAAGATTTTACAGGTAGGTTTCTACAGATGCCAATTAGGTCAAGTTTGTTATGCAAATTGTTCAAATGGTTTCTAACAGAGGTATCTTAAAACCTCCTACTGCGGTTTAAGAATTGTTGTTTATTGGGAGGGAGGTTCCAAGATGGTGACATAGAAACAACTCGGGATTGCAGCTCTCAGTGAAGGCGCAGGGGTGAGTCCTAGCTGCATTTTCAGACGGACTTTTGTTGCCCACAGAACTGGCAAATTCCCAGGTGTAGGAGAGACACAGGAGAGCAGGGCAGCCCGCTTGCATGGCCGTTTCGGCCGGCGCCGCAGCGCAGCGGCAGCCCACACAAAGCTCACTGGTCTGGGTGCCCTGTTAAACCGGCAATCTGAGTTTTGGGAGGGCAGATTGACATGTCCATTTGATTGAACAGGACTTGCATGGTGAGCCAGACCAGGAGATTCCTGGGAAGAGCGATGTGTGCCGGTGCAGTGGGCTGCCGCAGGGGAGATCGCACGGATCCCGGTGCCCAATCAGCAGGTGACTGGGGCGCCTGTGAGAGAGTCAACCATTCAATTTGGAAAGAAAAAGAGAGAGAGAGAGAGGAGGGACTCTGGGGCAGGGAGCCAGATGATTGGGCTCGGCAGGTCCCACCCTCACGGGGACAAGCAGTGCAGCGATTCAAGGTGCTCGGGGTTGAGAGTTTTGCTGCAGGATCAGCTGAAACCAGGATGGTGCAGCTCGGCGGGGGAGGGGCGTCCACCACTACGGAGGCAATCCACCCCTACTGAGGTACCGCCCACTGCTGACGCAGCCTGCCATTGCTGAGGCAACCAGCCATAATAGAGAGACGCCGCCAACAGGGCAGAGTGCACCACCATAGAACGGAGACCCGTGGCAGCAGGGCGAACCTGCACTAACAGGGCAGAGCCCCGGCAGGCAATTAGTGAATAGACTGCCTCCTAGAAGGGCAGGAAAGTGCAACAGATACTCATAAAGAAAGCCCCAACTCCCTGAGACAGAGCATCTGAAGGAAAAAAAAAAGGGGGGGTTTATAAGTTCTCCTTCAGCAGACGTAAACACATCCACCCAGCAACACTGAATGAACAATGGAGCTCACAGCTCAGCACTTGAGCTCCTATAAAGTACAGACCGTCTCCTCAAGCAGCTCCCTGACCCATGTATATCCAAAGAGCCACCTCAAAAGAGGACTAATCAGACTGACATTTGGCGGGCATCATTCTGGGACAAAGATAGCAGAAGAAGAAACTGGTAGCATCCCTCACTGTTCCGCAGCTGCTACAGGTGTACCCAAGACAAGCAGGGCCTGGAGTGGATCTCAGCACTCGTACAGCAGAGGGGCTACACAGTTAGAAGGAAAACTAAGTAACAGAAATACTTCATCAGCAACAACCTGGTGTCCACTCAGAGACCCAATTGGAAAGTCAACAACTACTAAGATGACAGGTGGATAAATCCACAAAGATGGGAAGAAACCAGCACAAAAAGGAGGAAAACACCCGAAACCAAAACACCTCACCTCCTACAAAGGACCAAAACTCCTCACCAGCAAGGGAACAAAGCTGGACAGAGAATGAGAGTGATGAAATGACGGAATCAGACTTCAGAAGGTGGATAATGAGAAACTCCAGTGAGCTAAAACAACATGTTCTAAATCAGTGCAAAGAAACTAAGAACCTTGAAAAAATATTTGAAAAAAGATTCGAGGAAATGATAACAAGAATGGACAACTTAGAGAGGAATATGAATGAACTGAAGGAGCTGAAAAACACAACATGAGAACTTCGTGAAGCATGCACAAGTTTCAACAGCTGAATTGACCAGGCAGAAGACAGAATATCAGAAGTCGAAGATCAACTCAATGAAATAAAAAGAGAAACCAAGATTAGAGAAAAAAGCACAAAGAGGAATGAACAAAATCTCCAAGAAATGTGGGACTGTGTGAAGAGACCTAACCTACGTTTGATAGGTGTACCAGAATGTGATGAAGAGAATAAATCCAAGCTGGAAAACACTCTTCAGGATATAATCCATGAAAATTTCCCCAACCTAGCAAGGCAGGCCAATACTCAACTCCAGGAAATACAGAGACCACCACAAAGATATTCTGCAAGAAGAGCAACCCCAAGGCACATAATCGTCAGATTGACCAGGGTTGAAATGAAGGAGAAAATACTAAGGGCAGCCAGAGAGAAGGGTCGGGTCACCCACAAAGGGAAGCCCATCAGACTCACAGCAGATCTCTCGGCAGAAACTCTACAAGCCAGAAGAGAGTGGGGGCCAATATTTGACATCCTTAAAGGAAAGAACTTTCAACCCAGAATTTCATATCCAGCCAAACTGAGCTTCATAAGTGAAGGAAGAATAAAATCATTTGCCAACAAGCAAGAACTCAGAGATTTTGTCACCACCAGGCCTGCTTAACAAGAGCTCCTGAAAGAGGCACTACACATAGAAAGGAACAACAAGTACCAGCCATTCTAAAAACATACCAAACGCTAAAGAGCATCAATAAAATGAAGAATCTGCATCAACCAAAGGACAAAACAGCCAGCTAGCATCAAAATGGCAGTATCAAACTCACACATAACAATATTAACCCTAAATGTAAATGGGCTAAACGCACCAATCAAAAGACACAGACTGGCAAATTGGATAAAAAACCAAAACCCATCGGTGTGCTGTATCCAGGAAATCCATCTCACATGCAAAGATTCACAAAGGCTAATATAAAGGGATGGAGGAAGATTTACCAAGCAAATGGAGAGAAAAAAAAAAAAAAAAAAAAAGCAGGAGTTGCAATTCTCATCTCTGATAAAATAGACTTTAAAGCAACAAAGATCAAAAGAGACAAAGAAGGTCATTACATAATGGTAAAAGGATTGATACAACAAGAAGACCTAACGATCCTAAATATATGTGGACCCAATATGGGAGCACCCAGATATATAAGGCAAGTTCTTAATGACTTACAAAGAGACTTAGACTCCCACACAATAATAGTGGGAGACTTTAACACTCCACTGTCAATATCAGACAGATCAACCAGACAGAAAATTAACAAGGATATCCAGGGCTTGAACTCAGACCTGGAACAAGCAAACCTGATAGACATTTACAGAACTCTCCATCCCAAATCCACAGAATATACATTCTTCTCAGCATCACATCACACCTACTCCAAAATTGACCACATAATTGGAAGCACAGCACTCCTCAGCAAAGGCAAAACAACTGAAATCATAACAGTCTCTCAGACCATAGTGCAATCAAGTTAGAACTCAGAATTCAGAAACTAACTCAGAACTGCACAGCTTCATGGAAACTGAACAACTGGCTCTTGAATGTTGACTGGATAAACAATGAAATGAAGGCATAAATAAAAAAGTTCTTTGAAACCAACGAGAATGAAGACACAACATACCAGAATCTCTGGGACACATTTAAAGCAATCTGTAGAGGAAAATATATAGCAATAAGTGCCCACATGAGAAGAGTGGAGAGATCCAAAATTGACACCCTATCATCAAAATTGAAAGAGCTAGAGGAGAAAGATAAAAAACACTCAAAACCTAGCCAAAGACAAGAAATAACTAAGATCAGAGCAGAACTGAAGGAGATAGAGACAAGAAAACCCCTTCAAAAAATCAATAAATCCAAGAGCTGGTTTTTCGAAAAGATCAACAAAATAGACAGACCACTAGCCAGACTGATAAAAAAGAAGAGAGAGAACAACCAAATAGATGCAATAAAAAATGATAAAGGGGAAATCACCACAGATTCCACAGAAATTCAAACCATCATCAGAGAATACTACAAACAACTCTATGCACATAAACTAGTAAACCAGGAAGAAATGGATAAATTCCTGGACACCTGTGTCCTCCCAAGCCTAAACCAGGAGGAAGCCGAAACTATGAACAGACCAATAACAAGATCTGAAGTCGAGGGAGCAATTAAGAGCCTACCACACAAAAAAAGCCCAGGTCCAGATGGGTTCACAGCCGAATTCTACCAGACACACAAAGAGGAGCTGGTATCATTCCTTCTGAAACTATTCCAAATAATTCAAAAAGAGGGAACCCTTCCCAAATCATTTTATGAGACCAACATCATCCTGATACCAAAACCAGGCAGAGACTCAACTAGAAAAGAAAACTTCAGGCCAATATCCATGATGAACATAGATGCAAAAATCTTCAATAAAATACTGGCAAACCAATTGCAACAGCACATTAAAAAACTTATCCATCATGATCAAGTAGGATTCATCCTGGAGATGCAAGGCTGGTTCAACATACGCAAGTCTATAAATGTCATTCACCACATTAACAGAACCAAAAACAAAAAACACATGATTATCTCAATTGACGCAGAGAAGGCATTTGACAAAATTCAACAGCCCTTTATGCTAAAAACTCTCAATAAACTCGGTATTGATGGAACATATCTCAAAGTAATAAAAGCTATTTATGACAAACCAACAGCCAATATCATACTAATGGGCAAAAACTGGAAGCATTCCCTTTGAAATCCGGCACGAGACAAGGATGCCCTCTCTCACCACTCCTATTCAACATAGTATTGGAAGTTCTAGCTAGAGCAATCAGGGAAGAAAAAGAAATAAAGGGTATTCAAATAGGAAAGGAGGAAGCCAAATTTTCTCTATTTGCAGACGACATGATAGTATACCTAGAAGACCCCAACACCTCAGCCCAAAAACTCCTGAAACTGATAAGCAACTTCAGCAAAGTCTCAGGATATAAAATCAATGTGCAAAAATTACAAGCATTCCTATACACCAATAACAGACTTAAAGAGAACCAAATCAAGAATGAACTGCCATTCACAATTGCTACAAAGAAAATAAAATATCTAGGAATACAACTCACAAGGAATGTAAGGGACCTCTTCAAGGAAAACTACAAACAACTGCTCAACGAAATAAGACAGGACACAAACAGATGGAGAAACATTCCATGTTCGTGGTTAGGAAGAATCAATATTGTGAAAATGCCTATACTGCCCAAAGTAATTTACAGAATCAACGCTATCCTCATCAAGCTACCATTGAATTTCCTCACAGAACTGGAAAAAACCACCATGAACTTCATATGGAACCAAACGAGAGCCTGCATAGCCAAGTCAATTCTAAGCAAAAAGAACACAGCGGGAGGCATCACACTACCAGACTTCAAACTATACTACAAGGCTACAGTAATCAAAACAGCATGGCACTGGTACCAAAACAGAGATATAGACCAATGGAACAGAACAGAGGCATCGGAGGCAAATTAACATATCTACAACCATATAACCTTTGATAAACCAGACAAAAACAAGCAATGGGGAAAGGATTCCCTGTTTAACAAATGGTGTTGGGAAAACTGTTTAGCCATGTGCAGAAAGCAGAAACTGGACCCCTTCCTGACACCTTACACTAAAATTAACTCCAGATGGATTAAAGACTTAAACATAAGACCTGACACCATAAAAACCCTAGAAGAAAATCTAGCAAAACCATTTAGGACGAAGGAGTAGGCAAGGACTTCATGACCAAAACACCACAAGCATTGGTAAGAAAAGCCAAAATAGACAAATGGGACCTGATCAAACTCCACAGCTTTGGCACGGCAAAAGAAACAGTCACTAGAGTGAATTGGCAACCAACAGATTGGGAAAAAATCTTTGCAGTTTACGCATCTGACAAAGGGCTGATATCCAGAATTTACAAAGAACTCAAACAGATTTACAGGAAAAAAAACAAACAAGCCCATTCAAAAATGGGCAAAGGACATGAACAGACACTTTACGAAAGAAGACATACATGAGGCCAACAAACACATGAAAAAATGCTCATCATCACTGGTCATTAGAGAGATGCAAATCAAAACCACATTGAGATACCATCTCATGCCGGTTAGAATGGCGATCATTAAAAAATCTGGAGACAACAGATGCTGGAGAGGATGTGGAGAAATAGGAACACTCTTACACTGTTGGTGGGAGTGTAAATTAGTTCAACCATTGTGGAAGACAGTGTGGCGATTCCTCAAGGACCTAGAAATAGAAATTGCATTTGACCCAGCAATCCCATTACTGGGTATATATCCAAAGGACTATAAATTGTTGTACTATAAGGACACATGCACACGAATGTTCATTGCAGCACTGTTTACAATAGCAAAGAACTGGAACCAACCCAAATGCCCATCAATGATAGACTGTACTGGGAAAATGTGGCACATATACACCATGGAATATTAGGCAGCAATCAACAATGACGAGTTTATGTCCTTTGTAAGGACATGGATGAATCTGGAGACATCATTCTCAGGAAACTGACACAAGAACAGAAAATGAAATACCACATATTCTCACTCATAGGCTGGTGAGAAAAATGAGAACACATGGACACAGAGAAGGGGGTACTACACACTGGGGTCTATTGGGGGGAATAGGGGAGGGACAGCGGGGGGGTGCTGGGGAGGTATAGCCTGGGGAGAAATGCCAAATGTGGGTTAAGGGGAGGAAGGCAGCAAAACCCACTGCCATGTGTGTACCTTTGTAACTATCTTGCACGTTCTGCACATGTACCCCAAAACCTAAAATGCAATAAAAATTAAAAAAAGAAAGAATCGTTGTTTACTCTGTTTATTTCTGATAATTCTTGCTTTAAGTATTTTGAGTTATTTTATTGGGCACATAAAAATTTGGGATTGATATATATTTGTGCTGAATTGAACCTTTTTAATATTTATGAAACATCTTTATCTCTAATAATATTTTTACCTTATAGTTTATTTTATCAAATATTAATAGAGATGCATAAGCTTTCTTTTAGCTAGTATCTGCATGGAAGATCTTTTATCCATCTCTTCATTTTCAAATATTATTTGTCCTGATTTTAACCTGCATCTTGTGTAAGCAGCATATATTAAGTTTTTCTTTCTTATAAATCTGATAATTTTCACCTTATAATCAGATGACTAATTCTAATTGTATATAAAACAATTTGTTTTAATTATTCCTCCTTTCAACTTAATCAAGTATCTTTGATTATTCCATTTGCCCTGTATTAGCAGGATGATTATATATACATTTTGTTGTTCTTCACGTAGTTACTCGACACATTGCAATTGCACCCTTAAGGACTGTCAGCACGTCTAGGACTATGCAGAATCTTAGCAAAGTAACTTCATTCACTACTCCCGACATCTTTTGTGCAGTTGTTTACATATGTTTTAATTCTACACATATTCCAAACTCTGAATGATGATATTTTTTGTTTTGGATATTAAAGTAGAATTGCCAACATGTTTAACCCTTTTAGTGCTCTTTATTTCTCTATAATATTTTTCCTCCTTTTCAGGTGATTTTCTTTCTTGCTAGCAAATCCCTTTGTGTGTTTCTCTTAATGTAGATCTCTTGATACACGCTATCAGCTTTTGTTTTTTTCCTAAAGCATTTTTAAAGGACATTTTTATGGGGTGTGGAATTCTAGATTGGCAGTTTTCATTTAGCTCTTTCAACCTTCTTTCCATTTTCTTCTGTCTGCCATAGTTTCCCTCAGAAACATCAGCTGTCAGTCTTGTTACTGTTGCTTTGAAGATATGTCTTTTTTCTGTCTGCCTGCATTTAGGATTTTCTCTTCATCTTTGGGTTTCAGTGGCTTTTGCATTATGTAACTTGGTGAGGCTTTCTTCCTACCTACCTGCTTGAAGTCTTTCGAGTCTTAATCTGTGGTTTCATGCCTTTTGTTGTTGTTGTTCTAGGGAAAGTCTCCGCCAGTATCTCTTTTGTCTAATTCTGCTTCTAAGGCATTCATATTCACATTCTCTGTCTCTCTTCCCACTCCCCCATTTCACCCTCCCTCCCTTCCTCCTCTGTTTCTGGAATTAATTTATACAAATGTTTAATTTTTCATACTGTTGCAAATGGCCTTTTGCCTTTTAAAAACTTTATTTTTTTCTCTTGGTGGTAGACAGAATATTTTCTAATGATTGATCTAGTACCGCACTTTTTTTGCTATGTCTGATTGCTATCAAACCCACCTGCTGATGTTAAATTTTAGCTACTCAATTTTTTAAATTAGAAAAATTATTGATGGCAGTTCCTTGATAAATTCTCTGTATTTTCTTGGATATACTAATTAAACTTCTATTAAAGTCCCCAGATAAGGTCACCTGTAGGTCTATTTGTATTATCTGGCTTTTTGTCTTGGTTTTCAGTTGTTTTGCTCTTGCTTTTTGGCATGCCTGGTAGTTTTTAATTGATTGCTTGCCATTAGTGTGAAAATTATAGACATCCTGGCATTTTTCATCTTTATCTATGAAAGATTTAACTTTCTTCTTGGAAATAGATAGAATATTGACAAATCATTTTGATCCAGTTTTACCCAGTTTTAGGTTTTGGAAGCACTGGGTTATTTCCAAATTGCCTTATTTCTGGGGCATAGTTATTTTGGAAACTCAACCGAAAGCCCAAGTGTTTGGCAAGTCCTCTGCTCTTTGTCAAGCCTTGAACTCTAAGTTCTGTTTCCCTAGCACTGCACAGCAGCTCCCTTTATCATTCTCATTCCTGTCCTATGCTGCTTTCTGGAAGTTTCTCGTGCACACCTTAGAACCCAGCAAATACCCCAGGGAAAGAGTAGAGCCAGGATTTTGGGCATAAACCTCTGCGTTTCTCTTTTCCCACTCAAGTCCTGATCCTCCCAAACCAGCCAGAGCACCAAAGCCTCTAGCCACTACTTTCTGTTTGGCCTGTTTTCTCTCAGTGTCAATTTATAAATGTCCTGAAGGAAAGAGCAAAAGCTAAAGTGACGCTTACCTGAGTCCACGTCTCTTCTTTTGGAGCTTTTGGTCACTCACTTCCTGCCTGCCTTGGCTGCCCGTGGGTGCCCTCAAAAGCTTGCCTTCCATTGTTGTTGTTTCTGTGTATGCCTCCTCTCTGGCTTTTAGAGTTGTTCTTGGCGTATGGGTTGGAGAATTAAGCTGATGTTTTGATAAAAGCTATTACTTTGTGGCCAAAAGTAGAAGTGTCCTAACTGAAACCTGTTAGCATGCCCTAAGTGTGCTGTAGAAAATACAGGGTCTTGCTCTGTGGCCCAGGCTGGAACGCACTGGTGGAATCAGGGCTCACTGCAGCCTCGACCTCCCAGGCTCAAGTGGCCTTCCCACCTCAGCCACCCTGAGTAGCTGGGACCACAGGCACACACCACAATTTTGGCTAATTTTAAAAAATTCTTTTGTAGAAACAGGGTCTTACCATGTTGCCCAGGCTGTTCATGAACTCCTGGGCTCAAGCTATCCTCCCACTTCGGCCTCCAAAAGTGCTGGAGTTAGAGGCATGAGCGCTGGTGTCTTTGGTACAATGGTCTCCTACGGGACTCTGGACACTTCGTTTCCTTGTGTGGCTGTTGCAAAGCTCTAAACAGGTAATCACAGGAAAGTGCTTTGTAAACCACAACATGCCGTAGGTTTAATTGCGGAATGTCGTGTGGTCTGTCTTTGACTTCATGATTTAACCTTGTCCAGTACCATTTATGTTGATGTAGCAGCCTGGCCTACATTTGGAGAATTCAAAATTCCTAAAAGGGAAGAAGGTTCTTAGGATTGGTGGTGCGGTGGAGCTTTGCCGCTTTCTCCCTTGTCTGAATTGCGATTGCAGTGCTTCTCTCCATGGTCGGCTGGTGCACCTGCTCAGTGTGAGAAATGCAGGCCCAGGACTCCATGTGAGGCCAGCAGAGACCCTAGGAAAATTTGCCATCGGTCTGCATTCCACACTGGGATGACAGGCTCACCCTGCCTGCATTGCTCACCTTTGCGTCTGGCTCTTTGCCCCATTTGACTCCATCTCACAGCTTCTGCTCCCCCAGACTCAATGGACCACGTAGACTGGCCTGTTTGCCTGGTTCTAACTCTATTCTCCTTAGGAACATTGACATTTGCCAAAAGACTCTGTGCCCACCTTTCTGGATAGGCTGGTGGGTGATGCCTGTGTCGGCCCTCGCCTGTGGGAGGATGCCCCGTGGCTGCCGCTGGTCATCTGTGTAACAGGAGATGAGCCCAGCAATGACAGAGTGCTTTTCATTTTAGGTTAGGCCAGTGCGTTCCTACAGATGTCTTCGTGGGAGTCCCATAAAATCAGCCCTAGGTTATGGTCTGGTTGAACGTGAGATCCGCATCTGACAGCGAGTGAGAAGGAATCTCATCGTCAGGGGCTCTGCCTCCATGCATGTGACGGAGAGTAACCTGGCAGCCACGAAGGGACAAGACCGGCAGCTGCAGAGAAGCCCTCTGTCCCAGGTGGGAGGAGACCAAATGTGTGGGCAACCGCAGCTTTGCGTGCCCCAGGACGCTGGTCCCTGAGGAGGTGCCGACAGACGAGCGTTGTTCAGTGCAGGTTTTCTCAGTGAAACACTGAGAAATCTCAGAGCAAACGACTCATCTATTTTTATGCTGGTTACTGAACCAGCCAGGGTCTTCTGCACGTGCCGGCCACAGGTCAGTTATTCACATGGAATGTCTTAATAGCACTCAGAACCAGCCTACATGAAACACGGTTGGACTGTCGCTGCCCTGACCTAAGCACTGGCCTCTGATCCAAATGTCAAGCCTTTGACAACCTGGTCTGAGCCCATCTATCCTAAGGCTGGCTGTGGTTTCAGACTCTGTTGTAGGGAAAAAGTTCTATTTTCCCCACTTGTATAGAAAGCCTGTCTTCTCATATAATCATGCGAAGGTTCCCCTGTCCTTTTAGGTTGTGAGACTCCCCATCCGACTGCACAACAGTCATGGAACGCTACGTGGCAAGTGGTCATGAGCTCAAGAGACTCCAGGGGGTTCCTCCTCTATGGGAAGAGCTCATGCTGGGGACTCCAGGTGATTCCTCCTCTACAGGAAGGACACACACCAAGGAGTCCAGGCAGTTCCTCACCATGGGAAGGGCACATGCTGTGGACTCCAGGCAGTTCCTTCTCTAAAGAGCACAGAGCAGGGTATTCAGGTGGCTCCTCATCTATGGGGAGAGCCACCAGGACAACCTTCCCACGTGAGACTAACGCCCCTATTCTATCTAACAATGTGGAGGCTCCTGGGGAGTGGGGTCACCACACAAGGCAGGGACTGGAGGCTGGGCGGCTCACCAGAGTCCCCATGGCTCTGCCGTGGCTGGCAGGGCAGCAGTGCTGGTGTGGATGGCCACACGAGGTGGGGACTCCAAGCGTCGGGAGCACGTTTCTGCGTTCCGTGCGGGTCACCTCCCCACTCTGATGAACCCGCCACAGCCTTGAGGGACTTGTATGCACGGGAACATTGCTGGCGCCAGCTTCCCTGCTCCTGAGCCCAACCAGCATTCACAGAGCTGGGTCTTCACGGGACCAGGAATCAGAGCCAGAGTCACAGATCTGCTTCCAGGTTCCCAGCCGTTCAGAAAGGCACTTTCAAACCTCTCTTATCTGGGTCTGTTGGGACCAAGGATCATAAGAACAAGTCTCGTTCCTGGAAACGCACGTCTGAAACCTGGTCAGTACCCAGCAACTTTGTCATCGTATGTTTTCTGTAACTGGGCGTGCTTCCTTTGCTTTATTTCACATGGCTTGTTTCTCCAGCACACTTTCTACTGCTGCCCCTCTTAAGCCCAGGAATTCAGGTCTTTTCGCAAACTTGACTACTTTTAATTGGGGAAACCATTTGTTTCCCTCAAGTCATTTGGGGCTTCTACGAGACGATGCCTTCACCATCGTCTCCACGGCTCTTCGAATGTCTCCCCCGAAACTAACACAAAAGAAGAAAACCACAGAAGAACTTTCATGATCATCTTGCATTCTCCTGCACAAAATTTAGAATCAGCCTCTTTTGGATAATTTGAGAATAACTGGGGAGACTGAATCCTGGGTGCGGAGAGGCACAGCATGTAATGAAGATGAACACAGCAATGAAGACATTTACGGCTATGTCCAGAAAAAGCAGAAAAACTCCAGGTGCTGATACATGACACAACATGGGTGCACCTGAAAAGCAATGTGGGAAGTGAGGGAAGCCAGACACACAGAAACACGTCTGACCTGACCACATGTCCATGAAATGTCCCATATGAGCAAATCCACAGAGACAGGAAGCAGATTTGTGTCTGCCAGGGGTGAGGAACGAGGAATTAGTACTTAATGACCACAGTTTTTCCTTCAAGGTGACAAAAAATTTGGGAACAAGTTAGTGTCGAGGTCGCATCACACTGCGAGTGCCCAAAACGCACTTCGTTGTATACTTTAAATGGTTACCACAGTGAATTTTATGTTATGTGTATTTAACCTTAATTTTCAAAATCTAAAAAAAGATTTTAAAAGAAGAATAAAAATAAACTCCATTGTTATACTTAGCGGTGAATTATTGAAAGCCCATTTCTCCATCTGGGAGAAGAAAGACAAGTCTTGCCCAGAGTCTCTGAATAGAATCCCAGCTCCTTGCAAAAGCCAGAGTCACTTGGAGCTTAAACAGTCTGGGGGTGTGGGCTGCAGGAAGCTCTGGGATTGTTACCTCAGGTCAGAACTCCCACTGTAGGGCCCAAGTTATCACCCATGCCGTCTGCCTGCGTTTCTTAGCAAATTGCTCATGCACCTTGGATGTATAGACCTGGACCTAATGCACTTACCAGAGAGTATCTGAGGACATAAAAACAAACCCTCCTTGAGCAAAATGTCATAAAATGGGTTGGATGGAAACATACATTTTTAAGTTCTTTACTGTTCATTATTTCAACTTAGTTCAAAAGTTTCTTAGAAAATACGTTCTAGTTTTGAAGCTTGTCTCTTGCAAAATTACATTAAGCAGAATTTTCCTTGTTACCCACCTTAATCCATCCCAGCCCCGCGTCGGTTTGCTGTCATCTGGCAAAGCAATTGCAAAGACCCACTTATCAAACGAAACCTCTTGAAATGTTAATGTACTCCTCACAGAAAAATAATATTAGTAAAACAAAAAACTGAAACTGGAATTACTGTGCCTGGCCTTTATTCCCTTTCATTTCCAGTTTCATCTTTGCAAATGTCCGGGGTGGATGGCCTCAGCCAATATGGGAGTAGCCCCTGGAAAAACAAAATGATTCTTTGAATGGCCAAAGGGAAAATGAGAGAAAACAAAGCCTAACATGCTGAAATAAAGACTTTCAGGACACGTTTAGAAATTCTACCAAGTTTTATTTTCTTTGGAAAGCAATGAAAAATGATGAAAATCTCATTTCAAGCCCCAGTTTCAATAGGCTGTTAGTCAGAATCATCTAATCCAACATCTTATTAACAATTTTTGGACGTGCTACGGAAGTACTTGAGATAACGATTAAGGCATCCACGTGCAGAGAGCTGGCTGTAGAGCTCCCTATCTCTGCTGTGCTGTAAAGGCGTGTGCGGGAGTGAGCCCCGGCTGCAGCCGAAGACGCGGAACTGGCAGCTTCGCCTTGCTTTAGGCCCTCAGCCGTTTTCAGTTGTTTTTTTCTCAGGAGGGAGAAAAACTAACTCTTTTTTTTCCTACTTCTTGTTTGAAACTAAGAACGTGTAGCATTTTGGGAAAGATAATGAAATGCAGAGAAACGTATGTGATTAGATACTGTACTCAAAACATTAATTAAAAAATACACACATTTTTATTATTACACTGAGAACCTGAAACTCTTTAAATTCACCCTGATTTAAGAGATTACCATCTGCAGGAAAATAAATGTGCTGCCCCCAACCTAGGAGCAACGTCGTTCACTCTCTGCAGCTTGCACAGTCCAACGAAGCAAAATACTTTCCACTTTGTAAAAGCTTTGAAGCCGCCAGGGGAGATGTGCTGGCCTTCGCCGTGCTGGAGCACACAGGCTTTCAGCCCAGCACATGGCAACGGCTTCAGGAGGGTGGATTTTTCCAGCCGTAATTCAGCAGGAGCTCGGGCCTTGCTTCCAGCACCAGAAGTCTTAGGAGGTGACTGGGAACTCTACACATAGCTGAGGTTTTGGAATTGCATAAAGGTTGAGGGTGAAGAGAAATACTCTGAACACTTAAAAGTCATTTACAGTAGTGATGATGCCTTTTTCCTAATTTTTAACCCTTAAAATGGCATTACCATGATTTTGTGTGGACTAAGAAAAATAATACAAAGCAGCTTTTTTTTTGCAGGCAACATTTATTTGGATAAGAAGCTTCCGAAGAAAAGACAGTGTCTCTGAGTTGATTTAGATTTTGTTTACAGCGATATCTGGTTTATGCACTCATTCCGCTGTTCATGATCGGTTGACGAAGTCAGCAAATTCTGGTCATTGCCTCTTCCCAGCTTTGGATGGAGGCGGCACGTCAGCGCGGGTTAGGAGCGGGAGTCTGCGGTTAGAGTGCGTAAGGAGTGAGCACGAGTCCAGGGTCAGGCTTCTGGGTTCAGATCCGGGTTCCAGCAACCTGTCTCTTCACCTGTGCAGAAAGAACGGTGTCGTGACCATGTTGTGAATTTGTTTCCTGCGCTGTAGGCGGGAAACAGGGACACAGAGTTCCGCCTGTCAACAACCACACATGTTGCTGCCTTTTGTGCCTTTGTCAACACTGGTACACGCTGGCTACACACTAATGGGTCTGATCCTGTGGACTCACCACTGTGTCAAAAATGTTCTCTCTCTGTTTCATAATATTACTGTAATTTTATGATATTCATAACAACTCTAGTATATATTCTGGCTAAATAAGACTCTAAACATATGTGCCTTATGTTTTTAATTTAGCAAAACATCTGGGGGTATTTAAGTTGCCACGTTTGCCTCATACCTAAGTCAACCATGCCTTTATCCTATTTGGGATTTGAGATCACATTATGTGATTACATACAAATAAATAAAAGTAAAACTTACCCCTAAAATTATATGCATTCTTTTTAGCATTGCTCTGAGTCCTTCCCAGACCATACACGTACTCGTGATTTATATATCTAATTCTAACTCTAGTTATTCCTTAGAAAGCACATTTAGTTCAAAAGTGAGCTACAGAAAAAATAAGAATGCAAGACGCTTCATGTCGGGCTGGCAAGATCCACGCGATGTTTTACATCCAACATTACAGCAAATATAATTAAAGACAGAAATTCTTGACATTAACAATTCAGACCAACACACGATCTAATACCAAAACCTTGCAGTTATAAACACCAGTGGAGACGAAGATAAATTACCAACAGCCAACCAGGGCTTCGGTCTTCTCCACGGAAGGCCTGGTTTCAGTTCTTGGCGGATGTACCTGAAACAGCAGTGGGGAGTTGCCTCTCCAGTGCGTTCCTGGACAGAGCACAGAAGCAACCAGAAAGAGGCACAGATTACTGTTCAGGCTGGACAGCCTTGAAGACGGCCCCCTCCATCTAAGGGGAGCCCAACTCCAGGCAGCCAGCCCTGACTGATGGTCTCACCGGTCACTTCTAATGAAGAGAGTATGAGCAAAGTAAGAAAATGTGAACATTAGAGTTGAAAACGAATGCGAAGGCCGTCTGAGGTTCTCCTTGTCTTCACTGTCTTTTGTGCTCTCAGAGCTTATGCTGGGGAAGCGCAGGTACAGGTTGTGAGCAGTGCTGTGAAGACGTCCTCGCAGCACGGGTAAGGGCTGACGGCCTCCTTCCAATACCACTAAGGAGCTGAGGTTCATCCCATCAGCCGTCTTCGTGAACATGAGACCTTTTCCTGCTCAGTCCGCACAAGAGAACACGGCCCTTACTGGCAGCGGCTGCGACCTGAGGAGGGGCCTGAGCAGAGTTCCAGCAAAGAAGCCAGGCAGAGGAGCCCCGTGGTTTCTTGGCCTACATGAACTATAAGATGGCACACGTTGGTGGCTCGAAGCCACGAAGTTTTAGGGTAATCTGTCATGCAGCAATCCAGAACAACACACACCGTAAGTCTTTTGAAACTGTGCGAGGTAGAATTCTGAAGGACAGATGACGTTCCAGCATCTCTCTGTCCTGTAATTTTCTCAAGGTGACGCAGTACTGCAAGCGTTGGAAAATGCGTTGACACGAATGACAGGAAAACCAATTGTGACCTGGTATATTCTAAGTGGTAAAGTAGAAGTGAGTTGTGAGAAGACGTCTAAGTGTTTAACCTGGGTAATGTCGTTTTCTGTGTACAAGGTAAGGTGAAACTTACAATCAACCATTGAACCTGCCTGCCTCACTTTCTCTCCTGTTATGTTTGAGAAAAAATTTTAACCATTTTACTAAGGGACAGAGAATTAGACTAAGGAAAATGTGGTTATTCTTGCTATAACCACAGAAGTGTACCCAAAATGACCTCATTTATGAATAAATAAAAACAGGAAAACTATTATTCCTGCCTGTTACAAACACATCTAAATAAAAATGTAACAATTTCTACAGCTAAAATATTTAGGTGCAAAGGGAAATTATGTGTTCTCTAAAAGTAGATGTTTTCTAAAATGTAGAAAATTATTTCCAGAAACCATTGGCTGGGCGTGGTGGCTTAAGTTTGTAATCCTAGCACTTTGGGAGGCTGAGGCGGGTGGACACCTGAGTCAGGAGTTTCAGACCAGCCTGGCCAACATGGTAAAACCCCGTCTCTACTAAAAATACAATATTAGCCAGGTGTCATGGTGCACGCCTGTAATCCCAGCTACTTGGGAGGCTGCAGCAGTAGAATTGCTTGAACCAGGGAGGCAGAGGTTGCAGTGAGCTGAGATCTCACCACGGCACTCCAGTCTGCGTGACAGAGAGAGACTCCGTCTCAAAAAAAAAAGTTAATAAAATATGAGAAGATACGTTATCTAAAACTAGAGAAAGCTACTGAGATGGAAATGAAGTGAACTGACAAAAGGAAGTTTTGGACAGAGCTACATTCCACTCAGCAACCTCATTATTTGGTATTATACCCAAAGGGAAATAAATCGTTTTACCAAGAAGGCATATGCACCCATATGTTCACTGCTGCACTATTCACTATAGCAAAAAACATGGAATCCACTGAGGTGCCTGTCAGCATGAACTGGATGAAGAAAATGTACACAGACACTGTGGAACACTATGCGGCCATAAACAAGAATGAGATCACGTCCTTTGCAACAGCATGGACACAGCTGGAGGCCATGACACTGAGCGGTTAAGGCAGGAACAGAAAGGCAAACACTGCATACGCTCACTCACAAGTGGGAGCTGAACACTGAGTACATGTGGACACAGGGTGGGAGCTACAGACACTGGGACCACTGGCAGGAGGGACGGAGGTGAGGGGTGAAAGAGCCACTGTGGGGCACTGTGCTCATTACTCGGGTGACAAGATCATGCCCTGAACCCCAGCATCATTCAGTACACCCATGTAACAGATCTGCACATGCACCCCTGCATTTAAATAAAAGTTGGAATTATTAAAGAAAGGAAGTTCTGGAGTAAAACTGATACTGGCCATCTGAAAGATCCTATCTATTGGAGTGTGGGCATGATTAACAGTGCTGCAAGCCAAGCCCACAGTTGACAGGGACAGACTAGAAGGGGGACACAGCAGGGAGGGTTGTGCCTGAGCAGATAGGAAACTTAGAGGAAGATGCGTGGGGCCAGGACTCACAGTGCCAGGCATGGGAGAAGCGCCATGGAGGAGATGTGTTTGTGTGTGTGTGTGTGTATGCATGTGTGTGTATGTGTGTGTGTATATGCATGTGTGTGTGTGTGTATGCATGTGCACATTTCTAGAAAGAGAAAGAACTTCATGGGCCCAATTAATAGAAGAATACTTACAGAAAAACATATTCTAGTATAAGTTGTATTCAACATTCTGATGAAAAAACAAAGTAATTAAAACCAGATAATAACAGATTATCTGGTGGGCATCTTGGCAACAATAAATTCCAGGAGATAAAAAGAAAGATGATCAGATAATGAGAGAAAAATACTCTTTGTAGAACTGTCTACTAGCCAAGATGTTCAGGTGTAAAGATGATAGGAAGTTCTCACAGTCGTGTTGACTCAGAAAACAAATTGATAAAATACTGTCCTTAATAAACGTTTGTTGTAGAGATAATCTGACATTGCCAATGACAGACTGAAAGTGAAGTTATTTGAACTAGTGATAATTTTAGAAAACGATTTGACAGAACGACGGAGGATGAACACAGCCTACATTCTAACAGTTCCACTCCCAACATTCACTCAGCAGCAACCTATCCATGTGGTCGCCTAAAAATATGTATGAGATTTTTGTTCATGGGCATGATGGAGTAACTAGCAGTTTTAACCTCCTGTTTTAAGCAATGATGAAACTAGATCAATACGTGAGCTAACATCGAATATCAAAATCTTCTGTAAGTAAACCAAGAACCTTGAAGAATTTGACAAAGTTGGCAAAACCAAAACAGTAACAGCAAGAAAAAACCCACACTTATCATCATAATGTTCTCTAAACAAATAAAAACTCTTAGTCTTTTAGGTGGCTTTCTGGTGGAGCCGACAATGATTTAAGAAGGTAGTAAACATTCATTCCTTTTGAGCACACCTACAGCCCTAGGGATATCAAAAACCCAAAGCAATGCAGAAGATGGGACAGAAGTCAGGAACGTTTAATAGGAAATGTGCATGGGACAGAAGTCGGGAACGTTTAATAGGAGATGTGCATGGGACAGAAGTCGGGAACGTTTAATAGGAGATGTGCATGGGACAGAAGTCGGGAACGTTTAATAGGAGATGTGCACGGGACAGAAGACGGGAACGTTTAATAGGACATGTGCACGGGACAGAAGACGGGAACGTTTAATAGGAAATGTGCACGGGACAGAAGTCGGGAACGTTTAATAGGAAATGTGCACGGGACAGAAGACGGGAACGTTTAATAGGAAATGTGCACGGGACAGAAGACGGGAACGTTTAATAGGAAATGTGCACGGGACAGAAGTCGGGAACGTTTAATAGGAAATGTGCACGGGACAGAAGACGGGAACGTTTAATAGGAAATGTGCACGGGACAGAAGACGGGAACGTTTAATAGGAAATGTGCACGGGACAGAAGTCGGGAACGTTTAATAGGAAATGTGCACGGGACAGAAGACGGGAACGTTTAATAGGAAATGTGCATGGGACAGAAGACGGGAACGTTTAATAGGACATGTGCACGGGACAGAAGTTGGGGACGTTTAATAGGAAATGTGCACGGGACAGAAGACGGGGACGTTTAATAGGAAATGTGCATGGGACAGAAGTCGGGGACGTTTAATAGGACATGTGCACGGGACAGAAGACGGGAACGTTTAATAGGAGATGTGCATGGGACAGAAGATGGGAACGTTTAATAGGAAATGTGCACGGGACAGAAGACGGGAACGTTTAATAGGAAATGTGCACGGGACAGAAGTCAGGAACGTTTAATAGGAAATGTGCATGGGACAGAAGTCGGGAACGTTTAATAGGAGATGTGCATGGGACAGAAGATGGGAACGTTTAATAGGAGATGTGCATGGGACAGAAGATGGGAACGTTTAATAGGAGATGTGCATGGGACAGAAGATGGGAACGTTTAATAGGAAATGTCTATGTCAGTGCACTTCGAATCATAGGGTTTCAAAAAGAGCGGCGCCATGTAGAAAGTGAATGTGAACACGTTCTCCAAGGGAGCCCGTTCTAAAAGCAGAAAGCTACTCGTCGTGATGCAAGATTCAAAATGCAGTTCATGACCCTGAAAGTTGGCCAGTTCTAACGGGCTGTCTCCACGCCACGCCCATTGCCATCCCTGTAATATGCTTTTTCATATGTCAGTTTATTTTTAGTTTTTCTTTCTTTTTTTAGGGTTTCCCCCGATTATCTTAAGTTGTCGGCATTGTTTATTAGAATTCACTATGAATTTCTTCTTTACATTGTTTCCAGTCCTGGTTGTAGATATTGTGTAAAGACTTCAGGAGAGTTCTAATTTGTTCTATGCAATTTTTTTTACAGATTTCATTCCATGAAAGTACATTATCATAATGCTGACTTGGTATGTAAGCATTGTGCATGTACATAAAAGCATTGAAACTTCCTCTGTAAATGAGGAGTTTCCCCTTTTTACATCTGCATTTGTGAGAGAGAAACTTTCTTGAGATCTCAGCCCTTTGGGCGGCTGTGTGTGAGCTGGTGGTGGCTGCAGCTCTGATCCCCTCAGCATACTTGGGCGGCCCCTCACGGTGTTCCAGACACCCACAGGTGTACAGCTGGGTGCCCACAATCACCAACCTCAGCGCTACACATTACACAGTTCCCTTTTGACCCATTTCTTTTCTTTTTTTTGAGACGGAGGTTCGCTCTTGTTACCCAGGCTGGAGTGCAATGGTGCGATCTCGGCTCACCGCAACCTCCGCCTCCTGGGTCCAGGCAATTCTCCTGCCTCAGCCTCCTGAGTAGTTGCGATTACAGGCACGCACCACCGTGCCCAGCTAATTTTTTTGTATTTGTAGTAGAGACGGGGTTTCTCCATGTTGACCAGGATGGTCTCGATCTCTTGACCTCGTGATCCACCCGCCTCGGCCTCCCAAAGTGCTGGGATTACAGGCTTGAGCCACCACACCCGGCCCCATTTCTTTATCAATATAGTTCATTGGTCCATAGCTTATACCTGTGTGACTGTCATTTGTGTACCTGAATATGCTTGCAAAATATGTTATTTTTGCCTATTTTATTATGGAAAGTGGCCTGTGAAGTGTTCCGTCATGCTTTCGTACCATATCTCAAATAAATCCCCTTTAAAAATTTCAAATAAATGTCTTTTAAGCCACTTAAATTGTCTTTTTTGCAGAATTATATTTTTGGGGTTTTGATATTTTGGGAATTAAGTTTCAGGATCATGACATTTGGTGGTATGTCTTTCGGGACTATTGCCCAAACTCACACTAATTAAATGCCTTCTTTTCGTATCCTGCTGGCTGAGTTAGAAATGTGGGGAGAAGCATCCCCTCCCAACAGAGCGTGAATCAGAGAACGTACTTCAGAGCAATCTGCGGATGTGAAACACGCTTCTCAAAGCTCACGGTCCCTTTAAGGCAGATTCTTGTCTTGCTGAGACTCAGGGCTGATCTTAAAACATGCTTCGCAAGAAACTCAGTTTGTACCCAAGGGAAAGGAGGCATCCTTGAAAGGTGTGTGTATTCTGTGCTGCCTTCCTAATGCCAAGGATGGGGAGAAAGCCGGGAACAGGGGACGGGCTGGGGGAGCAACTATAGACATTGAAAGATGCTCAAAATCCATTGTTGACAGGAAAACTTCAGGAGAAAAAACACTCTTGTACTTTTCTTGTAATCAGGAAATAGACGTTTACATTGGGACAAAAATAGCACGTTCAAGGAGGTCCTGAGCTGTGGATGGTGGCCCTGCCCACCTGTCCTGGCTCCAGCACCACCGTCTAAGCACACTGCTCACGGGTATGCTCCGAGGGCTGCACAGCCACAGGATGCTTGCAGTACAGCAGGGAGCAGGTGAGCTCCCACAGTGCAAGGCGCTCAGGGTCACTCTGCAGGCAAGAGGGGCCCGAGTGTTTAAGACCGTGCACAGGGTCAGCTCCACTCAGTGGGGACAGGCAGCGTTCCCTCCCTTTAAAGCAAGCTTGTCCAGCCGGCATGCAGCCCAGAAAGGCTTTGAATGCGGCCCAACCAATGCAAATACATAAACTTTCTTAAAACATTATGAGATTTTATTTTGAGATTTTTTTTGGCTCATCAGCTGTTATTCTTTAAATTTTACTTTAAGTTCTGGGATACATGTGCAGATCTTGCAGGATTGTTACGTAGGTACACACACACCATGGTGGTTTGCTGCCTCCATCCCCCCATCACCTACATTAGGTATTTCTCCTAATATTATCCCTCCCCAATCCCCCCACCTCCTGCTATCCCTCCCTTAGCCTCCCACCTCCCAATGGACCCCAGTGTATGATGTTCCCATCCCTGTGTCCATGTGTTCCCACTATTCAACACTCACTTATGAGTAAAACATGCAGTGTTTGGTTTTCTGTTCTTGTGACAGTTTGCTGAGAATGATGGTTTTCAGCTTCATCCAAGTCCCTGTAAAGGACATGAACTCATTCTTTTTTATGGCTGCATAGTATTCCATGGTGTATATGTGTCACATTTTCTTTATTCAGTCTATTATTGATAGGCATTTGGGTTGGTTCCAGGTCTTTTCTATTGTAAACAGTGTTGCAATGAACATATGTGTGCATGTGTCTTTATAATAGAATGATTTATAATCCTTTCGGTATATACCCAATAACAGGATTGCTGGGTGAAATGGTATTGCTGGTTCTAGATCCTTGAGGAATCGCCACACTGTCTTCCCCAAAGGTTGAACTAATTTACACTCCCACCAACAGTGTAAAAGTGTTCCTATTTCTCCACATCCTCTCCAGCATCTGTTATCTCTAGATTTTTTAATGATCACCATTCTAACTGGAATGCGATAGTATCTCAATGTGGTTGAAATTGCATTTCTCTAATGATCAGTGATGATGAGCATTTTTTTCCTGTTTGTTGGCTGCATAAATGTCTTCTTTTAAAAAGCATCTGTTCATATCCTTTGCCTACTTTTGAATAGGTTTGTTTGTTTTTTTCTTGTAAATCTGCTTTAGTTCTTTGTAGATTCTGGATATTAGCCTTTGTCAGATGGATAGCTTGCAAAAATTTTTCCCCGTTCTGTTGGTTGCTGGTTCACTCTAATGATTGCTTCTTTTGCTTTGCAGAAGCTCTTAAGTTTAATTGGATTGCATTTGTCTATTTTGGCTTTTGTTGCTATTGCTTTTGGTGTTTTAGTCATGAAGTCCTTGCCTATTCCTATGTCATGAATGGTATTGCCTAGGATTTCTTTTAGGGTTTTTTATGGTGTTAGGTTTTATGTTTAAATCTTTAATCCATATAGAGTTAATTTTAGTGTAAGGTGTGAGGAAGGGGTCCAGCTTCAGTTTTCTGCACATGGCTAGCCAGTTTTCCCAACACCATTTATTAAACAGGGAATCCTTTCCCCATTGCTTGTTTTTGTCAGGTTTGTAAAAGATCAGATTGTTGTAGGTGTGTGATGTTACTTCCGAGGCCTCTGTTGTGTTCCATTGGTTTATTTCTCTGTTTTGGTACCAGTACTATGCTGTTTTGATTACTGTAGCTTTGTAGTATAGTTTGAAGTCAGGTAGCCTGATGCTTCCGGCTTTGTTCTTTTTGCTTAGGATTGTCTTGGCTATGTGGGCTCTTTTTTGGTTTCATATGAAGTTTAAGGTAGTTTTTACAGTTCTGTGAAGAAGGTCAATTGTAGCTTGATGGGTATAGCATTGAATCTGTAAATTACTTTGGGCAGTAAGGCCATTTTCATGATATTGATTTTTCCTAACCATGAGCATGGAATGTTTCTCCATCTGTTTGTGTCCTGTCTTATTTCCTTGAGCAGTGGTTTGTAGTTCTCCTTGAAGAAATCTTTTATCTTTTGTTAGTTGTGTTCCTAGGTATTTTATTATCTTTGTAACAATTGTGAATGGGAGTTTGCTCATGATTTGGCTCACTGTCTGTTAGTGGTGTATAGGAATGCTTGTGATTTTTGCATATTGATTTTGTATCCTGAGACTTTGCTGAAGTTGCTTATCATCTTAAGGAGATTTTGGGTTGAGATGATGGGATTGGGTTACCCACAAAGGGAAGCCCATCAGACTCACAGCAGATTGCTCAGCAGAAACCCTATAAGCCAGAAGAGAGTGGGGGCCAATATTAACATCCTAAAAGAAAAGAATTTTCAACCCAGAATTTTATATCCAGCCAAACTAAGATTCATAAGTGAAGGAGAAATAAAATCCTTTATGAACAAGCAATTGCTGAGAGATTTCTTCACTGCCAGGCCTGCCTTACAAGAGCTCCTGAAAGAAGCACTAAACATGGAAGGAACAACCAGTACCAGCCACTCCAAAAATGCACCAAACGGTAAAAAGCATCGACACAATGAAGAAACTGCGTCAACTAATGGGCAAAACTACCAGCTAGTATCAAAACGGCAGGATCAGATTCACACATAACAATATAAACTTTAAATGTAAATGGGCTAAATGCCCCAATCAAAAGAAACAGACTGGCAAATTGGATAAAAAGTCAAAACCCATTGGTGTGCTGTATGCAGGAGATCCATCTCATGTGCAAAGACAGACACAGACTCAAAATAAAGGGATGGAGAAAGATTTACCAAGCAAATGGAGAGAATAAAAAAAAGCAGAGTTGCAATCCTAGTCTCTGATAAAATGGACTTTAAACCAGCAAAGATCAAGAGAGACAAAGAAGGTCATTATATAATGGTAAAAGGATCAATGCAACAAGAAGTACTAATGATCCTAAATATATATGCACCCAATACAGGAGCACCCAGATATATAAGGCAAGTTCTTAATGACTTACAAAGAGACTTAGACTCCCACACAATAACAGTGGGATACTTTATATATATGCACCTAATACAGGAGCACCCAGATATATAAGGCAAGTTCTTAACGACTTACAAAGAGACTTAGACTCCCACACAATAACAGTGGGATACTTTATACATATGCACCCAATACAGGAGCACCCAGATACATAAAGCAAGTTCTTAATGACTTACAAAGAGACTTAGACTCCCACACAATAATAGTGAGAGACTTTAACACTCCACTGTCAATGAGACACAAAATTAACAATGATATCCAGGACTTGAACTCAGACCTGGACCAAGCAGACCTAATAGACATCTACAGAACTCTCCACCCCAAATCCACAGAATATACATTATTCTCAGCACCACATTACACTTACTCTAAAATTGACTGCATAATTGAAAGTAAATCACTCCTCAGCAAATGCAAAAGAACAGAAATCATAACAACAATCTCTCAGACACAGGGCAATCAAATTAGAACTCAGAATTAAGAAACTCACTCAGAACTGCACAACTACATGGAAACTGAACAATCTTCTCCTGAATGATTACTGGATAAATAGTGAAATGAAGGCAGAAATAAAGATGTTCCTCGAAACCAATGAGAATGAAGACACAATGTACCAGAATTTCTGGGACACATTTAAGGCATTTTCTAGAGGGAAATTTACAGCATGAAATGCCCACACAAGAACTGAGGAAAGATCTAAAATTGACACCCTATCATCACAATTAAAAGAGCTGGAGGAGCAAGATCAAACAAATTCAAAAGCTAGCAGAAGACAAGAAATAACTATGATAAGAGGAGAACTGAATGAGATAGAGACAGAAAAAAACTCTTCCAAAAACCAATAAATCCAGGATCTGGCTTTTTGAAAAGATCAACAACATAGATAGACCACTAGCCAGGCTAACAAAAAACAAAAGAGAAGAATCAAATAGATGCTATAAAAAATGATAAAGGGGAAATCACCACCCATCCCACAGAAATACAAACTACCATCAGCGATTACTACAAATAACTCTATGCACATAAACCAGTAAACCAGGAAGAAATGGATAAATTCCTGGACACTTGCACCCTCCCAAGCCTAAACCAGGCAGAAGTTGAAACCCTGAATAGGCCAATATCAAGGTCTGAAGTCGAGGCAGCAATTAATAGCCTACCAACCTAAAAAAAGTCCAGGTCCAGATGGGTTCACAGCTGCATTCTAACAGACGTACAAAGGGGAGCTGCTACCATTCCTTCTGAAACTATTCCAAGGAATTCAAAAAGAGGGAATCCTTCCCAAATCATTTTATGAGACCAACATCATCCTGATACCAAAACCCGGCAGAGACACAACTAAAAAGGAAAATTTCAGGCCAATATCCATGATGAACATAGATGCAAAAATCTTCAATAAAATACTGGCAAACCGAATGCAACAGCACATCAAAAAGCTTATCCACCATGGTCAAGTACGGTTCATCCCATGAATGCAAGGCTGGTTCAACATACGCAAGTCTATAAACGTAATTCACCACATAAACAGAACCAAAGACAAAAACACATGATTATCTCCATAGATGCAGAGAAAGCCTTCAACAAAAGTCAACAGCGCTTTATGCTAAAAACTCTTATGCTGAACTAGTTATCAATGGAACATATCTCAAAATAATAAAAGCTATTTATGACAAACCCACAGCCAATATCATACTGAATGGGCAAAAACTGGAAGCATTCCCTTTGAAAACTGGCTCTAGACAAGGGTACCCTCTCTCACCGTTCATATTCAACATAGTATTGAAAGTTCTAACCACAGCAATCAGGCAAGAAAAGGAAATAAGGATATTCAATTAGGAAAAGAGAAAGTGAAATTGTCTCTATTTGCAGATGACATGATTGCATATTTAGAAGACCCCATTGTCTCACCTATTGTTAGTGTTAATGTATTTTATGTGTGGCCCAAGACAATTCTTCTTCCAGTGTGACCCAGGGAAGCCAAAGACTGGACAGCCCTGTTTTAAAGCCTCTTGAGGGAAGTTGGTTACTGGAGAGAGAATCTGCATGGGATAGGGGAGGCAGAAGGGGCAAGCCCCTCTCCTCTTCTCTTCCTCCTCCTCTCCTGGCCTTCTCCTTTCCCTCCTTCCTGGCTTCTTCCTCTCTACTCCCTCCTTCCCCTATCTGCTGTCCTCTGCTGCTCACCCCGGCAGCAGCGTCTGAGAGCTGAGCCCCATCTCCTGCTCCTTCGTCCTCCCTGAGCCTGGGCCAGGGCCTGCAAGCTCCAGGCAGATGATGCAAGCTCCTGCTGCAGGTCCAGGCTCACAGCTCATGGAGGCTGGATGGGGCCAGGCTACCCCTGGCTTCAATCTCGCACTCTGCTTCCTGCCCTCACTTCCCTTGAGGCTCAGCATGGAGTGAGAGGGCAGCCCTCAGCCCCTCATGCATCTGCTGTCGTCAGGGTGCAGGCTGCCTGGATAACAGGTGTTCATTTGCTGTCACCAGCTCTGCTTCTTGAACAGAACCCTGGCCGGCTCGGCCGCCAATTTCCAGGAGCCAGCAGGGGTGAGGTTTGGCAACACGGGGCAGGGAGGAGAGCAGGGACACCTGCCGAGGGCAGCATGGCAGGCTGCTTCCCTGCCCACCTCCACCAGTCCCAGGCTCCCCGCAGTCTTGCAGATGAGCTGACACTGCCCTCCACACCCTGGGAGGTCACCCAGTCTCACCTGAGAACACTGTGACCCTGCCCCACCTTTCTTCTGGCCACAGTCAGCGCTGCGCTGACGCTCCACAGGCTTACCTGATTTTCCTTCCCACCACTGCTGTGCGCTCCCAGGGCTGGGAAAGACCCATATGTGCACCCCGTCAACGCCTCAGATGGATCCAGATGCTAGAAGCGTTGTGTGACTGGGCTTTTGTGGGATGTGGGGGAGGAAGGGTGGTGAGCTGTGGGGAGGACGGCGTGTGCCTTCGGGGCGGGACGCTTCCTCCCCACTCCCCCGACCACGTTCCGTTGTGCCTTCTCTTTCTGTGGCTTTCTAATGAAAGGCCTTCCCATCTCAACTTTTATAAAAATATTAACCCATCCTTCTAGTACTTACAGGGTTTTAACTCTTACGCCAGGTTTCAAAAATGACTTAGCAGCTATTAAGTGCTGTATTAGTTTCTTCTCGTTGAGGTCATGGACTACCTCCTACATTGTGGCTCAAATAACACGTACAGTATCGTGCAGCGCTGGAAGCCAGAGTCCTGCACAGGTCTGCCTGGACCAAAAGTCAGGCCAGCACCGTCTGTGCTGCTTCCTGAGGCCCCAGGCCGAAGTCTTTTCCTCATGGTTGTGAAATGCAGCTCCGTGCATTCCTAGGCCTGCAACTGTGATGGCTCTTGCTGGCTGTAAGCAAAGATTCACTCCCAGCTTCCAGAGGCGGCTGACCCTCAGCTCCCGGTCCCTTCCTCCAACTGCACAGTGGGCATGGGGGCCAAGCCTCATGGCACATCCTCTTCATCCTCTGTCCCTTCTTCTTCTGCTGCCGAGAACTCACCTGATGACGTTGGTTCCACCTGGATGGTCCCGGATGCTCTCCCCTCTCAAAGTCAGCTGATTGGCAACCTTAATGCCCCTTTTCCATGTAACACGGTGTGTTCACGGGTTTCGGGATTAGGATGTGGACATCCAAGGGGGCCACCATTGTGCCGGTCACAGCTTTGCCACTTGCTATTTCAGGCACTGGGGCTGTAGACGTGACAAAGGTGGGCTGAATCTAATCACTTGCCCTAGCAGAGTTTGAGTGCAGTGGAGACTACGGAAGGGTGAGAAGCTGCTACTCCTGGCCTTGGGAGGTGGGGTCAAAGCTCCCTTCCCTGGATCTGAGGTCCCCACAGAATATGGCAGAAGTGTCACAGGGACACCAACCATATAAGAAGTCGGCCGTGACCTGAGTAAGTGCCAGCAGTATTGCAGAGGCCACGGAGAGGGGCCACGGAAAGGGGCCACGGGCTCTGGCCACGGCGCTGGCTGAGCTGCCAACTGGGCCATCACCAACTTCCCAGTGTTTTGAAATGACTTTTGTGTCTTTTCTCTTATTTAGGTGAACCCCCCCAGGAACAGTCATTTCTTCTTGTTTCACCATCTTTATTACCTTAGACAAAGGTCAGCTGGTGTTTATGTCATTGCTGAGTTTAACCACAGACAGGTTCTAGGCGAGTGGATCTCTGACTTCTTTAAAGTGAACCCCATATCCCTGGGTCAACATATCCATGGGGAAGGGACAAGACACCCAGATTCCTCATCTCAGATTCCTGATTAAAGTGGTTTTGTAAACAACTGAGTTTCGGAGTGCTGGTTTATTGTGCAGCACTAGATAATTTAAAAACTAGTATTTACCAAACTAATATTTATCAGCATTTTGGTATGTGGCAGTGAGCTAAGGATGAATTTTTTTTTTTGTAAAAAGTTAATTTTCTTAGCCCAACTCAGTGCATAGAAAATTCTTTCCCTTCTGCTTTAAAGATCATATATAAACTTATTATGTTTATAGGTGTGTTTTCTGACACATTTGTGTTCATGTATTGTATACTAGGATTATACCATATATTATATATGCTAGGATTATGCAGCACATAATAATATACAGTATTATATAGAATGTATGTGTAGGAAAGGGCCCCTCCTTCTCTGCAGAGACGTGCCGACTTCCCCGTGTGCAACCACACCGCTGCTCTGCTTCTGCCCACGCGAGCCCAGCACTTCTCTCGCTGAACGGTAACGATCCTTTTATGTCATTTCTTCCAGGACCCCTCAAGGCCAGCAATTATGTCTCATTTGTTTTGCCCTCTCCGGGCCCAGCAGGAAGGTTTCTTTATAGCAGGTGTTCGGCTGTTGAGCTGAAGCACAGTGAATATTGTTTAGTCCTGGGGATCTCACACTACTGGATATTTTTGAGCGAATAAAACAGAAAACGTGGGGAAAGGAAATAAGTTGTGTTTTTTTTTTTGTCAGAGCAAGACTGACTAAAAACAACCACACAAAAACTCTTTTAAAAATCTATAGACTATTAACATGACATCATATAACAGCATTTATTTTAACACTAACACTTAGGAGAGCTCTAATCTGAGAACAGGATCGTTTACAGTGAGCCTCTTCTGACTTATGGAAGGCCCATTCTGACTATCTCCGGGCTGATGTTTTGCGGTGACTGGTCTAGCCAGTGCCTTAGTCGAGGAAATAGAGTCTTGAATTATTCCTAGATTGAAAGTTTCAAAGCAGGTGAAGCCAAAAGGAAGTTGTTGTGGGAATCAGAATGAGGTGAGAGTTAAGGGCTCAAAAGACAGGAATGGAGACGTGAGGCCAGGAAGCAGTGAGGTTCTGGGAGCAGAAGGAGAGATTCCAGGAAAGGTCAGGGCGAGACCTCACGTGTGACGTGTGGGGAACGTGGACTATGCAACCATAGAGAAGCCGAGGTTCTGAGTTCGGGATTTGGGAGCAAAGTGACATGGTGGCGTCCCTGTCTCAAGTCAGAGCTGCAGCCAGTGGCCAGTCCAGCCTCGTGGGCTCCTGAGTCTGGCTCTCTCTGGATGAGGACCCAGATGACCCTGCCTTTTACTGGACTGTTTTCTTCAGGGTCCCGACTTTGGTTGCCTGCAGGGTGCGGTCGTTTTCCTCTGAACCTCACGATCAGTCTGCTTCTCATCCAGTTTCCTTGTGCTTTGCTTAGAGCCCGGGCCAAGGCAAGGCTTGCCGCTGTCGTCTGCACCATCCGTGTGGCTGTCCTGGGCCTCCTCCCGCAGAGTCCTTGGGCTGTGAGGCTCCTGCACTCCTGTCCTGCAGAACGATTCCTTCTGTCTGGATGGCATGCTTGAATCAGCGCCTTTCACTCCCAATCCAGTGATTCTCTGGTCTCTTTTCATTTACTGCCTGTTAGTCACCATTTAATTGCCAAAGCAGAAACACATAGGCCTCCCCAAGTGGGGGACGGTGTCTCCACATAAAAGAGGGTTCTTTCTCCTCTCATGCTCAGTTGAAAGTTGCAGTTAATCCTGTGCTGCTTAACATGGAGAGAAAATCCACAAGACATCCAGCCAAGGTTAAAAAAAAACACGCTGAAAAGTGACTTCCACAAGGCTCTGACACAGCAATGGCTCACGAGAGTGTGTCCTTTGCAGGACTGTTTCACGGGACTGGTGGAAGGAATTCCTGGTAACTGCCTTTACAGGAAGAAGACTCACGTTTGGGCATGGGTGCTGTGCTCAGGGTCACAGGCTGAGTAGGGCGTGTGCCCACCCGGCCCACAGCTGGTCGGCCTGAGAGCAGCTGTTTTCGGCATTGTCGTGCGTTGTGGGTGTTGCTGGTCACTGGCCTCTGGCCCAGCTCCGCAGGTGTGGTCCAGAGGCCACGCAGTCAGTGAGCCGTCGATGCTCTTGTTAGTGGGCTGCCCCTTACGCGCTCATCACATACTCCAGGAAGGGGACCCGCCTGATTTGCAATGGCGTTAGTTAAATGCTAGCGCTACGTCTTTGCGTACGTAAATTATTTTCTGTGTCTGGGCCTCAGGCAAAAGTCGAACTGGAATCTGTCACGAGTTTCCATTAAATATTAGTCATCCGTATCAAAAAGAAAGAGTCTCCTCGCACCATCCTGACAAGAAGAAAAGGATGATTTGACTTAGAAAATCATCATCATAGAATAAACACCCCTACCGTCGGGCTTTTGGCAGTATTTTTGGAATGGTATTGGAAAAAAGGCAAGAAAAAATGAGCATGTGGAGGCATCTCAGATTGCCTGGGGCCGTTTGGTGTCGGGTCTTTAGGACTTAGGACTATGTGGAGGGAGTCATTGCAGAGCTGAGGTTTTTAACTGTATGATACAATAATCTAATCAAAATTTGTCACATGGAAAGGCAGCATGTAACACACTCACAACACCCAGTACGTGGACTGAGCATCTGATGTAGACCTTCAGGAACTTCACTGGGTCACAGAGAAATTAGGAAAGATTTTAGGGTGAAAATGCCTCCCATCAGAAGGCAGAATCCCTGGGGAGAAGGCAGAACAGTGGACACAGTACTGGCTATTTCTGGTGTATCGCACAAGTTTCCTATGGGGCTGGGCATGAGTCCCTCGGATTACTACTCGCCTAATATACCCAGGCAAGTGCCCTGCGTCTCCCAAGCCTTAGCCTCCTCCTGTGAGGACTGACTTTGCATGCTCAGAACTAATATAACCGGTTATTTAAGAAGGTGCTGTCCCGCGGAGGAGCTGTCCAGTCTTATTTCACAAGAGCTCCGGGAGGATGGGGATGACTTCTTTCATCCAGCACAGAAGTGAGCCTGGTTCTCTGTAGAAGCTCAGTGCGCACCTGCCCCAAGATGGCATCCAAGCCACGGGCCGGCTATAGGAAAGCAGGGCTGCTCGTGCAGCTAATTCTGGGTTCTGCAGAGCATGGACTGCTGGGCAGCCGAAAGGGGAAGCTGAGGGGGTGTGGGCAGAGAGGAGGAAGAGCCGTCGGGGCCAGAAGAAGCAACCTGGGAAGAGATTAGGCTCACAAGGTGCATGTTCATTAGACCACTGGGAGGCGAGAGCTGAGGCTCTGCTCCGACAGTCACCGGTGCCGTCTTCACTGCCCGGAACTGTGATCACTTTCAGGGTGTGGCCGTCTTCAGTCCTGGTCACTTTGGTTACCTGAGGGGTGTGGTCATTTTCGGTCCCTGTGACTTTGTTTATCTGAAGGGTGTGGTCGTTTTAGGTCCCTGTGACTTTGGTTGCCTGCAGGATGTGGTCATTTTCGGTCCCCTGAGTTTGGTTGCCTGAGGGGTGTGGTCATTTTCGGTCCCCTGAGTTTGGTTGCCTGAGGGGTGTGGTCATTTTCAGTCCCCATGACTTTGGTTGCCTGCAGGATGTGGTCATTTTCAGTCCCGTGACTTTGGTTGCCTGCAGGGCGTGGCCTTCCTCAGCCCCCGTCACCCATGACTCCCAGTCTCTCAAAGCCAGACTTCTGTGAGGAAATGGTGAAATGCTCAATGCAGCCCTGTCTGAGAACACAGGAGAGTCTGTTTACTCCTTAGCACATTTGACCACAGAAAAATGTCAGATTTAAAAACTGTTCTTTCATCGGTCCACAAAAGGTGGACTCTGCTAGAATTAAATGCACTGGGCAGATGACTCCTGAGGAGCAGGATGGTCTTGCTTGGTGAGGTAAGACTGGTTTTGTCTGCATTACAGGACGGTGCGTGATCAGTCTCATGTGTCCCTGCAGATGCCTGCCCAGCCGTTGATGAAGTTGCCACTGTGTGTTAGGAAATGCAGGAGCAAGTAATGACAGCATCCAGGCCCTGCCCCCAAGATGTCCTCGGGCTCAGGGAAAGGGCGGTGCAGTGGCTGAGAAGCAGGCTGGTGAAGGCAGACCACAGAAACGAGAGGTGTACGCAGGCCTCTCAACCCTGAGGTGTGTGGGGCCAGCTTTTGGGCATATCCTGGCAAAACCTGATCCCCCACAACACATCTACCACTGCTTTTCTGAAGAGGTTTTCTGGGTTAGTACTAATATGTTTCCTTATGATGGTGGGCACTTGCAGAGGGAGAGGCAGGTGGCAGGGCATCACTGCACTTCCTGGAGGCAAATCTGTTTTGAGAGCAGTGGAAGGCAGCCAAATGCCCAGGCAGAGAGAGGGGTCCCCAGTGAAATCCCACATCCAAGCCAAAGATAGTTTAAAGCCTGAAAGCCAAGCTACAAGTTAAATCCTTGGACCAGGCTGAGAACTTGCCTTCCTGTCTGGCTGCTGTCCTCTGATTGGCCCCACCCTTCAGCCTTTTATACATACCCACCCTCTAATTGGTTTCTCTAGGCTGTTGTGCCCACCTTTGAGTGGTGCTTTCATTTGAGACTTTTTTGGATACTCACAAACCAATCAGCACACACTCCCCATTCTGAGTCCATAAAAGACCCCAGACCCAGCCACACCAGGAAATTTTCCTGTCTTAGGTAGCGGGACCAACCCCATGTTCCATCTCTGCTAAAGACAACTTTCAACGCTCAATAAAATTCTTCTCCGCCCTCTTCATCCTTCAACATTCAGCATATTCTCATTCTTCCTGGGTGCCAGGCAACAGCCTGGGAACTGGTGAGTGTGGGTACATGCTGTAGCACAGGTGAGCTGGGCCACACAGTGTGGCTGAGCGAGGCCTGTGTGGGGGTTCCTGGCTTGCAAAGTGACCGAGAAGAAAAATCCGGCATCATTTGGGGGCTCTCCCTGAAGGGTGAGTAAATAAAGACATAAACTCTTCGCCTCTTTCTGAGACCTCTTGTCGTCAGCCTTTTCTCTGAAGGCAGATGAGGCACCAACGTGCTGCTGAGCAGATTAGGAAGGAATGGTGCATTACCAAGGACAGGGTGGACAGGATGGGACAGGATGGGACAGGGTGGGACAGGATGGGACAGGGTGGACAGGATGGGACAGGGTGGGACAGGATGGGACAGGATGGGACAGGGTGGGACAGAATGGGACAGGGTGGGACAGGATGGGACAGGATGGGACAGGGTGGACAGGATGGGACAGGGTGGGACAGGGTGGATAGGATGGGACAGGGTGGACAGGATGGGACAGGATGGGACAGGGTGGACAGGATGGGACAGGATGGGACAGGATGGGACAGGGTGGACAGGGTGGGACAGGATGGGACAGGGTGGGAGAGGATGAGACAGGATGGGACAGGGTGGACAGGATGGGACAGGGTGGGACAGGATGGGACAGGGTGGGACAGGGTGGGACAGGGTGGACAGGATGGGACAGGGTGGACAGGGTGGGACAGGGTGGGACAGGATGGGACAGGGTGGGACAGGATGGGACAGGGTGGGACAGGGTGGACAGGGTGGGACAGGATGGGACAGGGTGGACAGGGTGGGACAGGGTGGGACAGGATGGGACAGGATGGGGCAGGGTGGACAGGGTGGGACAGGGTGGGCAGGGTGGGACAGGGTGGACAGGGTGGGACAGGGTGGGACAGGTTGGGACAGGGTGGGACAGGATGGGACAGGATGGGACAGGGTGGACAGGATGGGACAGGGTGGGACAGGGTGGGACAGGGTGGGACAGGATGGGACAGGGTGGACAGGGTGGGACAGGTTGGGACAGGATGGGACAGGGTGGGACAGGGTGGGACAGGATGGGACAGGGTGGACAGGATGGGACAGGATGGGACAGGGTGGGACAGGGTGGGACAGGATGGGACAGGGTGGACAGGGTGGGACAGGGTGGGACAGGATGGGGCAGGGTGGGACAGGGTGGGACAGGGTGGACAGGATGGGACAGGGTGGACAGGATGGGACTGGATGGGACAGGGTGGACAGGATGGGACAGGATGGGACAGGGTGGACAGGATGGGACAGGGTGGGACAGGATGGGCCAGGATGGGACAGGGTGGGACAGGATGGGACAGGGTGGGACAGGGTGGGACAGGGTGGACAGGATGGGACAGGGTGGACAGGATGGGACAGGGTGGGACAGGGTGGGACAGGATGGGACAGGGTGGACAGGATGGGACAGGATGGGACAGGGTGGGACAGGATGGGACAGGGTGGGACAGGATGGGACAGGGTGGACATGATGGGACAGGGTGGGACAGGATGGGACAGGGTGGGACAGGATGGGACAGGGTGGGACAGGGTGGACAGGATGGGACAGGGTGGACAGGATGGGACAGGGTGGGACAGGGTGGGACAGGGTGGGACAGTATGGGACAGGGTGGACAGGATGGGACAGGGTGGGACAGGATGGGACAGGGTGGGACAGGATGGGACAGGGTGGGACAGGATGGGACAGGGTGGACAGGATGGGACAGGGTGGGACAGGGTGGGACAGGATGGGACCCTGACACCTCACTCTCTCGTTGGGTGACAGGAGTAGCTTTGTTTCCCTCCACGGAGGTCTAGCTGTCACGTGGGATTGGAATAAGGTCCTGGGGCCATCAAAGGCATCTGGCTGAGGCCATTCCTGGTGTTGCCGGAAGACCCCTAGATGAGCTCTGTCCCTGACTGCCCATTGCGGTGTCAGCCAGGACCCCCAGACTCTTCTATGGTGTTTTCCTTCCTTCTTTCATGGTGTGAAATAGATCCTATCGCTTCATTTATAACGTTAAAGGTACTGCAGTTATTACCAGGCAGAATGAGCATTTGGCCCAGTCGTCAGATATGCCATTCAGAACAATGCGATTCAGAGCAATGCGATTTCTTTCTGTTCTTAGTGGCACATTCTCTGCCCCATCCCATGGCTGCAGGCACGCATGATGGGATGCACAGGTATACAGCGGCTCCCCGGCCCCCTCCCTTCCTGGCTGGGGCATGTGGTTGTGTCCACCGCATGCACTTTCTGTGTCCGATGGCCACGCCAGGTGGGAGGGAGCCACAGCTGCAGCCCAGGCACCAGGGTAATCTTGGGGGCCGGGTCCTGTGGGGCCAACTCACCAGCATTGCTCACCCACTGCTCCCTCCCACCATGTGCCCACAGAGCCTTTCCTCCCCTGGCCGAGGGGTCCAGCCCAGTCTGAACCAGAAGGAGGATACAACGACTTAGTTTTTGCCCTGTTGAAGGAACCCATTTGCATAGAGCAAGGGGCTTTTCCTCCAGGCATCCTCCCCGTCCTGCACTTAAGCTGTTTTTTTTTTTCTCCACCATGTCAGGCGTTAACACAACCCTGTGATTCAGGGCCCTTTCCTATGTGAGAGGTGATTTTCCTTTTGAAAGGTGTTCTGCTGGGCCAGGTCCCCAATTCATGGGACTCCCTTTTCTCTCCCTTGTTTGAGGAGGACCCAGCTCCACAGCTTCAGCTTTATCTTTGACTTGTGGTAAGGCAGCAGTGGAGGAGCCACCCTACCGACCGCTGGCTGCAGTCTGGGGAGCCTACCTGGGACTTCATGAGTCCAGGAACCCTCCCAAGACACGTTTTTGGCCCATCAATTCCAAGCTTCTGGTTGAAGCCCAAGTAAGGAAAACTGGATCTTAGGGATCCCGAGGCAGATGACAGCAAAAGCCCAGGGCACAGCACAGGTGAGCATGACTGATTCCTGCCCATTAGGACCCCATTTCATGGACACAGGTCATACTAGTATCCATGGCATATATGAGATCTGGGGAACTCAAAGGTTACCAACAGTGAGGGGACAGGCAGTGTGTGGATGAGTGCAGATAATTCCCACCCCCAAGGCCCCCTGCAAACATGGGTGAAAGCTGCATTGGCACCCATGGGCAGCACCTGCCAAGGTGGCTGGGACTTGTGGATATAAGAATGGAAGAAGGAAGGGGAATGCCTCTGCTTTCTCTCCCTCATGTGCCCTGGGCATTCCCTGGGAAGTAAAAGGAACTTGGGACTCCTTGTTCCCCTCTTTCTGGATGGGTCTCTAATCATCTTCAGTCTTTACTTCTCTCAAATACCTCCTGAATCACTGGGATTCCTTTGGAAAAAAAGCCTTCCTTTTCTTTTTTCCTCCTCTGCTGTGTCCTCTTTTTGTGGATGGGTGATTGTGTCCCCACACCACAGGATACTCCCCTTGGATGCATCCACAAACCTGAAACTGCTTGGCTTAAAATTGAGCTTGGGGGAAGGGAACCCAGAAGTCTGACATGCCAGCAAAAGGGTAAACATTTTTTTAACAGTCAGACTTCTGGCCTCTCTCTTACTGGGCAAACCAGTAAAATGAATGATAAGGTCACTGTTTAAATACTCTGTAAAGTTTTGATTAATGGAAAAAAGGATTTGTCTTAAGCTGTAGCCAATCTGGTGTGCTTTGTGTGTTTTTCTGTATGGTTCTGTCATAAAGAGGGGTATCTTAGGGTAGAATGGGGGCCTAGGACCATATAATCCTGCTGTTCAGGCCAGCCCAGCAAACTGGTCAGTAACAAACCTTGCTCTAGTTCTCCATCTTGTCTTACATCCTTGGGAGCTTAACCTTGTAACCACATGGCAGTACTTTCTTTTGGTCTCTTCCATTTCACAATGGTGGCCCAGGTTCAATGCTGGCTTAGGGAATGAATACTTTCTGGTTAATATATGTGTGACTTTTACCATTTGCTGATTCTCTTCCCCTCCATGAATAACTTCTAGCTTCCTTTCTTAAATATTCCTTTCTCTGAGCTACCTTTAAAGATGTTAGATTTTTAAAAAAACTACTTACTGCTTTTTGAAAATACTTCATACACTTGCAGTTAAGTCATAATTTTAGTTGATGCTTATTGGTTTCACCTGCAAGATTACTTTTGGTAAAGTTCAAAAGCCAGAAATATTGACTGCTTGGCAAAACTAAAGTTGGGTAACAGGAGATTTAAAGAATTTTCTTAAAGAGTGCTGAGCTTGATTAGAAGTAGATATCCAAGCTATAGGTATATTTTAAAGGCTTTTATTTTTTCTTCTCTTCTTGGATCTTGTTTTTCTGGAAAAAGTTTTTTTTTTTTCTTTTCTGTCAACCGAATTGTTTTTCTCCATTTTGTCTTGCCACTCTTGGTGCACACAAGAGAGGCCCTAAGATAACTTCTGAGAACGTGGGACTCCTTGGGAAAAACAGAAGGTACCAAGGACCTCATTTTGGGAAAAAAACCCTCTGTTTTCCTCATGGAACCCCAGTAATTAAAATAAGATAGATCCCTTTTAAAATCCATTTTTGTCCTCCAGGTTTGCTTGTTTATTAGGCCCCAGGAACTGCGTGCTTTCCTAGCCCTGCTTCTTGAAGGGGTCCACTCTGAGGGCAGTAAACCAGTCAAGAGATTGGCCAATGAAAAACATCTCACAACTACTGAATCTTCTTCTGTCTCTCTGTGTAATCATACATGTGTTGTGTGTGATGGTTATATAAAAAAGAGCTTTAATTAATTGGCTGTAAAAATAAGCATTATGTCAAATATTTTTTGAAGGAAAAATAAAAGCTGTAATGCCTTTTAGTTCATGTGGCTTCAATAATTGAGAAATAAGTTTTAAATATACTTGGTAAAATATAAGGATCTTCAAAGTATAAATATGTGATCTAAATTATATGGATCAGACACTAGATTTGCTAAATGTTTTAAGTTTACAAACTGCTTCTTTGGCCTTTGAGAACTGTTCAACTTGTCTGCTTTACAATTTAATACAGCCTAGGGACATATGGAGTGAACCACACAGTAATTATGCTGGAAAGAATCAGACCTTATCTGCACCTAAGTAAAATAATAATTAAATAAGCACATAATTAAGATAACGTATCAGGTTTTACATTAAAATTAAAAATTTCTCAGAGTTGCCATTATAACATGTAATTGAGACTACTAAAATAGATTTACATACAAAGTGTGTAAGGAAAGCAAAATATGTTTTTAGTAAAAGAAAATAAGAAGGCATGTGAATGTAAATGTTTGCCCAGTTTAGAGGGACAAAGCTTTGTTTAGAAAAGATAAAGCTAAAGGATTAAATGAGTGGTGGAAGGTTTTTAAAAATAATCTTGTAAAAGAAACTCTGTGTGGGACCATATTAACAAAAATTTGTAAAGAATTATGAAAAGTTTACAAGAATCTCACCTCATAGTCAACCTGGTTAAGATTGAATAAATTTATCTGTAAGGTTTTGTTAAAAATTTGGGGTTGACATTAAGTAAACCAATGCAAGGGTATAAGTTGGCTTTCTCTCCCATTAACAGAATTTTCATATAACAGTAAAGGATAATGAAAGATTATTGTTTGCCTTGTGAATATGCTGCTGAACAAAAGAAGGAGAAGATAAGAGACAGTGTTTTCTTTTAAACTAAGTCTTCCCTCTTAATAAGTAAAAGTGTTTGCCTTGTTTTAAAAGTTTTGAGTCATCATTTTGTCTAACAAATAAATAAATATTTTAAATCTTTAAAGTATTTGACAGTCTTCCCAAAATCAAACTTCAGTTTCAAGGTTGTCTTTTCAAACTACTGGATACTAGAGAGAACCCCAGGAGTATCCAAAAGAAATGTAACCATAATTATTTTATGTGTTTAGTCACATGGGATTGCCAAAATAATGTTTAATCTTCTTCAGGTTATATTTTAGTGAATAATATTAATATGTGCTCCAAAATTGTATGGGATTTCTAAAATTCTCATTTCTGCATATATGCTATGAATTATAATTAAGGTTATTATGTTAAAGTTACTGTAAACCACAGAAATAACCAAATTTCTTTGCCAATCATGTTTTTGATTATAACTACCCTGAAGACATTTTGTCATTCACAAACAATTGTTGTCTTGCTTTGATCCTTTTCAAAAGATGGTTTGTTTTGTTTTGTTTTTCTGAGATAAAGTCTCACTCTATCATCCAGGCTAGAGTTCAATGCCATGATCTCAGCTCACTGTAACCTCCACCTCCTGGGTTCAAGCAACTCTCCTGCTTCAGCCTTCTGAGTAGCTGGCATTACAGGTGCACACAACTACACCTGGCTAAATCTTGTATTTTTAGTAGTGACAGGGTTTCACCATGTTGATCAGGCTGGTCTCAAACTCCTGATCTCGTGATCCACCCACCTCAACCTCCCAAAGTGCTAGAATTAAGGCATAAGCCACTGCATCTGGCCCAAAAGATGGTTTTTAATCAGTTATGGGACTTTGACAGGTGCTGTTAAATACAGGTTTCTGATAACTTTGGAGATTGTGACATTGGAATAGAGGAAAACATACAGAACTCATAAAGAGCTGAAATGTTCGTGAATATCCAGAACAAGATTTAATGGAATGGACTGAACTAACAGAAAACTGAAGTAATCTTTCTAACGTTTTCTTTAAAACATGACTGGTCCTTGTTTTGTTTTTCAGAATCAAGGAAACTTTTGGTTTGAGATTTTCACAGCCTTTAATAGTTAAGTAAGTTATACTCCTATGAACAAAATTTGATACATATTTGTTCCTCTCTGCCTGGTTTCTCTAGAATTTGGAAACTATTTGTGAGTAATCTTAACTTACGGCAATATAGTTGTTTTACATCCATGCAATAATGATCCATTTTCTTTTGCAACAGGATGCAATTGTAGAACCTTGTTGGTTGTTTTAACAAGACTTTGACTGGAAGGTTGTGCTTCCCTTTAATGAATGAGCTTGATTTGCAGAGACAGTAAAAGCCCCTTGAGAAAACTGGCCTCATACCATGCCAACACTGTCCTGTACAGGGTTCCTAGTCTGTGGTGAGTAAAGAATGTTACTTTCTAACAGGCCCAGGAGCCCATGTTATCTTGAAACCTTGAGAGAGGAATTTACCCAACTCATAGGTATTTGAGGGTAAAAACTCATGGCTGGGCTCAGCTTTAAAAAGTCCTATATGAGATTCTTTATGGAACAGACTTCCATCAAAGCTGATTTTAAAAGCCTATGTGAAAAGTAATTATTCTTGCTGCACTTTATGCAAATAATCAGGCCATGTGTAAGACTAACGTTTATTTTGCAAACAACTCAGTCCTATCATGATTTGCTTTTATAAAAATGAGGACTAAAGAGAGAAAAATTATGTTTCAAAACTTATCATACATTAGTCATTAAATTCTAATATCATCAGTTGTTTTTAATTTTTTGCCTACATTTTAGACTAACCCTACTTATTCCTGTCAAGCAACCAGTGATCTCTGGTTGCAGCTCAGAAGAAATAGAAGGGGTGGATCAATATTCTAGTTCTAATTATCGTGCAAATCCTGCTAGGTGATGGGAGTAAATAGGGTGCCTATAACACAGAGGTTTCCTCTTTTGGGAAAATAAGACCAAGGAAGCTGTCCAAAGCCAAGCCCTATGCACCTACATCTTTTTTTTTTTTTTTTTTTTTTTGATAAAGAGTTTTGCTTTTGTTACCCAGGCTGGAGTGCAATGGCATGATCTCAGCTCACTGCGACCTCTGCCTCCTGGGTTCAGGCAATTCTCCTCCCTCAGCCTCCTGAGGAGCTGGGATTACAGGCACGCACCACCATGCCAAGCTAACTTTTTGTATTTTTAGTAGAGACGGGGTTTCACCATGTTGACCAGGATGGTCTCGATCTCTTGACCTCGTGATCCACCCATCTCGGCCCCCCAAAGTGCTGGGATTACAGGCTTGAGCCACCGCACCCAGCCTGCACCTACATCTTAGCAGGCTTAACTATAGCCACCAGATAACTTGCCCAGTTATCTGGGCAAGCCGGCAGCTTTGGGATTTCTGAGCTGTCCTTTCCCCTTGTTTCATTTTGATTCATGTCCTCTAGTAACACAGTTTGTCTCTTTTCACCTTCAGACCATCAAACTCCAAATGGTCATGTCACAGGAGACTCGGACAATGGCTCCTTCTGCCAGGGACCCTTAGAGAGGCCTCTGAGGAAGCCCCAACTGCTGTTTCGCAAAACAGCACCCCTGTCAGCAGGAAGCAGTTAAGATGAGTCTTTGTCCTTTTCCTTATTCTTATACTAAGGGCACTTGCATGTGCTTGTTTAGAAGGTGGACATGGGAGCAGCAGGAGGCAGCCAAATGTCCAGGCAGATGTCGGGGGGTCCCCAGTGAAACCCCACCTCTGAGCCAAAGGCAGTTTAAGGCTGAAATCCAAGCTACAGGTTAAATCTCTGGACCATATTGAGAACTTACCTTCCCTTTCGGCAGACTTTCCTCTGATTTGTGCCCACCCTTCACCTATTTTACATTTACCTACCCTTTCCTACTTGGTTTTTCTACACCGTGTGCCCAACTTTAAGTGGTGTCTTCTTTTAACCTTTTTGCCTACTCACAAACCAATCAGCACACGCTCCCACTCTGAGTCTATAAAAGGCCCTGGACCCAGCCGCATGGAGGAACTTTCCCACCTTGGGTAGGAAGGCCAACCTCATGCTCCCTCTCTACTGAAAGCCATTTTCAACACTCAATAAAATTCTTTTCTGTCCTCCTCATCCTTCAATGTCCAGCATATCCTCATTCTTCTTTGGCATGGTACAAGAGCTCAGGAACCACTGAACCTGGTACAAGCTATAACACAGGCCAGATGGGGCATGCCAGCATGGCCGAGTGGGGCCCAGGTCGAGCATTGCTGGCTGGGAGCCTGGCCTGCAACATGACTGAGAAGAAAAATCCTGCATTGGTTTTACATAAGAGAAGGTGAACATCTGATGAGAAAGGGGGTTGAAAGGAAGAATCACCCATCCAGGCATCTCTGGGTATGTGGGGGAGTGACTGGCCTCACCTTGATTTTATTCTGCACCAGGGCAGGTGGCTTTGTAATCGACATGACCAGTGTGCAACTGAAGAGACTTTAGTTTTAGGAGCTGGGCTTGGATCTCAGTTCTAATGTTTCAATTGTCCTGTCCTTGTTCATGGGAGGCCAGCAGAGAATTTACTTAGGGATGATCTGTGGGGGCAGCTCTTCCAGATGCCTGAGGCCTTTCCCATTCTCTTTGGGTCTGGCTGATACACGATGTCAGTGACAGTTATGCATTTGGGATTTTCTCTTTTGCATGAGAAGTTTTAGCGGTCCTGAAATTTTTCGTTTCCTTTACAAGCCTTCCCGCAAATAAGCACAAGAGGCCCTGGAGTGCAGGGTTTCTGGCGGTCTGAGCAGTTGGGCCGCTGAAGCTGAGGACGATGTGAGAAATCCTGTCCTGAGGGAAGGAAGAGCAGATGTGGAGAGAAAGGAAGCTCAGACATGCCACAGCTGAAGGTTAGTCCCCCAGGTTGGTTACGATCGGAAGGGAGGAAAAGCTGCTCCCACATGGCTCTGGCTGGGGCTCCTGAGACTCTGCAGGTGGGGCCGTCTGTCTGCCCCAGGTGAGAGCTACTAAGAAGCAGGCTCCACAGTGGTTTTCAGGTGCAGCCTTGCCCAGCGTCCCCACGTTGTTTCCTGCGTGGCCTCGGCACTCTGTGATGACCTCCCCTCACCACACACTGTGGTCTCTGCAGGCCTCCTGCTGCTGATCCGAGGCTTCCGAGGAACACGCTGAGACTCTCGAGTCGTGCCGTGACACAGGGGAGACAGCACCTGCTCTCTCTCCATTTCTGCTCACGTTCAGGGCTCGGACCCCCAGGAAGCCTCACTTATACATCCTGGAATCCAGACGGCTGTGAACAAAGCTGCTGTGGTTCCAGGCTGCAAAACTGGCCCATGGCCCACCTGGAAAACCGGATTGAACCTGCCTCAGCTGCCCTCACCACAGGCACCGCTCCCCTCACACAGTTTGATGTCTGATCATTCAGTACAGGCTGAGCCTCAAAGCTAAAACGGAAAATGCATTTTATGAGCAGATAACACTTTTTTGGAACAGCTACTTCAAACATTTTGGATACAGATTCACAGAGAGGACCATTTTTAGATGAATTATTTCTTCTATTTACCATACTAATTTCTTGGAAGAAAGAAAAACAATATTTTTAAAAGGGAAAAGATTTTTTAAAGAGTGACTCTAAATTTCCACTCAAGAGTAAACAATGTCAGTCTCTCACTCAAGGTGGTGGCTGCTACAGGAGGATCTTCCTGACCTTCTTCTCTGGGAATTCCCATAGGAATCACAGGAATGGTCCCCGGCAGACACTACCCAGCCTGCACCTTCTGTGGGCCACAGCTGATGGCATGAGGAGGCGTGACATCTGCCTGAGGTAAGCGGTCAGGTTATTCCCCTTGAGAACTGGGAGCAGAGACCGAGGACTGAGAAACTGTCATGGGAGCAGGCAGGGAACCGGCTGCAGGGTGCCACAGGGACAAGAGTAGGGAACAGCAGCAGCAAAGCACAGAGTGTGCAGAGGCAAAGACAATGTAGGCCCAAGGTGGGCTCCTCATTTAATGAGTGGCATCACTTGCCCTTACATCCTTAGAATAAATGCCCCATTTTTTAAATGCCAGTATAAGTGGGTTGCTGACATCAAAAACTGAAATCAGTGACTCAGGCAGGTCTGATCACTGAGGTTTGTTATGCTGGCATTAGGGCGCATCTGGGGCAGGAGCCACACAAACATCCGTGTGTTTTTGGGAGGTCTTCGGGGGGTTAGTGCCGATCCATTTCCTAATGACAAGGGGACTGTAGGGAGGGAGGCAGGTAGGTGGTGAGGCTGAAGGGCTGCATTCCTGTGAGACCTCGGTTTGTGCCCAGCAAATCTACATTTTACATAAGAGAAGGTGAGTGACTTCAAGGAAGGAGAACTAAAGGAAGACGTCTGTGGGTAGGTGGGCGTGTGACTAATCTCACCTTGACTTTGCTCTGCGCCTGAGTAGGTGGGCTTGTAATCCACATGGCCGGAGTGGGATTGAACAGACTTTACTTTCAGGAGCTGGACTGAAATTGCCATCCTGAAGTCACAAGGGACCTATCCTTGTTCATGGGGGGCCAGCAGAGCATTTACTCAGCGATGACCTGTGAGGACCGTGACTTGGAGAGAGCTGAGGCCTTTTCGAGAATAAATGCCCCATTTTTCGGGAGGATTTGTTAATTCCCTGAGTTACAGAACTAATTAAGAGCAGATTCTGAGACTGAGACTCAGTTTTCCTGACTTCCAGCCCAAGCGCCCTTCAGTCTTTACCCTCCTCAGTCGGAATCTGCGTCCTGCCCCGTCCTGGCTTCTCGGTGCGGCGTCTCCCCACCTGCGCCGTTGCCTGGAGTCTGACCCAAGCTGTTCGATGCCGTTAGGACGGCAGCCATCAGTACCTTTCCTGGGGTAGAAGTCAGTCAATCTTCCGCAAGTTCTTCTCCAAGTCAGCCATAGGCAATTTATTTCTTCTGGATGGTAGGAACTTATTAAACTGGCCTATTCTTTGGGTCCTTCCCTTCTCCTCTCTGATTTATAGACAGACACACACGATGTTACATCTAACCATGACTCAAAGCTGGACATGGCTGTTAGCAACCCGAGTCCCCAAATTTGTTCAATCAGAAGAAGTTGCTCAATCTTTACTACTTATTTATTGTTCATTTGCTTGTTTTTGTTTGGCAACCGTTGTGCTTGTTGACAGTTGAGAAAGTACTAAATTTGGGCTTGAAGTATTTGTTCAAATATGCCATGCTATTTCAAATGCTTCCGACATCCAGAACACTGGGAGAATTTCCACAAATGATGGAGCCAAATGAGTAGGCTGATGTGAGAAAAACACTTGGTAGTCGACTCAGACTTTGCTGCCCCAAACGCAGGAATTTACCGACCTGAAAGAAGTGGGGGACCCTCCAGGGGATGCACTGGCATCCAGGCACATGTTGGGGCTGCTTCTGAGAGTCTCCTGTCATCCATTCAGAGACAGCTACGCCAGGAAGATCAAACCAGATGTGCATGAGAGTGTGTGTGCATGTGCACGCTGTGTGTGGGTGCATGTGTGAATGTTAGAGTGTGTGCGTGCATGTGCATGCTGTGTGTGTGAGTGCATGTGTGCATGTGCAGACCATATGTGTGCATATGTGAATGTTTGTGTGCTTGCCATGTGTAAGTGCATGTTGTGTGCGTTTGTGCGTGAGAACATTTCGTGTGTGAGTACATTTCATGTGTGAGTGCATGTGTGCATGTGTATGCCATGTGTGTATATGACAGTGCATGTGCATGCCATGTGTAAATGTGTGTACATGTGTATGTGAGTGTGTGCCTGTGCATGCTGTGTGTGTGTGCGTGTTCATGTTGCCTGAGACTGTGCGCGCATGTCATGTGTATGCATGTGTGTGTGCATGTTGTTTATGAGTGTGTGTGTGTGCCATGAGTGTGTGCGTGTCCATGTTATGTATGTAACTGTGTGCTGTGCATGCCGTGTGTGTGAGTGTGGGTGTGCCTGTTGTGCATGTGAGAGTGCATGTGAGATTGCATGTGCATGCCGTGTGTGAGTGCATGTGTGCATGTGTATGCCGTGTGTGTGCATGTTGTGTATGTGTTTAGTAATGTTAAGTTGTTAAGAAATGCTAAGTGTGTAAATATTGAAAAATGCCGAGTGTATGGTGAAATCTCTTGTTTGCTAGGAAGAGCGATGGCAACAAAAACCTAGGTGCGTCCCCACCACCCAAGCAGAAAACTGCCTGGGGCATTCTAAAGAGGCAGGACAATGTGTAAATGTCGTACACTGCTTAAAACAATTCTTTAGTGTGGGACATCTGCCCCTGCCCCTGTGGCTCCCTCCTGGAGAATACTTTTCAGTTTGTCTGTGGTCAGTGGTAAGCAGGCACCTGCTGCCTACCTGGTATATTTTTGTTATGAGAAAATACCGAACATCTGCTTGTTAGTGATAATCACCTGTTCAGAGAGAATAAATGCGTGGGTCAGAGTCTGCTCGGGGCCTCAGCCAGGAGTGCTGCCAGCCCCTGAGGCTCTCGGCTCGGAAGGCTGCTGCCCGCTGCATAGACCCACTTCGCTGCTCTATCTGGGTGTCTGCCTTTCAGTTCCTTCAGCACCGCCTGGGTGGGGGTCTCTAGAGCTGAGCTGGTTCTTGGTATGTGAGAGTGTGTGCATGTGCATGTCATGTGTGAGGGTGTATGTGCATGTCACATGCGTGAGTATGTATGTTAGAGCATGTGCATGCCATGTGTGTGAATGTGTGTGTGTTTGCCTGCCCTGTGTGTGTGAGAAAGTGTGTGAAAGTGAGAGCGTGAGTGAGGGTGGGGTGCACTGGGCAGTACTGGGATGAAAACTGACTTACAGATCCATGGGAGGACATGGATGATCTTAAAACCAGGTGAACTGATTTCAGAACTTAATTTATAATAACAGCAGCATCATGCTTTAGAGTAGCAAAGGATTAATTATTCAAAAAATGGTATTTTTGAGAAGTTTGGTTTGAATAGAGTTAGAATATTATCTCTACCACATGCCAAAATAATTTCAAATACACTGAGTTGTATGTAAAATTGAATCGAGAAGACAACTGTAAGTCAAAGGTGACAGGCTGAGACAGACGTCTCACATATCGTTCTATTTTGAAAACGCAGCTAATCTAACATAAAGGCATTTTGTTTGGAAAACGCCGCAAGGATGGTATGCACTGGAGGGATGTGTGGTACTGAAATTCTGGGAGAGGGTGGGCAGTTGGACTCATAGTGGCTGATTTAGTGGATGCAACAGAGTCCAGAGGTGGCAGCAGGAAAAGCCGAGGCCAGCGGGAACAGTGCCACAAAGTCTCCACAAACCTCAGGCCTTGCCAGCATCTGCCTCTAGAACTGGAGACAAACGGTGGAACCAAAAGAGAAATTTGGGGAGGGCTGTTTGCAGGGATCTCTAGGCCCCTTTCTACAGCCCAGGCCTCTGACACACACCCGCCCTCTTCTTAACAGAAGCTTGGGGCACTTGAGGAACACCTGGTCTTCTTAAGGGTGGAGCAGCTGCTCCCACATTGTCCCTTGAGTGCTCATGTACACACTGAGTCTTGCACCACAGATTCTTCCTCTCTCCCGAGGTCTGCCCAGCATCAGCAGGAGGGATCAGGCTTTCTGCTGAGGATCCCCTAGAGAGATGAAGACACAGGCACCCGTGTCCCTGTATGTACCCAAACAGACCCCTGCAGGCACCCATGTCCCAGCACGTGCCTGAACAGACCCCTGCAGATAGTACAAGTGCTGCTCATCTTGGCGTTGTCAATCAGCTCATCTTGGAGCTGTCAATCAGCTCATCTTGGAGTTGTCAATCAGCTCATCTTGGAGTTGTCAATCAGCTCATCTTGGAGTTGTCAGTCAGCTTTTTGGCCCCTGGGTGTTAATCATGACCAGACAGCCAGGACGGAATGAGCACGTAGGAGAATCGGGACAAAACTGAAAGCACAAGTGGAGAGAAACAGCTAGGAAGAGCAGAAGCTGTCCCGGTGGCACAGAAGGAGACCTGCCATGAACAGCCCTGAGAGGTGAGAAGATGCTTCACTCATGAGCTGAGAACAGAAAACCACAGCAAAGGAGCATCAGAAGAAAGAATGGATCAGAGAAAATAATGTATGTATACGGTAGCTGTCTTTTACTGTTAGCATTATACAAAAACTCACTTTGAGAGATTTTTGAAAATCACAAAAAGATGGAATGTAGGAAATACATTAAAATCCTGCAAGATCGGTCCAGAAGTTTTAATATCCAGAATAAAAGGATTCGTAGAAGAAGAAAATCAAAAACATTGAAAAATAAACAATGAATGTATTAGTTTGTTTTCACACTGCTGTGAAGAACTGCCTGAGACTGGGAAATCTATAAAGGAAATGGCTTTAATTGCCTCACGGTTCTGCATGCCAGGGAGACCTCAGGAAACTTACAGTCATGGTGGAAGGGGAAGCAAACACGTCCTTTTTCACATAGCGGCAGGAGAGAGGTGAGTGCAAGGAACACTACCATTTACAAAACCAGCAGGTCATGTGAGAACTCACTCACTGTCAGGAGAACAGCATGGGGGAACCACCCCCAAGACCCGATCACTTCCCTCCCTTGACTTGTAGGGAACACAATTGGACATAAGATTTGGGTGGGGACACAAACCAAAACCACATCAAAGTACAGTCATTCCATAATGTTTCCCAGGCCAGTGAGACATGAGTTGCCAGATCAAAAGAACTCACACGTGAAGGGAAACAACAGCATGGTGTGCACCGTGGCGTTCAGAACTCTTGGGAGCAACAGGAAGATGCCTGGAGCTGTCCAGGCTAAAGACTGGGACACAGGGAGGCTTTGTGTTTCTCAAAAGAAACAATGGACATGGGACAACACGGAGAGTCGCCTTTGTGGTTCTGAAGGAAATGAACTTCTAACATGAAATTCTACTCCTGAGAAAACTGTCAATCAAGTGCCAGGAGAGAATAAAGATGTCTTTCGATATGCAAGCTCTTACAGGCTTTACTGCCCAGGCACCGTTTCTCAGGAAGCCAGTGGACAATGCACCCCAACAAAATGGAAGCTGAAACAGAACACACAGAGACCAGGGAGCTGAAGTCGGGTGTGCTGGGCGGGGAGGGTGAGGAGAACCCTCTCACGTGCAGCTCCTGCCCTGGCATCAGACCTGCAGGTCTCCCTGCCCAGGGATGAGGAGGCTGCGGCCACCTCTGACGGGCATGCCACTCCCTGGATTGGCATGGAGGACACTGGCACACCCCAAAAGGGCTCTGCCTTGACCTCCTGCTGAGGAAGGACCTAGACCTTGAGTGGGGGGAAGCTCCGCCCATTTTCTCTTCCCACTCTCCGACAGCAGCCTCCACATGCTCCCCCGCTGCGAGGCCCTGGCCCCGAAGGCCCCAGTCTGTCTCAGAAAGCCAAGGCCATCACAGCCCAGAGACCCTGTCTCTCCCAGAGCCTTCCTGGGGGAGAGGTTCTGTGGTCCCAGCCACATACAGCTGCTGTGTGCATGAGCACATGTATGCAACTTAGGTACACATGTAAACCTTAGGCTATGTATGCATATTTTAGGATCCATACACACCTCTTTCCGTATTGCATACTAACACGTAGGTGCATACATATGTGCACACTACTCAGTTCATAAAGAAGAGTGATGATCAAGACAGGTGAGCAGACAGCCATGCTCTCTGGGGATGAGGTAGAAAGTTTGATTTCAGAAAGACTTTTCCTTTCAATTTGAGTAATTTCAAATCTATGAGTAATTATAAAATCATATTTGAAAGTCCTCCTTGAAACATTAGAACCTTGCAAATGAATCCAATGACAGATCAGGATTGGGCCTGCTGTTCTCGAGTTCATCTGCGAAGCATGTTGATATGGAGTGAACGTTTGTATCCCTTCCTCCTCACGGTCTGATGCTGAGGCCCTGAACCCTCTGGTGTTGCTGTTGGGACGTGGGGTCTGGTGAGCTGACGATGGGATCAGTGGCTACATGAAAGGACACACTGGAGCTTCCTCTCTCCAATAAGTGAGGACACAGGGAGGAGGTGCCATCTGCAGACAAGAAAGAGAGGCCATTGCCAGAGACAAACTGGCCAACACCTTAACCGTGGACTTCCAGCCTCCAGAACTGTGAGAAGCAAATGTCTGCCGTTAAAGTCAGCGAGTCTGGGGTATCTTCTTAGAGCAGTTGGAGCTGAATCAAACGAGTACACACACACACATGTACACACATACCACACACATACACACATGTACACATGCATGTACACGCACCACACATACACACATACACACATACATGCACACATGTACACATACGCGTACACACATGCACGCACATACACATGTACACACATACATGTACATGCATACACACATGCACACATGCACACACACGTACACATACACGTACACACACGTATGCACATACACATGTACACACATGTACATGTACACACATACACAAATCACACATATATACACATACACACATGTACACACATACACACATATATTTGGGCATTATGTTTTCGATAAATAAAATGACTTTACTTCAGGCTGATTTCTTTGTTATAAGTTGAGTGTCCTCACACTTTAAAATACAGGTTTATTTCCCAGAAAGGAGCAGCCTTTGATGTGAATGTGTTGGCAGCTGACAATCTTCTGCACGGGGGTGAAAATTCTGTATTTTGGTTAATACTGGTGGTACTTCTTTAATAGCTATTTCTAGATATAACTGTTCATCCTCATTCTAACCATAAGTATATAATGAACTAGATGGAAAAATTAGAGAGTTTTGACTTTTTTTAAATTTTACCTTAAGTTCTGGGACATGTGCAGAACATGCAGGTTTGTTACATGGGTACACATGTGCCATGGTGCTTTGCTGCACCCATCACCCATCATCTAGGTTTTAAGCCCCTCATGCATTACGTATTTGTTCTAATGTTCTCTCTCCCCACCCACCACACGCCGACAATGTTGTCTCTGGAGTTAATTGCAAAAGAAAATGTGACTGAACAGGAAAAAGATGGACGAGGCGCGATGTGAAATTCTCAGAATCTGTGGAATCCTGGTCACTGCAGGGCCTGGACCAGCACTCAGGGTTGCCCGTGGCTCATTCTGATTTCTCTTTAGTTGAGACGGCTCAGCAGCAATGTTACTGGATTCAGCAAACATGTCTAATTAAACGCAAATCATCTGAAAAAAATAGTTTTAGTAGTATTGCCAGGCAGTTTTCTGCTTTTTTTCAAAGCATGGAAATCTTAAGGAAAATTTGATCATGTGCGTGGTTAACTTAAATCTGAAGCACGGATGATGATTTTCAACACTATGTCGTGAGTAAGTGGCTGTTAGCCGAAAGACAGTGGTCGTGCCGCTCCCGCCCACGCTGCCCTGTGAATCTGCGCACCTGAAATTCTCGTCTTCATTGTCTACAAGGCCCTGGCAGGAGCCTCACCGGAGACCCATTTCCAGCGTGGAGCTCCCCTCATTGTGTGCAATTTCTCCACCTGGGCGGGAGGCCTCAGGGGGTGGGCCTGTGACTGTGGTCGTGGGACGCCCCCACCAGCTGGCTCACGCGGGCCAGGCTCTGGTCCCGGGGCCTCCTTCTCAGCCCCTCCGTGTCATCTGGGGAAGGTCCTGAGCTTTGTGGCCCCTTTTCTTTGTTAAAACAGTGCAGATGGAGGCTCCAGGTTCCTCTCACTCCCCTCGGGCCAGGCTGGCCTGGGGCCTGACTTTTCTCTTCCTTCAGAGAGCGTCTCTGGCAGAAAGATTTTCCTGTGAATGTCTGCTCAGTTACAAAGTGATGAAGGGACAGCCCTCCCTTGGTGATATAATGTTTGTAATGAAGTGTTCCCCGCTTTTTGCAGTGAGGATGCTGCACAGACCTCAGCCTTTTAGACCAGGCAAGTTCAGGACCACAAACCACACTGCTTTTGGGTCCTCATTAGATGAGGAGCTGGGAGCTGCATGTCACGTTCTGTAACCCACTGTCCCCGTCCCCTGCTGGTCTCACTTTAGGTGTACAAGGCTCTGGAACCACATGCTGGGAAAAAATCTGTGCACACACACATACATACACATGCACACGCATACCTGCAGATATACACACACACACATACATACACACATGCACACACATACATACACACACTCAAACACCCAATAAAATGCACCAAGTCCTGACGGTGACATGAGAAGGGGTGTGTGTGCTGCCTCGCACTTCCCCAGGCTGTGGGTGCCTCACACTTCCCCAGGCTGTGGGTGCCTCTCACTTCTGTAGGCTGTGGGTGCAGCCCTGTGGCTGGTGCCGACTGGATGCACCTCCACGCACATGAGGGCGTTTCTGAGCTGTGTGGACGAACGTTCCTGCACCTGCAGCCAAACGCAGCCTCCTCTTTCCGAGGTAACTGCAGCTTAGAATCGTACAGGGCCAGGTCTTTCGGGACTGGGGAGCCCCATTCTGCTGACCTCCAAGCTCTTTTCCTGTCATCTCCTGTAATTGTAAGAAGAGCAGAAAAACCTTGGAATTTCCCCCAGACAGGGCACCACTGAGTGAACGACGCTTCCTCAGGTTCACGTCGGTGAGACCTGCATGAAGCCAATGGCTTTGTCCATGTGTGAGATCCCAGGCCCCACAGTGACAGGGAAGGGTGCTGAGCCCAGGAGCGCATGGGCTGTTGCCTGTGGGATGAGGCCACATGGGCTTCCTGAGGCCCTGTCCCAGGATGCTGCCGGATTTCCTGTCAGCCCTATGGCCCGTCCCCTGGCGTGGCTCTTTCCTTGAGGGCGCGGCTTGCCGCTTTGCACTGGAAGGAAGCTTGTCTCTGAAAACATCATTGTGTTATACTGAGTGCCTTTCCCAGGAAAGCCGAGGCTGATGTGTTCAGCAGAGCTCTTGCCAATGCTTCCTCCCGTCTTAGAGGAAAATCCGGGCAGTTCTGGTGCTTAGGTAAGATTCCAGAGGGGCATATATTTACTGATTAGCATGCGCATGGTGTTGGACTCAGAACAAATGAGGCCACTTGTGGGGGTGCAGAGAGACAGGAGTGGAGGCTCATGATCAGTTTAGGGAATGCAGAGACTTTAAGGTCTTGGAAAAGCCAAAGAGGAAGAAGGAGAAGGGAAGCCATGATGGTGTGGCAAAGCCCAAGAGAGGGCGAGCTCTGGACACCAGTGGCCACGTGTAGGAGCCCACAGGGACCTGGGCCTGCTGGGAGAATCCAACCCATCAGCAGAGGCCACGTGGAGCCCACGGAGACCTGGGCCTGCTGGGGAGTCCCACACATCAGGAGAGGCCACGGTTGGAAGCCTGTGGAGACCTGGGCCTGGTGGGATTTCAGCATTTCACATGCTGTGCATGTGAAAATATGGAACACGGTTGGTATTAATCAGTTATTTCATCAGGTTGTTGTGGAGAGAAGGCAGATGGGGGACTGGTGAGTCCACAGGAGGTGCCCACAGCACCTGCCATTGGCTCAAACATCAGCTGGATGTTGCCATGAAGGTATTTTGTGGATGCGAATAACATTTCAACCAGCAGACTTTGAATATAGCGAGTCACCCTTTATGATTCGGGCTGACCTCATCCAGTCGGTCGGAGGGATTGAGAAAAAACAGACGTCCCTTCGGGAAGAAGGAATTCTGTCTCCAGAGAGCAGTACAGAAATTCTGCCTGAATCTCCAGACTCAAGGCTACACCATCCACTCTTCCCTGGGTCTCCCGTGTGCCAGCCTACCCTGCGGATGCCACTCTTGCCAGCCCCACGATTGCATAAGCCAGTTCCTTAAGATGAATCTATATGTGTGTGTATGTGTGTGTGTGTGTCTGTCTGTGTGTGTGCCTGTGTGTGTGTCTGTCTGTGTGTGTGTCTGTGTGTCTGTGTGTGTCTGTGTGTGTGTGTCTGTGTGTGTCTGTGTGTGTGTGTGTGTCTGTGTGTGTGTCTGTGTGTGTGTGTCTGTGTGTGTGTCTGTGTGTCTGTGTGTGTCTGTGTGTGTCTGTGTGTGTCTGTGTGTGTCTGTGTGTGTGTGTCTGTGTGTGTGTCTGTGTGTGTGTGTCTGTGTGTGTGTCTGTGTGTGTGTGTGTGTGTGTGCCAGTCAGTGCTACTTCCCTAAAGGACACTGGCTGATGCCCTAATGGTGAGCATGTCGGGGATTTGGTGGCGGGGGAGCTATGGACAGGTTGGCAGGAAGGAGAGGAGGCTGTGGTCAGGTGCCGCATTCCTCAGCTCACTGCCTCTCTCGTGTTCCTGCGGACCAGGGTGTGCCTGGGGGAGGGGAAGGCCGTGGAAGGCTGGGGGTGGCTGGGGGTCAGCAGACCAGCATGAGCCCTCAGGTCGGGGCTGGGATGCAGTCTGTGTGGACACTGAGGTTACCTCGGAGGTCAGGACTTGGGTGCTGTCCGTGTAGACACTGAAGGCACCTAGGAGGTCAGGACTTGGGTGCTGTCCATGTAGACACTGAAGTCACCTAAGAGGTCAGGACTTGGTCAGGACTTGGGTGCTGTCCGTGTAGACACTGAAGGCACCTAGGAGGTCAGGACTTGGGTGCTGTCCGTGTAGACACTGAAGTCACCTAGGAGGTCAGGACTTGGTCAGGACTTGGGTGCTGTCCGTGTAGACACTGAAGTCACCTAGGAGGTCAGGACTTGGGTGCTGTCCGTGTAGACACTGAAGTCACCTAGGAGGTCAGGACTTGGGTGCTGTCCGTGTAGACACTGAAGGCACCTAGGAGGTCAGGACTTGGGTGCTGTCTGTGTAGACACTGAAGTCACCTAGGAGGTCAGGACTTGGGTGCTGTCCGTGTAGACACTGAAGTCACCTAGGAGGTCAGGACTTGGGTGCTGTCCGTGTAGACACTGAAGTCACCTAGGAGGTCAGGACTTGGGTGCTGTCCGTGTAGACACTGAAGTCACCTAGGAGGTCAGGACTTGGGTGCTGTCCGTGTAGACACTGAAGTCACCTAGGAGGTCAGGACTTGGGTGCTGTCCGTGTAGACACTGAAGTCACCTAGGAGGTCAGGACTTGGGTGCTGTCCGTGTAGACACTGAAGTCACCTAGGAGGTCAGGACTTGGGTGCTGTCCGTGTAGACACTGAAGTCACCTAGGAGGTCAGGACTTGGGTGCTGTCTGTGTAGACACTGAAGTCACCTAAGAGGTCAGGACTTGGGTGCTACCTGTGTAGACACTGAAGTCACCTAGGAGGTCAGGACTTGAGTGCTACCTGTGTAGACACTGAAGTCACCTAGGAGGTCAGGACTTGGGTGCTACCTGTGTAGACACTGAAGTCACCTTAGAGGGTGGCAGGAGTCTCAGTAGAGAGGAAGATGGAGCTAGAGACTCGGGAATCAGATGCAATGTGAGAAAGGCCAGGAGGTTGGCAGGAGGCAGCAGTGGAGCATCCAGCGCAGGGCCTTCGTTCTAATGCCAAGCAGTGAGTGCAGCAGTGGGGAAAGAGGAGACTGTTTTGGAAGAAGAGCAGCACAAGGCTCACAACAAGGCCAGTGGCTTGGTGCAGGCGTGTCACAGTCAAAGGCATGGAATCATGAGCCGCAGAGACCGGAGAGCATGTGATTGCGATGTGTTGCCCCATGGGCCTCCGGTCCATGCTACAAGAACAAATATTTTTGAAAAAAGACTGGCAATATTGACAGAACTGCCAAAATTAAAACCACGTTCATTCAATGGAAGAAAAGGAGAAGAAAATCATAATCCTCAGCAATGGTGACACCAGTAAGAGGTGATAGAAGGGGAGAGATAGATTTAACACATCTTCTAATTATAATTTTTGTTGTAATTTTAACAGGCTGGGAAAAAAATCTACACAAAATAAAAAGATGGGAATAAATTGATTGTTTATGTTTTTAATATTCTAAAAGATGCTTTAATGTCATTGTGAGAATTCATTTTCCAAAGCATGTGTTTTCTTGATAAAAGCTATTAGTGAGAAAAATGATAGGATGCAAATTTGATTTAAAGTGCCTTCATAATTCCCAAAAACTCGATCTTGGAATGCCCTAAGATCTTGTCACATATTTATCTCTAGTTTTTGTGAGCAGAAGGATCTGACAGCTGGGAGAATTTGACTTCAGATTTTATCCCTTTGTTCTATTTGCTCTGGAATGTGGGCTGAGATCAGAACCAAAACTTTTTAGTAACATTAACTGTCTGTTCAAATTTTCCTCACCAGAAATCCAGTCATTCCTTTTGCAACAAAACAATAACAGCAGAATGTGTTCCCTGAAATTTTGGAGAAAAAAGAAAAATAAAGTTTAGAGGCAAAACTTGGTATAAATTCTGAAGCCTGGATGACAGCAATGACTCCTCGCAGCAGGAACGCCACGAGCCTTGCCTGGACAGACCTCTTGGCCAGAGGCATGAGTGTTTATGCCAGGCTGAAGAAGTCACTTGAACTCATGTCCTTTGAGCATTTTTTATGAGATCTGCATAAATCATTTCTTTAAAAATGGCACCTGGGCATGGAGACAATCTACTTTTTGCCAGAATTCTTATGGGCAAAATCTGTCTTCAGATGAGATGCTTCTGTTTTGGTTCCCTCCGCCCTCTGTCCCTGGGTTCACTCGCTGTGTCTGCTCAAACACTCTGGCTTTAACCAGTTTCTGGGTATCTTTCATACCAACCTTCTCTCGGTTATCAGTGAACTGGGAGACAGAGAAGTGAAGTAAGTAGAATGAAAATGGGCATATACAGTAAGTTTGATTTTCTTCCTACTGCATCCTCACATCGTTGCCAAGTCAAACTGAACTGCCTCCTTCTAGAAACTGGTCTTACAATGATCTTCATGTGCGTCAGGAAGCTAATATATTTTAAGATGTAAAAAGCACTAAAAATGCTAATGAAAAGATCAATTGGAGTTCAGCAGAATTTCGAACTTCCATCCATCAAAAGATGACCTTAAGAAAGTGGTCATTAACACCCACAACACAGGAAGAACCCCTAAACAAATCAGTCAGACCCCCCAAAAAATCATTCAACCCAGTTTAAAACCTGCATGGGCACTTCACGCAATGGTATGTCCCAGTGGCCATGGGGATATGGGGAAGTGATCAGCATCATTGGTTTTCAAGAAAATGGAAGTTAAATCCTCAGTGAGTGAGAACTGCACACTCGCCAGGATGCGTAAGGCTGAAGAGACTGAAAATGCCGACTTCTGGGGCGGACTGGGGGATGACAAGTCACTCATCACTCTGGGAATGTGAAGTGGCTCCACCATTCTGGGAAGAGTCTTCAGCAGTGTTTACTGGGTTGGAAGCTATGCCTGTCCTGTGACCTGGACCCTGCTCATGCTCTAACTATGGTAACTGAGTGGCCAGTCCACAAAGGGATGTGTGAGAACGTTTATAGCAGCCTCATGCACAGTAGACCCACACTGGACACAACCCAGATGCTCGTAACACGAGAAGAGAGAAAGACATTTTTAGGGCCTTCGATGGAAAACTGTAGCATTAGAAAACATAATGAACCACGAGTGTCCCAAGAATACCGATGCTTGTTTCACAGCATGTGTGTGAAAGAAGCCAGGCACGGAAGAGTCCCCACTGTCTGGTTCCATTCCACAAAGTCCGAAACAGACACAAGTAACTGAGGATGACAAAAATTAGAGGAGTGGTGATCTCCAGACAGAAAAGGGGCCAAGGGAGCACACAGGGAGTATGAACCCACTCAGAAGTTTCACAGACGAAGGAGGCAGAGTAGATGCTCAATAAATATTAGTTGAGTGAATGAATACATGTTTTTCATCTGCATGCAACAGGCCAGGTAATAACATTCTGAGCGCCTACATGTGTTACTTAATTCATAGGAAACCGTTGGGTTTGTTACTAACCCTCCTGTGAGTCACAGGACAGAGTGGCTCCTGAAGTACAAGGCTGTCCCACATTTCTGGGTACAATTGCAAATGTCACAGGCAGTTCCCCAAAACGAGAAAGGAGCATTAGGACAAACGGCATGCGGTTTCACTAAATCTGTTGTCACTTCACAGCCAAGGAACACGATTCTCCCTGGCATGGCAGTAATTTAAAGGTGCCGGGGAGGTGTGGCTCCCTAAGCTAAACCCAGCCTCATCAGATAAAATACTTGGTTTTGAACCAGATTGTTATTTATTTGTTTTTTACCTCACATGCACATTTTATTATTTTATTTTATTTTACTGGTTTTGAGGGAAGAGGCAGCATTTGGTTGCCTGGAAAAGTTCCTTAGTGGCGATCTCTGAGATTTTGGGGCACATGTCACCCAAGCAGTGTAGACGGTACCCAGAGTGTAGTACTTTACCCCTCCCCCCTCCCCCCTTCCCCCCAAAGTCCATCACATCATTCTTATGCCTTTGATCCTCGTGGCTTAGCTCCCACTGATAAGTGAGAACACACGAGGTTTGGCTGTTTTATTCCTGAGTTACTTCACTTAGAATAATGGCCTCCAGCTCCAGCCTGGTTGCTGCGAACGCCATTATTAGGTTAACCAGACTGTTAGCTTTGGGGTTGTGAGTCCTGGATCCTGTTTTCGCAGACTCCCTGTATGATCTCGGGCGGTTCCCAAAAGCAGGGCTTCCTGCTTGAGATGCTGAGTTCTCAGAGCAGGTGTGGACTGCGTGGTGCTCTTCAGTCAGAGATGCCAGCAGGTGCCCAGCTGCGGGAACTGGGACCAGTCACCTCCGAGGTGTGCAGGAAATACCCCCTCGGACAGGAGGAGCCCTTCAATGCAAAAGCACAGACATGAGTCTGGGCCTGGGGCAGCCACACTCACTTAGAGCTCCTTGAGGTCAGGTGAATTAGACCTGCATCCTGGGAGTGCCCTCTGTAGAAGAGTCTGGATTAGAGTTTTGGATGGTAATGCTGGGGTGTGTGTGTGTGTTGTGTGTTGTGTGTGGTGTGTGTTGTGTGGTGTATGGTGTGTGTGTGGTGTGTGTGTGGTGTGTGGTGTGTGGTGTGTGTGGCTTGTGGTGTGTACTGTGTGTGTTGTGTGTTGTGTGTTGTGTGGTGTGTGTGGTGTGTGTATGGTGTGTGTGTGTGGTCTGTGTGTGGTGTGTGGTGTGGGCTGTGTGGTGTGTGTGTGGCTTGTGGTGTGTAGTGTGTGGGGTGTGTGTTGTGTGTTGTGTGTGTTGTGTGTGGTGTGGGGTGTGTGGGGTGTGGTGTGTGGGGTGTGGTGTGTAGTGTGTGGGGTGTGTGGTATGTGTGTAGTCTGTGTGTGTTGTGTGGTGTGTGTGTGGTGTGTAATGTATACGGTGTGTGGTGTGTGTGTGGTGTGTGGTGTAGTGTGTGTGGTGTGTGGTGTGTGTGTGGTGCGTGTGGTGTGTGCGGTGTGTGTGTGATGTGTGTGGTGTGTGGTGTGTAGTGTGTGTGGTGTGTGTGGTGTGTGTGGTGTGTAGTATGTGGTGTTTAGTGTGTGTGGTGTGTAGTATGTGTGGGGTTTAGTGTGTGTGTTGTGTGGTGTGTGTGTGGTGTGTAGTATGTGTGGTGTGTGGTGTGTGTGGTGTTTAGTGTGTGTGGTGTGTGTGTGGTGTGTGTGGTGTGTGTGTGGTGTGTGTGTGGTGTGTGGTGTGTGGTGTGTGTGGTGTGTGGTGTGTGTGGTGTGTGGTGTGTGTGCTTGTGGTGTGTAGTGTGTGTGGTGTGTGTGTGGTATGTGCGGTGTGTGTGGTGTGTGTGTTTGTGGTGTGTGGTGTGTGTGTGTGGTATGGTGTGTGTGTGGTGTGTTGTGTGTGTGGCTTGTGGTGTGTAGTGTGTGGGGTGTGTGGTATGTGTGTAGTCTGTGTGTGTTGTGTGTGTGTGTTTGTGTGTGGTGTGTGGTGTGTGCTTGTGGTGTGTAGTGTGTGTGGTGTGTGGTGTGTGTGTGGTGTGTGCAGTGTGTGCGGTGTGTGTGTGGTGTGTGGTGTGTATGTGGTGTTTAGTGTGTGTGGTGTGTGGTGTGTAGTGTGTGTGTTGTGTGTGTTGTGTGGTGTGTGGTGTGTGTGTGGTGTGTGCAGTGTGTGCGGTGTGTGTGTAGTGTGTGGTGTTTAGTGTGTGTGGTGTGTGTGTTGTGTGGTGTGTGTTTGTGGTGTGTAGTGTGTGTGGTGTGTGGTGTGTGTATGTGGTGTGTAGTGTGGTGTGTGTGTTTGTGTTTGTGGTGTGTAGTGTGTGTGGTGTGTGGTGTGTAGTGTGTGTGGTGTGTGTGGTGTGTGTGTGGTGTGTAGTGTGTGTGGTGTGTGTGGTGTGTGGTGTGTGTGTTTGTGGTGTGTAGTGTGTGTGGTGTGTGGTGTGTGTGGTGTGTGTGTGGTGTGTAGTGTGTGTGGTGTGTGTGTGGTGTGTGTGTGGTACGTGTGGTGTGTGCGGTGTGTGTGTGATGTGTGTGGTGTGTGGTGTGTGTGTTTAGTGTGTGTGGTGTGTGGTGGGTGTGTGGTGTGTGTGGTGTTTATTGTGTGTGGTGTGTGGGGTGTGTGGTGTTTGGTGTGTGTGTGTGGTGTGTGGTGTGTGTGTGTGGTGTGTAGTGTGTGGTGTGTGGTGTGTGTGTGTTGTGTGTGGTGTGTTGTGTGTGTGGTGTGTGGTGTGTGTGTGTGTGTGTGTGGTGTGTGTGGTGTGTAGTGTGTGTGGTGTGTGTGTGGTGTGTAGTGTGTGTGGTGTGTAGTGTGTGGTGTGTGGTGTGTGTGGTGTGTAGTGTGTGTGGTGTGTGGTGTGTGTGTTTGTGGTGTGTAGTGTGTGTGGTGTGTGTGGTGTGTGTATGATGTGTAGTGTGTGTGGTATTTGTGTGGTGTGTGGTGTGTGTGTGGTGTGTAGTGTGTGTGGTGTGTGGTGTATGTGGTGTGTGTGTGGTGTGTAGTGTGTGTGGTGTGTGGTGTGTGGTGTGTGTGTGGTGTGTGGTGTGTGTGTGTGGTGTGTAGTGTGTGTGGTGTGTGGTGTGTGTGGTGTGTGTGGTGTGTGGTGTGTGGGGTGTGTGGTGTGTGGGGTGTGTGGTGTGTGTGGTGTGTGGTGTGTGTGGTGTTTAGTGTGTGTGGTGTGTGTGGTGTTTAGTGTGTGGTGTGTAGTGTGTGTGGTGTGTGGTGTGTGTGGTGTGTGTGTGGTGTGTGGTGTGTATGTGTGTGGTGTGTAGTGTGTGTGGTGTGTGTGGTGTGTGTGGTGTGTGTGTGGTGTGTAGTGTGTGTGGTGTGTGGTGTGTGTGGTGTGTTTGTGGTGTGTAGTGTGTGTGGTGTTTAGTGTGCGGTGTGTAGTGTGTGTGGTGTGTGGTGTGTAGTGTGTGTGGTGTGTGGTGTGTGGTGTTTAGTGTGTGTGGTGTGTGGTGTGTGTGTGTCTGTGGTGTGGTGTGTGTGTGTGGTGTGTAGTGTGTGTGGTGTGTGGTGTGTGTGGTGTGTGTGTGGTGTGTAGTGTGTGGTGTGTAGTGTGTGTGGTGTGTAGTGTGTGTGGTGTGTGGTGTGTGTGGTGTGTAGTGTGTGTGGTGTGTGTGTCTGAGACAGAGGGAGAGCCTTGCCTGGCTCTTCAGCCTGAGGATGGAGCTGCTGTTCTCTGCGTGCCTCCCCAGCATTTCCTTCTCTCCTCCACTGACAGCCCCTTGGGCCCCTTGGTGCTGGGGGCTCCTTTTCCATCTCCAGCTGTCACTGGAATGCGCTGCTGGAGCACCTGGTGCAGCCGCAGGAACCAGATGTGTGACACAGATTCCAGCAAGGGACACTATTTGGGTGGAGAACATCGTTGTCAACAAAAATATCCCCGGGTGGCCTGGACTCAGGGCCTGGAGGAGCCTGGCAAGGGTCAGCCCAGCAGGGCACCTGCTCTGAGTAGCCACGGGCTTCCAGGAGGGTCCTTGGAGCAGGCTGTGGGGTTACGTCAGACCCTGTGACCTTCACCTGCCAGTCCCTGGTCCAGCCACCGCCAATCACAGGATGTCCATTGAATCCTACCAGCCTCTCTCTCCCAGGACATCAAGTCTTCGAGTGACGGGAGCTTTCCCACTCACCATGTGGGGCGGGTCCCGAAGGCAGTGCCCGGGAGGATGGATGGACGGTCACTGATTCCCAGAGCCTCCCACACGTCTGCCCTCTGGAGGTCTGATGGTTTTGCTTTTTGTCCTTTCAGTATTGAACGCCTTCCTTTTTCCTTTATATATGTTAAAAATAATTGTGTATTATTTTATGCCGATGGGTTTTGGTGGGAAGTTCTGACACATGTATACCGTGTGGAAAGGTGAAGTCAGGCTAATCAGACTGTCCATCTCCTCACATGCTTATCTTCTTTTGTGGTGAGAACATTTAAAACGACTCTTTTAAGAAACACACAGTCCCTGGTGTCTGGGGGAGGCTGTGGCGGGCAGCACAGGTTGATGAAAGGCGAGACGTTCAGCTGGACGGGAGGAATCAGCTGTGGCGTCCACTGCAGGGAGCCGTGGCCTTGGGTTTAATCCTGTGAACCATCTCGCGGCTTTTCCAAAACATCCTCTGTTGCTTGTGTTTGCTGAAGTTTTTGGGTCATTTCCTTTGCCATCAAAAACAGCAGTGAAGAAAAGAGCGTGCATTAAGGCAGCGGGTGGGGGTGACATGCGGGGTGGGGAGCAGAGGCTGGGCTGCCTGCCGTCGGGGCCTGAAACGCCACCCCCACGTGCCCTCCATGAGCCACTGGGCTTTACTATGTGCTTGAGTCTGCTGTCGGGAGGTTCTGCAACGAAAATAATGCACAGTATTTCAAGCAGTGTGAAAACATGCCTGGCTCCTCCTCCTCCTCCTCACAGCTCTGGGCTTCCCGGTGGGTAGACAGAAGGAGCCCTGGAGGCCCAGCCAGCAGGCCTCGTCTGTATCTACCACGTGGATTCTTTTGTTCGCTGAGTCAAGGCAGAGATGGACTTTCCAAGTGTGGTCCCGGTTGGGGGTGGGTGGCCTCCTGCAGCAGCACCTCCTGGGACTTGTCAGGATGCTGGCCCGGGAAGCCAAAGCCTGCTGCTGCCTCAGGGGGTGTAAGGGCGGGCCCTCACAGTCTGATGCTCCAGCCCTGCGGAGGGCCAGCTGCAGCCGCAGGATCGAGAGCCACCTCTGAATTAAGATAACTGGAAGGTTTCAGGGCATGGGAGGGAGGGGCATCATTTGGGGCTGTGAAGCACTTTTGCATCTCTTTCCTGCCAAAAAGTGACCAGAGAGGCCAGGCATTGTCCCCTGGAGACTTTTGAAGTCCTGAGCTGACATAATAATTCCTGGCAAATTACATGTGGTCGCTTCATGAATTAGGAAAAGCCATAGAAACTCAAGTGTAAATTGGGCAGTATCTCCCAGTGCCACGTTCCATGTGGACTGTGGTTTCTATGCAGCCCGCCACACCCTGCCAGCCTCAGCCGACTCACCTTACCCCACGCCTCTGCATATACCAAAGGCCACTGCACCTCTGTGGCTTGCATAGTTCTGTGATTCATACTGCTTTCATATCCCTAATCTATTTCTAAGTATCTTAAGTTTCTTGAAAATAGTAGTAGTTTCAAATGTCCATACAGATGAATGATAACCAGAAAACTTCCCTTAGAGATGCCAAAACCCCATTAATTAGCAATAAAACAAATTTATTAAACGTTTTATGAGCCATTATGGCATTTACCATTCTGTAAGATTGCAGACAAATACAGTTTTCCATAGATGTCATAATTCATTAAGAGAAGTGGTAAAATTTGGATGTGTTTTTGAAAGAACAAGAAACTAGATTACACATCCTCTGCTGCACACAGGGGCTGATTAGGGAAGACACAGGTGGTGTCTGAAACGTTCTGTGTCTGTGGAGCCATCTTTCACATCCTTCCTTCAGGAAGCCACTCAGAAGGGAGGTATTTTCTGGCAATAACAGAGCATAGGAACCTCCTTATAGACCAGTGAGTTGAGTCGGCATCGGTGGCCTGCAGAGGGACCTGGGTGGCCTGGGGCCTCAGTGAGTGGTGTGCAGATGGGGGCTCACTCCACCTGCCAAGATCCACTCAAATGCTGCATCTCCTCAAAGCCCCTTCCGTCCTTGCAGCCTGGATTCCGCCCTCCCTCCTGCCTGTGAGCTGCTTTTTGCCAATTTCTTAGACCTTCATTCAGCACTTACTGAAGGGTGGATGGTTTTGCAGCTCATTGGGAAGGTGTTTGATGCCCTGAGCAGACCGTGGGACTCTTCAGAGTGAAACAGACTTTTCCTTCTTTATTTTCCTCGGTGTCTAACTTAGTCATGCACAGAATAAACGCTTTGTAAGACTCTACTAAACGATGATATTTCTCCAGGATGAAGGTGCCTGTGGACTCAGGGAGTCAATCCGCTAAAGAGCAGGAAGGTCTGGCACCTTAGGGTCTCAGATTCTGAGATGCCACATCTCCCTTACCACCCTGACATCTCGAAAGATCATCAACTTGTTCAAAGCTGTGCTTTGTACCTACTTAATTTTTTCTGTTTCGATTGTTGGACATCAAGGTGATTCTTCCCGAGCTCAGCCCTGGTCACGCAGTGCCCTGACACAAATCCCCGGCACACCAGCCTGGAGTTTACGGCTCTGCGCACCCCGCCCAGGCCTCTGGAGTTTACGGCTCTGCGCGCCCCGCCCAGGCCTCCCGCTTCCTCTGCACACTCCCTTTGCGGGAGCAGTGCCAGCGGGTCTGTCTCTCCAGCCCTTCAGAAGCTGTCCTGCTGCGTCTTCGCTCTTTCTGTTCCCTTCCCCGCTGTCCTCTCTTGTGCTTGCTGCTTTGTCGTTTATTTCTCAACAATCAATTCACAAACCTCCATTTCCACCAAGACGTGGTGGCCTGGACTGCTCTGGAGAGAACGCCTCTCCCCGCCGCTCTGGACTGTGACTCCGTCCTCCGAGCCTGACATCTGCGCCGATGCCGTTTACACGAGCTGCTGGCTGGTCACCACTGGATACGTCTGCCTCCTGAGGGCAGGAACCAGGCCCTGGACTGGTATCCTGAGCAGGAACACGATCCAGATTTTCCTGCAGAAGCAGAGAAACTCTCGGGACGGATGTTGACAGGATAAAGAAACATGAACAATAACAACAACAAAACTGGAGTCACAAGCTATGATGGTGTTGGGAGGCTCCTCGTGCTTCCATGCTCCTTTACCTTTTTGGAATGTTCCACAGGCAGTGTGAGCTATGATGGCGTTGGGAGTGGCTCCTCATGCTTACATGCTCCTTTACCTTTCTGGAATGTTCCACAGGCAGCGTGAGCTATGATGGCGTTGGGAGGCTCCTCGTGCTTCCATGCTCCTTTACCTTTCTGGAATGTTCCACAGGCAGTGTGAGCTATGATGGCGTTGGGAGTGGCTCCTCATGCTTACATGCTCCTTTACCTTTCTGGAATGTTCCACAGGCAGCGTGAGCTATGATGGCGTTGGGAGGCTCCTCGTGCTTCCATGCTCCTTTACCTTTCTGGAATGTTCCACAGGCAGTGTGAGCTATGATGGCGCTGGGAGTGGCTCCTCGTGCTTCCATGCTCCTTTACCTTTCTGGAATGTTCCACAGGCAGTGTGAGCTATGATGGTGTTGGGAGGCTCCTCGTGCTTCCATGCTCCTTTACCTTTCTGGAATGTTCCACAGGCAGTGTGAGCTATGACGGCGTTGGGAGTGGCTCCTCATGCTTCCATTCTCCTTTACCTTTCTGGAATGTTCCACAGGCAGTATGAGCTATGATGGCGTTGGGAGGCTCCTCGTGCTTCCATGCTTCTTTACTTTTCTGGAATGTTCCACAGGTAGTGTGAGCTATGATGGCATTTGGAGGCTCCTCGTGCTTCCATGCTCCTTTACCTTTCTGGAATGTTCCACAGGCAGTATGAGCTGTGATGGCGTTGGGAGGCTCCTCGTGCTTCCATGCTTCTTTATTTTTCTGGAATGTTCCACAGGCAGTGTGAGCTATGATGGCATTGGGAGGCTCCTCGTGCTTCCATGCTCCGTTACCTTTCTGGAATGTTCCACAGGCAGCGTGAGCTATGATGGTGTTGGGAGGCTCCTTGTGCTTCTGTGCTCCTTTACTTTTCTGGAATGTTCCACAGGAGGTGTGAGCTGTGATGGCATTGAGAGCAGCCACCATGCACCTATAACTTTCTGGCGTGTTCCACAGGTGGTGTGAGCCATGATAGTGTTGGGAGTGGCCCCTAATGCTTCCATGCTCCTTTAGCTTTCTGGAGTGTTCCACAGGTGCACAGGCTGTGTCCTCAAAGGTGAGCGCAGCTGCTGGGGCCTCCTTCTGATGCATGAGGAATAAGGAGACATAGGGTGTTGAGGTGTCCTCCAAGGCCAAGCAATTAAGTATCCTAACCCTGCAGACTAGGCTTAACCCAGATATGTATTCCTCACAGTGCTGGAGGCGGGAGGTCCAAGGTTAAGGCGTGGGCAGGTTGGCTTCTCTGAGGCCTCTCTTCTTGGCTTGCAGAGGGCACCTCCTCGTGGTGTCCTAGCATGGCCATCCCACTGTGCGCACACATACAGGGTGTCTTTCTGTATCCTAATCTCTTCTTCTCCTAAGGATGCATACCACACTGGATTCAGCCTTGTTTTAACTTGATCAAGTCTGTAAATACCCAGTCTCCAATTCTTCAGAGCTAAAAATGGAACTACCATTCTTAATCAGCAATCCCATTACTCAAAGGAAAAGAACTATCAAGAAGACACTCATGTTTATCGTGGCACTGTTCACAACAGCAAAGACACGGAATTACCTAGGGGCCCATCAACAGTGGCCTGAAGAAAGTGTGGGACACAGACACCGTGGAATACTATGCAGCCATAAAAAGAAAGAGATTATGTTCTTTGCTGCAGCATGGATGCAGCTGGAGGCCATTATTCTAAGAGAACTAAGGCAGGGACAGAAAAACAAATACAGCATATCCTCCCCATTAGCTCAGTGAGAGTTAATACTGGGTACACAAAGAGGATCCAAGATGGCTGATCGCTAACAGCTCAGGATTGTAGCTCCCAGTGAAAGCACAGAGAACGAGAGGATGCCACACTTTCAGACGAATTTTCATCACTCACGGACCAGAAGATTCCCAGTGGAGGGGCCCCACGGGTCACCAGCGCGACTCCTGTGGCCAGTGCAGCAGTTTTGCCAGTGCCTCAGCGCAGCAGCTCTTCACGTAGAGTAAATGGGAGGAGATTCCTGGGCAGAAGAGCACCATCAGTCTTAACGCCGCTGTTTTGGCTGGTGCAGTGGGTTGCTCGGATTCCAGTGCTGGGAATCAATAAACTGGGCGTCCACTCAGAAACCCAACTAGAAAGGCGGTAATCGTAAAGATGACAGATGGATAAATTTATAACAAAGGGAAGAAACCAGCCTAAAAAGGCTGAGAATCCCCAAAATCAGAACCCCTCTCCCTCTATAGGGGATAACAGTTCCTCATCATCAACGGAACAAGCCCTGATGGAAAAGGACTGTGTTCCATTATCAGAAGTAGGCTTCAGAAGGTGGATGATAAGAAACTTCTGGGAGTTAAAAAAAACTTGTTCTAACCCAATGTGAAGAAACTAAGAACTTTGAAAAAAGGTTTGACAAAGTGCTAACAAGAATAGACAATATAGAGAGGAATATAAATGAACTAACGGAGTTGAAAAATACAACACAAAAACTTAGAGAAATATGCACAAGTTTAAATAGCCAAATTGATCAAGCAGAAGAAAGGATATCAGAGGTCTAAGGTCTACTTAATGAAATAAAATGAGAAGACAAGAATAGAGAAAAAAGGATAAAAAGGAATGAGCAAAGTCTCCAAGAATTATGGGACTATGTGAAAAGACCTCATCTACATTTGATAGGTGTACCTGAATGTGATGGAGAGAATGAATCCAAGCTGGAAAATACTCTTCAGGATACTATTCAGGAAAACTTTCCGAATCTAGCAAAGCAGCACAATATTCAACCCCAGGTAATACAGAGAACACCACAAACATATTCCTCAAGAAGGGCATCCCCAAGGCACATAATTGTTAGATTTTCCAGGGTTGAAATGAAGGAGAAAATACTAAGGGCAGCCAGAGAGAAAGGTTAGGTTACCCACAAAGGGAAACCTATCAGACTTACAGCAGATCTCTCAGCAGAAACCCTACACGCCAGAAGAGAGTGAGGGCCGATATTCAACATCCTTAAAGAACAGAACTTTCAGCCCAGAATTTCATATCCTGCCAAACTAAGCTTCACAACTGAAGGAAAAATAAAATCTTTTATGAACAAGCAAGTACTCAGAGATTTTGTTACCACCAGGCCTGCTTTACAAGAGTTTCTGAAAGAAGCATTACACATAGAAAGAAACAACCAGTATTAGCCTTTCTAAAAATATACCAAAAAGTAAAGAGCATCAACATAAAGAAGAATTTACATCAACGAATGGATAAAACAGCCAGTTAACATCAAATGGCAGTAACCCTAAATTTAAGTCCACTAAATACCCCAATCAAAAGATACAGCAAAAACCCAATGGTATGCTACATCCAGACCCATTTCACATCCAAAGATACACAAAGACTTAAAATAAAGGGATGGAGAAAGATTTACCAATCAAATGGAGAGCAAAAATAAATAAACAAAAAGCAGGAGTTGCAATTCTCGCATTTGACAAAACAGATTTCAAAGCAACAAAGATACAGTGGTAAAAGGATCAATGCAACAATAAGAGCTAACGATCCTAACATCCAGATACGTAAGACCCATAAAGAGATTTAGACTCAAGAGACAGAAAATTAATAAGAATATCTAGGACCTGAACTCAGATCTGGAACAAGTAAACTCAATAAATATTTATAGAGCTCTCCACTTTAAATACACAAAATATACATTCTCCACCTTAAATACACAAAATATTGATCGGCCATTATTAATACCCATTTTTAGAATAAAGCTACATTCCCATTTTCTCTCCCTCTTTTTCTTCCTCTTTCTTCCTCTCCTTCACTCCTTTTTTCTTTCTTTCTTTCAAAAAAGAAATACTGGGTACACACGGACACAAACGTGGGAGCAACAGACTCTGGGGACTTCTATGGGGGGCACGGAGGGGGAGCAAGGGCTGAAAACCTTCCCTCTGGGTGCTGTGCTCAGTACCTGGGTGATGGGATCCTTAGAAGCCTAAACCTCAGCATGACGAGGATACCCATGTAATAAACCTGCACCTGCACCCTTGAATCTAAAATTAAAGAGAGAAAAATAAAGTTCTGACCTCCAAATGCAGTCACATTGAGGGATGGGGGGCTCAGGACTTGAGCATAAAAATTAGAGGGATGGCCGGGCGCAGTGGCTCACGCCTGTAATTCTAGCACTTTGGGAGGCCGAGGCGGGTGGATCACGAGGTCAAGAGATCGAGACCATCCTGGTCAAAATGGTGAAACCCCGTCTCTACTAAAAATACAAAAAATTAGCTGGGCACGGTGGTGCGTGCCTGTAATCCCAGCTACTCAGGAGGCTGAGGCAGGAGAATTGCCTGAACCCAGGAGGCGGAGGTTGCGGTGAGCCGAGATCGCACCATTGCACTCCAGCCTGGGTAACAAGAGCGAAACTCCATCTCAAAAAAAAAAAAAAAAATTAGAGGGACGCAGCTCAGCTGCTGACAACTCCTGATGCCCAGGCTGGGCTGGCTGTTCTTCCCTGCACCATGAGGCCCACAGCTGTGTCTCCCCAAGACTTTGCTGATTACCCACTGCCTGCCAGGAACTGGCCTCCACAGTGAGGACACCAGGGGTGTCCCTGCCTGTGGGAGTTTACAGACAAGCAGAGGAGGCTGCAGTCACAGGCTGCCAGTTTTCTCTGCTGCGCTGCCTGTTGTGGGATGTGTTTCTCCTCCTGAAAGACAATGGGAGGCAGCAAAGGGACCGGGCTTCACCTTCACCCCAGGGCCTGGACCACCTGTGCTTAGCACATGCTTGTGAAAGGAAGGAATGAAGGAGCCTCTGGCCTCTGTCTCAGTCTCTATTTCTGTGTCCTCTCTTTCTCTTTCTCTCTCTCTCTCTCTCTCTCTCTGTCACACACACACACACCCCCACACCCACACACACACACAATTGTCAAGTTCTGTGTGGTATTGTCCAGTTGTAATTCTTTTAATTGGCTCTGGCTGGTGACGTGTCAGAGATGGAGGACTGTACAGGGCAGTGCAGACGACACCAGCGACAGCTGAGGCCTCAAGCTCCCCCTCCGCGCCTGCGTCCTGGGGATATCCACGCACCCCCTATGCCTGGAACATCCTGGGGATATTCCCACTGATATTCATCCCGCTGAGCCCTCACAGCCTGCCTGTGCCACAGCCATCCACGGTAGTTTCATTGCATCTCAGGAAAAGGAGGCTCATGCCAGTCTGGTAACATGTTTGGGATTCCAAGCTGGAAAGGGCCTGCTGGAGTGGGGACCTGGGAAACTTCCTGTGTCCTGTCACAGTGTCACGGTACGATGAGCGTCTGGTCATCGGGCAGCCCCCTTGTGCAGGAGGCCGGGTGTGCCTGACCCATGTCAGGGCGTTGCGCACACCTGTGGGAGTGATGGAGATCCATGGCGGTGATGACTGTGGGCACGTGTGTGACTTCCGAAAGGTTTCCCCATTCGTTCTATTTCCTCAAAAGCAAAACAACGCGAAGATTTAGTGAGGCGGATCCATCTTGCTAAGGACCGAGGCCTGCTAGAAGTGGAATAGGGTGGCGGTGCTTTTCCGCTGTGAAGGGCTTGGCAGGCCCTGGCTGTTTATGCACCTGTGGTTCTGGAAGGCGAGTGCAGCATCCATTTCTGTCCGCTGGGACGTGGGGCCTCCAGGCTACGCCTGTAGCTGTGCTGTGACATCCTCGCAGCTGCCTGGTGGAGAGAGACTAGTTGGCATGAACGTGAAAAGACATTTGTTTTGGGGAAAAGTCTCGCTGGCTTGGCCACAGCACTTCTGCTCCCTCCTCACACACACACAAAAATTCCTTCCCTGCCCCTCCTCTTCCTGATTCATGGGTTCATTTTCCTGGGAGGTACAGTCTCAAAATGAACTCAACATTTTCAAATCCCGGTGAAGAAATCAGCCAAAAGGCAAGAGGACAAGTTGCTTGGGCTGAAACGTGGCCTTTCCGATGCCTGTGAGTTTGACTTCCAGGTCACAGCTCTGCCCAAGCCCCAGGGAAGACTTAAGATTTGGAATCCACCAAAGACAACTTTCCTACAGCAAATGGAGCTTTACTCTGAAAGGATCGCTTTACTCTCCTGCTGCGTTTGCTGGCGTTTTGGTCTTGTTCCTTGGAGCTGAAACCTGCGCTGCCTTTGGCCAGGCTGCTGGAAATGCGCTCACATTGCTGACATCTCCTGAAGGAAGATGCTCCTGGGCGATCTTGAATGTGGGTGCGAAGGCGCTGCTGAGTCAGACGGCCACGCGGGCTTCACGGATTCCACCCTTTGTGTCGTCAGATGTCTTACTGTTTATCAATCACACGTCCCCGGAGGGTGTTAATAGTTGTGAAATGCTGTATTTCCAGCGTCATCCACCATCCAACAGGCTTCTTTAACCAATCTTGGAGAAACTGCCTTCGATTTTCTTGCCCCTACTGTACTCAGCCCTCTTATTCCATTCCAGGGGGTGCATAAAGCTACCGATTTGCCCGAAACTTTACTTTTTACAGACCGTGATGACTTGGGAATTAACATTTGCTCAGCCCCCGTTGTTACTTCATCACTGGGGATGTCATTTCAGCCCCCAGGCTCCTCCTCAGTGAGATGAATAATCCGGTCCACGGTAGTCGGTGGTCGCAGAGCTCATCAGGGTCCTCTGTTGAGGGATGCTCGTGGGCGTAGCACATGGCAGGTGTGTAATTAGCCAAGCGGTATTTTTACTTTGTGCTGTGGAAGTAATAACAAGAAGGAAAACATTATCTTATTATAACCTTATAACCAGCTTTTCAGGTTTCATTTTATGGTTTATAATGCACCATGCCGCATAATCATGGTATTTTAAATTTCCAAGTGTTATGCCTCTGGTTCACAATGCTTTTTGAACAATTATCCATGACATCATCTGTCACTCTAACAACTCCTTGGAACTGTTTTTTTTTTTGTTTGTTTGCTATGATGTTCCCTATTGGTATTTGATTGGAAACAAACACTTTGAAATCTAAGTACTTTACCAGAGAAAGGCCCAAATCTATTTATTTCCTCTCCTGATTCTAGTTACAACCAAACTGTAGACACGTGGGGAAAGTGTTTTTAAGTAACATGATATAAATGATCTTTCAACAGCAGTACCAGAAACAGTAATAGTTTATGGTTCGGGGTCCCTAACATGCTATGTCTTCATAATGCCTTATTCTGCATAAGTGATATATTACCTAAGCGTAACAGAACATTAGCACAGGGATTCCTTCTGGGAAGTCTCTGGAGATACAAGAGATAAACACAGGTTGGAAGGTGGGTCTGGCTCAGGGCTCCAGCTTTTCCTGTGCTTTAGCATGACCACGACTGAAGGAAGCAGGTCTCCAGCTTCTCACAGGTAGTGCACTTTCCTGTCCTTCCTGTGAATGAAGCATTCCAAACTCCATGCCAATAACCGAAATATCAAATTCTAACTTCTGCGAAATAGGCTTATTCTCTGCAAATGCGAAGAGAGAAAGACGAGATGAAGGAGTTTGTTGATGAATACCAGTGCCGTTACTGAGCATTCTGCACAAGACGGTGACACATGTGCCTCCTCTGGGCCCCGCTGTCAGGTTCCACGTTCCAGCCACACATGATATTTGGATGCCTGCCCCAGGCCAAGCCCCACGTGAGACCAAGATCCAGAGTTGACTGGTCACGATCGCCCTCACTCAAAGGGTTTTGTAGTTGAGTACATGAGTTAACGTACGAACAGTGACTTTTGGAGATGTTTCACAGAAGCAGTGATGGAGAGAGTGGGATGTGACTTGCGTTGGCAAAATTCTACATCTTTTGCTTGCCTCTTACAAATTGAGCAGCCTTCAAGCTCATTAACCTTCCTTAGCCTCACTCTCCTCATTTATAAAATAAATGTAATAGTCCTGAGGGGGTTGTGAAGCCTGCAGGGTCACTCACGCGTGCGCTCAGCACAGCAGAATCAGAACTTGGCACTGCAGTTGTTTTTGCATAATAATAAATTAGCAGGAATCATTATCATAACAGTCAATCAGATTGAGAATACTGCATAAAAACACTCGGGAAATTTATGACAGAAATAAGAAAGTAAGAAGCAAGTTAAAGATGTAGAATTATAAGATATATTTGATAAAATGAACTACTATTTTCTTTTATATATTCCATCCGTTATATATTACACACACACACACACACAGACACACACACACACGAATAATTGCAATTTGGGGGATACATCTATGTTAACTGTTTTCCCTTAAACTTTTATAACTGGTTTCCCCCACTTCATGATGTGTAATATAGACATGACAGTTCTTAGAATTTATCTGAATGTTTATAAAAAATCTCCAAAGTTACAAGGTTGTGCAATGAAGCAAATAACTCAAAAACAAACATTTTCATACTCAAAAACATTCAATAATAAACTCATCACTCCGAAAATCAGGCCTCTCCTAAGTGTTGTTTCTCATTTAATGTTACCTTTGTCCCACTTACTGATCCAATTCGAGTAAAGCATAAATAACAAGGAAGGGAAATCCCAAGTCTTCATGAGATGGAGAGATTCATAAAGCCTACGAAAGTAACACTGAGGAACTGTTAAAATCAAAGGCAAATACTGACAAGTAAGAAAAAGTAAGTATGATAGTAACTTAAAAGGAGCAAAATAAGAGCAAAGTAACTAAGGAGGACAACACCCCAAAACCTTCAAAACACGATTATTTGAGTCATGGATGATTTAGAACTTGTTGTGAAATTTACAAGGGCATTTTTGGATAATTTACTATTAACAATTGCTAGTTAAATTCCATCACGGTCCGAGATCACACTGCGTAGTACAGAATGTATTGAGACATATTTTTAAGTTTATTGAGACGTATTTTGTGGCCCACATATGTATATCTTGGCCAATATTTCACATGTACTTGAAAAGAACGTGAGTTCCATATTTGTTGGGTGACGTCTTCTATAATGTTAATTAGGTAAAGTTTATTTATGCTGCTGTTCAGCTTGTTCATAGTCTTACTATTTTTTTCCTGTTTGTTATTAAAAGAGTAGTATTAAGATCTTAAATTATTCTTGTGAAATTTTCTAATTCTCCCTTTAATTCAAACATTTTGCTTCATGGATTTTGAAGCTCTATATCTTCCTAATAAATTGATCATTTTATTATTTTGAAATTCTGTTTCTTATTCCTGATAATCTTTTTTTTTTTTTTTTTTTTGAGACAGAGTTTCTCCCAGGCTGGAGTACGATGGCATGATCTTGGCTCACTGCAACCTCCACCTCCTGGGTTCAAAAGATTCTCCTGCCTCAGCCTCTCAAGTGGCTGAAATTACAGGCATGTGTCACCACACCCAGCTAATTATGTACTTTTTTTTAGTAGACATGGGGTTTCTCCATGTTGGTCAGGCTGGTCTCAAACTCCCAACCTCAGGCCATCTGCCCACCTAGGCCTCCCAAAGTACCGGGATTACAGGCATGAGCCACCATGCCCGGCCCTGATAATCCGCATTGTCTTGGTGTGGCACTGCTTACCATCCTGCTTGTCTGATTTTACTAGGTACGCCATCTTTTCCTACCATCTCTCTTTGGTTGGCTTGTGATTTTAAAAAGTCTGAGAATCTGTCTTTTATTGGAGTGCTTATTATATTTATATTCACCTGCTGATGTGGTTGAGCTTGTGCCTACCATCATATTATTTACGTTTTATGTGTCCCGCCTGTTTTTAGTACGATCATTTTTTTCTGCTTCTTTTAGTTAATTGTATATTCTAGGTATACAATTTAATTTCCCCATTGGGTTTTTGGATATACCTGGTTGCATTTTATTATTTCAGCAGCCACCCTACATTTTTATGCTGTTTATTTATGCTGCTGTTCAAATTGTTCATATTCTTTTTTTTTCCCATTTGACTTATCTATTACTAAATTGCAACATGGATCTTCAGTTGATCACATTCTAATTAAAATTAGTATTATAATAATTTGTGTAATGTATAATAACCTTAAAGTAGTTTAATTCCATTTACTCACTGTCCTGCACATGATTAGGTTTATATAGTTTACTTCTCTATAAGTGCTAGAGACACAGCAAGTCAGGATTAAAATCTAAGAGTCAGCATTAGTCAGGATTGAATTCCAAGGTGTTTCACCTCAAAGCATATGGTTTCTAACACTCTCCTATAGTTCTTCCAAATTATTTCATGCATTGCCATGTAAATATCTTAGTTGACTTTCGTATCTCTTGAGGTAAATTTTTAAGAAGGCTCTGTGGAGAGCAGTTCCAAGATGGCGTCATAGAAACAGCTCTGGATTGCAGCTCTCAGTGAAGGCGCAGAGGGTGAGTCCAAGCTGCATTTTCAGATGGACTTTTGTTGCCCACAGAACTGGCAAATTCCCAGGTGTAGGAGAGACACAGGAGAGCAGGGCAGCCCGCTTGCATGGCCATTTTGGCTGGTGCCGCACTGCGGCACAGCAGCAGCCCACACAAAGCTCACTGGTCTGGGTGCCCTGTTAAACCGGCAATCTGAGTTTTGGGAGGGCAGATTGACATGTCCATTTGATTGAATGGGACTTGGATGGTGAGCCAGACCAGGAGATTCCCGGGAAGAGCGATGTGTGCTGGTGCAGTGGGCTGCCACAGGGGAGATCGCACGGATCCCGGTGCCCAATCAGCAGGTGACTGGGGCGCCTGTGAGAGAGTCAACCATTCAATTTGGAAAGAAAAAGAGAGAGAGAGAGAGGAGGGACTCTGAGGCAGGGAGCCAGGTGATCGGGCTCGGCGGGTCCCACCCTCACGGGGACAAGCAGCACGGTGATTCGAGGCACTCGGGGTTGAGAGTTTTGCTGCGGGGTCAGCTGAATTCAAATGGTGCAGCTCGGTGGGGGAGGGGTGTCCGCCACTACAGACGCAATCCGCCCCTACTGAGGTACCGCCCACTGCTGATGCAGCCTGCCGTTGCTGAGGCAACCAGCCATAACAGAGAGATGCCACCAACAGGGCGGAGTGCACCACAGTAGAACTGAGCCCCTGGGCAGCAGGGCAGACCCGTGCTAGCAGGGCGGAGCCCTGGCAGGCAAATAGTGAATAGACTGCCACCTAGCGGGGCAGGAAAGTGCAACAGATACTCATAAAGAAAGCCCCAACTCCCTGAGACAGAGCATCAAAGGGGGAAAAAAGGGGGGGGTTATGAGTTCTGTTGCAGCAGACATAAACATATCCTCCCAACATCCCTGAATGAACAATGGAGCTCACAGCTCAGCACTGGAGCTCCTATAAAGTACAGACCGTCTCCTCAAGCAGCTCCCTGACCCCTGTATATCCAAAGAGCCACCTCAAAAAAGGACTAATCAGACTGACATTTGGCAGGCATCATTCTGGGACAAAGATAGCAGAAGAAGAAACTGGTAGCATCCCTCACTGTTCCACTGCTGCTGCAGGTGTACCCAAGACAAGCAGGGCCTGGAGTGGACCTCAGCGCTCGTACAGCAGAGGGGCTAGACCATTAGAAGGAAAACTAAGTAACAGAAATACTTCATCATCAACAATCTGGGCATCCACTCAGAGACCCAATCAAAAAGTCAGCAACTACTAAGACGACAGGTGGATAAATCCACAAAGATGGGAAGAAACCAGCGCAGAAAGGAGGAAAACACCCAAAACCAAAACACCTCACCTCCTACAAAGGACCAAAACTCCTCACCAGAAAGGGAACAAAGCTGGACGGAGAATGAGTGTGACGAAATGACGGAATCAGACTTCAGAAGGTGGGTAATAAGAAACTTCTGTGAGCTAAAAGAACATGTTCTAAATCAATGCAAAGAAACTAAGAACCTTGAAAAAAGATTTGAAAAAGGATTTGAGGAAATGATAACAAGAATGGACAACTTAGAGAGGAATATGAATGAATTGAAGGAGCTGAAAAACACAACATGAGAACTTCGTGGAGCATGCACAAGTTTCAACAGCCGAATTGACCAAGCGGAAGAAAGGATATCAGAAGTCGAAGATCAACTCAAAACCAAGATTGGAGAAAAAAGCACAAAGAGGAATGAACAAAATCTCCAAGAAATGTGGGACTATGTGAAGAGACCCAACCTACGTTTGATAGGTGTACCAGAATGTGATGAAGAGAATGAATCCAAGCTGGAAAACACTCTTCAGGATATTATTCAGGAAAATTTCCCCAACCTAGCAAGGCAAGCCAATACTCAACTCCAGGAAATACAGAGAACACCACAAAGATATTTTGCAAGAAGAGCAACCCCAAGGCACATAATCGTCAGATTCACCAGGGTTGAAATGAAGGAGAAAATACTAAGGGCAGCCAGAGAGAAAGGTTGGGTCACCCACAAAGGGAAGCCCATCAGACTCACAGCAGATCTCTCAGCAGAAACTCTACAAGCCAGAAGAGAGTGGGGGCCAATATTCAACATCCTTAAAGAAAAGAACTTTCAACCCAGAATTTCATATCCAACCAAACTGAGCTTCATAAGTGAAGGAAGAATAAAATCTTTTGCCAACAAGCAAGAACTCAGAGATTTTGTCCCCACCAGGCTTGCTTTACAAGAGCTCCTGAAAGAGGCAATACACATAGAAAGGAACAACCAGTACCAGCCATTCTAAAAACATACCAAATGCTAAAGAGCATCAACAAAATGAAGAATCTGGGGCCCAAAGTGGCTCCGGCCAGATGTCGTGGCACTTGCGAAGGTGAGGCCAAGAGTTCAAGGCCAACCAACCTCAGCAACCTTACAAGCTCTCAATGACTGGCAAAAAAACCAAAAAACAAAAAACAAAAAAACAAAAAAACAAAATGAAGAATCTGCGTCAACCAAGGGACAAAACAGCCAGCTAGCATCAAAATGGCAGTATCAAATTCACACATAACAATATTAACCCTAAATGTAAATGGGCTAAATGCACCAATCAAAAGACACAGACTGGAAAATTGGTTAAAAAACCAAAACCCATCGGTGTGCTGTATCCAGGAAACCCATCTCACATGCAAAGATTCACAAAGGCTCAAAATAAAGGGATGGAGAAAGATTTACCAAGCAAATGGAGAGCAAAAAAAAGCAGGAGTTGCAATTCTCATCTCTGATAAAATAGACTTTAAAGCAACAAAGATCAAAAGAGACAAAGAAGGTCATTACATAATGGTAAAAGGATCGATACAACAAGAAGAGCTAACGATTCTAAATATATATGGACCCAATACAGGAGCACTCAGATATATAAGACAAGTTCTTAATGACCTACAAAAAGGCTTAGACTCCCACACAATAATAGTGGGAGACTTTAACACTCCACTGTCAATATCAGACAGATCAACCAGACAGAAAATTAACAAGGATATCCAGGGCTTGAACTCAGACCTGGAACAAGTAAACCTGATAGACATTTACAGAACTCTCCACCCCAAATCCACAGGATATACATTCTTCTCAGCACCACATCACACCTACTCCAAAATTGACCACATAATTGGAAGTAAAGCACTCCTCAGCAAATGCAAAACAACTGAAATCATAACAAACAGTCTCTCAGACCATAGTGCAATCAAGTTCGAACTCAGTATTCAGAAACTAACTTAGAACCGCACAGCTTCATGGAAACTGAACAACTGGCTCTTGAATGTTGATTGCATAAACAATGAAATGAAGGCAGAAATAAAGAAGTTCGTCAAAAGCAACGGGAATGAAGACACAACATACCAGAATCTCTGGGACACATTTAAAGCAGTCTGTAGAGGAAAATATATAGCAATAAGTGCCCACATGAGAAGAGTGGAGAGATCCAAAATTGACACCCTATTGTCAAAATTGAAAGAGCTAGAGGAGCAAGATCAAAAAAACTCAAAACCTAGCCAAAGACAAGAAATAACTAAGATCAGAGCAGAACTGAAGGAGATAGAGACACGAAAAACCCTTCAAAAAATCAATAAATCCAAGAGATGGTTTTTTGAAAAGATCAACAAAATAGACAGACCACTAGCCAGACTGATAAAAAAGAAGAGAGAGAACAACCAAATAGATGCAATAAAAAACGATAAAGGGGAAATCACCACAAATTCCACAGAAATTCAAACCATCATCAGAGAATACTACAAACAACTCTATGCACATAAACTAGTAAACCAGGAAGAAATGGATAAATTCCTGGACACCTGTGTCCTCCCAAGCCTAAACCAGGAGGAAGACGAAACTATGAATAGACCAATAACAAGGTCAGAAGTTGAGGCAGCAATTAAGAGCCTACCACACAAAAAAAGCCCAGGTCCAGATGGGTTCACAGCCGAATTCTACCAGACACACAAAGAAGATCTGGTACCATTCCTTCTAAAACTATTCCAAATAATTTGAAAAGAAGGAACCTTCCCAAATCATTTTATGAGACCAATATCATCCTGATACCAAAACCAGGCAGAGACTCAACAAGAAAAGAAAACTTCAGGCCAATATCCATGATGAACATAGATGCAAAAATCTTCAATAAAATACTGGTAAACTGATTGCAACAGCACATTAAAAAACTTATTCATCATGATCAAGTAGGATTCATCCTGGGCGTGCAAGGCTGGTTCAACATACGCAAATCTATAAACGTCATTCACCACATTAACAGAACCAAAAACAAAAAACACATGATTATCTCAATTGACGCAGAGAAGGCATTTGACAAAATTCAACAGCCCTTTATGCTAAAAACTCTCAATAACTCGATATTGATGGAACATATCTCAAAATAATAAAAGCTATTGACGACAAACCAACAGCCAACATCATACTTAATGGGCAAAAACTGGAAGCATTCCCTTTGAAATCCGGCACTAGACAAGGATGCCCTCTCTCACCACTCCTATTCAACATAGTACTGGAAGTTCTAGCCAGAGCAATCAGGCAAGAAAAAGAAATAAAGGGTATTCAAATAGGAAAGGTGGAAGCCAAATTGTCTCTATTTGCAGACGACATGATAGTATACCTAGAAGACCCCATCACCTCAGCCCAAAAACTCCTGAAACTGATAAGCAACTTCAGCAAAGTCTCAGGATATAAAATCAATGTGCAAAAATCACAAGCATTCCTATACACCAATAACAGACTTAAAGAGAACCAAATCAAGAACGAACTGCCATTCACAATTGCTACAAAGAGAATAAAATACCTAGGAATACAACTCACAAGGAACGTAAGGGCCCTCTTCAAGGAAAACTACAAACCACTGCTCAACGAAATAAGAGAGGACACAAACAGATGGAGAAGCATTCCATGTTCATGGTTAGGAAGAATCAATATCGTGAAAATGGCGATAGTGCCCAAAGTAATTTACAGAATCAACGCTATCCCCATCAAACTACCATTGAATTTCTTCACAGAACTGGAAAAAACCACCATGAACTTCATATGGAACCAAAGAGAGCCTGCGTAGCCAAGTCAATTCTAAGCAAAAAGAACACAGCGGGAGGTATCACACTACCAGACTTCAAACTATACTACAAGGCTACAGTAATCAAAACAGCATGGTACTGGTACCAAAACAGAGATATAGACCAATGGAACAGAACAGAGGCATCGGAGGCAAATCAACATATCTACAACCATATAATCCTTGATAAACCAGACAAAAACAAGCAATGGGGAAAGGATTCCCTGTTTAATAAATGGTGTTGGGAAAACTGGTTAGCCATGTGCAGAAAGCAGAAACTGGACCCCTTCCTGACACCTTACACTCAAATTAACTCCAGATGGATTAAAGACTTAAACATAAGACCTGGCACCATAAAAACCCTAGAAGAAAATCTAGGCAAAACCATTCAGGACATAGGAGTAGGCAAGGACTTCATGACCAAAACACCAAAAGCATTGGCAACAAAAGCCAAAAGAGACAAATGGGACCTAATCAAACTCCACACCTTCTGCACGGCAAAAGAAACAGTCACTAGAGTGAATTGGCAACCAACAGATTGGGAAAAAATCTTTGAAGTTTACCCAACTGACAAAGGGCTGATATCCAGAATTTACAAAGAACTCAAACAGATTTACAGGAAAAAAACAAACAAGCCCATTCAAAAATGGGCAAAGGATATGAACAGACACATTACAAAAGAAGACATACATGAGGCCAACAAACATATGAAAAAATGCTCATCATCCCTGGTCATTAGAGAGATGCAAATCAAAACCACATTTAGATACCATCTCACGCCAGTTAGAATGGTGATCATTAAAAAATCTGGAGACAGCAGATGCTGGAGAGGATGTGGAGAAAGAGAAACACTCTTACACTGTTGTTGGTAGTGTAAATTAGTTCAACCATTCTGGAAGACAGTGTGGTGATTCCTCAAGGACCTAGAAATAGAAATTCCATTTGACCCAGCAATCCCATTACTGGGTATATATCCAAAGGACTATAAATCGTTCTACTATAAGGACACATGCACACGAATGTTCATTGCAGCACTGTTTACAATAGCAAATAACTGGAACCAACCCAAATGCCCATCGATGATAGACTGGACTGGGAAAATGTGGCACATATACACCATGGAATATTATGCAGCAATCAAAAATGACGAGTTTATGTCCTTTGTAAGGACATGGATGAATCTGAAGAACATCATTCTCAGCAAACTGACACAAGGACAGAAAATGAAATACCACATATTCTCACTCATAGGCGGGTGAGAAAAATGAGAACACATGGACACAGGGAGGGGGTACTACACACAGTGGTCTATTGGGGGAATAGGGGAGGGACAGTGGGAGGGAACTGGGGAGGGATAGCCTGGGGAGAAATGCCAAATGTGGGTAAAGGGGAGGAAGGCAGCAAAATACACTGCCATGTGTGTACCTATGCAACTATCTTGCACGTTCTGCACATGTACCCCAAAACCTAAATTGCAATAAAAAATTTAAAAAAAAGGATCTGTGAGTTGAGTTAATCTCATCTGCATAATGAGGAATGTCTTTCTATGACTCAGAATAATCATCTCTTCTCTGCCTCACCCCACAACATCTTAAACTGTATCAGGGAGGTAAGTCCATCTATTTTACACCCAGTTGTATCACTCACAACTCAAGTAGAGCCTGAGGAATAGCAAGGGCCCCTTAAATATCAATTGCATGAATGAATGAAGAAGTGAAGGAAGGACTTTTGATGAAAACACTTCTTCTTTACATCCGGAAATGTTACCTCCATGTTTTCTGGAATCTGAAGGCAAGGAGACCCTCCAGGATGCCCAGAAATCCTGATGACTGGGGGCTGGAAAAGAAGCGCAAGACACGTGAGAAATGTTAGTTCTTTTCATATCATTGATCATCAGAGTGGATTAACCATAAAACCAGCAATGCTGAAACTCGAGGCCCTTCCCCGGAAGTGCTGGGCCTCCAGCAGCATGATGCATGTGTTTCTGCGACATTTTCAAACACTTTTAAGTGCAATCAGCAAAAAGCACTGTTTTTCTCCATCCAACTTCCCTGCAGTCATATTTCCCATAGTGGCAAATGATGAGAGAATTGCTGCAGCATCTTCCAAGTCTGTCTAAGGCGAAGCAGAGCCAGGGGTGCATGTGGTTCTGTTAGTGGACTGTGTGTGGTATCGTCACAGTCCCTTCTATGTTCTGAGAGTAAGATGGTTTTGGAAACAACTCTAGCCATGCACTCTGCTGACTTACTCAGCATCATGGTGCAAAGTTGCACGGCCTTATGGCCATTTATGAAGAAATGAGAAAACAATATGTAGTCAAAAAGTGGAGTTAAAGTATGACAGAGGTGTGCTGAGCACTGAAACAATTTTTTAAAATGCTGTTTTCTTGAATTTTGTGATCTGTGGTAACTATCATATTTAGAATATTTAATTTATCATAAATTATTTTCTTACTGTAAATATTCTCAAGTTTTTATAATTTTATGCATGCAATTTTCATAGAGAGTTCTCCAAGTTGTACAACATTTAGGCCCACAAAACTAGGATCTCACTCTTATTAAAAATGTTAAAAATTGAGGTGGCTGAATAAGAACAGCTCTGGTCTGCAGCTCCCAGTGAGAGCAAGACAGAAGGTGGGTGATTTCTGCACTTCCAACGGAGGTACCCAGCTGATCTCACTGGGACTGTTTACATAGTGGGTGCAGCCCACGAAGGGTGAGGGGAAGCAGGGTGGGGCATCACCTCCCCTGGGAAGCACAAAGGGTTAGGGAACTCCCTCCCCTAGTAAGGAAAGCTGTGAGGGACTGTGCCATGAGAGACGCCGCATTCCAGCCCAGACACTATGCTTCTCCCAGGGTCTTTGCAAACCACAGACCAGGCGAGTCCCTTGGGTGCTTACAGCACCAGTGCCCTGGGTTTCAAGCACAAAACTGGGCTGCCATTTGGGCAGACACCGAGCTAGTTGTAGAAGCTTTTTTTCCCTACCCCAGTGGCTCCTGGAGCACCAGCAAGATAGAACCATTCACTCTCCTGGAAAGGGGGCTGAAGCCTGGGAGCCAAGTGGTTTAGCTCAGCAGATCTCACCCCCATGAAGGTCAGCAAGCTAAGATGTACTGGCTTGAAATTCTCCCTGTCAGTACAGCCCTCTGAAGTCAACCTGAGACTCTCGAGCTTCATGGGGGGAGGGGCGTCCACCATTACTGAGGCTTGATTAGGCAGTTTTCCCCTCACAGTGTATACAAAACTGCCCTGCTGGGAAGTTAGAACTGGGCAGATCCCACCCCAGCTCAGGAAAACCGCTGTAACCAGACTGCCTCTCTAGATTCCTTCTTTCTGGAAAGGGCATCTCTGAAAGAAAGGCAGCAGCCCCCGTAAGGGGCTTATAGATAAAACTCTCATCTCCCACCTGGGGGAAGGGGTGGCTATGGGTGCAGCTTCAGCAGACTTAACTGTTCCTGCCTCCTGGCTCTGAAGAGAGAAGCAGATCTCCCAACACAGCATTCGAGCTCAGCTAAGGGACAGGCTGCCTCCTCAAGTGGGTCCCTGACCCCCCATGTATCCTGACTGAGAGACACCTCCCATCAGGGGTCAACAGATACCTCATACGGGACGGCTCTGGCTGGCATTTGGCAGGTGCCACTCTGGGACAAATCTTCCAAAAGAAGGGACAGGCAGCAGTCTTTGCTGTCCTGAAGCCTCTGCTGGTGATACCCAGGCAAACAGGGTCTGGAGTGGACCTCCATCAAATTACAGCAGACCTGCTGTTAGAAGGAAAACTAACATACAGAAAGGAATAGCATCAACATCAACTAAAGGGATAGCCGCACAAAAAGCCTATCCAAAAGCCTTCAACATCAAAGACCAAAGGTAGATAAATCCACAACGATGAGGAAAAACTAGCCCAAAAAGGCTGAAAATTCATAAAACCAGAATGCTTCCTTTCCTCCAAAGGATCACAACTCCTTGCCAGCAAGAGAACAAAACTAGATGGAGAGTGAGTTTGATGAGTTGACAGAAGGAGGCTTCAGAAGGTGTGTAATAACAATCTCCTCTGAGCTAAAGGAGCAGGTTCTAAGCCAATACAAGGAAGCTAAGGACCCTGAAAAATGGTTAAAGGAATTGCTAACTAGAATAACCAGTTTAGAGAAGAACATAAATGACCTGATGGAGATGACAAGCACAGCACAAGAATTTCATGACACATACACAAATTCCAATAGCCCCGATAAAGCAGAAGAAAGGATATCAGAGATTAAAGATCAACTTAATGAAGTAAAATGTGAAGACAAGATTAGAGACAAAAGAATGAAAAGCAACAACAAAGCCTCAAAGAAATACGGAATTATGAGAAAAGACCAAACCTATGTTTGATTGGTGTACCTGAAAGTGATGGGGAGAATGAAACTGAGTTAGAAAACACTTCTCAGGATATTATCCAGGAGAACTTCACCAACCTAGCAAGACAGGCCAACGTCCAAGTTCAGGAAATACAGAGAACACCACAAAGATACTCCTTGAGAACAGCAACCCCAAGACATATAATCATCAGATTCACCAAAGTTGAAATGAAGGAAAAAATGTTAAGGGCTGACAGAGACAAAGGTCGGGATACCTACAAAGGAAATCCCATCAGATTAACAGTGGATCTCTCTGCAGAAACCCTACAAGCTAGAAGAGACTAGGGGCCAAGATTCAACATTCTTAAAGAAAAGAATGTTCTACCCAGAATTTCATATCCAGCCAAACTAAGCTTTATAAGTGAAGGAAAAATTAAATCCTTTACAGACAAGCAAATGCTGAGAGATTTTGTCACCACCAGGACTGCCTTACAAGAGCTCCTGGAGGAAGCACTAATTATGGAAAGGAACAACCAGTACCAGCCACTGGAAAAGCACACCAAATTGTAAAGACCATTGCCACTATGAAGAAACTCTATCAACTAATGGGAAAAATAACCAGTTAGCATCATAATGGCAGGATCAAATTCACACATAATAATATTAACCTTAAACGTAAATGGACTAAATGACCCAATTAAAAGACACAGACTGCAAATTGGATAAAGAGTCAATGCTCATCAGTGTGCTGTATTCCGGAGACCCATCTCATGTGCAAAGACACATGTAGGCTCAAAATAAAGGGATAGAGGAATATTTTCCAAGCAAATTGGAAGCAAAAAAAGCAGGGGCTGCAATTCTAGTCTCTGATAAAACAGACTTTAAACCAAGAAAGATTAGAAAAAGACAAATAAGGGCATTATATGGTGGTAAAGAGGACACAAGCAAATGGAAAAACATTCCATGTTTTTGGATAGGAAGAATCAATATTGTCAAAATAGCCATACTGCCCAAATTAATTTATAGATTTAATGCTATTACTATGAAACTACCATTAACTTTCTTCACATAATTAGAAAAAACTATTTTAAATTTCATATGGCACCAAAAATAACCCATACAGCCAAGACAATCCTAAGCAAAAAGAACAAAGCTGAAGGCATCATTCTACCTGACTTCAAACTATACTACAAGGCTACAGTAATCAAAACAGCATGGTACTGGTACCAAAACAGATATATAGACCAATGGAACAGAACAGAGACTTCAGAAATAATGCCACACATCTACAATCATCTGATCTTTGACAAACCTGACAAAAACAAGCAATGGGGAAACAAATTCCTATTTAATAAATGGTGTTGGGAAAACTGGCTAATCATATGCTGAAAACTGAAACTGGACCCCTTCCTTACGCCTTATACAAAAATTAACTCAAGATGGATTAAAGACTTAAATGTAAGACCTGAAATCATAAAATTCCTAGGAGAAAACCTAGGCAATATCATTCAGGACATAGGCATGGGCAAAGACTTCATGACTAAAACACCAAAAGCAATGGCAACAAAAGCCAAAATAGACAAATGGGATCTAATTAAACTAAAGAGCTTCTGCACGGCAAAAGAAACTATCATCAGAGTGAACAGAAAATGTGAGGAATGGGAGAAGATTTTTGCAATCTATCCATCTGACAAAAGGCAGAATATACAGAGAACTTAAACAAATTTACAAGACAAAAACAACCCCATCAAAAAGTGGGCAAAGGACATGAATAGACATCTCTCAAAAGAAGACATTTATGTGGCCAATAAACATGTGTGAAAAAGCTCATCATCATTGATCATTAGAGAAATGCAAATCAAAATCACAATGAGATACCATCTCATGCCAGTTAAAATGGCAATCATTAAAAAGTTAGCAAACAACAGATGCTGGAGAGGATGTGGAGAAACAGAAACACTTTTACCTGTTGGTGGGAGTGTAAATTAGTTCAACCATTGTGGAAGACAGTGTGGCAATTCCTCAAGGATCTAGAACCAGAAATATCATTACTGGGTATATACTCAAAGGATTATAAATCATTCTGTTATAAAGACATGTGCACATATATTTATTGCATCACTATTCACAATAGCAAAGACTTGGAACCAACCCAAATGCCATCCATGATAGACTGGATTAAGAAAATGTAGCACATATACACCATGGAATACTATGCAGCCGTAAGAAAGGATGAGTTCTTGTCCTTTGCAAGGACGTGGATGAAGCTGGAAACCATCATTCTCAGCAAATTAACACAAGAACAGAAAACCAAACACCACGTGTTCTCACTCAAGTGGGAGTTAAACAATGAGAAAATGTGGACACAGGGAGGGGAACTTCACACAACGGGGCCTGTTGGGGGGCGAGGGGCTAGGGGAGGGATAGCATTAATAGAAATACCTAATGTAGATGACAGGTTGATGGGTGTAGCAGACCACCATGGTGTGTGTTTACCTACGTAACAGACCTGCACATTCTGCACATGCATCCCAGAACTTAAAGTATAATCTTAAAAAATTATAAAAGTTAAGAGTCTTTTTAACTTCTCTCTTTCTCTAAATATGTATACATATATATATATATACACACACACGTACATACATGAATTGACAGATAGAACAAAATGAACAGATATAGATATAGAATCAAAAACAAAAATGGCAGAAAAAAAGAAGCAAATGATAAAATGATAGAGCTAAATTGAACTTGATCGGTAATTACATTAAATGTGAATGGTCTACACACTCCAATCAAAAGGCAGAAATTATCAGGATGGGTAAAAGCAAGACCAAACCACATGCTGCCAACAAGAGCCAAAGCTTAACTAAGAAGTCACAGATAGGTTGATAATAAACGGATGCAGAAAGACGAGCTTTGCGATGGTAAGAGGAAGGTGGCTGGAGTGACCGTATATCATTAAATAAACTCCTACCCAGTGAGGATCACCACAGACAGAGAGGGAGTTTGCATAATGGTAAATGATGCTTTATCAGGAAATTAGAATAATTTATAAAGGTGCATGTGCCTAATAAAAGAGTCCTCAAGACATGAAGCAAAACTGACAGAACAAAAAATAGAAGTAGATAATTTTATAACCAAAGAAAGGTTGTAATATTCTTCTTTCAGAAACTGAAGGAACACATATGCAAAAAGCATTAAAGTGTGTCAATAAGGGCAGAGTGATCAGCAACCTGCTGTCACCCGAAACGAATTCCTGACTGGAGAGGATCTGACCATGGGTCTGATACACGGTGGATGAGCTGGCTGACAACGGCAGGCTCTGTTTGGGGGACGATGTTTTCTTCTCCACTCAGCACCCAGGGAGTCAGGCAATTGAATGGCCCCTGCAGGGGTCTGGGGCTCACTTTGAGGAGACTGTGGTCCTGAGGCTCCTGCTTTATGCAGTGGTCTCTTGTACCCAGAGACCCCCTCACCAGAGCAGCCATTACAAGAGGTGGAGGCTTATCAGCTTCCCCAGATGAAGGGCAGTCTCAGGTTCCCTTTGTCTCACTAGATTCCCACGTACCCCCTATTTCTTTGCCACTGAGGACTTCTTACTTACTTGCTAGCTCAGCGATGTACTTAAAAAAATTTTTAATCGCACTCACAATTTTGGTATTTTCAGTTGGAGGTTGGTTCATGAAACTTAAGCAGCTACCAGGGCGGGAGTGGAAGCCATTTTTGAGACACACAGTAAAGTTGGCAAATACGTGTACAGTACTGATGATTACAGAGTTGCTATGACAACAGAAGGTGGCCTGTCCTGCAGAGTTAAAGTGGAACAGTGAAACGCAGTGCAGTCATTCACGTTACTGCTATAGGTCCACAGAGCATGCAGCGAGAAGGAGCGTGAACACTGCTGTAACCAGCAGCTTCTGAGACGGAGCTCTGCGCCTCCTGGTATGTTCCCACCAATTATTTAAGTGTTCACCATTTGCAGAAGCCACTCCAGTTTCCAGGAACCGTAACCCAATGTTCCTTTGGAAAACTGCCAAGCCTTCCTGACTTGCAGAAGGTACAGAAGTGCAGCCTTTTGCCGTCACTGCCTCATGCATTTTAAACCTGAAGTGAGAACTGACTGCGTCGTGACTCCTGCGCTGGACCTGAGGCTGGCTTTGACACAGCCGTCTGAGACAACCTCTAGACACTTTCACCCCAGGGGCTCCGCGTTCTGCAATTCTTCATTAACTTGCTATGCACCAAGTTCCTTTCATTTCTTTTGCATCATGAAAATGACCTGGAAAAGCAAATGTCACCTGTAAGAGGCGCTGACATTACTTTAATTAAACACACATTACCCTGTGGATTTTCAAAAAGGGCTGCACATCCCAAAATGATAATATAAAGTCATAAAATTATGTGCAGCATGGAAATCACGTCTTCTACTCCTCTCACCTCCTTATGAAGGTGGAGGATCGAATTTCGGTTGAGTCTGTGTCAAGATTCGGAGACTTGGCTGTGGTTAATCTCTTTCTGCTACTGCAAAGGCAGAAATAGCAACCAGCTGAGTGAAGAATGAAGTCCAGATCTGGAAAACACACAGACCCTCCCTGGAGAGGTCGCGCCGCTGCCCGGGTGTGAGGACCACGATCCGGGTCAGGGAGTGGCTTGTCCCTGAGGGGCCTCCCTGCTCTGCCACCTGGGGGCACCATACGTCATGCATCCACTGGCTAAGTGAGCCTGACATGATGACAATGAGAGAATCCAAAAAGTAGAGCGAGTTTACTCTGTGACTGTCTCAAAGGACCAAAGTAGCAAAAGAATAAAGTCAAAGTTTAATATTTTAAAGCCAATATATTTCTTAATAAGAAGATGAGTGGAAGACAGAGTGCCATGGCCAGAACTTCCCCCAAACATCCATCATTTCTCAACTCAGGAAAATTTTCATCTCAAAAATAACAAATAGATTAAAAAGGAATATGAACCTTCACCCACAGGTGAACGTTTTAACAGCTTTCCTGATGGATGGAGTGGAAGTTGGCTCAGGACGAGCTCAGCCTCTGCAGCCACTGGATTCAGGCGAAGGTGGCTGGGACGTCCCTCGAGCACCTCCTGCCTCCTGCCTCCTGCCCTGCGCAGACGCTCCGATGGAGGACGTGGCACCTTGTGCCTTAGGCAGGTGTGACTTTGTTTTTATTACAGTAATACATACACAATAAAAACTGTATATTCCCTAACTGAGAGGAGAGAGAAAATCACGGGGTTGATTCTAGGAGAACATCTTATAATGCACTCCAAATGTTTTAAGACTTACCAAGTTCCTCATCTAAAAATGTTTTCGTTAGCTTTTGTCAACCAAGAAAAATGATGAGATAGCCGCAGTCATTTCAGGAGGTTTATTTGCCACAGTTAGGAACGTGCACCGGGAGACAGATATATGCCTTTCTCCAAGGATGATTTTGAGGGCTCCACATTTAAAGGGGAAAGGGGAGATCCTGAGAAGTACACAATTTTCACGTAAGGGGGCACAGGGAAAAATCGTCACTCATGCCTTTGTGTGGCTCAGTGAATCTGCATTTTATTTTATTTTTACATAAGATGACATGGACAGATGGGGCAGAGGAAAACTCAGGGAATCTGCCCTTTACAGAAGATAACAGACACAGTGGGGCAGGGGAGCAGTCAGAGGCGGTTGTGTCTGGTGGGCTGTGGGTGACTGCACCTGTAAGGAGAAGCTATCACTTTGCATTGCCATGGTCAAATCTTAACGGACGCACCTTAGACTAAAGATCTGGACGTTACCCGGTGAAATCTTAACGGACGCACCTTAGACTAAAGATCTGGACGTTACCCGGTGAAATCTTAACCGACGCACCTTAGACTAAAGATCTGGACGTTACCCGGTGAAATCTTAACGGACGCACCTTAGACTAAAGATCTGGACGTTACCCGGTGAAATCTTAACCGACGCACCTTAGACTAAAGATCTGGACGTTACCCGGTGAAATCTTAACGGAAGCACCTTAGACTAAAGATCTGGACGTTACCCGGTGAAATCTTAACAGAAGCACCTTAGACTAAAGATCTGGACGTTACCCGGTCAAATCTTAACGGACGCACCTTAGACTAAAGATCTGGACGTTACCCGGTGAAATCTTAATGGACGCACCTTAGACTAAAGATCTGGACGTTACCCGGTCAAATCTTAACCGACGCACCTTAGACTAAAGATCTGGACGTTACCCGGTCAAATCTTAACGGACGCACCTTAGACTAAAGATCTGGACGTTACCCGGTCAAATCTTAACGGACGCACCTTAGACTAAAGATCTGGACGTTACCCGGTGAAATCTTAACGGACGCACCTTAGACTAAAGATCTGGACGTTACCCGGTGAAATCTTAACCGACGCACCTTAGACTAAAGATCTGGACGTTACCCGGTGAAATCTTAACGGAAGCACCTTAGACTAAAGATCTGGACGTTACCCGGTGAAATCTTAACAGAAGCACCTTAGACTAAAGATCTGGACGTTACCCGGTCAAATCTTAACGGACGCACCTTAGACTAAAGATCTGGACGTTACCCGGTGAAATCTTAATGGACGCACCTTAGACTAAAGATCTGGACGTTACCCGGTCAAATCTTAACCGACGCACCTTAGACTAAAGATCTGGACGTTACCCGGTCAAATCTTAACGGACGCACCTTAGACTAAAGATCTGTACGTTACCCGGTGAAATCTTAACCGACGCACCTTAGACTAAAGATCTGGACGTTACCCGGTGAAATCTTAACGGAAGCACCTTAGACGAAAGATCTTGGAGCTCGCTGGGAGTTTCCTTGTGGGCAAAATATGGGTGAGGCATGTAGCTTTTCATCAGGCAGCCATCATATTTAGGAACCAAAAGGGGGAGCCAGGTTTGCATGACCCAGTTCCCAGCTCGACTTTTCCCTTTGGCTTAATGAGGTTGGGGTCCCAAGATTTAGCTTCCTTTCACTTTGTAGACCATTGCCCGTGTTTTTGACCTGCGACACCTAGCACAGTGAACCCACCTAATCCAAGAATGAAATGTGCATGAGAGCTGCGGACTTCTGCAACTTGGCTGATCCTGAGATTGTGGATAGCAATGATCTTTTCTTTTTCTTTTCTTTTCCTTTTTATTGCATTTTAAGTTTTGGGGTACATGTGCAGGACATGCGAGATAGTTGCATAGGTACATACCTGGTAGTGTGATTTGCTGTCTTCCTCCCCTTCACGTGATGAGCAATGATCTTCTCTAAAAATGCCCTTATGAGGTCAGTGCAGAGGCCTATGCCTGTAATCCCAGCCCTTTGAGAGGCTGAGGGGGCGATTGCTTGAGCGCAGGAGTTAGAGACTAGCGTGGGCAACACAGGTAAACGTTGTTTCTACAAAAAATGCAAAAAGTTAGCTGCGCATGGTGGCACACGGAAGTCTGGGGCAGGAGGACTGCTTACCATTCCACTCCAGCCTGGGCGACAGAGCAAGACCCTGTCACCAAAACAGCAGCAACAACAACAAAACCCACCTTGTGCATATAACCACCTGCGCACCCTTACTGCCGCCCACCTGGGAGACGTGGGAGGTGTTTTAGGAAACGGAAGCCTCGTGGAGTTTTTCAGTCCCTTGTTCCTTGAGCAATGAGAGCAGGATTAGCCTCACCCTGTGTGCCCAGCTCCTCAGTCCTGGCTCGTTTTCCTTGGAATAGCTGGCACAGAGTGCCCACACTCTCCCCAAATGACGTAAGTCAGAATAGGAACCCAGAACTGAGTTTTAATAGAAGCTGATGTAAGAAAATGCCCCTTGCGTAGCAACACTACCTGATACCCCCGTCAGCCATAAAATACGCCACTGTGACCACCTTCCCTGTCCGCATAATCCCAGGGCTTCCGCGTGCGCCCGGGCTCCTCCTCCCACGGCGAGACCCTCCAGTGCTCCCACGGCTGAGCACGTCGGGTCGGCGGCGCTGTCCACAGCCCTGGGAGAGCAGCGGGGGAGGAGGGCTGGGGTGCGGCGGCGGGAGCCCCGCATTTGGGGGCGCAGCTTTCCAGCTGCGCAAGTGAACAGCAGCCTGCCGCGCCCCTGCACCATGCCCCCCGTGCCCTCCGTGCCCCACCCAGTGCGGGGGAAGGGCGTGGGCGTGCAGGCATCCCCGCGTGGTTCCACCCACCACGCCGCGTCCACACCGCCCTTTGTGGAAGGAACTGGCTGTGCTCAGCCCACTCTTGAGGGGCCAGGGCTGAGCTCGCGTCCTCGGTACGGGGCGTCTGTGTGGACGGAGAGAATTCCTCGCGTGGGAGGTTTCATTCCCCGTCTGCTGATGCCCTTGCCCGCGTGTTTGAATCCGTGCGGACCCCCGGCGCTCGCTTCGGCCCCTCCGTGGGCTCCGCGTCCTCCTGACTCGCGCTCCGCTGGCCTCCAGCGCTTCCTGACCTGGCTTGACAGGTGTTCCAGCCTCCGCTGAGGTTTCCTCCCCCAGCCTCGGAATCCGCCACTCCCTGGTCCCTTCGGTGGAAAACGGAATTCAGAACCCAGCTCTGGTGCTGTGGAGCCCCGGCTGACAGGGCGCAAAGCCACACGTGTCTGCGCTGAGCGTGGCGCATCCTGACAAATGCACCCACCTGCGTCCACGTCCACGCGCGTCCGGTGCCACGTGGCTTTCCTTCCCTCCTAGTGTTTTCCTTTTGGCTTTCGGGTCTCTCATTTTCTTAGCAAGGAACATATCTGGCTTACGTTTCTTCCTCAGTAACTTGAGGGACATACATTTGTCTTACAGTGCTGCTTTTAAAGGACCTGTTAATTGAATTTATATTATTTCCACTTCCTTTCACTTACATTTATATTGTTTTAATGTGTATTGGCCTTCACATTGCAATGATTTATGTATAGCTTACATTTATCTAATTGGATATCAAAACCTTGGAGGGTAAAGTTCTGTGCATTCATCTTCATACTCTGGCACCTGACCAGCTGTTATGTCCTGAAGGAGCCAGGCTTTCCTGGCCGTCCATGATCCAGGAAACAGGCCGGAGTCAGACTCCCGAAGTCACTGGTGCTCAGAGCAGCTGTTAACCCTGTCCAGCTTTAAGAATGAGACCAGCACCTTTCTGCCATCCTAGCATGAATTGCGCCCCAAGCCGAGGGCCCGGCCCAAGCTGCCTCCAGACTCAGCTGGGCCGCTGTTCTCTCGGGGTGTCCGCTTTAACCACAGAACGGGAATGCTCCGAAGACCATACTTTGAGGGCCGAAGATTTCAAACATTCAAGAGGAATGGAGAATGTGTGTGTGTGGGAAACCTGCTTTCTACTGCTAGAGAAATCGGTATTGGGAAAGCACCCTGGGGCAGGGGTGCGAGGACCAGTCTCCCAGGGAGAGAGAGGGTGCAGAGCGCGGTTAGGTGGGGTGCCTGCGGCAAGCAAGATGGGGGGCTGATGGTGCCCCACGACCTACGGCTTCCTATCTGCACCACCACAAGCTCAGTCGCAGAAACCCCTGCAGGGCGTGACCCGCCCTTCTGTTGCCTGCTCCACAGTGATGATTTTCCGTGGCAGTCTCCAGCTTCCCTGAAAGCTAAGAGGGAGAGTTCTTAATTCTTAGTTGAAGGGCACGTATAGAAAACACACACACACACACACACACACACACACACACACACACACACACAGCTTTTCTCTGTGTCACAGCTAAAGCTAAAGCTTTGGCTCTTTCTCCTGTAACTTACAGGCTTCTAATTACAACCCTTACAGGATGGCCCCAAATTGTCTTACGCCCAAGACTTTAATGCTTTCTCCCATGAGCCAAAATTAACACATTGCTTAAACATTCTTATACTGTTGTGGTTTATTAAACTGTTTCTTATGTAAAATTAAGTTATTTTCAATAACTTCCATACTCAGACCAATAACAATAATGAGGTAAGAGCTGTTTCCATCTTCGTGGTTTGCAGTGTGTGTGAATTGTGGTGCTGAAGCTGAGGACTATGTCTAGTGTATCATCTGGACTGGGGACTGGGGCCCTTCTGAGCGTGGCCAGTCGGCAGTTCATCATTCCACGGCGTCGCAGGCCCGAACCGGGACAGGGCCTGCAGGGGAAGGGAGGCGGCGCGGCCACGCCAAGGGTAAGCCTGCATGTGAATGTCAGCTTTATGTTTGGGTTTCTTCCTTAAACACTGCTCAGATTCCTCTATGACCAGGGTGCCTCTGACTGAATATCCCGACCAGCCCAGCCCTCCCGGGGGGGCCCAGGAGCTGTGTAGGAACCGCAGTCACAGAGGCAGTTGAGAGGAAGGCTCACTGAGCAGTCAGATGAGGGGCTGGATTCTGAGAAATGCCTGAAGTTCTTGGAGACTAAGGCGGACTCCAGCCTAGAACGTTTCAACCAGACAGTGTGATTCCCTCCTGCGTAAGAGCAGTGGGGTCAAGGACAGGGCCTTGTCATTGTCAGGGACTCGCCTGCATGGGAAGTGGAGAAGAACAAGTGGGGTAGAGGATGAGATGCAGAGGACCGCAGAGAGCCCAGGAGGAAGGAGCTTCGCACTGGGCGAAGGCATCAGGGTTTGGTACAGCTGTGACAGGTGGCAGTCTCAGACCGGGGAGTGTGGCAGGGGAGGGGCACGCAGTTACAACAGGGCTGATCTGGAGGCTGCTCCAGGCCCTGGTCAAGCAGCTCCTGGCTTCATGGGGCCCAAAATGTACACAACTGACCCATGAACTATGCAAGAGTTGGGGTGCTGACTCCCCGCAGCTGAAAATCTGAATGTAACTTTCCACCCCCAGAAAGGTAACTACTCATAGCCTCCTACTCACCAGAAGACTCAGGATATAAATGATGAACAGGTTTTGCCGTTGTATGTATTTTTTTGTATAGTGTTTCTCAAAATAAAGTAAGCTATGCTAAAGAGCAGGTTAATTTAAAAGTCCTAAGGAGGAGAAGGGGGAGAAGGAGGATGGGGAGGATGAGGAGGAGGGGTGGGGAGGAAAAGGAGAGGGAGGAGGAGGAGGGGGAGAAGGAGGACGGGGAGGATGAGGAGGAGGGGTAGGGGAGGAAAAGGAGAGGGAGGAGGAGGAAGGGGAGAAGGAGGATGGGGAGGATGAGGAAGAGGGGTAGGGGAGGAAAAGGAGAGGGAGGAGGAGGAAGGGGAGAAGGAGGATGGGGAGGATGAGGAGGAGGGGTAGGGGAGGAAAAGGAGAGGGAGGAGGAGGGGAAGAAGGAGGATGGGGAGGATGAGGAGGAGGGGTAGGGGAGGAAAAGAAGAGGGAGGAGAAGGAGGGGGAGAAGGATGGGGAGGATGAGGAGGAGGGGTAGGGGAGGAAAAGGAGAGGGAGGAGGAGGGGAAGAAGGAGGATGGGGAGGATGAGGAGGAGGGGTAGGGGAGGAAAAGAAGAGGGAGGAGGAGGAGGGGGAGAAGGATGGGGAGGATGAGGAGGAGGGGTAGGGGAGGAAAAGGAGAGGGAGGAGAAGGAGGAGGAGAAGGAGGGAGGAAAGAGGAGAAGGAGAAGGGAGAGAAGGAAGGGGGTAGGGGGAGGAGACGGAGGAGGATGGGGAAGAGGAGGAAGGGGGGAGGAGGAAGGAGCTGTTGGTCTTGCTGTCTCAGGGATAGTGAAGGAGAAGAAAATCTAAATAAATAGTTTGTTTTAGAAAGCTGTGAGGCTGGAGATAAAGAATGGCATACGTGCAAATTGATACTATCAATGACCAAACATTAGAATTTTGTAGTTAGTCATTTTAAAAGTTGAGAAGTGTTACCCACTTCTTAAACTTTCTCATGTTTTTAACTAGAAAGGTTTATGGCTGAAGGCAGCCGGTAGTTCCCTGGAGGAACCTCCTAGGTGATGGATATGCCTTCCTGAAATGTTGTGGATAACTGGATCGTGAGGGAAAGCAAAGCCTCTGGGAGACACTGGCTCCCTGGCCGGGGGCCTCCCCTCCTCCCTGGGCTCTGCTACCTCTTGCTGACGTGGCTGGCGTGGGGGCAGGGGTTCTGCCCTGCACAAAAGCTGTGCGGCCTTCTGGGACCCAGAACCGGCCCTAGCAGAGCCTGGGTGTGGGAGGATCCTGGCACCTTGGGAAGGTGTGGCTCTGATTGCCTGGGGTCTTTCTCCCACACCAGCTCTTCCTGGGCTCCTGGGAAGGCCCTGCCGGTGGAGAGAGAGCCGGTTCACAGGCATCTGTGGAGCCCCGCAGATACAGGCAGCGAGCCGGCTTCAACTCCACGTCTGTGCAGAGCTCGCTGTTGGCTCAGCTCGTGGACGGAAGCAAGCACCCTGGAGCCAGCCCCTGTGCCAGCCACTGAGAGCCGTGCCCGGGAGAGGCATGCCTGCCAGGGGGTGTGAGTCATCGCCACTGTGCCCAAGCTAGTGGCTGCACAGGGTGGGGCAGGAAGAGGAAGATGCCACTTGGTAGCTGACAAGGGAACGTGTTTATGAGCCCCTGGGGACTGCTTCTGGGGGTTCCACAGCTTTCCTAGGAGGATGCTCTGCCTGGGCTTGAGGCCTCGCAGCAGCGGGGAGAGCAGAGCCAACGAACCTGGGCACACCCGACTGAGACCGAAGGGCCGTCTCCACCTGCCCCAGGCACTTTCCCCTTCCAGTGAGAAGAATTTCCATTCCAATATCAGTATTCAATGCTCTGAGCTGACTAAACAATTGCGTACTGGGGTCTGCACATGAGGAAAGAAAGTCAGGCCAATGGCTGGGAACGAGGCCGGGAGAGCTTTGTGACAATATTCTGGAGACATGAAGACTCACTCCTGCTTCCACTCAGAAAAGCCTGGGGCCCTCGAGTGCCACGGAGTCCCTGCAGAGCTGACACTCCGCTGTCCTGTGTGTTAGAAGAGAGCCACGAGGGCCGGCCCACCTACTCTGTCTTCAGCACCAAGTCTGACCCTGTGCAGGGTCTCAGAGGGCGCTGGCGTTGACCGTGGGAAAACAGCTTGCTGTGAAAGGGCTGCAGAGCTCACAGTATCTCCTGACACTCGGAAGGGAAACTATGAGAACCGTAAGTGGTCATTACTGTAAGACGCTCCTTATCAGTAAGTCAATGTTACCAGTATTCCCTTCATTTCCCTGCATTATCCATCTTGGTTTTCTGTTTTAATGAGTGCAGCTATGGCCGGAGGGAACTGTCTGAGAGGCAGGGGTGGGAAGAAGCTGGTGCCACTTGGCAGCTGAGAACAGGGCTTGTGCTTCCAAACTCCCGCCCCTCACTGAGTCCGCTCCGTCCTACAGGGCAAAGTGCACATTTATTCTCCATAAGGCAGCTACTTCTGAAACCATTTAAATATTTCTCTGGTTACGTAAAAAACACATGTTAAATTTGAAAAAGAAAGCTCAGAGTGGTGATTTCTTGAGTTTCTTGAATCTCCAAGAGTAGAGCTAACTTCAACTGGTCAATGAATTTCTATCCATTTGAATTTTAGCCATTTAAAAGAGAATAGAGATACAGTGTAGGTTTTATTCACTGCAAACTTTAATTGACTAATTTTCTCATTAACCTTTTCCATGGAGGTGAAGACAAGTTTAAGGCACTGCTGTTTTTGAATTTCCGATGTGACCCCCATTCTGACTCCAGGAGGAACCCCTGAAATTCACGCTCCCTGCAGCTGCCTGTCACTAAGATGGGAGCTGGGAGGCACCTCGCGTGCTGCAGGGCTCCGCAGCTTCAGAACCTGGGTCCGAGGCCACACAGCCTGGAGTCGCCGCTGATTCTAAGGGAAGGTTGTTTTTACCACAGTGAACATTTGCATGGCACCCTCAGAACTCTATTTCTGGGTGTTCTGGAATCTTGGGGTTCACTGCATTCGGCTGCAGTGCTGAGCCCCCCAATTTCTCTGGAAGCCCCCCTTTCTCCGTTTATAATGCATGCTCTTTTGATTTAAAAAAAAACACCTGGATTATTACATGTGCTCGCTATTCTAGTCTAAAACATCTTTTGCTGCCCCCTCTAGCTGTGGCAGGCCAGGTCTCACTGCAGGCCTCCATCACAACTGTTTCAGTACTGAGCGAGTGGTTAAGTTAAATATTTAAAGCTAAAAAAGCCAGTGCCCTTCTACAAAGGCTGGGGGGTGAAAGCCCATCAAGAGTTTTGCCCAGGCCTTTCCTGGGCCTTAACAAGATAATGAATGAATTTTAACAGGACCCGTTTATGATTAAACAAGTTTTACCGGGAGTCAGAAGAAACTCCCCCGACCTCAAACGTCTGTGGGTAACAGGAGGCAGGATAAAGGTGATCAATCACCCAGCACCTGGACCCATCCAGATTGAGTAGGTTTGTGAGGGTTCAGGGGAAGGCTTTTCCGGGCTCAGACCTCAGTTATAGATAAAAGAAGGGAATCACTTCGGTCTTTAGATAATGCTCACTTACAAACAGACATAGAGCTTGGCATATAAGCTCTGGAAAACTGTAATTTTGAGTTGGTCCCTGTAACTGGTACAGACAGAAAACTCTTTTCCTCCCAGTTCATCCGCATCTTGTTATTGGGCCGTGAGAAGCAGCAGCCCGACCCTGCGTTGGGTCCAGGCACAGTCATGTTAATTGGTTCAGCACAATTATTTTTAAGTGGGTTTTAAGAGAAAACTATCACTAAACTAATTAAATTAAAATATTTTAAAATGTCTATTCAAAATCAACGTTGAACATTTTAAACGTTCTCTTTCAGATTACACAGCAGCCCCTTCGACACGTGGTTCTAGTATGAGTTTCAGGCGTGGGGTCTGTCACCTCTGCAGACAGTCTGCTGCAGGTGTCAAATCTTTCAGTGATTTTGACTGATCTCTTTGAAGGAATAAATAACTGCTGAACGAAAAGTATTGTTCCTTGCTAATTGTTTTTTGTCCCAGAGGTGGAGATCTTCTTTAGGTGCACAAACACACACACACACACACACTCACACAAACACACACACAAACACCTATGAACACACAACACAAACAAACGTGAACACACACGAACACACAACACAAACACACACATGAACACACACACACATACATTGCTCTCCTACTTGGGCTTTCTAAAGCTCGTCCGGAAGGAAGTCCACTGACCTCCCAGGTGTTCGGGCAGGAGGGCCCCCCACGCCCCACCCCATGCCCATTGCTCACAGGCACTGAAGTTGCTGCGTGGCCCCAGGGCCCCGGTGCTTCTTCCAGGTCGGCTTCAACTCCACATCCCCACTCCCTATTGTGGGGTGTTGCCAGGGGGAAGCGCTGCCCCGAGAGAAGCAGGGCTCCGGAAGGTGGACTGACCCGCACGTGGAGGGGATGCCGGAATTCAAGTGTGGTCTGGTGGACTGACCCACGCGTGGAGGGGATGCCGGAATTCAAGTGTGGTCTGGTGGAGTGGACTGACCTGCGTGGAGGGGACGCTGGAATTCAAGTGTGGTCTGGTGGACTGGACTGACCCGCGCGTGGAGGGGACGCCGGAATTCAAGCGTGGTCTGGTGGAGTGGAGTGACCTGCGCGTGGAGGGGACGCCGAAATTCAAGTGTGGTCTGGTGGAGTGGACTGACCCGCGTGGAGGGGACGCCGGAATTCAAGTGTGGTCTGGTGGAGTGGACTGACCCGCGTGGAGGGGACGCCGGAATTCAAGTGTGGTCTGGTGGAGTGGACTGACCCACGCTTGGAGGGGACGCCAGAATTCAAGTGTGGTCTGGTGGAGTGGACTGAACCGCGCATGGAGGGGACACTGGAATTCAAGTGTGGTCTGGTGGACTGGACTGACCCACGTGTGGAGGGGATGCTGGAATTCAAGTGTGGTCTGGTGGAGTGGACTGACCCACACGTGGAGGGGACGCTGGAATTCAAGTGTGGTCTGGTGGACTGGACTGATCCACGCGTGGAGAGGATGCTGGAATTCAAGTGTGGTCTGGTGGAGTGGACTGACCCACACGTGGAGGGGATGCTGGAATTCAAGTGTGGTCTGGTGGAGTGGACTGACCCGCGTGGAGGGGACGCCGGAATTCAAGTGTGGTCTGGTGGAGTGGACTGACCCGCGTGGAGGGGACGCCGGAATTCAAGTGTGGTCTGGTGGAGTGGACTGACCTGCGCGTGGAGGGGACTCTGGAATTCAAGTGTGGTCTGGTGGAGTGGACTGACCCACACGTGGAGGGGACGCTGGAATTCAAGTGTGGTCTGGTGGACTCGTTCCTGTAGTGAGATTGACAGTTACAGAGGAGAGGTCCCCAGTTTTAATTTTAAGTGTAGATTAAAAAAACAAAGCATCTTCTCACCTGAGCAGCCTCTTCTGCCCCAGGTGGTGCTGTTTCTTTTCTTGTTGGCTGAGAGCAGGTGACCACAGACATTCATGGGGATGCTGCCGGGAGGTGGGACCTGGCCGGACCTGGCCATGGGCTGAAGCGGCACGTGGGCGTCACTTCCAACAGCTGCTACCAGGACACCATGGAGGCCTCGTTGACTTCCGTCTGTTCCCAGGCCCACTGATGCCAGCTTCTCCAGTGGCCCTACGATGATGCACTCTTGTTTTCCTGGGAGTTTTGCCTTCATAGGGAGGCCTTAGTGGCCTTGAGTAGTCACAGTCAGTGGGACCTGGGGACAGATGGAAGCCCACCAGGCCTGCACAGTGTCCTGGGAGCAGCTGTTGGAAGCGAGGCCATGGGCTGCTGCAGACTGTGGCCAGAACACGGCTTCTTACCTGGGGCACCTGAACTTTGACAGTGATGGGAGGGAGAGGGAGAGAAGGATTTGTGAAGAACACATGTCTACCTCTGTTGGAAAGGACTTTGGTCCACTAGGGGCCTGAGAGACCGGGGCCTTATCTCACAGCCGCCTGAAGTACCTGAATTCACCTGCATTTGTCCAGGAGATGGGATGCAGCTGCCCTCACTGCAGTGGGTCTACAGAGCTACCCTTGCCTTTCCTGGGCACCCAGGCTGGACACCACTGGTCCCTTCCATTGTCCCTGGTAATGGAGCTGAAGCTGCTGAGGTTAGGGTCCCGCACAGGGACCTCATCCAGAGAAACAGCTGTCCCCCCTCAGCTGCTCCCCTGAGCACCTGTCCCTCAGCCGCTGTCCATGAGAGCAGCCAACGTTGGCTGAGGGCTCTTTTGCCTTCTCTCAGCCATGCAAAGTGGCAGGCAGAGGTGTGGTAAGGTGGATCTGCACTCATCAGCCTCTGGAAAGCTCTCTGGCATCCCGACCTCCCTCCTGACAGAGTTGGTTTGCACTGTCTGAGAGCTGTGGGCTGTGCTGGAGGAGCTGGGCCTCTGTAGAGCTCTTCTATGAAGATCATGCTGCAGCCAGACCCCCCACAGTGTTTCTCTGTGACTGTGGAATGTCACCCTGCAGACCCTGCAAAGCGCAACGGGACCCCTGAAGGAATCTGTTCCCTTTCCAGGTCCATGAGGGGATGTAGTTTTAAGGGCAAGAATTTCCTGGCGTCATGACCCCCTCCCATCTCTCTCCATCTGGGAGATTCAACGGTTTATGTTTGAATTTCACCGGCACAGGAAGAAACTGAAAGTCAATCACTCCAGCGGAAGTTCTAAGGAGCTCATTTCACTGGCCCAGGGTCTTGGAGAAGGTGGGGGTTTCTCCCAGGATAAAAGTCCGTGCTCTCTCACCTGCACCGGATTTCCAACTTTCTGGAATCCCCTCCACACTCTTCGTGAAAGTCCTTCTCTTCTTCTCCTTTCCTTTCTTTTCTCTACCTAAATAAAATCACCTTTCGCAACACTTTTTTGGGTCCGATATATTACTTTGCAAGCATACAGTGCACCTGCAGTGGCCCCACTGCTTATTCTTTAAGACGTGGGAGGCCTACACTGCCCCCACAGCATTTCTCTGTGACAGTGGAATGCCACCGTGGAGACCCTGCAAAGTGCAGCCAGACCCACCCCCCCACCACAGCGTTTGTCCCTGACAGTGGAATGTTACTCTGGAATGCAAAGCGCAGCTCGACCCCCCACCCCCCCAACATCGTTTCTCTGTGACAGTGGAATGCCACCCTGGAGACTGCAAAGCGCCTGCACCAACCACCCAACATCGTCACCGTCACTGTTGCAACTTCAATGTGTCTCCAATTCCTCTGATTTCCCAGGAGGAAACGAGGCCAGAATGTAGAGCTGATGACGGACAGGCCTTGCATCACCTGCAGGAAGCTCAGGGCAAGAAATCCAGCCTTCACTTCTGAAATATGAGCATAAAAAAGAGAAATGTGCCTGATGCCATCCTCCCATGGTTTCACCTTCCCATTCCAGCAAAGGGCATGGCGAAAGCTTTTCCAGTTTGGAACCTGGGGTAGGGGGTGAGATGGGGATGGGAGATTCCAGGGACTCACTATGGATTCTGGTGAAATACAGAAATCCTTCCCTGCCCCTCAGGGCAGTCAGACATCATATGAGCAGGACACAAGTGGGTGCTGATGGATGTGGTTTCCACAGGGCCAGAGCTTGGCTCCTTCGGGAGGTATGAGAAGCTCTGGGAGCAAGAGTGGGAACCACCCCAGCAAGCACGTTCCAGCATGGAGGACAGCCCCACACACGGGCCAAAGCAAGCTCAGCACTCCCTAACCAGCTCAGCAGAGGTGGGTACTGACAGAACTGGAAGCAGGCTTGGCTGAGCAGAAGCAAGCGGAGATCTCAGGAGGCTGCATTAGCCGAGCGCCTCCTGTGTGAGCCACTGGTGGCGGAGAAAACAGGGGCATGGAGTTGGCTCCGAAGGCCGGGGCAGTGTGGCATGCCATGGAAACAGCCTTTCTACCTAAATAACTGGCTCATCTTCAAGGGATTCCAAGATGACTTCCTTTAATGGAACATTCTTGTATTTCATAGCATTCTACTCACTTTGCTTCACATCGAACTATTCAATGATTGGCATATTCCATTTGAGAGAAGATTCCAAGTGGATTATAAGATTGATTCCACATGATGTGTCTCCTCTAAACCAACACTATGTGTTCCAATTGAAGAAACATGCAAGTAAGATTGGGAGCACATGCTCGTTTTTCTTTTATCATGATTTATGCAGCAAATGTTTTTTAAAAATCATCTTTGGGGATTTAGAAAACATTCAATAGAATTCTGTTTTTCCAATAAAATTTGCAGTAATTCCTTTTTCTTTCTTTTCTTTTTTTTCTTGAGACAGAGTCTTGCACTGTGCCCAGGCTAGAGGGCAGTGGCGTGATCTCCGCTCACTGCAACCTCTGCCTCCTGGGTTCAGGTGACCCTCCTGCCTCAGCCTCCCAGTGGATTATAGGAGCCTGTCACCACGCCCAGTCAACTTTTTGTATTTTTAGTAGAGACAGGGTTTCACCACACTGGCCAGACTGGTCTCAAACTCCTGACCTTGTGATCCACCCCCCTCGGCCTCCCAAAGTGCTGGTACCACAGGTGTGAGCCACTGCACCCGGCCACAATTTAGAGTGATTAGTGCTGGTACCACAGGTGTGAGCCACCATTCCGGCCACAGTTTAGAGTGATTAGTGCTGGTACCACAGGTGTGAGCCACCATTCCGGCCACAGTTTAGAGTGATTAGTGCTGGTACCACAGGTGTGAGCCACCATTCCGGCCACAGTTTAGAGTGATTAGTGCTGGTACCACAGGTGTGAGCCACCATTCCGGCCACAGTTTAGAGTGATTAGTGCTGGTACCACAGGTGTGAGCCACCATTCCGGCCACAATTTAGAGTGATTAGTGCTGGTACCACAGGTGTGAGCCACCATTCCGGCCACAATTTAGAGTGATTAGTGCTGGTACCACAGGTGTGAGCCACCATTCCGGCCACAGTTTAGAGTGATTAGTGCTGGTACCACAGGTGTGAGCCACCGTTCCGGCCACAGTTTAGAGTGATTAGTGCTGGTACCACAGGTGTGAGCCACCTTTCCGGCCACAGTTTAGAGTGATTAGTGCTGGTACCACAGGTGTGAGCCACCGTTCCGGCCACAGTTTAGAGTGATTAGTGCTGGTACCACAGGTGTGAGCCACCGTTCTGGCCACAGTTTAGAGTGATTAGTGCTGGTACCACAGGTGTGAGCCACCGTTCCGGCCACAGTTTAGAGTGATTAGTGCTGGTACCACAGGTGTGAGCCACCATTCCGGCCACAGTTTAGAGTGATTAGTGCTGGTACCACAGGTGTGAGCCACCGTTCCGGCCACAGTTTAGAGTGATTAGTGCTGGTACCACAGGTGTGAGCCACCGTTCCGGCCACAGTTTAGTGATTAGTGCTGGTACCACAGGTGTGAGCCACCGTTCCGGCCACAGTTTAGAGTGATTAGTGCTGGTACCACAGGTGTGAGCCACCGTTCCGGCCACAGTTTAGAGTGATTAGTGCTGGTACCACAGGTGTGAGCCACCGTTCCGGCCACAGTTTAGAGTGATTAGTGCTGGTACCACAGGTGTGAGCCACCGTTCCGGCCACAGTTTAGAGTGATTAGTGCTGGTACCACAGGTGTGAGCCACCGTTCCGGCCACAGTTTAGAGTGATTAGTGCTGGTACCACAGGTGTGAGCCACCGTTCCGGCCACAGTTTAGAGTGATTCTTTTGTGTCATTGAAGAACTTTGGGTGGTCCAATTTCATGTGTTTCTATGATGTAGAAACCTCTTCATTGTACTCAGAGGAATTATATAGTGCTAGAATTCCTTGATTAAAGCCACATTTTATTTCTAATTCTTTTTCATTTCATAAGGTAGGTGTATGTCTAAAAGATCGTGCTGTGAGTGGTGATTGAGTCGAGGCATGCCCGTCTCTCTGGAGTCATCGAGCATGCCTTTTATCTCCCTCCCTCTCACCAGAACGTTCCAAGGACCATGAGATAATCTTGGGGGTTGGGGCCCACGTTTTTGCCTTGGTGTAGCCTGGAGCTGGGAGATCCACTAACCCCTGCAGAAATCCAGCCATGGCCAGTGGCTCATTGGTGGCCTGCTCTCAAACGTCACACATCCACAGATGCACAGAATACTTGTCTACCCTCATGAACAACGCAGAGAGGTCTTTCCCATCTCCGTCTGTATGCACAGTCTTCAAAACACAGTTTAAATGCCTTTCGGGTTTCTTGTGCCCCCTCCTCCTGCATCATCTTATTTCTGCAGGTTCTGTGGAGGCAGCTGCTGGAAGGAGCCCAGGTGCCCCCAGATCATGCACGCAGCTGTGTGCTGAGGTTAAATCACTGCCGGGGCTGTGTTCCGACTTCCCCCGAGAGCTCTGCCCTGCCGCCCCGCAGTGCCCTGAGAAGAGGGAAGAGGAAATGCGACACCATTGACTCTTCTTGTTCCATAAACGTGGTTTCTATTTGGAATTATGACACTGTGGGATTCAGGTGCTGTGTATACACTTTGTCTCTTGTGGGAAATTATACTCTGATTTGGCCTCGTGTACTTTGATTTTTGTGATCAAACTAGATGATGAAAGGTACATATGAAACCAGACATCAAGACAAGAGTCCAAGATATTCTCAGCCTAAACAGACACAGTAAATGCATATTTATGTGTATTCAGAAAAACAAATGATGGTAACCATGTGCATAGAGAATTGAGTCAAATATGTTGTTGATTTTTTCACTTCCTGCCTGTATGGCTGTGTATGTGTATGTTTCTTCCACGTCATGACTGAAGGAGACCACCCAAATGTGCATCTTTTCCCTCTTTTTCAAAGTAGATTTGGGATTAATTATAGTAATAGCCATCATTTGTAGACAATTTAATTTTGACATGCATTTCATATACACATAAATGCATTTTATGTGTCTGTACAATATTCTATGTGTGTGTGTACAGAATATTTATATTTCTATACACATGGCACGGTGATTATTAACAGGAGAGACTCTGAGCCTGACTGCTTGGGTTCACATTCGAGCCAGACTTCTTACTTGCTGTGTGACTGTGGGCAATTCCGTTCACTTCTCTTCTTCAGTTGCCTCACCCGTATAGTCAGGAGAATAAGAGCACCAGCTATCAGGTGGGTGAGGGATTGAAATGAGTTCCTACTTCTAAAGAACTGAGAATGGTGGCACTGAAGTCTGTGAAATTGTACATACTGCCTGATTTCGTCCTCTTTCCAGCATGTTAAGTGATGTTATTTTCTCCTTTTACAGAAAATAAAGACTCCGAGGGGTGAAAGGACTTGTCCACTATAATACAATGGCTTTACTCTCCCAAGCCCAAACCCTCGCTGGCATATTTAAACTGAGGAGACTTGAGGAGGAGCCTGTTCTTAGAGAGTGTTCTGTGTACACAGACAGAGTTTTAAGTGGCCGTGGTCTCACATTCACTACCATCCCCGCCATCCTCATCATCAGCAGACCTGTGCTCATTGCTTTACTGTTTGTATCAGTGGTCTAGTAGCTTTAAAATGAGCCCAGTACGTAATCCCCTCACTCTCTCCCTGTGTTTATTTAGCATGAAATGCAGGCACCTTCTGGGGATAATGGCAGGGCAGTGTCGTCCTCACTGCCAGGGCTCCATCCTTCCCGTGTCTGCTGTCTATGTCTTCAAATGAACAGAGGTTTTATAGAGTCCATTTCACCTGTGCCCCAGAGCATTCTAAGGACTCCAGAAAAATGCCCTGCCCCACCTATTCTCTTAAGAGGACTGCTCCACTGGGAATCACCACTGTGAAAATGGCCGCATTGCCCAAAGCAGTGCACAGATTCAATGCGCTATCAAAACAACATCGTTTTTCACAGAATCACAAAAAACCCTCCTAAAATTTGTATGTAACCAAAAAAAAAAAAGAGCCTGAATAGCTAAAGCAGTTCCAAAATAAAAAACTGAAGGCATCTCGTTACCTGATCTCAAGTCATAGTGCAAGGCTGTTGTAAGCAAAACAGCATGGTATGAAAACAGGCACATAAATCAGTGGAACAGAATAGAGAACCCAGAAATAATGTGGCATATCTACAGCCAACTGATCTTTGACAAAGTCAACAAAAACATACACTGAGGAAAAGACACCTTTTCGATAAACAGTGCTGGGAAAATCGATTGTCATGAGCAGAAGAATTTAACTGCAACTTTATCTCTCCCCATATCAAAAATCAACTCAGATGGATTAGAGATTTAAATCTTAAGACCTGAAACTATTGAAATACTCAGAAAAAAACCCAGAGGAAACTTTTCTGGACACTGGTCTAGGCAAATAATTCATGACAAAGACCTCAAAAGTGAATGCAACAAAAACAAAAATAGACAAACGGGGCTTAATTAAGCTAAAACTCTTCTTCACAGTGAAAGAAACGATTAGCAGAGTGTATGGACAACCTGCAGAATGGGAGAAAATATTTGCAAATTATACATCCAGCAGGGGACAAGTATCTAGAATTTACTAGGAACTGAAACAACTGAAGACTCCGGTGAAAAGTGGGCAAAGGACGTGACCATTTTTCAGAAGACATGCAAAAGGCCAGCAAACGTGAGAAAATGGTCAAATCACTACTCCCGAGAGAAATGCACATTGAAAACACAATGAGGCACCAACCGTCTCATGTAGTATGAGAACAGCTCTTACTATAAAGACGAAAACAACAGATGCTGGCAAGGAAGTGGAGAAAAGGGAACTTACACACTGTTGGTGGAAATGTAAATGACTACAACCCTGTGGGAGACAGTATGGAGATTTCCCAAAGAGCTAAAGACAGACCAAGCACCGAAGCCAGCAGTTCCACTGCTGTGTCTCTATTGACCCAAAGGAAAACAGATTATTATACCAAAAAGGTACCTGCACTCAACTATTTTGCAGCACTATTCCCTATGGCAAAGATAGGGAATTAACCTAAGTGTTCATCAACGGACGATTGGATAAAGAAAATGTGACAAAGTGTGTGTCATGTGATAGGACTCCATAGATACAATGGAATGCTATTTGGCCATCAAAAAGAATAACCTCATGTCTTATGCAGCAGCATGGATGGAACTGGAGGCCATTATCTTAAGTGAACAACAGAAACAGCAAGGAAAATGCTGCATGTTCTCATTTATAAGTGGGAGCTAAATAATGTGTAAAGGTGAGAGTGTGGGATGCTAGACATTGGAGGCGTAGAAGGATGGGAGGGGTGAGGATGAGAAGTTACTCAGTGGGTGTAAGGTACATTACTCTGGTGATGGATACACTAAAATACCAAGCTTTGCCACTGCACAATACCTCCAGGTAACAAAACTGCAGCTGTGCTCCTTAAGTTCTTTAAAATACACGTAAATTCTTGACATTATTTTATATGTAAACAGAATAGAAATAGAAACAGTAAAGAAATGTTTCACGTGCTTTACACCCAGAGACTTTGGACTTACTATATTTGACAACCACAGAACATTTCTCAACATATCCGAAGATGACAAAGTTTTGAGTGGATAATGTTTTCCACAAACAATCATAAACAGCGATTCATTAGCCATCACAAATACACTGAACTTACATTGTTTTCAGAGGAGAGTGTTGGAAAGAGGAATTACTGTAACGTTTTCTATAAATTATAATCCCATCTGACACCACGTGGCTCCCTGGAAACATTACCCAGTGCAGGTGCCAGCCGAATCCTCAGTAGTACACACATTTTTCCCTTGTAAATGGTGACCCTCCAAAGGCCATGTCTGGATGTCTGCATCTTTGCATTTCTATGGAGCTCAGTTTGTTTGTTTATAGAGTTTAAAGGCACGCGTGTCTTTGTGTTTTTCTGTTGTTTCATACGCACAGCAGTGCATTGAACAAGGCAAGGCTGATGTTGCCCTTGTCTTCCAGAAGGGGCTGTGGAGGCTGATTGGCTGACGAGCCGCTGGCTGGGCTAAGTGCGCTCTGCTGGCACTGGGACGGAAGCTCCCTCACTCTGGGAAGAGCAGGCTCTCCATCTTGCTACTACATTACATTCCTCCCTTGGAATTTTAGATAACTCTGTGACCTTTCTAATTCAAGGCCTCCACCTTTTCTTCCTGCTTTTTTATTGAGAGGAAATTCACATCCCATACAATTAACAGTGGTAAAGTGAACGGTTTGCTGGCTTTTAGTAAAATTCCAGCGTATGCAACCATTGCCACTCTAGTTCCAAAATATTTTCATCACCCAAAGGGCAATCCCACACCCATTTAGCAGCCACCCCCAACCCCACAAAACCACTTTCCGTCTCTGTGGAGTTGCCCAGTGTGGACATTTCACATGAATGGAATCATGAAACAGACGTGCTTTCGTGTTGGATGCACAGTGCTTTCAGGTTTCATCCATGCTCTAGCGTGTGTCAGAGCTTCGCTCCTTTTCCTGGCTGAATAATATTCCATTGTGGGGATGTGCCACAGTTTGTCTGTCTATTCACCTGCTGGGGGGCATCTGAGCTGTTTCTACCTCTGGACTGTGAATGGTGCTGCTGTGAACATGCACGCCGCCCATTGTTTGACCTGAAACATTTTTGAAAGCTTACCAAAAGGAAACGATATCTTGGGGATCAACATTTGGTACAAGACATTATTAGGCTCGTCGTGTGAGAAACAGGATAGTTGTTTATAGAAATGATGTTTTGGGCTTTCATGTTCATTAGCCACAATTCCTCTGGGATCTTTAAACCGCACTTGTTCTCCAAATCTTACGGTTATTGTGGAGAATGATATTTATGGTTGAACATTTTACAAGTATTAAACATGTAAACATTTCACTACGAATATTTCATCTAATGCCAGAAAAGCTATTCTGGGTCCTCAATGTCTGCAGAGACGTAGGACACACGTAATAATGCTCAACTTTTATGGACATAACCTGAGGTTGACAACCTAGAAAATCAGATTTACCAGCTATTTAAACAACTTTATCTAAGCAATGGAGGCTTCTGAAAATAACAGGCTGAGTAATCATACTGAAAATAACAGGCTCAGTAATCATACTGAAAAGACACAGGAATAACCTTTATGCTATTTATAAAAATCACTGGGAGACGATATTCTCTTACGTCCTATTCCTAAGAGAGACTATGCACACTTGCAAGATGCTGTTTTATAACACTCGTAATATAGACTCAGACTCTATTTGTTTTGTGTTTATGGTTTACTTCTCTGAGTAGAACCTTCAAATTCCAAAATTATTTTCTTTTGATTCATGGGTTCAGAATTACGGCTACTAATTCAAATTGCTAAGGATATGTTGAATGAGTTAGAAGGGGGCAGCTGGTAAATATAATTCATTCATGTAAGTCATTGATTGTCTATTTAACAATACTAATTTGACTTAATCTCCAAATATGGACTAGATCCTTTGGTAGAGGGAAAGGACGTGGATTATCTCACCCTTGCTTGGATGTCATGGAAGTTATTATTTTTATTTCTTTCTTATAGATATGTACAGATGGATTTTCCACATTAAAACATTACAGGGAGTGAAATGCTTATTCAGTAGCAAACTTTATGCCATCCTGTGGGGGCAGAAAAAGAGGAAAATGCCTTTAATGACATAAATAGCATTGTCTTGGTTTAAGTTTAGAGAAGCCATGTTTACAGGACTGAGCCATGGCCCCAACAAGAGAAAAGTTAACGGAGAAGACACTTGGAAGAAATTCACTATTCAAAACATGCACAGTCGATTTGCAGTCATTAGTCATGTCTTCTGCCATGAAAATACTTCCAAGAAGGTGGCTCATATACTGTCTTCAAAAACACGTGTTCACGGACATGCTTTAGAGAACGGACACTGCTGGTGGTATTGGTGCCCTTCAGTCCCTTAATTTCTGATCGTATGTCCCTTGCCTAGAGATGGTGCCACATCTGGGGAGCCCAGGGCTCCAAGATCTGCACCCATGTGTTTGGGATTGCAGGGAAGGAGACCCGGGTTCACTCATGTGGCTGGGGTTAGGGTGGATACTTTTTGTGTCATCTCAAGTTTGCTGTCTTTGCAGTCATACCTGACCTCAAACCACAGAGAAGCCAAGTGGGCAAACACAACATTCTCTGTCGCCGCAGGGCAGGGGGTGGGAAAATGCTGGACCCACGTGCTGAAACACGGCATTCGATATAATTGGAGTGGAGACACAGCTGGCTGTCCGAGGTGGGATTCCCAGGCAGTGCCAGCTGCAGAGAAGAGGAATCACAGCTTCTTCTGGAGGAAAGAGGTCCATGGCACCAAGCCCCCACCAGGGACGCTGCCACGTTGGGTCCTGAATCAGTTCCTGCATCTGACAGAGGAAACATCTGGCAATGGGGGAATCTCATCAGATGATGCCTGGATAAGGAGGGACCCACCCTGCTGGGCCAGCAACTTCTACACATCCGCTGAGCCAGAGTGTGGGACTGAAAGCCCAGGTGAGAAAGGCAGGGCATGTACTTGATTTGATTTCTGCCTCATCTGTAGGGGAGCTTCCCAGAGGAGCAATAACATATGGTAAGTAAATTTCATCCTCACAGTCATGAATCCCACTTTGTAAACCAGGGTGCCCACCCCACAGTCCAGGGTGCCCACTTCACAGGCCAGGGTGCCCACTTCACAGGCCAGGGTGCTCACTCCACAGTCCACGGTGCCCACCCCACAGTCCGGGGTGCCCACCTTACAGTCTGGGGTGCCCACTTCATGGTCCAGAGTGCCCACCCCACAGTTCATGGTGCCCACCCCACAGTCCAGGCTGCCCACCCCACAGTGAGTCCGTGATGCCAACTTCACAGGACATGGTGCCAACCCCACAGTCCAGGGTGCCCACCCCACAGTGAGTCCGTGATGCCAACTTCACAGGACATGGTGCCAACCCCACAGTCCAGGGTGCTCACCCCACAGTCCACGATGCCCACCCCACAGTCTTTGGTGCCCACTCCACAGTCCACAGTGCCCACCCCACAGTCTATGGTGCCCACTCCATAGTCCATAGTGCCCACCCCCCAGTCCATGATGCCCGTCCCACAGTCCTGAGTGTCCACTCCACAGTCCATGCTGTCCACTCGCATAGCTGTGGAACCCACTCCTCCTGGTCCTCTGAGAAAACACTCTCTCCTCTCCTGACAGTTCCTCTCATGGCTCTCCTTACTGGCTCTTCACCACACCCCCAAGCCATTAATTGCAATCTATGCATTTATATTTTTTCACTTTAAGTCAACTCCATAGTCCATAGTGCCCACCCCCCAGTCCATGATGCTGACCCCATAGGCCACGGTGCCCACTCCATAGCGAGTTGATGGTGCCCACTCCACAGTCCAATGTGTCCACTTCACAACCCATGGTGTCCACACCACAGTCCACGGTGCTCACACAGAATCGATGGTGTCTAGTACAGTCCACCGTGCCCACCCCACAGTCCACGGTGCCCGTCCCAGTTTCATACAGAGATCTGGTAACCAGGGACAGGGCTCGAAGCTCCTCCCATACCTTATTTAGGGCCAGTCCCAAGTGGGCTTCCTGCAGCCACTGTCTATGTCTGGGACAGGCCTGAGTGGGCTTCCTGCAGCCTTCATCTGTGTCAAGAGTCATCAAGAGTGGGCTGTCCTGCAGCCTCCATCTGTGTCCAGGGCCATCAAGAGTGGGCTTCCTGCAGCCACCATCTATGTCCAGGGCTAGTTCTGAGTGGGCTTCCTGCAGCCTCCATATGTGTCCAGGGCCATCAAGAGTGGGCTTCCTGCAGCCACCATCTATGCCCAGGGCCAGTTCTGAGTGAGCTTCCTGCAGCCTCCATCTGTGTCCAGGCCCAGTCCCGAGTGGGCTATCCTGCAGCCGCCATCTGTTTTCAGCTGCTCCTGAAATGTGAGATGACCCAACTCTGACCCAGACTGACACTTTCTCCCTACTGACAGAGGCCCGATAGGACCCCGGGTGTAGCCCCAGGGGTGGAGGGGGATGGAGGTGCTGCAGAGACTGTGGCGGGCAGCCTGGCCTCCTACACTTTGGAGCTCTGTGCTCAGTCCACACGAACTGGTTCCGACCCATGGCTCATTTCACCCTCTTACAATGTTCTGTACACAGGGCTAAAGGAGTCCCAGGTTTAGATCCATGACACGTGTGTCTAACAGACATCTGGCAAACCTGAAACTTCTCATTCATTCCAGTAAGTGTGATATCACCAACATAGTGGACCAGCGTGACACTTCTGGGAATTTTCACAGGGCCCAGGGCCCTTCACACCATAGTAGGACAAAGAGCAGAAGTGTTAACGTAGACCTTTAACATCCACATTTTGCACTAAATTCGTAGGTAATCACTGCTATCATCTGAACATTTGTGTCCCTCCAAAATGTATATATTGAAATACTAATTCCCAAGGTGACAGCATCAGGTCGTGGGGTCTTTGGGAGGTGTTTAGGTCACGAAGTTGCATCACTTATGGATGGGATTAGTGCCCTTATAAAAGAGACCCCAGAGAGTTCCCTTGTCCCTTCCACCATGCGAGAATACAGCAAGATGGCATCATCAATGGGCTGGGAACACATGACTCATCAGACATCAAATCTGCTGGCACCGTAATCTTAGACCAGCTGGAGGGGTCTGTGTCCTGCTCCTCACCCACCTCCAGAACTGTAAGAAGTAAATATTGGTTGTTCATAAGCGACCCAGTTTATGGTATTTTGTTATAGTAGCCCAAATGGACCAAGACTGAAAATTAGTATCAGGAGCAGGGTGCAGATGTAAGAAACAGTCAAAACATGGAAATGGCTTTGGAACTGCATAATGAGTCAAGGCTGAAGGGTTCTGAGGTGGCAGGCTGGAAAAAGCCTTTGTTGCTGTGAAGGGACCTTGCATGGTGGTTTCAGTGACGGCTCAGAGGGGGAAAGAGGAGAGCTGCAGAGAGAGCCTTGATCTTCTTGGAGAACACCTAAGTGGCTGTGAACAGAATGTGGGTAGACGTGGGTGAGAAAGGCCATTCTGATGAGGTCTGAGATAAAATGAGGAATGTGTTACTGGACAATGAAGGAAAGGCCATCCTTGTTACAAGCAGCAGAGAACTTGGCTGAACTCGTGTTTTGTGAAAGGTAGAACTTGTGAGTGATGAAATGGGATATTTAGCTGAGGAAATCTCTAGGCAAAGTGTTGACAGAGTGGTCTGCTTCTTCCTGACTGCTTATAGCAAAATTTAAGAAGAGACAAATGATTTAGAGATGGAATGTTAATCAAAAGGGGAGCAGAACTTAAAAAGTCGAAAGATTTTCGCCTATTCCTACTGGAAAAAATGAGAAATTGTGTTGCTGGTTTGGAAGAAGACAAGGGTGGGCCCAAGCCACCCTTTGATGAGGATGTGAGTGTGAATCAGTCCCATCACTGAAACCAGGTGCCGTTCATCGAGACAGTGGGGGATTCTCCAGCCATCCAGACAGGACCTGGAGTCCATGACATGACAAAGGGGTAAGGACTAGGGCCTGTTGGGTGGGGTGGAGGGGGGGTTCAGAATATCTTCAAAGGCAGGGTCCCCCTTGCCCAGTGCTGTCCCACCTGGAGGGTCTGTGCCCTGCTCCTCACCCACCCCAGGCAGGCTCCCGCAGGCCTCGGGCAGCATGCATTGTCTTTTCCACACCCACGGCACCTAACTCTATAAACAATTATAATGACTGACTTCGAACTTCCCAGACACCAGAGGGATTGTCCAGGCATTGCCTTCCCTCCCACCTGATCTGCATATCTGTTGGGGATTGCACTGTTTTTTATGATGGATGTGGCTTTCGTAGGACAGGGGCTGTGGGCACATCTCCCACTAACTGTTTTGGGGTCTTCACAGACAGTCATCCAGTAAATAATTCAGCTCACAGGATCTCATTGTAAGGTCAGGTTTTTTGGTCCATATTTAGTATCAACTGTTTTAGTTTTGTTACCCCAAAGCAGGCTCTGAGAGATAGACATGCACACAGATGCTTTCTTGGGGATACCCAGGGAACAACGTCTGTGAGAAGGCAGAGACTGGAACTGGGCGGAGGAAGAGTCGAATGGAGATGAAGTCACAGCAAACATTGTAAACCAACAGTAAAATTCTGAGCCCACAACGGACTGAATGGAACCCTCCTCCCAGTCAAGGGCATTCCAAAGTAAACTTGGAAAATGACTTCACGCCATCGTAGGAAGCAGGGTGACACGTGCCTCATTAAACTCTCCTCTCTGGAATTCAGGCCCAGTGGACCAGCACTAACATTAAAACAGAGGCTTTCAGACTGACCCAAAAGACTCTCAGTAGCAATAAGATACTAACAGGACAGATAGCAGGCCCTCAAAGAAGGCAGTCTTTTACCCCAAAGTATATTTCTTTGACGTGCGTTGAAATGGCCTGCAAACCTGTCTTTTGTGGGAGGAGCCCACATAGAGAATCCCATTCCTCTTCTAGGGCTTTCCCTGATCCAGGGGAGATTTAAGAGTCTGGCATCTTCCAGGGTCTTGTGAGAGCATTTACCCTGTGTTCTCTTGAGGCCTGTATCGGAAGCCTTCATCCACATAACACACAAGAACCTCGGCTTCCGCAGTCCCCCTTATCTCAGTTATAAACATTTCTTTCTGCTAATCTCAACTCTGGGGGCAGAACTTAGCAGTTTTAATCAACTGCCAATTATGAAATATTTGAATCCACCAGTGACCTGGAAGTCCCGCTTTGAGTTGTCTGCCTTTCTGGGCCAAACAATGCACAGCTTAAGTGTATTGATTGATGGCTCTGCTTGTAACTTCTATTCCCTAAAATGTGTAAAATCAAGCAGTTACCCAACCACTCTGGGCAAATGTTCTCAGGACCTCCTGGGGCTGTCGTGCATTCTGGTCCCCACATTTGGCTCAGAATAAATCTCTTCTAATGTTGCGCAGAATTTGACGCTTCTTTTATTGACAAGGTAAGTAGCTGACCCTGTGGAGGTGACTGAGAGGCGCCCTTCAGTAAGGGAGGGGCACTGAGCGAGGTTTTGCACCCTGCAGGGCCCAGTCACTGAAATAGAAAGTGCTGGCAGGGGCAGGATCTCGGGTGAGGATGCTCCTCTGCCAGCTGCAGCTTCTGGGGGGGATGCAGCTGAGCCGCCTGCAGCCGATGCTGCTGGAGTGGAGGGCCATGTGTGCCCATGCTGTGGAAAGCCCCTGCCTCTGCTGCCCGCTGTGGCCATGGCCTGGATCTGAGGGAGCCTGAAATCCGGAAGTGTGAAAGCCCGTTCCCAGGCTTTTTGGGTTGTAAAATCAAGGCAATGTTTAGAATGGAAAAGAAGCTAGAAAGAAGGAAAGGCCAACTTCAGCAAACCGAGGAGAGAGCAGGCTTGGGGAGAGAAGGAAGGGGCTTTGTATCCCTCACAAACCTGAGTGCTCCCCCAGGTACGGCAGTGGGAGGAGGGGGCCCCTCAGTGTCACGGGAGAAAAATTTTGAACAAACCAGGGATTAAGGTTGCTCTTGAATAGTTGATGTTGTTAGCCTGGACTTCATAAACTGCAATTTTGTGCAGAAAATGGGCCTGGCCAGGGGGTTTACTTGGGTAACACATCTTACACATTGGTCTTTTCTTTTAAGCTAGTTTGGAGTAGATTTCTGCTACTTGAAACCAAGTGTCAATAAAAAGAGCTGAACTCTGTAAAATAGTTAGAGATTTATTCTGAGCCGAATGTGAAAACCAGGACCCGTGACGCAAGCCCAGAGGTCCTGAGAACTGGTGCCAAGGCGGTCGGACTACGGTTTATTTTACACATTTCAAGGCGACAGAGTCACCACCCAGGACAGGTAAGCTGTGCATCGGCTGGGTCTGGAAAGGCAGCACAGCTCCAAGTGGAGCCCTTCAGGACTCAGAGGTTTTCTGACTGGCAACTGATTGAGGCTGGGCATAGTGGCTTACATTTGTAATCCCAGCATGTAAGGAGGCAGAGGGGGGAGGGAGATCATTGGAGCCCAGTTCAAGGCCTGCCTGGGCAACTTAGCAAAACTTCACTCTCTACAAGAGGAGGAAAAAGGCAATTGGTTGAAAGAGTTAAGTTATTATCTAAAGATCAGGAGTCAATAGGAAGGAATGTGTTGGTTAAGATAAGGGCTTTGGAGACCAAGATTTTATCATGCAGAGGAAGCCTGGGAGCTCTTATCAGACCTGGGAAGGTGCTTCTCAGACTCTTACTTAATTCTCTCCTAGATCAGGAAAAACATCTAGAAAGGGAAGGGGACTCTACGGAATGTGGACTTTCCCCGCAAAAGACAGTTTGCAGGGCCACCTGGAAACCTGTCCAAGAATGCAGTTTGGGGTGAAATACTTCAGTTTCTCTCAGGGTCAGCTTGACATGTGATGTTATACTAGCTTCAGGGTGGAATCGGCATCTTTTGCTACTAAGAGTCTGCTGTCGGTCTTGAGGTCTCTGTTTTAATGGTGCCAGAATGCCAAAGGGAGGAGGGTAAAATGAGGCACGTCTGACCCCACTTCCCATCTGGCCCTGGACTAGCATTTCAGGTCTCTTTGGAATCAATGCCCATGGCCAAGAGAATGGCCCATTTTGTTGATTCGGGGGCTTTGAATTTTATTTTTCGTTTACAAGTGTTAACAGTGGCAGAGACAGTTCGGTGGCTTGGTGCAAAAAGGTGAAATAAGATGAATGAATAATTAATTATATTACTTATTTACTATTTATTGAATAAAAAGCACCCTAAGACATTGTGGGGAAATTAGTTTAACTTTTTACCCAGTAAAACGGACCAAAAACTGAAGCCTCTGGCAAAGAAATGCTTCAATCTTGATTTGAGGGCTACCCTAGGCGGGGCAGATGCTAATGCCAGGTAGTTTTCATTCTTTCCTTCCTGACTGGTGAAACGTGCAGATAAGAGACAAGTTCGGTGTGTTGGGGTGTGATAGGGTTGGGTTGGCTGTTTCTGGTCACACATTTCTTTCCTAGACAAAATACACACAAGGAGCCAGCACCGGAAAAGTGCGGAGTCAGCAGCCTGAGCGTCTGTCTGGGTCCACGGCCGACCTCATGAAGAAAGCAGCCAGGCCCTAACCTCCAACCACACTTCACAGTGTAGTAGCGGCAGCTGGGGTTAGCGCTGCGTTTCCTAAGAATCGCTCTAAACAAGGGTCCATTGAGGAGATATGTCTGTGCAGCCTGAAGTAAAAGAGTGACTCCTTTGCCCGGCTTCAACCCTGGTGCCTCCAGCCTCAAACCTGCGGTGGAGCAGGTGCAGGGGCTTAGCCTCAGGAAGATGCTGACCTCCAGGCCGGTATTCAGAATGACAGTTTCTGCTGTGGACCTGTGATTCTGTCCCTTTCCATTAAAGTGAGGAAGAGACAGCATATTCTTACAGACGCTGGGGAATAATCAATCATTGTAATTAAGGGAAATAAAAGAAGATAGTATAAACCAGATTATACTGCCAACTCCAACAGCTTCTTGTGGTAAATAGGCAACTTTGTGTGTGTGTATGTCTGTGTCCGTGTGTGAAGGAGAATATTCAAAGTGTGGAGCTGGAGAGACGGTGTCCTCCCTGCCATCTTTGGTCTCCCAAAGCACTGAGCAGTATTCATAAGGGCAGCTTGAAATCTAACCACCTCCAATAATATAGCCTGGAGGGAAAAATTAGGAAGTACTGTTTAAACACGTACTGGTGATACAGTATATTATCACTAAGTGCTTCTGCGCAGGATCTGAGGGATGCATCACAACCCTGACCGCCTATGGCCGCTCTTAGAGATTCTCTTTCTTAATAAGATGGATTTGCAGATCTGGAAATCAAATTTTGATTGGCTCTTTTGTTTTGATTTTCCTCAATCATAACTTGTGTCCATGACTAGAAAATCACTTACGTAAACCCATTCTGATTTCCCTTGAACACCTATTGTGGGCCAGCCCCGCTCTGGACAAGGGACAGTCACATCCCCAGCCCTGCCTCTAGGAGTTTGCCCTCTGCTGGGAAGAATAATTGCCTTTGTTAGTGCCATTGCTACCAGAAACACAGCCTTCCAAGAGGAAGGGACTGGGTTTCCAGAAAACAGAGATTTGATCCTGGCCCTTGGATAGGAGGCCGTGGCGGCGAGTGAGCTGGCAGACGCATTTTGTTTTCAGTTCTATGCTTCTCAATGGACTTGACTTTCAGTAATCTGGTATCCACATTGCTCTGAGTTTATAGAAATGGGGTAAGGGGCAAGAAAGAGCACTTCATAATGTGTGTGTCTTGGAGATAAAGTTGCTTTTTGGAAAGATCGTAAGGTGTTTTTATAGCTTGCTGAACTCAGAAGCTGAAACACAAATGCAATCAGAGATCCCAGCTGTGGGCGTCACTGTGGGCGTGCCCCGATTTCCCTAGCTGTGCCATTGGCTCTCCAGATGGAAGATCAGGATGTGGGAGGGAATCCTCGGGATGCTCAGCTGCCACCTTGCTTATCCTGCCACTTACCCTCCCCTGCCCTTGCTCCTCTCTCTTTCCACTTGAATACGTAAAAGGAACGGACATCTTCCTCAACCCAGAGCACAGCTGAGGAGGCTGGCAGAACAGCACTCTCTTCAGCTCTCATATCGTGTCAAGCTGCAGACGCCATGCCCAACACAGCAAGACTGACTTCGAGAAAGACACTGGGATCACTTTAAAACTACTAGAGAAGAACACACTTGGCTGTGGTACACTGTCTCCTAGGGACTGGCCCTGGGTTTTGTAGATTCCAAAGCCCAACTTGACCCAGAGTTGGTCAGGTTCTGCGGAGAATCCACGCTGATGGTCTCACCAGAGTCTTATTGATGAAGCAGGACATCCACTTCTCAGTCTCCCTGAATATCACACGTGGCAGGAAGACCACTCCGGTCACGTGGGACTACTTTATCCCATGCAGGGCTTTACAGAAGTCTCGTCATCATCGCAAGGCTGGACAGGGCATTGCTGTACAGAATACTGCAGGCAATTGTGACACAGTGCTAGGCATTTGTGAACCTAAACGTGTCTTAAGGTAGAAAAGGTGCAGTGAAAATGCAACATTGAAATCTCACGGGGCCACCATTGCAGATGCAGTCTGTCACTGACCAGAACGTTGTTAGGCAGCCCAAGGCTATATTTTGACCTTCTACTGCTTTTGGTTGTATAATAGCCACAAGCAACTCAGATGATCTTTTTCTTCCAGTGTTTAGGCTTTCTGCACTGAGTTACATTAGCCAAGTTTCTGGTGTGGGCTTTCCGTTCTGAGCTCCTTGTTTGTCTGAAGTGTCTGTTGTATTTCTACGATCCCTTCTTTCTTTCTTCAGTCAGAAACCCTACAGCCTCGACTCATCCACCCTGATTTGGCAAAGGTGGGCAAAGCCAGCTGGAATTTGGAGCAGGGGTAAACATCTCAAGTGCAGGCTGTTCACCAAAACCAATGGAACCCGAAGAACGTCCACAAGGATTCAATTTCAAACTTTGACCAAGACTTTGAATATTTTATTTCTGAGTCATTCTTGGGTAAAACTGAAAACGAATAAAATGCAATGTGGGAATGGAAAAGGCCTGTTGTCTTCTTGTCTTGTAACACTTCCAGTCACCGAAGTCCTGTCCACAAATGATTATTGTCCACACCCTGTTAGCAAGCTCAGTGCTACGTGGGTCTAAATTATGAGACTGCATTTTTGACATCAAGGGATTTGCCATCTACTTGGGGATGTAACACATAAACAAATAAAATATTAAATAAATAGGTAATTTATCCCAAAGTAGTATATATATGTTTTTCCTCCAAAATAAATGGAGTCATTGATGCAGGCATTTGAAAGAGAGAAAAATAATTTCTATCTCACCTGCTGTAAGGAAACTACCACTTCTCTATAAAGAATTGGACCCATGCTTACCCATGTTGGCAATGGAGGAGGAACAGCAAATGGGGGAGGATGGTGAAACCTGGCCCACTGTGAGTCCCCTTCTCCTGGACATCCTCACACATAAGTGGGGTGGTGGAAGCCCCAAGCCTTGGCAGCTTCCATGTGTTATTGAGCCTGAGGTGCAGAGAAGTCAAGAATTGAGGTTTGGGAACCTCTGCCTAGATTTCAGAAGATGTATGGAAATGCCTGGATGCCCAAGCAGAAGTTTGCTGCAGGGGCAGGGCCCTTATGGAGAACCTCTGCTAGTGCAGTGCAAAGGAAAATTATGGGGTTGGAGCCCCCACACAAAGTCCCTACTGGGGCACTGCTTACTGGAGCTGTGAGAAAGAGGCCACCATCCTCCAGACCCCAGAATGGTAGATCCACTGACAGCTTGCAGTGTGTGCCTGGGAAAGCCACAGACACTTGACGTCAGCTGGTGAAAGCAGCTGCGAGGAAGGCTGTACCCTGCAAAGCCACAGGGTGGAGCTGCCCAAGACCATGGGCACCTACCTCTTGCATCAACATGACCTGGATGTGAGACCTGGAGTCAAAGGAAATCATTTTGGAGCTTTAAAATTTGACTGCCCTGCTGGATTTCAGACTTGCATGGGCCCTATAACCCCTTTATTTTAGTCAATCTCATTTGGAACAGCTGTGTTTACCAAATAGTTGTACCCCCATTGTGTCTAGGAAGTAACTAGCTTGCTTTTGATTTTATAGGCTCGTAGGTGGAAGGGACTTGCCTTGTCTCAGATGAGACATTGGACTGTGGACTTTTGGGTTAATGCTGAAATGAGTTAAGACTTTGGGGGACTGTTGGGAAGGCATGATTGGTTTTGAAATGTGAGAACATTAGATTTGGAGGGGGCCAGGTGCAGAATTATATAGTTTGGCTCTGTGTCCCCACCCAAATCTCACTTCAAATTTATCTCCCATAATTCTGTTCCCATTCTGTTATTATTTATACATTTTATTTTCTTAATTATTGTTCTTATTGTTGGTTTGTATCAGTTTGACTGAGGTATACTTTACATTAACTTGTCATTCTTAAGTTTAAGGTTTGATGCATTCTGGCTGTGATGGTCCACAGTCAGGTACATGTAATGGTAACACTTACTAGAGCTTTTCGCTGCACCCCAGAGTTTTCTCACATTCCCACCTGGCCCCTGACAAACACAGATTTGCTTTTGGTTTCTTATTTTTTGCCTTTGAGTACAAATTTTATGAATAAATCACATAGTGTATAGTTAAGGTGTGGCTTTTCAACTTAGTATAATATTTTTCAGATTTATTTATGTGCTTTGTGCATCAGCAGTTCTTTTTCATCCTGAGTGATATTTAATTGCATGGGTGTATCAAACTTAGTTTCTATTCACCACCTCCTAGACATCTAGGTTGTTTCCAGTTTGGAGCTGTTATGAATAAAGATAGGTCAGTAGATGGAAGTTTTTTTTTTTTTTGTCTTAAATGAATACTTAGGAGTGAGTTTGTCTTTAAAATGATGCCAAATTTGAACTGTAGGGAGGGGGAAAAAAGAAGATGGTGCAGTAGGAGCAAATCAGGATTGCAGCTCTCAGTGAAAACGCAGAGGGTGAGTGCAATCCGCATTTCCAGACAGATATTTTTTGCCCACAGAACAGGGAAATTCCCAGGAGTAGGAGAGACACGGGATGCTAGCACAGCCGTTTCAGCTCACTCTGCCATTTCGGCTGGTGACACAGCACAGTGGAACTCCACACAAAATGCACTGGTCTGGGTGCCCTGTTAAACCAGCAATCTGAGATTTGGGAGGGCATATTAGCATATCCATCTGATTAAACAGGACTTGGACAGTGAGCCAGACCAGGAGATTCTTGGGAAGTGACGTTTGAGCCGGCGCAGTGGGTCACTGCACGAGAAATCACATGGATCCTGGTGCCCTATCAGCAGGTGACTGAAACACCTGGGAGAGAGTCAACCATTCAACTTAAAAAAAAAGCTCTGAGGCAGGGAGCCAGGAGATCAGGCTTGGCGGGTTCCACCCCACAGGGACAAACAAAACAGTGATTCAAAACACTCAGGGTTGAGAGTTTCACTGCAGGCACAGCTGAACCCAGGATGGTGCAGCTCAGTGGGGGATGGGTGTCTGCCATTACCGAGGCATTCTGCCCCTACTGAGGTACACTCCCATTGCTGATGCAGCCTGCTGTTGCTGAGGCAACATGCCGTAACAGAGAGAGTCCACCAACAGGGCGGAGCCCACAGCAGCAGGGCAGAGGCCATGGCAGCAGTGCAGAGCCCACAGCAACAGGGAGGACCCCACGGCAGCAGGGTGGAGGCTTGGCAAGCAAATAGTGACTAGACTGCCTCCTAGCTGGGCAGGACAGTGTAATGGATACTCATAAAGAAAGCCCTAACTCCCTGAGACAGAGCATCTGAGGAAAAAAAGGGGTTTTATGAGTTCTGCTGCAGCAGACTTAAACGTACTGGCCTAACAGCTCTGAATGATCAATGGAGCTCACAGCTCAGCACCTGAGCTTCTATAAAGTACAGACCACCTCCTCAAGCAGCTCCCTGACCCCTGTATATACAAAGAGTCACCTCAAATAGGACAGATCAGACTGATATTTGGTGGGCATCATTCTGGGACAAAGATAGCAGAAGAAGAAACTGGTAGCATCCCTCACTGTTCCACAGCTGTTACAGGTACACCTTAGATAAGCAGGGCCTGGAGTGGACCTCAGCAGTTATGCAGCAGAGGAGCTAGACTGTTAGAAGGAAAACTAAGTAACAGAAATATTTCATCATCAACAATCTGGGTGTCCACTCAGAGACCCAGTCAGAAAGTCAGCAACTACTCAGACAACAGGTGGATAAACCCACAAAGATGTGAAGAAACCAGCACAAAAAGGAGGAAAACACCCAAAACCAAAACACTTCACCTCCTACAAATGAACAAAACTCCTCACCAGCAAGGGAACAAAGCTGGACAGAGAATGAGTGTGACGAAATGACGAACTCAGACTTCAGAAGGTCGGTAATAAGAAACTTCCATGAGCTAAAAGAACATGTTCTAAATCAATGCAAAGAAACTAAGAACCTTGAAAAAAGATTCAAAGAAATGATAACAAGAATGAATAACTTAGAGAGGAATATGAATGAATTGAAGGAGCTGAAAAACACAAGAACTTCACGAAGTATGCACAAGTTTCAACAGCCGAATTGACCAAGCAGAAGAAAGAATATCAGAAGTAGAAGATCAACTCAATAAAATAAAATGAGAAACCAAGATTAGAGAAAAAAGCACAAAAAGGAATTAACAAAGTCTCCAAGAAATGTGGGACTATGTGAAGAGACCTAACCTACATTTGATAGGGGTACAGAATGTGACGAAGAGAAAAAATCCAAGCTGGAAAATACTCTTCAGGATATTATCCAGGAAAATTTCCCCAACCCAGCAAGGCAGGCCAATATTAAAGTCCAGGAAATACAGAGAACACCTCAAAGATATTCTGCAAGAAGAGCAACCCCAAGGCACATAATCGTCAGATTCACCAGGGTTGAAATGAAGGAGAAAATACTAAGGGCAGCCAGAGAGAAAGGTTGGGTCACCCACAAAGGGAAGACCATCAGACTCACAGCAGATCTCTCGGCAGAAACTCTACAAGCCAGAAGAGAGTGGGGGCCAATATTTAACATCCTTAAAGAAAAGAACTTTCAATCCAGAATTTCATATCCAGTCAAACTGAGCTTCATAAGTGAAGGAAAAATAAAATTCTTTGCAAACAAGCAAGTACTCAGAAATTTTTGTCACCACCAGGCCTGCTTTACAAGAGCTCCTGAAAGAGGCACTACACATAGAAAGGAACAACCAGTACCAGCCATTCCAAAAACATACCAAAAGCTAAAGAGCATCAACAAAATGAAGAATCTGCATCAACTAATGGACAAAACAGCCAGCTAGCATCAAAATGGCAGTATCAAATTCACACATAACAATATTAACCCTAAATGTAAATGGGCTAAATGCACCAATCAAAAGACACAGACTGGCAAATTGGATAAAAATCCAAAACCAATCAGTGTGCTGTATCCAGGAAACCCATCTCACATGCAAGGATACACAAAGGCTCAAAATAAAGGGATGCAGGAAGATCTACCAAGCAAATGGAGAGAAAAAAGAAAAAAAAAAGCAGGAGTTGCAATTCTTGTCTCTGATAAAATAGATATTAAAGCAACAAAGATCAAAAGAGACAAAGAAGATCATTACATAATGGTAAAAGGATCGATACAACAAGAAGAGCTAACGATCCTAAATATATATGGACCCAATACAGAAGCACCCAGATATATAAGGCAAGTTCTTAATGACTTACAAAGAGACTTAGACTCCCACACAATAATAGCGGGAGACTTTAACACTCCACTGTCAATAGCAGACAGATCAACCAGACAGAAAATTAACAAGGATATCCAGGGCTTGAACTCAGACCTGGAACAAGCAAACCTGATAGACATTTACAGAACTCTCCACCCCAAATCCACAGAATATACATTCTTCTCAGCACCACATCACACCTACTCTAAAATTGACCACATAATTGGAAGTAAAGCACTCCTCAGCAAATGCAAAACAACTGACATAATAACAAACAGTTTCTCAGATCATAGTGCAATCAAGCTAGAACTCAGAATTCAGAAACTAACTCAGAATCGCACAGCTTCATGGAAACTGAACAACTGGCTCTTGAATGTTGACTGGATAAACAATGAAATAAAGGCAGAAATAAAGAAGTTCTTTGAAACCAACGAGAATGAAGACAAAACATACCAGAATCTCTGGGACACATTTAAAGCAGTCTCCAGAGGAAAATCTATAGCAATAAGTGCCCATATGAGAAGAGTGAAGAGATCCAAAATTGACACCCTATCATCAAAATTGAAAGAGCTAGAGGAGCAAGATCAAAAAAACTCAAAACCTAGCCAAAGACAAGAAATAAGTAAGATCAGAGCAGAACTGAAGGAGATAGAGACAAGAAAAACCCTTCAAAAAATCAATAAATCCAAGAACTGTTTTTTTTTTGAAAAGACCAACAAAATAGACAGACCATAAGCCAGACTGATAAAAAAGAAAAGAGAACAACCAAATAGATGCAATATAAAATGATAAAGGGAAAATCACCAGAGATTCCACAGAAATTCAAACCATCATCAGAGAATACTACAAACAACTCTATGCACATAAACTAGTAAACCAGGAAGAAATGGATAAATTCCTGGACACCTGTGTCCTCCCAAGCGTAAACCAGGAGGAAGCTGAAACTATGAATAGGCCAGTAACAAGGTCTGAAGTCGAGGCAGCAATTAAGAGCCTACCACACAAAAAAAGCCCAGGTCCAGATGGGTTCACAGCTGAATTCTACCAGACACACAAAGAGGAGCTGGTACCATTCCTTTGGAAACTATTTCAAATAATCCAAAAAGAGGGAATCCTTCCCAAATCATTTTACAAGACCAACATCACCCTGATACCAAAAACCGGTAGAGACTCAACAAGAAAAGAAAACTTCAGGCCAATATCCATGATGAACATAGATACAAAAATCTTCAATAAAATACTGGCAAATCGATTGCAACAGCACATCAAAAAACTTATCCATCATGATCAAGTAGGATTCATCCCTGGGATGCAAGGCTGGTTCAACATACACAAGTCCATAAATGTAATTCACCATATAAACAGAACCCAAAACAAAAACCACATGATTATCTCAATTGATACAGAGAAGGCATTTGACAAAATTCAACAGCGCTTTATGCTAAAAACCCTCAATAAACTCGGTATTGATGGAACATATCTCAAAGTAATAAAAGCTATTTATGACAAGCCAATTAGTATGATTGCCCAATATCATACTGAATGGGCAAAAACTGGAAGCATTCCCTTTGAAATCCAGCACTAGGCAAGGATGCCCTCTTTCATCACTCCTATTCAATATAGTACTGGAAGTTCTAGCCAGAGCAATCAGGCAAGAAAAAGAAATAAAGCATATTCAAATAGGAAAGGTGGAAGCCAAATTGTCTCTATTTGCAGATAACATGATAGTATACCTAGAAGACCCCATCGCCTCAGCCCCAAAACTCCTGAAACTGATAAGCAACTTCAGCAAACTTTCAGGATATAAAATCAATGTGCAAAAATCACAAGCATTCCTATACGCCAATAACAGACTTAAAGAGAACCAAATCAAGAACGAACTGCCATTCACAATTGCTACAAAGAAAATAAAATACCTAGGAATACAACTCACAAGGAACGTAAGGGACCTCTTCAAGGAAAACTACAAACCACTGCTCAACAAAATAAGAGAGGGCACAAACAGATGGCAAAACATTCCATGTTCATGGTTAGGAAGAATCAATATCATGAAAATGGCTATACTGCCCAAAGTAATTTACAGAATCAACACTACCCCCATCAAGCTACCATTGACTTTCTTCACAGAACTGGAAAAAACCACCATGAACTTCAAATGGAACCAAAAGAGAGCCCGCATAGCCAAGTCAATTCTAAGCAAAAAGAACACAGTGGGAGGCATCACACTGCTGGACTTCAAATTATACTACAAGGCTACAGTAATCAAAACAGCATGGTACTGGTACCAAAACAGAGATATAGACCAATGGAACAGAACAGAGGCATCAGAGGCAACACAACATATCTACAACCATACAATCTTTGATAAACGAGACAAAAACAAGCAATGGGGAAAGGATTCCCTGTTTAATAAATGGTGTTGGGAAAACTGGTTAGCCATGTGCAGAAAGCAGAAACTGGACCCCTTCCTGACACCTTACACTAAAATTAACTCCAGATGGATTAAAGACTTAAACATAAGACCTGGCACCATAAAAACCCTAGAAGAAAATCTAGGCAAAACCATTCAGGACATAGGAGTAGGCAAGGTCTTTATGACCAAAACACCAAAAGCATTGGCAACAAAAGCCAAAAGAGACAAATGGGACCTAATCAAACTCCACAGCTTCTGCACGGCAAAAGAAACAGTCACTAGAATGAATCAGCAACCAAAAGATTGGGAAAAAATCTTTGCAGTTTACCCATCTGACAAAGGGCTGATATTCAGAATTTACAAAGAACTCAAACAGATTTACAGAAAACAAACAAACAAACAAGCCCATTCAAAAATGGGCAAAGGACATGAACAGACACTTTACAAAAGAAGACATATGTGAGGCCAACAAACACATGAAAAAATGCTCATCATCACTGGTCATTAGAGAAATGCAAATCAAAACCACATTGAGATACCATCTCACGCCAGTTAGAATGGTGATCATTAAAACATCTGGAGACAACAGATGCTGGAGAGGATGTGGAGAAATAGGAACACTTCTACACTGCTGGTGGGAGTGTAAATTAGTTCAACCATTGTGGAAGACAGTGTGGTGAGTCCTCAAGGCCTTAGAAATAGAAATTCCATTTGACCCAGCAATCTCATTACTGGCTATATATCCAAAGGACTATAAATACTTCTACTATAAGGACACATGCACACGAATGTTCATTGCAGCACTGTTTACAATAGCAAAGACCTGAAACCAACCCAAATGCCCATGGATAATAGACTGGACTGGGAAAATGTGGCACATATACACCATGGAATATTATGCAGCAATCAAAAATGATGAGTTCATGTCCTTTGTAGGGACATGGATGAATCTGGCGAACATCATTCTCAGCAAACTGACACAAGAACAGAAAAAGAAATACCACATATTCTCACTAATAGGCGGGTGATGAACCATGAGAACACATGGACACAGGGAAGGGAGTACTACCCACAGGGGTCTATTGGGGGGAATAGGGGAGGGACAGTGGTGGGGGAGCTGGGGAGGGATAGCCTGGGGAGAAATGCCAAGTGTGGGTGAAGGGGAGGAAGGCAGCAAAACACACTGCCATGTGTGTACCTATGCAACTATCTTGCATGTTCTGCACATGTACCCCAAAACGTAAAATGCAATAAAAAAGTAATAATAAAATAAAATAAAATGTTGCCAAATTTTTACAAACTGGATGTACAATTTTGAATCCTTTCCAGGATTGTGTGAGAGTTCTTACTGCCCCACATGCTGGCCAATACTTAGTATTTTTTTTTTTAATTTTGGAAATTCTGGTGGATATGTAATGATATCTCATTATAGGTTTAATTTGCATTATTCTAATGATTAATGGTGTTCATTTAACATCTTGTCATGCTCTTATTGGCTGTTCATATTTATCATTTTTGGTGCAACATTTGTTTAAATATTTTGCCCACTTTTATTGGGTGCCCAGCCTGACTGTACTTTTGTATACGCTAATTAATCATCCTGTTTATCTGCCTCTTTTCCCATCAGCTCAACCAGCCTCTAGTAAAGACCTTCTCCTTTCAATCTCCGTGAGTTCAATTTTTTTTTTTTTAGCTTCCATGTACTACTGAGAACATGTGATTTTTGTTATTTTATGCCCTGCTTATTTTACTTAACATAAACTACTCCATTTCCATTGCATGTTGTTACAAACTATGAGATTTTATTTTTTATGGCAGTAATTAATCGTGTACATGTACCACATTTTAAGACTCTTCATCCATTGATAGACACTTAGGTTGATTTCATACCTTGGCTGTTGTGACTAGTGCTTCAATAAACATGAAGTGCAGATATATTTTAAATATACTGATTCCCTTTTCTCAGGGTATACACCCAAGCAGTGATATTGCTGGATCATATGGTAATTTTATTTGTAGGTTTATTAGGAATCCTCATATTTTCCCTATTGGCTGCACTAATCTGCACTCTCACCAAGTGTATGAGGGTTCCCCCTTCTCCACATTTTCACCAGCATTCATTATTGCCTGTCTTTGAGATCAAAGCCATTTTAACTCACATTACATTTTTTCTGATGATTGGTGATGTTGAGGAATTTTTCATATACCTATTTGTCATTTGTATGTCTCTTTTGAGAAATGTCTATTCAGATCTTTTGCCCAGTCTCTTATTTCTTTTATTTGGAGACAGGGTCTTGCTCTGTTGTTCAGGCTGGAATACAGTGATGCAATCTTAGTTCACTGCAGATTTTATCTCCTGGGGTCAAGAAATCCTCCCATCTCAGCCTCCTGAATAGCTAGGACTACAGGCATGTGCCACCATGTCCAGCTAATTTTTTTTTTTTTTTTTTTTTTTGGTAGAGACAGAGTTTCATCATGTTGCCCAGGCTGGTCTCAAGCACCCGAGCTCAAGCAATCTGCCCACCTCTGGTTCCCAAAGTGCTGGGATTACTTGCATGAGCCACCATGCCTGGTCTTTATTTTCTTATCTGTATAAATGTAAGGGATACAGGTGCAGCTTTATTACATGGATATGTTGTATAGTGATGATGTCTGGACTTTTACTTTATCCATCACCCAAATAATATATACGTACACAATAAGTCATTTCTCTTCCCCTGGACCCCACATCTTCCCAGTGTTTATCATTCCTCATTCTATGCCCATGTGTACACACGATTTAGTTCACATATAAATGAGAACAAGTGGTATTCGACTTTCTGTGTGTGAATTGTTTCACTTTATCTGTTGGCCCCTAGTTCCATCCATGTTGCTGCAAAAGACATGATTTCATTCTTTTTATGGCTGAATAGAATTCCATTGTGTATGTACACCACATTTTCTTTATTCAATCATCCATTGATGAACATTTTGGTTGAATACATGTCTTTGCTATTATTAGCAGTGTTGCAATAAACATATAAGTGCGGATTTTTTTGATGTAATGATATATTTCCCATTGAGTAGATGCCTGGTGGTGGGGTTGCTGGGTCCAATGGCAGTTCTATGAGAAATCTCCATACTATATTCCATGGAGATTGTACTAATTTACATTCACAACAGTGTATAAACATTCTCTTTTATTTGCATCCTAACCAACATCTGTTATTGTTGTCTTTTTAATAAGTCATTCTGACTGGTGTAAGATGATATTTCACTGTGCTTTTAATTTGCATTTCTCTGATGGTTAGTGATGTTGAGTATTTTTTCATATGCTTCTTGGTCTTTTTTATGTATTCTTTTGAATAAATGTCTGCTCATATTTTTTGCTCACTTTTTAATAGATTGTTGTTGATGTTGAATTGTTTAAGTTTCTTGTAAATTCTGCCTGTTGCACTGTTTGTAAATATTTTCTCTCATTATGCAGGTATTCTGTTTTCTCTGTTGATTTTTTCTTCTGCTGTGAAGAAAGTCCTTTTAGTTTAATTAAGTCCCATTTGTCTATTTTTGTTTTTGTTGCTTGTAGTTTTGAGATCTTTGTCATGAGATCTTTGTCTTTATGTAGAACGATGTCCAGAGAGTTTTATCTAGGCATTCTTCTAGTATTTTTATAGTTTCAGGTCTTACCTTTAAGTGTACTCCATCTTGAGTTGATTTTTGTATATGGTGAGAGAGAAATTCAACATATGCCAATCCAATTTTCCAGCATTATTTATTGAAAAGGATATCTTTTTCCCTGTGCATTTTCTTTTCCACTTTCCAAAGATCAACTGGCTAGGAAGATGTGTCTTTATTTCTGGGTTCTCTATTGCGTTCCATTGATCTATGTGTCTATTTTTATACTTTTGTAAAGTGGGCAAAGGACATGAATATATCATGCTGTTTTGTTTTCTATATCCTTGTAATAGAATTTGATGTGATGTCTCTAGCTTTGTTCTTTTTACTTGAGATTGCATTGGCTTTTGGGGCTCTTTTTTGGTCCCATATAGATTTTAGGATTGTTTTTTCTAATTCTGTGCAAAAATGACATTGGTATTTTGATAGGAATTGCATTGAATCTGTAGATTGCTTTGGGTTGTATGGTCATTTTACCTACATTAATTCTTCTGGTCCATGAACATGAAATATTTTTCTATTTGTGTCATCTATCCTTTCTCTCATTAGTGTTTTGCAGTTTTCTTCATAGGGATATTTCACCTTCTTGGTTAAATATATTCTTGATTAGATTAATTATTTCCTATGGTATTGTTTCAGCTTCTTGTGTATTCTGGTTATTAATTTCTTGGCAGATGGGTAGTTTGCAAATATTTTCTCTCATTCTGTGGGTTTCTTATCACTTTTTGGTTGTTTCCTTTGCTGTGCAGAAACTTTTTAGCTCGATGTAATCCCATTTGTCCATTTTTGCTTTGATTGCCTGTGCTTTTGAGGTATAACTCCAAAAAATACTTGCTTAGAACAATGTCCTGGAGTGTTTGCCCAATGTTTTCTTCTAATATCATAATTTAGGTCTGCAATTTAAATCTCCAATCCATTTTAGTTCAGATTTTCTTTAATAGGGTGAATGATAGGCATCTAGTTTCATTCTCTGTCATCACCAGTAATTAAAGCGACAGTTTTTTTTACACATGTGTGTTCTTGCATTTTTGTTGAAAATGAGTTTATTGTAAATGCATCAATATTTTTGTGTTTTCTATTATGTTCCATTGGTCTATGTGTCTCTTTTTAATGCCAGTACCATGCTGTTTTGGTTAATATAGCTTTGTAGTATAATTTGAAGTTCGGTTTTGTTCTTTTGGCTCAGGATGGCCTTGGCTATTCTGTTTATGTGTGTGTGTGGCTCCATATAAATTTTAAGATATTTTTTTCTGTTTCTGTGAAGAATGTTATTAATATTTTCATAAGTACTACATTTAATCTATAGATTGCTTTGGGTAGTATGAATAGTTTATCAATATTAATCATTCTGATCCATGAACATGGAATATCTTTCCATTTTTACATTTCCTCTTTAATTTATTTCACCAATGTCTTACAGTTTTTATTGTAGAGGTTTGTCACTTCTTTGGTTAAGTTTATACCTAGGTATTTTGTTTTATTTGTATCTATTGTAAATGAGATCACATTCTTGGTATCTTTTTCAGGTTGCTCAGTATTGTCATATAGAAAGGCTACTGATATTTGTATGTTGACTTTGTATCTTGAAACTTTATTGAATTTATCAGCTCTATGAGTTTTTGATGTAATCTGTAGGTTTATCTAATATACATATATAATGACATAAGGTCATATTATCTGCAAAAAAGGTAAAATCTGACTTCATTTTTTCCAATTTGAAAACAACTTGGGCATCGTTTTCTTGTTCCAGATCTTAGAGGAAAGGCTTTCGGTTTTACACCGTTCAGTATAATACTACCTCTGTGTTTGTCATATGTGGATTTTATCAAGTATTTTGAGTTCATATTTTGAAGAAATGTTGATTTTATTGAATTATTTTTTAGCAATAGTTGAAATAATCACCCAATTTTTGACCTTCATTTGATACAATGTAGGCATTTATAAATTTAAATATTTTAACCGATTCTTGTATCATTGGAATCCCATCCTAAATCCCAATTGATCATGATAAATAATCTTTGTAATGTGTTGTCAGATTTGGTTTACCAGTATTTTGTTGAGGATTTTTGAGTATATGTATTGGTTTGTAGTTTTCCCATTTTTTCTTTTTCTTTTTCTTTTTTATTTTTATGTGTCTTTGTCTGGTTTCAGTATCAAGGTAATACTGGCCTCATAAAGTGACTTTGGAAGTATTATTCCCTTCCCCTCATTTTCTTAGAATGGTTTGGATAGGGTTGGTATTCATTTTTTAAATGTGTGGCAGAACTCAGCAGATAAGCCATCAGATCATGGACTTTTTTATTAATAGGAGACATTTTATTACTGCTTCTATCTTGTTACTTGTCATTGGTCTGTTTAAGATTTTTATCCCTTCATGATTCAATCTTGGTAGGTTGTATATGTCTAGAAATTTATCTATATTTCTACGTTTTCCAATTTATTGGCATATAGTGCTCACAATAGTCTCTAATAGTCCCTTGAATTTCTGTGGTGTCAGTTGCAATGTTTCCTTTTTATCTCTGATTTTATTTATTTGGGTCTCTTTTTTTCTTAGTTATCCTGGCTAAAAATTTGTAGATTTTATTTATCTTTTAAATAAACTAACTTTTAGGTTTGCTGATTTATTTTTTTTGTCTTAATTTTATTTGTTTCTTCTCTGATCTTTAGTTTTCTTTTCTTGTACTAATTTTGGTTAGTAAAATTTTGTTTGGTTTATTCCTGCTTTTCTAGTTTATTAAAAATGAATCACTTAGTTGTTTCTTTGAAAATTTTCTACTTTCCTGACATAAGCATTTAATGCTATTAACTTCCCCTTTTGTACTGCTTTTGCTATATCCTGTATGTTTTGGTATCCTATATGTTTCCAGCATTTGTTTCCATTTTTTTAAAAAAATTTCTTCTTAATTTCTTCATTGACCCAATGGACACTTAGGAACATATTGCTTAATTTCTAGGTGTTGACATCGCCAACTCTTACTCTATTGGAGTCTAGCTTTCTCTTTGGATCCATTAATAGCTGCTTTTATATCTGGGTGCTCTTGTGTTGAGTGCATATATATTTACATTTGTTATATCATGTTCTGAATTGACCCTTTTATTATTATCAAACGACCTTCTTTCCCTCTTTTTAATGATTTTCTCTTCAAATCTGTTTTATCTGATATAAATATAAACAGTCCTTTTGTTTTTGGTTTCCATTGACATTAAATATCTTTTTTCATTCCTTTATTTCAGTCTATATGTGTCTTTATTGGTGATGTAAGTTTCTTGTAGGCAGCATATAGTTGGGTCTTGCTTTTTTATTTTTTATTTTTTGAGACACAGTCTTGCTCTATTACCAAGGCTGAAGTGTAGTGGCATGCTCACAACTCACTGTAGCCTTGACTACCTGGGCTCAAGCTACCTTCCCACCTCAGCCTCCCTAGTATTTAGCTGGAACTACACCATGTCTGTCTAATCTTTGTGTGTGTGTGTGTGTGTGTGTGTGTGTGTGTGTGTCTGTGTGTGTGTGTTTTAGAAATGCAGTTTTGCCATGTTGTCCAGGCTGGTCTCAAGCCCCTGGACTCAAGTGATTCACTATCCTTGGCCTCCCAAAGTGCTGAGATTACAGGCATCAGCCAAGACACCCAACTTGGGGTCTTGATTTTTGAAAATCTATTTAGCCATTCTGTCTTTTGATTGGAGAATGTAGTCCATTCACCTCCAGTGCTATTATTGATAGGTAAGAACTTACTGCTGTCATTTTGTTGGTTGTTTTGGGGTTGTCTTATTAATTCTTTTTCTTTTTTTCTTCCTTTCTGTTTTCCGTTGTGTAAAAGTAATTTTCTCTGGTAGCATGTTTAAATTTATTGCTTTTTATTTCTTTGTGTATCTGTTATAGGTTTTTGTTCTGTTGTTGACATGAGTCTTGCAAATAACATCTTATAGCCAATTATTTTAAACTAATGACATTCTTCTAATTATTAATTAAACCAGACAAACAAGCACACACATTCCCCCCACACAAATCCCAGAAAAGTCTACACTTGAACTTTACCCTCTTCTCCTGGTTTTTGAGTGTTCGTGGCCTCTATTTATATCTTTTTATACTGTTTATCTCTTAGGAAGTTGTTGTAGTTATTATTTTTGATAGGTTTATCTTTAAATCTTCTTACTCAAGATACGACTTGTTTACAAACTACAATGACAACGCTAGGCCATTCTGTATTTATCTGTGAATTTACTATTGTTAGTGAGTTTTACACTTTCAGACAACTTGTTGTCTGCTAATGTCTTTTTTCAAATTGAAGAAATTCATTTAGCATGTTTTTTGTGTGGGACAAGTCTGGTATTGATGAAATCCCTCAGCTTTTGTTTGTCTCAGAAAGGTTTTATTTCTTCTTCATGTTTGAGGAATAATTTTTCTTGATATAATATTCTAGAACAGAAGTTTATTTTGTTCAGGACTTTGAATATGTTTTCCAACTTTGTCTTGTCATGTAGGTTTTTGCTGCAAAGTCTGCCAGAAGATATGTTGAAGCTCTTTTATATACTGTGTTTCTTTTTCTTGCTGCTTTTAGAATTCTTCCTTTATGTTTGACTTTGAACAGTTTGATAGTTAAATGCCTTAGGGTAATTATATTTGGGTTGACTCTGCTTGGTGTTATATAGCCTTCTTGTATCTGGATATTCATGCCTTTCTCTAGCTTTGAAAAGTTCTGTTATTTCTTGAACAAAATTTCTATTATTATTTTATCTTCTTTTAGGTAAATAACTTATATTTGGCCTTTTGCATCTATTTTCTAGGTCTTCTAGATACACTTCATTCATTTTATTCTTGTTTCTTCTCTGTCTGTTTCATATAGCCTGTCTTCAGCCTCACTAATTCTTTCCTCTACTTGATCAGCTGTGCTGTTGACAGACTCTAACACATTTTTCAGTTTGTCAATTGTTTTTTTTCAGCTCTAGAATATCTGCTAGATTTAAAAAATTTCAATCTCTTTGTTAAATTTCTCTGATAGAATTCTGAATTTGTACTGTGTTAAAGTTCATTGAGATTCCTCAAGACAATTATTGAATTCTCTGTCTGAGAGGCCCCATCTCTGTCACTCTGAGGTTGGTCACTGATTCTTTAGTTCATTTGGTGAGGTCATGTTTTCCTAGATGCCCTTAATCCTTGTGTATTGTGTGTTTGTTGATGTCTGGACATAGAAGAGTTACGTATTTATTTCAATTTTAGCAGTCAGGGCTTGTTGCACCAACCTTCTTGAAGAGGTTTTCCATGTAATCGATAGAAATTGAGTGTTTTGATCCAAGCCTGTAGACACTGCCTTCATATCAGTACTAAGGGGCACCCTAAGCCCAGTAACATTATAGCTTTTATTGACTTCTAGAGGCACCACCTCAGTGGGCTTGAGGAAAATAAAGAAAAATTTCCTGGGTTACTAGACAATTATTTGAGGTCTCTTCCCTCTCACCAATCAGAATGGGTCTTGCTCCACCCTGGGCTGCCTGGTATTATGACAGGAGTGATGCATGTATCCCTGTGGCCGCCACACTGGCACTGCACTGGGTCCACAGTGGCACTGCACTGGGTCCAATATGGTACTGGGTCTCAGGTAAGGCCTGCCAGGACTCCTGCCTGTATACCACTGAGGTTTACTCACAGCCCAAGAACTCTGCAGCTAGCAGGTGCTGAGTTTTGCCAGGTCCAGTTCCTTCCCTTCAGAACAGCAAATTTCTTTATACCGCAAGGTAGGATCTTGGAGCTAAGGCCTGGAATTGGGGGTTTCAGGAATCTGCTTGGTGCTTTATTATACTGTAGCTAAGCTGGTACCCAGGTAACAAGAAAAAGTCCTCTTTACTCTTCCCTCTCCTTTCTGCAGGCAAGATGAGCCTCTTTCTCGAGTTGCATTGCCTGGAGTTGAGGGAGGGGTGATGCTGGCTCTCCCTTGGTTCCAAAGCTGATGTTTCAGTGGGTCACATCCCAAGTCCACTGCCTCTGAGCTCAGCACAGCACCTAGGGCTGCCCAGGGATTGCAGTCTTTGTGGCATTATGGCCTCTCAAATTTATTGTGGGCCCCAGACCACCTTAGTCAGCTGCTGGTGGATTCAGCCAGGACTCAGGTTCCTCCCACTGGGGCTGAGAATTCTCTGCTGGGTGCTAGTCTAAATGCCCCCTCAAGGGTCACCAACAGAATTCTTCCCCTTGTGTTCAGCTGAGTTTCAGTGCGACATCCCATATTCACTTCACTTTATCTTCCCAAGCACAGATTATCTTTCCATGCAGCTTTGATGGGACATGGGGAACAGGTGGTGTAGGCAACGCAAGATTGGCCTTTCTACCCTCTTCAGTCTCTCCTTCCTTGATACTGTGTTAAAACCAGGTACCATAATTGCCCATCTGATGTTTGATTCTTATAAAGGTGTTTTTTTGCATGGATAGTTTTTCAGTTTGGTGTTCCTGCAGGGGGCAGTTGTTGGAGGGTTCTAATTGGCTGTCCTGCTCCACTCCCACCAAAACTTCTAATTCCTTAATAATTTTCTATATAACTTCTTATATCAATTACTGAGACATTATAGTTGGATCTTACTTTTTTATAAAATAGAGAAATGTTTTCTATTAAACTGGAGTATAAAATCTGGTGCTCTTAAATAAAATCACCCTAAGTTATATGTGACAATTTAAATTTAAGTGAATTAAACTTAAATAGTATAAAAAGTTTAGTTCCTCGCTCATATTAGCCATTTCAAGGGCTCAGTAGACACATGTGACTAGTAGATTCTGGATTGGACACTACAGAAAAAAAAACTTTTTATCATGATAATTCTATTAAACAGCACTAACTATTGATATATAATATAAACATCAATATGGTGAGTTTTCTCTTATACATAAGTAGCTTAATCTTCAGCTAATCAAAACCACATTGAGATATCATCTCACACCAGTTAGAATGGCGATCATTAAAAAATCTGGAGACAGCAGATGCTGGAGAGGATGTGGAGAAATAGGAACACTCTTACACTGTTGGTGGGAGTGTATTAGTTCAACCATTGTGGAAGACAGTGTGGCAATTCCTCAGGGACCTAGAAATAGAAACTCCGTTTGACCCAGCAATCCCATTACTGGGTATCTATCCAAAAGACTATAAATCGTTCTACTATAAGGACACATGCACACGAATGTTCACTGCAGCACTGTTTACAATAGCAAAGACCTGGAACCAACCCAAATGCCCAACAATGATAGACTGGACTGGGAAAATGTGGCACATATACACCATGGAATATTATGCAGCAATCAAAAATGATGAGTTTGTGTCCTTTGTAAGGACATGGATGAATCTGGAGAACATCATTCTCAGCAAACTGACACAAGAACAGAAAAAGAAATACTGCATATACTCACTCATAGGTGGGTGAGAAAAATGAGAACACATGGACACAGAGAGGCGGTCTACTATACACTGGGGTCTATTGGGGGGAATGGGGGAGGGACAGCGGGGGAAGCTGGGGAGGGATAGCCTGGGGATGAATACCAAGTGTGGGTGAAGGGGAGGAAGGCAGCAAAACACACTGCCATGTGTGTACCTATGCAACTATCTTGCACGTTCTGCACATGTACCCCAAAACCTATAATGCAATAAAAATTAAAAAAAAAAATCTTCAGCTAAAATCTCAAATAAAACACTTGTAGATCTCCAGAGCATTTGACTCAAAAACAATGCTGTTGAATGTTTCTATAGGATTTTAAATACAAATAATTTGTTATAATATCATTATAAAATTATCTCAGAATATGCTATTAATACCTCAAAGTTACAAGGTATCCAAATTTATTTTTACTTCCACTTCAAGGCTAATTTCTTCTAGTTTTGTTACTGAGAGGTTTTTTTTTCCAGTAGTAAGTACCCACAAGCCTGGATACCCAAATGTGCTTATCATTTTTATTAAGTATGTCAGGAAAATATATGTTGTGCTATAACTATGTCAGATTTGAAATCTATTAATGTAATGGAGCTTCTTCATCTGCCAAGTAAAAGTGTTTCTTGTCATATTTCCTGGCACTATACTTTAGGAATTATACTTGGTTTAATTTTATGTAAGTAAGTTCTGCATCAAAATAAGAAATGTTGAGAAACACTTGGTCGAGTGAAATCTTGGAGATGTGAAAACGGAATTTAATGTGGTATCCTGGATGGCATCTGGCAACAGAAATATGTGATTAGGTAAGAACTAAGAAAATATTAACAAAGTGTAAGCTTCAGTTAATAATAGCATATCAATATTGGTTCATTAATTTTAAGAAATATGCAATACTGACATAGATATTAATAATAGAGAAAACTACATTCAGGAAATATGGGATCTTCTTGCACTACCTTTCCATTTTACAGAAAACCCACAACTGCTCAAAAATAGCTAAACTAAAAATAGAATTCTAAGGCCCCTGCACTGATTGAGCAGACCATCTCTTGGCCAAGAAGACTCCAGAGAAACTTTGAACACCGAGTTCTTGGCCATGGCAGGATGGAGGTCAGATACACCTTATTACACCCCCTAACCTGCTAATCATAACTGGACTTTCTTTTCTAGGGGCTAAGTGGAAATCAACTGACTATCTGACACTGCTCCTCCCTTCTTGCCTAATAAGAGACCTCTGACCATGGAACGCTTCTGACCAGTCCGTAAACAATGTGCAATAAGAGTTCTTGTGTCCTCTGCTTCACCTTTTGATATCAGAGGGCTGAAAACACCTTGGATCATGCTACCACCACCATGTTTTTAATATGGGCTCATTGCAAGGGACATGAAGCTCAGATGCAGATGTGCATGTTTCTCCTTCCGTCAATATTTATGAGTCTTCTGGTAGCTTATTACATATATACATTTGGCCACTTCTCGTATTTCCCTCCTTGTCCCCCCACTTCACAGTGTCTGTTTTCGGCTTCTGGCTGGAGGCTGTGCTTCCCAGACTGTCAGAATGGCTACCTGCAGGCCGCATCCCTTAATGGGAAATAGAGCTGCTCTTTCCAAATGACGAACCTCATCATCCTTGAGTTGACAAACCAAAACTTTATTTTTTAAAAGTAAGTTCAGAGTTTTTTATCTACATCATTAAAAACTGAAATGCATAAAATTTAAAACCGCCACTTAATAAACAGGTAAGTAGACTGAAAATATAATCTAACACCATTTTTGAACACTGATTTGCTAGTCTAAGAACTTTTTCATGTCACTTAAATATTTTTCTAAATTTTCATCTAAAATTGACATTAATTTTTTCTAAATATGCAAATTCATGGTCATAAGTGGTCCAATATTTTCAATCTTTTAAAATGGCTGTTTTTCCTTGCTGTAGTTATTATTTGACCTTTTTTTCTCTTGATTTATGTTGCCAGGGGTCTACCTTTTGGCTGTTTCTTAGTCCTTTCTGAAAAAATAGCTTCTGATTTTGTAGTTCCTGTCATGAGAATGTTCTCTTTTGCATTTTATGTTTTTTATTGTAATCTTTCAAATCTCCTTACATCTGTTTATGTTTTTGGAGTTTAATTTTTTATTAACTCTTGAGTTGGGTTTGATGTTTTCATTAAAAGAATGTTTTTAGACTACAAATTTAGTGTCTAAATTTGCTTTTAAACACAATGTTGACTGTATCCCATGAGTTTTGGTATATGATTTTTTATTGTCACTTAGTTCAAAATGCTATTTTGAAATTTTCATTGTGTTTTTCTTATAGGCTGTAGGGTCATAATTTTATGTATCAATGATTGAATCACAAAATGCCTAGATATTTGGTTAAACGTTATTTCTGGATATGCCTATGAGGGTATTTCAGGAAGAGCTCAGACTTTGAATCTTAGACTAAATAAAGCACATTTCCTGCTCCAACCTTGAGTGGTCATCTTTCAATCTCCGAGTGCCTGATCGAAAAAGAAAGTCAGAGGAAGGGAAGATTCACTCCCTCTGCTTGGTTGAACTAGTGCATCAATTTTCTGCTCTCAGCACTTCTGGTTTTAAGGCCTTTAGACACAGACCCTAATCTACACGATCAGCTCACTGGCTCTCAGATTTCACACCACACCACTGGCTTTCTTGGGTCCCAGCTTCCACAAAGCAGATTGGGACATGTCAGACTTTATAATCACATGGGCAATACCTTGTAATAAATATATACATCATTTGTGTGGTTTGGCTTTGTGTCCCCACCCAGATCTCATTTTGAATTGTAATCCCATAATCCGCATGTGTTGTGGGAGGAACCCAGTGGGAGGTAACTGAATGATGGGGGTGGTTTCCTCCAGGCTGTTCTCATGAGATCTGATGGCTTTATAAGAGGCTCTACCTCCTTGGTCTGCACCTCTTCCTCCTGCTGCCGTGTGAAGAAGGACATGTTTGCTTCCCATTCTGCCAGGATTGTAAGTTTCCTGGGGCCTCCCAGTCCTGTGGAACTCTGAGTCATTTAAACCCCTTTTCTTTGTAAATTACCCAGTCTTAGGTAGTTCCTTACAGCAGCGTGAGAAAGAGCTAATACAATCATGTTGGTTCTGTTTATCTAGAAAACTCTGATTAATACATGAGGGCTGTTTGGAAACTCTGACGCTTAATATGGAAACGCTTAGGAGTTCCAAGTTACCTCTTTGTTACTGATTTTGTAATTCATTCCACTTTGGTGAAAAATTATACTGTGAACCACTTCAATATTTTAAAAGTTATTACGATCAAATTTTGTCCTGTGTATGATAAAATTTCTTAAATGTCCCTGAGTTTTTGAAAAGTTTATTGTGCAGCTACTGAAAGACATGCTCTATCAGTTTCTAACTCCATCCTCACATGACTGTCTTCCCTCTGTGTGTCTGTGTCCAAATTTCTCCCTCTTTATAAGGACAACAATAATTTGATTAGGTTTTACTATGACCTAATTTTAACGTGACTGCATCTGCAAGAGCCTATTTCCAAATACAGTCACCTTCACAGGTTTCAGTTGGACATGACTTTTGGCGGTACACTGTTCAACTCAGTACGATGTCTAAATATCTGTGAATTTTTAAGCTGTCTTTATTATTAATTTCTTGTTTAATTTCACTGTGGTCTGACAGCATATTTTGTATGGTTTCTATTCTTTTACAGTTGTTAAGTTGTGAAATACGAGTCATGATTCCTACAGTACAGTTGGCCATGCTTACCCCATTATTGCCCCCACCTCCCACAATCTAGGAATACATAGCGTCATCTGAGGATAGCCCAGGAGCATAGCAAGTGGGACCGTGTTGCGGGCTATTATTGTTTTTTATATGTGATACAAACTGGAACGAAGACTCAGAGTAAAACTCTCAGATCTTATTAAGTTTCATCAAAGCTAATGAATCAGGTAGTAGTTTTGGTTGATAATAAAGCTCCTATTTAAGAAAGAGCTGGTTTTGCCCACTTTTTTTTCTTTGAGAGTCTCACTCTGTCACCCAGGCTGGAGTGCAGTTGGTCAATCTTCAACCTCCGCCTCCCAGGTTGAAGTGATTCTCCTGTCTTAGCCCCCTGAGTAGCTGGGATTACAGACAAGTGACACCACACTCAACTAAGTTTTGTATTTTTAGTAAAGATGGGGTTTCACCATGTTGGCCAGGCTGGTCTTAAACTCCTGACCTCAGGTGATCCACCTCCCAAAGTGCTGGGATTACAGGCGTGAGCCACCATGCCCAGCCAGTTTTGCCCATTTGAATAGTTAAGTTTTGAAAGCGTTTTTGTAGGCCAGCAACATAGTGCTGAACACTTTCTCAGAAACATGATCAATGTCTTCTATATTGCAAGTCATAACAGTATTTAGCAAACTTGCTGACGAAAATGGGAAGCACGGAGAGCCTTCCAGGTGGAAGGCAGCAAACAGACACAACTATTTAGAGGATGAGGAAACCTCTGAGGCAACTCTGCTGAGATTGAAGAAGAGAATAAAGTTGCAGAAAAGGAAGAGCCTGGAGAAACCCCTGTCCCCCCAGCCGCTGTGGCCGTTATTGCTAATTTATTTATGACCAGCGCAGCACCACATCGACACACTACACCAGAATACAGGTTCCTCCCAGTGAACGTGTTCCGGCGAATACACCAACAAATACGCCTCACGGCACAGGGGTAGCAAGAAGCACCGTCCAACCTGCCCCCGAGACTGTTCTGACTGTTGGCCTAACACCAGAATACTTTGTTGATACACAGAAGTACTGCAAATATGCTAAGAGAGGTTTGCAATGCCAAGAGGTAAGCACTGGTGTGCAGAACCTACAGGAGGCCCCAAGTGCTGACGGCAGGCAGAGAAAGAAGCCTTTGTACAACAGACCTGCACAGCTTTGGCCCAAACAGGCTGACAGTCCATGACTCTATTTTTAGCCTTTCAGAAGCACAGTTCTGAGAAGACCTTAGTTGCACTGAACGTGCTGATGAAATCTATTTGTGTGCTGGATTCCTGTTGAAGCATGGGCAGCCTCAATCAGTCTTTACTGTTCATTTAGTAGACCCAAGTATTTATGTTTATATGAGACTGATGTAAGCATGAATCTAAAAATGCTCATTAAACCCTGCTTCAAAAAATTAAAGCAAATTGCTGTACATGCATATTGTGAAAAAGCTTTGTAACTCAATTCACATGCATTAAAGAAATATTTGAAACTCTATAATGTTTGGGCAAACAGGCCATTATTACTTTAATATAAAAATTTAAATTTGGCTTTAGTAAAGATTTTCAGATATAGGACTAAATTTTTTCATCTTTTACCTCTCTTTAGTATATTAATTATGCTTCTTTTTTTTTTTTTTGAGACAGAGTTGCACTCTTGTTACCCAGGCTGGAGTGCAATGGCATGATCTCGGCTCACTGCAACCTCCGCCTCCTGGGTTCAAGCAATTCTCCTGCCTCAGCCTCCTGAGTAGCTGGGATTACAGGCACGTGCCACCATGCCCAGCTAATTTTTTGTATTTTTAGTAGAGACGGGGTTTCACCATGTTGACCAGGATGGTCTCGATCTCCTGACCTCGTGATCCACCTGCCTCGGCCTCCCAAAGTGCTGGGATTACATGCTTGAGCCACCACACCCAGCCTAATTATGCTTCTTTTAAAAAATATTAGTTGTTGTCTCAGAGTTTGCAATATGCATTTCTGACTAATGTAAGTCCACTTTCAAATACTGCTGTACTAATTCACAGATAGGATAGCTAACTTATGATTGAGTATTCCCAGTACTTTCCTTCTGCCCTTTATAACATTCTTGTTGACTTCATTTACCCATATGCTATTGATACCCGATACACTGCTACTATTACTTTTTAAAAGAAATTGTTATATTTTAGATCAGTTAAAACTAAGAAAAATAAAGCATTTTATTTTACCTTCATTTATTCCTTATCTAATGCTCTTCATTTCTTTAGGTAGATTCAATTTCTGATCTGTATCGTTTTTCTTCTTTCTTAAAAACTTGGGGTCTGTTGAGGGGGACTAAGGGTGGGACAGCAGGGGGCAGGGAGGTTGGGAAAGGATAACATGGGGAGAAATGCCAGATATAGGTGACAGGGAGATGGAGGCAGCAAACCACATTGTACCTATGCAACAATCCTGCATGATCTGCACATGTACCCCAGAACCTAAAGTACAGTTAAAAACCAAAAGAACTTCTTACATTTCTTGCACAGATCTGCTGGTGAAGGATCCTTTAGTTTTTGTTTCTGAAGGAAATTCATTATTTCCCCATTACTTTTGTAATATACTTTTTACTGTATATTTTTTATGTCAACACTTTAAATATTTCATTCCACTGTCTTGCTTGCATAGTTTCAAAGAGAATTCTGTTGTAAGTCTTATCCTTGTTCCCATGCAGATCAGCTGTCTCTCCATTCTGATGTCTTCCAAGGCTTTCTTTTTGTCTTTGATTTCCTATAGCTTAGGTATGATATGCTTATGTGTTAACCTTACTATAATAATAATAATAATTATTATTATTATTTATCCCTCTTGTCCTCTGAGCTTTCTGGATCTGTGGTTTAATGTCTGCCATTAAATTGGAAAAATCCATGGTAATTATTATTTCAAATATTTCTTCTCCATTTTTTCCTTTTCCTTCAACTATTCTAATTATATGCACATAAAATCTTTTAAATGTATTCCCGAATCCTTTAATACTCTGTTCTAGTTTTCATATTTTCATTTTAGTTTGGAAGTTTTTATTGTCATATATTCAAGCTCACTGCATTAAAAAGTGCATTAAAAAGTGCTCTACATTATTAAAGATCAGGGATATGTAAATTAAAACACACAGAAAGAGCACGACACACCTGTGGAAATAGTTATAACTTCCGAGACTGGCCGAAGTGTTGGTGAGAATGTGTAGGAACTGGAACTCTCACACGCTGCTATCGGAAATGTGAAATGATACAACCAGTTTGGAAAACAGCTTGGCAGTTCTGTCAAAAGCTAAACAGACACTCCCCAGATTGTCTGGCTTTTCTGACCCTTAGTGCTTACCCAGGAGAAATGTAAGCTTTGCCTTAATAAAGATTTGGTCATAAATGTTCATAGCAGCTCTACTTGTGAGAGTCAAACTGGAAACGGCTAAAAATTTTATCAAAAGTTGAATGGGTAAACAGATTGTGGAATATCTGTAGAATGAAATATTGTTTAGCAATGAAATGATACAGACAACTGGAACCTTCGACAGCATGAATGAATCTCAAAATAGTTGCATGCTGAGGGAAAGAAGCCAGGCAGGAAACAGTGTACACTGTGTGATTCCACTTATGTAAAACTGCAGAGAATTCAAGCCAGCCACAGTGACCGAAAGTGGATCAGTGATTCTCTGAGGTTTAAGGGAGGCAGAGAGGTGCCAGAGAGAAGGGCCACACACACACACAAAGGCAGGAGGAATCTTTTTGGGGATGATGGTTACATTCATTATTTTGGTTGTGTTGGTGGTTTCATAGATACACATGCCAACATTTATCAAACTGTACAATTTAAATATGTTTAGTTTATTTTAATCATGCACCAATAAAGCTTTCAAAGTTAAAACCAAACAAAAGGTTAAATATTGTATAATTCAACTTACAAGAAATTCTAGCAAAGGAAAAACAAATTTATAGTGATCAACAGCAAATCAGTATTTTGGGGGGCAAAGTCTGTCAGGGAGTTTGGCAGTGGGGCACATGAGCATCTCTGGGTGATGAAATTCTCTGTATCTTGATGGTAATTCTGATACAGAGCGTGGTGGTAATTCTGCATACCATTTGTCAAAACTCATTGACTCTATGCATAAAGTATATGCATTACACAATAGGTAAATTATACCTCAACATACTCCATTAAAAATATCAAGTCCAGGGCCAGGCACAATGGCTCACGCCTGTCCTGTCAGCATTTTGGGGGGCTGAGGCGGGTGGTCACTTGAAGTCAGAAGTTTGAAACCAGCCTGGCGAACATGGTGAAACCCCATTGCTACTAAAAACACAAAAATGTTAGCTGTGCGTGGTGGCGTGTCCCTGTAATCCCAGCTACTTGGGAGGCTGAGGCAGGAGAACCGTTTGAACCCAGGAGGCGGAGGTTACAGTGATCCTAGGTCATGCCATTGCACTCCAGCCTGGGTGACAAGAACAAGATTCTGTCTCAAAAAAAATCAAGTCCGGTTTCCATATGTGGATTATTTGGGTTATTTTTAGGAAAGATATAGATGTAGATCTTCAGCTGACGCTGTTTGTTCTACTTAAGAATCATTCACACATTGGAGTATTTCTTGCTGATTATGAAATATACCTGTGCTGAGAACATTTTTACAGGATGTTTGAAGTTGTGGAACTCTTCTTTTGTTTTCATGTAAGGAAACTCCATCTTAGAAATGGTGTTGACATCAGTGCAGAAATTATTAATACTGTCGGAAATTCATGAGGGCAAAGAAAATGTTTTGTTCTGGGATTCTGATTTCAAGCCACCTAATTCTAATTATTATCCTGCAATAAATGAATTAAAACCATCTGATTTAGTTGTATTTATAAAATGTTCTTGTTAGTAGCTCCTTTGAATGTTTTAATCATTTTTCAATAGTTGTTTGGTAATGAAGTCCCCCTTTTAAAGTTTAAATGTCAAGTTCAGATGTCAGATGAGTAATGTAAAATGCTTCAGCATATACAATGGCCGTGTGTCATACCGGGAAGCATCTTATTAGACTTTTCTCAATGGACTCCAACCCTGAGAGGCTAAGGATGGTTTTAATTATTTGTTGAAGAACACAAGCCTATAAAATATTAAACTATGATGAAATGGAAAGAATATTTTGAGTCAGCTACAGACAAAACCCTGCCTGTCAAGATGAGTCACCTAGCAGAGGGAGACTGGATCATATTTCCTGAGTGAGGAGGTGGCTTCTGCAAGGCCGATTGCTCAACGGGGATGGCCTCTCGCTGCAGGGCGCCAGGGGCTGGGGTGAGCGCTGGGTCAGCGCTCCTGAGACACAGTGGGCCTGTGAGACGTCCTGGTACAGGGCCCCTGCTCCCCATGCCTCTGCAGGGCCCGCACTCCCGGAAGCAGTCCCTGGGGCAACTGCCTTGCTCCCGAGGATGAGGACAGCATCTAAATCTAAAAATGTGTAAATATGGATGAGCTCACGGGGAGCAATCCCTTCTGATACACAGTGTTGTCGAGGCACAGGGTCACCACTGGAGATAGCGTGCACTGAGGGGAGTGTGCCTGTTTTTAGCTTTTTAAGGGAGGAAGTGAAAGGTTATGAAAAGGAGAGACTTTCATCACAATCTTGTGATGAATTCTGGCTTTCAATGCCTTGTCCCCACTCTAAGCACAGCAATGAGACGGACCACATGGGATGAGATGAGGTGTCGTAGGATAAAGTGACACAAAGGTAAACAGAGCAGGCTTTGAGCTTTCACAATAACACCTAATAAACACGGGGGAGGCCCCCTGCCAGTGACAAGGGTGACGGAGACCCTGGGAGCCACGGCTCCTGTTGTCCTGGCCTCGCACGAGGTCAACGCTAAATCCAGAAGACAAAGTGTGGGCTCAGAAGATGAGAGGATGAGGGACAGTGATCATGTCTTCATGTTGATTAAACATTTTTGTCACATCTTTCATATCCTGTTATGCCCCCAGTTGGACCTTTGCTGTCCACAGTCTGAATGAACTCTTCTGCCCGGTTCTCATCGGGCTCCACCTTCCGTGAGCGTCCCAGCCCAGGGCAGGGTTATTAATTCCTGGGACACGGTTCCCACCAGGGAAATCGCCAGCCCCGGAATGAGGAAAATGCATGGTGGCCACAGTCTGAAAAGAATGTGGGCCCACAGCTGAGCCATGAGGCCGAAAGGCCAGTGCAGAGCCCCGCCGGGAGTGGCACGCACGTCCTCAGAGAAGCAGAAGTTCTTCCACGGTGGGAGCAAGAGGATCTCATGATGTGATCGTGTTCATAATAGAAGGGTACAACACAGGCTTGGAAAGAGGAGTGGGCGTTTGCTAGATGAGGAGGTAAGTTTAGAAAATTAAAAGTAGACAAGACATTAAAACTGGAGGCTAAGCAGGGCAGCGATATGAAGTTAATAGACTGATGGGCCAGTCCCCAAGTTGGACGAGGAAGGAAGCGGCTGGACACATCGTGGCAGGTGCCACGGCGTGGAGAATGTAGGGTATGGTGGAGTGCAGAGAAGGGGCACTCCGTGGCTTGAATGTCTGTGTTCCCATGAAATCCAGGTGTGAAAAGCCCCTCTCCCCAGGGGATGGCATTATGAGGCGGGCCTTCGGGAGGTGCTGAAGTCATGAGGGTGGAACCGTATGAATGGGATCAGTGCATTTCTAAGAGTCCCAGAGAGCTCCTTTGCCCTTTCTGCCATGCAAGGATGCACACGGCGGGCACATACACAGTGGGCACCATCTATGAACCAGGAAGCTGCCCAGACACTGAGTCTACTGGCACCTTGTTCTTGAAATTCCCAGCCAGCCTCCAGAACTGTGAGGAACACATTTTCCTTGTTTTGGAGCCACCCAATCGGTGGCATTTTGTGATGGCAGCCGGCGGGACCGAGACAGGCACTCCTGCCCGTCTTTCGGAACAGGAAGGCACTTCCCAGAAGAATTTGCAGTAAGCTGAGTCTTGAGGGCTGAGAGAGTGGAAACCAGATGAGTGGGTCTGGGGGTGGGAGAGGCTCCGGGAGAAGCTGCCGCACAGGCACAGAAGAAAGCCTGGGAGAGTCTGCAGCTCAGCAAGTGAATTCCTGCCCGAGGACACAGGTGCACACAGTGCTGGCTGCAGGTTGTAAAGATGAGTGAGCGCTCTTCTAAGAAAGCTCTTGTGCTTCTGTTGGCCAATGAACAGCCACTCAAGCTGTAAAGAACGGAACAGTCCAGCTCTATGCTGAATGAGGCCTGTTTGTGAATGCTAAGTATATTCTGGCAGTTGTGTGGTAGGAAGAGCCTAAAGGAAACAGATGATTTACATAAAATCACGGCATGGGCTTGAAAGCAGTGCAGATCATGGAGGGTTGGGATTAAAATCCCATTATGAGCTGCATGGGCTTCAGCAAGTCCCCCCATTTCCCATCCTTCCTGGTCTTCCGTGAGATGTGCTGATAGACAATAACTCTGTAGAAGCAACTCCCAGCCTTCGCAAGACTTTTTTTTTTTTAATTTAGTTTTTGTAATTTTTAAGTTCGGGGCACACATGCAGGTTTGTTACGTAGGTGCACTTGTGTCACGGGGTTTGTTGTGCAGATGATTTTGTCATCCAGGTGTTAAGCCGAGCACCCATTAGACTTCTGGGCATGCAGAGAAGCCTGGGAGTTGTTTCTGAGGAGTTATTTTTGAACAGGGTGATGTGCCAGAACCCAGTAATGGCGTGAGCTCTGCTTGGCTTAGGGAGGCAAATAACTGATACAGAAATCTGTGGCTTGGAAAACACGAGCATGAAGGCCTGTATTCCTGACCAGAGGAATGGGGGGAGCTGGCTGGGTGGAAGCAGTCTGGACCGGAGCTGGGCTAGCTGGGAATGTGATGCTTGGTATAGCAGTGCTTGGGGTGCCAGAGGGAATTCAACTACCGGCTACTCATGACGTCCAAGATTTCTCTTCTTTTGGAAGATAAACATGTTGGAACTGGGTTACAGAGTCTCTGGAATCAAGTACGTAATGAACAACAACTCTGTTCTTGCTTTATCTCTGCAGAGCCTTGAGTCATGGATATGTTGGAACACCTGTGGATCAGGATGAAATGACACGCACTGTTGGAACTGGCTTTATGCATTCTCAATCCGTGTCCGTTCACACTGCTTACCCCCAGCATTTATTCCACGTGCCATCACTTGCTCAATGACTCAGCCCTAAAACAGTGGAAGAGGAAGACTGTGCCCATCTCAGCCCAGGGTCTGCTCCATCCCCAGCAGCACGGGAGGCACACAATTGGGCTGCACCCTCCGCGGAAGGTGGAGGAATCACGGGCAAACCAGTGCTTAGAGTCCTGGATCACATACATGCTGATGATGCCAGGGACACTTGCAATAACATTGGGTGTTAGAAATAACCTGGAATTAGAATTTTTGTTTTACATCATGAGATTAATTATTTACTGTGTCAAACTGTCCATCAGATCCCCCTCCTGGGGCTGAGGACGCCAGACACTCAGCAGGTAATAACTTTTCCTTTTTTCTGGAAAGATGGAATTGCAAATGGTTATAACATGACCTCTCTCAGCTTTCCTCAGGATGTAGACCACACAGAGAAAATAAGACTCGTGTAGATGAGTCTCATCCTCAAAATCTGTTCAATTGAGGAGTGTGCTGACTTGCTTTCTGGGTTCTTTTATGAAGGAAGAGAGGAGAGTTGCCTCTTTGCCTCACATGGGATTAAACATTGCAGCCGAGGGGCCACCTCTGCATCCACCCCAACGGCGATGGCGCAGTGTGGGTGGGTGATGCCCTACCAGAGGACAGTGATAGAAAACGTTTTGTCTTTGAAGCACTCCAGCCATTTGTTCCCACTGAGCTTGGCTCTGGCTTGCAGATAAATTCCACGGAACTCACGTCTCTGTACTCGAACAGGTGATAAGCTCTGGGTCCCCAACTGCTTGGAAGCAGAGGCTCACCCAGCGGTGGGAGGGAGCAGGAGGGCTGAGAGGGCACGGCTGCTGTGCCTGCCCTGGATGGAGATGAAAGGGAGAGCAAGACCTTCAGGCTGCTGCCTCCAGGGGGCCTGGGACTCGTCTCTGCTCTACTTTGAAGAATCAGAAGGCCCAGGCAGGCAGGGCGCCCTGTGGAATTCTGCTGCTTCAAAGGCATTGTGAAATATTCATCTTTATCACTGGACTTTTTGGAAATGATGTGGCAAGTGGGTAGGATGGGCCCACCCCCGTGGAGAGCACAGTGACTCAGGCACATCCCATGCCTCATCCTCAGAGGCTTCTCCACACAGCCTCCTGCCCCAGAGGGACAGCGCTCCCTGCACAGGAGGGAGGGCGGCTGAGGACAGGGTCAGGGCCGAGGGTCTTTGCTGTCCCCACCCCCTCTCTCCAGTTCTGCCCGGCCTTCATCCTTAGACTCCAGCTTCCCCTCCACAGCAAAACCCCTGGGGCTCTAGTGTTCCCGACTCCTTCTTCCTCAATCCGCAAAGAATTCCAGTGGATGTGGTAGGCTGAATGACAGTCCCCAAGATACCCAGGTCCTAATCCTTGGAGCCTGCGTCTGTTACTCTACATGGCCCGAGGTCCTAGTCCCTGGAGGCTATTTCTGTTATTCTATGTGGCAAAAGAGACTTTGCAGATGTGATTGAGGTAAGGCTCTTGAGATGGGAATTCTCCTGGGTTACCCATGTGGGGGCTTAATGCAGCCACATGTGTCTTTATGGGATGTAGGCGGAAAGACATTGAGAGAACAGGGTAGGGGGTGCCCACTGACTCAATGCTACCCTGCTGGACCAGGGACACAGGAAGGGGTGTGGGCCACGGAGCCTGAGAAGTGCGAAGGGGCGGGGAAGCGGATGCCCCCAAGGAGCCTCTGGAGGAAGCACTTGCCCCCACGGAGCCTCTGCAGGGAGCACTTGCCCCCACGGAGCCTCTGCAGGGAGCACTTGCCCCCACGGAGCCTCTGCAGGGAGCACTTGCCCCCACGGAGCCTCTGGAGGGAGCACTTGCCCCCACGGAGCCTCTGCAGGGAGCACTTGCCCCCACGGAGCCTCTGCAGGGAGAACTTGCCCCCACGGAGCCTCTGGAGGAAGCACTTGCCCCCACGGAGCCTCTGCAGGGAGCACTTGCCCCCACGGAGCCTCTGCAGGGAGCACTTGCCCCCACGGAGCCTCTGCAGGGAGCACTTGCCCCCACGGAGCCTCTGCAGGGAGCACTTGCCCCCACGGAGCCTCTGCAGGGAGCACTTGCCCCCACGGAGCCTCTGCAGGGAGCACTTGCCCCCACGCAGCCTCTGCAGGGAGCACTTGCCCCCACGGAGCCTCTGCAGGGAGCACTTGCCCCCACGGAGCCTCTGCAGGGAGCACTTGCCCCCATGGAGCCTCTGCAGGGAGCACTTGCCCCCACGCAGCCTCTGCAGGGAGCACTTGCCCCCACGGAGCCTTTAGAGGAACACTTGCTTCTGGAGTTGGGAAACGGATCTTACAATTTTGACTTCCAGAACTGTAAGATATAAGTGTGTTAAGGCGAACACGTTTGGGTCATTTGTCACAGCAGCCACGAAAAATTCACACCATGGACAAGCGTCCACCAGGAAGGCAGTTTACATTTCTCAGCCTCCTTTGCAGGGCTTTGTATATGTTGTGTCTTTCCCCCAAAATGCTTGGGACCAGCTGTGTCTCAGGTCTGAGATTTGCCTGGATTTTGGAATATTTACATTATACCAGCAGTTGAGCACCTCTAATCAGAGTGTCCAAAATCTGAAATGCTCCAATGAGCATTGCCTTTGAGAATCATGTTGGTGCTCAGGTTTTAGATTTTGGAGCATTTTGAGTGTGAAGTTTTCAAGTTAGGGATACTCAGCCTGCACTAGGGTCTGATCAAAGAGATACAAGTGAAAATACGGTATCAACTTCTAGAACACATTCTTAAAGAAAGTGGTCTGCCTCTCCCCTCTGCTCTCCCTCCTGTGGGGTGGAATGACAGCATGTTCTCGGAGCACAAGGTGGACTTGGGAACTGAGTCAGCCCACAGCATATCACCGAGACAGAGCAGCCCCAGAACACACACCGGGGAGCACAGGTGCCTAGGACATCCACCCCACACGGTATGCAGAGAAAAAAGAAACGGTATTCCATGTAAGCAAATGTTATTTGGACCTTTCTCTGCACCTGACCTAATCATGGCTCACAGAAAGTAATCATACTTCCAATAGTTCATCAACTTATCTGATTTCTTCACATGATCTCGTAGATTAACGTCTGCTTCTATTTCCTGGTTGCTTTGGCATAATATTGATCGTAAATTGATAAATAGGAATAAAACAATATAATTAGATAAATTTGCAATAGGGTGTAGTTGACTGATAACATTCTCATGATTTACATACTAAGAATAAATACATTTTTAATCAAAAGTGTCCCCTAGGTAGTACATTCCAGGATTTAGGATCAAATTAAAAGGGAAATCAATGAAGACACATCTGCTGTTCACACTCTCATCTTCAGTGTTTGACCAGTGGTTGGACTGTTTGGAATCACAGGTCAGTATTTCTCTTTTGTAGTTTTAGGTGTTTGTAATTGCTCTTTAATTTTCATGTTCACTCTTATTCTGTGTGTCTTGAACTCAAAAAGTCAGGAGTTTTCCATGAGAATTATGTCTGGGCCTCCTCATCTTCTCTGTGCCTCATTTATGGGAACATCCTGAAGGGACTGCCCTCATCTATCAGACGGAACCCTGGGATGTGATCTTCAGAATTGCTTTTTTCTCTTAATGAAGCTTCAGGTGGGCACCTTAAAATACAATAGCAGTGAGGTTCATAAAGTGTGAGCATCATTGACTCCTGTGTTCCCTCTGTTTATGGAACAAAGCTTTCAATGGCTTTTGTAAGTTGGTTTCCAAATAAGTTTTCTCTGAGGCTGTTAGAGGCAACTTCGTTTATTTATTCTTGGTTTTGTTGCATTTGCTTTTGAGATCTTAGTCATAAATCCTTTGCCAGGCCAATGTTTAAAACAGTTTTTTTCTAAGTTTCCTTATATAGTTTTTATGGTTTTAGGTCTTAGATTTAAGTCTTTAATTCATTTGGAGTTAATTTTTGTATATGGTGTGAGATAGGGATTCACTTTTATTTTTCTACATGGGGCTACCCAATTTTCCAAGCACCATTTATTGAATATGGTGTCCTTTCCCCAATTTATGTTTCTGTATTCTTTATCAAAGGTAAGTTGGCTGTCTTTGGCTTTATTTTTAGGCTCTTTATTCTACTCCATTTGTCTACATATTTACTTTTATGCCAATACCATGCCTTGTAGTACAATTTGAAGTTGAGTGATGTGATGCTTCCAGATTTGTTCCAGTTATCTGGTGGATACAGTGTACACTGTTTGGGTGATGGGTACACACTACAAGCTCAGACTGCACCACCACATGATTCATCCATGGGACCAGAAACCACTCGTATTCCTAAAGCTACTGAAATAAAAAAAAAAAAAAAATTCTCATACCCTTTGGTCCAGAATCCTATGACAAAACTGTCATATGTGTGGAATGACACAAAACTAGGCATAATCATCACAGTATGCTGCTGTATGCCAGCAAAGGCCTAGAAACATCCAAAGTCCCATCAATGGGGTCACTGGTTGAACAAAGTAATTTGCAGTCACTCCAAATACTACACAGTGCTTTCTGAACAGATATGGGGAGGTCTCCAGGGTACACAGTGGTGACAGACACTGCCCTTGTCCTGCTCAGACCCTGAGCTCCTCAGACTCCTCCCCCACATCTGGTGCACTGCGGGTCAGCTTGCTCTGCTTCTGCCCTCACAGACAGTATCTGCTGCCCTGGAAGAGGCTCCTGTTGGGACTCTGCAGCTGGCAGTGCAGGAGAGTCCTGGCCCTGCAGGGGCCCTGGGCTGACACTGATCAATCTGTGTGAGCTGTGAAAACCCTGCCCCTTGTCTCAAGTGAGGGATACCCTCAGAGGTGCCACTCGTGTCTAGGATTCCTGTGCAGAATCAGAGCCAGGCAGGGTCAGCTCAGGGGCTGCTATCTGTGTGATCAGACACAGTCTGCACCAGAAAAGCCCCCTCTGTTTCAGGCCCCGCCTTCACTGCCTCCATGATGTTTCAGCAGGGGAAATTTCTATTTTACAAATTATGTAGCCCGTCTTGCCACTGTGGGACTTCACCTGGGATTACAGCCTCGCATGGCTTTGCTGGTTTCCTGTCCTGTCCCATTCCTTGCTGTTTTTTGGAGGGAGCTCAATATTCCTTTTCTTTTCTTTTCTTTTCTTTTCTTTTCTTTTCTTTTCTTTTCTTTTCTTTTCTTTTCTTTTCACTTTTCTTTCTTTTCCAGTCTCTCTGTCACCCAGGCTGGAGGGCAGTGGTGACATCATAGGTCACTGCAGCCTTGACCTCCCACATTGAAGCGGTTCTCCCACTTCAGCCTCCCAAGTAGCTAAGTAGCTAGGACCTCAGGAATGTGCCACCACACCCTGCTAATTGTGTGTGTGTGTGTGTGTGTGTGTGTGTGTGTGTGTGTAGATAGGGTCTTGCTATGTTGACTAGGCTTGTCTCGAACTCCTTAGGTCAAGCAATCCTCCTTCCTCCGTCTCATCAAGTGCTGGGATTACAGGCATGAGCCACCAGGGCTGGTCCGAATGCCGTCATAATAAATCAATCATGCATGAGCACTTTTTGAGTTCAGATCAGGGAAACCTAACAGGACATAATTGTTAAGTACAAAGGTACATTGCAAAAAATTGTCTACAGTTTGCTACCATTTATGGGAATGTGTGTGCGTGTGTATGCGTTTGTGTGTTCATGTGTTTGTTTGCATGTGTGTTTGTGCATTTATGTGTCTGTGTGTATGTGCAGGTTTATATGTGTATTCCTGTGTATTTTGTGTGTTTTTATTTGGTTATGTGTGTGCTGGTATATGTGTGTGTGAATGTCTGTGTGTCTATGTATGTGTTTATGTTTGTGTATGCATGTGTGTGTTTCTGTGTGTTGTATATGTGTTTGTGCATTTGTGTTCATGTGCTGTGCATGTGTTTGTCTTTGTGTATGTATGAGTGTGCTTGTGTTGTTTGTGTGTGCTTGTGTATGTGTATATTTGTGTTTGTATATGTATGTGTGTGTTTGTGTGTGTGTGTGCACACACATCACCTCTGAGAAGACGCATACCGGACATTGGTAGTAGTAGTTGCTTCCGGTGTTTATATTTGTGCTTGTATATGTATGTGTGTGTTTGTTCATGTGTGTGTTTGTGTGTGTGTGTGTGCACACATCACCTCTGAGAGGACGCATACCGGACATTGGTAGTAGTAATTCCTTCCTGGAGAAAGAAAGAGTGACCTTGAGGAGCTTACAGTCAGGAGTGCATACTGGGAGAGAGGCTTACCTTCTTCTGACCTTCTTACCTTCTGACCTTCTTACCTTCTGACCTTCTTACCTTCTGACCTTCTTACCTTCTGACCTCCTTACCTTCTTACATTCACAAACATACCTTTAGGATTTGCTTGTAAGTTTTTACTACGAGCATGTATTACACATCTGAAAAAACCCTGAAAATATTAAAACAGATAAGCAAACCCCAGAACCCATGGGTGACATGGTCAAGTCTCAGCTCCTCTAAGTACAAGGTCCTGCCTCACGGCCACAGCCTCATCTCCTCATGCCGTCTTGTGCACCTGTGTCCTGGGGACACCTGAGCATCCCATTGTCTGGATGTGTCATGCACACCTGTCTCTCACCCTGTGACTCATGCATTTTTCTCCTCCCATTGTTTCGGCTGGGGAGGACGTCACCTCCTTTAAAGGTTGTTTTCAGTTGTGAAGTCTTTGAAGCCAGGCTGGCCTCCTGCCACTAAGACTTCGTTTCTTTGCTTTTTCTAATTATCAGTAGTGTTCCTGCACTCCTGTAGTACAACATGTTTTTAGTATTATGTTTAAAAATATAAATTAAAATATTCATGTTTTTAACTTCTAACACAGCATATCACGCACGTAGTAGATGGTAATTAGTTAATGAATCTAATAGGTTTTCATCTTCAGGGAGTAGCACATGTAAATAAGAGCTAGAGGACCTCTAGACATATGTGGTAGATACAAAAATTTTCTTCCATGAGACTGGCAGTCAGGATGTTCTGTCCCCGGTGTGTCGAATACCTCAGGCACGGTCCTGCCCATTCCCAACGAAGGTGGGCTGCCCTGGGAATCACTTTTACAGAGGAAGCTGGGAACAACACGACATAAACGTGTCAACGACTAAGGCAGAATACACTCAACTATTTTCTGTATTTTCTTAGCAATTATATTATTTTTAGTAAAAATAACACATTATCTTCCCAAGGTGCTATGTCAAGAAGTTAACTTTTATTTGGGGAGAACTAGTTCGTAATAAAGTTAATGTATACAGCTTTCAGTCAATGTTGACTACTGAAGTTATTTTTGAAGTATGGTGAGAATTACGTACAGCAATATGCACAGCAAAATAAACAGGAGGATTATTTGAAAATGCGAACAGAGGGCATCTCTGGATGGAGGGGCCGCCAATTATTTATCGAGGTTTTAATTATTTCTTCTGTTTTCCCAGTTTTCTAGAGTAACCATAATGTAAATAACTGAGACATTGCTCCAGGGTTTGCACGCAGTAGCCCTAATCTTTTTCAGAAGAATGACTGGGTAGCTCAGCAGGTTTTGTATATCAAGGTGTCCTTCACTATTTAGTCAGTTATGCTAGGAATGCTGCTAAAGTTTTAATCTCACCGTGTCTGCTGATCTCCATCATTTGATAAATGATTCAGATTAACCTCCTTCCTATTTTTGCCCAGCTGTAGAGAAGCTGGGTGTGGCCTGGAGACGGAGTGAGAGCCCTCCCAGTTCCTGCATCTGGTGGTTAAGTGCACTGTTCTTCCCAGCACACCAGTTCCCACGTGGCTTCCGGCACGTCCATGAAGGTGCAGGGGGTGTGCTTCCCTGTGCCAGGGATGCTGGGTGAGGCCAGGAGACTTGCTTGGAGCAGAAATGACACTGGTTGGTGTAGGGTGAGGCCTCGGGGGTGTGGCTGGTTCTCACTCATTCCCTTGTGCGTTAGTGATAAGCCTGGAAGGTGCGGGTCCCTGGGGAATAAGGAAATAAGAGTGAGACATGAACCCAACCTGCTTCCTGAAACCGAACCTGACCGGCCCCCCTGAGCTGGCCTGCAGTGCTTGAGAGACCTGACCAGCCACCGCTGAACTGACCTGCAGACCCAAGGGAGGGTGGGTGTCCATGGTCATAGGCCATACCGTTTTGAGGTTGAGCAGTAATCCCATCCTAATGTACCCTACTCAGCCAAAAACTGTGACTATTTAACCAATCTAGTTTTTTTCAAAAGACCATTTTGGTACCAACCTTGTCATTTGAAGCATTCCCTTGGGTTTCACGGCAAGCTCTAAGAAGGTCACCACAGAAATCCACCTTCCACGTTACTGTGCATTTCTGGGAACATTTTGACACCGCCATGAACCACATCTCCAGACAAGCATCTTGCCAGCTCCCCTGCACTCACCTCTGGAGAAAGGTGCTTTGTAGATACTGCTCAGGTCACGCGTTCATCCACGGAAGTCGTCCTGCAGAGAGACCATCATACAGTCACAGGAACAGCTACAAGTGCATCCGCCACATCTCACGGCACATCTTAGAAGAAAAGAGATTCTTAGCACCGCTTTTCTCGGAGAATGTCTGTTAATATCTCAGAAACGTGGTTTCGTGACACTGACCTACATCCCATTTATCACAACCCTACCCTGTTGTAATACTGTTTTTACTAGACTGGATTGAGAATTTTATGAGACAATGCAATTTATTCGACAGGATTTATAAAATTTACGTTTCCCAAGAGAATCATCAATCAGAGCTCTGTTTGTGTCCCGTTTTTTTTAGACAGCAAACTGACACGTGAAGACGGGGAGCCAGGCAGATGGTGCCAGCTGAGTGGCAGTGTTGGTTCAAACCTCACAAGTCATCACTAAGATACTGACATGGAGTGCTCTTAATGAAGAAATGAAGATTACAGTCTGTATTAGTTCCACAAAATTTTCTTATGTTACGTAGTCACTATCATCTAGATTCGCTACTGGTCAACACAAAATGCAGTGCATACATGCTGCTACTCACAGGGCAGCCACCTGATGTGGGTCAGCAGCTGCTTCTAACCTTGCAAAGACACCAAGGAGGAAGCTCCTGATGGTGATGCGTGGAGCTGCGGGGAGAACTGGGCTTCCTTCTTTCCATTCCTCCCTGGCCGGTGTTATTGTAAGACACTGAATAAGGATGTGGACTTCGGCATGAAAGCCGTGAAATTTAACAGCGCAACTCAATACTTCAGATAAGTCCAGCATGAGCAGGAAAATGGATCATCTGTCACGGGTTTTGTTTTAACGCTGAGAAAATGGTGGCACCCGGCTTTGAGGTTTGTGTGATTATGCAGTGATGTGCCTGACAGACTTCTCCCCATCTCTGGACCTGCATCTCGGGCCTAAATGTTTGACATTTGGTGGCATTGTGGCCTAAGCCAGCTGGACCCTTAGTAAATACATCTCCAAGGAAATGAGATATGTTCTACGTGTGTAGGAGTGGGCTAGGGGGCTTTGCTAAGGTTACGAGGAAATATTAAACGACTATCAGAAAGCTTCATTCAGTCAATAAATAAAATTCGTGAAACCAACTATAAAACTAATGTTTTCCCAAGAGAATTGAAACTAGGTTCTGATCTGGGTGGTAAATCATGACTAGCAAGTGAGGATGCAAACGTCTGCAAATCCGGTCCTCGTCCTTCACTCAGTTTCCGTCACAGCACTGGGCTCTGCTTTCCTTGCAAGATTTTAAGAACATTGTGTAAAGCCTTTAAGAATTAGAGGGGGCTTTAAAAGGAAAGTGTATTTCTGGCCCCATGTATCAGGCAGTAATGACGGTCATGGTCACTACTGTTTACCCGGGATGACTGACCATGAGGCATTTAGCGCTTCCTGTGCACTGTCTCCTTGATCCTCGGAAAGATCTAATGAGATAAATGGTCTAATTATGTCTGTTTTGCAGAAGGGGAAGGAAAGACATTGAAAGGTTATGATTTCACTGAAGATGGCGAAGGTGAGCCTGAATACAGGTCTCCCACCTTGGTGCCTGATCACCAAGGGAAACCTCAACAGCCGGCCATGTGAAAAGACAGTGCATTCGGGTGGCTCTGTGGTGCAATGGAGAAAAGACAGTGCATCCCAGCTACTCGGGGGGCTGAGGCAGGAGAATTGCCTGAATTCAGGAGGTGGAGGTTGTGGTGAGCCGAGGTCGCGCCATTGCACTGCAGCCTGGGTAACAAGAGTGAAACACCATCTCAAAAAAAATAAAAAGAAAGAAAGAAAAGACAGTGCATATTCAAGACAGCAAATGTCCTCAATCACCACAAGCGTATTTTCTACTCAGTTTACTGAATGCTGAGCTTTATGCAGGCTTAACTTTGTGCAGATTGGGTTGCTATAATATGAGACATACTTGTGCTCTGTTTAAAGCTAAGAAAATATTTGTGAACACCTAAATTTCTCTTACAACTGAGACACAGCTTTACTCTTCCCCAGTAGACCAATTTTGTTTTACTGTTGGAAACTAAGTATCTTGGACAAGTTTGCCATTACATGCAAATGATCACAAGCCTTCTTACATTTATGTTCAACTAAATCTTCTGGGGTACTATATAAAAATTTTAAGCTGGAAATATTAATGATTTTCAAATGAGAATTGACAATAATAAAAAGAAACCAGCATAAGCTACACCATTAAAAAAACATACCTACAGAGAATGAACAGAAACACTAGGGAAATAGTGCATCCTATAAAATCTTCATATTACAGGTTTATGCCTAATTTATCCTGCAGTTACATAGAAAAGGACTTTTTTAAGACCAAGGAAAGTGTGCTTGTTTTTACAAATGTTGTTTGGTACATTCAAAAATCAACCTGCCATCAACTCTAGGAAACAGAGAACTAATCATTTTTCTTTTACTTATTAACACCAATGTTAACAAAAAGAAATTTAAACAACAAAAATTAAAAATACTTTCCCAAACTCATCTCAAATTTTGTACATAGTAATTTATTTACTGATTTCCTACTTATTTATTTTGCTCATCTAAAACAGTAACAGGTACAGTGGCTCAAGCCTGTAATCCCTATATTTTGGGAGGCCAAGGTGGGCAGATCACCTGAGGTCAGGAGTTCGAGACCAGGCTGGCCAACATGACAAAACCTTGTCACTACTAAAAACACAAAAAATTAGCCGAGTGTGGTGACACACACCTGTAATCCCAGCTACTCTGGAGGCTGAGGCAGGAGAATCGTTTGAATGCAGGAGGTGGAGGTTGTGGTAAGCTGGGATTATGCCACTGCACTCCAGCCTGGGTGGTAGAGCAAGACTCCATCTCAAAAATAAAATAAAATAAAATAAAACAAATAATAACAGAACCTGTACTATGTTAACAGGAAAACTTATAATAGATGAAATCTAACAGTTTAGTTGAGCAAAGGACAATTCATGAGTCTGGCAGCCCTTAGAAGGAGAATTGGATCAGAGTGACCATAGGACTGCCACATGACTGTATGGACAGAAAAAGGAAAGTAATGTACACAAGTAGTGTACATGAGCAATGTACAGAGTAATGTACACAAGTAATATACACGAGTAATGTACACGAGTAATATACACAAGTAATGTACATGAGTAATGTACACAAGTAATATACACAAGTAATGTACACGAGTGACAAGTAATGTACATGAGTAAAATACACAAGTAATGTACACGAGTGATGTACACGAGTAATGTACACAAGCAATGTACACAAGTAATGTACACGAGTAATGTACACAAGTAATATACACAAGTGATGTACATGAGTAATGTACACAAGTAATATACACAAGCGATGTACACGAGTAATGTACACGAGTGATGTCCACAAGTGATGTACATGAGTAATGTACACAAGTAATATACACAAGTGATGTACACAAGTAATGTACATGAGTAATATACATGAGTAATGTACACGAGTGATGTATGTGAGTGATGTACACAAGTAATGTACATGAGTAATGTACACAAGTAATGTACATGAGTGATGTACACGAGTGATGTACACAAGTAATATACACAAGTAATGTACACGAGTGATGTACACAAGTAATGTACATGAGTAATGTACACAAGTAATGTACACAAGTAATATACACAAGTGATGTACACAAGTAATGTACATGAGTAATATACATGAGTAATGTACACGAGTGATGTACGTGAGTGATGTACACAAGTAATGTACATGAGTAATGTACACAAGTAATGTACATGAGTGATGTACACGAGTGATGTACACAAGTAATATACACAAGTAATGTACACGAGTGATGTACACAAGTAATGTACATGAGTAATGTACACAAGTAATGTACACAAGTAATGTACACAAGTAATGTACACAAGAAGTGAGCTTCAGAAACACTGGATTGAATACAGCCTTTGCCTTATTTGAACATGGTTTGAACAGTTCGCCTTTGGTGACTGGCACAAGAGTAGGTTGAAGTCTCTTTTCACATCCAGTTAGGTTGCAGGCCACGCTGCACAGAAAAACCTTTAGGCTGAAATTAAAATATGTGAAGAGGCAGCTTTAGGCTAAACTTAATAATCTCCCCACTTGTAATTCACCTTTCAATTTGGAGAAATGGATCAAAACTGTAGTCATTGACATCATCCTGTCACCTCAGAAAATAGATTTAGTTGGTCTGGAGTCCCTCTGGGAAATAGCAGAATGGTGGGTTTTGTAAGAAGCGGACAAAAGACCACAACAATGAAGGAAAAACGTAGCTCCTTCAGGCAGCTTTTCTGTAAAGCTGAGAGCTCAGGGACCTCCTTGGTATTCCAGAATCTCCTGCTTTCCGGAGGAAAACTAAACTGGTCTGTTTTGGGATCCATCTACTTCTTCAAAGTCTCAGCTTAGTCATGGTGCATTTCACAGGCATGACTTCATTCTGGTTTGGTCTGATCTACTGGGACCTAGAGCACGAGCTCAGTCCAAAACAATGGCCTCCCATAATTTCATTTAAAAATCCTCCCCTTTTGGTTTTCACTGAGGTGAGAATGTGACCCACACGTAGGGCCTCAGCCCCACTCTCAGTTACCATCATTTTGGGTTTCCACCCAGCATTGTTATTCATAGGTTATGGTGCCCTCACTGTCGCAGTGACCTGTGATGCAGCTTAAGAGGAGTGGACAGACACTCTGCTTCTGACACTGTGAGCAACAAACTACCATTAAAATACATTCCCACGTTGGCCCTTCACGTTTCATCCGTCAGGACATAAAGCTTCCCATGCATGTGGTTGCCTGTGAAATCCTCCACAAACAAAAGTACATGCATGAGTGTACACAAGACCCATTTTTCAATTTTACTATTCAGAGAGACATAAGCAAGGAAAAAATTAAGAGAGGTCACGTGTCATCATGGCAGAGAAATCTTGATACAAGATTCTGGGAAGGCTGTCCATATCTAGGATGCTGTTTACTTCTGGGGAGAAGCTTCCCTGGTTAGTTTTAGTTTAAGGTCTCCGATAAGTATACAGTTCCAAGAATCTGGGGTAGCCCTTCTGAGCTGTGAGATAATGAGCCCAAAATTTGAGGTTCCAAGGTTTTGCTGTAGTGTAAGTGGGAAGGGCAGTCTTTCTTTGATGTCATTTCCAGAAGATCCAGTCTGCAGTTTCTAGATTTCAAATTGTTTGTCCTCAGTCAGGGGACCGTGAATGGCTTTCTATACCTGCTGCAAGCACACTTTAGTGTAGTGTATTGAAGCCTCGTAGCCTTTCGCCATATGAGAGTTTATAAGCAGATGATACACGAGGTTCCATTGCGGGGCAGAATCCTTTCAATGACTGTTTCATAAGGGGTCAACAAATGTCCTCCACGGAAAGGGATCTGAATGTCATCAAACTGCAATCCCTTTGATCAAGGCAATCCAGTCTACTCATTTAGCCTAATGCTGTTTCATCAGTGGTACCTTAATTGTTTTACAGCTCGTCCAGTGAAATGAGTACCTCCATCACCGGAGAGTTCCCCTGGAATGCCCCATGAAGGAGATACATTCACTAATAACCTTTTAGCTACTGTAATAGCAGCAGTCTTCTGACATGGGAAAGCTTCTAAACAACCAGAAAACACACACTTAAAGTGAATTCTGAATGAAATCTCTTTATAAATGTTTAAATGGCTTACCGGGTTGCAGAAATGTACCTGAAGTTTTCATTGGATTTCCAGGATTATGGGTTTGACCAGCCTGACATTGGTCCTAACTATTTTAGCAATTGAGAATAGTCACCACCCACAAATATAGCTATACCTACAGAGAGATAGATACATATAATTTGGATCAGTTCTTCTTTTCCATGATGAGTCAAAGAGTGCAGAGCTTTTAATAATGGAAAGTTTAAGAACTCAGCAAGGACTAGGCAGCTGCCCAGGCTCTCCATTAGTCCATGGTTAACAGTGAATTTATATTCTCTAAAAGAAAAATTTTGTTTCTCCAATTTAGGTGCTGTATTAGGCCATTGTTGCATTGCTATAAAGAAATGCTGGGACTGGGTATTTTTTTTTTTAAAGGAGGTTTAATGGCTCACAGTCTTGCAAGCTGTATAGGAAGCATAGTGCCAGCATCTGATTCTGGGGAGGCCTCAGGAAGCTTTCAGTCATGGCAGAAGGCAAGTGGGACCAGGTGGTAGAAGAAGACGGGGGTTGTGGGGGGGAAACGTGCCACATACCTTTAAATGACCAGAGCTTATGAGAACTCACTTGCTGTGATAAGGACAGTGCCATGAAATGAAGGTTCACTCCCATGACCCAAACACGACCCACAAGCTCCTACCTTCCAAACTGGGCATTACATTTCAACATGCGATTTTTGTGGGGACAGATATTCAAACTATATTATCCTGTCCCTGGGCCCCCTAAATCTCATGTCCTTCTTCCATTGCAAAATAAAATCATGCCTTGCTAATAGTCCATTAAACTCTTAACTTATTACAGCATTAATTTGAAAGTCTTAAGTACCAAGTTCTAGTGCAAAGTCTCATCCAGAGATGAGTTCCTTCTACCTATGAATGTGCAAAATTAAGCAAGTTATTGACTCTCAAGATACACATGGGTATAGGCATTGAGTAAACATTCCCATTCCAAAGTGGATAAATCAGCCCAAAGAAAGGTGGGGGGTGCTACAGGCCCCACGCACGTTCTGAAAGCCAGCAGGGCACTCATTAAATCGTGAAGCTCCGAATTATTCTCCTTTGACTCCATCTGTCACATCCAGGGCATGGTGGTGCGAGGAGTGAGCTCCCAAGGCCTTGGAAAGCTCTGTCCCTATGGCTGTGCAGGTCCAGCCACTGCAGCTGCTCTCACAGGTGGTTGAGTGCCTGTGGCTTTCCCATGCACAGGGTGCAGGTTGCTGGTGTGGTACCGTTCTGGGGTCTAGAGGGCAATGGCACTTTTTTTCACAGCTCCACTAGGCAGTGGCACAGTGAGGACTCTGTGTGGGGGCTCCAACCCCATATATCCCTTCTGCACTCCTCTAGTGGGGGTTCTCTGTGAAGCTCCGCCCCTGCAGCAGGCTTCTGCCTGGACACCCAGGCTTTTATACACATCCTCTGAAATCTAGGCTGAGAATGCCAAGCCCGATTTACTCATGCAGTCTCATGCTAAACACCATATAGAAGTTTCCAAGGCTTACAGCTTGTTCCATCTGAAGGTGAGAACTAAGCTGTATCTGGGTGCCTTTAAGCAGTGGCTGGACCTGGAGTGGCTGGGATGTGGGACGCAGCCTCCTGCAGCAATGCACAGCAGGGGCTCCCTGGGGCTGGACCTTGAAACCAATCAGTCCTCCTAGGCCTCCAGGCCTGTGATAGGAGGGGCTGCCTGAGTGATCTCTAAAATGCCGTAGAGGCCTTTATTCCTTTGTCTTGGCTCCTTTTTAGTTATGCAAATATCTCTAGCAAGCGGTTGCCCCCTAGCTTGCTTGAATTCCTTTCTTGAAAAAGCTTTTTTTATTCTCTGACACATGGTCAGGCTGCAAATTTTCCAAATATTTATACTCTGCTTCCATTTTAAATGTAAGTTTCAGCTTCAAGTCATGTCTGTGTTCCTACATCTGAGCTGTTAGAAACAGCTAGATCATATGCGAATGAAGTATCTGCCCCCGTGACCCAAACACCCCCCACAAATCCCCACCTCCAACACTGGGGATTAGATTTCAACATGATTTGGGTGGGGACAAACAGCCAAACTATCAGGTGCAAAGCACTGTTTATTAAATGAGTTTCTTACGTAATTTGACTTGGACCATGGAGGTCATTCCAACTGCGTATCTTAACGATTTCAGCATAAAAATCGTTAAGAGACAGGCAAATGAGAGACAGTTTGGAATTTCTTAGAGATTCGCTAAACTGTTGTGATCGAAGTGCTGATAGTGATATGGACGACGAAGGTCAGTCCGACAAGGCCTCAGGTGGAAACGAGGAACTTCCTGGGAACTAGAGCAAGGATCATCCTTGTTATTCTCTAGCAAAGAACTTGGCTACATTCTGTTCATGCCCAAAGATCTCTCTGAACTTGAGAGTGATGGCTTGGAGAGTCTGGTGGAGGACATGTTCTAAGTAGCAACGCATTCACATATGATCTGGCTATTTCTAATGGTTCAGATGTAGGAACAGAGAAGTGACTTGAAGCTGAAACTTACCTTTAAAATGGAAGCAGAGTATAAATATTTGGAAAATTCGCAGCCTGAGCATATGTCAGAGGAATAAAGCTTTAATTAATTTTTGTCCTAGACTCGGAGGAGCTGGGATGTGTCTTCAAGTGGCCTGACTACACGTTTTACCTCTTAGGAACTGCCCAGCAGTAACCGTTTTTGTGCCAGCCAGGAAACACGGGATGGAATTTTGCACAGATTTAAGAGGAACAAATCTATTGAGAAAACGATTCTTTCTTTATTTCTTTTTTTTTTTTTTTCTGAGACAGAGTCTTGCTCTGTCACCAGGCACCAGGCTGCAGCGCAGTGGTGCCATCTCGGCTCACTGCAACCTCCACCTCCCAGGTTCAAGCAATTCTGCCTCTGCCTCCTGAGTAGCTGGGACTACAGGTGTGCACCAACACGCCCAGCTAATTTTTGTATTTTTTAGTAGAGATGGGGTTTCACTGTTTTTTTGGGGGCCAGGATGGTCTCAATCTCTTGATCTCGTGATCCGCCCACCTCAGCCTCCCAAAGTACTGGGATTAAAGGCGTGAGCCACTGTGCCCAGCCCAAAATGATTCTTTCTGCCATATACAGTGTTATAAAGTTGAATGAGCTAATTATTATAAAGTACTTTGAAAGGCATTTAGTTGAACACTGTGAAATATTTGAAGAGATTTATTGTGAGCCAAATATGAGTAACCATGGCCCATGACACAGACCCTCAGGAGGTCCTGAGAACATGTGCCCAAGGCGATCGGGCACAGCTTGGTTTTACGCATTTTAGGGAGGCAGGAGACATCAGTCAAATCCGTTTAAGAAATACATTGGCTTGGTCCAGAAAGGCAGAACAACTCAAAGCTAGGGCTTCCAGGCTACAGGTGAAGGTAAACATTTTCTGGTTGACAATTGGTTGAGTCTGTTTAAAGACCTGGGATAGATAGAAAGGGAACGTTCAGGTTACGCTGAAGATCGTGGAGACCAAAATGATTTCGAAGCTTTATAGCGGCTGCTCTTAGAGACAATAGGTGAAAACGTTTTCCATTCAGATCTTAGTTAATCTCTTTAGATTTGGGAGGATCTGGAAGGAAAAGATCCAGGATGTTAATAGAGATTCTCTACAGATGCAAATTTCTCCCCACAAAGAACAGCTTCGCAGGGTCATTTCAGAATATGACAAAGAAACATGTTTGGGGTTAAAATATTTTTATTTTCTTCTTTGTTTCACAATGTTATGCCAGAGTCAGGTTGGAAAGTGAAACTCGTCAGAGGGCGTGAGTGCCAGTCCCCTTAGATAGGAATTTGGGCAAGATACAAACACGAGTTAGTCCTCAGTGTCCTGTACAGACAAGTCTGATGCAAGTGATATGTAGGCTGGTAAAGGCGGGTAACATTTTATTATTCAATTTACACATTAACCTGTACTGTTCTGTAACTTCCTGTGAGATCTTGGCATATTATTCTGAGGAAGAGACTCTGGACTGCTTCTGGGACAGTGCAGATAAGACAGGGTTTAGGGAGACTGAACCCCTTGTCTGAGGGCACTGGTCTGAATGTTTGAATGAGAAACTGACTCATAGGTTTTGCATCCAATTTCATCTCTTACAACCACAGCAGTTTCCAAATTTTAGCTTCTTTTCTCAGTTCAGCTACTTATTCTTGGATTTCTCTGTTTCTGTCAACTCCCACATCACGAGCAAAAGGCTCTTTCCAACTTCTTCTCCAGCTGACTTTCTCTCGTCCAGCTTAAAGTTATTATAGTAAACAGGGGCCCGAGCCCCACCTGCCTCTGTCACTGCAAAACAACTGAGCTGCAACATGTATGAACAAATCTCGGAATTCACTTATTTTGTTAAATTTTATCTCTACTTCTACGGCAGGCGATGAAATGAACTTTATTCTCGGGAACGACAGCAACAGGGTGTGTGGCTGCACGCAGGGTCAGGACCCCACAACCCGTCTCTTCCACCCTTGGTTCCTGCGCCAGCAGGTCTTGGCCCCCGGTTGAGGAGTTGAGCCTGGACTTGCAGTGGGAATGGCAGCAAGGTTCTGGCCTTCCGTGCTCATCTGCATAGGGCATTCAAATGCCTGGGCTCCTGCGATTTTTCTCCTGGCGTTAATCACCGACCAGACGGGGCAGATGCAAAGACCAGAATAAGAGGGTCACGGGAAACTCCTCGCTGGTACTCACTCCATGCCAGGCACTGTTTTAGGCCCTGGTAGAAAAGAGACTGAAACTCTGTTCCTGTGAAGCTTTCATTCTAGCGTGGCAGTTCCTTACAAACTCCAGAGCTCTGGGTAACGACGATCCAGTGAGAGCCAGGGTCTCTCCACTATATGACTGAAATCCATTGACCTTCCCCCCAGAAAGACATCCGTACACCCGCACCTGTATTTTCATTTAGTCACAGCAGTTTTAGTTCCAACACCGTTCTGCCCTGAAAGCCTCTCAGCATCTATCTGCTCTTCCAAATGAGTGAAACGAAATACTGTCTAAAATGAACATCAGAGAAATTTCTACCTTTTCCATTTTTCAAGGTCTTCAAAAATTAGAAGCACAACAAAATGCATGAACTAGGAAACACTTCCAGGATCAAAGATCTAAACCGAAAGGGTTTCTTTTAACCCTCTCCTGCCCTGGCTGGCTTTTGATCCGCCCCCTTCCCTGAAGCTTTAAGGCAGTGGCTGGAGGAGTGAGCGTGCTCTCAGTGAGCATCACTGCACGGCTCATGGCCCACCTCTGCCCACTGGGAAACTCCACTCAACAGAGGCCGTCCCTCTGCTTTCTCTTCTTTTGGCTTTTAATTTTTGCTCATGTAATGTATGAAGGTTAATTTTATCTGTCAACTTGACTGGGCCAGGGGGTGCCCAGATATTTGGTTGAATGTGACTTCTGGGGTAACTGATAGGGTACTCTGAATAAGGTGAACATTATGTTCCAATTGGAACACTGAGTAGAGAAGATAATCCTCCCCAGCAGGGGTGTGCCCTGTCCAATCAGCTGAAGGCTTCCAAATAAGAGAACTCCTCCTGCCTGATTGCCTTTGAGCTGAGACTTGAGCCTTTTTCCTTCTTTGGGGCTGGAACCAAAGCATTGGTTCTTCCTGGGCATTGGCCTGCCAGTCTCCAGACAAGAACTACACCACCAGCTCCCCTGGGGGACACTTCGCTGACTGCCGACCTTGGGGTCTGGTCAGCCTCCTTAATCACATGATCTGATTCTTCATAACAGATCTCTTTCTCTCTCCACACACGCATCCCACTGGTTCTGTTTCTCTGGAGAACCCTGAGTAACACACAAGGTTTGCCAAGCACTTTTCAAAACTGAGTAGAAAATGAAGGACATGAGGCCTCTTTCTGAGGTCCTACAGCTTAGGGCATCTTGCAAAATTTTGCCTTATCACTAACTTGCAGGGACGTTGAGAAGAAAGAAGATACTCTAAACTCTTTCCATGATTGCCTTTTGAAAAATGTTAAGCTTGCTCAATTTTGGGAGTCATATTTACATCTGTCATGCTAGCTGGAGTATTTTATAATCACTGGAATTCTTCTGCCCTTTTTGACTAAATAATAAATTCCACAATAATAAGGCGTGCACATGCCCACAGCAAGTGAGTGGTGAGCACGCGGGTGACGGCTGAGCGTCCTCAACTTGGTCTCCACGCTCAAATTCCTGCCTAATTACAAAAAGATTGTGCAAATGTCAGTCACATGAATTTGTTTGTGAAAACCCCATGGCCATGTGTGCATTCTCCCAGGACACCACACAGAGGGTGACTCAGGACCAACATGCTTCCCTGCAGAAGACCAGTACTGAGCAAAACAGCCCTGACGTTCAGCAAATGAGGGCGCAGTCCCACTGAAACGGTACGTGGATGTCGATGCTTCTTAATCACATATGAGGAGGAAAGAAACCCATGTGTGTCTAAAGCAGTCATCCCATGCCCAGTTCCGGTCAGTGTGGCAGACCCTGGTTTTCTCTGTATAATGGATAATGGGGACCAGCCTCTGGGACTTGAAAACAATAAAAACACCACGAATCTCTATCAAGTTAAACACCACGAATGCCAGCAAGTGGACCGTTGTTGAAGATGTGATGCCAACCCTTTCTTCCATGGAGCCAGGTTCTGCTGTGAGGGTTAACAGCCCATGAGATGCTGTGAGTATCGGCAGAGACCACCCCGCTGGGCTTTACCTGGATGTGAGCAGAGACCCCCCTCCAGGTTCCACGTGGACGTGAGCCCAGACCCCCTCCCAGGTTCCACGTGGACGTGAGCAGAGACCATCCTTCCAGATTCCGCGTGGACGTGAGCAGAGACTGTCCTCCCAGGTTCCACGTGGACGTGAGCAGAGACCGTCCTCCCAGGTTCCACGTGGACGTGAGCAGAGACCCCCTCCCAGGTTCCGCGTGGACGTGAGCAGAGACCCCCTCCCAGGTTCCGCGTGGTCGTGAGCAGAGACCCCCTCCCAGGTTCCGCGTGGTCGTGAGCAGAGACCCCCTCCCAGGTTCCGCGTGGACGTGAGCAGAGACCCCCTCCCAGGTTCCACGTGGACGTGAGCAGAGACCCCCTCCCAGGTTCCGCGTGGACGTGAGCAGAGACCCCCTCCCAGGTTCCGCGTGGACGTGAGCAGAGACCCCCTCCCAGGTTCCACGTGGACGTGAGCAGAGACTCCTCCCAGGTTCCGCGTGGACGTGAGCAGAGACCCCCGCCCAGGTTCCGCGTGGTCGTGAGCAGAGACCCCCTCCCAGGTTCCGCGTGGTCGTGAGCAGAGACCCCCTCCCAGGTTCCGCGTGGACGTGAGCAGAGACCCCCTCCCAGGTTCCGCGTGGACGTGAGCAGAGACCCCCTCCCAGGTTCCGCGTGGACGTGAGCAGAGACCCCCTCCCAGGTTCCGCGTGGACGTGAGCAGAGACCCCCTCCCAGGTTCCGCGTGGACGTGAGCAGAGACCCCCTCCCAGGTTCCGCGTGGACGTGAGCAGAGACTCCTCCCAGGTTCCGCGTGGACGTGAGCAGAGACCCCCGCCCAGGTTCCGCGTGGTCGTGAGCAGAGACCCCCTCCCAGGTTCCGCGTGGTCGTGAGCAGAGACCCCCTCCCAGGTTCCGCGTGGACGTGAGCAGAGACCCCCTCCCAGGTTCCGCGTGGACGTGAGCAGAGACCCCCTCCCAGGTTCCGCGTGGACGTGAGCAGAGACCCCCTCCCAGGTTCCGCGTGGACGTGAGCAGAGACCCCCTCCCAGGTTCCGCGTGGACGTGAGCAGAGACCCCCTCCCAGGTTCCGCGTGGACGTGAGCAGAGACCCCCTCCCAGGTTCCGCGTGGACGTGAGCAGAGACCCCCTCCCAGGTTCCGCGTGGACGTGAGCAGAGACTCCTCCCAGGTTCCGCGTGGACGTGAGCAGAGACCCCCGCCCAGGTTCCGCGTGGACGTGAGCAGAGACCGTCCTCCCAGGTTCCGCGTGGATGTGAGCAGAGACCCCCTCCCAGGTTCCACGTGGACGTGAGCAGAGACCCCTCCCAGGTTCCACGTGGACGTGAGCAGAGACCCCCTCCCAGGTTCCACGTGGACGTGAGCAGAGACCCCCTCCCAGGTTCCACGTGGACGTGAGCAGAGACCCCTCCCAGGTTCCGCGTGGACGTGAGCAGAGACCCCCTCCCAGGTTCCGCGTGGACGTGAGCAGAGACCCCCTCCCAGGTTCCACGTGGACGTGAGCAGAGACCCCCTCCCAGGTTCCACGTGGACGTGAGCAGAGACTCCTCCCAGGTTCCGCGTGGACGTGAGCAGAGACCCCCGCCCAGGTTCCGCGTGGACGTGAGCAGAGACCGTCCTCCCAGGTTCCGCGTGGATGTGAGCAGAGACCCCCTCCCAGGTTCCACGTGGACGTGAGCAGAGACCCCTCCCAGGTTCCACGTGGACGTGAGCAGAGACCCCCTCCCAGGTTCCACGTGGACGTGAGCAGAGACCGCCTCCCAGGTTCCACGTGGACGTGAGCAGAGACCCCTCCCAGGTTCTGCGTGGACGTGAGCAGAGACCCCCGCCCAGGTTCCACGTGGACGTGAGCAGAGACCCCCGCCCAGGTTCCGCGTGGTCGTGAGCAGAGACCCCCGCCCAGGTTCTGCAGGGACGTGAGATGGTTGCAGCCACCCCCAAAGTATCTCTCATCCGACACCTGTGGACGGGGAGTGACAACACGGACAACACATCCTTGCCCAGAACTGGGGCCCAGGGACACACGAGCTCCAGATGCAGAGGAAAGTGTACTCGCTTGTCCATGAGAGGAGTAGCTTGTTCCCTTACTAACAGCAGGCTTAGGATCCAGTCATGGGAAGTGCCCTAATCTCATTTCCCTCTGGCTCATTCTTCCATCCCCGTGTTCCCTGTATTCTCCCAATTCCAAGAACCTTCCAGAAATGGGCCGCCTTAAGCCCAGCCCTCCTCTTCTGCACGGGTCCCTCCTGCTCAGGCCAGAGGTCGGTTTGCAGCCCAGCCACAACCTCTCCCGGTCCCGGGGGCAACGTCTCTGCACACCCACAACTCCCTGCTGACCCACCTTGGTTTCTCTGCTGAGCTTGGCTCCTCACTCAGTCCGGACCCTTTCAGAAGCTGTGCTGGCTCCTGCAAGGCCCTGGTCCCCAGCCGGGCCTGTTTCTCTCTCACTTCGTTGGAGGAACGGGATTGGATTCCTGGTCTCTCCCCATATGTGGCTGCCAAGCCCGGGTGACCCCAATGTCCTCCACTGCCCAGTAGTCTTGTGGGGTTAAAGAGCCAGACGCCAGGCTTTGCTTCCAAGGAGACTGTGCGTCGAAGCCTGTTGCATGGGGTGTGGGTATCTGCCTTTCTGTCTCCAGGACCAGGCCAGTGTCTCCAGCCTTTCTCTTCAGTTCCAGCTGCTCCTCCCCCCTCCCTCCCGTCCTCCTCCTTCTTCCATGGCCTGTTTGGCTGAGGCCTCATGTGTGGCCCTGAACCCCTGCTGTTGTGACACAACGTGAGAGAGACCATGGCTCAGAGATGGGAGGTGGGAGCTGGGAGAGGCCCGGCGGGTGGAGAGGCTGTTCTGTGCCTGATGAGAACCCAGTCCTGTTCCCCTCCTTCCCACAGACGAGCCATCTTCAGAATTGCTCCCCTGTCCCTGCTGCTCATGTGCCCACTGTCTGCACTCACGGGGCCAGACCCCTGTCTGGGCTGGAAGACTCTTCCTTGGGATGCCTTCGCACTCTGCCCTAGCTGCCATCCCAAGCCAGGAAAGCACCCCTCCCCTCAGACGGGGCTAGAGTCATTTGTGTGGGTGTATCCCTGTGTCCATCCCTGTGTCCATCCACGTCCATCCCTGTGCCCTGTGTCTATCCCTGTGATCTGTGTCCATTGCTGTGATGTGTCCATCCACGTCCATCCCTGTGCCCTGTGTCTATCCCTGTGATCTGTGTCCATTGCTGTGACGTGTCCATCCCTGTGTCCAACCCTGTGACGTGTGTCCATCCCTGTGATGTGTGTCCATCCCTGTGATGTGTGTCCATCCCTGTGTCCAACCCTGTGATGTGTGTTCATCCCTGTGTCCATCCCTGTGGCGTGTGTCATTCCTGTGTCCATCCCTGTGACATGTGTCCATCCCTGTGACGTGTATCATTCCTGTGTCCATCCCTGTGACATGTGTTCATCCCTGTGACATGTGTCTATCCCTGTGACATGTATCCATCCCTGTGACATGTGTTCATCCCTGTGACATGTGTCCATCCCTGTGACGTGTGTCATTCCTGTGTCCATCCCTGTGACATGTGTCCATCCCTGTGACTTGTGTCCATCCCTGTGTCCAACCCTGTGTGTTCATCCCTGTGACGTGTGTCCATCACTGTGACGTGTGTCCATCCCTGTGATGTGTGTTCATCCCTGTGCCCATCCCTGTGACGTGTGTCATTCCTGTGTTCATCCCTGTGACATGTGTCCATCCCTGTGATGTGTATCCATCCCTGTGACATGTGTTCATCCTTGTGACATGTGTTCATCCCTGTGACTTGTGTCAATTCCTGTGTCCATCCCTGTGACCTGTGTCCATCCCTTTGTTCATCCCTGTGACCAGTGCCCCTGCGCCCATCTCTGTGAAACAGCTCAGTGTCCACAGCACAGGACCAGCCTCCCTGCTCCCTCTGCCATCCTCAGAGCCCCTGCCCCGCTCTGTCTGACCACACTGAGCAGCTGCCTTCTGGGGATTCTGCGCCTGTGACTGTGAAAGCTTCACTGAGCCAGCAGTGCTCACAGAAGATGTCTGGAAGGAAGCAGAAGCCATCCTCAATTCTGGAAAGTTGGAGCTCAGCTCAGTTCCTTAGATTTGAGATTGACGTCTCAGATAAAGAACTCTGTAGGAAGCAGCCTTGAAACTCATCATTGCATTGGATTCTCCCTCCACAAAAACAGGGTGCTGTGTGCTGTGTTCACGGCCGGCACCTGGTCAGGGTGCTGTGTGCTATGTTCACGGCCGGCACCTGGTCAGGGTGCTGTGTGCTATGTTCACGGCCGGCAGCTGGTCAGGGTGCTGTGTGCTGTGTTCACGGCCGGCACCTGGTCAGGGTGCTGTGTGCTATGTTCACGGCCGGCACCTGGTCAGGGTGCTGTGTGCTGTGTTCACGGCCGGCACCTGGTCAGGGTGCTGTGTGCTGTGTTCACGGCCGGCAGCTGGTCAGGGTGCTGTGTGCTGTGTTCACGGCCGGCACCTGGTCAGGGTGCTGTGTGCTATGTTCACGGCCGGCACCTGGTCAGGGTGCTGTGTGCTATGTTCACGGCCGGCACCTGGTCAGGGTGCTGTGTGCTATGTTCACGGCCGGCAGCTGGTCAGGGTGCTGTGTGCTATGTTCACGGCCGGCACCTGGTCAGGGTGCTGTGTGCTGTGTTCACGGCCCGCACCTGGTCAGGGTGCTGTGTGCTGTGTTCACGGCCCGCACCTGGTCAGGGTGCTGTGTGCTATGTTCACGGCCGGCAGCTGGTCAGGGTGCTGTGTGCTATGTTCACGGCCGGCACCTGGTCAGGGTGCTGTGTGCTATGTTCACGGCCGGCAGCTGGTCAGGGTGCTGTGTGCTGTGTTCACGGCCGGCACCTGGTCAGGGTGCTGTGTGCTATGTTCACGGCCAGCAGCTGGTCAGGGTGCTGTACTCTGTGTTCACAGCTGGCATCTCCTCAAGGTGCCGTGTGCTGTGTTCACAGCCGGCACATGCTGAGGGAGCTGGGTGCTGTGTTCACAGCCGGCACGTGCTCAGGGTGCTGGGTGCTGCGTTCACAGCCAGCACGTGCTCAGGGTGCTGGGTGCTGTGTTCACAGCCGGCACGTCCTCAGGGTGCTGGGTGCTGCGTTCACAGCCGGCACGTGCTCAGGATGCTGTGTGCTGTGTTGACAGTTGGTACTTTCTTAGGAGGCTAAGTGCTATGTTCAGTCCACACCTGCTCAGGATACTGAGTGCTATGTTCACAGCTAGTTCATGCTCACTGACTAGCAGAGTCCTGGGTTTATAGTTTTTACTAAATGTGTGACTGACTTAACAGATGAACAGATATTGGTTTATTCATTTCTGTGTGAAAACCAGAGTTTCTTCTTTTCTGGTGGCATGTGGTGAGCATCAGTCAGTTTCCGGTCCAATCAGCTTGGCTCCTTTGCATCTCTCCCAGCTAAACACCAACACCTCAGCTCACAGCCAAGAGTGGGCCCATCTGCGGAGAGGCTCACGCCCTCGGCCAGGGCCCGTCGCTGGCTCTGTGCCTGTCTGCGGAGAGGCTCATGCCCTCGGCCGGGGTCTGCTGAGCGAGCTGACAGACGGTAAGGAAAAGGTGAAGTGACCCAGAAAGGAACCGGGATGCAGGGTGGGGTATTTGGTGCCAGTGGTCAGAGAAGACCCTTGGACGAGGGTTTGCACCTGGGGTCTGGGTGACTAAAGACCCAGCCTCAGCCAGGCACAGTGGCTCACACCTGTCATCCTGGAACTTTGGGAGGCCGAGGCAGGTGGATCACAAGGGCAAGAGATTGAGACCCTCCTGGCCGACACGGTGAGACCCCGTCTTTACTAAAAATGCAAAAATTAGCTGGGCTTGGTGGTGTGCACCTGTAATCCTAGTTACTCGGGAGGCTGAGGCAGGAGAATCGCTCTAACCGAGGAGGTGAGGTTGCAGTGAGCTGAGATCACGTCAATGCACCACCGCCTGGTGACAGAGTGAGACTTCACCAAAAAAAAATAAATAAATAACCCTAGCCTCTGAGGATGTGGTGGGAGAAAGGGCAGTGAGAGCTCAAGGACAGCATCTGAGGTACAGAAAGGCGGCCAGGAGGGAGGGAAGCCTGGACGGCGTGGGGAAGTGGGCAGTGCTGGACTCCAGGAGGAAGCCGTGGGAGTCTGCTCTTAACTATAAGTACACTGGGAGGCCCGTGGGGGCTTCTTCCAGCGGGGTCTCTGTGCAGACGTCCCTGTGGTTGCCATGTGGGGAGGGGCTGGGGGGAGAATGGGCCGAGGACAGAGGACTGGGGTGCCTGGCACTAGTGAGCAGCTGACCTCTCTCTCCTGTGAGGCTGGGACCCGTTAGGAGAGGGCCCCATTTGATTATGATCTCAGTGCAGGAGGTGGCTCAGTGAGTTCCCAGGGACTCTGAGTGAGGATGTCCTGCTGACCACTCCCATGGCCAGGATTGAGGGAGAAGATGGTGGAAGTCTGACTTTGCAGTAGCTGCCGTGGGGGCAGGAGGTGAGGCAGGGGCCTGGGCCAGGCTGAGCCCCTGGGGCTTGCAGGTGGATTGGACCCCAGTTCAGGGAGATAAGAATCAGAGGTGACTCAGATGTCTTGCCTTGCAGAGCCTGGTGGTCAGAACACTTGCTGGTTTGGGGGAGGTTGGGGTGAGGTGGGTCTGTTCCTGGGAATCGGGAGAAGTTTTACATCCAGTGGGCATATTTCAGTGGAAGCCGGATGGATGAGTCTAAAGCCAGGGTGATGCTTGGTTAGATGTGAAGTTTAAACCCAGGGGCAGGAGACAGGTGAGGCCACTGGAAAGAGGGAGGGGTAGGGGCAGACGGATCCCCCAGCGCATGGACCACAGGTGTGGTGAGGGCAAGGGCCCCCTTCTCCCCTGGACACTCCTGCCCCTGATCCACAGTTTCCATTGTCCGTGTGTTCATGGGCTGCATCAGAATCTGAAAATCCTGGTGTGGCTGTCCCTTTCACAGTGACACAAGGGCTGAAAAGCAAGCAGACACATAGAATGCGCATAGGCCTGGGCTGAAGTCAGAGCATGGGCTGGGGGCTGGGGCCAGGCACACTCGTCACAGCCCTTCTGACTCAGAGGCTTTTATGTCCCTGCTTCCTGCTCTTCTCTGTGGCCTGAACCTGCTTTCTATGCACCCTACGGTGAGCTGGGGATACTTGCCGGATGGGTGCTGCTTAGAGCTTGCTAAAATTATCGAAAGAGCAAGCGGACGGACTTTCCCTGCATGGCTGCTCCAGCTGAAACGCACACACAGGACACTGGCTTTCCCTGCATGGCTGCTCCAGGTGAAACGCACACACAGGACACTGGGCCTGGCCCACAGGCAGCTTCTGACTCAGTAGGTGGGGATTGGGGAATCTGACAGTGGCCTTTGAACAAGCTCCCCCACCCCAAGGTTGTGCTTAGAGCAGCAAGACTTGAGTGACTGGAACTCAGCGGGCACTTTTTTCCTGGCCACCACCCTGGGGTGGGCTTGTGGTCACCCATTCTACAGAGTAGAGAGCAAAGGTCCCAGGGGACAGTCGCAGTGGAAGAGCTGGTGTGCGGCTGGAGCTGGACTCTCTGCTCAACGCACCACCTTGCCTGCCTCTCCCAGGACGAGAGGTGCCTCCATCCACCTGCCTGTCCGCGGGCCGTGTGCCTCCGTCCTGCCAGGCCGAGCAGCAGTCTTTCTGTGTGAGTGCTCCGTTAACCCCAACCCTGATCCCACCCTGCCTCTGTCCTCATGAGCTTTTCAAAGGCATTTTCTTCCTCTTGTTCCCAGTCCAGGCAGCGCACTTGCCCAGGACTCCTGTTGGATGGGAGGGGACGTGAGACCTGCTGCTTGCTCACTGAGCCCACAGGCTAAGAGGAAACAGATGCCTGCCCCAGCAACCTCTTGGCATCCGGCTCCCTGTCCCTGCTCCGGGGCACCGGGACCCACTGCTGTGCCCGGAAGGCCTGAATGTGTCCTGGGACAGGGAGGCCACCCTGTGTCCTGTGCCTCTCAGCTCCTTCCCCTGGGACCCTCCCAAGGCAGAGAGCAGAGAAGGCGAGGCTGGTGCTGGGCACCCCCAGCTCACTCCCTCCTGGCTCTGGCCTCACCTAGCCGACCCTGGGGCCCTTGGGACCAGGATCCTTCCCTGGAGAGGGGCCCAGAATTCCCAGGGCCAGGGCTGGGGCCAGTCCCTGTTGCTTCAGTTCCACCCAAGCTGCACTGACTCAGAGCATACACAGGAAAAGGAACGGGGTCACTAGCCCCCACCCTCTGCCCCCTGCCCTAAGAGGAGACAGCGCCTGGGCAAGTGGACATGTTTCCATTCATCCTCTTGCTCTGAGCTGCCTGGACGTCCAATTCATCCTCCCTGTCCCAAGGCCTCCTGTGTCCTGGTCCACGCCTGTCTCCCTGCTGGACTGGAGGTTCTCATGCCTCCCTCACTTCCCCTCTTCGCCTCTCAACTCTGACATTCACCTACCTTCCATTGTGGGAGTTTGGTTCCCAGATTATGGAGACATTGGTCTGGCTAGTCTGATGCCCTTGGAAGGCAAGCTACCCTCTGCTCCGCATGGGCCACTTGGGTGACGGGCTTGGGCCGCCCTTTCTGCCCGCCGAGATCTTTCACTCCCTAGTCACAGGACGTTGCCTCGGGGGCTGCCAGGGGTGCAAGTTTGCTTGCTGTCTCCTCTGCGGCACCGGCCACCGACGGGAACGCTCACGGCCAGGACTGAGCACAGAACCCACAGTCCTCCTCATGTGGTTCTCAAATTGCTACTGCCCTGTCTGCCTCCCCTCCCGAAGTCATCAGCACCACACACACCTGCTCCCCTGCCTCAGAGCCTGTCTCTGACCACAGAGCTCACAATGTTCTCCCTCTTTTAGGGACTCCCACTGTGACGGGGCGTCTTTGGGACTGCGTGACTACTTTAGAAACATCTGGAGTAGTGGACGTTTCAGGCCATGCGTCTGCACAGGTGTTGCTCATTTTATTGTGATTCAATCTGTTGGACTTGACAGACACTGCAGGTGACAAAGGGAGGTCTTGGTGGTCCTGCAAGGGTGCAGGTTCCGTTTCTCCAACTTTGTGTTCCGTTCATGGCTCCATGTCATGTTTTGCAATTCTTACAATATTTCACGTTTTTCATGATTATTATGTCTGTGATGGTGATCTGTGATCGGCGACCTTCAATGTTGACTACCTTAATTGTTTTGTGCCACCCACAGTGGCAGCCGTATAAGATGGCAAAGATCAGTGATGAGCATTGTGTGTGCTCTGACTTCCCCAAGGACGCACGGCGGGTCCGTCTTTCCGTCTCTCTTTGGGCCTCCCTATTCCCTGAGATGCAACAATATTGAAATTAAGCCAACGAATCACCTACAGTGGCCTCTAAGAGTTCAAGTGGAAGGAAGAGTTTTGATTTCTCGCTTCAAATCCAAAGCTAGACATGACTGAGCTTAGTGACCAAGGCACGTCCAAGCTGAGGCAGGCTGGAAGCATGGCCTCTTGCGCCAGTTAGCCATGTTGCAAATGCAAAGGAAAAGTTCTGAAAGGAAATTGAAAGTCCTCCTCCAATGAGCACACGAATGATAACAGCAGAACAGCCTCGTCGCTGACAGGGAGAAAGTTTGAGTGTCCTCAAGAGAAAATCAAACCAGCCACAGCATTCTCTGAAGCTGAAGCTTAATCTAAAGCAAGGCTCTAATCTCTTGAATTCTGTGAGGGCTGAGAGAGATGAGGAATCGGCAGAAGAAAAGCTCGAAGCTGGCAGAGATTGGTTCATGGAGTTTTGGGAAGAAGCTGTTGCTGTAAGATGAAATTACAAGGTGAGGCAGCAGGTGCTGACGGAGTAGCTGCAGCAAGTGACCCAACAGATTCAGCTAAAATGACTGCTGCACTCAACAACCGATTTTCCATGAAGGTGAACTTGTCTTCTATCAGAAGAGGCCATCTGCAGCTGTCACAGTAGACAGGACTCAATGCCAGGCTTCAAATATTCAAAGGCCAGGCTGTCACTTTTATTAGAGGCTAATGCAGCTGGTGACTCAAAGCTGAAGCTTATGCTCATGTACCTGTCTGAAAATCTTCAGGCCCTTCAGAACTATCCTAAATCTACTATTCTTGTGCCCTTTAAATGGATCAAAAATGTCTAGATGACAGCAAATCTGTTCTCAGCATGGTTTGCTAAATATTTTAAGCCCACTGTTGAGAACTGCTGCTCAAAAAGAGATCTGTTTTAGAACGTGACTGCTCTTTGTCAATGCACTCAGTCACCCCAGAGCTCTGATGCAGATGCTCAATGAGATGAATGTTGTTTTCACACCTGCCAACACAGTATCCATTCTGCAGCCAATGGATCAAGGAGTGATTTGGACTTTCAATCTTACTATTCAACAAACACATTCCATGAGGCCATAGCTGCCATAGAGAGTGATTCCTCTGATGAACCTGGGCAAAGTCAACTGAAAACCTTCTGGAAAGGATTCACCATTCTAGATGCCACTAGAACGTTCATGGTTCATGGGAGAAGGGAACATGTCAACTCTGACAGGAGTTTGGAAGCAGCTGATTCCCACCGTGAGAGATGGCTCTGAAGGCTCCAGGCTTTGGTGGAGGAAGTCAGTGAAGATATGATGGAATGAGTAACAGAATGATAGAATTCGAAGCCAGGCCTGAGGATGGGACTGAACTGCTGTACTCTTGTGAGAAAACTTGAATGGATCAGGAGTTACTTATTGTGGATAAGCAAAGCAAATGATCTGTTCAGATGACGTGTCCTCCCAGTGAAGACGTGAAGTGCCTCACGATGACGTGTCCTCCCAGTGAAGACGTGAAGTGCCTCACGATGATGTGTCCTCCCAGTGAAGACGTGAACTGCCTCATGATGACGTGTCCCCCCAGTGAAGACGTGAAGTCCCTCACGATGACGTGTCCCCCCAGTGAAGACGTGAACTGCCTCACGATGACGTGTCCTCCCAGTGAAGACGTGAACTGCCTCACGATGACGTGTCCTCCCAGTGAAGACATGAACTGCCTCACGATGACGTGTCCTCCCAGTGAAGACGTGAACTGCCTCACGATGACGTGTCCTCCCAGTGAAGACATGAACTGCCTCACGATGACGTGTCCCCCCAGTGAAGACGTGAAGTGCCTCACGATGACGTGTCCCTCCAGTGAAGATGTGAACTGCCTCACGACGACGTGTCCCCCCAGTGAAGACGTGAAGTCCCTCATGACGTGTCCCCCCAGTGAAGACGTGAAATGCCTCACGATGACGTGTCCCCCCAGTGAAGACGTGAACTGCCTCACGATGACGTGTCCCCCCAGTAAAGACGTGAACTGCCTCACGATGACGTGTCCCCCCAGTGAAGACGTGAAGTCCCTCACGATGACGTGTCCCCCCAGTGAAGACGTGAACTGCCTCACGATGACGTGTCCCCCCAGTGAAGACGTGAACTGCCTCACGATGACGTGTCCCCCCAGTGAAGACGTGAACTGCCTCACGATGACGTGTCCCCCCAGTGAAGACGTGAACTGCCTCACGATGACGTGTCCCCCCAGTGAAGACGTGAAATGCCTCACGATGACGTGTCCCCCCAGTGAAGACGTGAACTGCCTCACGATGACGTGTCCCCCCAGTGAAGACGTGAACTGCCTCACGATGACGTGTCCCCCCAGTGAAGACGTGAAATGCCTCACGATGACGTGTCCCTCCAGTGAAGACGTGAACTGCCTCACCATGACGTGTCCCTCCAGTGAAGACGTGAACTGCCTCACGATGACGTGTCCCCCCAGTGAAGACGTGAACTGCCTCACGATGACGTGTCCCCCCAGTGAAGACGTGAAGTGCCTCACGATGACGTGTCCCCCCAGTGAAGACGTGAACTGCCTCACGATGACGTGTCCCCCCAGTGAAGACGTGAAGTCCCTCACGATGACGTGTCCCCCCAGTGAAGACGTGAACTGCCTCACGATGACGTGTCCCCCCAGTGAAGACGTGAACTGCCTCACGATGACGTGTCCCCCCAGTGAAGACGTGAAGTCCCTCACGATGACGTGTCCTCCCAGTGAAGACGTGAAGTGCCTCACGATGACGTGTCCTCCCAGTGAAGACGTGAAGTCCCTCACGATGACGTGTCCTCCCAGTGAAGACGTGAAGTCCCTCACGATGACGTGTCCTCCCAGTGAAGACGTGAACTGCCTCACGATGACGTGTCCCCCCAGTGAAGACGTGAAGTCCCTCACGATGACGTGTCCCCCCAGTGAAGACGTGAACTGCCTCACGATGACGTGTCCTCCCAGTGAAGACGTGAACTGCCTCACGATGACGTGTCCCCCCAGTGAAGACGTGAACTGCCTCACGATGACGTGTCCCCCCAGTGAAGACGTGAACTGCCTCACGATGACGTGTCCCCCCAGTGAAGACGTGAACTGCCTCACGATGACGTGTCCCCCCAGTGAAGACGTGAACTGCCTCACGATGACGTGTCCCCCCAGTGAAGACGTGAACTGCCTCACGATGACGTGTCCCCCCAGTGAAGACGTGAAGTGCCTCACGATGACGTGTCCCCCCAGTGAAGACGTGAACTGCCTCACGATGACGTGTCCCCCCAGTGAAGACGTGAACTGCCTCACGATGACGTGTCCCCCCAGTGAAGACGTGAAGTGCCTCACGACGTGTCCCCCCAGTGAAGACGTGAACTGCCTCACGATGACGTGTCCCCCCAGTGAAGACGTGAAGTCCCTCACGATGACGTGTCCCCCCAGTGAAGACGTGAACTGCCTCACGATGACGTGTCCCCCCAGTGAAGACGTGAACTGCCTCACGATGACGTGTCCCCCCAGTGAAGACGTGAACTGCCTCACGATGACGTGTCCCCCCAGTGAAGACGTGAACTGCCTCACGATGACGTGTCCCCCCAGTGAAGACGTGAACTGCCTCACGATGACGTGTCCCCCCAGTGAAGACGTGAAGTGCCTCACGATGACGTGTCCCCCCAGTGAAGACGTGAACTGCCTCACGATGACGTGTCCCCCCAGTGAAGACGTGAAGTGCCTCACGACGTGTCCCCCCAGTGAAGACGTGAACTGCCTCACGATGACGTGTCCCCCCAGTGAAGACGTGAAGTGCCTCACGATGACGTGTCCCCCCAGTGAAGACGTGAACTGCCTCACGATGACGTGTCCCCCCAGTGAAGACGTGAAGTCCCTCACGATGACGTGTCCCCCCAGTGAAGACGTGAACTGCCTCACGATGACGTGTCCCCCCAGTGAAGACGTGAACTGCCTCACGATGACGTGTCCCCCCAGTGAAGACGTGAAGTCCCTCACGATGACGTGTCCCCCCAGTGAAGACGTGAACTGCCTCACGATGACGTGTCCTCCCAGTGAAGACATGAACTGCCTCACGATGACGTGTCCTCCCAGTGAAGACGTGAACTGCCTCACGATGACGTGTCCCCCCAGTGAAGACGTGAAGTGCCTCACGATGACGTGTCCCTCCAGTGAAGACGTGACGTGAACTGCCTCACGATGACGTGTCCCCCCAGTGAAGACGTGAAATGCCTCACGATGACGTGTCCTCCCAGTGAAGATGTGAAGTGCTTCGCTCCTGGGGAAGATGCTGAGCTGATAAAGAATTCGGAATGCTACATAAGCTTGGTTGATAAAGCAGCAGCAGGGTTTCAGAGAACTGACATCAATTTCGAAAGAAGTTCCTGTGTGGAAAACTGCTATCAAAAAGGATGACATGCTACAGAGAAACTTGTTATAAAAGACAGTCAATAAAGGCGGCACACTTCACTGTGGTCTTCCTTGAAGAACTTGCCACTCCAACCTGCGACAACCACCGCCCTGATCAGTCGGTAGCCGTCGGCACTCACGCGAGGCTCTCCCAGCAAGAAGATCACGATTCGTTGCAGGTGAGTAGTTTTGAGGAATGAAGTGTTTTATAATTAAGACGTGCACGTTGCTCTTTTAGGCATCGTGCTATTACAACTAGACTGCAGTAGAGTGTAAGCATCACTTTTACATGCACTGGGAAATCACAAATCTGTGCAGCTCACTTGATTGCAGCAGCGTGGAGCTAAGCCTGTGGTATCTCCAGGGGGTGCCCGACTTAGTCTCCCGGGCCTGCCCTGCTGCGATGACGGTGGCATCACAACGCACCTGCATTGCCCCGCGGTTCTGGAGTCCAGCAGTGTTAAACGCAGGGGGTGGCGGGGCTGCTCGTCCTTGGGACGCTCGGCAGAGGCCCCTCCCCGTCTCCCGCAGCTTCTAGTGTTTCTGGCAGTCCTCGGTGACCTTTGGTGGTGGCTGCTTCACTGTGGTCTCTGCCTCCATCAAACGGTGCTCACCCTGTGTCTGTGTGTTCAGATTCTCTGTTCTCTTTAGAACACCAGTCACTAGACTCGGGGCCTGCCCTACTTCAGCTCAACCTCATTTCAACTTGATTTCATCCACGAAGGCGTTGGTACTTCCAGTAAGTTCATTCACAGGTTCAGGGTGGGCGTGAACTTGTGGGGCAGGACTCCACCTGCGGTGTGTCTGTGCCTGGTCCTCCTGCACTCGACTGCACTGATGCCTCCCTCAGCCTCGCCGGCTCTCCCGCCCAGGCCTCTGGCTGCTTTTTGCTTCAGCCTCACATCTCCCTTCGTCCTCACTCCCAGGGGGCCCGGGGAAGAGGCTGACCAGCGCTGCCCTCTACTACCTCCCTGGTCTCCTGCACATCAGGGCTGAGAAGACCCACCTCATCCTGCTGGGAACCTCTGTGATGCCCACCGCCTGTGAAGCCCGTTCCACGCACCTGGGCCTGGGCTCTGCGCCGGGAACCTGCTGTTCCCTGCACTATGAACACCCACCCACTGTCTCTGCATGAAATCCTTTCTCACCTGGGGGTCCACGGGCCATGTTCCCATCGGCTTCCTTCTGCCCCCTCTAAAGAGTCTTCCTGATTCTGGCTGCCAGGTCTTAAGGAAGGAGGCCCGTCACCTCTGCACCCCCATCTGAACGTGGAGGTCATGGCTACGTTCCTCCCCCACCCTGCCAGTGCCACGGCCTTCACCGCGTGCTCCTACGTGCTGAGCAGCAGAGCTGCATGCCTTCAGCTTTCATCAGGAAACACGTGTGCTGCAGATGAAGGAACGGGGAGGCCACGGCACAGGAGCAGGGGAGGCCGCCCTCCTCAGTCCAACCCCAGGAAAAAGTAACCTGGAGGCAGAAAAAGCCAAACTCACGAATGGACAGTTATCCACCGAACATTCTCTAAAGGGAACTGGGTTATGCTGTTTTGAATTTGAGGGAACATCAATCTATTTAAATTGCTTTTTAATTCAAATGATGACTTTGTCACCAATAGCTTTAAAAGCAAACAACGAGCTTAAACACCACACACACACTCCTGAAGTCTAGTCTGTTCTCTGTGTGTGTGTCCGAAATTGATGTTTGCCAATAAACAGGCGCCATCAGGAAAAATAGAGGTTTTCCAGATTGAAAGCTCCCTCCCTCTCCCACAGCCCGCTTGCACATCCCCCCTGAAGACAGAGGCCAGGAAGTGAGGCTGGCTATCTGTGGTGCCAGCCACCCTCTGCAGCGCTGGAGCCCTGTGGGGGAAGGACAGGAGGCCTGAGAGATGCACTCCTGCCACAGACATGGGGATAAGGGCTGTGTCCACAGAAATTTGCTCTCATGTTCTCTAACTAAGACATGTGGGATCCATGGCCAGGCTAACAACTCCACGAAACGCGAAGGAGCCTGACAGGCAGGTGCCAACAGGAAGCACGTGCAGGGGGCTCTGGCAAAGCAGCCCCTCCCCCACTCACCACCCACCCCAGCTGGGGGGTGAAGAACCTCCCCATCCAAGGCCCACCCGAGCAGGGAGAAGCGGCCCCTCCCCCACTCACCACCCACCCCAGCGGGGGGGAGAAGAACCTCCCCATCCAAGGCCCACCCGAGCAGGGAGAAGCGGCCCCTCCCCCACTCACCACCCACCCCAGCCGGGGGGAGAAGAACCTCCCCATCCAAGGCCCACCCGAGCAGGGAGAAGCAGCCCCTCCCCCACTCACCACCCACCCCAGCGGGGGGGAGAAAAACCTCCCCATCCAAGGCCCACCTGAGCAGGGAGAAGCGGCCCCTCCCCCACTCACCACCCACCCCAGCTGGGGGAGAAGAACCTCCCCATCCAAGGCCCACCCGAGCAGGGAGAAGTGGCCCCTCCCCCACTCACCATCCACCCCAGCTGGGGGAGAAGAACCTCCCCATCCAAGGCCCACCCGAGCAGGGAGAAGCAGCCCTTCCTTCACTCATCATCCACCCCAGCTGGGGGAGAAGAACCTCCCCATCCAAGGCCCACCCGAGCAGGGAGAAGCGGCCCCTCCCCCACTCACCACCCACCCCAGCGGGGGGGAGAAGAACCTCCCCATCCAAGGCCCACCCGAGCAGGGAGAAGCAACCCCTCCCCCACTCACCATCCACCCCAGCTGGTGGGAGAAGAACCTCCCCATCCAAAGCCCACTCCAACCTGGGAGAAGCAGCCCATCCCCTATCCACCATTAACCCTGACCAGGGAGAATCAGCCCCTCTGCCATCCACCTTTCACTCTGACCTCCACTGCCTATCATTAACCTTGGCCTGGGAGAAACAGCACCTCCCCCACTTACCATCTACCCTAGCCCAGGAGAAGCAGCAGCTCCCCGTACACCATCTACCCTTACAGCCTTACCTGGGAGAAGTGACCCCCCCGTCCACCATCCATCCTTACCTGGGAGAAGGGGCCCCTCCCCCATCCACCCTTACCTGGCAGAAGCCACCCCATATCCCCCACCCACACTTACCTGGGAGAAGGGACCGCCCCTCCACCATCCACCCTTACCTGGGAGAAGTGACCCCCCCCATCCACCATCCACCCTTACCTGGGAGAAACCACCTCCCATCCACCATCCACCCTTACCTGGAAGAAGCCACCCCCCATCCACTATCCACAGTTACCTGGAAGAAGCGACTCCTTACCTAGGAGACTCAGCTCCCCCATCTAACGTCCACCCTTACCTGGGACACTCAGCTGCCCCATTCACCATCCACCCTTACCTGGGAGACTCAGTTCCCCCATCTAACGTCCACCCTTACCTGGGAGACTCAGCTGCCCCATCCACCATCCAGCGTTACCTGGGAGAAGCCACCCCCCATATACCATCCACCCTTACCTGGGAGACTCAGCTCCCCCATTCACCATCCACCCTTACCTGGAAGAAGCTACTCCCCCATTCACTATCCAGCCTTACCTGGGAGGAGCGACTCCTCCCCCATCCAACGTCCAACCTTACCTGGGAGACTCAGCTCCCCGATCCCCCATCCACCCCAGCCTTAGAGCAGCAGCTCCCCTTTCCACTGTCCATCCTGCCCTGGGAGAAGCTGCATCCTCCCATTCATCGTCCATCCTGACCTCTGAGAAGCAGCACCCCACACCCCTGTGCAGAGAGCACCCTGATTTTGGGAGAAGCATGAGGTGTGTGAGAGGCAAGGTCACTGCTGCCCCTGCCTGTGGCTCTCTGGGGTCCTGCACATCAGGCTGTCCCTCTGGAGGAGCCCCCTGAACCTGGGCACCAAGGGCCTTGGCCGGGTTTGCACGTCCCCTGGGAGACGTCCTTAGGGCTCCTCACTGAGCAGATGAAAGAGGATGGGGGTTCAAGTAAGTTTCGCCGAAGCTGCGGTGCAGCTTTCCGTCCTCGAAGTGCCTGAGATAACGCCGGCAACTCCCTTCAACTTTAAATGTCCTCCTCATGGCGCGATAAAGTTGAGTATTGGCCATCGGAACCCCATTGACACACGGACTATAGATAAAGCTGATTATTGGCCATCGGAACCCCATTGACACACGGACTATAGATAAAGTTGAGTATTGGCCATCGGAGTCTCATTGACACACGGACTATAGATAAAGTTGAGTATTGGCCATCGGAACCCCATTGACACACGGACTATAGATAAAGTTGAGTATTGGCCATCGGAGTCTCATTGACACACGGACTATAGATAAAGCTGATTATTGGCCGTCGGAGCCTCATTGACACACGGACTATAGATAAAGCTGATTATTGGCCATCGGAACCCCATTGACACACGGACTATAGATAAAGTTGAGTATTGGCCATCGGAGTCTCATTGACACACGGACTATAGATAAAGCTGATTATTGGCCATCGGAACCCCATTGACACACGGACTATAGATAAAGTTGAGTATTGGCCATCGGAGTCTCATTGACACACGGACTATAGATAAAGCTGATTATTGGCCATCGGAACCCCATTGACACACGGACTATAGATAAAGTTGAGTATTGGCCATCGGAGTCTCATTGACACACGGACTATAGATAAAGCTGATTATTGGCCGTCGGAACCCCATTGACACACGGACTATAGATAAAGTTGAGTATTGGCCATCGGAGTCTCATTGACACACGGACTATAGATAAAGCTGAGTATTGGCCGTCGGAGCCTCATTGACACACGGACTATAGATAAAGCTGATTATTGGCCATCGGAACCCCATTGACACACGGACTATAGATAAAGTTGAGTATTGGCCATCGGAGTCTCATTGACACACGGACTATAGATAAAGCTGATTATTGGCCGTCGGAACCCCATTGACACACGGACTATAGATAAAGCTGAGTATTGGCCATCGGAGCCTCATTGACACACGGACTATAGATAAAGCTGAGTATTGGCCATCGGAACCCCATTGACACACGGACTATAGATAAAGTTGAGTATTGGCCATCGGAGTCTCATTGACACACGGACTATAGATAAAGCTGAGTATTGGCCGTCGGAACCCCATTGACACACGGACTATAGATAAAGTTGAGTATTGGCCATCGGAGTCTCATTGACACACGGACTATAGATAAAGCTGAGTATTGGCCATCGGAACCCCATTGACACACGGACTATAGATAAAGTTGAGTATTGGCCATCGGAGCCTCATTGACACACGGACTATAGATAAAGTTGAGTATTGGCCATCGGAACCCCATTGACACACGGACTATAGATAAAGTTGAGTATTGGCCATCGGAGCCTCATTGACACACGGACTATAGATAAAGCTGATTATTGGCCGTCGGAGCCTCATTGACACACGGACTATAGATAAAGCTGAGTATTGGCCATCGGAACCCCATTGACACACGGACTATAGATAAAGCTGATTATTGGCCGTCGGAGCCTCATTGACACACGGACTATAGATAAAGCTGATTATTGGCCATCGGAACCCCATTGACACACGGACTATAGATAAAGTTGAGTATTGGCCATCGGAGTCTCATTGACACACGGACTATAGATAAAGCTGATTATTGGCCGTCGGAACCCCATTGACACACGGACTATAGATAAAGTTGAGTATTGGCCATCGGAACCCCATTGACACACGGACTATAGATAAAGTTGAGTATTGGCCATCGGAGCCTCATTGACACACGGACTATAGATAAAGCTGATTATTGGCCGTCGGAGCCTCATTGACACACGGACTATAGATAAAGCTGAGTATTGGCCATCGGAACCCCATTGACACACGGACTATAGATAAAGCTGATTATTGGCCGTCGGAGCCTCATTGACACACGGACTATAGATAAAGCTGAGTATTGGCCGTCGGAACCCCATTGACACACGGACTATAGATAAAGCTGATTATTGGCCGTCGGAGCCTCATTGACACACGGACTATAGATAAAGCTGAGTATTGGCCGTCGGAACCCCATTGACACACGGACTACAGACTTAGACCCCCGGCGTGTTTCCCGGTTCCTGAGCCGCTCATCTGTTTGGAAGGAGCAGCATCGCCCTGAGTAATTGGAAACAGATTAAGGCGCAGAACTCGCTTTCCCTCCTCCGGCAGGATGGGGAGCTCCGCCAGTCCGGCTCGCGTTATTTATAGCATCTTATTTGCTGAGAGAAGACGGGAAAAGTGAGTCCCGGCCTCGCCTCCCCGTGTCTGGCTCCTCCCAGGCCTGTCTGGCTGGGCCGGGGCGCGGGAGGAGGAGGAGGCGGCGTCGGGCGCGCGGGGCTGGACTTGGACCCCCGCGGCAGGTACCGGAGCAAATGGTGAGATCAGAAGGGGCGTGACGTCATCGCTCCGAACGCGCTTCCCCGCGCGTGTGATTGACGGCGCCGCACGGGACACGCGGCGTATAAAGCGGGCGGCCCGGGAGCCGCGCGGCCACGTCCTCGGGAGTCCAGCGCGGCACGGCCGGCCCTGCCCACCGTGCCCCCCGGGTCTGCGGCGCCGACGCGGCCACCGCATCTCAGCAGACCAGGTGAGGCTGTTTTTCCCTCGCGCTCCAGCTTTAACGAACCCCGAGAGGGAGAGGAGGAAAAGGGAACGGAGACTGCATTTCGGGCGCGCGGCGGGTCCGGGGCCCTAAAGGTCGCCTGGCGTTTCCACGGCCCGCAGGAGGAGCAGGCGTGCGGCCCCTCCGAGCCTCCCCCGGGCCGCTCTTCCTCCTGGGGGGCTGTGGCCGCTGCGGTTGTCCCGCGTACACCTGCCTGGGAACCCAGGTGAGCGCTCTAGGGGTTTCGGAATGGGAAGTTTCCGCGGCAGAGGAGGGGCTGTGAGCGGGGCGTTAGAAACACCCCCCCAGCATCTGAAAACCGACCCGAGATCAGACCGACTGTAAACGCTGTAAGCCGCTGGAAAGAGGTTTTCAGTGTAACTAGAGCGTTTGTGGTGAGTGCGGAAAGTCCTGTGACGGGCACGCTGTGGCTTTTAACAGTCTTGCAGCACGGTGCATATGAAAACAGAGCTGCCACTTAGGCAAAGTGGTTTTGGCTGCCCCGACGGGGGGCTGAGCACCCGGGAGCCTGTGTTTCATTAGCCTGCCCTTGGTGGGGGCAGCTCATAAACAATTAGCTCTGCAAAGTTATCTTTCACTTCCATTGTTCATGTGAAAAGACCATTGCAAATTCAAGCTACATTCTGCTGCCGGGGGGCAGTGACATCTTTCTGGAAAATCACGAGCGTGAACGTGGGTGTGTGGCATGCAGAGCCGGGCAGGGCACCGGGCAGCTCCTCCCTGGTTCCATCGCCACCCATGTCGCTGGAAGCGCTGAGGCCAGGTAGCCTGGCCGCCGGTCCTTCCTGATGGATGGGGGCCTCGCAGTCCTTTGACCATCCGCAGCGGGGAGGCTTTGCTAGGCTCCTGCTGTTGTAAGAATCCACCTCAAGGCAGACACAGGAGGATCTGGTTTTGTCCAAGGAGTTTGATTTACTTTTCCTAACCTGTCCTTATGAAACTGGGTGTCCAGAACTTTCGCATTTGCTGGTCTTGGCTGGCCTCCACAGAGCCAGCCCCACACGGGTGTCCTGGGGCACATGGGGCCTGAGATGTGCCCAGCAGGGTGGGCGGATGTGCGATGCCAGTCCGGCCAGAGCCGGAGAGGTGGGAAGAGCCTGCCAAAGTGGTGCCTGCCCCGCTGATTCCAACCCCTGTCATCTGTGGTGCTCACTGCCTGCAAGTTCACGGCCAAGTGTTCTCCCTGTCATCAAATCCTCATGAGAGCTCCATAGAAAGGCCCTATCAGCACCACCGTTGACTGTGGCTGCCTAAGCGTCCCACATCCAGAGGCGCGTTCTGCTCTGGTAACCTGTGCCTGTGGCTTGCTGGGCTGAGTCATCCCGCGGCAAAGATTCGTTTGCTGAACTCATCTCATAACCACCTGATGAGGTGGACGTTTTACATGACTATGGGTTTTATTCTATAGATGAGGAAACCGGGACCGAGAAGTTAAGACAGTTGCCTTACGTGGGGCAGCTGGTACTCAGCATTCCTTGGCCTGGTGCTGGCAGCCGTCATGGGCCAGTGATGCTTCTGGAACCGGGATGGGTGCCCCAGTCACTAAGGACCCCCCCGGGGCAGCACTGGGGGGAGCAGATGTGTGGGGGAGGGTCTGGAGGGGCTGCCTGGCATTTCTCTCCTTCTGGGGAATGTTCGTCTTTCCTGGAAGGTGAGCATTTCCAGGTTACCAAATGCTGTTTCTGGAAAGCCCTTGGATTGACAATGAGCAGTTAACGGCCTTTGATATTCCAAATATGGGAAGAATGGGGGTCGCAGTCTTAGCTGCCTCCTAGAGCAGGGTGTGACTGGTTGCGGGAAGGGGCTTGGGGAGCTGTGGGACCCACAGGCCTGGTGGGGAAAGGAGAAACTGAGACTCATGGGGTTAATCTGCAGCCCGGCTTCAGGCCAGGCCTCCTGACTTCAGGCCCAGCCCCTGAGCTGTGCCAACTTAAAATCCCCAAGAATGGAAAAACAGGCCTGCAGGAAACTGAAAAGCCAGGGTCAAAATGATGGCTTAGTCAAGTGTTCGGTGTTTTTGTAAGTAGAATTCACCAAATTAAGTTTATTTCTAACTTTTTATACAGTTAATATTTATTCTATTTAATTAGGTTATGCATAAATGATTTTTTCCTGGATATTTACACAAAATGCTTTCACAGATTATTTTTGTCAGGCTGGATATTTTTCTAAATTCAGACTTTCTAGATTTAAGTCCTGGCCACGCGTCCTGTGAACGGAACGACTCCAGGCACATGCTGAGCTTTCCCTCTTCCTCTTGCTCATCTGTAAAATGAGGAGAGTTAGCGCACCGCTCGCCTCCCAGGCCATGTGAAGATGAAACTACAGGGATATTTCGAACCCGCCGAGCGCGGTGCTCGCCAGCAGGTGCTAGCCCAACACACCTTAGTTTCAGGTAGAAGAATCCTGCTTGAAAAGCACATCTCCTCCTTAGCTCTGAGTTTCCCACGAATCCCGTTGCTGCTGAGTTTTACATGCAAACTGTTTTTCAGTGGTCCTGTGGGGCACTTATGCTAACTTTATTCGTTAGCATAAATGATGGCATAAAACAAGTGTGGTGAATAAATCTTAATAGCGTTTTGATTTTATCCTTTGGGTAGGTTACAAATTAAGAATTGCTGAATCAAAGCTTTTAATTTTTAAAATTATTGCCAAATAGCTACGTGGAACGTGGTAATGCACCTGGGCCGGAGTCTCGCACAGGCAGGATCACAGCTCTGGACTGGTCACTAACAAGGGTTTCTTGTATTCCCAGAAGGCAAACTGCAGGAGGCAGGATGGTCTGGGGGCTGGTCCTGCTGGCTTTGTGGGTGTGGCCCAGCACGCAAGGTGAGTGCACAACAACTTCCTTTTGAGGCAATATGACGTGAGATAATTTATCTTTGGAAAATTCAGGTGTCAGAGAAAAACACCATTCCACCTAGCGCTGCGGTATTTTTCTGTGCGCAGTTCACCTCGTTTCTGTACACGATGTTCACAGCACTGCAAGTTTTTGGTGCTGGGTGGCTTCTTCGATCCCACTTTCTTCCTCCTTTAAATATTTTCCCATGTTTACCTTTCTACAATATGGTTTTTAATGACTGCATAATATTTCATCTCAGAGAAAGCCTCATATTTTTCAACCAATTCCCACTTAGATTGGCTTATTTTCGTTAGCATAAATGATGGCATAAAACAAGTGTGGTGAATAAATCTTAATAGCGTTTTGATTTTATCCTTTGGGTAGGTTACAAATTAAGAATTGCTGAATCAAAGCTTTTAATTTTTAAAATTATTGCCAAATAGCTACGTGGAACGTGGTAATGCCCGTTTCTATCAGCAACACTGTGTATTACACTGTTGTAATTTGCCAGACATTAGATGGAAAGGAAGGCTTTGTTTAAACTTTCCGCTCAGGGTATTACTTTGAATTGTTTAAACTGTTAGGATTTTGGTGAGGTCTGATCACTTTCTCGCCAACAGTTTAGATGGTGACTGAAAACCTTTTGTTTATCTACTTGAGACCCATCACGGTTTCGGATCCTCACCCACAAGGGTGCATTATGAGTTGGAGAATCCGTTTTTAAGAAATAACAAGACGCTGACATAACTGGGTTAAGGCAGTTGATCTCAAGAAAGCAACATATGATTTGGCCGCTTTCTGACCCTCTATCAGTAGGAAGGCTGAAGATCCATGCCTTTCCTAGTGTATTCATTTATTGAATGTTTTCTGGAGCCATTGACTGGTAGAGAGGAAGGCTGCTTTTCAGCCTCAGATGCGACAGCCAGACCGAGCGCTGGCTCCAAGTCAAGACCTGGGACGTGAGCCAGAATGTCAGTTGGGGCATGGCTTCCCTGGCCAGGAAAGTCGTGCTGTGCAAAGGCCCGTGGAATAGGCAGGCAGGGCACTGCCTGGCTCCACCGATTTACCTCCTGGCACACGCTCCTTGACAGCCAGGGACAGAAACTGATCCACAGACCTGCACGGAGGCCTTCCTGTCAAAGAGGGGGAGATGCTGTGGAATATGGGTGGCCTTGTTCATTTGCTCACACGCGAGGCTCTGGCTTGTCACCCTGGCTGGGGTGAGCCCCGCCCTCTTCCCTACGTCACCTTCTCCCCTGCGGTTCCTTTGCAGCTGGTCACCAGGACAAAGAGATGACCTTCGACCTTTTTAGCATCAGCAACATCAACCGCAAGACCATCGGCGCCAAGCAGTTCCGAGGGCCCGAGCCCGGCGTGCCAGCTTACCGCTTCGTGCGCTTCGACTACATCCCGCCCGTGAGCGCCGAGGACCTCGGCAGGATCACCAAGCTCATGCGGCAGAAGGACGGCTTCTTCCTCACCGCCCAGCTGAAGCAGGACGGAAAGTCCCGGGGCACGCTGCTGGCTCTGGAGGGCCCTGGACTGTCCCAGAGGCAGTTCGAGATTGTCTCCAATGGCCCTGCGGACACGCTGGACCTCACCTATTGGGTGGATGGCACCCGGCACGTGGTCTCCCTGGAGGACGTGGGCCTGGCTGACTCCCAGTGGAAGAACGTCACCGTGCAGGTGGCTGGCGAGACCTACAGCCTGCACGTGGGCTGCGACCTCATAGACAGTTTCACACTAGACGAGCCCTTCTACGAGCACCTGCAGGCAGAAAAGAGCCGGATGTATGTGGCCAAAGGCGCTGCCAGAGACAGTCACTTCAGGGTACGCCCTGTGGGGAGGCAGCCGCTGGGAGGGAGGAGAGAGCTTTGCTGGGAACTGACCCGTGAGCGCAGCTGGTGATGCAATGTTGGGCTTGAGCAGGCAAAGCCTGTCCTTGGAGAAGCACACGGCACATTCACACATGCACACCACACACAGCCACGTGCATGTGCACACATGCACACACACCACACCACACACACGTGAACACACGGACACACACATGCAGACATATACACAAGCACTGCATATGCACTCACACTCATGTGTATATACACCACACACATATACACATCACACCACACACGTGAGCACACCCTCACATAGGCATGCCCATGTGCACACAAACACCATATATGGGCACACACATACACCTGCATAAGCACCAGGCATATAGTCATGTGCACACATGCACACCACATGCAGCCATGCATGCACACGGGAACACATGCACACATATTTACACACAAACACCATGCATATACTCACATCCACACATGTGTGTGATACCACACGTACACAATACACACCACACATAGCCACACACATGTGCACACAAACACCTGACATGGGCACACATACATACACATAAACACCATACATACACTCTCATTCACTCACATATGCACGTACCACAGGCACATACCACACACATGTGAACACACACATGCACATCACATGCAGCCATGCATGCACACATGGGAACACATGCACACATATTTACACACAAACACCATGCATACACTCACATTCACTCACATGTTCACATACCACAGGCACACACCACACACATGTGAACACACATGCACATGTGCACACAAACGCCACATATAAGCAGTTATACATATGCACACAAAAACAGGTGTGCACACACTACACACATGCACACACAAGCACCATACAGTCACACACATGCACATACATATGCACATAAACACCATACATACACTTGCATTCACTCACATCACATACACACACATCATATAGATGCAGACACAGAGCCACACATGTGCACACACACATACACATGCACACACACCCATACACACATACACAAACACCACATGTGAACACATGCTTACAGATAGCTGCAGCACGCATGCGTACACACACAGGCACCCGTGCATACACCACACACGCAGAGCCACTGGCAATTGCAAGCGCATACATACTTTCACACATGCACTGACCCCCACATGCAGACAACACACACAGCACACACACAGACACAACGACGGTCACCTTTCTAAGCCATGATTAATCAGAGAGAGTTGCCAGGTGTGCTTTCCTGACTGGGCTGATAATCATCAGTTGAGACTGAGGGCTGGTTTGATGATCAAGGAATCAGCCCCATTTGAATGTTTCTAGCAACCTGAGACTATTTAGATCACAATGAAACCACTTCTAAATGTTTGCTTTAGTGGCAAAATGACGGGAGAGCCAAGTAGCAGGGTCCTTTTCCGGGGGACAGGGCGACTGATTTATGAGGGGGTAATTTCATGTCCTTTTTGTTAAAACATGTTTGGAAATGAATCTTCCTTAAATCGCAAGCGTTTAGAATCACGATGGCGTGTTAGCTAGGACACTGCTCTCTCCTGAACATGCAGGTCTTGGAAAGAAAGAAATACAAGGTTGAACTCAGTAATTTGAGTCAAAGGCCTAGAGATGTGTAGCTTCTGTTGAGTTAATCTCTCGTGGGCATCAGGGAGTTCCACGCCATATAGGATTGGCCCAGCCCCACTGTGACTCAGCTGTGGAAGGCACTTCTATAGGCCAAGGTCTGTCTCTAAGGGACCAGTGGGCCTCCGTGAGCCCCTTGGCCAAATGCAGGAACTCACTGATCATGAGTGACTTGCATGGAAAGCATGGCCTTCAGTGTCCCTGGGAACTGCCCAGAGATGCAGCGGGCCACACTCCTCCAAGAGCCATCCTCACTCTTATTGACCCAACATTTCCTTCTTCTAGTTTGTAGATTTCTTGCATTCCACTTCCATTTCTTTTGTCATGCTTAAAAACAAAATTTCAAAAGTAGTATATAGAAAAATTGATTATAAAGACATTACAAACCTGCTACATAGAAGGACACAGTCTCACTCCTTGATTCCAATTTGTGTTTTTAGAATGTCGGTTAGCTTGGCATCAGACGTTAGAGGTTTATCTGTTGCTCTCTTTTTCATCTTGTATATATTTACAGGGTTTGCTTCAGAATGTTCACCTAGTTTTTGAAAACTCCGTGGAAGATATTCTAAGCAAGAAGGGTTGTCAGCAAGCCCAGGGAGGTAGGTGTGCTTTTAAAAATTGATTTCATTGTTTACTGTCTTGGATGGGTTTCTGTTGTGACACGTGTGTGTGTGTGTGCACACGTGCATGCATGCTTGTAAAAATTTAAGTAAAAATATTTGGTTAACTACCACTATTGTCTTTGAGTGAGTTAGCTGGTCAACTGAGATATATTGATATTTGAAAAAATAAATTGATTAAACAATTAATTTTGAGTAGATTTTAATAATCCAAAAATATTTCGTTATACAAGACTGAAAATAAATAGCTGGCACTTTGACATGACTTTAGATGCAGGCATCTGCTCCAGTGTGTTAACATGTGATGATCGCCTGCCTGAGGAAACATCACACATTTGTTGGACTTTTCTTACAGATCCATAGTTGTTGACTCCTTTGTATTATGGGAATCTGTGCTTCTCAAATCACTGACAGATGACGTCCCCTTTTCTAAAAGTTACAATTGTGAATTATGTTTCCAAGCACACCTTCCAGTACTGAGCATTTAATGATGAAGGTCACTATGACAGGTTCATTAACTGCCGTGAGGGATTTAATCTTCAGAGTGACTATGTGAGGCGGGCACTTTCACTGTCCTCGTTTTACAAAAACGAAGGCTGGTGCCCACGGGGGTTCTGTGTGGCTGCTGCGTTCAGCTCCTGGTAAGCAGGGAGCAGGGCTGCCTGGGCCTGACAGCCTCACATCGGGCTGGCGTCTGCTACACGGTGGCTGTGTGCGCACGAAGGCCACGCCATCTCAGTTCCAGATGATGACAAGTGTAACTTGTCGTTGTGTGGATCTGCACATCAGGAATACGCGGAATTTGGTACCTCTGATGCACAATGACTCTGTGACCGCACCTCCTACCTCAGATCTGGGGTGCGTAGCCCACTCTCCAGTTATACTTTGCCTGTCCTTATCATTGTGCCCGTCCTGTGAGGAAAGAGAACAAGGAGACATTTCGTCATCAGTGCAGGGAGAAAGGCGCTGTAAGCCCAGCCCTCATCCCAGCTCTGACTCTCACCCCACCATGGTGGGGGCGTGCCTGTTATCGGAGGGGTAACTTGCTGCACAGGCGGAGTTATCTTGGACCAGCACTCCGAGTGCCAGGGCCTCAGCTTCAGGAGGCTGAGCTCTTCCCGGGGCTCCCAGGGTATAGGTGGCTGTGAGGCTTCTGGATACTTCTATTTTGCAATAACGTTTTCTGAGTCTGATACATTATGTATATGTGTGTGTGTGTGTGTGTGTGTATTTTCACTAATATAGGCAACTACTGTTTTTATAAGCAAATCATATATGCAAATATCATTTGTATAAAAGAAAATACACCCTTTGCAGAGTTCCTACTCACACTTTTAAAGTACCATAATTTGACACGGGTTCAGTTAAACTAGAGCTGAGGTCGTCAATGGCATGTTAAGTCAGTTGTCATAATGGTTAGTGAGTAAAATGAACCCACTGTGACACACACGACTTACAACTCTAAGCAAACACTGTGTGTGTGTGTCTGTGTGTGTATGTGTGTGTGCGTGTGCGTGTGTGTGTGCGCGTGTGTGTGCGTGTGTGTCTGTGTGTGCGTGTGTGTGTGTGTGTGTGTGTGTGTGATCAGCATACACTGCTGTCTCCTGTCCTTGCTCTTCCTGGTGTCACCCAGCACGAGGCCTCTCTGGGAGCCAGGGCAGGTGGTCCTCCCTGTGTTCCTCCCTGTGTTCCTCCCTGTGGTCCTCCCTGTGGTCCTCCCTGTGATCCTCCCTGTGATCCTCCCTGTGGTCCTCCCTGTGGTCCTCCCTGTGATCCTCCCTGTGGTCCTCCCTGTGGTCCTCCCTGTGGGCCTCCCTGTGATCCTCCCTGTGGTCCTCCCTGTGGTCCTCTCTGTGATCCTCCCTGTGATCCTCCCTGTGGTCCTCTCTGTGATCCTCCCTGTGTTCCTCCCTGTGGTCCTCTCTGTGATCCTCCCTGTGGTCCTCCCTCTGCACCTCCCTGTGGTCCTCCCTGTGATCCTCCCTGTGGTCCTCCTTGTGATCCCCCCTGTGGTCCTCTCTGTGGTCCTCCTTGTGATCCCCCTGTGGTCCTCCCTCTGCACCTCCCTGTTGTCCTCCCTGTGGTCCCGGCCCCTACTTCTGGCCCTGTCCCCCATGATGCTCACCATCCTTCTGTGCTTCCTTCCCCTCAGCTGAGATCAATGCCATCAGCGAGAACACAGAGACGCTGCGCCTCGGCCCTCACGTCCCCGCTGAGTACGTGGGCCCCGGCTCGGAGAGGAGGCCGGAGGTGTGCGAGCGCTCCTGCGAGGAGCTGGGAAACATGGTCCAGGAGCTGTCCGGGCTCCACGTCCTCGTGAACCAGCTCAGCGAGAACCTCAAGAGAGTGGTGGGTGTCCTCTTGGGGACCGCTGGGGGTCACAGGGCACGGGCAGGGCCACCACCGGCCCGTCTCCACGGGTCTCTACACTCCCCGGCCTGGCGGTGCCTCACGCTGCACATAAAAACCACAGTTCACAGGGGAGGTTGATGCTGGGCTCCTCAGGATCCTTGCTCAGTGTTCAGCGTTCTGAGAGGGAAGTTGGGTCCCTTGGGCAGTTCTCAAGGAAAACGGTCCTGGGCACAGTCTCCAAGTAAATTCTTTCTTTTTTTATCTTTGAGATGGAGTCTCTCTCAGTCACCAGGCTTGAGTGCAGTGACGCGATCTCAGCTCACTGCAACTTCCAACTCCCTGGTTCAAGCGATTCTCCTGCCTCAGCCTCTCAAGTAGCTGGGATTAGAATTGCCCGCCAGCATGCCCAGCTAATTTTTGTATTTTTAGTAGAGACGGGGTTTCCCCATGTTGGCCAGGATGGTCTCAATCTCCTGACCTTGTGATCTGCCTGCCTTGGCCTCCAAAAGTGCTGGGATTATAGGCGTGAGCCAAAATTTGCCTCTTCAGTAAACATACACGTGTGAGTGTATACACACACACACGCACACCTGCAGAGGAAAAGTCTTTCATTTAAGGTGGGATGCACAGTTCCTGTGAGGCTGACATGCGTGAAGTGGGTTTGAGTAGCCCAGCGTGTCGGAGAAGAGAGAGGGATGCCTGCGGGGGTTCAGGATGGGCAGCTTGCCGTTTAGAGAAAGGGACTGAACGTGACGAGGTGCTCTGGGCCACGGTGGCCTGCGATATCCCCTTGGCTAACCAGGGTGCAGGAATGCTGACTGTACCTCGTACCCAGAGGACACGAAGTAAATGACGCCAGGAGTTGGAGCCGGGGCAGGGAGGGCGGCAAGGCCAGGAGCCTGGCTGTGTCCCTGCCAGTCCTGTGGCTACTGCCTGGGGACCCGTTCCCCCCCAAGCAGTCCCACCTTGTGTCCCCAGTTAAAGGAGCCCCTGCGTCTCTCCCACTGGCCAAGGCATGCTGTGAGCCAAGCAATTTCCTCTCCCCTGGAAGGCAGGAGGATGGGGTGCCCCAGAAGCGCATGCAGTGCTAAGCCGTGGCACGGGCTGCGAACGCTGCGTAAGGAAGGAGGACAGCTTCTGATCGTCCTCCCAGGGATGAGCCAGGTCAAGTCCTGCTTGACTTCAGAGGATTTTGATGAAGAAGGAACTCTATTTTCATCCTCAAGCGTGATGACTAAATGTGTTGTGTTACCGTCTGTGCTTTAATGTTTCACTTTGTTTTCCAGTCGAATGATAACCAGTTTCTCTGGGAGCTCATTGGTGGCCCTCCTAAGACGAGGAACGTGTCAGCTTGCTGGCAGGACGGCCGGTTCTTTGCGGAAAACGAGACATGGGTGGTGGACAGCTGCACCTCGTGCACCTGCAAGGTGAGGCCCCAGAGCGCGGCTCACGGGGGAAGAGGTCCCGCTGGACACTCAGCGCAGCTGGCCTGCAGGGAAATGCCAGCGTTCCATGCCGATGTGTAAAACCTGTTACGCTATGTGAGGAGATCCAAGGGTAAGAGCCATGGAAGGGCCAGAACTATGACTTGAATCAACCTATTCTTTGCACACAAAGAACCAGATCCCAGAGTGAGGGAGTGACCTGGCCAGCATCGCCAGTCAGTTAGAAACAGGAGGAACGGGAAGGCAGGTGTGGCTCTGGTGGAGCCCTAAGGCTCGGTAGAAACATTTGGGGAAATAGAAGTCACTGCCCGAAGTCTTACGGACAATTCAGTTTCTCTCTGTAGTTAATGTTACTGTTTCTGCTGATGTGGCCTCAGCCTCAGGTCACAGCAGCGCCCGCTGCCCGTCCTTTCTTCCCTCCTCCAGGAAACGTGGCACTCTCTGTTGCACCCTTGCTACTCAGTGAAGGGAGAAAGGAACAGAAGGGATGCAAGGAGCCATCTGGGGGCCCGGCTCTTATTAGGCTCTGAGCACTAATGGGAGAACAAGACACGGTTATGTCCACACCTCTGTTTCTAATGTACGGTCCGCGGGATGGAAGACGTTCAGCCGTCCCATCCACCCTTCCAGTCTCAGCCCCTTGCCAGTGTCCCCTGCTCTCAAATGAGAGTTCCATGCATGTCTTTCTTTACTTGTAGAAATTTAAAACCATCTGCCACCAAATCACCTGCCCGCCTGCGACCTGTGCCAGCCCGTCGTTCATTGAAGGTGAATGCTGCCCTTCCTGCCTCCACGGTGAGTATCACCAGCCCACGAGCGCATCCCGCATTTTTAGGAGTTCCACGCTTGTGTGTTTAATTACTAGTTGGTTAGTTTTGGAGGACAAGAGTGAGGATTAGCCCCGTGAGGACAGGTGAGGGAATCAATGGGCCACCCCAGCCACTGGTGATCCACTGTGGACTGACTCGTGGCCAGAAATGAATGTGGAAGCCCTGGGGACCCAGGGGAGGGAAGGCCTGTCCTGGCGCTTCTCAGTCAAAAAGCTGAGCCCAGATGTCATGCAGGAGAGCCCAGAGCAGGCCCCGATGGAGCCCCAGCTGAGTCAGAGAACACTCCCAGATCTGTGACCATGTTGCCACTGCGAGTGATCGCTGTACACACACTCGTGGAAAAGAACAATACAAAATCAGACAAACAAAAAACAAAGATTCTTACCCAAGGACTATGCACTAAGTGATAGAAATGCGTTCCAAGGAACAGAAACGGAGACAGAGGGGAACCACACACGGACACCCTGGGGGGGAACCACACACGGACACCCTGGGGGGGAACCACACACGGACACCCTGGGGGGGAACCACACACGGACACCCTAGGGGGGAACCACACATGGACACCCTGGGGGGGAACCACACACGGACACCCTGGCAGGGAACCACACACGGACATCCTGGGGGTCCCCAGCCACCCTGAAACCTCAGTGCATTTTCAGAGTCTGGGGTGGCCCTAGCGCTGCCCTCAGGTCTGTGCTGCCTCCCACCTCTGCTCTGAGTTCCCTTCCCAGGTCAGCTCTGCTGACCACACCCAGAGCTCCTGAACCATCAGTAGCTCCCCAGTGCCATGCCATTGGGAAGGTGCTTTGGGTCCACACCCTGAGTCGATGCTGCACTAAGATCAGGCAGCGCTTCTCCCAAATGAAAGTTGTCACCATCTCCCAAACATTCCCAGAATTTCCCTCTGGCCCCAGAGCTGTGTCCTCCTCAGGTCACCTGGACAGAGAAAGCAGGGCTCAGAGCTCATGCTCCGCCATTCTGATTTTGAATAAGATGGGATTTTACTGAGCTTCAGATTTATTACCTGTAAAATGCAGAAATTTCATCCCTTATACAGTTAGTCTTACAATTAAAATCAACAATTCGGTATTTGTGAAAACACCTATTAGATATTCACAAAGTCAGATCGCTCTTGGCACAGCATAAAAATATAATTGATGCTCAAAGAGCCCACATCAGACTCAAAGGACATGGTTTATGTTTTTATTATTTATTTATTATGCACTAAGTTCTGGGGCACGTGTGCAGATTGTGCAGGTTTGTTACACAGGTATACATGTGCCATGGTGGTGGTTTGCTGCATCCATCTCCCCGTCATCTACATTAGGAATTTCTCCTAATGCTATCGCTCTCCAATACACCCATCCCTTGCTATTCCTCCCCTAGCCCCCAACCCTCAGGCCCCAGTGTGTGATGTTCCCCTCCCTGTGTCCATGTGTTCTCATTGTTCAACACCCACTTATGAATGAGAACATAAGGTATTTGGTTTTCTGTTCTTGTGTCAGTTTGCTGAGAATGATGGTTTCCAGGTTCATCCATGTCCCTGCAAAGGACATGAACTCATCCTTTTTTACAGCTGCATAGTATTCCACAGTGTTTATGTGCCACATTTCTTTATCCAGTCTATCACTGATGGACATTTGGGTTGGTTTCAAGTCTTTGCTAGTGTGAACAGTGCCACAATAAACATACGTGTGCATGCATCTTTATAATGGAATGATTTATAAGCCTTTGGGTATTTACTCAGTAATGGGATTGCTGGGTCAAATAGGTCAATTTCTATTTCTAGATCCTTGAGGAATCACCACACTGTCTTCCACAATGGTTGAACTAATTTACACTCCCACCAACAGTGTAAAAACGTTCCTATTTCTCCACATCCTCTCCAGCATCTGTTGTCTTCTGATGTTTTAATGATCGCCATTCTAAGTGGCATGAGATGGTATCTCAACGTGGTTTTGATTTGCATTTCTCTGATGACCAGTGATGAGGAGCTTTTTCCAATGTTTGTTGGCTACATAAATGTCTTCTTTTGAAAACTGTCTGTTCATATCCTTTGCTCACTTTTTGATGGGGTTGTTTTTTCTTGTAAATTTGTTTAAGTTGTCTGTAGATTCTGGATATTAGCCCTTTGTCAGATGGGTAAATTTATGCAAAAATTTGTTATCAAGAGCATCAAAACCAGGAAAAAGGCCTTCTTGAGCATTTACCTTTTCTTTTCTTTTTTCCCTGCTCTCTAGAACATTCAGTCATAGCACATTCATTGGGTCTAGCTCCTCACGGGAGTTATTTCCGGCATTCAGTTGCTGTCTTTCCTCCCATTTAGGGGCTGTGATTACCGACAATTTCTTTACAGGGAATTCCTTTTTATTCGCCTGTTTCACTCTATTTGGAAATAAGTGAGCGGTAACTTTCACCAATAATTGAATGTTTCAGTACATTATGTAAATCAGCGGACAGAGGTTAAATGGAAATACATTAAATCTTTATAACTGATGAAGCTTCATGTAGACCAGATCAAGCTCTGTCTTTGGCAAGCTGATTTATAAAATCGATTGAAAGAGTTTCCCGGACACATGGGTTTAGCTCCCCTCAGCACCCACCAGTAGACCCAGAAATGTGTGTTTGCTCTTCCGTGGAATGGCAGCCCCTGAGCTCCTGTGCAGGTCATGAACTTGGGTCACGGCGAGCCACGGGCCAGCCACAAGAACGTCCAGCTGCCCGGCCAGGCACTGGCTCCTCAGACTCCTGGATGCACAAACCATGGCCCACGCCAGCTGCCGTGTGCCTACTCTGTTCTGTGGCACATCTGCCAGGCAGGGCCTGAGCCACTGTTTGCTTCCTCCGGCAGCAGTGGACAGTGAGGAGGGCTGGTCTCCGTGGGCAGAGTGGACCGAGTGCTCCGTGACCTGTGGCTCTGGGACCCAGCAGAGAGGACGGTCCTGTGACGTCACCAGCAACACCTGCTTGGGGCCCTCCATCCAGACGCGGGCTTGCAGCCTGAGCAAGTGTGACACCCGCAGTGAGTGTCGGGTGGGTGACGCCCGCTTGCCTGTGGGGTGGAGCCGGGCTTCTCTCAGTCACCTGAGACCTTTGCAAAGGACAGAGCTGCCTCTGGAGGTGCTCGGCCTTTGCGAGGATTCTGGCCAGGCAAGGCTCTTTCTCCCGGCTGTTGGTAGCGGTGCTCCTTCCCTCTCCTCTGCAGCTGTGAGATGCTCCTGCGTTGGTAAGGCACAGGCTGATAGGCGCACGCCCCTGTGAGTGGCACAGCCTGATCCCTGTGCTTGTGTTAGTACGACAGGATGGCGGCTGGAGCCACTGGTCACCTTGGTCTTCATGCTCTGTGACTTGTGGAGTCGGCAACATCACACGCATCCGTCTATGCAACTCCCCAGTGCCCCAGTTGGGGGGCAGGAACTGCAAAGGGAGTGGCCGGGAGACCAAAGCCTGCGAGGGTGTCCCATGCCCAAGTAAGTGTGAGGGAGGCGGGCCCCTGGGTGGGTGGGTTTGCGGGTGGCTCAGCATGAGCAGCCTCAGCCGGAGCTGGGATCCAGGTGCCACGGCCTATTCCAGCCCACCCCAGCCGAGCAGCACAGGAGGCTGCACCCAGGGCCTGGCTCCGTTATGGACCCAACCTTTGTGACAGATTCTGCTCATCTGTGCTGAGCACCAACCTCCTCTGAGATACCCCATTTCATCCCTGCTCAGGACAGATTAAGAGACGAATGAGGCAGCACTGCAGCTGTCATGGGAGTGAGTGTGGGAGTGTGAGTGAGTGTGGGAGTGAGTGTGGGTGGGAGTGTGAGTGAGTGTGGGTGGGAGTGTGAGGGTGGGAGTGAGTTGGGAGTGTGGGTGGGAGTGTGAGTTGGTGGGAGTGAGTGTGGGTGGGAGTGAGTGTGGGTGGGATTGTGAGTCTGGGAGTGTGGGTGGGGTGAGTGGGTGTGTGTGTGGGTGTGAGTGTGGGTGTGAGTGTGGGTGGGAGTGTGAGTGAGTGTGGGTGTGAGTGTGGGTGGGAGTGTGAGTGAGTGTGGGTGGGAGTGTGAGGGTGGGAGTGAGTCGGTGGGAGTGAGTGTGGGTGGGAGTGAGTCGGTGGGAGTGAGTGTGGGTGGGGTGTGTGGGTGCGGTGAGTGTGGGTGGGAGTGAGTTGGTGGGAGTGAGTGGGTGAGGTGAGTGGGTGAGGTGAGTGTGGGTGGGAGAGTGTGGGTGGGAGTGTGGGTGGGAGTGTGAGTCAGTGGGAGTGGGTGGGAGTGTGAGTCGGTGGGAGTGAGTGTGGGTGGGGTGAGTGTGGGTGGGAGTGAGTTGGTGGGAGTGAGTGTGGGTGGGGTGAGTGTAGGTGGGGTGAGTGTGGGTGGGGTGAGTGTGGATGGGAGTGGGTGGGAGTGAGTGTGGGTGGGGTGTGTGGGTGGGGTGAGTGTGGGTGGGAGTGTGAGTCGGGGGTGTGGGTGGGGTGAGTGTGGGTGGGGTGAGTGTGGGTGGGGTGTGGATGGAGTGAGTGTGGATGAGTGGTAGGAGTGCCGATGGGAGTGAGTGTGGGTGGGAGTGAGTTTGGGAGTGAGTATGGATGGGTCTGTGAATGGGAGTGTGTGGATGGGAGTGAATGGATGGGAATGAGTATGGGTGGGAGTGTGGGTGGGAGTGAGTTTGGGTGGGAGTGAGTGGGTGGGGTGAGTGTGGGTGGGGTGAGTGTGGGTGGGAGTGAGTGTGGGTGCGTGAGTGTGGGTGGGAGTGTGGGTGGGGTGAGTGTGGGTGGGAGTGAGTGTGGGTACGTGAGTGTGGGTGGGAGTGAGTGTGGGTGGGGTGAGTGTGGGTGGGGTGAGTGTGGATTAGAGTGCTAGGAGTGTGGATGGGAATGAGTATGGGTGGGAGTGTGGGTGGGAGTGAGTTTGAGTAGGAGTGTGAATGGGAGTGTGGATGGGACTGAATGAGTTGGAGTGTGGATGGCAGTGAGTTTGGGTGGGAGTGAGTGTGGATGGCAGTGAGTTTGGGTGGGAGTGAGTGTGGATGGCAGTGAGTTTGGGTGGGAGTGAGTGTGGATGGCAGTGAGTGTGGGTGGGAGTGAGTGTGGATGGCAGTGAGTTTGGGTGGGAGTGTGGATGGCAGTGAGTTTGGGTGGGAGTGAGTGTGGATGGCAGTGAGTTTGGGTGGGAGTGAGTGGATGGCAGTGAGTTTGGGTGGGAGTGAGTGTGGGTAGGAGTGAGTGGGTGTGAGTGTGGATGGGGAGTGGGTGTGGGTGGGAGTGTAGGTAGGAGTTAGTGTGGGTAGGAGTGAGTGTGGGTGGGAGTATGGGTGGGAGTGAGTGTGGGTAGGAGTGTGGATGGGGAGTGGGTGTGGGTGGGAGTGTGGGTGGGAATGAGTGTGGGTGGGAGTGTGGGTAGGAGTGAATGAGTGGGAGTGAGGGTGGGTGTGATTGTGGGTAGGAGTGAGCATGGATAGGGTGAGTGTGGGTGTGAGTGATTGTGGGTAGGAGTGAGCGTGGATGGGGTGAGTGGGTGTGAGTGATTGTGGGTAGGAGTCAGTATGGATGGGGTGAGTGTGGTTGTGGAGTGAGTGTGAATGGGGTGAATGGACAGGAGTGAGTGGGGACAGGGAGTGAGTGTGGACAGGGGACACTGAAGATGCACTGAACTGTGTGTCCTGGAGTGACCTTTCCCTGAGTCTGGGCACCCCAGTGTCAGAGTTACAGAGCACTTGGCCCAAAGCGTCAGAACTTCCCCAGGGAGACCTGGCTCGGGACGTGCGTGAACGTGCCAGGAGGAAGAGTGTGTGCAGGAGGAAGAGTGTGTGCAGGAGGAAGTGTGTGCAGGAGGAAGTGAGTGCCAGGAGGAAGAGTGTGTGGAGGAGGAAGAGTGTGCAGGAGGATGAGTGTGTGCAGGAGGAAGAGTGTGTGCAGGAGGAAGAATGTGTGCAGGGGAAGTGTGTGCAGGAGGAGTGTGCAGGAGGATGAGTGTGTGCAGGAGGAAGTGTGTGTGCAGGAGGAAGTGTGTGTCAGGAGGAAGTGTGTGCAGGAGGAAGAGTGTGCAGGAGGAAGAGTGTGCAGGAGGAAGTGTGTGTGCAGGAGGAAGTGTGTGTGCAGGAGGAAGTGTGTGTGCAGGAGGAAGTGTGTGCAGGAGGAAGTGTGTGCCAGGAGGAAGTGTGTGCAGGAGGAGTGTGCAGGAGGAAGAGTGCGTGCAGGAGGAAGTGTGCGTGCAGGAGGAAGAGTGCGTGCAGGAGGAAGTGTGTGTGCAGGAGGAAGTGTGTGTGCAGGAGGAAGTGTGTGTCAGGAGGAAGTGTCTGCAGGAGGAAGAGTGTGCAGGAGGATGTGTGCAGGAGGAAGTGTGTGCAGGAGGAAGTGTGTGTGCAGGAGGAAGAGTGCAGGAGGAAGTGTGTGTGCAGGAGGAAGTGTGTGCCAGGAGGAAGAGTGTGTGCAGGAGGAGTGTGCAGGAGGATGTGTGTGCAGGAGGAAGTGTGTGTGCAGGAGGAATAGTGTGTGCAGGAGGAAGTGTGTGCAGGAGGAAGTGTGTGTGCAGGAGGAAGTGTGTGTGCAGGAGGAAGAGTATGCAGGAGGAAGTGTGTGTGCAGGAGGAAGTGTGTGCAGGAGGAAGTGTGTGTGCAGGAGGATGAGTGTGTGCAGGAGGAAGTGTGTGCAGGAGGAAGAGTGCAGGAGGAAGAGTGTGTGCAGGAGGAAGTGTGTGCAGGAGGAAGTGTGTGCAGGAGGAAGTATGTGTGCAGGAGGAAGTGTGTGTCAGGAGGAAGTATGTGCAGGAGGAAGAGTGTGTGCAGGAGGAAGAGTGTGTGCAGGAGGAAGTGTGTGCCAGGAGGAAGAGTGTGTGCAGGAGGAGTGTGCAGGAGGATGAGTTTTGAGTTTGTGCAGGAGGAAGTGTGTGTGCAGGAGGAAGAGTGTGTGCAGGAGGAAGAGTGTGTGCAGGAGGAAGAGTGTGTGCAGGAGGAAGTGTGTGCAGGAGGAAGTGTGTGTGCAGGAGGAAGAGTGTGCAGGAGGAAGAGTGTATGCAGGAGGAAGTGTGTGTGCAGGAGGAAGTGTGTGCAGGAGGAAGTGTGTGCAGGAGGAAGTGTGTGCAGGAGGAAGAGTGTGTGCAGGAGGAAGTGTGTGCAGGAGGAAGTGTGTGTGCAGGAGGAAGAGTGCAGGAGGAAGTGTGTGTGCAGGAGGAAGTGTGTGCCAGGAGGAAGAGTGTGTGCAGGAGGAGTGTGCAGGAGGATGAGTGTGTGCAGGAGGAAGTGTGTGTGCAGGAGGAAGTGTGCAGGAGGAAGTGTGTGTGCAGGAGGAAGTGTGTGTGCAGGAGGATGAGTGTGTGCAGGAGGATGAGTGTGTGCAGGAGGAAGAGTGTGCAGGAGGAAGAGTGTGTGCAGGAGGAAGTGTGTGCAGGAGGAAGTGTGTGTGCAGGAGGAAGTATGTGTGCAGGAGGAAGTGTGTGTCAGGAGGAATTATGTGCAGGAGGAAGAGTGTGTGCAGGAGGAAGAGTGTGTGCAGGAGGAAGTGTGTGTGCAGGAGGAAGAGTGTGTGCAGGAGGAAGTGTGTGTGCAGGAGGAAGTGTGTGCCAGGAGGAAGAGTGTGTGCAGGAGGAGTGTGCAGGAGGATGAGTTTGTGCAGGAGGAAGTGTGTGTGCAGGAGGAAGAGTGTGTGCAGGAGGAAGTGTGTGCAGGAGGAAGAGTGTGTGCAGGAGGAAGTGTGTGCAGGAGGAAGAGTGTGTGCAGGAGGAAGTGTGTGTGCAGGAGGAAGAGTGTGCAGGAGGAAGAGTGTATGCAGGAGGAAGTGTGTGCAGGAGGAAGAGTGTGTGCAGGAGGAAGTGTGTGTGCAGGAGGAATAGTGTGTGCAGGAGGAAGTGTGTGCAGGAGGAAGTGTGTGTGCAGGAGGAAGTGTGTGTGCAGGAGGAAGAGTATGCAGGAGGAAGTGTGTGTGCAGGAGGAAGTGTGTGCAGGAGGAAGTGTGTGTGCAGGAGGATGAGTGTGTGCAGGAGGAAGTGTGTGCAGGAGGAAGAGTGTGCAGGAGGAAGAGTGTGTGCAGGAGGAAGTGTGTGCAGGAGGAAGTGTGTGCAGGAGGAAGTGTGTGCAGGAGGAAGTATGTGTGCAGGAGGAAGTGTGTGTCAGGAGGAAGTATGTGCAGGAGGAAGAGTGTGTGCAGGAGGAAGTGTGTGCCAGGAGGAAGAGTGTGTGCAGGAGGAGTGTGCAGGAGGATGAGTTTTGAGTTTGTGCAGGAGGAAGTGTGTGTGCAGGAGGAAGAGTGTGTGCAGGAGGAAGAGTGTGTGCAGGAGGAAGAGTGTGTGCAGGAGGAAGTGTGTGCAGGAGGAAGTGTGTGTGCAGGAGGAAGAGTGTGCAGGAGGAAGAGTGTATGCAGGAGGAAGTGTGTGTGCAGGAGGAAGTGTGTGTGCAGGAGGAAGTGTGTGCAGGAGGAAGTGTGTGCAGGAGGAAGTATGTGTGCAGGAGGAAGTGTGTGTCAGGAGGAAGTATGTGCAGGAGGAAGAGTGTGTGCAGGAGGAAGAGTGTGTGCAGGAGGAAGTGTGTGCCTGGAGGAAGAGTGTGTGCAGGAGGAGTGTGCAGGAGGATGAGTTTTGAGTTTGTGCAGGAGGAAGTGTGTGTGCAGGAGGAAGAGTGTGTGCAGGAGGAAGAGTGTGTGCAGGAGGAAGAGTGTGTGCAGGAGGAAGTGTGTGCAGGAGGAAGTGTGTGTGCAGGAGGAAGAGTGTGCAGGAGGAAGAATGTGCAGGAGGAAGAGTGTATGCAGGAGGAAGTGTGTGTGCAGGAGGAAGTGTGTGTGCAGGAGGAAGTGTGTGCAGGAGGAAGTGTGTGCAGGAGGAAGAGTGTGTGCAGGAGGAAGTGTGTGCAGGAGGAAGTGTGTGTGCAGGAGGAAGAGTGCAGGAGGAAGTGTGTGTGCAGGAGGAAGTGTGTGCCAGGAGGAAGAGTGTGTGCAGGAGGAGTGTGCAGGAGGATGAGTGTGTGCAGGAGGAAGTGTGTGTGCAGGAGGAAGTGTGCAGGAGGAAGTGTGTGTGCAGGAGGAAGTGTGTGTGCAGGAGGATGAGTGTGTGCAGGAGGATGAGTGTGTGCAGGAGGAAGAGTGTGCAGGAGGAAGAGTGTGTGCAGGAGGAAGTGTGTGCAGGAGGAAGTGTGTGTGCAGGAGGAAGTATGTGTGCAGGAGGAAGTGTGTGTCAGGAGGAATTATGTGCAGGAGGAAGAGTGTGTGCAGGAGGAAGAGTGTGTGCAGGAGGAAGTGTGTGTGCAGGAGGAAGAGTGTGTGCAGGAGGAAGTGTGTGTGCAGGAGGAAGTGTGTGCCAGGAGGAAGAGTGTGTGCAGGAGGAGTGTGCAGGAGGATGTTTGTGCAGGAGGAAGTGTGTGTGCAGGAGGAAGAGTGTGTGCAGGAGGAAGTGTGTGCAGGAGGAAGAGTGTGTGCAGGAGGAAGTGTGTGCAGGAGGAAGAGTGTGTGCAGGAGGAAGTGTGTGTGCAGGAGGAAGAGTGTGCAGGAGGAAGAGTGTATGCAGGAGGAAGTGTGTGCAGGAGGAAGAGTGTGTGCAGGAGGAAGTGTGTGTGCAGGAGGAATAGTGTGTGCAGGAGGAAGTGTGTGCAGGAGGAAGTGTGTGTGCAGGAGGAAGTGTGTGTGCAGGAGGAAGAGTATGCAGGAGGAAGTGTGTGTGCAGGAGGAAGTGTGTGCAGGAGGAAGTGTGTGTGCAGGAGGATGAGTGTGTGCAGGAGGAAGTGTGTGCAGGAGGAAGAGTGTGCAGGAGGAAGAGTGTGTGCAGGAGGAAGTGTGTGCAGGAGGAAGTGTGTGCAGGAGGAAGTATGTGTGCAGGAGGAAGTGTGTGTCAGGAGGAAGTATGTGCAGGAGGAAGAGTGTGTGCAGGAGGAAGTGTGTGCCAGGAGGAAGAGTGTGTGCAGGAGGAGTGTGCAGGAGGATGAGTTTTGAGTTTGTGCAGGAGGAAGTGTGTGTGCAGGAGGAAGAGTGTGTGCAGGAGGAAGAGTGTGTGCAGGAGGAAGAGTGTGTGCAGGAGGAAGTGTGTGCAGGAGGAAGTGTGTGTGCAGGAGGAAGAGTGTGCAGGAGGAAGAGTGTATGCAGGAGGAAGTGTGTGTGCAGGAGGAAGTGTGTGTGCAGGAGGAAGTGTGTGCAGGAGGAAGTGTGTGCAGGAGGAAGAGTGTGTGCAGGAGGAAGTGTGTGTGCAGGAGGAAGTGTGTGTGCAGGAGGAAGAGTGCAGGAGGAAGTGTGTGTGCAGGAGGAAGTGTGTGCCAGGAGGAAGAGTGTGTGCAGGAGGAGTGTGCAGGAGGATGAGTGTGTGCAGGAGGAAGTGTGTGTGCAGGAGGAAGTGTGCAGGAGGAAGTGTGTGTGCAGGAGGAAGTGTGTGTGCAGGAGGATGAGTGTGTGCAGGAGGATGAGTGTGTGCAGGAGGAAGAGTGTGCAGGAGGAAGAGTGTGTGCAGGAGGAAGTGTGTGCAGGAGGAAGTGTGTGTGCAGGAGGAAGTATGTGTGCAGGAGGAAGTGTGTGTCAGGAGGAAGTATGTGCAGGAGGAAGAGTGTGTGCAGGAGGAAGAGTGTGTGCAGGAGGAAGTGTGTGTGCAGGAGGAAGAGTGTGTGCAGGAGGAAGTGTGTGTGCAGGAGGAAGTGTGTGCCAGGAGGAAGAGTGTGTGCAGGAGGAGTGTGCAGGAGGATGAGTTTGTGCAGGAGGAAGTGTGCAGGAGGAAGAGTGTGTGCAGGAGGAAGTGTGTGCAGGAGGAAGAGTGTGTGCAGGAGGAAGTGTGTGCAGGAGGAAGAGTGTGTGCAGGAGGAAGTGTGTGTGCAGGAGGAAGAGTGTGCAGGAGGAAGAGTGTATGCAGGAGGAAGTGTGTGCAGGAGCAAGTGTGTGTGCAGGAGGAAGTGTGTGTGCAGGAGGAAGTGTGTGTGCAGGAGGAAGAGTGTGCAGGAGGAAGAGTGTATGCAGGAGGAAGTGTGTGTGCAGGAGGAAGTGTGTGTGCAGGAGGAAGTGTGTGCAGGAGGAATTGTGTGCAGGAGGAAGAGTGTGTGCAGGAGGAAGTGTGTGCCAGGAGGAAGTGTGTGCAGGAGGAATAGTGTGTGCAGGAGGAAGAGTGTGTGCAGGAGGAAGTGTGTGTGCAGGAGGAAGTGTGTGCCAGGAGGAAGAGTGTGTGCAGGAGGAGTGTGCAGGAGGATGAGTTTGTGCAGGAGGAAGTGTGTGTGCAGGAGGAAGAGTGTGTGCAGGAGGAAGTGTGTGCAGGAGGAAGAGTGTGTGCAGGAGGAAGTGTGTGCAGGAGGAAGAGTGTGTGCAGGAGGAAGTGTGTGTGCAGGAGGAAGAGTGTGCAGGAGGAAGAGTGTATGCAGGAGGAAGTGTGTGCAGGAGCAAGTGTGTGTGCAGGAGGAAGTGTGTGTGCAGGAGGAAGTGTGTGTGCAGGAGGAAGTGTGTGTCAGGAGGAAGTGTGTGCAGGAGGAAGAGTGTGTGCAGGAGGAAGAGTGTGCAGGAGGAAGACTGTGTGCAGGAGGAAGAGTGTGTGCAGGAGGAAGTGTGTGCCAGGAGGAAGAGTGTGTGCAGGAGGAAGTGTGTGCAGGAGGATGAGTGTGTGCAGGAGGAAGTGTGTGTAGGAAGATGAGTGTGTGCAGGAAGATGAGTGTGTGCAGGAAGATGAGTGTGTGCAGGAGGAAGTGTGTGCCAGGGGGAAGAGTGTGTGCAGGAGGAAGAGTGTGTGCAGGAGAAAGTGTGTGCAGGAGGAAGTGTGTGCAGGAGGAAGTGTGTGCAGGAGGAAGAGTGTGTGCAGGAGGAAGTGTGTGCAGGAGGAAGAGTGTGTGCAGGAGGAAGTGTGTGCCAGGAGGAAGAGTGTGTGCAGGAGAAAGTGTGTGCAGGAGGAATAGTGTGTGCAGGAGGAATAGTGTGTGCAGGAGGAGTGTGTGCAGGAGGAAGAGTGTTTGCAGGAGGAAGAGTGTGTGCAGGAGGAAAAGTGTGTGCAGGAGGAAGAGTGTGTGCAGGAAGAAGTGTGTGCCAGGAGGAAGAGTGTGTGCAGGAGGAATAGTGTGTGCAGGAGGAGTGTGTGCAGGAGGAAGAGTGTGTGCAGGAGGAAGAGTGTGTGCACTCTGCTTTGAGCTCTGCCCCCGCCTCTTGGGAACTGCTTATAGTGACGTTCGGTGTCACAGCAGGCTTCTGAGTGGAAGCCACCCTCCATGACTGAGGGACACCTTGTTGAGGAATCCTGAGCTTCTCGGGATAAAAGGTGATGGAGGCTGAGCACGGTGCCTCACCGTGCCTGTGATCCCAAGACTGTGGGAGGCTGAGGCAGGAGGATTGCTCGAGGCCAGGAGTTTGAGACCAGCCTGAACAGCATAGCGAGACCTCTGTATTAAAACAGTCATTTTACTAAAAAGAAGAGGTTTTATGATTTTTCTTCTAGAGGCCAAGACATCGCAGCCAAGCTGCTCTAAGTGCTGTCATCTGCAGTAGTCCCCAAATCCACCAAATCTGTAACAGGCTTAGTGGTGTGATGACTCTCTCAACCTTACTCAGCCATCCTGGGGAGAAACCACTTTGTGCGGCTGCGCAGGGAACAGCAGGCCCCACCTGCTCTTCCCTCTCTCAGCCAGGGGGCGTTCTCCGCCCCGGGCCTTGCTCTGAGCTACCCCTGCTTGGCTCTCCCCACAGTCGACGGCCGCTGGAGCCCCTGGTCCCCGTGGTCAGCCTGCACTGTCACCTGTGCTGGAGGCATCCGGGAGCGCACGCGGGTCTGCAACAGTCCGGAGCCTCAGCACGGAGGGAAGGCCTGTGTGGGGGACGTGCAGGAGCGCCAGATGTGCAACAAGAGGAGCTGCCCTGTGGGTGAGTGAGGGGCGCAGTGGGTGGCGAACTCCTGGCTTCGTTCTCATGAAAAGCACACAGGTGCTGGGAAACTATATGAAAAACACAGACAAGAAAAATCCATTTTAGTTTCACATGCAAAGATAACTGCTTTTCACATCTGTTTCAGTCCTTCTGTATTTCTCATGTAGAAACAAAAAGATGCCTTGTGGTGCGGCCTGTGGAATGTGGATAGTTGTGTGGTGTGGAATGAGTGTGGGTAGTTGTGTGGTGTGGAATGTGGAGTGTGGGTAGTTGTGTGGTGTGGAACGTGGAGTGTGGGTAGTTGTGTGGTCTGGAACATGGAGTGTGGCTAGTTGTGTGGTGTGGAACGTGGAGTGTGGTAGTTGTGTGGTGTGGAACGTGGAGTGTGGCTAGTTGTGTGGTATGGCCTATGGAGTGTGGCTAGTTGTGTGGTGTGGAATGTGGAGTGTGGGTAGTTGTGTGGTGTGGAATGTGGCATGTGGTTATCTGTGCAATCTGAAATGTGGCACATGGGTAGTCGTATGGTCTGGTGTGGCACGTAGGTGGTTTTTAGTGTGGAAAGTGGCATGTGGGTAGTTGTGTGGTGTGAAACATGGCATGTAAATAGTTGTGAGGACTGGAGCATGGCATGTAGGGTTTACAGTGCAAAACATGGCATGTGGGTAGCTGTGCAGTGTGAAACATAGCACATGGGCAGATGTGTGGCCTGGAACATGGTGTGGTGGGAACATGGCACGTGGATAGTTGTGTACTGTGAAACCTGGCATGTGGGTAGTGTGCTGTGAAACATGGTGTTTAGGTAGTTGTGTGGTGTGGAAAGTGGCACATTTCCACACGTGTGGTCTGGAACGTGGTGCATGGGCAGCTGTGAGGTCTGGAATGTGGTACATAGGTAGTTGTATGGTGTGTCAGCTGGCGTGTAGTTATTTGTTGTGGTCTGGAACATGGTGTGTGGGCAGTTGTGTGGTCTGCAAGGGGACACACTAGTTTTGTGTTGTGGAAGGTGGAACATGGGTAGTTGTGTGGTCTGGAACCTGGCATGTAGGTAGTCGTGCAGTGTGGCACCTGGCGTGTAGTTGTGTGTGGTGGAAGGTGGCATATGTGTAGTTGTGTGGGCTGGATTGTGGTGCATAGGTAGTGTGGTGTGGAACCTGGGGTGTAATTGTGTGTTGCGGAACATGGTGTGTAGGCAGTTGTGTATTGTAGAAGGTGGTGTGTAGGTAGTTATGTGGTCTGGAACATGGCACATAGGTAGATGTGTGATGTGGAAGGTGGCATGTGAGTAGTTGTGTGGTCTGGAACATGGCACATAGGTAGTTGTGTGGTGTGGCAGCTGGTGTGTAGTTGTGTGTTGTGGAAGATGAGTGGGTAGTTTTGTAGTCTGGAATGTGGTGCGTAGGTAGTTGTGCAATGTGGCACGTGGCATGTAGGTAGTTGTGCAGTGTGGAAGGTGTAGTTGTGTGTTGTGGAAGGTGGTGCATGGATAGTTTTGTGGTCTGGAACATGACACATAGTTGTGTGGTGTGGCACGTGGCTTGTAGTTCTGTGTTCTGGAAGGTTGTAGTTGTGTGCTGTGGCATGTGGCATGTAGGTAGTTGTGTAGTTGTGTAGGTAGTGTGATGTAGCACATGGCATGTAGTTGTGTGTTGTGGAAGGTGGTAGTTGTGCAGTGTGACATGTGGCGTGTAATTGTGTGTTGTGGAAGGTAGTTGTGCAGTGTGGCATGTGTGAAGCTGTGTAGTCTGGAATGTGGCACATAGGTAGTTGTGTGGTGTGGCACATGGCATGTAGTTGTGTTGTGGAAGGTGGTAGTTGTGCAGCATGGCCTGTGGTATGTAGTTGTGTGTTGTGGAAGGTGGTTGTGTGATGTGGTATGTGGCGTGTTGTGTGTTGTGGAAGGTGGTAATTGTGCAGTGTGGCATGTGGCATGGAGTTGTGTTGTGGAAGGTGGTAGTCGTGCGGTATGGTATGTGGTGTGTAGGTGTGTGTTGTGGAAGGTGTGTGGTGTGGCACATGGTGTGGAGTTGTGTGTTGTGGAAGGTGGTAGTTGTGTGGTGTGGCATGTGGCGTGTAGTTGTGTTGTGGAAGGTGGTAATTGTGCAGTGTGGCACGTGGCATGGAGTTGTGTTGTAGAAGGTGGTAATTGTGCAGTGTGGCACGTGGCATGGGGTTGTGTTGTGGAAGGTGGTAATTGTGCAGTGTGGCACGTGGCATGGAGTTGTGTTGTGAAAGGTGGTAGTCGTGTGGTGTGGCACGTGTGTAGGTGTGTGTTGTGGAAGGTGTTGTGCAGTGTGGCACATGGTGTGGAGTTGTGTGTTGTGGAAGGTGGTAGTTGTGTGGTGTGGCATGTGGCATGTAGTTGTGTGTTGTGGAAGGTGGTAATTGTGCAGTGTGGCACGTGGCATGGAGTTGTGTTGTGGAAGGTGGTAATTGTGCAGTGTGGCACGTGGCATGGAGTTGTGTTGTGGAAGGTGGTAATTGTGCAGTGTGGCATGTGGCATGGAGTTGTGTTGTGGAAGGTGGTCGTGTGGTGTGGCACGTGGTGTGTAGGTGTGTGTTGTGGAAGGTGTTGTGTGGTGTGGCATGTGGTGTGGAGTTGTGTTGTGGAAGGTGGTCGTGTGGTGTGGCACGTGTGTAGGTGTGTGTTGTGGAAGGTGTTGTGCAGTGTGGCACGTGGCATGGAGTTGTGTTGTGGAAGGTGGTAATTGTGCAGTGTGGCACATGGCATGGAGTTGTGTTGTGGAAGGTGGTCGTGTGGTGTGGCACGTGGTGTGTAGGTGTGTGTTGTGGAAGGTGGTAGTTGTGTGGCGTGGCACGTGATGTGTAGTCATGATGCACACATGCTCCTGTCACCCTCTGCACTGCGTCCTCCTGAGCAGTGTATTCTTGGAGATGATGCTTCCTGATGTTGTGTGGTATCACACCAGAGCACTCCTGACTACACAGTTTTAAGACAAGGACGTCCCAGAGTGTTTGGTGGCACACAGGGCTGGCTTCCTTTTGTGCTGAGCAGGCTGTGTGGTTAACTGTGCTTCGCCTTCTCCCACCCAGATGGGTGTTTATCCAACCCCTGCTTCCCGGGAGCCCAGTGCAGCAGCTTCCCGGATGGGTCTTGGTCCTGCGGCTCCTGCCCCGTGGGCTTCTTGGGCAATGGCACCCACTGCGAGGACCTGGATGAGGTGGGTGAGCCCGCCCTGGACTGCGGGTGCCGTGGAGGTTGGGAGTGGCCTCTCACATCTGCCTGTCCCACAGTGTGCCCTGGTGCCCGACGTCTGCTTCTCCACCAGTAAGGTGCCCCGCTGTGTCAACACCCAGCCCGGCTTCCACTGCCTGCCCTGTCCGCCCCGCTACAGAGGGAGCCAGCCCACCGGGGTCGGCCTGGAGGCTGCCAAGACAGAAAAGCAAGTACGCCAGCCTTCCTTCTGTGAAAGTCTTTGGAAAAACCAGATGAGCCCAGAAAAGACGCAGGAGAAAGAAGAGGAAGGGGTGGCGTGGCCGGGAGGGATGTGGGAGGGGCTGGCCGGGAAGCAGAGCACCTGCCAGGCCCAGCGGCGTCTCTCGCATGGCTGCAGGGCTGAGGGCTCACCCAGGCGCCTGAGTGTCAGTCCGCCGCCTCTCAGCTGTCAGCGGCATCCTTGGTGAGCCGCAGCGGACGCTCAGAGCCTCAGGAACGACCCGCACCTCAGTGCACGTCCAGAAAGCCCCTCCCCGTTCAGGACTCTCTGCTTGGGTTGGGGCCTGCTGGAGGCCTCGTGCCCGACTCCCCACCCCGACGCCTCCAGAGCCACCATCCTGCCTGTTGCTGACCACACAGCCTTTCTCCTGCAGATGTGCGAGCCCGAAAACCCGTGCAAGGACAAGACACACAACTGCCACAAGCATGCAGAGTGCATCTACCTGGGCCACTTCAGTGACCCCATGTACAAGTGCGAGTGCCGGACGGGCTACGCGGGTGACGGGCTCATCTGCGGGGAGGACTCGGACCTGGACGGCTGGCCCAACCTCAACCTGGTCTGTGCCACCAACGCCACCTACCACTGCATCAAGGTGAGGGCACCCGGGGCCACGGGGTCAGCCCTCCTCCAGGTGCCAGGGATTCTGCGTCCGGTGGGGAGCACAGCGAATTTGGAAGCATGGTGAATTTGGAGGGAGCGTTCCTCGGGCCTCCTGCCTAAAGGTTACGATCACCAGGTTGAAGGCACCCCTGTTGGTCCCCTTTCTGGGGGTCCTTTCTGGACGCAGCCACATCTTGGTGCCGCTCGCTGCTGGGCACCTGGGAACAGCAGGCGTCTCTGCCAGTATCCCCAACTGCGTGTGTCACAACACCTGAAGTCGTGAGCAGCAGGAGGGGCGGCCGGCTCCACACTCAGCTCCAGGCTGTGCAGAGGCTGTGGTGTCTCAGGCAGTTGGGGACTGGCTGAGAAAGACTCAGGACGTGGTTTTCCCCCAAAAGCCAAGCATGCTGCGGTAAAGGAGCAGCTCAGTTAGCGGGGAGGAAGAGCTCCATCACGGCCCATCACGGGCTGGATGGCTTTCGTGGGCGCCACGGCCAGGAGGCTTAGAACAGGAGGAATCTGTTATCTCCCAGCTCCAGAGGCCAGAAACACAATGGCCAGGTGCTAGCGGGGTATTCCCTCTGCCTCCCGCAGCTTCTCCAGAGTGGCAGTCACTGGGCTTCTGGGGCTGCTGGCTGGTCACCTGCACCCCTGCTCCGTCTTCATCCCGCTTTCTCCAGTGCCTCTCTCTCCGGAAACTTCCCCTGCCTGTCTTTTATACGCACACCTGTGGTTGTATCTAGACCCCAGCCAGGTGATCCCGGAGGAGGCTTCTTTCAAGGACCTTGACCTGATTGCCCTTGTTACCATAGAGGTGAAATTCACTTTGGCCATATCAGGTGACACTCCCGGGCTCCAGACACCAGGTCGTGGACATCCCCTGTGGGGACTGCCACTCAGACCACCGCACAGGCCGTTCCCAGACGTTTCGGAGCAGGTTTATGCCTGAAGAAAGTCAGACATGTTAATGCCACAAACCGACACAAAACGTCATTTGAAAGTATAAAGAGATTCGTGTATTTAACATTTGATCATTCTCATGAATTTTCTTTCAGTCCCTCTTGATTAAAGATGGCAAATACTGACTGAAACAAAATATGAATACCCTTTAAAATCAATGAGGCACTGACCCCCACCTATGTCACAGCCGTGGCTGCCCAGCGTACCCTCCCCGCAGCTCCTCGCTGCAGAAGGTCAGCTGCAGCCGAGTCCTCTAGCCGAGGATGCTGGAACACATCCTGTTTATTACGGTGGAATTTTAGATGAAAATTTAATGACTTCAAAAATGGTACATAACTTACAAAGTTACATATGTAAATATATAATTTATGAGAACAAAAGGATTTAAAAGTGAGACGTGACGAAAGGCCCCTGTGCCCGTTCCCATGTTCACCTGACACACAGGTGCTGAATCCTCCCTGTTGCCAAGGGCCCCACTCGGGGACCTGGGTCCTCCCCAACCAGCAACATGCTCTCCTTTCTTAATCTGTGAGTGCTGAGACTCTGGCCTCCAGGACGTGACCCCAGGAGCTGCCTTCTGTTGGAACCAGGGATGCGCTTTGAGCCACGGGGAGCAGACGCCCCTTGCAGGCCTTGTTCACGAAGCTGAAACGGGCTCTCTACCTTTTCCTGGGTCTTCAGTTCCCTCCAGTTGTCAGTGTCCACACAGCTCAGCTTTAAACTGTGGTGTAACTGCACTGAAATTAATTGAGTTTTTTCCCAGTTACACACATTACACACTCGCCGTGAAGGCCTAAGTTAGCAGAGCATTTCAAGGCCTCAGCCCTGGTTTCTGAACATATCACATACACTTTCAAAAGACTCTTTTATTGGAGATCTTGTAGGTGTTGAGGGTGAGACGTTATAAGCTTTGGCTTTTGATTTATGGGTGGAAGTCTGGGAAGGAAAGGATCACCAAAGCCTCTTTTCTCTCCCACGTTCTCTCGGAGCAAAACCTTGTCATACTCTTGGGTCTGCAGCTGTTTGGCAAAACCTCACTGGGATTCTGGGCTCCGAACGCTAGTTGCGTCTGTCTCCCTCACGAGTGGTGGTGACATATTTCCAGGACAGAAGTTGAGAAGAAATGCCTCGCCTCTGACCTCCTGGCCGTCTCCTTGAGCTCCCGGGAACGTGCAATCCGACCCGGGGCAGACGGGACAGGCTTCCGTCTCGTTTCACCTGCGTTCCTGAAAGAGACGCTTTCCAAAATGCTTTTCCAAGCGTCTTCCTTCTCCATTGCAGGATAACTGCCCCCATCTGCCTAATTCTGGGCAGGAAGACTTCGACAAGGACGGGATTGGTGATGCTTGTGACGACGACGATGACAACGACGGGGTGACCGACGAGAAGGTAGGAGCGGCTCGCGCCACGCGCCCGCCCTGCGTTCTGGGAGCAGCGGGGTCTGCAGAGGCCGCTTTATACCAATAAGGGTCCTGGTCAACCATCTTGCAAGTGTCTGCACAAGCAGCTCCCAGCGGCCCCTGTAAAGTCAGTCGTAGGCAGATTTCCTCAGGGCATGGGGCTACCTGGAGGGTGCTGCTGGGAATGTTTGAATAATTTTATCTACTTTCACTGCACAAAAATAGAAGACCTCCCCTCCTTCTGCCGAGGAGCCAGCGATGGGCAAGGCTGGCACCACTGTGGGTGATAGACCTGCCTTTATGGCAACATTTAAAACATGACCATTCTTCTGAGAAAACCGCTGCAAACACAAAGGGTTTAACGTGTTTGTACATAAAACAGATGTAGCACGAATAGGTGAATTTTACTTGCTGGTTTCTTACACCTGACTTTGCTGGAGGCCCTGACTCACTAATACATCCATTTATCCGACGTTTACATATCTCTCCTCACCATGAAGTGTCTGCTGTACCATTTTTGCCTTAGCAGTCTCCAAATTTTCAACAAAAGACAGAGGCATAAATAATGTTAAAATGATTTGATATTGAAAAAAGTATTTGGCGAGGGCTAACTGGCATCTTTTTTTTCTTTAGACGGAGTTTCAGTCTTGTCCCCCAGGCTGGAGTGCAGTGGCACGATCTTGGCTCACTGCAATCTCCACCTTCTGGGTTCAAGTGACTCTCCTGCCTCAGTCTCCTGAGTAACTGGGGTTACAGGCAAGCACCTCCACGCCCGGCTAATTTTTGTAGTTTTAGTAGAGACAGGGTTTCACCATGTCGGCCAGGCTGGTCTCGAACTCCTGATCTCAGGTGATCTGCCTGTCCCAAAGTGCTGGGATTACAGGTGTGAGCCACCGGGCCCAGCCCTGACTGGCATCTTGTTTGTTTGATTTCCATATTGATTTTGATGAACTCTGAGTACATAACTTGTAAGTGCTCAAGGGCCTGACAGACATTCCTATGATCCTTGCTAAAGTCTTTCCTTTCTTGGTTTCCCAGGACAACTGCCAGCTGCTCTTCAACCCCCGCCAGGCTGACTATGACAAGGATGAGGTTGGGGACCGCTGTGATAACTGCCCGTATGTGCACAACCCCGCCCAGATCGACACCGACAGCAACGGAGAGGGGGACGCCTGCTCCGTGGACATCGACGGGGACGGTGAGGCTTCCGCTCCCTCCCACACGTGCTCTTTTTTTTTCTTTTGAGACGCAGTGTTGCTCTGTTGCCCAGGCTGGACCGCAATGGTGTCATCTTGGTTCACTGCCACCTTCACTTCCCAGGTTCAAGTGATTCTCCTGCCTCGGCCCCCATAGCTGGGATTACAAGTGCACGCCACCACACCCAGCTAACTTTGTATTTTTAGTGGAGATGTGGTTTCCCCGTGTTGGTCAGGCTGGTCTCGATCCACCTGCCTCGGCCTCTAAAGTGATAGTATTACAGGTGTGAGCCAGCTGGCCCGATGCGTGCATTTAAAGGATCACCATTGGAGGCATTTGCAAGCTTCGTATTTTCTTCTGAATGGTTGGCAGTAATATTAACAATAAGAAACACGTTGAATGCTCAGTAGGTGTTAAACAGTGCAGAGAGTTTTTACTGTGTTCGTCTGTGGATTATCTAGCTTAATTCTTGAAGTATAATTCCTTTCTTTTTATTTTGAGACGGAGTTTCGCTCTCCTTGCCCAGGCTGGAGTGCACTGGCATGATCTCAGCTCACTGCAGCCTCTGCTTCCTGGGTTCAAGTGATTCTCCTGCCTCAGCCTCCCAAGTAGCTGGGATTATTTCTGTTGTGCCTGCCACCATGCCCAGCTATTTTTTTGTATTTTTATTTATTTATGTTCTTTTTTCTTTGAGACACAGTTTTGTTCTTGTTGCCCAGGCTGGAGGGAAATGGCACAATCTCGGCTCACTGAAATCTCCACCTCCTGGGTTCAGGCCATTCTGCTGCTTTAGCCTCTTTCATCTTTACACTACTATAAGATTAAATGACTCATTCAGTTATTCCCTTGGGGCCCATGCTTATTCTGCCTCGCCTTTTCCCAGGGGTCAGGGGTCCCCAGCCGCAGGCCCGCCCTGTGGAAAGCCGTGAACTTGGCGCCGTCCTCTCTCTGCCCCCAGCCTTGCAGTCCTGGGCCTTGTGCTCCCTTGTAAGTGCTCAAGGGCCCGACAGATATTCCTATGATCTATGATCCTATGGTGTCTTCTCCTATGTTCACTATTAATCCAAAAGTTCCCAGAAGCCATGATGTGTTTTCATCAAATGGAGCTTCTAGGAGCCATAGGTCTGTCCTGTGTCCCGGTCTTGGGATATCCGCCTCTGCGCCCTTATTTCTAACTATGTATTGGAAACTCCTCCCGCAGGGCTCAGAATAACATGGGTGTATCGTGGTTGCCTCTGCCACTGTTCCTGGTGGATGCTTTACCCGGATGAGCCCTGCAGCCCAGTGCCACCATCACCACATGGCTGTTCCTTCTCTCAGGGCGCCTGGAGCAGCAGGAGCTCGGGGCAGGCTCAAGTGCATGCTCGGGCTCAGCCCCAGCTGCCCGCACACTGCGCCTCGTGGGGTCCTCTTCCCAGCCCGGCGCCAGCCTCACCCCTTCTGAGCCTCCCCCAACCTGCGTCTAACTTTTTCCACCGATTTCTGCCTCCACCCTCATCGTGGTCTTGGGAAACGTGGTGATCTGCCGTCTGAGGGCTCACTGTGGCCAGGAGGCTCCTCTGCTTATCCGGGTGGCGTCTGTGATGTGCTGGACGCAGATCTCAAGCTCCCAGTCCCTTCCTTTTTTATGTTTTAGGACCCCCTTACTTCCCTTCCCCAGATCCACCTGAGCAAAGCAAGGCAAGCACCTCGGCTCAGCTCTGGCTCTTCCTGTGGACTTGCTGACATGTAACGCTTTGCTTGGTCATCTGTGGTCACTACTGATGGTGCTGTAGTTCAGTTCCTATTTTTATAACTTCAATATCAGCGCAATCCGTCACTCAGATTTCTTAAAACATTACGTCTAAAAACCCTGCCGGTCTCTGCCGTCCTTATTTTCCGATTCGTGTATGTGGAAGATAAGCTCCCAGGACTTCACGAGTACTTTCCGAGTGGATATTACAGGGAAATAAGCAGCTGAGCAAGCTCAGATTTACACGGCCACAGCACGTTTAACTCCTCCTCCTGCACACTGCCCAGAAATCTTCAAAAGTTGGTTCTATTTCAAATGAAGAGAATTTGAACTGTAATAAAATATGTCATGTTTCTCTAGAATCCAGTAGTCTTTATATTTTACTATATTCTTAGGCTTTTTATTATCATTAAATGAAAGTGGGGCTGTAAGCAATTTAATGTCATAGGAAAAGCCGTGAGCTTTTTCTAAGTTCACCTGTCCTTCCTTCTGTTTTTTTTTTTCCTTTTCAACACCAACAGATGTCTTCAATGAACGAGACAATTGTCCCTACGTCTACAACACGGACCAGAGGGACACGGATGGTGACGGTGTGGGGGATCACTGTGACAACTGCCCCCTGGTGCACAACCCCGACCAGGTGAGGGCAGCGGCGGGCAGGGGCGTGGGGTTGGGGTCCTCATCAGGGGGACAGGCACAGTGACACTGTGGGGATCACTGTGACAGCTGCCCTCTGGTGCACAACCCCGACCAGGTGAGGGCAGCCGCGGTCAGGGGCGTGGGGTTGGGGTCCTCCTCAGGGGGACAGGCACAGTGACACTGTGGGGATCACCGTGACAGCTGCCCCCTGGTGCATAACCCCGACCAGATGAGGGCAGCTGCAGGCAGCGGGGTGGGGGGTCCTCATCAGCCCCCTGCATGGGGCCTTGGCCCTTTTCCATGAGCTCTGTCAAGGCAGGAAAACTCCAACATGGAGTTTTCAATGATTTCAGTTGAAATCAGTTGATCTCAGTGGCCACAGGCCACATGAATAGACGCTTCATCTCATCAGCTGGAGCAAGGCTGTGCCTGACAGAATTCTCTCCTCATTTTCCTGATGCCGACATAGGATATATTACAGCAAATGGTGTAGGAAAGAGACTTAATTACCCAGTACTTCATGCTTTTCCAGTGGAGAAGCTCAAGCATCTTCCTTCAGTAAAGTGAATCCCTGCAGAGAGGCGGCAGAGGGTGGAGAGGTTCCCGGACCGAGGGTCCTGGGCCCAGTGCCGGTCCCGACGTCGGGGTCGGTGTGACCTCGGGCCAGCGCTGCCGCAGGACGAGGAGACGGCTCTCAGACCCACGTCCTGCCGGTTCCTTCCGCCTCCTCCAATCGGGGCTCCTCTGCTGTCTCCCTCACGCTCTCTCCCCCAGACCGACATGGACAATGACCTCGTCGGGGACCAGTGTGACGACGATGAGGACATAGACGAGGACGGTCACCAGAACAACCAGGACAACTGCCCCTACATCGCCAACGCCAACCAGGCCGACCACGACAGCGACGGCCGGGGCGATGCCTGCGACCCCGACGATGACAACGATGGCGTCCCCGACGACAGGGACAACTGCCGGCTGGTGTTCAACCCGGACCAGGAGGACCTGGACGGTGGGTGCTGCCTCCACTCCCGGGCGTGGAGGAAAACGGCTTCCGAGCAGCCGGCCTGGGCAGAGATACGTACGCGTGGAGATGGTCTTAAGTCTCCTGCTGGAAAAAGTGCGGTCGCTTTGGGCAAATTAAGCCGCCCGTGGGGCGGTGCAGTGAGTTCCTCTGCCCGGCCGGCTCTGCACATTCTTGGCTGTGTGCCTGCCCTCGGCAGGTGTGCTGCCCCAAGCACATGTGTGCGTCAGGCGGAGGAGGAGAAATCCCTGCCCCTGTGTTAATTCCAGAATGTTGATCTCCTAGAAGGAATGCTGGTTATAAACGGAGGATGGGTCAGGGATTCGGTGTATGGGGCCAGGCAGGGGACAGGGAGGACTTTTTTAAGGGCAAAGCAAACAACAATGGCAGGAGTGTGAACGGAAGAGGAAGAGCTGCTTTGCTCAGTGGGGAGCATGGATGGACGGCCTGTAGTCATGGCCGCCGAGGAAGGCACTGGACGGGCTGCTGTCCTCTAAGCCAACATCCCTGAGTAATAAACACGGGCACAGCTGTGCTCCAGGGCTTCCGGGGAGGCTGCGAAAAAGTGGCCCTTGGTTGGGTCCAGGCTGATGCAGGCTGCCTTTGGAAGGCGCATCCTGGACAGATGGAGATAAGGACATGAGGGGTGTCTGAGCCAGCATGACTCAGAAGCACGTGGGAGACGCTGGGATCAGAAGGGCAGCTCCCGGGCCCTCCCTGAGCAGCGTGAAGGGATGGAGCCAGCACAGGAAGCCTCATCTGGACTCCACGCTTGGGCGGGCGGGGACTCGTTCCCCAGGCAGCATTCCCCCAAGGAGGGGCTGGGACGGGGAGAAGCCAACAGGCAGAACAGCATTTCAGAACGCCCTGATATCAGCTTCGTGCCTGCCATGCAGCAGGTGGAGTACGCTCTTGAACAGAAAACTAGTGGAAGAATATGGTGAGATATTCAATCCAATTGCCTTTTCTCCTTCTAAAACAATAGGCCATGTGATAGCTAATTCAATACATTGCAATCTGCCTGTCAGGTAGGTTATCATCATTGCCGTAGACTGATAGACTGGACACGTGTGGCAAATTCGTGGTCCCCCCGTCTTGCACCAGGCCCACCTCACCCCCACTCCCCACCATGCCACAACCCCACTGAAAACCTGACCACAAGGACCCCTAGACAGTGACGTCCATGTCTTCCCAGGAGAAGCCGTTTTACTGTGAGTCCCGCCTTAAAGCCAAATAGACTGTAAGAGGCAAAGATGATTAAGAAAAATCGTAACAAACGTTCAGAAAACTATTCACAAACCCAGCTGGGAGTGCAGGATGACATGACTTGACAGCCATTCCGGCGTATCCCCTGAGCACTGGGTTTGAGCACGGTGAGAAATGGCTGGCTGCGAACTTGCTGTGCCGGCCTTTGCTGTCTATTTATCACAAAAACGTTTTGAAATGTGGAGGCTTCTCTCGGCAGCGAAGTCAAATGTTGTGGAGATTGCAGAGCACTCAGTCTCGGATGCTCAGACGACGGTGCACTCACGTTTCTCAGACCTGGAAGAGCTAATGGCAAACCCCTGACTCTGCTGCTTCTTTCTCTTTGTTCTTGGTGATAGGTGATGGCCGGGGTGACATTTGTAAAGATGATTTTGACAATGACAACGTCCCAGATATCGATGACGTGTGTCCTGAAAACAATGCCATCAGTGAGACGGACTTCAGGAACTTCCAGATGGTGCCCTTGGATCCCAAAGGGACCACCCAGATCGATCCCAACTGGGTCATTCGCCATCAAGGCAAGGAGCTGGTTCAGACAGCCAACTCGGACCCCGGCATTGCCGTAGGTGAGTCTGAGCTACGGCGACGGTGCCGGCGTTGCTCTGGGGAGGCGCCTGCAGAGGATGCAGATGGCGCTTTCAGATCACGCAGGTGGGATGATGCAGTGTGGTCTTTCTGAAGCCCCCATCCTTCCATGGTCTGTGAAACTGTCTGCCTAAATAATCTTGACAGGTACATGCACCTGCCTCTCTGAAGTCTCTGAAATTTCAGTAAACCATTTTATCTTATAGACTTGGTCTATGAAATGGGACCTTATAACTCTCTCAGAACTCTCATAAGTTGGATCTAAAAAAAAGTCTTTTCAATTACACTAATTTCCTGGTAAAAGAGGCCAGTGGACTGAAGAGGAGAGCCCACCCTGCCCACTGGGCATCCACTGTCAGATGGTCAAGCTGGAGATTGCCTGAAATATGTTTACTTTTTTTTTGATAAGGAGTCTCACTGTTGCCCAAGCTAGAGTACAGTGGCACAGTCTTGGCTCACTGCAACCTCTGCGCCTGGATTCCAGTGATTCTCCTGCCTCAGCCTCCTGGGTAGCTGGGATTACAGACGCCCACCACCATGTCCGGCTAATGTTTGTATTTTTAGTAGAGACGAGGTTTCACCCTGTTGGTCAGCCTGGTCTCGAACTCTTGACCTCAAGTGATCCGCCTGCCTCAGCCTCCCAAAGTGCTGGGGTTATAGGCATGAGCCACTATGCCTGGCCACCTGAAAGGTGTTTCTAACAAAAAGTTATGGTGTTGCGCCCAGGTTTTGACGAGTTTGGGTCTGTGGACTTCAGTGGCACGTTCTACGTAAACACTGACCGGGACGACGACTATGCTGGCTTCGTCTTTGGCTACCAGTCGAGCAGCCGCTTCTATGTGGTGATGTGGAAGCAGGTCACGCAGACCTACTGGGAGGACCAGCCCACACGGGCCTACGGCTACTCCGGTGTGTCCCTCAAGGTGGTGAACTCCACCACGGGGACTGGCGAGCACCTGAGGAATGCCCTGTGGCACACAGGGAACACAGCAGGGCAGGTGAGCACGGCCAGCATGGCCCATGTGTGTCCTCGGTACCACTGCACCATGGGGTGTTTCAGTGGGACTAGCCCATCCCGGAGACCCCACTTTGGTTTTGATTAATTTCAACTCCAGGCTCACTTTAATAATCTTACTTTGTTATAGACAGCGCGCCTGGGGTTACCACTAAGCGCGGTTGCTAATAGCATTAAACACAGTTGCTAATCCTCCTGCAAATTAAACCTGTTTTACCGTCTTCTGGAGATAGGCAGTGAGCCTAGAACACAACGATCAAACATACAATTTAAAAATTTGTTTAAAATTAGAGATAGGAAGAACTGAATATCCAAAACTTTAGGAAAGAGAAGATCCACACCTGAACCCAGGAATCCGAGGGTCAGCTTCCTGTGCTCTCAAATCCTGGAATCTGAGGGTCGGGCGCCTGTGATCTCAAATCCTGGAATCTGAGGGTCGGGCGCCTGTGATCTCAAATCCTGGAATCTGAGGGTCAGCTTCCTGTGATCTCAAATCCTGGAATCCGAGGGTCAGCTTCCTGTGCTCTCAAATCCTGGAATCTGAGGGTCAGGCGCCTGTGGTCTCAAATCCTGGAATCTGAGGGTCGGGCACCTGTGATCTCAAATCCTGGAATCTGAGGGTCGGGCGCCTGTGATCTCAAATCCTGGAATCTGAGGGTCGGGCACCTGTGATCTCAAATCCTGGAATCTGAGGGTTGGGCGCCTGTGATCTCAAATCCTGGAATCTGAGGGTCAGGCACCTGTGGTCTCAAATCTGGGAATCTCAGCGTCAGGTTCCTCTGCTCTCCAGTCAGGGAATGTGAGGGTCAGCTGCCAGGGGTCTCAGCCCCGAGTCACACTCCCTGTCCATGGACTTTGATGCACGATAGAGGTTTTTAAGATAAACACATCAGAGAGAGATGGAGCACCATGAGCCTTAAGAGTGAACTTGCAGAGTGGTGTTGTGCTTCCTGCGTGGTGTTAGGGAGCGGTGGGCAAGACCCTGGGTGCCAGTGGCTGTGTTCTCCCTCAGGTGCGGACCCTATGGCACGACCCCAGGAACATTGGCTGGAAGGACTACACAGCCTACAGGTGGCACCTGACTCACAGGCCCAAGACCGGCTACATGAGGTGAGCTGGGTGCGGCGGTTCTCCGCGTGGCGTCCTGTCGGATTGTCAGATGCTGGTCGGAGCATTAGCACACAAACCTGCTCGAGTGAATTCTGACCTTCCGTTTTTCTCTGGATTCTTGTCTCCTCTTTTCTATGCTGCATCTGTACTAAATATTACTTGTTTTTAAAAAATGGTTGAAAAGGAGAACAATCTGCTTTATTTCTAAAATAACTTTGGGATGATAACTGTATTTTCTCCTATGAATACCCGAGGCAGGGAGAACACCTGCGATTGAAGTAACTGCATCTTTGCAGAGTGAGCTGGTGCTTTATTGGAGACTGGATTTGTATCCGTTTCTGCCGATGTCAATGGCTGAATGTAAAACAGGGTTGTATGAAGTTTTGGCACCATTAGCCTAACAGAATCTTCTCTCCTGGCTTAACAGCATTTGTCATCGATTTTTACTGAAACAAAATGTGGACAATTTAAAATCAAGGTTTTTTTTTTTTTTTTTTTTTTGCAAAGTTAATAAACACCAAGATCAGGCGGACTCTGCACAGATGCCAGGAGTGTGTGAGTCCCGAGCAGCCGTGGGCAGATCTGTGTGGGTGTTGTTCGGGCTGATGGTCTGGCCGGGGACGTTTCCCTGGGGGGTCTCCTGTGTATTCACACTTACGCTCCATCCTCCCACGGAGGGTGTGGTGCATCAGGCCCTGCCCCCAGGCAGCTTCCACGCTGGGGAGGAAAGCCGGTGAGCTCATGGTTTCAGCACAAGGTGAAGTGGGGAGAGTCCGGTGCAGCTTCCCAGGAAGGGGGAAGCTCCGTCCTCACCCCACCAAAGGCTGAGTCTCCTCTCAAGCCCTTGCCCAGGTGACTGTAAGTGAACTCACAGATTGTGACAACAGTGTGGTTGCAGGAAGGCATGCCCTGGTTCAGTTCTGCACCAGGGGTGGCTGCAGCTTGAAGGGAACAGCCAGCAATGCCCCCCCGGGGGTACTGAAGTCCCAGGCAGAGGGTTGGGTCCCCAGATCTACAACCTGCATCTGGAGCTGACCTTCCACCACTGGTGAAGACTTCACAGAGTTCATGTTCTCTTTCTTTCCTCTTCTTCTTTTTCAAAACCATTTTTAGAGTCTTAGTGCATGAAGGAAAACAGGTCATGGCGGACTCAGGACCTGTCTATGACCAAACCTACGCGGGCGGGCGCCTGGGTCTGTTTGTCTTCTCTCAAGAAATGGTCTATTTCTCAGACCTCAAGTACGAATGCAGAGGTGAGTGTGAGCACCTCAGGCCAGCGGGGAGGGCGTGCTGCACCCAGAAGGGGAAGGGGTACACTGTGCTTTTCCGATTACAAAAGCTGCACCTCGGGAAAAACCTGATGGCAACAACAGGCAGGGCGCCCTGCACATTCCAAGCAGCCGTTTCGTTCGGTCAGCCCAGATGGTTTCTGCTTGTTTTTAATTGCATTCGGGTGCCTCTGGTTCGACACTTTCCCATTATCAGCAGTCCCACCCATCCTCATTGCGCCATATTCTAGATCTTCCCCGATTTTCTCCACCTTCCAGGCTTCTGAATCCATTTTAGATTGGTCCTCTTGTGTTAGCAATGGCAGGCAGCCAGGCAGAAAGGGAAAAAGGAAGGGCTTCTCTACAGTTATCTCACTACAAGAATATTAGAATCAAAATATTATAGATCTGGAAGAGAACTTGAATCCCATCTGCTTAATTCCACGCCTTCAAGTGGATATGAAAACATTCCCTTCACAGATGCAGTAAATAAAGCTCAGGATGCTTCTTGAAAATCACACAATGAAAATCACGTATTGGGCCAGTTAGTGACTCACGCCTGTAACCCCAGCACTTTGGGAGGCCAAGACAGGTGGATCCCCTGAGGCTAGTAGTTCGAGAGCAGCCTGACCAACAGGGCAAAACCCCGTCTCTACTAAAATACAAATAAAATACAAAACAATGAGCTGAGTGTGGTGGCACATACCTGTAATCCCAGATACTCGGGAGTCTGAGGCAGGAGAATCACTTGAACTCAGGAAGTGGAGGTTGCAGTGAGCCAAGATTGTGCTACTGCACTCTAGCTTGGGCAACAGAGTGAGACATCCTCCAAAAAAAAAAAAGGAAAATCATGTATGAAGTAAAGAGAATAAGACAAGAACCTTGATTTCTCTGCTTGCTTCTGTGGAGACTTTCTTCTCCTTATGTTAGGATACCTTTTAAGGCATCTGATTTCCGCCAACCCATCCATCACATCCATCCATCCACCCATCTGTCAACCATCTCATCCATTCACCCAATCCATCCACTCATCCATCCACCCATCCACCCACCCACCCACCCATCCACTCATCCATCCACCCACCCATCCATCTACTCATCCATCCACCATCCACCCATCCATCCATCCATCTCATCCATCCATCCATCCAGCCACCCATCTGCCAGCCATCTCATCCATTCACCCAATCCATCCACCCACCCACCTATCTCATCCATCCACCCACCCACCCACCCATCCACTCATCCATCCACCCACCCATCCACCCATCCATCCTTCCATCCACCCACCCATCTGCCAACCATCTCATCCATTCACCCAATCCATCCACCCATCCACCTATCTCATCCATCCACCCACCCACCCCCACATCCACTTATCCATCCATCCATCTCACCCATCCACCTACCTGTTTCATCCATCCTCCCACCCACCCACTCATCCACTCATCCATCCATCCATCTCATCCATCCATCCATCCACCCATCTGCCAACCATCTCATCCATTCACCCAATCCATCTACCCATCCACCCACCCACCTATCTCATCCAGCCACCCACCCATCCATCCACCCATCCACCCATCCATCCACCCATCAATCCATCCATCCATCCATCCATCCATTCATCTCATCCATTCATCCATCCACCCACCCATCTATATATCCATCTAAGTCATCCACCCACCCACCCATCCATCTCATCCATCCATCCACCCACCCACTACACCCATCCTTTCATCCACCTCCACCCACTTATCTATCTTATCCATTAATCTATCATCTCATCCACCCACCCACTCATCCATCCATCTCATCCACCCACCTACCCATCAATCCATCCATCTGTCTCATCCACTCACCCACCCACTCACCCATCCATCCATCCATCTCATCCACCCACCCACCCATCAATCCATCCATCTATCTCATCTACTCACCCACCCACTCACCCATCCACTCATCCATCCATCCATCCACCCATCTCATCTGTCTCATCCACTCACCCACCCACTCATCCACTCATCCATCCATCCATCCATCCATCCATTCATCCATTCATTGATCCATATTGTAGATCTCATTTTTAATTAAAGTAATTGTACTTCAGGTTCTAGGTAATATAAAACACTACAGATGGTCCAGTTATCCTAATTCTGTTTATTTATTCTTTTTTGTTGTAGATGTCTAAACAAGATTTGCTGCATTTCCAGCAGTGCCCTGTGCATGCCGTGGTCCCTAGACACCTCAGTTCATTGTGGTCCTTGCGGCTTCTCTCTCCAGCAGCACCTCCTGTCCCTTGACCTTAACTGATGGTTCTTCACCTCCTGTCAGCAACCCCAGACCCAAGTGCCTTCAGAGGATAAATATCAATGGAACTCAGAAATGAACATCTAACTCACTAGAGGAATCCAGTTTGGTGACATATAAGACTTTATGTGGAGTGAAAATTGGGCATGCCATTACATTGCTTTTTCTTGTTTGTTTAAAAAGAATGACGTTTACATATAAAATGTAATTACTTATTGTATTTATGTGTATATGGAGTTGAAGGGAATATTGTGCATAAGCCATTATGATAAATTAAGCATGGAAAATATTGCTGAACTACTTTTGGTGCTTAAAGTTGTCACTATTCTTGAATTAGAGCTGCTCTACAATGACACCCGAATCCTGTTAAATCAATTATAAAGAAGGTTCAAATTTGAAGTGATAATATACTAAGCAGAGATCAGAAGACAAGAGGCGTAGCGAATGACATAAGCTGCCAATTAACTAATTGGAACATGTAAAACAGTTACAAAAATAGACGAACACCCCTTCCCCACTCTTCTCTTATCCGACAAAGCCCTCATGTGCAGCAGACACGCAGTTTCATCAAAGAACAAATATCCTTGCAAAATGGGTGTGACGCGGTTCCAGATGTGGATTTGGCAAAACCTCAGTTAAGTAAAAGGTTAGCAGAGCAAAGTGTGCTGCGCTTCAGCTGCCGCGGCGTCCGGGGCGGGGCCTCCTGCCTGAGCTTCCTTCCCCAGCTTTGCTGCCCCAGAGGAGGCAAAGCAGACGCCCAAGCCGGAAAAGGCGCTTGGCATCGAACTCACAACTAGCCTTTGGTAACTGCAGAAAAGTTGCTTTTACGTAATTTGATGATACATTTCATTAAGGTTCCAGTTATAAATGTTTTGTTAATATTTATTAAGTGAATATAGATTGCAGCACCATTTACCGATACCTTATTTTAAATATGCCTAGTAACACATATGTAGTATAATTTCCAGCAACAAACATACACCAAGTATATAATCCTGTGAAAATATGAGGTTTTTTACTGTCAGGTCGTCATGAGGAAGCATGCTATAAGCTGTAACACAATCCATAGAGAATAATGAGGAGTTTATAATGGAACCTTAATATATAATGTTGCCAGTGATTTTAATCCAATATTTGTTACTGTTATCTATCTGCTGTATATGGAATTCTTTCAATTCAAACGCTGAAAATCAATCAGCATTTATTCTTGCCAGACACACCCAGTAACCAGTCATGTGTAATATGCACAAGTTTTGTTGTGTTCGTTTCTGTTTGTTTGTTTGCTTTAAGTTGCATGAACTTTCTGCAGGAAATAGTCGCTCATCCCACTCCACATAAAGGGTCGAGAGAAGTCTGTCTGTCCGATAGGGGGCAAGTCGTTCTCCCCTTTCTGTTCGTGTTCACATTTCTATGCCAAATAGGAACGATCCGTAACTTTAGTCTTAATGTACACTTTGCATTTTGATAAAATTATTTTTGTCGTTTCCCTTGAGGTTCGTTGTTGCGTTGTTGTTTTGCTGCATTTTTTCCTTTTTTTTGTGGAGCTGTATTCCCAAGACCAACGAAGCGTTGGGAGCCTCATTAAATGTAGCGACTGTCAACAGCGTGCGGTTCTCTGTTTCCGGGCTGTGGGGCTAACCGCGCAGGGGTGTGGGAATGACGATGATGTGAATATTTAGAATGTACCATATTTTTTGTAAGTTATTTATGTTTTTCTAAACAAACTTCTCGTACAGGTTGATGAAACGTCATGTGTTTTGCCAAAGACTGTAAATATTTATTTATGTGTTCACATGGTCAAACTTTCACCACTGAAAGCCTGCACTTAGCCAGAAGCTCACTTTTAAAGATTAACAACAGGAAATAAACTAAAAAAAAAAGGTTTTCTACACATGATCTCTCTCCCTTTTTTAAAAAGAATTAGCAGGGTTTATGCCGGGGGGAAGGGGTAGGAGGAATTGGCATTTTGCTTCCTGTAACATAAGCAGGCCTGTGGCATGGCCAGAGGCTATTCCCTCGCAAGTCACAGGTTAGAATGCAGGCAGAAGGGCCTGGTGGGGAAGGAAGCCCTGCTTGACACAGGTCTCCTTCTGCCGAGCCTCCCAGCCCTGCTGGATCCGGTTTAGCAATTCATCTCTCCTGCCTCCGCTCGCTGTCAGACAAGGGAATAGAACTTCGAAGGGAATTTGGCAAACATGATAGAAGTGATTCAGAAAAGGCAACAGCACAAGGGACCCGGTCCCCAAAGAGCTGCTCTCCCCTCCTGACTCATTCTTCTGAGTCAGGGGGAAGGAAGCAGCAGACCCCAGAGGAAAGGCCCATTTCCGGCCACGGTGCTGCCTAAAAATGGGCGCATCAGGCTCACCAGCTGGAGGAGGCAAGGACAGCAGCACAGGACGCTGGGGTTTCTTTTGAAGCTCCAGCTGCTCTTGCTGGGATTTCTGAGTAATGGAGTCACAGACACAGGAAAGACAGAGAAGAGCAACAGGGAAAGAAGGGGTCCAGAGAGGAAGGGGAAGACAGGGAGGGATGGGGGAGACAGAAAGACACAGAGACAGGAGGGAAGGAGGGGAAGACAGGGAGGGATAGGGGAGAGAGAAAGACACAGAGACAGGAGGGAAGGAGGGGAAGAGAGGGGGGGATGGGGGAGAGAAAGACACAGAGAGGAGGGAAGGAGGGGAAGAGAGGGGGGATGGGGAGAGAAAGACACAGAGACAGAGTAGGGAAGGAGGGGAAGACAGGGAGGGATGGGGAGAGAGAAAGACAGAGAGACAGGAGGGAAGGAGGGGAAGACAGGGAGGGATGGGGGAGAGAAAGACACAGAGAGACAGGAGGGAAGGAGGGGAAGACAGGGAGGGATAGGGGAGAGAGAAAGACAGAGAGACAGAGGAGGGGAAGACAGGGAGGGATGGGGGAGAGAAAGACACAGAGAGACAGAGGAGGGAAAGAGGGGAAGAGAGGGGGGATGGGGGAGAGAGAAACACAGGAGACAGAGGAGGGAAGTAGGGGAGGGAGGGAGGGAGAGAGGAATAAAAACAAGGGCATCTGGCTGAAACACGCTGGAGTGAGTCAGACAGTGAAGCAGTAAGATATAGGAAAGGCCGTTTGAGGCAACAGGCTGGAACTGAAGGCCCTAGCTTTGACCGAGTTGTGTAATGGGTGAGTTTTATTTCAACAATATGGAGGAAAAAGCTAGACCTACATGTGCAAATGAAAAGTTTAGAAACAAAACAACGATGGCAGTGACGGTGGCTGGTGCATGGACAGCCACGGGAAGCTCGACGCACATTTTACTAAAGAAAACATACATACAGTGTGTTGAATAAGGATGCTCAGAAGTCAAGCATTAAAATGAGATACATTGGTCTGTGCATTGGATCTTGTCGTCATTTATTGAGAACTTGAGGTTTCCAGGCAGCCATGTTCCCTGTCGGTGGCCGCAGCCACATCAGAATGGTCATCGCCAAGGACGATTGTCTGGAACGTTTGTGAGCTGACCTGGGAGGGAGGTGTCCCTGGTCCCGACAACTCGGGGCGAGGACCTGCTCTGAGCCCCTCGTCTCCCAGCTGCGCGCGGCTTCCAGCAACCGCGGGAGCACCGCACCTTCCCCCTGGACGGGGAGGACCGCGCTCCTTGACGCGGAGGGTGCTGCTCACGGGGAAAGGTCCAGCCGGGCCCGCGCTCTGAGCCGACTGTGCAGGATCAGCCACCTCGCCCTCAGGGTCGTGTGCGGCGAGTCGGTGGGTGACATCACACATCTTCACTCCCAAGCGCCCGGCCTGGGCTCTGAGATTGCAGGAGGAGAGACGGCTTCGTACCGCGCGGTGCGTCCCCGCTGTAGGCTACACGGGGCAGGGGCTCCTCCGTGATTCCTGTGGGACCAAAACCTTAGGCCGCTTCGCGAAGTTAGTCTGAGTTTCAGCCAGTGATGCTCTCGGCCGTGGAGCAAGTAGTGCCGAGGCCTTGGGGAACGCAGGTGTGGGGTGATCCAGGAGCTGCCAACACCCAAATGGGACGGTCCTGCCGAGGGCTGGAGTCACCCACACCAGGCCCTGGGCGGGGGCGGGCAGCTGCGCCGAGCTTCCCACTCTCTTAGGAAGTTCCTTGTGGAGCCACCAGCCTGGGGAGCCTGGGAGGGCTGAAGCCAGCGGGGCATCTCTGGGGACACCCCTGCCGCGCCCAGGGGTTGGCTCCACACCCATGGGAGTGAGTTCCCGGCCAAGAGCAGCTTGCGGCCCACGCAGCGGGCGTTAGCTTTGGGGAGCACGCGGACATTTGTGCCGAGAGGTGCGGGCCGAGCTCCCCCGTGCAGCACCACGGGGACCCCGACTCACCCCTCCCCGCCGTCGCTCAAGGCCCGGCCCCTCCCGCTCCCTCGAGGCTGCGCTTGGCTCCTCGCGGGTGGGCAGTGGGCGCGGAGCCTGGGCTGTCCACCCCCGCGTGGCCTACCCAGGGCGCCCGCCACCCCCGCAGCGGCAGCAGGGCCTCCCGCAGCCCCTCGGTCCCGCGCTCTCAGGTCCTGGCGCGGCCATCGTGGCCCTTGAAAACTCTTGCCACTTTGCAGACACTTTTTACCCCAGAATGGCCTTTTCAACCACAAAGCACCGCAGATGCAAGATGGGAAGTGATACTGGACTTTCCCGCTTCCAGCGGAACCCCCAACCCCACCTCGCCCCAAGCGCGGACAGCTGGGCTTCGGTCTGGGCGTCCCGGGTTCAGGCAGGCGACCCCGCCTCGCGCCCTCCTCCCCGCGCGCCCCCCACCCCCGCGCGCTCCACCCGGCACCCTCCGCCCTGCGTCATCCTCCCCGCGCGCCCCCCACCCCCGCGCGCTCCACCGGCACCCACCGCCCCGCACCCCCCTCCCTGCGCGCCCCCCACCCCCGAGCGCTCCACCCGGCACCCTCCGCCCTGTGTCCTCCTCCCCGAGCGCCCCCCACCCCACGCGCCTCTCCCGGAGCCAGAGCCCGCGCGCCCGGCGCTCCGGTGCCAGGACTGTGTTTAGGGTGCAGCCTGACTGCAGGGTCACCGGGAACGTTAAAAAGGTCGCCTCTGCAAACCAAATGGGGTAGAAAGAGGAAGAAAGTATCAGTCCAACAAGACTCCATTGCGCTTCGTTTTATACACGCTTTATTCACTTTTAAATAATTTATATATACATATTTTAAGACAGGGTCTTGCTCTGTGGCCCAGGCTGGAGTGCAGCGGCGCCATCTGGGCTCACTGCAGCCTCGGCCTCCCGGGTTCTAGCGATTCCCCTGCCTCAGCCTCCTGAGCAGCTGGGACTGCAGGTGCGCGCCACCACGCCCGGCTTTTTGTATTTTAAGTAGGGACGGGGTTTCGCCTTCCTGGTCAGGCTGGTCTCTAACTTGTGACCTCATGATCTGCCCGCCTCGGCCTCCCAAAGTGCTGCGATTACAGGCGTGAGCCACTGCGCCCGGCTTTTCCTGTTATTTTTCTACTGACAAATTGTTGAGTAATGTTGAGGTAGGACAGAATTCTGCATATGATTTTTACCATTTAAAAAATGTCCTTGTTTTTTAATATGGTTTTAGGAACAAATTACAGTTAAAATGGAGATACATATTATATATATTTATGTATTGATTACTGAATGGCATATACGCAAGCAACATACATGTGACTATGCATGCATCATGAACACACACACCCTTCTCCCTTGTCTAAGGCCATATTTATTCTGGATTTTAAAAAGTAGAGAACTTGGCAAAGTTGCAGAGAACAAGATCGACACACAGAAATCAGTTGTGCGTCTGTATACCAGACACAAACAATTTAAAACAGAAGTTAAAAACACAATACCATTTGCAATAACATGCAAAACAATAAAATACCTCGCAGTAAATGTAACGTGGGAGGCAGAAGACTCGTACTATGAAAACAGAAAAACAATGCCAAAATAAATTAAGAAAACTTGTATAAATGGAAAGACACCCCCTGTTTATAGTTCGGAAGATTTAATTCTAATGTATTATAATATCTGTACATATTCTGGGGTTATATAGGATATTTCGATATCTGTAGAAAATGTGAAATGATGAAGTCAGGGTAATCGGGATACTCATGACCTCATACATTTTTGTATTCCTTTGTATTGAGAACATTACAATTCTAGCTATTTTGGCATGTACAATCAACTATTAAGCAGAATTTTCCTTCTGTACTGCATGTGATAGCTCATTCCTTCTGACTGTTTTTCTGTACTCCTTAACCAGCCCCCTTCATCTTCCTCTCCACCATTCCACCCCAGGATCTGGGATCCACCATCCTACCCTCAACATCCACAAGACACCCTTTTTAGCTCTCACATACGAGTTAGAACAGGCAATATTTGTCTTTCTGTGTTTTGCTTATTTTACTTAACAAAATGACCTCCAGATCCATCTATCCTGCTGCAAATGACAGGACTTAATTCCTTTTTATGGTTGAGTAGTATTCCATTGTGTACATATACAGCACTTTCTTTGTCCGTTCATCTATTGATGGACACTTAGGTTGATTCCATCTCTTGGTTATTGTGAGAAATGTTGTAATGAACATGAGAAGGCCGATGTCTCTTTGATGACACTGATTTCCTTTCTTTCGGATGTATACCCAGCAGGAAGATTGCTGGATCACACGGTAGTTCCAGATTCAGTTTTTGAGGAACCCCGTACTGTTTTCCCTACTGGGCGTACCACTTCACATCCCTACCAACAGTGTGTGAGTGTTCCTCTTTTTCCACCTTCTCATCAGCATTTGCTGTTATTTTTGTCTTTGCGATAATTCTAAATGGGGTCAGATAATATCTCCTCGTGGTTTTGAATTGCATTTCCATAATGATTAGTGATGTTGAGCCTTTTTATTCATGTACCTGTTGGCTATTTCTTTTCAGAAATATCTATTACGTCTTTTGCCCAGTTTTTAATAGGGTTGTTTGTGTTTCTTATATATTCTGGTTACTAATCCCTTGTTGGCTGGGTAGTTTGCAAATATTTTGTCCCATTCTGTGTGTCATCTCTTCACTTTGTTAATTGTTGCTTTTGCTGTGTAGAAGCTTTCTGGTTTGATATAACATTATTTTTCTATTTTTGCTATAGCTATCTGTGATTTTGAGGTCTTATCAAAAAAATCTTTACCCAGATCAATGTCCTGGAAAGTTTCCCCCATTTTTTTTTTTTTTAGTGGTAGGTCTATCATTTTGGGTCTTGCATTTAAGTTTTTAATTCATTTCAACCTGATGTATGTATATGGCAAAAGGTGGGGGTCTCATTTCAATCTTCTGCATGTCTAACTTTCCCAGTTGTATTTATCAAAAAGACCGTCCATTCCCTAATGTATGTTCTTGGTGTCTTTGCTAAAACTGTATTGGCTCTAAGTGCATGGATTTATTTCTGAATTCACAATTTTATCCCATTGGCCCACATGTCTGTTAGTGCTGGTACCATGCTGTTTTGGTTACTACAGATTTGTAGCAAAGTTTGAAATCAGGCAGTGTGATGCCTTCAGCTTTTTTCTCTTTTCTCAGGATGGCTTTAGCTATTTAAAGTCTCTTGTGGTTTCCTACACTTTTAGGATTGCTTTTCTCTGTTTTTGTGAAGAATGTCATTGGTATTTTGCTAGAGATTACATTGACTCTATTGATCACTTTGGGTGACATACAATATTCATTCCTGTAATCCGTGAGCATGGGATATCTTTCCATTTGTGTCTGTGTAGCCCCCTTCCATCTCTTTCATCAGTGTTTTAGTTTTCCTTGTAGAGATCTTTTACTTCCTTGGTTAAATATATTCCTAAGTATGTTTTTTTTGTATCTATTATAAATGAGATTGCTTTCTGGATTCTTTTTTAGATTGACCTCTGTTAATGTATATATATGCCACTGATTTTCGTACAATTTTTAAAAGTCTGAACCTTACTGAATTAATTTATCAGTTCTGATTTTTTTTTGGTGTCGTCACTAGGTTTTTCTAACTATAAGATTGTGTCATCTGAAAACAAGGATAACGTGATGACTTCCTTTTTCAATGTGGATACCCTTTATTTCTTTCTCTTGTCTAACTGCTCTGACCAGGACTTTCAGTACTTCGAATAAAAATAGTGAAAACGGGCATCCTTGACTTGTTCCAGATCTTAGCGGAAAGGCTTTCCATTTTTCCTTGTTTGGTATGATATTAAATGTTTGGTATGATATTAAATGTTTAGTATGATATTAAATGTTTGTTTAGTATGATAGTAAATATTTGGTATATTAAATGTTTAGTATGATAGTAAATGTTTAGTATGATATTAAATGTTTCTTTAGTATGATAGTAAATGTTTGGTATGATATTAAATGTTTAGTATGATAGTAAACGTTTGGTGTGATATTAAATGTTTAGTATGATATTAAATGTTTGGTATGATATTAAGTGTTTAGTATGATATTAAATGTTTGTTTAGTATGATAGTAAATGTTTAGTATGATATTAAATGTTTAGTATGATAGTAAATGTTTAGTATGATATTAAATGTTTGTTTAGTATGATAGTAAATGTTTGGTATGATATTAAATGTTTAGTATGATATTAAATGTTTGGTGTGATATTAAATGTTTAGTATGATATTAAATGTTTGGTATGATAGCAAATGTTTGGTGTGATATTAAATGTTTAGTGTGATATTAAATGTTTGGTGTGATATTAAATGTTTGCTATGATATTAAATGTTTAGTGCGATACTAAATGTTTAGTATGATAGTAAATGTTTGGTGTGATATTAAATGTTTAGTGTGATATTAAATGTTTAGTGTGATATTAAATGTTTGTTTAGTATGATATTAAATGTTTAGTATGATATTAAATGTTTGGTATGATGTTAAATGTTTGGTATGATAGTAAATGTTTGGTATGATATTAAATGCTTAGTATGATAGTAAATGTTTGGTGTGATATTAAATGTTTAGTATGATATTAAATGTTTGTTATGATATTAAGTGTTTAGTATGATATTAAATGTTTGTTTAGTATGATAGTAAATGTTTAGTATGATATTAAATGTTTAGTATGATAGTAAATGTTTAGTATGATATTAAATGTTTGTTTAGTATGATAGTAAATGTTTGGTATGATATTAAATGTTTAGTATGATATTAAATGTTTGGTGTGATATTAAATGTTTAGTATGATATTAAATGTTTGGTATGATAGTAACTGGTTTGATATTAAATGCTTAGTATGATATTAAATGTTTAGTATGATAGTAAATGTTTGGTATGATATTAAATGTTTAGTATGATAGTAAATGTTTAGTATGATAGTAAATGTTTGGTATGATATTAAATGTTTAGTATGATAGTAAATGTTTGGTGTGATATTAAATGTTTAGTATGATAGTAAATGTTTGGTGTGATATTAAATGCTTAGTATGATATTAAATGTTTAGTATGATAGTAAATCTTTAGTATGATATTAAATGTTTGGTAAGATGTTAAATGTTTGGTATGATATTTAATGTTTGGTGTGATATTAAATGTTTAGTATGATATTAAATGTTTGGTATGATAGTAACTGTTTGGTTTGATATTAAATGCTTAGTATGATAGTAAATGTTTAGTATGATAGTAAATGTTTGGTATGATATTAAGTGTTTAGTATGATATTTCTATTTCAAATATGGACTTTGTTGTCTTGAAGTACATTCCTTCTCTGCCTTCTTTGTTGAGAGTTTTTTAAAATCAAGCATGGAATTGAATTTTATTAAATGCCTTTCAACACGGATTGAAATGATCATATGTTCTTTTCCTCACTTGTGCTGATGTGTTATGTCATGCATACTGATTTGCACGTGTTGAACCATCCTTGTATCCCTGGAATGAATCCCACTTTATTACAGTGAATGATCTTTTTAATGTTTTGTTGAATTCAGTTTGCTAGTATTTTGTTGAGAATTTTTCATCCATGTGTATTAGGGTAATTGACCTGTAGTTTGTGTGTGTGTGTGTGTGTGTGTGTGTGTGTGTGTGTGTGTCCCCTTGTCTGATTCTGGCATCAGGGTAATGCTGGCCTTATGGAATGAGTTTGAAAACATTTTCTCCTCTTCAATTTTTTGAAATAATTTCGGTAGAATTGGTATTACTTCCTCTTTAAGTGTTTGACAGAATTCAGTAGTGAATCCACCATGTCTTGAGGGTTTTTTTTTTGAGAGATCTTTCATTAGTGCTTTAATATTGTTACTTATTGTTGGTCATTTCTTCATGGTTAAGTATTTGTGGGTTGTATGTATGCAAAAATTTATTCATTTCTTGTTTTCCAATTTGTTGGCATATAGTTGTTTAGTTTCTAATTATCTTTAGAATTTCTGTGGAACCCATTGTGATGTTTCTTTTTTCATTTCTGCTTTTATTTATTTGTGTTTTATCTCTTTTTCAGTTGATCTGGCGAAGGCTGTCAATTTTGTATACCTTTTCAAAAAAACGAACATTTTCTTTTGTTGATATTTTGCATTTTTTTAGTTTCAATTTTATTTATTTCTCTTCTGTACTTCATTATGTCTTTCTATAATTTTGATTTTGGTTTATTCTTACTTTTCTATTTTCTGCAGTGCATTGTTGTTTATTTGAAGGCTTTCTACTTTTCTGATATAGACATTTATTGCTATGAACTTTCCTCTTAAAAGTATCCTATAGCTTTTGATGTGGTATATTGCTATTTTTGTTTGATAAATTTTGTAATTTCTTTCTTAATTTCTTTATTGATCCATCGGTCATTCATGAGCATGTTGTTTAACTTCCACATATTTGTACAGGTTTGAAAGTTCCTCATTAATGATTTCTAGTTTCATTCCATGTGGTCAGAAAAGATACTTGATATGATTTCAATTATTTTAAATTTGTTCAGACTTTATTGTCTAACATGTGGTCTAGCCTGAAGAATGTTCCATATGCTGAGGAGAAGAATATAATTTCTGCAGCAGTTGGATAGAATATTCTGTAAATGTCTGTTAGGTCCGTTTGATCTAGAGTGTCATTTAACTCCAACATTTCTTTGTTGGTTTTCTGCCTGGCTGATTTGTCCTTGTCGAAGGTGGGGTGTTGAACTATCCTGTTATTATCATACTGCAGTTTGTGTCTCCCTTCAGTTCTATTGGTATTTGCTTTTGCTTTATATATTTGCATGCTGAGGTGCTGAGTGCTTATTTATTTACATCCTCTTGCTAAATTGATACATTCCTTTTATCATAATATTATTTTATTTGTCTCTTTCTATAGTTTTTGACTTATGATCTATTTTATCTGACATAAGTACAGTTACTCTTGCTTTTTTTGGTTTGCCTTTACATGAAATATCTTTTTTAATTCTTTCACTCTCAATCTGTGTGTGACTTTATAGGTACAATGAGCTTCTTGTAGGCAGCACATCACTGGTTCTTCTTTTTGAAAAAACCATCTTTCAGCTACTCTGTGTCTTTTAATTGAATAATTATTCCATTTACATTCAATATTATTCATAGTTACGGACTTTGAACTACCATTTTTTGTACTTGTTTTCTAGTTTGTAGCTTGTTTCCTTTCTCTTTTTTTTCTGCCTTCCTTTGTGGGTAAGTGGTTTCTTCTGGTTGTATGTTTTAATTCATTGCATTTTATTTTTAGTGTACCTATTATAGGTTTTGGCTTTGTGGTTACCCTGATTCTTACAAAAGGCATTCTCTATTTCTAACTAGTTATTTAAAATTAACCAACTTAATCTTGATCACAAATGAAAAGAAAATATAATGAGGAAACCTGTATATGTTAACTCCCTTCTCCCCCATATTTTAAATCTTGATGTCACAATTTGTATTTTTAATATTGTCAATCTCTTAAAAATTATTGTATTTATTTTTACTTCAATTGTTTTTCCTTTTAGTCTTCTTAGTAAACAAACATATAGTTTATACATCATGATTACCATATTAGTGTAGCAATCACATTAGCATCATTTTCTTTCAGTTTTAAGAACTCCCTCTAGCATTTCTTGTAGGACATGTTTGGTAGCAGTAACTTTTCTCAGCTTTTGTTTTTCTGGTCAAGTTTTTATCTCCCCTTCATTTTTAAAGGGCATATTTGCTGGGTATAGTATTCCTGGTTGGCAGTATTTTTTCTTCAGCACTCAATATATCATCCCATTCTCTTCCTACTTGTAAGGTTTCTGCTGAAAAGTCTGCTGCTAGGCACATTGGATCTTCCTTATATGCTATTTCCTACTCTTTTCTCACTACTTTCAAGAGCTTATCTTTGTTCTTGACCTTGGAGTGTAGTTGTAGCATGTTTTGGAGTATTTTTATTTTAGTGGAATATGACTGGTGATTTTTGACCTTCCTATACCTGGATATTCATATCTTTTTCCAGATTTGGAAAATTTTCTATTATTATTAATAATTAGTAATGATAATTATTATTTTGAGACAGGATCTCACTGTTGCCTAGGCTGGAGTGCAGTGAACAGATCCTGGCTCACTGCAGCCTTACTCTCCCAGATTCAAGGGATCTTTCTACCTCTGCCTCCTGAATAGCTGGAAGTACAGGCATAAGCCACCATGTCTGGCCAATTAAAAAAAATTATTGTAGAGACAAGAACTCACTGTGTTGTCTAAGGTGGCCTCAAACTCCCAGGCTCAAGTGAGCTTCCTGCTTTGGCCTCCCAAACTCTTGTGATTATAGACATGAGTGATTGCACTCAGCCTTATGTTTTTGCATAAGGTGTCTACCCCTTTTTATTTTTCAGTTTTCTTTTTATCTTCAATAACCTGAATATTTGATTTTTTGATGTTGTCCCATAGAACTTATAAAGCTTTCTTCATTCCATTTCACATTTTTCTTCTATTTTCTTTCCTTTTTGCTCTCAAATAGTCTTCAAAGCTCACTGATTCTTTCGTGTCCTGATCAATTTCTGCTATTGATGCTATTTCATTTATCATTTTATTCGTTGTTATTTTCTGCACAGTATTTCTGTTTTATTTTTTAAAAATTTATTTCAATCTCCTTGTTAAATTTCTGAATTGATTCTTCACAGTCTGGCTTTGTTTGTGCCTCTCCTTCTTCTAAGTAGAAAAAGTATATTCTAAGTAGGTTGACTGTTGAGTTGTCTGAGCCTGTGACCACTGCAGCCATATTTGCATTAGAAAACACTCTAAGTATAGGTTTGCTACAAGTCTTGTGAACACTCTGAGGTTGACATGGCTTTCCACCTGACATAAACTTGGGCAAGACCCAGGGAAGGTCCTTGGGCTGTGTAGGAATGCTGACTAGCAAGCTGAGTCCAGAAGACTGTGTCAGTGGCCCAGATGCCACCCAACAGGTCTCTGCACAATTGAGATGGGTTCCCAAGTGCAGCAAGAGTGGCTGAAATTGAGACTGGGTCCCCTAGAAATCTGCTGTTGGAAGAAGACTTGTGGGTCTTTCACATTGGCTTAGGTGAATGTATATCTCCTAGGCAGTTCTTGCACAGATAAATCATTCCCTAACTACAGCAGAAGGGGCTGGAGCTGGGACTGGGCCCCCTTGGAATCTGTTGTAGGACGGATGCTGGAGGGGCTGATCTTGGTTCAGAGCGATGTATGTTGCCCAGCAAGTTCCTACAGCAATGAGATAGTTCACCAACTATAGTAGGAGGGGCCAAAGCTGAGCCTGGGCCCCCTGAGGATCTGCTGTGGAGTGCAGACTGGACAGCCTGATCTCATTTGCTTAGAAGGGTACAAATCTCCCTGCAGGTCTTAGTATAGATGGGATGGTTCTCTGATTGTAGCAGAAAGGGCCAGAACTGAGACTGGGTCACCTCAGGATCTGCTGTCAGAGAGATGCTGGCAAGCCTATCAGGGAGGCTCAGACACCTGGGCTGCAGTATATAGGCGAAACTCTCTCTGGGTTCTTGTGCAAGCAGCTCTGAGCTGGCACCTCAGCTGGGGGTGCTGGGGCTGAACCACAGGGCCACTGTCAGGTTCACTGCTGAGACTGATGATAGAAGGCAGATGTGCCCTTCTGCCAAGGCCCTAGTGTGTGTGAGTCCTTCCACATCCCTTGGTAGGTGGTTTGGACCACAACCTCAAGGCCAAATGGGGCTTTAGCCAAATCCGTTGGAAGACTGAGTCATTTTTGGGTTTGAACCTGGGAGCAAGCTCAGCAGATCAGCTACCTGTGTGTGGGTCTGAACTCCTAAAACGACCCTCAACAGTGTTGGGCTCCAAACTTGTACCTGAATCCTGAGGCTCCGGCAGGGACTTGACTGTGGATGGATGCAGAGTTCTATGGTTGTGGGAGGATGTGAGCTGGTTCCCTTCCATGTTGCCGTGTTGGTGACATCACCTCCTTAATATTGTAAAGATGGTGATGCTGCCCTCACAGTAATCCACTGATTCAGTACAATTGCTATTAAAATGCTGATGGTGGGATGGGCTTTCTTTTGCAGAATTAGAAAAGATTTATGCTCAGATTCACATGTAAATGCAATGCCTTCTAAAAATTCAAAACAAGATTGAAAACAAAGAGCAAAGCTGGAGGATTCACAGTTCCTGATTTCAAAACTTACCACAAAGCTCCAGTAATCGAATAGTGTAGCATGGACATACAGATAAACATACAGAGCAGAGAGCGTAACTGAGAGTCCAGGAAAAAACCCATATACGTATGGTGAATTGATTTCAACAGAGTCTCAAGACCTTGAATGAGGAAGGAGGAGGCTCTTCATCAAGTGGCACTGGGACAACTGGATCTCTCCACACAAAAGAAAGAAATGGTCCCTACTTCACACCATATACACAAATCCAACTTAGAAAATGTATTGGTGACCTAATGTAAGAGCTGCACTACCAATAGTGTAAAACTCTTAGATAAAAACATAGGGATCAATTTTTGAGGCCTTGGGTTTAGCAATGGATTTTTAGATATGCCACTGAAAGCATGAGCAACAACAAACAGAACTAGATGAATTGGTTTCGATTAAAATAAAATGAAAAGCTTTTGTGTAATCTCATAAGTGAACTATTTACTTATGAAAGTAAAAAGATGAGTCACTCAATGAGATGAATATTTGCAAACCATTTATTTGATAAGGTTCTAGGGTCTTGGTTATATAAAAAAACCACAACTCAATAACTAAAAGACAAAGAACTCAATTCAAAAACAGTCAGTGGATTGGAATAGACGTTTCACCAAGGAAGCTGTACAAATGGCCAAAAATCGCAAGAAAAAAACTTTGACTCCATTAGTCATTAGGGAAATGAAAATGGAAACCACATTGGGGTGCCACCTGCCATCCCTGGGATAATGATAAGTATAAGGCAAGTATAGTGAGAAATTGGAACCCCCATGTAGCACTACTGGTGGGAATGTGAAATGGTGCAGCTGTCCCGGAAAACAGCTTTCAATTTCCTCAAAACGTTAACTGTGGAATTACCACATGATCCCAAAATTTTTCTCTTAGGGACATATAGCCAAAATGATTGAAAACAGATCTAGATTCACACCCGAACGTCCATAGCAGCATTATTCAGAGTAGCCCAAACACATAAACAACCCAAATGTTCATCCATGGATAAATGGCTAAGCACAATGTGGCACGTGTGAGCAGCATCTTATTCATTCATAAAAAGTAATTTAATATTGATACAGCTACAGCATGGAGAATCCCCTAAAACATTGTGCAAAGTAAAAGAAGTCAAACACAGAAGTTCACAATACATGTGATTCTGTTTATATGAAAGATACAGAAAGTGTGATCCATAGAGACAGAAAGCTGATTGGCGTTTGCTGGGGCTGGGGGAAGGGAAAATGAGGATGACTGCTAACTGGGTACAAGATTTTCTTTTGGGGAGATGAATGTGCTTGGTGATAGTTTAACAACATTGTGAATGTACTAAGTGCAACTGAAATTCACACTTTAAAATTGTTAATTCTGTATTATGTACATTTCATCTTAATAAGAATAAAAGAGGCCAGGTGTGGTGGCTCACACCTGTAATCTCAGCCCTTTGGGGGACCGAAGTGGGTGGATCATCTGAGGTCAGGAGTTTAGACCAGCCTGGCCAACAGCGTGAAACCCTCTCTACTAAAAATGCAAAGAAAAAAAAAGCCAGCCGTGGGGATGGATGCCTGTAATCCTGCAACTCAGGAGGCTGAGGCAGGAGAATTGCTTGAACCTGGTAGGTGGAGGTTGCAGTGAGCTGAGATCGCACCACTGTGCTCCAGCCTGGAGAGTGAAAATCCATCACACACACACACACACACACACACACACACACACACACACACAAAGAAAAGAAAAGAAAAAGAAAGAAAGAGAAAAATAAACAAAATAGAAAAAAGAAAAAAATGGGAAGTAATCATAACTACAGTACCTACCAGGTAAATGAAACTGTCAGACTAATAGACCGACCTTAAGACTTTTTTTTTCTTTGAATGACACAGGAACATCTAGGCAGGAACACAAGGTGGGCGCCTTGGAGAATTTGCTCAGGATAAACCAGTGTTGGGTGGATGAGCTCAGCCATCACAAAGGCAACTGCCACTCAATAATCCCTTTCAGAGTTTAAGAGTTTAAGAAACACCCAAATCTTAAAATGTCCTGGGTGTAACTTTCCAATGGAATGCACTTTCACAACTTAAATGTGTTCCATTGTAGCCGACTTGCAAAAATAAACCACAAACAAACATGTATTACTGGAAAATGGATTGCCTGCCCTGGGGCTGAGGGCTGGGGGGAGGTGGAGAGAGGGTCCGAGCCCATCTGCAGGGGAGAGGGCTTCGAGCATCCATCCGTGTGGAAGCACTTTCTGGGGCCAGCATGATCCTGGTTTCATGTTGATGAAAGTGTGGTAATTATAGCCTTGATGATAATACAATTGGTTTCCTTGTGTGGATTCTCTAACCACTAAGAAAACTTTCAACGGGCTTTGTCTTAAAGCAGAGCATTGGACCTGAGCTTGGGGTCAGGTCAGTTATTTTGCAGGTGACCCCAGGAAGCTGGACCTGGGAGCAGGGAACGTCTGAGAGGGAATTAAAGTATATGTTATTGAGTTGGTCACCGCTGTGGGCAACTGCAGCTCCATCTTCCCAGGATCCTGTTGAGGAACCAGGAAGAAATGTTCCTCTGAAGGAGTGTGAGGCATTTATTCATCAGCTCAGCTCCCATCCCCACTTTCTCTTCCAATTGCCCCATAATTCCGGGCTGCAACCACCTGCAGGCTGAGCACAAAGAAAATGTGAGAAACACAGTCTTTACTTGAGGTGGACATTGTAAAGAGTGATGGGAATGTCCATTGTCACCGTAGCTCACGTCAGAGCTGTCTGAAAAACACACAGCCCAGGGAACTGAGTGTCGGTGACAGGCAGGCTCTCCTGGAAAGGGACACAGCGCTGGCTGGGGCCCCGACGCTGGTCAGGGCAAAGCACAGCTGTGCATCTGTATCCTGGTTTCCAGGCAGTTCTCCAAGAGTGGCTGGTGCTCAGCCACGACCTCCGAGTGGACAGTCAGAACTGCAGTGATGTGATCAGGCACTGAGAATGTTCTCTGGTCTCTACACTGTGTTTGTGCCAGTTTTATCCAAAAGAGTTAGAATCCAATGTACCTCACTCCAAAGAGTCTTTCGAGAAGTTCACCATTTTGAATTCAAAAGAGCATCTCATATCATGGATTGGGATTCCCTGGAGAGCACGGAATCTGTTTTGGCCAAAAGATGACCCAGTTATTGGAAGGAGCTCTGCATTATTTGTTGAGGAGCACGGACCACCAGAATAAGGGAACAGGAATTGATAGTAGCAGCGTGAATGACGTTGGAATGGGCGTCCGTGCAGTTCCCGTCACTTTCCAGCTGTGCGTGGAAACTGGGTGGAACGTGGCATGACGTTGGAATGGGCGCCCTGCAGTTCCTGTCACTTTCCAGCTGTGCACGCTCCTTTTTCATCTCGGTTCCTCTCCTCTCCTTTGGAGCAGTGCCCTTCCTGCAATTCCTCAGCATCTCCTCATGGGCAGGGTCTGTAGGTTTCCCACAGGGATGTGCCAGGGGAGAGACCTCTCTACCCCGTGCTTCTCTTCACATAGAAGGCAACAAAAGTGGGGTTTGAGGAGAGGCTGTTCTGCCTGGAGGTAAGAATGTTAATGGCACCCTAGGAGATCGAGTTTCCGGGGGACTGCTGAGCACAGATGCTGAGAACATAATAAATAGAAAAAGGGGCGGGAGAGGTTAGGGAGGTCCATGGGCACCACCTGCCCCGAAGAGGTTCATCATGAAAGATGGAGGAAATAGAGTGGGCTTGGGGAAGCAAAGGCGTAGAACCCATGATACAGGAAGATGGGGAGACGGGAAGAGGACTGGGCAGAGGAGAATTCAAAGGAGCAGAAGGTAGAAAGAGAGGAACACTCCTCTGATTCTGAAGGCAAGATCAAGGATTTGGTTACCACGGTTTGGTTTTAGGGAAAACTGACGTGTCATCTTTTGAAGCTGGCACTGAGGAGAGAATTGGGGTCCGAGGGCAGAGGGAACTCACTGAGAGGAAGAGGAGGGCACTGGAAGGACATTCCAGATGCACCAAGTGAAGCAACTTCAGTTCACTCTGTGCATGTCTTCCAGCCAGGAAAAGGAGATGTCCCAATGCTGGGCCATGACCACCTCCTCCCAGGGTTAGGTGGAGCCGTGGGTGTATCCTCCTAGGATTACAGTGTCCGTGATTATCTCCTCCTAAGATTACACAGATTATAATTACTCCTCCCAGGATTACCCGGGGCCATGATTACCTCCTCCTAGGATTACCCAGGGCCATGACCACCTCCTCCCAGGGTTAGGTGGAGCCGTGGGTGTATCCTCTTAGGATTACAGTGTCCATGATTATCTCCTCCTAAGATTACACAGATTATAATTACTCCTCCCAGGATTACCCAGGGCCATGATTACCTCCTCCTAGGATTACCCAGGGCCATGATTACCTCCTCCTAGGATTACCCAGGGCCATGATTACCTCCTCCCAGGATTACCCAGGGCCATGATTACCTCCTCCCAGGATTACCCAGGGCCATGATCACCTCCTCCCAGGGTTAGGTGGAGCCGTGGGTGTATCCTCCTAGGATTACAGTGTCCATGATTATCTCCTCCTAAGATTACACAGATTATAATTAATCCTCCCAGGATTACCCGGGGCCATGATTACCTCTTCCCAGGATTACCTGGGGCCATGATTACCTCCTCCCAGGATTACCCAGGGCCATGATCGTCTCCTCCCCAGTTTACTCAAGGCCATGCCTACCTCCTCCCAGGTTTATGTGGGGCCATGATTTTCTCCCCATTATGTAGAGCTGGAGCAGGGTCAATGTCACAAATAAAGACAAAGCAAACGGGGATTTCCAGCCAGATCTTCAAAACTAACAGGAAATTTGATACCAGAGATCGTCAGTTTCAATGATCATTGGTTTAGAGTCCATAACTTCTTTCGAAATATCCTGTTCGTTTATTGTGTTTAACAGTAAAATGATGTAAAGAAAAACTGCTATCAAAATATATTCCAGGTGAAATTATATTTGAAGCAAAAGTCAAATATAAAAAGAAAAACTACCTGTCTTGCTACCTTATATTCTTACTTCACTTTAACAAAAAACGAGCTGGTGCACGTTGGTGGAATTACCATCTTCTGTAAACGAAGACCCTAAGAGGAGGCGTAGAGGCTGAGTGAACGAACGGTGTAAGGTCTTAAAGTGAGTAAGTGAGGGGCCAGGACCCCTAACTCTCATTCCTGACTCTTAAGTAGCTGTTACAACCTTTCCCTTAAAAACTCTTCATGCATGATTGAAAGCTAATGTTTGTGTGAGGCAGGCACCAGTATGTAATCAGAGGCGCAGTGTAGGAAAACACGCCAGGTATGTCATCTGCTCTCTGAGTGACTCTAAATCATTCAGCTCTCTGGAAACTCGGTTTTCTCATCTGTGCAGTGAAGCAGACTCAGCAGGTCTTCAGAGACAGGGTGAGAATTTCAGGAGGCCCTCAGTGGGTGCCACAGGGTGAGAATTTCAGGAGGCCCTCAGTGGGTGCCCAGGAGGAGACCCACAGTGGGTGCCCCGCCCTGGGCTCCTCTCCTCTCTTCACTGAATTCTTTGTGATATGCTCACAATCCCACACTGACTGCTATCAGGGCCGTGTTGGGGTTTCAGAGACTATCCCTACTTTTTTATGGCCAGAATTAGAAATGTTTGAATTTTCTAAGGTCCATTTTAGCTGTAGCCACTTTTGTATATGCATTTTTTTTTAATTCTGGGTTTCTCTTATAGTTTAATAAACTGTAAGTTTGACACATTTTAATAACATTAAGTTATGCAGTATTAATGTTTTTATAATGTTCTGCATATTTTTTAAATTTTAAAATTGAAGTAGTCTTCAACTTTTCAAATCCAGAATTCCTATTCAGGAAAAGCTCCAAACCCAGAAATATCTATTACATTTCCTGCCAAAACATGACATAAAAATATTTTTTTGAACAAAATTAGCAAATCATTTGTGGTTCTCCTAATGGCTAGTAAGAATATGTCTAGTTTTTACTTGATTATGAAATGGAAAATTGCAGCACTTACCTTAAATAAGTAATATAAATTTTGTCAGGCACCAAGATCCCAAATTTCCCAGAAAAGCTCAGTAACGATGGCCCAAGGCAGGAAGCACTCAGATTCCTATGGTTGGGCTGCATTTGGCTGCACGCAGGGCTCCCACAGGCATGTCTGGAGCCTTGCTGAGGTCTGCTGATGGGGGAGAGGGAACGGCCCAGGGAAGGGCCGCTGGCGGGGACACAGGGCTTTGGTTGGGACTGGTGAAAATCAGGGCCCAGGAGACGCCGGGCAGGACCAGAGTGTGCATTTGGAGCTCCAGGGCTTGGGAAGCTGAAGAGGGGCAACCTGAACTGAAGGCTCAGCCCGTCCCAGGAAGCCTTGCTGGGTGTGGGAGGGCGGGGTAGAGTATTATGAAGGTAGGTGAGTCCCACAGTGATGGAGTAACTGCATGTGGCCTTAGAAAATATTTTGACCTCAAATAATAATTGAAATGCATTAATTCACGCACTCGACCCTGCTGCCATATTTTGTCTGTGCCTGTGGCATCCCAGAGACTCTCTAGGTAGGGGCTATGGCAGTGACAGTTCAGGCTAAGGCCCTGCCTGGTGCTCGGATGCTCACAGGTCCCCAGGAGAGAGGATGCGAACAGAGCAGCAGCAAGTTCAGGGCGCAGGATCTGGCACTTCCTCCAGAAACGTTTACACGAAAGCATTCCAACATGTGGCAGATGCCTGCAGCACTCAAGGACGGCCACACAGGGACGCGGTGCATGGGCTTGGGGGGCGGAATGTGTCCCACAGACCTGCTCCTGTTAACAATATGGAATTGGATGCGTTCGCATTTGCCATGAGAAGCAGAATGTTGTCCAATGTGCCGAGTATCACACACATATTTTGATCCTCTTAACTAATCATTTGAATACGAATGCACAGAAAATAAAAGGAGTAAATAAATTCCACCTTGCAAAAAAGTACAATTTTGCAGTTTACAAAGTCTTCCAGTAAAGCTATGGGGTCGCAAGCCCTGCGTCCCTGCCCTCGTCTGGCAGCTCCTGCAGGCCCAGCCTCACCCCCACCCCAGGCCTAACCTCGCCCCACTTGACTCCCTGATGATCCCTCAGCTTTGTATCTGGTCGGGTGCTTCAGGACCCAGGGAGCCAACTCTCCATCTCACTTCACCTCTGGGGCCCAGATGCTGTGACCAGCGGTGTTTCCCCAACAGCGAACACACCAGGAGGTGGTTTTCCTGTAGCGCAGAGCCCTGTCCTGGATGCCATTCCCTGTCTGGAGTCCAGGGCTCCCCCTGCGATTCAGTGTCGGGGGGCTCTTTCCCAGGTCCCAGACTCTGCTCAGTGCCCCGAGAATTCATCTGCATCCAGGGCTGCCCGGAAATCTCCCAAGGAGACCCGTGCTGGCCTCACAGTTTTGCACTCAGGAAATGGCCAAGCCCATGGACAGGGAGGAGGGTGTCCAACCCCTTCACTCCACTGTCAAAGGAGGCTGGAGCTTTGGGGCATGAGGACTCCTCTCCAGGACCAGAGTCCTACAGCGCAGAGCGCCGGCTACAAAACCACATTCTCCGTCACAACAAAACATGGATAAACGTCGGATAAAGCACAAAACGAGCTCTAGACAAATTCCAAACCTCTGAAATCCTGCGTTCCTGTTTGAACTATCGAGCCTTCCTCTAACTCGCTTTTTTATTATACATTTTACTGTCTAAATATGCACATATTGTCTTTAATATGTTACATTAAACTGCCGTCATCAGTATTTTCCTGAAAACAAACTAAATCATAGGAGCAAAATCCTTCTGTCCACTTTTGATCTCAAATATGCTACACTTTTTTCAGGTAACTGCAGATTTTATGCCAGATATAGATGTTTTTACAAGTCATCTGAGGTTTTCTTAAATGTTGTTTTCTTTCAAAGATACTGTGCTTTGTAATAAGGGAGAGGGCTTTATAAAATGTCTGTAGGCTGATGTATTTTGTGGATATGGGAGCCGCATGTGTGATGTACATTGTCTCCTCGCCCCTCTACCACACACAAGTAAGAGCACACTCATTTACACACACAGGGGAAACAACATCTGCACAGAGGTCGTGAAATAGTACACGTCAGTTCATAGACTTGCCTGTTTTCAGATAGGAAACTCTCTGAAGAATTGACTAAAATGCCTCTACATTTTGAAAGACAGAAATCACGCCAGTCAATGGGAGGGCACAGGAGCCCTGCCCGTCTGGGAGGGCAGCAATGCTGAGCTGAGGAAAGGGGCTCATGTATTCCAGCTGTGGAAAGCAAGACCCCAGGAACCTGTTGGCATCTCTGGTTTTCAGACTGGAGCAGGTACCAGGGACACACCCCACAGACGAGCTCCTGGGCTGTGCATGTTTGCTATGCAGAGACTTGCTTTTGTAAAACAGATGTGACTGCTGGTATTCAGATTTTGATAAATTGAAAAATCCCTCCCTCGTTTCCTCTGTAATTTCTTGTGCACGTGAATGCACAAAATGTAGACAGAGAACAAAGAATGAGGAAAACAGGTAGTGAGTGGCAGAAAAGCGATATTCACAGGAAAGCAACGTGCATGCTGGCTCTGTGTTTGCATTCGCGTGCCATACTTCCTTATTTCTATCACAATGAAGCACTGGGAATTCCAGTAGCATTGGTGGAAAAATTGTGTGTATACTTTAGACAGTTATATCACTTACTATTTTATCTTCACAATGGGACAAAAGGACGGTTACCGGCCTGGTTCTGTGGATCACGCCTGTAATCCCAGCACTTTGGGAGGCCATGGCGGGCAGATCACTTGAGGTCAGGAGTTCAAGACCAGCCTGGCCAACATGGCAAAACCCTGTCTCTACTAAAACTACAAAAATTAGCCTGGCATGGTGGTGCACACCTGTAATCCCAGCTACTCTGGTGGCTGAAGCAGGAGAATCGCTTGAACTCAGGAGGCAGAGGTTGCAGTGAGCCAAGCCTGGGCAACAGAGTGAAACTGTCTCAAAAAAATAAAAGGGCTGTTACTCAGATGAATTCTATGAATACTGGGGACAGCTGAGATGGGCTTACATACTTCAGTTTAGTTTTCTCCAACAAAATTCATCTTATAATTTTATAACTTTATAATTCATTTCATAATTTTATTGTGCTTTAACAAATAAATGCACACAAATATTTACACACTGCGCTGTGTGAAAGGAAAATAAATCTTGGGACCCCAAAATCACTAAAATCACCAGAATCAGTAAAATCACACACAAAAAATCACTCAGCCAAAGGGAAAAGTTGAGCTGGGAGCTGCTTAGGGAAAGCTGCCTCCCACGCTATTCCTGAAAAAAATAGCTCCTAAGATAAGACACAAACCTCCATACCCCTTCACAGGGAATTTCCTGTGGTCAAAGGACAGACGGAATTTGGAGTCACCCCCACTCCCGCTCACTAAGATAGATGCATGTCTGATTGGAGAGGCTAATCAGAAACTCAGAAGAATCCAAGCGTCTGTCTCTTACCTACCCATGACCTCGCAGCCTGTCCCCACTTGGACTTGCCCCGTCTCTCCGAGCAGAACGAAGGTACATCTTACATACACTGACTGATGCGTCGTGTCTCCCTAAAATGTCTGAAACCAAGCTGCACCCTGGCCACCCTGGGCATATCTCACCAACCCTCCTGAGGCTGCGTCACAGGCGTGCATCCTGAACGTTGGCAAAATCAACTTCCTCAATTAACTAAGACCTGTCTCAGATATTTGGGGTTCACAACCGAAATCATGTTTGTGGGTCTGCCCTCCACTAGACAGAAACTCATCAAGAATAGGACCCAAAGCTCTCCTATTTCTATCTGCACAGTTGTTGAGAGTGAAACCCACTCCAGTCACCTGAAGGAGACAGCCTGGCTGTAACGGGACCGTGCCGTCGTGGACAGCAGAGGTTCTGGACAGCCTGGCTGTAACGGGACCGTGCGGTCATGGACAGCAGAGGTTCTGGACAGCCTGGCTGTAACGGGACAGTGTGGTCGTGGACAGCAGAGGTTCTGGACAGCCTGGCTGTAACGGGACCGTGCCGTCGTGGACAGCAGAGGTTCTGGGAGGGGCCCGGGGCGATTCAGGATGCTAGGAGCTACCTAACTTCAGATTCTTAAAACTGAGACATCCTTCCTGAAAGAGGATCTTCAAGGCTGTTATGGTGTGACGCATACCAACGTGTTCCACAGAGCAAGTGGAAAGACCAGTGTTCTCACGGTGCTCTTTGAATCAGAGGATCGAATGCAGGCTAGAAATGGTTGACGCTGAATCACAGACGCTGCATATCACACACGCCCTTTTTGGTTCTGAATTCCAAAACCTCCCCAAGAGACAAGCAGAGGGAGGAGGCGGGCTGGGGAGCCTGCAGATTCACCCTCCAGTGTCTCTGCAGACGGGGTGCAGCGTGCGGCACTGGCCTCTTCCCAGCGTCTGGGCAGGACGCTTCTCTGGGAAGCTGCGGTGGGCTGGAAGAAGGCTGGGGTCTTTAGCGCTTCCCGGTCCCTGCAGGTCAGCTCACTGGATGCTGACCACTGGACTGCTGAATGGGACACAGCAGTTGGGACACTGCTCAGCAGCTGCCCTGGCCATATCTGGTGAGAGAGAATAAAATATTTCAACAGTCACCTCTGCTCAGTGATAGGTCATCAATACCACGGTGACACAGGCTTCCAAGTCACGTGTTGGATAAAGTGAAGGCCTCAAGGGTTAGCAATACATGGACCAGTCACGTGTTGGATAAAGTGAAGGCCTCAAAGGTTAGCAATACATGGACCAAGCTCTGTGCTTTACCTTCAAGGGCAGAGATGGCCGAGCAGGTGCAGCTACTGGAAAGAGCCCCAGGAGGCGGCTGCCACATTCACGTCCACATTTGGAAGACATGCAGGCAGGGAAGGTCCCAGAGCAGCTGCACTCACAGACCCGGCACCACCGCATCAGCTCACAGAGCTCAGCCACCCTGATGCCACCTTGAGCTTCCGCGCGGGCAGACTGACCCCACCGTGGCGGGTCACGGGATACGCACTTGGCTAAGAGCTGCCGAAGCCCGGACAATGATGGAAGGAGAACGAGCTCGGCAAGGGTGAAGCGGGATTTCACTCTCAGCTGCTGGCACGGTGCCATCCTTGCCAGAACTCAGGGACTGATGACTTGCAGGCGGCCGGGAGCTGAGGCTCTGCCTAGCACGTCCCGCCACCACTCAGCTGCCATCGTGAATATCCTTGTCCTTGGTGGTGAGTGCAGCACCTGCCTTTCTGTGTAAGCTACGCTGAAGCACCCGAGGGTTACCTCTGAGAGAGGTAAGTATACAAAACCCCACTCTGCCTATCCTGGCATCTAGAATGGAGAAGGCTCACTGTCCAGGAGGTTGTAGACGCTTTTCTGTCATCTTAATTGATGTGTGTCTGGTGTCATGTTTCCAACAGCCAAAAAGTTCAGGAAACACCACATTTTCTTCAGCCCAGCCCGACAATGTATACTATGTGCTACTGTGAAACAGAACCTCTGTGACGGGACTCCTGTCTGGGCGGCTCTTGCCTATAATTCCACACTTTGGGAGGCTGAGGTGGCAGATCACCTGAGGCCAGGAGTTCAAAACCAGCCTGATCAATATGGTGAAACCTCCTCTCTACTGAAAATACAAAAATTAGCTGGGCGTGGTGATGTGCACCTGTAGTCCCAGCTACTCAGGAGGCTGAGACAGGAGAATTGCTTGAACCTGGGAGGTGGAGGTTGCAGTGAGCTGAGATCACACCACTGCACTCCAGCCTGGATCACACAGTGAGACTCCGTCTCAAAAAAATACCCCCGCTGTGAACAGACGCCTAAGGAGTGAGTCAGTGACTCACGCCATCGTCTGAGCTTCTGGTTTAAAAGCTGAGGTTTACTGTGAATCATGACACTGCCAGACTCCATGTGGCTTTGATATTTGTAAGTGAAAGTCTCACAATGTGAGCTTCCTTGGTGTCCTGCTTTGCTGTGATTGGGGCCCCTTGTGGGTAGCTCTGCAGGAAACAACTGCAAACCTGCTCCTCTCCTGTCTCCAGACCAAGGGACCGAGGTCCACCTACACCCCAGATAGAGCTGTCAGTCTTCCTCCGGCGTTCTCCTTCCCTCCTTCCCACATCCAGCCAGTCTCCAAGGCCTCCTGGGACACCTGAGCTCAGTTCCCTTCCCTCCAACCCCACGGCCACTCTCCAGTGTGAGCTGGACCCAGTGAGCTTCCCTGCTCCCAGGGCTACTTCCCTCCATTCTCCATCGGCAGCTGGAGGGATCTTCTAAAAACAAAGCTCTGAGTGTACTTCTCAATTCCTCAAAACCCTTGTTCCAAAATCTCACGTGACTCAAAGAGCACACACAGCGGCCCCAAACCTGGGCAGTGCCTCCTCACTGGCTCTTGCTGGAGGCAGCCTCACCACCAGGCCTCCTTCAGCTCCCTGAGCACCCAGAGCCTTGCCCCTCACTGTCTGCTCTGGACGGTAGAGGCTCTTCCCTCCCCAGAGCTCTCCTCTGTGTGGACATCGGGTGGCTGCGGGAGGGACCAGCCACGTGCTGTCCATGGTTGGTGGCCTTCTTCCGTGGACGGAGACAGCGGGAGAGTCTGCCTGCAGCTACATGATCATTTACAGGGTTTACATTTGCTCAACTCTTTTTACTTTTCAAATGTTTTTTAAGCACAAGGCTCTGTTGGATTCACAATTGCTTGAACAAACAATTGCTTAATTAGTGTAGTTTTATCCAGTTGCTGTAAGTGCATATCTATCTGATGCAAGCTTATACAATGATAATTTGCTTTTTGTTACGGTGTTAACAATACTTCTTCTACTCATAAACAGATTAATCCAGTAAAACACAGAGAGCTTACGGAGAAAGCTGGAACTAAGGTCTGTTGAACTTGAACACTCTTGTTGGGTGTCTGCTTCTAAACAACTCCAGAAATTTAATAAATTACTCTGGATAAGAGGTTGCTTCCCGTTTCTAAAGAGCTGTCCCTCTTTACATCAACGTTTAAACTTACATGAAGGTGGATACATGTTCAGGCAATTTAAAGTTGAGCTGAGACTCTGGATAAGCAGGATCGCTAGGCTGGGCTGGCTTCTTTCTCTGCTCCTGGATCTGTTCACGTTTAGCCAATTGACGAGTTCATTCTTATAACCGTCCGTGAGTAACTTGTCAGCTTTCAGAATTTTTTAGCTAAATTTCTCTTTGTAAAATCATTCTAGCAAATTCATTATGCAAAAGGGATTAGCTTAGCTTTTTTGTTTTTGTTGAGATGGAGTCTCACTCCCATCATTCAGGCAGGAGTGCAATGGTGTGATCTCAGCTCACTGCAACCTCTGCTTCCCGGGCTCAAGTGATTCTCCTGCCTCAGCCTCCACTATGCGCCACCACACCCAGATAATTTTTGTATTTTCAGTAGAGTCGGGGTTTCACCATGTTGGCCAGGATGGTCGAGATCTCTTGACCTCATGATCCGCCTGCCTCGGCCTCCCAAAGTGCTGGGATTGCAGGCGGGAGCCACTGCGTCTGGCCCAGCTCTACTTTTTTGTACTTTAAATTTTTCTGTCATTTTTCTCTTGCAGTACATTTTCCTGTCTTACCTAAAGAAATTTCTGTCTCCTACAGCTTCTGTGGTGAACACGTGTTTGTCTAAATACACACAATTGCTAAGTTTTACTGATTTGGGACTAGTTTAGGTTCAGAGCGGGGAGTCAATGTGAAGTCTCCCCGGTGTGAGCGAGTGCCGTGTAGACACTGCGCTGGCTTTTCCCGGACCTGCTCTCCAGGACGCCCACCTTGTCAGGCTCACCACCGCTGCACCTGAGCGTCTGTCTACGGAGGTGGTTGAGGCTGCTGGTGGGCGGCATGCGTGTGGGCATGGCCCTGTTCAGTGACACTGTCTGTTCTGAGTTTCTGCGACATCCTCCTTTGGCCTTTAATTTCATGAGGGTTTGTTGTGGGTGGAATGCTCTGTGACCCGTTTCTTTCCATCTCAGAGCTACCTCTGGACCTAACATTTTTGTGTGAATGCTAGTGCTCACTCCGCAGCCGTCTCAGGGTTTGCTGAAGATGGTGGCCTGTGGCTGGGGGGCAGCAGCAGGTTTGTGGATTGCCGAGCGGGCTCCCCAGAGGAACGTGAGGTGCTGCCATGCCCTCGGCCCCGGCTGCTGCTGGCGGCACTCGGGCCCGTGACTCTGCTCGTTTTACTGAGTTTGTGGCGAAGTGTAGTGGGGTAGCTGACCCCAGCGTGGGTCTTAGCTATCGTGTTCAGAACACAGGAAAGTCACTTCCACAGTTTATTTTCATTTCAGCTGCAGCTTTTCATGACCTAGTTGAGGTTTAACTGTATTTGCGCATCATCTTACACACACTTTACTCTGGATTTTATTACTTTGGGTTAATCCTATGGCCGTGGTGGCTGGCACGAAATTTACCAACCCCGGGAAAATTGTGATAGCTTAGTTAGGCTTCACCCATCACCTCTGCCTCTGCTGCTTCCTGCAGGGCTGTGGCTGAGCAGCGAGCTGCGGGCGGCTCCTGAGAAGCCTGAGGCCTGCTGCTTCGGTCTTCCGTCAACCTGGAGGCCTTCGGTCAGGAATGCAGGTGCCTGTCTGCGTGGTCGTGCTGAGAAACCAGTGAGGAGGCCGAGCCCAGCCTGGGTGCTGACGGCACTGCGTGAACTCAGCCCTGGTCAGTGCCTGGCTTCAGCGAGGTCAGCGTTCATGCAGAGGAGAGACTGCTGAGTCTCAGGTCTATGTGAGTATCTGGGGCTTTCTTAGTAATTGTAGTAAGAAGCAGAACAAATTTTAGTCCATAAAGCCTAATTTTGAGTGAGTTTTTCTGGCAAAGCAGTCCGTGTTCTGCAGGGGCTCAGCTCTGACATCACAGCAGGTGACACAGGTAAGGAGCTGCCTCCTGGGAACGGAGTGAGCGTGCTGGGGTCGCCTCCCATCTCCTCGCTGGACCGGACACCCAGGCTGCAGTCCCCATGGCACATGGTCCGGACTTTCTATCCTGGTGGCAAGGGCCGTGTCTCCAGCCTGTCCCTGTGGCCAGCCCTGAGCACCTGCTTCATCTCAGGCTATGCCTCTCAGCTCCCCAGCACACTGAAGGAGTCTCTCACACCACTCCGGAGGGGGCAGAAGCCACGCTGGAGTGACTGGCCCTCTCGGACCACAGGGGTGGGCGCAGCAGTGGCTGTGGCAGTCTCAGCTGGCTACCGGCCTTTCACCCCACGTGCTCCCCTGGACTCTCCCTGGCACTATTAACAGCACTGACTCCACGAGTGGGAAGGGTCCCTGTGAGTACAGGAGCCTGTCCCCATCATTCAGCATGGACAGCCAATAGGGCAGCCATGAGCAAGAGGCTTGGGAATAAAGGGTGGTATTGGGGGCGGGGGGCCTCTGACCTCTCCGGGGACGCAGTGGATGCCACAGTGACTGACCCATCCGGATGGGCCTTGCCGGCTGTGGGACAGCCTGAGGCACCATGAGGCTGCCAGTTTTGGCAATGGAGAGGAGAATGTGGAAATGGGGTGCCACAGAAGAAAAGTGGAATGGGCGTGGCCCTCACAAAGGAATTGTTGACTGTTCCTAGTGGAATTTTAGCCCTTATTTTTGAGAAAGGGAGCAAGGAAAGAGAAAATCTCCTAACTGGTCAGGCGACTGCCTGGATGGCCTGCTAGAGTTGGTTCTTCTGTCTCAAATATCCGTGAAGGAGTTGGGGGGATGGTGTGGATGGGGCTCCAGCTGCTGGCATGCACTGGGCATCCTGATCCCTCATTAGAAGCTGTTTCTGTTGAATGATGTCCAAGAACTATTAATTCTGGGAGCTTGGAAACCACTTACGTAATGTCTTCAGAACAATATTCAGGGCTGGGCTCCACAAGAGAACTCTGGCCACATTTACGCAGGATCCCGCCCTGTTTCCAGGGAGCATTTGCCTCTTAGTATTCGCTAAGAAGAAATAACGTTTTATAGCTTGAAAAAATGAGGATGGTGAGTGAGATCAATGGGATATTTCAGCTTTTCTCTGATTCTCTGTGAAACTTTTCCTCGTCAGTTCCCCGTGAATCCCGGGAAACTTTCCTGAGAAAATAAAATTAATACACAAGATAGACACATAAAATTAACAAATAATTAACACATATGGAGATATTTATGAAGCATAGAGAAAACTTTATTGCCTAAGGCACGTGTTCCAGAAATGTGGCGTGCAGTAAACAGAAAGCCAGGATGCCGTCTGAAAGGCTGCTCCACGTTTTAGAAACTCGCCTTTGATGAAGGAAGACCTTCCAGAATCTAAATTTGCCTGGTATTAACCAATTGTCTTACTGTATTGTTAGTAAGACAATATGGAAGATCATAAATGCTGCATTTTGCTCATTGTAGCTCATATAAAAGGTGCAGCATCGGAGGAAATTCAGATCTGCGTTTACATGAAAGAAAATGTGATCAGTAGCATGTCCCGAGATGGAGCCTTTCAAGCCAATTTTATGATTCTCTTGCAGAAAGTTAGTGTTTATTCATCCACATTATATGCATTATTTATTAATTTTATTTTTATGGGACAGCAGATAAGATAAATCCTGCCATTTTCATATGTCCTCGTAAGTAGAAGCCTTGGAAAAGGCTTCTCGTTTCTCATCACACACGTGTAATAGCTGTGATCATCTTACCGTATCTCCTCTGCAAAGGTGGAAAATATGAGGTCTCCTTACGACACTCATTTCCCAGATGGCACGATTTACCCTCTGTGGTCTGGATTGAGTTGCTGGGGCGAGAAAGGTCTTATAGGTGGGTGTGACTCATGGACAGGAATGTCAATATCGGGAATCAATATCAATAATAGGAATTTTAGCCACCTATAAATAATGTTTGTCACTTTCACATATATTATTTTATGTCATCAGTACTTTGTGTTAATTTTATCAGGTAGTAAAGTCTATTTTATCATCGAATAGAGTAGGTGGTTAAAGATGGTGGACCTTCTACTCAAGATGCCCGGTGGAGGCTCAGCAGTCACCCAGACCCACAGGACCTGCAAGGTGGTGCCGGATGGTGGGCTGGCCTCCTTCACAGCTGGGTTCTTCCTCAGCCTGTTCCACCCCACAACCCACTGAAGCCACGGGACACATGACGGTGGCCTACTGACTCATCGGCTGGAGGTTAATCTAGTAGAAACACCATCTGTGGCCATTGACTAGAGTTGCTTTTTGGAACTTGTCTAAATGCTGCAGAGCCCATTTCTGTTTTAGGTGAGAGGTCCCTCAGCGTCAAGGCACTTAGATCTGGGAGAGGGACCTAAATCCCAGCATAGGCGGAAGGAACTCGGGACAGCGGCGATGCTGCTTCTATTGCCCCTGGTTTGCTGCTATGAGGGAAGGGCTTTCTATCTTGCAGGCACAGTTAAAAATGACTACCAATCGTTTCCCAATAAAATTCAAAATTCCCTTTCACTGTTTTCACAGACTTTAAAAAGCCAGTTCGTGAGACTGACAACAAGTAATAGCTTTTAAAATAGTTTTGGCCCCGATGGGGTTTGGCTCTGTCCCCACCCACATCTCATCTTCAACTGTACTCCCATAATTCCCATGTGTTGTGGGCGGGACCCGGCGGGAGGTAATTGAATCAGGTGGTTTCCCTCTCCTGTTCTTCTGGTAACGAATAAGTCTCACAAGACCTGATGGCGTTTTCAAGGGTTTCCACCTTTGCATCTTCCAAATTCTCTCTCGCCACCATCATGTACATGCCTTTCACCTTCTGCTGTGATTCTGAGGCCTCTCAGCCATGTGGAGTCCAATCAAACCTCTTTTTCTTCCTAGTCTCGGGTATGTCTTTATTAGCAGCATGAAAATGGACGAATACAGTGAATTGGTACCAGTAGAGTGGGGCGCTGCTGAAAAGATATGTGACTTTGGAACTGGGTAACGGGCAGAAGTTGGAACAATTTGAAAGGCTCAGAAAAAGACAGAAAAGAAATGCAGGACAGTTTGGAACTTTCTGGAGGATTGTTGAATGGCTTTGACAAGAATACTGATCATGAGATGGACAGTGAAATCCAGGCTGAGGTGGTCCCAGATGGAGATGAGGAACTTGTTGGGAACTGCAGCAAAGTGACCTGTGTTGTTATGTTTTAGCAGAGACTGGCAGCATCTGCCCTGCCTTAGAGATTTGTGGAACGTTGAACTTGAGTGGGCTGATTTAGCATATCTGGCAGAAAAAAATTCTAAGCAGCAAAGAATTCAAGAGGTGACTAGGGTGCTTTTAAAGGCATTTAATTTTAAAAAGGAAACAGAGCATAAAAGTTTGGAAAATTTGCAACCTGACAATGTGGTAGAAAAGAGAAATCCCATTTTCTGAGGAGAAGTTTAAGCTGGCTGCAGAGTTTGCATAAATAATGAGGAGCCAAATGTCAATCTCCCAGATAACTGGGAAAATGCCTCCTGAGCATGTCAGAGACCTGTGCGGCAGGCTCTCCCATTTCAGACTCAGAGACCCAGGAGGAAAAAAATGGCTTCATGGGCAGGTTCCCTGAGCTTTGTGCAGCCAAAGGACTTGGTCCCCTGTGTCCCAGCTGCTCTAGCTGTGGCTGAAAGGGGCCAACGTATGGCTCTGGCTGTGGCTTCAGAGGGTGGAAGCCACAAGCCTTGGCAGCTTCCATGTAATATTGAAGCTGCAGGTACACAGAAGTCAATAATTTGGGTTTTGGAACCTCTGTCTAGATTTCAGAGGATGTATGGAAATGCCTAGATGTCCAGGCAGAAGTTTACTGCAGGGGTGGGGTCCTCATAGGAAACCTCTGCTAAGGCAGTGTGGAAAGGAAATGTGGGGTCAGAGCCCCCACATGGAGTCCCTACTGGGGCACCACTTAGTGGAGCTGTGAGAAGAGAGCCACTGTCCTCCAGATTCCAGAATGGTAGATCCACTGACAGCTTGCACCATGTGCCTGGAAAAGCCACAGACACTCAACACCAGCCCAGAAAAGCAGCTGGGAAGGGAGCTGTACCCTGAAAAGCCACAAAGGCAGAGGTGCCCAAGACCATGGGAACCCACCTCTTGCATCAGCGGTTGTCAGACCTGGAGTCAAAGGAGATCACTTTGGAGCCTTAAGATCTGACTGTCCCACTGGATCTCAGACTTGCATGATTTCAGATCTGAACTCCTTTGTTTTGGCCAATTTTTCCCATTTGGAACAGCTGTGTTTACCCAATACCTGTACCCCCATTGTATCTAGGAAGCAACTAGCTTGCTTTTTGCAGGCTCATAGGTGGAAAGGACTTGCCTTGTCTCATGTGAGACTTTGGATGGTGGATTTGAGGTTAATGCTGAAATGAGTTGAGACTTTGGGGGACTGTTGGGAAGACATGATTAGTTTTGAAATGTGAGGACATAAGATTTGGAGGGGCCAGGATTGGAATGATATGGTTTGGCTCTGTGTCCCCACCCAAATCTCATCTTGAATTGAGTTCCCATAATTCCCACATGTTGTAGGAGGGGCCCAGTGGGAGATAATTGGAATCACGGGGGCAGTTCCCCGACACTGTTCTCATTATAGTGAATAAGTCTCAGAAGATCTGATGGTTTGATCAGGGGTTTCTGCTTTTGCTTCTCCCTCATTTTATCTTGCCACCACCATGTAAGAAGTGTCTTTTACCTCCTGACATGATTATGAGAACTTCCCAGCCACTGTAAATCCAGTTAAACCTCTTTTTCTTCCTATTTTCAGGTATGTCTTTATCAGTAGCATGAACACGGACTAACACAGGCCCTAACAGAAAGCATGTGCTGTTTTTATGCAGTCAACAAACGAAGGTGCACCCTGTGCATTTCAGGGGACTGAGCATCAGGGCCTGTGCCGTGGGGGTTTATTTGTTGCTGCCCTGGAACCAACACAGGGGAGAGGATAATCCACTGTCACCCACGGCCTGCCCAAGGCCCCTGAGTGCCAGCAACAGAAGTAGCTAAGCCCCAACCTCTCTGCCCAGGGAACCAGCCCTCGGCACCCACTGGGCTCCAGGAGGTGCTTCAAATTGAAGGGGTGACATGTCCTCTGTCCCTGCTTCAGTGGAAGTCAGATTGAAATGTATAAGAGCATGGCACAGAATATCTACCTGGGACAAGAGACTCAAAAAAAAAAAATAATGAAAAATCAAAACCAAAATCAAAACCAAAACAGTGTCATTGGGTGTTTAGCATTGACCACACAGCTTTCACTAGCCTGTCTCATGCTTGAGAGCACTCAGCTCTGTGGACATGACAGCTTGAGGGTGTGACCCAGGTCTTATCAGTGCTGGTTGTTAGGAAGCAGTGATCATTTTCTCCAAAAACAAAAACTTCCTATAATTTCTTCCTGTGTGTGGAGTGAAAACCCAATATCATATTTTCTATGAGTTACAGAAAGATTACTATTTTAAGACTGACTAAATATTTACCAACAGTGTGAAGAAGGGTCATTTGGAGTTATTCATGTTTAGAAACCAAAAATCTACCCAAATTATCAATTTCCACATCACATTGGTCTGGTTGTTTTGTCTTGGTTTACTTTAAGAGGAGAATTTCTCCATATCTATCAAAGAGTCTGATATACACTAGGTGATTAATAAATGTTGGCTGAATAAATGAATGAATGAGAGTGTGATATATACTGGTAGAGACATTGTGTTGTGTCAGTATTCATGACGTTTATGATACAAGACAAGGCATTTTACTTCTGCCTTTACAAATGCGTTGAATCCATTGTGTATTACCGTCATATTTATAAAGCCCCTTTCAATCTCTGTGTAGTGTAACTCGGTGCTCTTTATCAAGAGCAGTCTGTGAATTTTGGAGAAAGAAAAGACATCAGAAAAGGGAAATCTCCATCTAGATAAAATCGCCTAGAAATTGCCTAGACCATGATGAAAACTCATGCTCTGCTTGCTGGCTATAAGCATTTCTCTTGGGGTGGCTGTACATTTTGCCTTCTGGCTTCCCACCCGCTAGGATGCATGCCACGCTGAACTTAAATTCCGTGACTAACTGCCATGCACAGATGTTCTGGAGTTGAACACACACTAGAAAATACGCCACGTATCAGACTCACACAGAGTGTTATAGAACTAGCAAGTATTTGCTGCTTTTGGCTGGGTTGGAAATTATCTTCTGTGAGATAAATCTTTTGGCTAAAATATGATTTTTAAAGACTCTCAAATGTTCGAGTCTCCATTTCTGCATTAAATTAAGATGGAGCCGGCGTCTCTGGGAAAGCTCACAGGCTCTTAACTCATGGAGCTGCTCTGAGGTATCTCATCCTGTTTATACTCATCCTCCCGAGTGGCAAGGAAGAGAAAGAGCCAATAAATAAATGACATAAATGAACAGTCCTTCAGCCTCAGGCCTGGAACGGGGGTCTCAAGCTTGGTAAAAAGTGGACGGACAGGGAACCCAGCCGTGGTGCCTGAAGCACACAGACACCTACAAATAAGAGGCCTGTTCTTTCCCGCTGACCCACGGCGGTCCCAAAGTCCTGCATTCAGATTTCAGACTCTTTCCTCTTTGTTAAACGTATACTGGGGCATTGGTCTTCAGAGTTTTCTTGGCTCCCTGTGAAGACAGTGCCTGTCACCATCTGTTGTATGTAATAGAATGCCACAGTTACGAAAATATGCAAAAGTGACTACACCCAGAAAGGTGGAATTGAAACCCGTATTGCAGTGGCCACTGACAAGAAGCCCACGTCAGTATCCCATTTGTATTAACCCGTTCGTGTATTTATTGACGTCAGTCTCCCATCTGTATTAACCCGTTCGTGTATTTATTGACTCATTTGCCTGACGGGTACCGCACTTTTCCTATGTGCCTTTGAGGCTGTTTCAAATCAATTCCCTTCCTCTCTGATTTGATTGAGGGGCCCTTCATGGCCTTCAGCACCCGACTCAGTTGTTGTGTGGAAACACTGTCCGTCACTCTCTGCAGTCCCTGTGTTGAACGGTGGAGCAGCCAAAGTGGGTTCTCTGAGCCCGCTGCACCCTCCTGCAGACCCCCAATTTTACCATCCAGAAATCGCTAATGCTGGTGATTTCCCACCTGCCTCTCCTCCTGGCCCTCAGACGGCCGGCCTGTCCTGCTCCACTACAGTGACCCCAAAGCCTCTTCCATCCGACCGTACACCTCCAATGACCCCTTGTCCTGTGTGTTCCTTTCTCCTGGGGTTTGCCCTCTCCCAGAGCACAAGCAAGCTCCAGCCTCTCCTGCTCCTGAAACCTCTCCTGGACCCTCAGCCTCCTCCCTCTGCCCCTGCCCCTGCCATGCTGCCTCTGGAAGCTCCCTGCAGCCTCCTCCCTCTGACTCTGCCCCTGCCATGCTGCTTCTGGAAGCTCCTGCAGGCGTGCCCTGGGTCAGGCTTCACTGGAGCTCAGGGATGCCCAGGAGAGATTCCTGCTGCTCCCTCTCAGGCCTGGGCCACCTCCTGTGAATCCAGGGACAGCTCCTCCTGCTTCCCAGACAACCCGCTCTTCCCTGCCCTGGGCTCGGGGCCCTGAAATTCGTTGTTCTTTGTACGCCCACTGGGCCTTTGCAGCAAGCGCCTCCCCTCAGCCTCCACCATGCATGGGTGCCCTGTCAGGTCCATCTCAAGCCACTGCCAAACTGCCCTCTGTCTCTTGGAATAAGCCCGTCTCTCTCCTTGGAATAAGCCCATCTTCCCACACTTTATTCCCAACTGCCACCGTCGACGTGGTCGGGGAGGGTGTCAGTCACCCCAGCCTCCACCAGGCCCCATAGCCTGATGACTTCATTTTGAAAATTTATTTTCAAATTTTTGTGTATTTTCTTTTTTTTTTTTAATTTTTATTGCATTATAGGTTTTGGGGTACATGTGCAGAACGTGCAAGATAGTTGCATAGGTACACACATGGCAGTGTATTTTGCTGCCTTCCTCCCCTTCACCCACACTTGGTATTCATCCCCAGGCTATCCCCCCCAGCCTCCCCGCTGTCCCTCCCCCGTTCCCCCCAATAGACCCCAGTGTGTAGTAGACCGCCTCTCTGTGTCCATGTGTTCTCATTTTTCTCACCCGCCTATGAGTGAGAATATGCGGTATTTCCTTTTCTGTTCTTGTGTCAGTTTGCTGAGAATGATGTTCTCCAGATTCATCCATGTCCCTACAAAGGACACAAACTCATCATTTTTGATCAATCACTGCATAATATTCCATGGTGTATATGTGCCACATTTTCCCAGTCCAGTCTATCATCGATGGGCATTTGGGTTGGTTCCAGTTCTTTGCTATTGTAAACAGTGCTGCAATGAACATTCGTGTGCATGTGTCCTTATAGTAGAACGATTTATTTTCAAATTTTAAACTAATAACATTGTTATTAGGAATAAAACTCAAAACCGTAAAGAAAGAAAAATTAAATAATCCGAATTTTACCATCCAGAAATCACTAATGCCAGTGTCAGTGAGGGTTACCACAAACCTCTCCACGCACGGGAAAGAATGAAATAAAGGAGAACATTTTTAAAACGTGGTTATGCCACGAACACTAAACTGTAACAAAGGGCAGAACTGAATTTTAAATGAACTTAACCAACAAAACGGGGAACGGGACTATAAATGGAGAACACTCCGAGTTCAGACAGGTTTTCCGTTACAAAGGAAACAACAGCTCCTGAAATACAGCTCTGAAGTTCATCAACATATTTAAGAGATGATGGAACTTTCGAAATCGTGGTTCAGCTTCAGTCACACTTTCGGGCTCCTGATTCTGAAGGAGAAAACCAGCACATGTGGACTCTCTGTTCCCCAAGCTCAGGTCGCAGACACGTTTCCAGTGCATTTCCTATGATCAACGTTTTTTATCTTAGTTCGGTATTTAAGCGGATTCAGTTGCTCTACCGTATTCACTCGATTTTGACGCACTTCCCGTGTCGAACCCCTCGCCCAGGTTTTTCTCATTCGTGGCTGGATCTCAGCAGCAGGCAGGGGGTTAAACGAAAGCTCCGCGGGGCGTCCACACTGCAGACGCCTGAGCACTGCTGTCTTCTTGCTTCCAGAAAACCAGGGTTCGCACAAAGCTTTAGACTAAGACTTCGGGAGCTCGACAGCTACTGTTCGGGGGTCCAGGGCAGCCCGGAGACTGTCTTCCTTTCACGCCCCTGGCTGGGCACCTCAATGTATCTTGCTTCTTGAAATTTGGTGACTTCGTCAGGACAGGCCTTGGTGGAGACTGAGCTCCATCTTTTCGGTTTCTTGAGTGAGTTTTTGCTCTGCAGGCGCAGTTCTTCGGCGTGTGTTTCTGAAATCATCCCATTGTTGGGTGTTCCTTTCCTAGCCATCTGCCACTGTCTTTCTTTCTCTGCCACCTTGGTGGGTCTGATGAGCCGGCGAGTGTGGAGAGCAAGCCCCCCGGGGAACCCCAGGCAGCAGAGCAGGAGTGCAATGTGCAGAGGGGAGGAGGTGGGCGAGGAGCGAGGAGCGAGGGGCGGGCGGCTGTCGGGGAATCGGGGGGACCCAGGGGCACATTTACCGGAGCAAAGAGTAGTGAGAATTGCACAGCAGAGCTTGAGAAGGTACACAGTAGTTTTAGCTGCTGGAGAAAGGAAGAGGATTTTCAGTGCCACATCCCTGAAGGCTGTTCAGAACAGAATCTCATGTCACATCTGGGTGGTGACGTGCACCACGGATCAGGATTTGAAACAAAAGATACGAGTGTGTCCTTCTGTGGGAAACCTCCTGGATGCTTGACTAGCAAGCGTTCTGCGGCATCGGTGGGATTTTTTTTTTTTTTTTTTTTTTTGAGACGGAGTTTCGCTCTTGTTACCCAGGCTGGAGGGCAATGGCGCGATCTCGGCTCACCGCAACCTCCGCCTCCTGGGTTCAGGCAATTCTCCTGCCTCAGCCTCCTGAGTAGCTGGGATTACAGGCACGCACCACCATGCCCAGCTAATTTTTTGTATGTTTAGTAGAGACGGGGTTTCACCATGTTGACCAGGATGGTCTCGATCTCTTGACCTCGTGATCCACCCGCCTCGGCCTCCCAAAGTGCTGGGATTACAGGTGTGAGCCACCACGCCCGGCCCAACATCGGTGGTATTTAAACTGCCCGGGACTGCCGTTGCTTCTCCTCCACAGACCGGGAAACCGAGTCACCAAGGAGGTGATCAGCTGGCAGAGGGCCTCACTGCTGGGGCCTGCGGGGCCTGGACTTGACCACAGGTGTTTCATGACAACTCCAATGACCAAAAGGTCAACACAGACGGTTTCAACAAAAAGAAAGTAAGGAATCTATTTTTACTATTAATAAATGAAAAGGCTTTGATCAAATGAAAGGCTTTGAGAAAAGCAAAGCAGTGAGAAGAATTTGAGGCAGAACTATAGAGGTCCTACCTTATACCCCCGGGATTCTGGAGTGAGAGGAGACAGGGCTGGAGCCCTCACCAGCTGCGTGGCCTTAGGGAACAGATGTAATGACTCCACCGACCCCGGAGGGCACTCACCAGGTGCCCGGCCCTGAGTGCGGGCACTGTTACCCCATTTTCTCTCCAGATACGAAACATGCCGACCTCACAGGTTAGTTGAGAGAGGCGTGTGCGTCATCCCGGTCAAACACTCAGCCTAGGGCCAGCCATGACAGCACTCCACGCCGATGACTGCAGGGATGTGGTTCACATCCGTGAAACTGAACGTGAGGCCCACGTTTGAGTCACTCACAACACATCCCCGTCTCATGTCCATTCTGTCTCCAGCAGTGGAGATGCAGAAGCATGTTTCTAAACACACCTGCCTCAGGTGACATGGAGACAGGAGGTGCGGAGAGATCCCTGTTGGGCAGAGATGCTTGGGATGGAGGAGGAGCCAGGCAGCATTAGAGCAGCTGAGGCTCTGCCAGCATTGCCCTGTCCAGAGAGAAGAGGTCGGAAGAGTGAGAGAGGCCGACAAGGCTGAGCCTGGGAACACGTAGGTGACAGAGGCACTGCCAGGTGACAGCAGAGGCTGGGGCGGGGATGGGAACTGGGAGGGGCAGGGCACTCAGAGGACATCCTTGCCTAGAGGAAGCCACGGCGTTTGCCGGGAACAAGGAAGAAGTGATGGGCAGTGAAAGCAGGGCCCCTCCTCACAGGGAGTGCACGCTGAGAGATATCTGGGTCATTCCCCAGCACATTTTGGAAGTAAGAATTGAAGTGTTTTCATCTTTCACAGCATCCATCAACACTGAACTGTTACAGTGACAGGGGTTCCAGATGGTTCTAAGAGAGAATGTAATTCAGCTGACACGGAGGCCCACTCTTCACCTCGGCGGGTGAGTGCAGTGAGAGAACCACAGACCGGCTTGGGGCTGGTCACGGAGGACCCGCGGTCTATTTGGAGAGCTGGCCTGTCTCTGGGGAAGCACCGTGGTGCCCTGGAGGCTTGATCCTGGCTGTCAGCTTGGTCACTCACTGCTGTCCCATCCTCAGCAGCTCGCTCAGCCCCTCCAAGGCACAGCCCCTTCATCTGTGACGTGGGGTTGGGGTCCTCTCCACAACTGGAGCAATGCACGCAGGTCTCTGCTGGCTTCACAGAGCCAAGCAGCTCTGCAATCCTCTCACTAGTAGAAACATTTTATAAACAAGATATTTAAAAACAATTCAGCAGTTGGTCTTCACTAAGTAATATTTTTCTCCGTTATTTCCTTTTTATCCAAAGGGAGAACATGTTTTTTAAAGATTATAAAAGGTCGTGGTGCAGTATTGAAAGCCGATGGCAAGATGGTGTATTTTCAGGAGATTACAAAATAATTTGAGCTTTTAAAATATAAAGCGTAGGCTTGAACCTGAAAGTATAATTTGGCCAGACCAAATTGCTGGGGGTTTGCCTACTCATCACGCATTTTGCAACATGAAACCAAGCTCCCACTCCACTTTCCCTGCCCTCCTGGGCTACGGCCACACCGGTGGTCAGGCTGCCACGCCTGCCTTGCCGGGCTGACCTCACAGCACGAGAATGTGCCTCCGTGTCCTCTGCAACGGGCCTCAGGGCACAGCCTTCGGAGCGCCAAGAGCTTGAGGCACAAGGCTGACAGGCACCTCGAAATGTTCTGCAGTCTGACACCGGTCGGCCCCACCAACGTCACGGCCCCGCTCCTCTCCCGAGTGGTCCTTGGCAATTAATTGTTCCAGATAATCTGCACTCTCGGACCCTGAGAACTTTAACCTTAAAACACCCTTGAGCTTCCACGACCCTAATCTGCACTCTCGGACCCCTAGAAGCGGCTGTGTGTCTGCTCTGCCTCTGCACACTTGCTCACCCCTTACCCCACTCCGGGCCCTGGCATCCACCCCGTCCCCCTAATGTAGTCTGTACAGTGCAGTCCCCTGATGGGCAGCATCAGTGCCATCTGGAAGGTTTTATGCAGAAAACTCAAAAGCCAGCGCTTCCCGGACCCCTGGAGTCTGACTCCACATGCAGGGTGTTTGGGTGACCTTTAGGCAAGTTAACATTTGAAGAGTGTTCTCCAAGAACAGGAATCCCCTCGCAGTGACCCAACGCACCAGGGTTTCCTGAAGCCTTTTCCACGAGTCATTTGTTTGTGTTTTGAGGCTGAGTCTGGCTGTGTCACCAGGCTGGAGTGCAGTGGTGTGATCTCAGCTCACTGCAACCTCCACCTCCCGGGTTCAAGTGATTCTTCTGCCTCAGCCTTGGGAGTAGCTGGGATTACAGATGTCTGCTACCACGCCTGGCTAGTTTTTGTATTTTCGGTAGAGATGCGGTTTCACCATGTGGGCCGGGCTGGTCTCGAACTCCTGACCAGAGTGCTGGGATTACAGGTGTGAGCCATGGTGCCCGGCTTCTCCTGAGGTCATTTGGGTGGCCTCCTCCACGCATTGCGGCTGTCGCCTCCTGAAGCTCCCTGCCCTTCTGGGTTCACTTTGCTCAGCGTGCTCCTGCACCGCGCACTCTGGCGTCAAACATCTCCTTCTTCCTCCTCTGCGATTCTATTATTTTCAGTTAATAATAACTGCATCAAAAGCTTCCAGAACTGGCCAAGGGCGTTTAACTCCTAAGCCACTGCCTCTTATTCTGCCTCCTGTCCCGACTGCCCAGGTGGCGTGTCAGCCTTGAGGCTGTTGGCAGCGCAGGCTCAGCCTTCCCTGGACCCCTGTTCCGGTTCCATCACTTCGTGCCTGAAGCCATCGAGCTTCCTCACCCCTGAGTCTCCTGACGGGCTCCCACCTGCGGGCTGGGAAACGCTGTCTCCACCCACGCGTCCGCCTGAGTCCTCGGCTTGATCCCTGGTAGAGGTGTTTTCTCCCCGAGCCTGGGTGTAAACCTCTGCAGGAAGCGCCTTCCCCGCCCCGACCTGGGTCACAGCTCTGTGGTGTTTCCATTTTGTCTGTAACATGAGCACAGACATAGGTATTTGACCCTCGTTTGATGCCCAGAGAAGAACAGGTAACTGGAAACCTTGTCAAGTTCTGAGTGTTTCAAAGCTTTGCCCCTGAAGTGCCCTGGGATTGTTCTGTCTCTGCTGTCACCACCTGATCCTCGTGTTTCTGGGTCTGCTCGCTGGGGCCCGCCACACAGCTGTTGATTCTGTGGTACCAGATCACAGAGGACAGGGATCGAGTTCCTCTCGGCCTCACAAGTCTTCGGTCCTCACCACGGGGTCCCACGTGCCATTGACTGCTCTGGACACTCAGCACCCGGTGGCGTCTGTAGATGGAGCCTTCCCCGAGCTGGGCCGTTTCGGGTCCGCAGTCACAGCAGTGAGCCGAGCAGAGGGCTCTGTTCTCAAGTAGCTGAATCTAACATGCACGAAAAATTGATGAAACTCAAAAGTAAAAACTCAGGGGAATGCAGGGACTCGCCGAAGGGTGAGGGCGGCTGGGCCGTGGCCAGGCTGTGGGGAAAAGGCCTGAGTAGGCACCGAGCTCTGGGGAGGAGCCAGGAGAGGACGACGGGAGGACGGTGAACCAGAGAGGGCAGGGCCTCGAGAGGGCCGACAGAGGAGGGTGGGAGAACAGCGGGGGCGGGCAAGGCGGGGCAGGCCTCAGGTGGGAGTTCCAGGGTGTTCCGGAACCAAGTTAGAGAGACCTGCCTGGAGGCTCTGGCGGACTCAGAGCAGGCTGGTCTCTGAGTGGTCCTGACTCCAAGTCAAAGGACCACCTGCTTTCTCAGGCTAAGCGGTCCCCTGGGTCCGTGGTCCCAGATTTGGCCAAAGCACCTTAACTTAGGGACTGGCCCCCCACCACTGTTTTCTGAGTTCTCTGAGAGAGGCTGAGGTGAGAGGATGTGCAGTGAGGGCTTTCTGGGCAAGAGCAGCAGTGGGGCCATGTGGACTGTGGGGCAGGAGGGTGGGGGGCAGTGAAGCTGGTCATGGGCACACAGGGCTGTGGCACACACTCACACATATACACACATAGGCACACACGTGCACACACAGGCACATGCACGCACACACAGGCACACACATAGGCACACATGCACACATAGGCACATGCACGCACACACATAGGCACACATAGGCACACACATGTACACACATGCACACAGGCACACAGGCACACACACGCACATACAGGCACACACATGCACACAGGCATACATAGGCACACACTTGCACACACAGGCACATGCACGCATGCACACAGGCACACACAGGCACCGCACGCACACACACAGGCACACACAGGCACACACACATGCACATATAGGCATACACACACACACATGCACACATGTGTATGCAGACAGTTTAAACTCGATCCCCACCAGATTCTACCAGCCCCTCCACTTCTCGTGCCTCTAACACTTCTGCGTTCATGAAAACCAGCCCCAGTAACCTCTGCAGGTGCTGGGACGCAGCCGGCTTCCAGACGGTGCCATGCAGACATCCCAGTGCGCTCATGCTGTGCTCTTCCTGGCCTGGGACACTCACACAGCATCCTCGCAGTGACCAGCCACACTGCAGCTGGGGCTGGACTTGGCTCATTCCGGGCCTAGGTAGGATGTCCTCCTTACCCGCTGCCCGGAGCCCAGGTTCTGTCCCGGGCGTGGCTGTGACTCTGTCAGGGTGAGCGGGGACTGAAGATGGGGGTGAGTTGAGAGAGGTGGGAAGTTAGCAGGAATTCCGCCCCCATGTAGGGAGGTGCACCCGCCCGTCCAGGCTGCACAGCCCTTCTGCAGAGCTCCTCCAGAAGGGACGCTCCCGGCTGGCTGTGTCCTCTTTGTCCCCTGTGCTCTCCTCTCCTGCGTGCTTTTCTCTCCTCGTTACGTCCTGTCTCTGCTTCTGTCTCTCTTTCTTGACCAGCTTTCTTTGCGCCTTTTCTGTTACCCTTCTACAGATTCCTCCCCTCCCTTCCCCGTACCTTATCCAGCCATCACAGGGAACTGCAGAATGTTGGCATATTCTGTCTTTTTCAACAAAGTTTGAAGAGGCAGCTTTTTAATTTAAAACTAAAATTATTGGGTGTTTCACTTTTCTCAAGGGAGAGAAAAAGCTGCCTTCACTGGTGTTTGGTAAAATGTCTCTTCTGACTCTGCCCCACCCTCCACCGTGCTCCGGGGGCCTTTGGGGGTCCGCGAGCCACAGGGCACCAGAATCTACAGGGAGCGCTTTCTGGCCCGGAGATGTGTACAGACTTCAGGCCTAGCGATCCACTCAGAAGACACTGGCCAGCAGCGTGCTGTAGAGATAGGACACCGTCCTCAGTGGCGTGAGCTCTCCTGGCCTGAGTCCTGGGAATGCACCCCGAAGCGAAGCTCCTGTGAGAACTGTCCGCCCTTTCTCTCTCGCTTTATTTTGTTTAGCATTGTTTGATCACCCTTTAACTATTTCAGACCAGATGATGAGAAAATGTTGATGAATTCAAGGAACACTTGGCCAATGGTGCCAGAAAATCGCACTCACCACCCAGTGGCCCCTAATGGCTGCATTTCTGCCCAGCTAGTAATAGTTTTGAGAAAATTTAGATATCTTGGTTCTCCCATTTCCTTTCTCAGACTTTTATAACTCACTTAAACATTCCTCTCAATAGCTCGCTTTTCAAACATTCTTCTGATAAGCAGAGCTCCCTGCGGCCCGGGTGGGCAGGCGAGTCCCTCGCAGCAGCGGCCAGCGCCTCTCTGGAGCCCCCGCTGCCCTGGGCGCACTCAGCAATTTCGCTGTGGGCTCTCGGTCCTGGCACCGCTGTTGCTTTGGACTTAGTTTTTGGTTAAACTTTCAATTTTCTATTTGCTATGGTAACATATCATTATTCACCACCTTATGATTTCTATTTTTTTCAAGTTTTTTTGTGGAGGTAGCTCAGTTTTGATGCTGTGTGTAGGGCCCTGGGGGGACAGGCTTGCACCCTCCACAGACCTCCCGCCCCATGTGAGGCTGGGTGCCCACAGGCACCCCGCTGTCCGTGGAGCTAACACAGCCCTGGGGCATCCAGGCCGCTCCGCCCAGAGCATCTTATCAGTTCGTGGGTCAGACGAGGAAATGCTTACGCAGGGCTGGAAAGTCATGGAATGAAGCCAAGCTCCCTTCGGAAGGGAAAGCTGGGGAGAAAAGTGACAACAGGCAGCTGGGAAAGAGCTTGGGAAAAGCCGCGTCCTAAGCAGAGTGGCGGCCCCCTGAGAACCAGCCTGACGCTGGGTGGTCTCCCTAGCCAGACCCAGGAGACCTGGGAGTTTTCCAACAGCCCCTCGGGGAGCCCATGCCAGGCACACCTAAGTGAGAGCAGGGGGCTTGAGCACCCCACTACCCTCAGGGAGTCGATGCCAGCCGCACCTAAGTGTGATTGGTGGACAGGAGCACCCCACAATCCTCGGGGAGCCCGTGCCGGCAAAGCCTGAGCGTGATCAGGGGACAGATCCTCAGGGAGCTGATGCCAGCCACACCTGAGTGTGAGCAGAGGACAAGAGCACCCCACGACCCTCAGGGAGCCGATGCCAGCCACACCTGAGTGTGATCGGTGGACAGGAGCACCCCACGACCCTCAGGGAGCCGATGCCAGCCACACCTGAGTGTGATCGGTGGACAGGAGCACCCCACGACCCTCAGGGAGCCGATGCCAGCCACACCTGAGTGTGATCGGTGGACAGGAGCACCCCACGACCCTCAGGGAGCCGATGCCAGCCACACCTGAGTGTGATCGGTGGACAGGAGCACAATCCTAGAGGAGCCCTTGCCAGCCACACCTGAGCGTGATCAGGAAACTTGAGCACCCCACGAAGCTGTTCTGGTGGAGAGACACCCTGACCCATGGCCTCATCTGCTGACAGTCATGGCTCCAGCCCAGAGAGGAGGCAGGGCCTGCTGGTGGCAGAACCCCTGGGGTGTGGTCCAGATCCCAAGGCAGTGGCCCCTGGGCCTGTGTCTGGAGGGCTCTTCCTCCCCACCTTGTTGGACCCCTGCTACTAGCTGAGAGTGAAGCAACTAATATGCATGTATCTGTGGATCTGCCTTAATACCATTCATCGAAATACACTCTTAAGCCACATGTCAGAACTATTCCTAGATTTAACACTGGGGATGTGGAGCATGGCTAATCCACGTAATCCTCTCCGTGCAGGCCCGAGCTGCCCAAATCCCGGCCCTCCTGCTTTCAGCCCTGCTATGATGGGGCTGCATCCACTGGGCAACTCCACCGTCATCCCATTCCCCGTCTGCTTAGGGCTGTCTGTGGTGTGCCTGCCCTACCCTGAGACGTCACACCCCCACGTCGCATTATCCTCCACACTCGCTGGTGACAATGAAGCTTTCAGTTTTACACCCATCGCTGTCTCACCCTTACTCTGAAAGGCTTTCCATGCCATGGAGAACATCCCCGCAGCCCAGAGGCTCGGGAGAGATCTTGGGGGCTTCCCCAGATCATGCCAGGCTAGGCAGATGACGCCGACTACCTTTGCAGACCGTGGTAAGCTCGGTCGGCCACTGGCACATGGAGGCCAGGCTCTTGTGCGCACTATGCCATCGCCCTTTCAATGACCTCAAATGCAAGCTCCCGCGTATTTCAAGGCTGAAGTGCAGGAGGCAGGAAGCGGTTTCAACCCACCTGCGCTGCGTCAGAGGTAGGCGAGCGTCAGCATGGAGGAGTCAGCTCCCCAGCAGGCAGACTCAACAAGCTTCACAATCCAGGGCTAAAAGTCACACACGCAAGGAATATGCAGTGAGGAATTAGGACTAAAATCACACACACAAGGGACATGCAGTCAGGAGTTAGGACTAAAATCACACACACAAGGGACATGCAGTGAGGAGTTAGGACTACAATCACACACACAAGGGATATGCAGTCAGGAGTTAGGACTAAAATCACACACACAAGGGACATGCAGTCAGGAGTGAGGACTAAAATCACACACAAGGGACATGCAGTGAGGAGTTAGGAATAAAATCACACACACAAGGGATATGCAGTCAGGAGTGAGGACTAAAATCACACACAAGGGACATGCAGTGAGGAGTTAGGACTAAAATCACACACACAAGGGATATGCAGTCAGGAGTTAGGACTAAAATCACACACAAGGGATATGCAGTGAGGAGTTAGGACTAAAATCACACACACAAGGGATATGCAGTCAGGAGTTAGGACTAAAATCACACACAAGGGATATGCAGTGAGGAGTTAGGACTAAAATCACACACAAGGGATATGCAGTGAGGAGTTAGGACTAAAATCACACACACAAGGGACATGCAGTCAGGAGTGAGGACTAAAATCACACACACAAGGGATATGCAGACAGGAGTTAGGACTAAAATCACACACAAGGGACATGCAGTGAGGAGTTAGGACTAAAATCACACACAAGGGACATGGAGTGAGGAGTTAGGACTAAAATCACACACACAAGGGACATGCAGTGAGGAGTTAGGACTAAAATCACACACACAAGGGATATGCCGTCAGGAGTTAGGACTAAAATCACACACACAAGGGATATGCAGTGAGGAGTTAGGACTAAAATCACACACAAGAGATATGCAGTGAGGAGTTAGGACTAAAATCACACACACAAGGGATATGCAGACAGGAGTTAGGACTAAAATCACACACAAGGGACATGCAGTGAGGAGTTAGGACTAAAATCACACACACAAGGGATATGCAGTCAGGAGTTAGGACTAAAATCACACACACAAGGGACATGCAGTGAGGAGTTAGGACTAAAATCACACACAAGAGATATGCAGTGAAGAGTTAGGACTAAAATCACACACACAAGGGATATGCAGTCAGGAGTGAGGACTAAAATCACACACACAAGGGATATGCAGTCAGGAGTTAGGACTAAAATCACACACACAAGGGACATGCAGTGAGGAGTTAGGACTAAAATCACACACACAAGGGACATGCAGTGAGGAGTTAGGACTAAAATCACACACAAGGGATATGCAGTGAGGAGTTAGGACTAAAATCACACACACAAGGGATATGCAGTCAGGAGTGAGGACTAAAATCACACACACAAGGGACATGCAGTGAGGAGTTAGGACTAAAATCACACACAAGGGATATGCAGACAGGAGTTAGGACTAAAATCACACACAAGGGATATGCCGTCAGGAGTTAGGACTAAAATCACACACAAGGGACATGCAGTCAGGAGTGAGGACTAAAATCACACACACAAGGGATATGCAGTGAGGAGTTAGGACTAAAATCACACACACAAGGGATATGCAGTGAGGAGTTAGGACTAAAATCACACACACAAGGGATATGCAGACAGGAGTTAGGACTAAAATCACACACAAGGGACATGCAGTCAGGAGTTAGGACTAAAATCACACACAAGGGACATGCAGTGAGGAGTTAGGACTAAAATCACACACACAAGGGATATGCAGTGAGGAGTTAGGACTAAAATCACACACACAAGGGATATGCAGACAGGGGTTAGTACTAAAATCACACACACAAGGGATATGCAGTGAGGAGTTAGGACTAAAATCACACACACAAGGGATATGCAGACAGGAGTTAGGACTAAAATCACACACAAGGGATATGCAGACAGGAGTTAGGACTAAAATCACACACACAAGGGATATGCAGACAGGAGTAGGACTAAAATCACACACACAAGGGATATGCAGTGAGGAGTTAGGACTAAAATCACACACACAAGGGATATGCAGACAGGAGTTAGGACTAAAATCACACACACAAGGGATATGCAGTGAGGAGTTAGGACTAAAATCACACACACAAGGGATATGCAGACAGGAGTTAGGACTAAAATCACACACACAAGGGATATGCAGACAGGAGTTAGGACTAAAATCACACACACAAGGGATATGCCGTGAGGAGTTAGGACTAAAATCACACACACAAGGGATATGCAGACAGGAGTTAGGACTAAAATCACACACACAAGGGATATGCAGTGAGGAGTTAGGACTAAAATCACACACACAAGGGATATGCAGACAGGAGTTAGGACTAAAATCACACACAAGGGATATGCAGACAGGAGTTAGGACTGAAATCACACACAAGGGACATGCAGTGAGGAGTTAGGACTAAAATCACACACACAAGGGATATGCAGTGAGGAGTTAGGACTAAAATCACACACACAAGGGATATGCAGACAGGAGTTAGGACTAAAATCACACACACAAGGGATATGCAGTGAGGAGTTAGGACTAAAATCACACACACGGGATATGCAGACAGGAGTTAGGACTAAAATCACACACACAAGGGATATGCAGTGAGGAGTTAGGACTAAAATCACACACACAAGGGATATGCAGACAGGAGTTAGGACTAAAATCACACACACAAGGGACATGCAGTCAGGAGTTAGGACTAAAATCACACACACAAGGGACATACAGTCCGGAGTTTCAAAAGAAAAACATTTATATCCAAAGACACAAGCAAAATAAGACACTGTGACTCTTCAGACCCCTAAATTTCATTCTGCAGTTGGAAATGTACACAGCAAACCTGACTCATTTTACACAAAAATTATCTTCCGTGAACTTTGGATACAATCCCACTACCACAGGCATTCCACTGGGCCGGGATTGAGTTTCTCTCTGTCTTTTAAGTACAAGCCTAAGAAATCGTGGATACACCCGACACCTAACAGAATCGACCGAGAATGGACTTTGGTACAAAAGTGAGCTCACAGCGAGGACTGCTCCGTTCGGCTCCCGTGGACCTTTGGTCGGCCTGAGCGCTGCCTCCGGGCACAGCAGGAAGAGGCTGGCAGGGGACAGAGCCCAGCCGTCCACCTGGTCACCGTGGACGGCCCCATACGTAGGTGGACTTGAGAGGGGTGCGTCAGAACTCACCCACAAACTCTTCGTGACGCGAGCATTGGAAAAGGGACTTCTACTGTGAGAGAAAAAAGTTCCAGGATCCTGCAAAGTGGACATGTGGTGATGATACAGAAGTGACTGTCACGCTCGCACCGCCGTGTTTGTGACGTGGAACAGCAAACAATCCTCATGATCGTGACTTAGAACGCTTACTTCCAACATGCGAACGTTACTCACGTTAATATGGGGCCATCGTAAGCAGATAATTCATTTTTGTTATTTTTTTAAAATAAAGATTTAAACTGAGATTTCCCTCATGATTTAAGCCAGGGGTTCCCAAGCCCCAGAGTATGACCGGGCCATAGCTAGTGAGGAACCAGGCCCACGGCAGGGGCGAGCAGCGGGTGAGCGAAGCTTCATCTGTATTTACAGCCTGTCCCCATGGCTCACGTTACCCCCCAAGCTCCGCATCCTGTCAGATCCGTGGCAGTTTTGGATTTTCGTAGGAGCATGAACGGGATTGTGAGCTGTGCATGTGACAGATGCAGGCTGCATGCTCCTCGTGAGGCTGTAATGCCCGATGAGCCAGGTTGTGAGCTGTGCGTGTGAGTGATGCAGGCTGCACGCTCCTCGTGAGACTCTAATGCCCGATGAGCCGGGAGACTCTAATGCCCGATGAGCCGGGTTGTGAGCTGTGCATGTGAGGGATGCAGGCTGCACGCTCCTCGTGAGGCTGTAATGCCCGATGAGCCGGGTTGTGAGCTGGGCGTGTGAGGGATGCAGGCTGCACGCTCCTCGTGAGGCTGTAATGCCCGATGAGCCGGGAGACTCTAATGCCCGATGAGCCGGGTTGTGAGCTGTGCGTGTGAGTGATGCAGGCTGCACGCTCCTCGTGAGACTCTAATGCCCGATGAGCCGGGAGACTCTAATGCCCGATGAGCCGGGCTGTGAGCTGGGCGTGTGAGGGATGCAGGCTGCACGCTCCTCGTGAGGCTGTAATGCCCGATGAGCCGGGTTGTGAGCTGGGCGTGTGAGGGATGCAGGCTGCACGCTCCTCGTGAGGCTGTAATGCCCGATGAGCCGGGCTGTGAGCTGGGCGTGTGAGGGATGCAGGCTGCACGCTCCTCGTGAGGCTGTAATGCCCGATGAGCCGGGCTGTGAGCTGGGCGTGTGAGGGATGCAGGCTGCACGCTCCTCGTGAGGCTGTAATGCCCGATGAGCCGGGCTGTGAGCTGGGCGTGTGAGGGATGCAGGCTGCACGCTCCTCGTGAGGCTGTAATGCCCGATGAGCCGGGCTGTGAGCTGGGCGTGTGAGGGATGCAGGCTGCACGCTCCTCGTGAGGCTGTAATGCCCGATGAGCCGGGCTGTGAGCTGGGCCTGTGAGGGATGCAGGCTGCACGCTCCTCGTGAGGCTCTGTCACTGTCTCCCAGCACTGTCAGATGGGACCACGTCATTGCAGGAAAGCAGGCTCGGGGCTCCCACTGACTCTACATGATGGTGAGTCGTACCATTATTTCATTATATATTACAGTGTAATAATAATAGAAATAAAGTGCACAGTAAATAGAATGGGCTTGGGCCGAGTGCGGTGACTCACACCTGTAATCCCAGAATTTTGGGAGGCCGAGGCAGGTGGATCACCTGAGGTCAGGAGTTAGAGAACAGCCTGGCCAATATATGGTGAAACCCCATCTCCACTAAAAATACAAAAATTAGCTGGGCACGGTGGCGGGCACTCGTAATCCTAGCTGCTTAAGAGGCCAAGGCATGAGAATCGCTCAAACCTGGGATTCCGAGGTTGCAGCAAGCTGGGATTGCACCACTGGATTCCAGCCTGGGCAACAAGAGTGAGACTCCGCCTCGATAAATAAATAAATAAAGTAATGCACTTGAATCATCGGGAAACCACCCCCACTGCCCCTGCTGCCAGTTCATGGAAAAACTGTCTTCCATGAAACCGGTTCCTGGTACCGTAAAAGTTGGAGGCTGCTGATGTAAACAACACAATATATTAAAAAGGCAGATCCCGTTTCTGGCCCTTTTGTTTCTGTCCTTAGCTTGGTACCCTCAGCTTCCTCAAAGGCAGCCGTGTTCTGATGCCTGTGGAGGTATCAGCAGAACAGGAAAGCCAAGTACTCAGCCCAGTTCTTACATCTCAATGGGCAGTTCCCGCCCCTCGGCGGACTGTCACCACCCCTGGACGGGCAGTTCCCGCCCCTCAGGGACAGTTCCCACCTGTCAGTGGGCAGTCCAATGCCGCATCTCATCCATAGGACCCAGCCGGGGGAGGGTCAGGACTTTGGCCCGGCTCACCCAGGCCCTGGAAGCCTCTCCTCAGGGCGGCCTGTCCTGCAGTGGGAGACTTACCGACCCTGCTGGTTGGTGATTTTATTCTTCGATTGTTCTCCGTGACTCCCAGTAGCACGGGCCCGCGTGCCAGTGTCAATGATCTAAGAAAATAAGCTGTTAGTAGGTAAAGTCCACCAGTTTTCTCTTTGGAAAGCACATGCCTTTCCCGCTTCGGCCTCCAGAGGCCGGGGTCTGTGCTGCTGTGACTCAGGTTTGCAGTTTCATAATTCTTCCCCTTCGTGAGAACCGTCCCCTCCCAGAAAGGAGCGAAGGACCTGCGTGGTTTGAGGCTGGGCATCCCCAGGGCGGTGCCCCTGCCCCGGCCTCTCTGGGTGGCGGAGAGTGACAAGGTCTCCACGTAGCTGCTGCCCCACAACAAACACCAACAGAACACTGACACGGTCCGCAGACACCCACGCCCACGGCACCAGGGCGCGCCTGGGTGGGAGGGCCGGCTCCACTAGGGGAGAGATGAGAGGGCCTGGCACAGGGCCCAGAGGCACACGGCACCCACAGTGTGCACGCGGCGCTGCCGCTTCTCCATCCAGCCGCACCTGCGTGTGCCACCCATCGGAACACGCGTCGCTCCACACGGATTCATCAGCTGAACCCCTTGTGAAGCTGGCATCTTACGAGCCAGGGCAGGTGATAACGGATAGATACGGCGGGCGAGGGAGCAACTGGGCGAAGCCCTGAGAGCAGAGAGGGCAGGTGGGGCTGGAGACGCACCCCCAAGAGGGAGAACGGAGAGAAGGTGCCGCGTGGATCCTGACGAACGCTCCACACAGGAGGAGGAAAGAGTCCAGATGCGTTAAACGTGGCCAAAAAGCCGGGAGAGATTAGGGCAGAAACGGTGCCTTGGATTCAGCCAGGCTGGGGTTATTGACTGCAGTGGGAAGAGCAGGCGTGGCGCTGCGGTGCCCGCATTTGGGGTTGGCGAGAACGTGAAGGAGTACCTGGCCGTGGGGTCAGCTGGACAGTGCTGGCAGAAAGTGCAGTCCACAGTACTCTGCTTTGTTTTGATTGTGTTTTAAAATGGGACAAATAGCAGCATGTGTCTGCTGATGGGAAAAATCCAGGAGAAAAACAGTGAAGTCGAGGGGTTAGCAGCACTGTGCTTGCAAAAAGCTGTAGGCGGGGTGGGTGGAGCGGGGCACAGACTCTGTGGGGCGGGGATGCGTGTCATGTCCCCGGCGTGGAAGGCAGGGCCCTGGGTTCAGGGTTGAGGCCCCTATGGACAGGGCAGGGGGAGGAGATGGGGATCCCTCCAGATCACCCCACCTTGCCAGGGACCCGGAGAGAGTAAGGCAGGCACTGAGGGTGAGGGTGAGGCCCGAGCTGGTGCAAGTTTGAGGACAGGGAGAAGGCACCAGTGTCTGCCAGGAGATGGGTCAGGGGATGGTGAGGGAGACGCAGGAGGCCGGCTGGTGGCACCATGGGGCATGCTGGACCATCTCTGTGGAAGACTTCCAGCTTTTCACCAGTGATGACCAGTTGTGGAATTGTACATAGAGATGGAGGAGAATAAGATTTAACCAAGCACGTTCAATGAACAGAAACGCAAACATGGGGAGATTGCAGGCAAGGTGGTGTTACAAATGATCTGTCGTGGAAATATGGTCAAGTGAGGAGACTGGACAGCTGGAGGCTGGGAGTCTGACCCCAGAACCGTCTAGGATCACTGAGCGAGAGCTGGCAGCAGGCCGACAGGCTGTAGGAGCCCCTTTCCCAGAGGGTGAGTGGGGAGGGCAGGAGGAGATCCCAGAGAGTGGGTGCAGAGGCTGAGCCAATGGCCGTGCTGATGTGCGTGCGACGGCCTGTGATGGAGCCACGGAGGCTGGAGGACACAGCAGAGACCAGGCCAGGTCGGGGGCCTGAGGCTGGGCTGTGAGAAAGATCCCTGTGTTCAGACAGGGATGCCACCAGGAGATAATGCACGTCAGCCCTGGGTGGCCATGAGTTCCTGTGATCTCCAGTTTATGGTTTTAGCAGAAATGGAGCTCCCTTCCCCTCACGAATCTAAAAGGGTCAGAGGAGAAGATGCGGATCCCGAAGGAAACATCTGTGGTGTGCTTGTGGGTGTGAAGGAGGAGGAGGGACCAGCGGGCCATGACGTGTTTGGTAGTGACGTGGTGCACTGTGGGAGCCTTCACAGACTTGTTTGAAACCAATGGCATTACTGGACTTTTATTTTAAAGAAACATAAAATCAATGTTAACTTCCCAGCAGCTTTCAAGCTCTGGTAAGGTGACCCCTGGTAAGGTGACCCCTGGTAAGGTGATCCCTGGTAAGGTGGCCCCTGGTAAGGTGACCCCTGGTAAGGTGGGCCCTGGTAACGTGGTCCCTGGTAAGGTGACCCCTGGGAAGGTGACCCCTGGTAAGGTGGGCCCTGGTAAGGTGGGCCCTGGTAACGTGGTCCCTGGTAAGGTGACCCCTGGTAAGGTGGCCCCTGGTAAGGTGGGCCCTGGTAACGTGGTCCCTGGTAAGGTGACCCCTGGGAAGGTGACCCCTGGTAAGGTGGGCCCTGGTAAGGTGACCCCTGGGAAGGTGACCCCTGGGAAGGTGGGCCCAGGTAAGGTGACCCCTGGGAAGGTGACCCCTGGTAAGGTGGGCCCTGGTAACGTGGTCCCTGGTAAGGTGACCCCTGGTAAGGTGGGCCCTGGTAACATGGTCCCTGGTAAAGTGACCCCTGGGAAGGTGGGCCCTGGGAAGGTGATCCCACCCTGCACCTCGAGTCCTCACTCATGGAACATGGTGAGCTTCTCTTTGAAGCCTGCGTTGGTGGTATGCCCCTCCCAGCGGACAGAGGGCACTGCCTCTGGTGGAGGGTCTCTGCTCTGTGTCAGCCGTGTGTCCCACCCAGCGGACGGGGGCACTGTCTCTGGTGGAGGGTCTCTGCTCTGTGTCAGCCGTGTGTCCCTCCCAGAGGACGGGTGCACTGTCTCTGGTGGAGGATCTCTGCTCTGTGTCAGCCGTGTGTCCCTCCCAGTGGACGGGGGCACTGTCTCTGGTGGAGGGTCTCTGCTCTGTGTCAGCCGTGTGTCCCTCCCAGCGGACGGGGGCACTGTCTCTGGTGGAGGATCTCTGCTCTGTGTCAGCCGTGTGTCCCTCCCAGTGGACGGGGGCACTGTCTCTGGTGGAGGGTCTCTGCTCTGTGTCAGCCGTGTGTCCCTCCCAGCGGACGGGGGCACTGCCTCTGGTGGAGGATCTCTGCTCTGTGTCAGCCGTGTGTCCCTCCCAGCGGACGGGGTGCACTGTCTCTGGTGGAGGATCTCTGCTCTGTGTCGGCCGCGTGACCCTCCCAGCTGACGGGGGCACTGTCTCTGGTGGAGGGTCTCTGCTCTCCTGTCCCTGCACATCTTCACACACAGGCTAAGGACACATCAGAGATGCTTTGACGGCTTTAGCGGTTCTAGTGAGCCGTGTGCCAAGGCACCCTGGAAAGTTCAGGGGTTCCTGTGCCCTTCGGGATGCAGTCTGCAAACTCTCATGAGCACCCACCAGGAATAAAGACTCCCCAGCATCATCCACTGCTTCCGGCTAGAGATCAGGAATACGTCTATGAAATCGTGACATTGCTGACTGATCTGTCACCCTCAGGAGTTGCCACAGGGAAAAGCCCAAGCCATCCTTTAGCAAGCTGGTCAGCAGAGCCATGGCTGAGGGCTGATGTGGGGTGTGGATGTAATAACCCACTGGGATTCCAGGCTGTGACGCTAACCGCCCCTCAGCTGAATTCAAGGTCACTTCGCTTTGCATTGCTGAAGCCGAGGTCTATGCTTTTCTCCTTCCTTTACGGCGGCCCCAGAGAGGGTCAGCGAGGGGCCTCCTCCGTCTGAGTCCACTCCTGGCAAGGCCTGCACCCTGCACTCAGAGCCGGGTCCCAGCAGCTGCCACGTTGCTCAGAAGTGCTGGCGGGGGGAGCCTGGAACCCCTGTCTGCTGGCGACACTCCCGGAGCTGCAGGAAATCGCTGCACTTTTTTTTTTAACAGACAAAAGTATTTGACTCCAGAATGATTTCCAGGAATTACAGTATGAGAACTTAAGACTTGAGAATTTTATTTTCTTCTTAAAAAAATAAAAATGAAATCAAAGCAGAAGGCAGTGGGTTGAGTAGACAGCTCGTGCAGCTTCGCAACACGTTATGCGTGCTTCCCCGGCCGGCATCAGACAGGGACCAGGGGTTCGATGGCCTCTCCTCTGGCAGGAGTTCAGGGCGGGGTGAGGGGGAAAGCGCTGGGTAAGAGGGGCAGGCAGGGCCTGGAAACCGCGCCTCATTCTTTCTTCTTTCCTTTCTTCTCGGAACTCCGCTGCCAGAGGGCTTGGAGTGCTCCCTGGGACCTGGCACCTGCTTCTCCTCTGCCCCTCATTCCGAGTTCTGCCTGCAAGAAAAGCAGGAAAGAGGCTCAAAAAGCCCTTCAGACTTGGAGCCGTTTCACGGCGATGATTGAATCACCAAACAAAGGTGCTGGCAGGGCCATGGCGAGAGGCACCTCTAGGAAATCTCACACACAGCCCACGCCATTCCCACTCCTGCACTGCCCAGCAGTGACCGCCAGGAAAGGGGTACAGCCCACTGTGCCGGCTTTGCTCTTGGGACCCTCGCAGTCTCTGGCTTTGTGACTCTGGGCCAGCTCTGTGCCCTCCGGGGCCTCTTCATCCTTGTCAGGCCAGTGGGAGCCACAGACGCCTCATTGATTTCTTACGAAAATTAAATAGGATTCGTGGTGAGGGAAGCTTCCGTAGGGCGGGAAGGGATCCACGGGTGCTGCTATTAGTGTTATTTTCTTTTAAATCATTTCCGCTCCTTCAAAGACGACATAAGAAGCATGCACCCTGGCAACCCAGAAATCTTTGGCTGTAGGGATTAAACCTACGTGTCTCCCTGATGGGGTGGTGAGAACGTAAATGGTGACTAGTGCCAGCCATGGAGCATGGCAGAGTAAGCAAAGGTGTGATTGACATGCTGCCACATGTGCAAAGGGCCAGGAGACAAATGCCTTTGCCTGAGTGCCCTCAGCAGGACACAGAAATGAAATCAAAAAAGGTGGCTCAGAGTGTTCTAGAATCTTCCATTTCTGTTTTCTTGGTAGAAACTAAGCCTCAAAGCGAATGTGCCTCAGGTTGACGGGATCTCCAGTCTACCAAGCCCGCCTGCCCTAAGAACTGGTTATCTATTGCTGATGGCTCACTCCTCGGTCTACATGGCTTTGAACACCACCTCATGCCACTGACTCCAAAATTCACATCTCAGGTTCAGCCACTCCCCTGACCCCAAAACTCACATAGGTTCTGTCCATGGAACCTCTCCTCTCAGACGCCCAGTAGACCCTGAGAACTCAAAATGTCCAAACTGCACTCAGGATCTTGCTTTCCAGTGCCTCCTCACCTGCAGCCACAGCACGTCGGGTGAGGACAGCACCGTCCTCGCTGAGGCTTGGGCCGAAAACCCTGAAGGGCCCCGGGTTCCCCCTCATCTTGCACATCACATCCACTCTGTCAAGTTACCCTCCCAAAGCACGTCCAGACACACCTCCCTCCTCCCGTTACGATGCCCTGAGGGAGCCACCATCGCTGCCCGCCTAGTTGACCGCAGTGGCTGTTGGCCTCCTCTCCTTCCTCTCCACAGGGAGTTCCTTCAGTCCTGACGGCCGTGCCTGCTGACTCCTGCCTCCCTTTGAACATGCTGGTCGATGTTCCTGCCTGGAGGCCTCGGCACTGCTTTCCTTTCTTCCGGGGACCCTGTCCCCTAAGTTCACCACCTGCCTAACTTCCCCATCTGTCCCAGCACCGCAGCTCCTGTAACAGCAGCTCCTGCCTTGCTCCGCCGCAGCCTGGACGCCGGGTCCTCTGTTGACACATCTCCCTCCATCCTCTAATGTGCTGGGTCACGTGCGGCCTTTATATCTGTTTTTACAATCTTCCCCTTTTTGTGTCATTAAAATATCAGTCCCTACGAGGGCACTTTTTTCTTTTTTCTTTCCCAGTGTCTTGTTCCCCAAACCTGCCGTAGAGCCTGGCACACAGTAGGTCAGTCACTGTCTGGTTCACAGATGAGGGAAGCGTGGTGGTTCCCGGTCTCTCTAACAGGGGCTACATCAGTTCATTTTACCAGTTCGTGCCTGTTACAGAGAGATTTCCGTGCTAAGCTGGTTCCTTTAAAAATGTCTCACTGAACTCTCTCGTTTAACTTTCATCACGGGAGAGCTGGAGTGAAGGCGGCAGATGACGCCGCTGAGAGTGAGTTCGAGCGCACGGGGAGCGTTTCTGCTTTTGCTTTGCACGCATTTTTAATGTCAGCGCCCTTTTATGTTAAAAATGTGTTTTTAAGAAATGTCACCAGCTTCCACAGTATATCAACTACCAGTTTGGAAGTCTTGAAGGAGCAGCTTTCTGCCGCTGGTAATGCCGTCCACTGTGGTGGCCTGCTTCACCCCCAGAGCTCCAACCTGCAGAGGAAAAATATACCGCTTCCTAGTGAGCCTACTGTTCCGTGCCAGATTGTTCCACGAGGATGCCAGCCTTTCCACGGCTACCCACGCCGGTACAGGCCAGGGGTAGGGGCTGGGGCAGGGTGGAGGCGGGGGCAGGGCATGCATTTGGAGCGTACTGTAGGCCTCCCTTTTATAGAGAGCATGGTAAACCAAAAAGATTTAGTGAGCGTGTAATCTCGGGTCACCGTGGCACTAGTGAGAGTGTAATCTCGGGTCACTGTGGCACTAGTGAGCGTGTAATCTCGGGTCACTGTGGCACTAGTGAGCGTGTAATCTCGGGTCACCGTGGCACTAGTGAGTGTAATCTCGGGTCACCGTGGCACTAGTGACAGTGTAATCTCGGGTCACCGTGGCACTAGTGAGCATGTAATCTTGGGTCACCATGGCACCGTGGCACTAGTGAGCGTGTAATCTCGGGTCACCGTGGCACTAGTGAGCGTGTAATCTCGGGTCACCGTGGCACTAGTGAGTGAAATCTCAGGTCACCGTGGCACAGCATTCAGTTACAGGTTGCAATGGCTTTCTTTGTTGTTTATACATCTATGTAAGTTCTGTTAAACTTGGTGTTTCAAGATAATGTTTCCCCCTAGGTAAAGAACCAGGTATTTACGAGGTTGACTCATAAGCGATTCACAGAATACCACAGGGCTTCGTACACAGCTGTGACTTTTCACATGGTGATGGCATCTAGGACTTCTACAACTCAATAGCAATAACAAAAATAAAAGCACAGCCAAAAATACATACACAATTAAAAATGGTCTGTTGCTACGGAGAGGGGTGATTGAAGTGCGTGCTGCTAGGGAAGCCACCACCGAAGGAAGCAGTCTTCAAGCTCTCTGCTCATGAACCGCCTAGACAAACTCTACAAAACCGTGTGTGTAAAAGATGGCACATTTGTTGGCAGGTATCTAAAGTTTTCTCCAAAGATTAAATAGTTGCAAACAACGTCACTGACGCTTCAGGTAAAACTGTCACACGACTTTCAAATATACACAGGGGCACTGAAATACCATGTCTGCTTTATACCAAAATCATCCACATGAAAAAACACCAGGAAAAGCTTTTAACAGTCAAAACGTTAAATTATCGCACATAGTTTGAATTTGCAAGTCGCTTCTACTTTCCTAATTAATTTTTAATCTTACATAATGAATTTTAGAACAGAAACATTTAAGGTATCTCTATCATACTCCTCTTCAACAGAAATATGCAATTGAGAAATATAATTTAAATGAGATCATTAAGACTGAATACTTTTAAAGTTTCTGATTGTGTTATTACTATTGCTTTTAATAATTAATGTGTTAAAACAACATGACAATTACAGATTTTAAGAGTATTAAATATGAAAGCAAAACGTGATGAAAATGAATCCTTAAGTATACAGGTAAAGTTCCTGTCTCGATCAGCTCATGTTACCTACTGCTGTAACTAGAAAACACTGTCAGTCAATTACCCTCTTCTCATTCATTCTTGTATGCTTGTAAATATTGACGTTTTCTTCAAAAACTGAGTGGATGAGAATCAGGATGTGGTTACAGGGTTTATGCACCTGATGACGATGAAGCAGTCCCTGCTGGGAACATTTCATTTATTTTATTTTACTTTATTTATTTATTTTATTTTAAGATCTCGGGTACATGCGCAGGACATGCAGGTTTTTGCACAGGTAAATGTGTGCCATGGTGATTTTCTTCACCCATCAACCTGTCACCTAAGAATAAAGCCCAGCATGCATTAGCTGTTTTTCCTAATGTTCTCCTTCCCCCCGCACTCCGCCTCAGCATGTGTGTTCCCCTCCCTGCGTCTGCGTATGAACAACATTTTCTAAAGAGTTGTTGGAAGATTCTGGAGAATAACCAGAGTAGCCATAACTGGAAAAGCCAGAGAGAATGAAATTACTTCTCTCTGAGGCTGGACCCAGCTTTCTCTTCCAGGTTGGCCAATTTCAATGCTTGGAGCACAGCAGCTGAGGGTGAGAAGATGAGAGATCTTGGGACCTCCCACAGCTGGAGAGGTGAAGGCTGGAGGGTAGAGTGGCCTCGGTGGCAGGACTCGCAGGACGACATCCTAGAGAACAGAAACTCTCTCTTTAACTTTAATATCCTGGAGAACAGAGACTCTCTCTATGTATGTTAATATCCTGGAAAACAGAGACTCTCTCTACTAACTTTAATATCCTGGAGAACAGAGACTCTCTATTAATTTTCTTTGGAGGCTTATAACCATTCCTAAACACAGGGAATTAAAGAGGAAAAGAAACATGAAAAAACTGGTATCTGAAACTCTGTAAATCTAAGGAGAGATTTCCATATTCTTAAGGTGTTGAATTAAAAATATTGACGTTCAGTTTCCATCAAAAAGGACACCAGTAATAGCCAAAGTAAATCTAGTAAATTTTAAACTTTCACCTGAGATCCCTGAATGACTATTTCCTAGGAGTAAAAGAAAGTAAAAATTATACCAACTATCAAAAAGGGCAAAGCAGAGGGGATTTCTATTATTCATGCTACTAGAGCATCTAGAACTGTGGAGAAATTGGCCCCACAGCTTTAAGTCAGTTCAATCCCTGATATAATCAAGGTAATTTGTCACTACTCAAAACTGCCTGCCAGTAGAAAATTAGCTTTTCTGTGGAGCAAGATAATATTCTCCAAAACTTCTATAATTTTTCATAAGATAGTGTCAATATTCAAACAAAAGTTACCAGGCATAGTAGAAAACAAATTTAAATTATAGTAAATGAGGAGAAATAAACACAAAATGGACAAGAGCAACAAACCCACTGGTAATCTAGATAAAAGACTTAACAAAAATGACATTAAAATAATCTAAATATATATGAGAAAACTGGCTATAGTATGGGGAATTACATGAGAGAATGGAAACCCATTAATTAATATTATAGAACCAGTAATTAACCAAAACCAAGAACTGAAACAAATAGATGGATTTGACAGCAATGAGATGGAGTTGAAGAGAGTATTGATGAATTGGAAAACAGGCCAGAAGGAAATATATGGAAGGAAACACAGAGTCAAAAAAAGATTGGAATATATACAAAAATAAACTAGGAGAAATGAAGAAAAAGTCTAAACAGGATTAACTGCAGACCCAAGAAGAAAGAAAAGAAAAAGCATGTGACAAAAACTATGTAAAGAATCAGAAGTTTCCAAAACTGCTAAATCCATCATTCCAAAAATTCAAGACATATAAGCAGAGAGATAAATAAGTCACACCCACTCACGTTAATGTAAAGCTTTGAAAGCTAAAGACGAAAACAAAAATCTTTCTACCAGAGGAAAACTGAAAGACTATGTCAGCAATAATAAGAATGATAGCTGGCATTTAAGAAGAATGGATGTTTGAAGACACTGAAATGTGATATTTAAAATGCTGAAAGAAATAACTAAAACTAAAAATATTACTTAAAAACAAAAAGAATTTTTAGGTAAACAAATATTTAGAAAACTTTGAGCAGCACAGCTACACTACAAGGATGACTTCAGAAAGTTCTGCAGAAAGAAAGAAAGCAATCCCACAGAAATGCCAGATAGGAAATAGAGCAAGCATGGAGTTAAAGAAAATGCATACAATGCCAGATAGGAAATAGAGCAAGCATGGAGTTAAAGAAAATGCATACAATGCCAGATAGGAAATAGAGCAAGCATGGAGTTAAAGAAAATGCATACAATGCCAGATAGGAAATAGAGCAAGCATGGAGTTAAAGAAAATGCATACAATGCCAGATAGGAAATAGAGCAAGCATGGAGTTAAAGAAAATGCATACAATGCCAGATAGGAAATAGAGCAAGCATGGAGTTAAAGAAAATGCATACAATGCCAGATAGGAAATAGAGCAAGCATGGAGTTAAAGAAAATGCATACAATGCCAGATAGGAAATAGAGCAAGCATGGAGTTAAAGAAAATGCATACAATGCCAGATAGGAAATAGAGCAAGCATGGAGTTAAAGAAAATGCATACAATGCCAGATAGGAAATAGAGCAAGCATGGAGTTAAAGAAAATGCATACAATGCCAATCAAACGGAAATAATACAGTTTTGATGATGTTAAGATCAAATAGAGCTGAGCGTGGTGGTGTGCACCTGTAATTCAAGTCACTTGGGAAGCTGAGGTTGGAGGATCACTTGAGGCCAGAAGTTCAAGACCAGCCTGGGTAACATAGTGAGATCCCCATTTAAAAAATAAAATAAAATAAAACAGAAATATCAAATGCAATGAAGACATATTTCAAATAGCACAAACAGGAGGTGTTTGTGGTAGGTGGTCAGCACAGCTGCCTTCCAAAGAGCGCCAAGAGCAAAGAGGACTGATCGTGCTAAAGTGTTCTAAGGTCCTTCGTCATCTGGAAGTGGGAACGGTAATAATTCACATCAGCCAGCAATAAATCGGGAATGAGTGTGTTAATCTTTAGAGTAGCCATTAAGAGAAGAGTAAAAACAATAATAACTAGAATAGACACACTTGATTAATGAAAAAATAATTAAAGAAATAAGAAAAATGAATTGAGGCCAGATGGCACACATTAAAAATAAAATAAAAAAGAGTAGACTCACGTTCAAATATGTTGTAATGATATGAAAATATGCATGAACTTAGTGTGCCTGTTAACCAGTAATATTGTTGAATTGGATTAAAATAACAAAATTTACACGCTCTTTACAGGAGACAAATATGTAAAATGACTCAGAAAAAGTAAGAAAATGTATCACCGAAGACAGAAAATTTCTAGCATTAGTAATTAAGGAAGTTTTTATAATGAGAAAAAGAGCCAACCATAAAGATACACCAATTCTTAATATAAATAAAATTTGGATTTTAATCTAATAAATATTAGTGCACCTAAAAAATAACCTCAAGATTTATAAAGCAAAAATGGAAAAAAAAAATAAAGGAGAAATAGATGAGCCCAAAACCATGCTGGAATATTCCAACGTCAGTAACAGAAAGGTAAAACAGATAAACTAAATCAGCGTTAATGCAGAAGAAATGAGCAACAAGATTGACGAAACTGACCTAACAAGCAAACCCAGTGTCCCAGCCCATTCAGCGGTTAAGTGCAATAGATTGGGTGGTTGTGAACAACAGAGACTTATTTCTCATTGTCTTGTGAACACGAAATATTGGTGGTATGTCTCAGTCAATTTAGACAATGTATTTTGCCAAGGTTACAGACGCACACGTGGCACAGCCCCAGGAAGTTCTGAGACATGTGCCCAACGTGGTCGGGGTACAGTTTGCTTTTCTACATTTCAGGGAGAGATGAGACATCAGTCAATATGTTTAAGATGTATATTGGTTCCATCCAGTAACGCGGGACAACTCAAAGTGGGGGCTTCTGGGTTAGAAGTAGATAAGAAACAAAGTTTGCATTCTTTTGAGTCCTTGATGAGCCTTCCACTGAAGATACAATTCAGTCTGGCTCAGTGACTCTGCATTTTTCTATAAACAACAGGGGAGAGGAAGCAATCAGGTGTGCATTTGTCTCAGGTGAGCCTCAGAGGAATGACTGAATAGATTGGGAGGCAGGTTTGCCCTAAGCAGTTCTCAGCTTGGCTTTCCCATTAGCTTAGTGATTTGGGGATGCCAAGATGTATTTTCCTCTCACAGTCTGGATGCTGGAAGTCTGAGATCAGAGTGCTAGCATGGTTGGGTTCTGATGGGGGCCCTCTTCCAGGGTGCAGACAGCGTTTTCCCGCTGTGTCCTCAAGGAGCAGGAAGAGGGCTAGGCACTTCCTGTGGCCTCTTCTGTAAGGCCACTAATCCCACTCTTGAGGCCCCACCCTCATGACCTCATCACCTCCCAAAGGCCCTGCCTCCTAATACCATCACCATGGTGGGGAGGATTCAAATAGGAATTTGGGTGAGAGGGGTGCATCTGTCCACAGCACCTAGCATACTGCAAACAAAAACTGCAGAATGCGCATCCTTTTCAAAAGCACATGGATGATTCACCAAAATTAAAGACACTGAGCCATAGAGCAGTTCTCAACACATTCTAATAAAAACACACCAAAGCAAGAAAAGGCCTTCTCAGAATTTTCTATGTCCTCCAGAATAGAACTTCTCTATTTCCGCACCCCATGCTCATCCCCAACTCAGTTTCCTCTGGCCTTCCCTCATCAGTTGACCAGAGGAACCCATGCTGAAGTCACCCCCACCGTCTGCCTGGCTCTGGCAGGGGCGTGGCATTCTCACATCACTCGTGCCTTTCAGCATCTTCCGGCCCTATTCACCTTTCCTTCCTTGCAAGGCCCTCTTCCTTCAGTTTGCCTTTAAGACTTTCATAGGTTCTTCCTCCTACATCTCTAGCCACTTCTTCTCAGCTCCTTATACCGGCTCACAGTCTTCTAAGGGTCCATAAATAGCTGGCATTCTTTGAGGTCAACCCTCATCTCTTCTTTAACTGCACGCATTCCCTCCAGGCAGTCTCATCCAGGCTTCAGTTTTAGGGATCACGAATCAAGCTGGCCCCTTGTATTGTGTCCACGCAGAAATGTGGTATTTCTCCCCTGTATAAGAAAATGCTGTGTGTCCAAAGGTAAACTCATGACTTTCTCTACCCGGACCTATGCAGCTCTACGTGAATGGAACCACCATCCATTACATCACCCAAACCAAAAATCTCACTCTCTACTTGACACCTTCCTCCCTGAAACTATGCTACATCCTATCAGCCGCCAATTTCAGTTTACCTCCTAAGCATCTCTTCAGTCACCCCATCCCTCCATCTCCACTGCCCCCGGGAGAGGGGCAGAGTGAAGAGATGACCTGTGCTTGGAGGCTGCAGTCACCTTCTCACTGGTCTCTCCGGGTTGACTTTTGGTTCCTGTTGTTCATGAAATTGTATTGAAAAGGACATTGAACACATGCTGTTCAGATCATTTCCCACAGGGTAACACAGTTCAACGCCTCTCACTGAACTACATCCCTAAACCCATCCCAGCACTGCCTCAGCCTACCTCTTGGAGGCAATCTGGAAGCATGCCCCCCGTTCCTGGTCCCTACACTCAGACTTACGTCAGTTCCCTAAGTGATTTTATGCCATCTGTAGCTACAGGCTGTCAGCACGTGCTGTTCAGGCAATTGGTTGAAAGAGTTACTATCTAAAACTGGAATCAGTATTAATGAACATCTGGGTTAAGATAAGGGGTTGTGGAAACCAAGGTTTTATCAAGCAGTTGAAGCTTCCAGGTAGAAGGCTTCAGAGAGAACAGATTGTTTAAAGAGTTTGTTCTGGGCCGGGTGCAGTGGCTCAAGCCTGTAATCCCAGCACTTTGGGAGGCCGAGGCAGGTGTATCATGAGGTCAAGAGATCGAGACCATCCTGGTCAACATGGTGAAACCCCGTCTCTACTAAAAACACAAAAAAATAGCTGGGCACGGTGGCGCGTGCCTGTAATCCCAGCTACTCAGGAGGCCGAGGCAGGAGAATTGCCTGAACCGAGGAGGTGGAAGTTGCGGTGAGCCGAGATCGCGCCATTGCACTCCAGCCTGGGTAACGAGAGCGAAACTCTATTTCAAAAAAAAAAAAAAGAGTTTGTTCTATCAGTAATTCCAAAAGAGAGGAGGGTATAATAAGGCACATCTGACTCTGTCTTCCCATCATGGCCTGCACTAGCTTTTCAAGGTAACTTCCAAATGGCCTTGGCCGAGAGGAGGGGTCCATTCAGGTGGTTGGGGCTTAGAATTTTACTTTCGGCTTCCACGTCTCTGGCTCTCAGCCTCTACTTGGTGGCCTCATTGACTGAGCTGGGTGGGGGATGAAATGAGCATGGAGGGACTGGGCTGGTTTTGAGAGAAATGACAGAAAGCATCTGGCATCGCAGTGGCCGTCTGGAGGCTGTGGAGCACAAAAGGAAGAGGAGTGGGACCCGAGCTTCAAACCTGAGACCGTGGAGGATGCAGAGCACGAGCCCCGGGTGTGAGGGACACCAACGACGGGCGTGTGCTAGTCCATTTTTACGTGGCTGATAAAGACATACCCCAGACTGGGAAGAAACAGAGGTTTAATTGGATGCACAGCTCCGCATGGCTGGGGAGGACTCAGAATCATGGTGGGAGGCGAAAGGCACTTCTTACCTGGCGGCAGCAAGAGAAAATGAGGGAGAAGCAAAAGTGGAAACCCTGATTCACCTGTCAGATGTCATGAGACTTATGCAGTATCACGAGAATAGCACAGGAAAGACCAGCCCCCATGATTCAATCACCTCCCCCTGGGTCCCTCCCACAACAGCGGGAACTCTGGGAGACACAATTCAAGTTGAGATCTGAGTGGGGACACAGCCAAACCATCTCGGGGGTCTGTCTGTGGGGAGAGCATAGGCGTCTCTGGCCACTGAGACTCAGCCTTGTAGCAGCTGCAGACACAAGGCAGCAGCCGCTGTCACATGCAGTCTGCGTGGAAAGGAACTCACGGATTTGGATTTAATAACTGCCATGTTTCTGCATACGGTGAAGACATGCAACGCTCCGACTTCTTTTGAAGACTTAATTTTAGAATCCCTTGACCCCCGCCCCCATTCCTTTCCTCTAAATCTGAAATTCTTTTCTTTCTGGATTACATCCAAAGAGAAAATTCTGATGAATTTTGCCATGTGCTGTGCTGACTCGCGGCCACGAAGTGCAGGATGTTGCTGTGGCCACGTGTGCAGATGGGGGCTGATGGGGAAATGAGGATAGACACTTGCTCCCTCCACGAGGAATAATGCATCTTAGTTATTTCATTTCTGAAAGAAGAAAATTATTCCACTGTGTTCTGATGAAACAGATGATCCTTCCACTTTAAAGAGAATGAAATAAACAATTCTGAGATTAGTTGCTTTAAAAAAATCTGTTTACATATCAGTTTCTGCCAAAGACCCTGAAGAAGTGCAAGGTGGGGATGCTTCTCCCAGCCCCTGAAAACACATTGTATTCATTATACGGTCTGCATTTTGCCTGGGGTTAAGAATCCGGAGGATTTTCTCTTGAGTCCAAATCAGAATATACGCTTTAATTCTTCAGAGAATGTATCTCCTGCCTGCGTGGAGGCTTTGAGACAGTTGAGTATCTCTCCAAATCACCTGTGACGGAGGCAGCCGTGGTGACTCCCGGCATGGGGGGGAGATGGTTGCTGATCTGGTCTGGGAGTCACTGACACCAAAGCAGAGTGTCTGTGTTGATGGAGAATCTACCATTCAGAGTCATGTCTGTTTGTTTCTGTAAGGCTCAAATATTTCAGAGATCACAATCCCCATGAAACAGGAGTTTGTGACCCTGGCTCCTATGGAGGCAGCTTAAGATGCGTTTCTTTTTCACGATCTGTGATTTTGCACATCACTTAAAATGGGATAATGTAAATTTTTTAGTGGCTGATTGTTTAGTTATGGACTTGCCAAGAGGTTCCGCAAGACGGTTTATTCGGCACAGCCTCATCCTGGTTCTCTGGCTGCACGGTGTCAGCCGTGCGTTTTATGGTATATTTATTAACCTATTAATGAATCATTTATTCAGGTTTTAAGTTAATTAACATGTGTATTCCAGGCAATGGGGATGAAACAGTGAACAAAACAGTCAAATTCCCTGTTATGTGGCGTTTACTTTCAAGTGGAAAGATACTTAGTAAGATGTTAGGTATCGGAGGCTACGGTCAGAGAGACAGAGAAGTAGAGAGTAACACAGAAGGGCCTGTTACTGCGGACAGACTCCCATCCAGCGAAGACCTGAACCACTGTCCGGGTGCGCCCAGCCCCACAGGAGCAGCCCAGAGACAGCAGGCCACACCTGCACGTGAGCTGCCCTGCAAAGGGGCAGAAGGCGCCCGAGTGAGAGGCGGAAGTTTAACCACCCCCTTACCGTCAGCTCGTGCCGTGGTTCAGCTCTCTTGACATGCAGCCACAAGATGTGTCTTTCCTATTTCCTATTCAAAACAAAGAAAATAAGTTCGAAACTGGTATTTTAATAAAAACCAATTCCTGAAGCCAACTGTCTGCTCTGTCCTGAATACCTGGACCCACAGAGAAGCGAAGACTGGGCTTATGTGTGCGGGCGAGCAGGGATGAGGCTGAGGAAGTTGGTAGGAAATGTTTTCCAGGTCACTGACCTCCTCTGCCTGGTGAATAGCAAATACTGGAAGAATTATTTGCAGAACTGCACAACACATGTTGTCTTTGACAGCGTGACCTCTTGGTAAAGAATTCCGAATCTCAACTATGTGGAAGGACCCACTGCGCTGGGTAAGTCAGGAGGAGCAGATGTGTGCAGCTCTGCCATTCCCTCTCCTTAAGGTGTTTCAATCCTGGAGGGTAAGAAGAAATTAAGACAAAATCTAGTCACCTGTATTACAAGAATCAAAACGTCTTGGAAAAAAGGGGCATTTTCTCCTGGCAGCCCTCACAGCAGGGTGGGCCTGGGCATCTTCTGTGCCTCCCGTCCTCTCTTCAAGGTTTGTTTCATTATAAAGGCAACATCTGCTATCTGAAGTGTGTTTGCTCCTATCAGCTAACTGGATTCTCCTATTTCAAAATGTAAATTAGATAAAATTTAAACTATTATAAAAAATTGTGAAATTAGTTTGCATTACACAACAATATCAATATAATGAAAAAGAATTCACTGTGTGTTCTTAAGATCTGAATGAAGGAAGTTCTTTTGAAAATGTAAACAACTCTTTCCCCATACACTTCTGAGCTCCGCTAAGAAGAAAACTGTTTATGCTTGGTAGCTTCTCTTGTCTCTCCACAATTCACAGCAGAAATAATTACAAAAAATATTTTCCTAAACTAAAATGTCATTCAACAGAGGAGCTGCTTTACCTGTTACAGACAGGAGACAAGAAAACACCAGGTAGATGAAGGCAGTTCCCCAGCAAAGGCCCCAACCTCAAGCCTGGAGCCCCAGGCTTTATCCGCATTTGGGTTTGACTCCAACACTGTGACAGTGGCATAGCCCTCAGTGGGAACAGACATTTCTGTTTTTGAGCCCAAAATATTGCCTTTTGGCCCACCACACCCCCATCCTGTACCCATATGAACCTGAACCCCAGGCACCAGAAGCAGATGAGTGGGCGAGGAGACAAGCAGATGGACAGCAGTACAAGGCAGCAGACAAAAAGAGGAGGAATGTTTGAACACCGTGACGCCGAGAGGAGTCAGCTGGGGCAGTTGGAGAGGACTTTGGCTGCTGGACAGCCAGACTCCAGGGAAGATCACCTTCCCACTCCATCCTCCTTTCCAGCTCCCCATCCGTCCCACTGAGAGCCACCTCCACCACTCAGTAAAACCCCTCATTCATCCTTCAAGTGTGTGTGACCCAATTCTTCCAGGATGCTGGGCAAGAGCTCTGGATACAGAAAGCTGTCACGCTGGCCCTCTGCTCTTGCATTAAGCTGGTTAACACTTAAGCTATCTGTGGACTGCAAAGCTAGAAGAACATTGTAACAGTGGACCACAGGCACCCACCCCTAGACACCCCTAGACACTACTGCAGGGCCAGAGCCCAAAGCACTTGCCCGGCTCCTGACCTGCCCGTCTGTATTCCCGGCCCCTGACCTGCCCGTCTGTATTCCCGGCCCCTGACCTGCCCGTCTGTATTCCCAGCCCCTGACCTGCCCGTCTGTATTCCCGGCCCCTGACCTGCCCGTCTGTATTCCCGGCCCCTGCACCTGCCCATCTGTATTCGCCCTCTCCAGTCAGGGGTTTGGGCAGTGGTGACAATCAAACCGGCCAGCCACACATCCCTGTCACACGTTATTTGAAGGGAATCAGGAAACTCCCATTTCACCTATGGAAGTTCGTTTTGAGAGAAGCATTTCAGGAACACATGTACTTAATCAAAGATGTACCCAGTTTTAAAAAATGGTTTTCTAATTAGCTTAGTTGGTGTCTTTGGAAAGGACCTTAGAGTGGGGAAAAAATATGGCCTGTTGGACTGGGAAATGGGGATGAGAAGCGCACAATTCCATGAAAGAATTAGTTGATTAATTGCATCCAGTCCATATTTACCGCCTGACCTGCTTCCTTTACGGGTTTATACATATGGATGACAACTGACCTTTGAGGAGAAGCATCGTCATCTCTGCCGGGATCAACACCCATCCTGCTGCTTAGGCATCAGCTTCCTGTGGGTCAAACCCTCCCCAGGGGATGGACCCTTCGTGGCTGGGACAGGCGGCCTGCCTCAAGGACTCCGAGAAGCAGGTGTGTGCTTTGGTGGGGTGGGAGTGTCAAGGGGATGAGGAACAGAGGAAGTCATGGCACATTCTAAGCCGTCAGATGAGGAAGTGGAGGTGCAAGACTTGCAGTAAGCGATGTTCCATCTAGGGAGCCATGGCCGACTTGCCAGGCTTCCGTGAGCACCATCTGTCCGAATTAGGGCTGCTGCCCCGTCTGCACCACGGCCCCAGAACACGTCTATTCACAGCACTTGGTGTGCTCTATTTTAGTTCACTTCAGGAACTTCCTTCTATTGCTTGTTCTCGGTGTTTCTGCAAATGCAGGACGCATAATTGCTACAATGATCCCTTCTTGGGGAATACATGAATGCAGGCATCCCCACTGCTGGGGATGCAGTGATGCTGGGGATATGCCCTTCTGGCAAGGGCCTTCGTGGGTCATTCAGGGCTGGCAGAGATAGAATCGGACCTTTGTCAAATGCGTGGAGTTGCACTGGTGACTGGTTTCTGAGCAATGGCTCCCTGTGCGTGTTCCAGCATGACCTGTTTCAGGCCAGTGCTGACGGTGAACCTCCAAGCCTGTGACGCCACCTCACCTCAGCCAGCTCACACGGTGGACGAGCAAGAGGCCCTCTGCCCCTGGGAGGGGGCTTTGGTTGTCAGGAACAACTTGCATCTATTATGACTCTTGAGTTTGGACAAACTTCTGAAGGTAAACAGTCCAGTCCTGAAGTGGGGTGACTGGATGACCTAATTGGCCTCTGACCAGTCCCCACTTTGGAGCCTGTGACTGCTCATCCTGTTGGAGTGTCTTTGTGAATTACACAGAGGACCATCAACAGCCGATCCCAAGAGCAGATGTTACTTGTCATGTTAGTTCTGCATAGAGAAGGAAGAGCTCAGCTGAAAAGCATGTAAGTTTATTTTTTTTATGTAACCCAAGATTGGGTCAACATTAGCAGTATTTCAAAAGTGAAAAACACCAGAACTATAAGAGAAGTTGCTTGGAAAGCCCTGCCTCCTCTCCAGCATTCTCCTCATCATAACCCCGTGGAGGGCGTCTCTCTTCATCACACAGGAGAAGCCATGGGAGGCTGGCATGCTGTCTGCAGCACAGGAGTCTGATGGGATGGTGTCATGTGACAAACACTTTAGTGAGACCTGAAGTGGCGTGGATTTTTCAGGGATGGAGAGAAAGTGAATTCCTAACCTAAATGGGCGTTCTAGTGCCATCCACGCACACAGGACTGCAACAGCCAACTGTCCATCCATCTGTTCCTGGAGCCATCTCCCCATCTGTGAGCCATCTCGGTCTGCAATCCTTATGCCAGGACATATTCTCCCCCCACCTCTTGCCCATGGTAGTAATGGCTTCAGAGCTCCCATACATGCCGTTTTGGTTACTTTTTTCTCCCCAAGCTGCCTGGAATCTAATGCTAATGTTAAGTGAATAACAGAATCATGGCCCCTCAGGACTGGAAAAATGGAAGGAGGAGATGGATGCACAGAGGGTCCTTGCGACTGGTTACACCACCAGATTCACCCTTAGAGAAAATGATGACAATCTGAGTCCACACCAAAGAACCTTTAAGGGAGAACACAAATTCCGCCTTAATTTGGGGAGCATGTGTTTCAGGCACACAGATTTCCAAACATCATTCCAAAGTTCGCAGACAAGTTGCTCCGTCTTTCCTCGCATGTGCTCGCACCCGAAACGCACGTGGGCGCACAGCCAGGGGTCAGAGCGTCTCCGCCTCTGATGAACGGTGAACTCCTGCGCTCAGCTTCCTCTCCTGTAAAATGGGGATAAGACCCTTCCACTCCTGAGAAGCCGGGTTTTGGCGAGTGGCGAGTGGCGAGTAACGCGTCCACCGCAGAGGCGAGCTGTATCTGGTGCTGTTGCTACAGAACGCAAGGAGCCAGGAGCCGAGGAAAGCAGAACGGGACGTGGGCGCCCGGCCGGGATCAGCAAAGCTTTCGGAAGACGCGGGGGCGCCGCGGGGAGCAGCGAGGGCAGCGAGGGCAGCTCGGATCCAACACAGCTTCATCCGGATGCGCTCGGCAGCCTGGACGTGGCGCGGGGCCGCGGTTTGCGAGGAGTCCAGGCCCAGACAAGCCCGAGCCGCGCTGTGGGAGGCGGACGGTGGAGCGCGGCCTCCTCGTGGTTCCTTCCTCGGGGCGGGTGCCGTGGGCCGGGCGCAGAGATGAGCCCAGTGCAGGCGGAGGCGCAGGGTGGTTCCAGGCCCGGGCAGGCCTGGGCGCCTCGGGTGGGGAAGGGCTCGTGGAAAGGCCATGCGGGGGCCGGCGTCCTGCCTGGAGGCTTGTGGTCATGGAGGAAGGCACCTCGGTGCCCGCAGGGGTTGCTGGCCCCCAGCCCTGCCAGGCTGGCTCAGGCCACCGTCCCGGGAGCCTTTCCACGAGCAGCGGAGGAACCGGCCAGGACGCTCTGCAGAGGCCTTTTTATTTTATTTTATTATCCTTTTTTGAGACGGAGTTTTGCTCTTGTTACCCAGGCTGGAGTGCAATGGTGCGATCTCGGCTCACCGCAACCTCCGCCTCCGGGGTTCAGGCAATTCTCCTGCCTCAGCCTCCTGAGTAGCTGGGATTACAGGCACGCGCCACCATGCCCAGCTAATTTTTTGTATTTTTAGTAGAGACGGGGTTTCACCATGTTGACCAGGATGGTCTCGATCTCTTGACCTCATGATACACCTGCCTCGGCCTCCCAAAGTGCTGGGATTACAGGCTTGAGCCACCGCGTCCGGCCCAAGTTTCTTAAATGTAGATGAAGCCTCCAGGTAGTAGCCTTCGGAGAAAATAGATTGTAAATGTTTCTTACACTCAAAGAGACAGCTTTTCAGGACCATTTTAAATAATCTCAATATATTTTGGGGAAAAGTAATTTATTTCAGGTCCGGCTGTCATGTTGGTATCTTATTGCTACAAAGAGTCTACTCTGTCAGTCTTAAGATCTCTGTGTTAGGGTTAACGCTGGTCAGCCATGCCCAAGTGCCAGAGGAAGGAGGGGCAGTGAGGCATTCTGTCTGGCCACTCCCACTGTGGCCGAAACTAGTGCCTCAGTTTATTTTCGAATGCCCTTGGCCAAGAGCCATTCAGTTGTTGGGGTCCTTAGAATTCTACTTTTGGTTCACACCCTTGGGTTGCTACTGGCCTCCACGCCTCTGTTGACATTTTAGTGATTTGGACGGTTGAGTGATTTTCTGTGTCCCCCTGGCCCAGCTGTCTGGTCAAACAAGCTAGATATTTCTGTGAAGTTTCTTTTGTAGGTGAGATTAACATTTAAATCAGTTGACTTTAAGGAAAGCAGATGACTTTCCACAGCATAAGGGTGTACCTTATGCAAGCAGCCAAGGACCTAGAGAGAAATGCCAGGGTCCTCTGGGGAAGAAGGGATTCTGCCCCAGACTGTGGCAGAGAAAGGCTGCCCGCTGGCCCGACCTGCATATGAGTTACTCAGGACTGCAACATGAACTCTTACTGGAATGTCCAGCTTCTTGGCCAACTCTGGATTTCAGACTAGCCTGTTCCTGTGACCCCACAACTACCTGTGCCTGCTGCAGGTAGTGAGACGGGCACGGGCATGAGCAGGGCAGGGGAAGGCTCTTCCCCACCTGCTGGGAATGTCAGGGAATGCTTTGGCAATTATCACACTGCCTCTTAAAGTGATAAATTTGCAGTCAGCTCAGTCGGCTGCCAGGGAGAGGCCATTCCCTGACGGTCCACACCTGTTGCAGGGAGGGAGGCAGATGCCAGGGAGACAGAACTTCTGGGCATGCACATTAAGAGACAAAGTGATGGGGTAAGACCTTCCAGGGGCACTGGAAAAGGGAAGACAGCCTCAGATGGGCACGAGTACAGCTTAATAAACACAATGCGCATGCCCAACTCCCAAGGGTAAGGCGGCACTGTGTGCTGAGCCGCCCACCCTAAGAGAAGAACCATGGAAAGGGAGCCGATCTGTGAAGTCCCAGGATCAAGGTCAAACACAGCACTTGACCTCAGTGCCCACTTGGGACTCTTCCACGTGTACTTGGCTTTCTTTCCTGCTCTGAAGCCTTTATAAATAAACTTCCGCTCCTGCTTTGAAAGTTGTCTGAGTCTCCTTTTCTGCCTTATGCCCCTCAGTCAAATTCTGTCTTCTGAGGAGGCAAGAATTGAGGTTACGGCAAAGCTGTGTGGATTTGCCGCTGCTGACTCGGTTACCTTCCACTGACAACAAGCCAGATTGCTTAAAATAGCTCTCTCTCTATAGACATATACAATCTCGATGGCCAGGGAATGGGGCTGATAGACACAGTCCTCAGTTTTCTGAGATGGTTATTAAAGCATTGGCAGTGCAGTCAGCCCGGGGGTTTTTCCATCATGGGAATCGATCTCCATCACCTCCATGACATTCTTTCCCAGAAGGATGTTAAACGTTTTACCCACTCACAGCAGCAGTAATGCTGTGGTTCTAAGAAGTGGTGACTCTGGACCACAGAGGTCTTGAAGAGCTTCACAAAGGGACCAGGGAGCTTAACTAGGACTGCCCCAGGACTCAGGCACTGAGGCGTGGGTGACGGGATTGTCGTTGAGGCATTTTCTGGAGAATGCTGTGCTTGAACCTGCATGGAGGCTGACTCACTTCTTCCTGTTCCTGACCCAGATGAGGTGGGGAGGAGGAAGGAGGAGCCCGCTCCCTGATGTGGGGGACACTTCCCCTCCCACCAAGGAGATGCTCCGTTACAGTGTCCTTGGTATTCCAGAAAGGATCACCTGATTGTGAAAGCAAGGGTGCCCAGGGCTTGTCACAGGCGATTCACACAGGTTTGCTTTTCCTTCCTTCCTTCCAGCTCCTCCTCCTTTCACCTCTTACTGGTCTAAAGTGAAGTCTGTGAGTTCCTGAAACTTCACTGCATGGACAGCAGCCCATGGATGAACTCCACAGGCAGAGGGGTTTCTTTCTGGACAGAGAAGATTATGTAAATGACAGGACCACGGCACCGTCCTACCTGGGTTGGAAACAGAGACACTGAATCTTCACCCACATGATCTGCCAGGGTCAGGGTCAGATGTGGGTTTGTCAGCAGACCAAGAAGATTTTCCTGTACCTTTTTTCCCTTTCTCTGCTCTTTCTGTGATTTATTTGCTCCCTACTGACTCAATTCCATGCAGGGGCCTAGTTCCATGGAGGGGCCTATATTTGGCCATTTCCATGCTGCTGATAAAGACAAACCTGAGACTGGGAAATTTATTAAAGGAAGAGATTTAAGGTTGAATTCCACTTGGCTTTGTATTAACAGAAACAAGATTTGTCTTTGCTAAGCCTCTTATGTCCTCAGGACTAAACCACACACGTGTTCTCCATCCTAGGGCCACGTAGAGTCACTGGGGGTTAAACAGGAGTGTGAAGTGATTCCACTGGATTTTAGAGAGATGGATCCCAGAGAACCAGAATGAAGACAGGAAGACAGAGCAATGATCTAATAAGCAGTGGCAGGGCCTGGCCCTAGAGCTGAGTGGCGGTGAGGGACAGGAGGGTCCCAGCAAGAAGCTGAGTCCTGGATGAGATAGCTGTGGAGATGTGAACAAAGAGGAAACCAGGATGACTCCTACCCACCTGGCTGAGGTATGGGAGGAGGCTCACCCTGAAGCAGGGAGGCAGGAGACCTCTGGTTATGGGCCTCATGCTCAACACAACACGTAGAGAGCACAAGAAAAGGCAGAAACCAACACGGACAGTAGGAACGGAGAGTAAACAACAGGAACAATGTTTCTTGCAAGTTGAAAAACAGATTCATGAATTATAACCAACTCAGAGGGTCTGAGAGGATGGAATCCTGAGCTGGCAGTGAGGGAATGAAGGGGACTAGTTCCATGGAGGAATCTAGTTCCACAGAGGGGCCCAGTTCCACAGTGGGGACTAATTTCATGGAGGGGCCCAGTTCCACAGTGGGGCCTAGTTTCATGGAGGGGCCCAGTTCCACAGTGGGGCCTAGTTTCATGGAGGGGCCCAGCTCCACAGTGGGGCCTAGTTTCATGGAGGGGCCCAGCTCCACAGTGGGGCCTAGTTTCATGGTGGGGCCCAGCTCCACAGTGGGGCCTAGTTTCATGGAGGGGCCCAGCTCCACAGTGGGGCGTAGTTTCATGGAGGGGCCCAGCTCCACAGTGGGGCGTAGTTTCATGGAGGGGCCCAGCTCCACAGTGGGGCGTAGTTTCATGGAGGGGCCCAGCTCCACAGTGGGGCGTAGTTTCATGGAGGGGCCCAGCTCCACAGTGGGGAGTAGTTTCATGGAGGGGCCCAGCTCCACAGTGGGGCGTAGTTTCATGGAGGGGCCCAGCTCCACAGTGGGGCGTAGTTTCATGGAGGGGCCCAGCTCCACAGTGGGGCGTAGTTTCATGGAGGGGCCCAGCTCCACAGTGGGGCGTAGTTTCATGGAGGGGCCCAGCTCCACAGTGGGGCGTAGTTTCATGGAGGGGCCCAGCTCCACAGTGGGGCGTAGTTTCATGGAGGGGCCCAGCTCCACAGTGGGGCGTAGTTTCATGGAGGGGCCCAGCTCCACAGTGGGGCGTAGTTTCATGGAGGGGCCCAGCTCCACAGTGGGGCGTAGTTTCATGGAGGGGCCCAGCTCCACAGTGGGGCGTAGTTTCATGGAGGGGCCCAGCTCCACAGTGGGGCGTAGTTTCATGGAGGGGCCCAGCTCCACAGTGGGGCGTAGTTTCATGGAGGGGCCCAGCTCCACAGTGGGGCGTAGTTTCATGGAGGGGCCCAGCTCCACAGTGGGGCGTAGTTTCATGGAGGGGCCCAGCTCCACAGTGGGGCGTAGTTTCATGGAGGGGCCCAGCTCCACAGTGGGGCGTAGTTTCATGGAGGGGCCCAGCTCCACAGTGGGGCGTAGTTTCATGGAGGGGCCCAGCTCCACAGTGGGGCGTAGTTTCATGGAGGGGCCCAGCTCCACAGTGGGGCGTAGTTTCATGGAGGGGCCCAGCTCCACAGTGGGGCGTAGTTTCATGGAGGGGCCCAGCTCCACAGTGGGGCGTAGTTTCATGGAGGGGCCCAGCTCCACAGTGGGGCGTAGTTTCATGGAGGGGCCCAGCTCCACAGTGGGGCGTAGTTTCATGGAGGGGCCCAGCTCCACAGTGGGGCGTAGTTTCATGGAGGGGCCCAGCTCCACAGTGGGGCGTAGTTTCATGGAGGGGCCCAGCTCCACAGTGGGGCGTAGTTTCATGGAGGGGCCCAGCTCCACAGTGGGGAGTAGTTTCATGGAGGGGCCCAGCTCCACAGTGGGGAGTAGTTTCATGGAGGGGCCCAGCTCCACAGTGGGGAGTAGTTTCATGGAGGGGCCCAGCTCCACAGTGGGGAGTAGTTTCATGGAGGGGCCCAGCTCCACAGTGGGGAGTAGTTTCATGGAGGGGCCCAGCTCCACAGTGGGGAGTAGTTTCATGGAGGGGCCCAGCTCCACAGTGGGGAGTAGTTTCATGGAGGGGCCCAGCTCCACAGTGGGGAGTAGTTTCATGGAGGGGCCCAGCTCCACAGTGGGGAGTAGTTTCATGGAGGGGCCCAGCTCCACAGTGGGGAGTAGTTTCATGGAGGGGCCCAGCTCCACAGTGGGGAGTAGTTTCATGGAGGGGCCCAGCTCCACAGTGGGGAGTAGTTTCATGGAGGGGCCCAGCTCCACAGTGGGGAGTAGTTTCATGGAGGGGCCCAGCTCCACAGTGGGGAGTAGTTTCATGGAGGGGCCCAGCTCCACAGTGGGGAGTAGTTTCATGGAGGGGCCCAGCTCCACAGTGGGGAGTAGTTTCATGGAGGGGCCCAGTTCCACAGTGGGGACTAATTTCATGGAGGAGCCCAGTTCCATAGTGGGGCCTAATTTCACAGAGGGTCTTAGTTCCATGGCAGGGCCTGTATTTGTCCATTTTTATACTGCTGATAAAGATATACCCGACACTGGTAAATTTACAAAAAAAAAAAAAGAGTTTTGATGAACTTACAGTTCCACATGGCTGGGGAGGCCTCAGAATCCTGGAGGAAGTGAAAGGCAGGTCTCACATGGCGGCAGACAGGAGAGCTTGTGCAGGGAAACTCCCTTATGTAATCATTAGATCTCATGAGACCCATTCACTATCACCAGAACAGTTCAGGAAAGAGCCACCCCATAATGGAATCACCTCCCATTGGGTCCCTCCCACAACATGTGGGAGTTTAAGAAGAGATTTGGGTGGGGACAAAGCCAAACCGTATCATTCTGCCCCCTAGCTCCTCCAAAATCTCATGTTCTCACATTTTAAAACTAATCATACCTTCTCAACTGTCCTCCAGAGTCTTAACTCATTTCAGCATTAACTCAAAAGGCCACAGTCCAAAGTCTCAGCCAAGACAAAGCAAGTCCCTTCTGCCTACGAGCCTGTAAAATCAAAAGCAAGTTAGTTACATCCTAGATACAATGGGGGTAAATGGGAGAAATTGGCCCAAACAAAAGAGCTATAGGCCCCAGGCCAAGTCCAAAATTTAGTGGGGCAGTCAAGTCCTAAAGCTCCAGGACGATCCTCAGGTGTGGAGGGAAAGACCAGGTGGAGGTGACTGGATCATGGGAGCAGGTTTCCCCAGGCTGTTCTCATGATAGAGAATGAGTTCTCACCAGAGCTGATGGTTTTATGTGTTTGGCAAGTTCCTCCTTCAGTCCTTCTCCCTCCTGCCACCTTGTGAAGAAGGTGCCTGCTTCCCCTTTGCCCTCCACCATGATTATAAGTTTCCTGAGGCCTCCCCAGCTGTGCCAAACTTTGAGTCAATTAAACCTCTTTTCTTCACAAATTACCCAGTTTCTGGCAGTTATTTTCAGCATAATGTGTTCAAGGTTCATCCATGTTGCAGCATTTATCAGTATTTTATTACTTTTATTTGGCAAATAATACTCCAATTTATGGATAGATCTCATTCTGATTTTCCATTGATGGTTACTTGGGGTTATTTCACCTAATTTGGCTATTGTGAATAATAATAATGCTAAGAACATTTGTATACTTTTTTTGTGTGTGTAGATATATTTTTGGGGCACAAACCAAGATGTGAAATGTATGGGTCATAGGAAATTTTATGCTTAACCTTTTGAGGAACTTCTTAACTCTTTTCAAAGTTGATTCACTGTTTTACATTCCTTTCAGTAATGTATGAGAGTTCCATTATCTCCAAATTCTCATCAGTACTCGTTCTAATCTAACGGGGGTAGGGGTGAAGTAATACCTTTTGTGGTTTTGATTTGCGTTTTCTTGATGGCTAATGACATTACTCACTTTTTTACGTGCTTATTCACATGTATATCTTTCTTGGTCTTTTCGGATCACTTGCCTATTTTAATTATTATTTGTCTTTTTATTACTGAATTTAAGAACGATTTATATATATATATATATAACTAAATATATAACATACATATAAATATTAATATATATAGTTGCTGTACATATTTCCATTATCTGACAGATTCTCTCCCATTGTCTGAGTTCACGGATCTCTTGAATCTTTAAATTTATGTTCTTTGTCAAATTTGAAACTTTTCAGTCATTACTTCTTCAAATGCATTTTTTTTCTGGAAAAATTTATTTTTTTGTTTTATTCTTAGACTTCAATAACATGAATATTTGATATTATTTCATGGGCTCTGTTTGCCATTTAAGTTCCACATTTTCTATTGCCTATCTTAACTTTTACAAACTTTTTTCTTTGCTATCTTCATTCTGCAAAAAAGTCCATTTAATAAATTATCTCATTTACTGTATTTTTTAATCTAAAATTCTTGGTTCATTTTAGTAATTTCTACCTCTCTGGCAAGAACATCTACCACTCTATTGATTTTAATCGTGTTCACTCATAATAAAGCATGGATGAAACGGCTGCTGTAGGAGTCGTTTTGGATAACTCCATCCCGGTTACCTGTGGGCTGGTGTCTACTGATTGTCTTTTCTGTTTAGTTATTGAAATCTTTATGGTAAGAAACTCTGATTATATTTTGGGGATTTTAAATATTTGGTAAGGAACTGTGGGAACTGTTAAAAGTCTCTGGAAAATTCTAAGCATATTTGTTTGCTAATTTTTGCAGGCAATCTACCAGTTAGGTTCAGATGATAAATCCCAATCCGCCTTCCGCTGCTTGTGTTTCCAAAGTGAGTCTAACTTTCAGAGCCTCGGCTATGCTCTTCAGGTCCTCCCACGGTGTGCACCGCACTGGGTCAGCTGGGCCCTGGAGCGTTCAGTCCTGTCACTGAGTTCTAACAGCCTTTGCTGTGATGCTTCAGGTCAGACCCAGGCACACACAGCTTTGGAGAAGCCCAGAACTTGCACAGAGATTAAAGGGCACGCTCTCCAGATACCTCCTCTCTGACACATTCCATGGTGACTAGAGGCACTTTTTCTTGCCCTCTTTTTAAAAGTCTCGGATCATTGCCTTTATGCACCGTAACTGTTCTTGTAAGATCTGAAGGAAAACTCTTTCATGTTCCAGGGGCTCATTGCCACGTTGTGGCAGTTCCCAAGTTTACTCCAGTGAGAGAAACTTCTACCATGATTTCATAAAATAGTTTTTCAGGGTCTCCTTAAAATCCTATTATCCTTACCTTATTCTGCCAACTCAGATAATAGAAGGTACACAGGAAAAGGTGTCTGGTGTTAGGCAGCCCAAGATGCTTATCCTATCATAACTGACCAAACTAGACTACACCAAATCCCAGGATGTGCCTCCAAAATTCTGAAACACACATATGTATTTGTATTTGTATGTACACGTGTGTAAGAGGGAAAATATAGACTTGTATATTTTCCTCTCAGAAGGGAAAGGTGTTTATATATTCTAAGTATTATAAACAAACAAAAACCCAATATGTAAATACATGTTTGTTCACAGCTGACATTTCCTTTTTGTTTTTAGATGGAGTCTCACTCTGTCACCAGGCTGTCGTGCAGTGGTGCGATTGCGGCTCACTGAGACCTCCGCCTCCTGTGTTCAAGCGATTCTCCTGCCTCAGCCTCCCGAGTAGCTGGGGTCACAGGTGCCCACAACCACGCTGGGCTAAGTTTTGTATTTTTAGTAGACACGGGGTTTCACCATGTTGGCCAGGCTGGTTTCAATTTCCTGATTTTAAGTGATCTACCCACCTCCCTAAAGGTTGGGATTACAGGTGTGAGTCACGGCACTCTGTCACAGCTGGTATTTCTGAAGTTTATGTCAGCAGATGGAAGAGGAACAGCCTGGATTTGTTTTGCTACCGTTTTTGCGCTCAATGCTCATTTTAATTCTGAATGACATTTGTTTTAGTCATCCTATCCACTTGATTATTAAAATCCTCTTCTACTGAAGTCACCTGTTGGTGAGCACTCACGTGGGATCCAAATATCCTTCCAGCTTTTGACCACTCGGAGAGGTCCATCCACATACCTCTTCCCTAAATTTCTTTGTCACCAATTTTTCAGTCACGCTTCTTCCAAGTCCCGCCCATCCAGCCAATGCACTGGCTACAGCCTGTGGGTCAGTGTGTAAGTCCAGTGCGTTTGCTACTTCTTGCTCACTGGGTCCAGTCAGCATCATGTCATCGATGTCATGGACCAGTGTGATACCTCGTGGAAGGGAAAAGCGATCAGGATCTCTGCAAATAAGATTGTGATACACTGCTGGAGACTTGATGTACCCATGAGGTAGGACGGAGGAGGTATATTGCTGGCCCTACCTGCTGAAGGAAGGTTGCTTCTGATGGGCCTTTCAGACAGGAATGAAGAAATAAGCATTTGCCAAGTTAATGGCTGCATACCAGGTACCAGGAGACGTGTTTATTTGTTCAAGCAATGAAACTACGTGTGGTACAGCAGCTGCAGCTGGAGTCACCACTTGGTTAAACGTACTGCAATACACCGCCATTCTCCAAGACCTATCTGTGTTCTGCACAAGCCGAAAGGGAGGGTTGAATGGGGATGTGGTGGGAATCACCAGCTCTGTATCTTTCAAGTCCTGATGGTGGTGCTCATCTCCACCACCCCTCTGGGGATGCGATATTGCTTTAGATTTACCATTTCTCTAGTAGAGGCAGCTCTGATGGCTTCCATTTGGCCTTTCCCACCAGAATAGCCCTCACCTACCAGTCAGAGAGCCAATACGGAGATTCTGTCATCTGCTAAGTACATCTATGCCAATTGTGCATTCTGGCACTGGGGGAAATGACCAGAGGATGAGTCTGGGGACCCGCTGGACCCACTGCAAGTCAGACCTGAGCTGAAAGTCCATGAATTACCTGACCTCCATAGCCCACACTTTAACTGGACGGCCACAACCATGTGTTGAAACATGGAATCAACGTCAGCTCAGAGCCAGGGCCAAGGAGTCCCTGAGGGGTCTGATCATTTCCCTTTCCCCAGTGCATAGTTACCCTGGTGAAAGGCCAGGGGTCTCCTCAGAAGGATGGGAGAAAAATTAACAGTATAAATTGTCACTAGCGTAGCAGGGTTCTTCTTTAAGGGGACCCGGCTTCTCCTTTATTCAAGAGGTTCTTGATCTGATGACCAGTTCAAGCCTGGAAATTGATTCAGGGGCCGTGATTCTCTATTTTATAATTTGAATTAATCTTTTGTTTACTTAACCTGGAAGCTTTCTGTTCACACAAATTAAATGAGAATGCAGTAGACTTCCTATCAATTTCGCTTCTAAGAACACTGTGATTGATTGGTCAGTGCCAGAGCTCCGCATGAGCTAGACTGCTCTGACAGCTGCCTTGTCTCTGCTGTCCATTGCACTGGCCATACCCACCTTGCCTTTGATGGTTGAGTGCCACCACGTGGCCTCTGCCATCTTGGGATCCAATTATTCCCATCATGTTTAAGTTTTCTGAGTGACTGGTGCCCACTGTAAAATCCAGCACACAGTGAAGAGCAATCACAGAGCTCAAGGATGCAGGCGCTCCCCTCACAAATCTGTTTCACAAGGTATTGGTGAAGGGCATGTCTTCTGGATGCTTCCAGCTGGGATGAGTAGGTCTAGAGTGACGAATCCACTCCACCGCCCCAATCTCCGTAAGCCGTCAAATCCCTCCTCTACATTAAACCGAGGGAGATCAGGCATTTCCCACTCATTCACTGTGGGGCATCTTTTGATCCAAGCAAATAAACTAAGAGAACGTTTTCAAACTTTCCAAGCTGCAACATTAAATGCAGAATCCCTGCTAAGTGCGCCCAAGTCAATAAATTCAGCCTGATCCAACTCTGCTCCTTCCCCCATTATCCCACCCCCTTAATATCCACCCCGTGTCTGTGCTCCAGATTCCTGCTTATGTAAATTACAAAACTCAAGTGGTTCTTTCCGAGTGCACTGCACCTCCTCGTGGCTGGCGCTCTGAACCTTGCCTAGGGCCCACCAGGACTTTAGTCTAGTTATGGGTCCAGAAGCAAACAGTGGTGTTGGGTGTTGGTCCTGACGAGAATCAGCATTGTCTCGCCCGGCGCCTGCCTCAGGGGAGCCCTCACTGTTGTCTCAGGCAGCACAGGGTTAACCTCCTCAGTCCAAGGCGGAAAGGCTGATGGCAGCATGAGTGGGGGTGGGTATGTTGCCACCGCTGGGGGTGGAGAGGCTGTTTCCTCTGGCAAAAAAGGCTCATCAGAATTGAGGAGCTCAGTGTCCCCAGTCTCACCAGGGTCCTCCCACACATGCCCATTTGAAGTTGCAGGGTCCCATGCTCTCACTTTAACAAGACGCCTGGCGAGGCTGAGTGTACTCCTTTCGTTGCTGGTCAGCCATTGGCATGGAAGAGCTTGTGTCTGAGTTTCCACAAGCTCTGCCCCTGGTCTATGGGAGATCAGACTCTCCGCTCAAGGCAACCTTGGAAGATGTGAGGCTTGGTGTGTGCTTTTGCAGCCTGGAGTTAGAATCCCTGAGCTCATTTGTTTTTTTATCACTTCATCCAGTGAACTTAGGAGCAACCAACCGACTTCATTATATTCCTTGCTTCTCCACATGTTTGAAGGTGTTATGTATAGCAGACCAGCTGCATTTATTTTGTATAACTTTCTAAACAGTTCATGCCAAGGACTGTTAGTGTTCTCCATATTATTAGAAGTGAAGTCCTAAGCCGGGCGCGGTGGCTCACGCCTGTAATCCCAGGACTTTGGGAGGCTGAGGCGGGTGGATCACGAGGTCAAGAGATCGAGACCATCCTGGTCAACATGGTGAAACCCCGTCTCTACTAAAAATACAAAAAATTACCTGGCCATGGTGGTGCGTGCCTGTAATCCCAGCTACTCAGGAGGCTGAGGCAGGAGAATTGCCTGAACCCAGGAGGCAGAGGTTGCGGTGAGCCGAGATCGCGCCATTGCACTAACTCCGTCTCAAAAAAAAAAAAAAAAAGAAGTGAAGTCCTTAGCATTTTGGGGTCTAATCAGATTAAGCAGCCAACTCCAGAAACCCCAAAACCAACTACAGAAATTCCTCCTTCAAATTCAGTTCCTCTAGAACCACTCCTGGTATCAGTCAGGGTGGTTTAGAGAGACAGAGCTAATAGGATAGACGTATAAATGAAAGGAAGTTTATAGAGAAGTATTGACTCACATGATCACAAGGATGTCCCCCAGTGGGCCATCTGCAAGCTGAGGAGCAAGGAAGCCAGTCTGATTCCCAAAACCTCCAAGTAGGCAAGCCAGCAGTGTGGCCTTCGGTCTGCGGCCAGAGGCCTGAGAGCCCCTGACAACCCCCTGGTGTAAGTCTCATTCCCAGAGCTGGAGAACCTGGAGTCCAGCGTCTGAGGGCAGGAAGTGTCCAGCACGGGTGAGAGATGAAGGTCGGGACTCTTCACAGGTCTGCTCCTCCAGCTTCTTTCACTGGCTTTGCTCAGTCACGCTGGCAGCCGCCGGCACGGTGCCCACCCAGACGGAGGGTGGCCTGCCTCTCCCAGTCCAGGGACTCAAATGTGCACGTCGGTTGGCACCACCGTCACAGACACACCCAGGAACGATGCTTCGCATCCTTCAATCCAACCAAGTTATCACTTAATATTTACCGTCACAAGGTTTCTCTGTGTGAATTAATACTGCTTTACACAGTGTCAGATCTTACCAGAGAAAACAGTAAGTATTTAACACCAAGATATTAAAAAATGAATAAACGGTATTCAGAGTTCGTAAAATTCCTTAAAGCTTGAAACACGTGCGTGGAAGGCACCTAAAGCATTTGCCGTTGATGTGTAAGGCAGTGTGGGAATCCGACGACTTCTTAGAGATTTTTTCTGCGCAGCCCCAGCTGCGTTTCTGAACTGTCTTCTCAGACGGCTCAGCTTCGTTCTTAACATCACAGGTGGCCAGTGTTCCACTGTCCGAGTCCAGCTGAGCTTTCCATAAAACCCTCCAGCTATTTCCCGATGTGAAGTTTGTTGGTGTTTCCCCAACACCACTTTAACCAACACCTCTTCATGGGAGTCGTTTCTTTTTGTAGAAAATTCTGATCTTTGGAAGAGCATGCAGCGTCCGGAAGGCTGGCTATGGAACTGAGCAGGCTGAGGCGGAGACCACTTTAGTTGCCAAAACAGGTCCAGAGCCCAGTGATCACAGGTGAGCACACGCCCAGGGAGGCCACACCCTGCACTGCTCTTGTGCCTCGCTCACACCTGCTTCCCCTCCGGGACAGGAACGCCTTCTGCCTCCTCTTCCCTGCTCAGTGCTAGTTCACGCCTGTGAGTCAGCAGGGACTCAGCACACTGCCTTAGGAGAACAGGGCGCTGATTTCCCCATCGCTCTGCGCATTTGTGTCTGTCCTCACTCAGCCTCCCCTCCTTCCTGTGGGGCCTCTGTGTGATATACACCTGGTGAGTTAGGAAATCCGGGCCCTACTCTCACTTCTGTCCCTGGAGGCCCCTCACTCACATCATCTTTTGGGTAGGAAGCTTCTAGAAGCTAAGTGGGGAGCTGAAGGAACCCTGCTGACCCTGTCTCTGCACTGCGACTCTTCAGCGAAGTCCCCAAGGGCGATCCGGCACCTTATCCCTTTTTCAGTCGCAGCCTTCAGGACCTGCCTGCTGGGGTTTACTCCTGCTGTTTTTCTTTCTCATAGTCCTGAGCTTTCTCGATTCCTCAACAATCAGCTCTGTGAGTTCTTGATGTTCTACAAACAGATATTTTTAAAATTCATGAGTTCATTTCTCTTGTTTTCAACCAGAGTATTCTTTTTTTTTTTTTTTTGAGGCAGAGTCTCACTCTGTCTCCAGGCTGGAGCACAGTGGCGAAATCTCAGCTCACTACAACCTTTGCCTCCCGGGTTCAAGCGATTCTGCTGCCACAGCCTCCCAGTTAGCTGGGACTACAGCTGCACAGCACCACACCCACCTAATGTTCACATTTTTTAGTAGAGATGGGGTTTCCCCTTGTTGGCCAGGATGGTCTCGATCTCTTGACCTCATGATTCGCCAGCCTCAGCCACCCAATGTGCTGGGATTACAGGCATGAGCCGGTCAAAGTGCTCTGACTTTTGAACCATCTTCTCATGAACTACATGTTGTCCTGGGATATTAGCAACAATGCTTCCCAGACATTTCAGCCTTGGCACAAGGGCAGTGAGTATTCCAGCGGCGTCACTGGAGTCCATGCAGTTGGTGGTGGGCGGAGGACCCCCCAGGGAGTGCTTGCTCCTTCAGGCTTCCTTTGGCTGCCTCGAAAGATGAGCAGGACCAGTGCCCTGGCTCCCTGTAAACCAGTTTTACCACACACTGCCTGCAATTTAGAAAGTCTGGCTCAAAATAAAGCTACTTAATGTTTCATTCAAACAAGAGTTGTCTCAACATCACGTCTACCCTCTACAAAGATGAGGGCTATAAGCTGCCGTAAACTTGAACTGATTATTCCCAATAACGTAGTTAATAGTTTATTGTAAAATATTAAATGAATAAATATCTTTAAATGGGTAATGCTGCACAGTCAGCTAATGAGTGAATTTAAAAACATAAAAATGTTCAGTACTGGAGACTTTCCAAGCCACATCTACAAATGACTAAATTAGATGTGACTACTTGGAAGCAAGGTGTTGATGGACTCACTGATTCGGCAGACATTTCTGCGTGCCCCCCGTACCTTAGATACTGTTCAGCATGAGATATGAAGACTCTGTTCCTGTTTCTCTCCGAGAACTCATAGGTGTTCGTGGTGAGCTGGGAGGAAGCACGCGACCCCTCTCTCTCTGGACTGTGACTCTTCAGCAGAAGTTCCCAACAGCAACTCAGCGCCTTAATTCCTTTATCTCAATTTACAGATTCCTAAGAAGCCCTGGCATGGAGCTGGCAGCGTGTGCATGGGGTTAGCTGTGTCAGCTCACACACTGAGGGTTGTCATTTATGCGCAGTCATTGGGTCAGCAGCCTCACGCTGCTCTGGACTGCTGGTGCCCTAAGAGAGGAACACAGGCCTCTGGAGGCACGGAGGACAGATGGAGCAAATGTGCCCTGATAACAGTGGTGAGGGCACGAACAGGTGGAAATACAAGGCTTCCTGAGGAAGGTGGGGAGAAAGGTCAGAATCGAGTTCTGGGAATGACTGGATCGCCCTCCAATTAAAATCCCAGAAACAGAAAGCCTACAGGAGATAGGCTTGTTCTGAGCACAGCGGTATTCTCTATTTCCCAAAGCTAAGTTCAAATCTCAAGTTATTTTAATGTTCATGCTTATAATTTTTTTAAATAGCACACATGATGGTTAAAAATGCCTCAAACAATTATTAATTAGGAGGAAATATAGTTATTTGGGGTTAGAAATGAATGTTAGAACTACAACAATAAATATTCTTGAGAAGATGTAGGAGAAAGACTTTATAGTCCGGATTAAAATTATTTTAGATATAAAAAATCAACTCTATCAAAATTAAAACTTCTGTTTTTTGAAATAAATTATCAAGAGAATGAATGTTAAGATAAAATATTAAAAAGTCACATGCTTGACAAGGTTTGCATCTAGAATACACAGAACATTAAAAACTCACTAATCAGGAAAAAAACAACAATTATAAAGTACGCAAAATATTTCAGTAGAGACTTCACCAAGGAAGGTATATCAATGTCAAATAAGGACCTGGGTGACATCCAGTATCATTAGTCACCAAGACAGTGCAACTTAACACTCTGTGGGTCTCTGCCACTCCCCTGTGGAACGGCTAACACCAAAGAGCCGGACCCTCCACAGCTGGGCAAGGGCGTGGAAGAACCGATCACATATGCTGCGGTGGAAATGTAAAATAGCTTCACTTAGGAAACCAGCTTGGAAGATTCTTAACAATGAAATCCTACTACCTGTCGTGCGTCCCTCCAGCCCACCCAGGTCCTCACCCAGGAGTGCCACAGGCGGGCGGCTGTGCAGAAACTTGACAAAACTCTCTGGAGCATCTGCGGCTGATTGTCAAATTAGAAGCAACCCTCATCTCCATCTCAGGTGGATGGACACGTGTTATAGGACCCTGTGGCAGGACGCTGATCAGTAAGAAGAAATGGACTCTTGATACATGCTGCAGCACAGGTGAACTGTAACATAATTATTCAGAGTAAAGTGGGCCAGACTAAAAGAGTACCTTCTGTGAGATTCCGTTTACACAAAATGTGAACTACTCCACAGGGACAGAAACAAATTCATGCTCCCCTGGGGGGCGAGGAGGGAGCAGGGAGGGTGAGGGCCGAGGGGCACACGTGAGTGTTGGGGGGGCAGTCTGCTTATTACCTTGGAGAGAGAGATCCAAGAGATCCAAGATGGCTGATCGCTAACATCTCAGGATTGTAGCTCCCAGTGAAAGCACAGAGAACGAGAGGATGCCACACTTTCAGACGAATTTTCGTCACTCATGGACCAGAAGATTCCAGTGGAGGGGCCCCATGGGTCACCAGCGCGACTCCTGTGGCCAGCGCAGCAGTTTTGCCAGTGCCTCAGCGCAGCAGCTCTTCATGTAGAGTAAACAGGAGGAGATTCCTGGGCAGAAGAGCACCATCAGTCTTAACGCCGCTGTTTTGGCCGATGCAGTGGGTTGCTCAGATTCCAGTGCTGGGAATCAATAAACTGGGCGTCCACTCAGAAACCCAACTAGAAAGGCAGTAATCGTAAAGACGACAGATGGATAAATTTATAACAAAGGGAAGAAACCAGCCTAACAAGGCCAAGAATACCCAAAATCAGAACCCCTCTCCCTCTACAGGGGATTACAGTTCCTCATCAGCAACAGAACAAGCCCTGATGGAAAATGACTGTGTGCCATTATCAGAAGTAGGCTTCAGAAGGTGGATGATAAGAAACTTCTGGGAGTTAAAAGAACTTGTTCTAACCCAATGTAAAGAAACTAAGAACTTTGAAAAAAGGTTTGATGAAATCCTAACAAGAATAGACAATATAGAGAGGAATATAAATGAACTAATGGAGTTGAAAAACACAACACAAAAACTTAGTGAAATATGCACAAATTTGAATAGCTGAATTGATCAAGCAGAAGAAAGGATATCAGAGGTCTAAGACCTACTTAATGAAATAAAACTAGAAGACAAGAATAGAGAAAAAAGGATAAAAAGGAACGAGCAAAGTCTCCAAGAAATATGGGACTATGTGAAAAGACCTAATTCACGTTTGATAGGTGTACCTGAATGTGGCGAAGAGAATGAATCCAAGTTAAAAAATACTCTTCAGGATATGATTCAGGAAAACTTTCTGAATCTCAAAAAGAAGCACAATATTCAACCCCAGGTAATACAGAGAACACCACAAACATATTCCTCAAGAAGAGCAACCCCAAGGCACACAATCGTTAGATTCACCAGGGTTGAAACGAAGGAGAAAATACTAAGGGCAGCCAGAGAGAAAGGTCAGGTTACCCACAAAGGGAAGCCTATCAGACTTACAGCAGATCTCTCAGCAGAAACCCTACAAGCCAGAAGAGAGTGGGGGCCAATATTTAACATCCTTAAAGAACAGAACTTTCAGCCCAGAATTTCATATCCTGCCAAACTAAGCTTCACGATTGAAGGAAAAGTAAAATCTTTTATGAACAAGCAAGTACTCAGAGATTTTATTACCACCAGGCCAGCTTTACAAGAGCTTCTGAAAGAAGCATTATACATAGAAAGGAAAAACCAATATTAGCCTTTCTAAAAATATACCAAAAAGTAAAGAGCATCAACATAAAGAAGAATTTACATCAACGAATGGATAAAATACCCAGTTAACATCAAATGGCAGTAACCCTAAATTTAAGTTGACTAAATCCCCCAATCAAAAGATACAGCCAAAACCTAATGATATGCTACATCCAGACCCATTTCACATGCAAGGATACACAAAGACTTAAAACAAAGGGTTGGAGAAAGATTTACCAACCAAATGGACAGCAAAAATAAATAAATAAACAAAAAGCAGGAGTTGCAATTCTCACATCTGATAAAATAGATTTCAAAGCAACAAAGATATAGTGGTAAAAGGATCAATGCAACAATAAGAGCTAATGATCCTAACACCCAGATACATAAGACCCATAAAGAGATTTAGACTCAATGAGACAGAAAATTAATAAGGATATCCAGGACCTGAACTCAGATCCGGAACAAGTAAACTCAATAAATATTTATAGAGCTCTTCATTTTAAATACACAAAATGTACATTCTGCACCTTAAATACACAAAATACTGATCGGCCATTATTAATACCCATTTTTAGAATAAAGCTACATTCCTGTTTTCTTTCCCTCATTTTCTTCCTTTCTTCCTCTCCTTCACTCCTTTTTTTCTTTCTTTCTAAAAAAAAAAAGAAAGTGGACAGCAGTGTTAAAGGGGGCCCCGGGGTCTTCATGTTAGGCAGGGTGAAGGGTCATGCTCCAGGGACCTCCTCTCCTGTCCAGGTGAAGATGCTATCAGTGACCCCATGGCCTGTCTCTTTCTCTCCTTGCTCTTTGGAATTCTCCTGGCTTTCTGGCTGAGCTCTCTGCCTGGCTAGGCTCGCATCCGTATCTGGCCACCTCCCAGGCCTGCAGAGCCTGCGCTCTCTCCTTGACTGCACTGCTCCTCAGGAGGAAGGCGTTTCATCTCCCGCTGACTCAACTTGACCAGGAGCAACTTTGGGTGGATGGGAGCTGGGAACGCTGCATCCAAACAGCAGGCGCGTCTCTGATGATGGCTTTCTTCTACCTTTCCCACACCTTCACAGCCTTTCGCAACCCAAATCTTGTCTATTGTTCCTGAAGTGTGTTGTCTGAGGATGACAGCTCTGCTGATGGTTATGAAATATTACAGAAAAAAGCATTTTTTCCCCAAATAAAAATTTAAAAATGTGTTGAGCAGAGGTTTTGTTGTATGTTTCCACTGTGCATCTTCCTAAGGCCAAGAAGCCATCATTTGTACCATTTCACAGCACATACGTGGCCACCAAGTGTGGTTTGCTGCAACTCCATGTGTGAGTGGCAGTCATCGGGCACATGTAGGTGATCGCAGCTGACAGCCCCACGAGTTGGCAGAGCTCAAGAAGCCCACGGCACAGCCAATGTCCACTGTGATCCAGGCAGCCCTGGAGGCTGCAAAGCCCTTCTCCTGGGCAGAAGATTTCCATTCATTCCCAAGTCCCATCTGGTGTGAAATCTCTACCAAGTCTCCTTGAGAGCCTGGGTGGGAAGGGATCCAGGGCTGAGCAAGACAGACACGTGCTCTGGGAATTATTGTGAATGATCTCAGATGGCGAAAAGTTCCATGAAGAAAGTCAAACACAGTACTGGAATAGACCCGGAATCGGTCATCAGCAGCTCTAGGTAGAGTAACTACTGCCAGGTAGAGCCCCTTAAGTGCTTCCAACGCAGACTCAGAGGGATGGAGGCATGGGAAGGGTGAGGGCTTGGGCATTGCAGGGCAGGCAAGTACTGGAGGAGCCAGCCCAGCCCAGAGAGTGGCAGGCAGAGGCCTGCAGGTGCACACACCCTCATGCCTGTGGAGCAGGATGGAGGACAGCCTGCTGAGCGGGGAGAAGGGGACAGGCCTTGGGCACAGTGGGGAACTAAGAACTGTGATATGTGTACTTTATAGTTTTGTTTGGGGTAAATTCATTATGCTGTTCACAATAGCAAGATTTTATCATTCACTTTATGCACATAGATAACTTTTATAGATCATTCTTAGAAACGCTCATTTTTTTATCTGTATGATCTTAGGAAATACCTACAGACCTCAATGAAATATACACTGGTTTACACCATGTGTTCTTCCGGCAAGAATCCTATTCCACTTCCGGACCTGAATAAATGCTTCCCCTACAGCCCTTCTGGGTACCTAACCCTGGGGGAATGCAGCCAGCAGCCCTTCCCTGGGGAGTATTTCCCACCCCCGGAACCAGGCAGGTCCTTAGGGGTGTGTTCTGTGCTTCTCCACAACACATTTTTGTGTTTCTTCCATGGTCTCCTCTGTTAGAAAGCAATGACTTCATCGACCTTGTCCACACTATGCACACTATGCACAAAATTCCTGCAGCACAGCAGGCATGTAACAACACAGACTTCGTGAGAGAACACAAATTATGATGTCTAGGTATCTTCAACGGCAAAGGGTATTCACTTGGGGAGAAATATGGAGTCTGTGTTTTGTGGTGAAGGGCAGATGGAGAGCAAGTGCACAATCAGTGCAGTAAAACCCAGCCCTGTTAGAACATGGAACCACAGTCATCACCGGAATCTACAGTCACACCAGAAGCCCCATCCTGGGGGCTCAGAGGTGAAGCTGAAAAGCTCCATTGAAAGAAAAGCTGAGTGGAGGTGTACCATTGACGTTTCACATTGAGAAATATGGCAGGTAGGTAGTGCCATTGATGTTCCCCATTGAGAAATGCAGCAGAGGGGCTGTGCCATTGACATTCTACACTGAGAAATGCAGCAGGTGGGCTGTGCCATCGACATTCTACATGAGAAATGCAGCAGGTGGGCAGCTCTGAGGCGAGTGCAAGCCCCCGCTCCACACTGAAGCTCAGATCTCCCACAGCAACTCCTGGCTGCTTTCCCAGCTCTCTAGACTGTGAGTGCTACATCACAGCCTCACTTGTCAGCTTGTAAATTGTTGCAGGAATCTTTGCTTCACAATCTGGAAGGGCATGGTAATACTTATCATATGTGATTTCAAATTATTTTTGTCTTGGGAAAGGAAAACTTTGACCAAGAAATCATTACATATTTATTTTAGCATTTCTTGAATAGAAACACATTTTCTTTGTTTGATTTTGCCCTTCAGCTAGTATTTTGGAAGAATTGAAAGAAAAAGGCTTTGGAAAACATAAAAGGGAGCAGGATTTTTAAAATATGTTGGAAATATTTAAACTTTCAACTCTCTTGGAATTTTATCAGAAATATCATCCTGAGGCTTCAAATCTATTGTTAACTTGATGAGTCCAAGCTTTTTCTACGTTGAATTATGCTTATATTCTCTAGGAATTTCTGCCTGTTCTTCCATAAACTGTAGAAGCAAATTTTACTCTGAATTATTTCAGAAAAACAGCAGTAGAGGAGACAGGCCCCAAGGCAGACTGTGTCCTCATTTAAGTCAAGTTTTCTAGTCTTTTGTTGTATTTATTTATCATCACATCCCATATAGGCATCTTTAGGATCTCTATTTTATGAAGGTGAAGCTGAAGCTTAGAAATAGCAATTAATGGCTGAGACTGGGAGCCTCAGGCCTTCCAAGCTGTGTGAAGAGGGACATGGATGGCGGGAGTGAAATCAATCAGCACTAATCCAGCCTGAGATCCGATGAGTACCCTGAGCCAAGTGCGGGAGGAGCCGTCTCTAAAACTAGTGAACTGTGGTTTGTGGAACTGGAATGAAACCACATAAAACACACAGTTGGAAGACTTCCAAATCCTATGTACAAACAAGCCAGTATTTGCAACAATAGCATATCCATGAGCACCTAATAAAACAAGGTCCAGTTCCACCAGAGTGAACCAGAAGATCCAACCTCCCCTGCCTACCAAGGATTTCTGTCAGCAGCTCACATCTGATCTTGACCCCACAGCTTGAAAACGTCCAGTGCTCCCATTTCTCTCAACATGAAACATGGAGTGCTCAGGGTAGCATGTGAAGGCCTTTCCCTCTGACTGCTCGTCTTCCTAGATCCTCCTCCTCCTGCTAATCTTTCCCCTCTCACCTTCACCACATCCTCGCTGAGTTCTTGAGTTTATTTTAAAACCCATGTCAGTCTTATGACTTGTAAACATCTCTCCTATATAAGATTATTATAACCTGGTTGATTTGTTTGTTTCCATTTATTTCTCTAAACCAAAACCTTCTCTGCTTTTGAATCCATGCCACAGGGATGCCCTGTTTTCAGCTCTGGGAGGTATAGGTGGCATGGAGTTGTGGATGATGTGGGAGGAGAGTGAACAAAGAAGACAAATTTATGTTACATCTATTGTATTAATGTATTAGTCCATTCTCATACTCCTATGAAGAAATAACTGAGACTGGGTAATTTATAAAGAAAAGTGGTTTACTTGACTTACAGTTCAGCCTGGCTGGGTAGGTCTCAGGAAACTTACAATCATGGCAGAAGGTGCCTCTTCAGACAGGGCTGCAGAAGACAGAATGAGTGCAGGCAGGGGAAATGCCAGATGCTTATAAAACCATCAAATCTGGTGAAAGTCACTCATTATCAAGAGATCAGTATGGGGGAAACTGCCCCTATGACTCAATTACCTCCATCCGGACCTACCCTTGACAAGTGAGGATTATTATAACTCAGAGTGAGTTTTGGGTGGGGACAAAGCCAAACCATATTGTTCCACTCCTGGCCCCTTCCAAATCTCATGTCTTTTCATATTCCAAAACCAATCATGCCTTCTCAACAGTCCCCCAAAGTCTGAACTCATTTTAACATTAACTCAAAAGACCACAGTCCAAAGTCTCATCTGAGACAAGGCAAGTTCCTTTTACTTATGAGCCTGTGAAATCAAAAGCAAGTTAGTTAATCTCTAGATACAATGGGGGTACAGGCATTGGGTAAACACACCCATTCCAAATGGGAGAAATTGACCAAAACTAAGGGGCTACAGGCCCCATGCAAGTCCAAAATCCAGTGGGGTCATCATTAAATCTTAAAGCTACAAAATGATCTCCTTTGACTCCATGTCTCACATCTGGGGCACAGTGATGCAAGAGGTGGGCTTGCATGGCCTTGGGCAGCTCCTTAATGGGCTGGCATTGAGTGTCTCTGGTTTGCCAGGTGCATGGTACAAGCTGCTGGTTCATCTGCCATTCTTGGGTCTGGAGGATGGTGGGCCTCTTCTCACAGTGCTACTAAGCAGTGCCCCAGTGGGAACTCTGTGTGGGAGCTCTGACCCCACATTTCCTTTCCACACTGCCCTAGCAGATGTTTTCCATTAGGGCCCTGCCCCTGCAGCAAACTTATGCCTGGACATCCAGGCATTTCCATACTTCCTCTGAAATCTAAGTGGAGTTCCCCAAACCTCAATTCTTGACTTCTGTGCACCCAGAGATTCAACACCATGTGGAAGCTGCCAAGGCTTAGAGCTTGCAGCCCCTGAAGCAATGGCTTGAGCTTTACCTTGGCCCCTTGAGCCACAGCTGGAATGCAGGGCACCAAGTCCTAAGGCTGCACAAAGCAGTAAGGCCCTGGGCCTAGCCCATGAAACAATTATTTTCTCCTAGGCCTCTGGGTCTGTGACGGGAGGAGCTGCCACGAAAGCCTCTGACATGCCGTGAGGACATTCTCCCCATTGTCTTAATGATTAACATTTGGCTCCTCATTACTTATGTAAATTTCTGCAGCTGGCTTGAATTTCTCCTGAGAAAGTATGGGGTGTTTTTTTAAATCACATTATTAAGCTACAAATTTTCTGAACTTTTACGCCCTACTTCCCTTTTAAACATATGTCCCAATTCCAAGCCATATCTTTGTGAATGCATAAAACTGAATGCTTTTAAGAACACCCATGTCACCTCTTGAACACTTTGCTGCTTAGAAATTTCTCCCACCAGATACCCTAAATCATCTCTCTCAACTTCAAAGTTCCACAGTTCTCTAGGGCAGGGGCAAAATGACACCAGTCTCTTTGCTAAAGCAAAGCAACTTTATTCCAGTTCCCAATAAGTTTCTCATCTCCATCTGAGACCACCTCAGCCTGGACTTCCTTGTCCATATCACTATAAGCATTTTGGTCAAAGCCATTCAACAAGTCTCAAGGAAATTTCAAACTTCCCCACATCTTTCTGTCTTCTTCTGAGCCCTCCAAACTGTCCACCTCTTTATGTTACACAGTTCCAAAGTCACTTCCACATTTTTGGGTATCTTTATAGAGGACCCCACTCTCTGCACTACCAATTTACTGTATTAGTCCATTCTCACACTGCTATGAAGAAATACCTGATAGTGGGTAATTTATAAAGAAAAGAGGATTAATTGACTCACAATTCTGCATGGTTGAGGATGCCTCAGGCAACTTACAGTCATGGCAGAAGGCACTTCTCCACAGGACAGGAGGAGGGAGAATGAGCATAAGCAGGAGAAATGCCAGATGCTTATAAAACCATCAGATCTCATGAGACTCACTCATTATCAAGAGATTAGCATGGGGGAAACTGCCCCCATGATTTATATCTCCACCTGGTTCCACTCTTGACACGTTAGGATTATTACAACTCAAATAATAAGTTGGGTAGGGACACAGAGCCAAATCGTATCAATTAATGATAATCAAAATATAGAGTTTAATATTTCATGATATGTATCTTAAATGCTGTGGTTGAAAATAAAAAATGTGGAAATACATGGAAAATAAACTTAAAATAACTGCACTTCTACCCTGTAAAAGCAGATATACACATGGGGTCAAGGGGAGATTTCCCATATATAGGAAAAATGGGAAAAGAATAAGGCCTTGAGTTGTTTGCAAGCTCAGTTTAGTTCAGAGGAGTTCTGTGGCCACCCCAAGATTGAATGCTACTCTGAGGAGACAGACTGGCTTCATTCTGACACTTATCTGACCACGTTCTGTGAGCTGAGCACTGAGTTAGACACTAGAGAACTAAAGAAAGTTGCTGTGCTCCACAATTTTTTATGTCTTTGTTACTGAATTACATAATCGATGACTTATAAAACCATATTAACAAACTGAAGCATGTTTTAAGCAAGGTCATCAGTACATAATGAAGACTCTCAAATCAGTCCTCCAAGCAGATTTGGTGGAAATAGGGATGTGAAGCTTTGAAGAGGATGGATTGAAGGGATCAGTGTGATGGAAGCTCAGAGATGAAAAGCCTGGAACATGGAAGAGAGAGTGTTTCCTTCTGGGTTTCAGAGGGGCTGGCCTGTCCTGGCATTTGGAAGCTTAAGTAAGGCAACATTCAGCTCAGTGAGGTTGTCTGCCGGCCCATCGCCCTCTCAGGTCACAGGGGAGGAGGCCAGGAGCTCCTACCCCACCAGGGGCACCACAAAGTCTCAACGGCACCTGACCAAAAGCAGTGTGTGCTTGGTCAACTGGACTAGATTATTTTCTAAGAATTGTTCAGGGACCTGATTCTTGCTTATCCTAAACATCTTTGCAATTGATGAAGGATTATTTGGGGAAAAAATGTAGTGCTCTAAACATTCCTAAAACTGTTATAAATTATTACTGCATATGTATCTTTGCCTGATACTATGCCGAATTATCCTTCTTTGCTCCTTACCTGACATGACCCAATTCTAACAGTTACCCTATCCTAGAGCCCTTCTGCATGTGTGCGTCTTGGCACTGCAGGGCCTACATCTCATCACTTGGATTCAGGGCAAAAGAGACTGGTTTTACCTGGGTCAAGACTGAATCTAAGGACTTGTCTGTTGTCCTGCCATGGACTAATCTTCAACTTTATTGTTTTATTTAGATGCTAATTAGTTTATGATGGGCAGATTCGATTTCTCTGTGGTGTCATAACTCCTAACAGTTCCATTCCTTAAGTGAGCAATGTCCAGAATTTATTTTTGTTTCAAGACTTAAATTTAGTCTAGGAAATAATTTTAATGCTGAGGGTATGCCATTTCTTATCTTATTTGCTATATAAAATTTTAAAAGGATGCAATGCTGGAAAAATTAAGTAAGTGTCAAATGAGTTCTATTCTTGAAAAGAACTCATTTATTTTTGATGATTCATTAAAGATAAAATATAAAAATGTCCCATAACATTTTCAGGAGCAAAATTAACATTCACCCTTTTAAATGGATTTTTAACAAATTCTCCGAATGTCCTCTCTGTTGTCACTCTTTTGTGTGGAAGTGAGCCGCTGACTTGTGGAATCAGAGAAGGACAGTAAAGTTTATGTTTATACAGCAATCCCACCAAAAACGCTGGGTTGGAAAAATGTGGACTGCCAACATTCCGGTGGGAATTCCTGCTCCACTGTGCATTTGGAAAGATGTGGAGGCTCGTTTACATTCTTTAGGTTTCCCCAACTTCCATAAAGTTTTTTCCCTTGTTTGTTTCTATACTTAAGGAAATGTTACTTTTTCCAAGGTATTGTCAGGGGCGGGAAGAGGATGGATGCATGGAAGCCGGGAGCTTGGGAGTGAGTTGAAAATCTACCAACAAACATTGGTTTTGCAGTTGTTCCCTGTCTTTTCTTTCCCGTCAGCAATCAGAGACAGCTGGTATTTTTCCTCCCCATCTCTTCTTGCCCAGGGTGCATTCCTCCATCCCAGCTTCTTTAACTTCTGCTGCTCACAGGCCAACGTGCAAAGCCTCTTAGGAATCATACAAGGCACTGAGTGGAAATTCTGTTTTCCCTCTTTGTAGTTTCTTGGAGCTACACACTTTGTTTCAGTGTGTTTAAAAGTAACTTACAGACCGGGTGTGGTGGCTCAAGCCTGTAATCCCAGCACTTTGGGAGGCCGAGGCGGGTGGATCACTTGAGGTTAGGAGTTTGGGACCAGCTTGGCCAACATAGTGAAACCCCATCTCTACTAAAAATACAAAAAGTTAGCCAGGTGTAATGGCAGATGCCTGTAATCCCAGCTACTCGGGAAGCTGAGGCAAAGGAATAGCTTGAGCCTAGGAGGTGGAGGTTGCAGTGAGCCAACATTGCACCACTGCACTCCAGCCTGGGCGACAGAGCAAGACTCTGTCTCAAAAAAAAAAAAAAAACAACTTACATATTGTTGACACATCAGCAGACTTTAGCAACTCATTTAAAAGTAGGTTCTCTGTTTCTAATTCTTCAGGTTTTAAGATATGCATTTCCCATCTCAACTAGTAGTGTTTAATTACGGTAAGCAGTCACCAGTGTTACCAGAATGAGGTCTCGATCCAGACCCCACGAAAGGGTTCTTGGAGCTCATGCAAGAAAGAATTGGAGGCAAGTCCACAGAGCAGAAGTGAATGCCAGTTTTTTAAGAACGTAAAAGAATAAAAGACTGGCTACTCCATAGACAGAGGAGCCCCGTGGGCTGCTGGTTGCCCATTTTTATGGTTATTGCTTGATGATATGCTAAACGAGGGATGAATTATTCATGCCTCCCCTTTTAGACCACATAGGGTAAGTTCCTGACGTTGCCATGGCGTTTATAAATTGTCATGACGCGGGTGGGAGCGCAGCAGTTGAGGGTGGCTGGAGGTCACTCTTGTCTCCATCTTGGTTTTGGCCGGCTCCTTTCCCGCAACGTGTTTTGCCAGCAAGGTCTTTATGACCTGTGTCTTGTACCAACCTCCTATCTCATCCTGTGACTTAGAATGCCTTAACAGTCTTGGTATGTACCCCAGCAGGTCTCAGCCTTATTTCACCCAGCCCTATTCAAGATGGAGTTGCTCTGGTTCAAACACCTCTGACATTAGTGTACCCTGAGCTATCTGGAAAACCCTGAAATTATGTTGACAGTACCTTCTAATAAAGTAGCCATTTTCATACATACCGTGATTTCAGTATGATGTGTGTAGTTAAAACACGTTTGTAAATTCTGAGATGTAGTTTTCATTATAAGACTCATAATTTCCAGCCTTTCTGATAGAACTGACAAATACTAGAACATAGTCATTCCATAGATATAGTTTTAGATTTGCAAATGTTAATGATGTTTAAAAATGATTAGGGAAATCAGTCAAATTGAAACATTCAAAAATATCTTTGAAAATGGCCAAAAACTTGCCCATGAGCAAATGTGTGGCTCCCAGTATGGCCCCTGGCTTGCAGCACAGCTTTGAGGAGACAATCTCACAAGAGGAGCTGCTTAGGAGAGGCATGTGGCTCACACATTACTGCCGGCAGCTGTGAAGCATATTTAGGGAAAGAGAATTAAGTAGACTTCTTATACCCAAGGACTTGAGAATTTGGGAAAATACGTGATTGGCAAGATGGAGTCGGGGACTCAGAAGCTAGAGTATTTGTGTTAATTTTTTGTTTGCAGAGTGATGTCTTCATATACACGTGAAACGGTGCTGGGTCACAATATTGATTGTTAGCTGAAAAACGTTTCCTGAATCGTGTGCCCTGTGCTGTACTAAGTCAAGCACAGACAGGGAGATCAATTACTATATTGCTGAGTGTAAAATACATTTGCACATTTTATTTACTGGGCTTAAGTGAATTTTTTACTTAACTAGTTATAAAAGTCATCATGTGTAAAACCCAGTTCAGGTGTGAATTCGGTGGAAGAGCTAACACCGTTGTCATTTCGGAGTCAGGGACCTTGGTGTTTGGGAAGGAGGCTCTCCTTTAAATATCTTTAAATATCCGTCCCCCAGGAACGTTGCATGAGCTGGCCACCTGTGGTTGGGTGGAGCCATGTGCCTAAGTCTGGCCAGCAATGTGTGCCATTTCTAGTCGGAGTATTTAATCATGGGAGTGAAATCATCAAGAACTCTCTGCCAAAATTGTGAACAGCAAAATTCAAAATGATGGCTTCTCTGTTGACCAGGCATTTCTGCCTCCCTGATGAGCAAAGCCCCTGCTGAACTGAGATACACCATGTATACTGAGTGAAAAATGACCTTTTATAGTTTGAACATACTGTGTTTTGTGGGAATTGTTACTCACCACAGCATAACGTTAGTCCACTCTGCCAATAAGAAAATAAATCAAATGAAAGGAAGATGATGTACCTTGTAACTGGTCTCTCTAGGAGAGCCTGCAGAAGACAGGCTGTCAGTGACATGTTTTAGTTACCTATTGGCTGTATTTCACACAGTCCCACAAAACACTCTTAGGCCAATCTTTGGCTGGTAGAACCACCTCCCCCATCTCTCCATCATCTCTTTCTGACCGTCTCTGTGTCCAAACTTCCCTTTTTCATAAGGACACCAGTCATGCTGAGTTAGAGCCCCTCTAATGACTTTGTGTTGATTTGATCACCTCTATAAAGACCCTCACCCTAAGGCAGTGGGGATTAGGATTTTCACATATGAATTTTGGGGAAACAAAACTGAACCCTCAACATAGGGAAATTAAAATATCTTTAGTGTTATACATAGCATTGTAATAAACGCCATTTACATAAATTTTTGACTAATTTTTAAATTATTTCCTTATGGATTTTTTAAAGTAGGAGTATCAGGCCAATCACATAACTTCATAAAGATTAATGGTGGGCAAAGAGCCTTTCAAAAAGGGTCTATTAATGTCCACTTCCAGCCCCATGTAGTATTGGATTCGGCTGATGCGATGTGTATCGTCTAATGGTCGTCTATGCAGTCTCTTTATTCCTTTACTGTGTGTTTATCTGACTTCTGGACAGGGCGCAGTATGTCGCACGATCCTATGCCTTCAGGGAAGGAATTTATATTCGTTCTGATGTTCTAGAAGATGGAAATGCCTTAACTGACTTTGTTCTTGTCAACAGAGGTACTAATGAGGCTCTGTTGGGACTCCGTTCTAACAACTAAAATAAGAACATTTTAGTCACCAGTCAGTAATTGGGAAATACTTTTGATTGTAAAAACAGTCATATTCCAGTTATTCAGTCTGTTTTAAAATTTTGTAGTACATTACTACCACTTTTTACATTTCAAAAACATATTAATACGTATGTATGTGTATATGTACACGTTTATATGAGTGCATACATATATGGGTACATGCCTGTACATTGCCTTTATCTAGAGACTTCTTATTCTGAAGTAGACTTACAGAAGTGTTGTGAAGACAGCAGAGTTCCTGTGTACCGTTCACCCCGCTTCCCCAATGCTAAAATCACACTTGGTGCAAACAACAAACTAAAGAAGTGACGTTGGTACCTGTACTAGTAACTAAAGCACAGGCTCAACTCTTATTTCCTGTTTTCCACAATTGCCTGTTCCCACCCCAGAATGCAATACAGAATCTGACAGTGTGGGAAGCTATGCGTCCTCAGTCTCCAGCTGTGATGACGCCTCAGCTTTCTGTGACTCCTGTGAACTTGACATTCTGTGTCTCCCATGAACTTGGCATGGTGAAGCAGTGCTGGTCAGTCTTTTCTAAAGCGTCCTGTGAATGTTGGTTGGTCAGATTATAACAGTGTCATTTACATCACCTGTCCATGCTGATATTTCGTCTTTCTATTCCGCCAATCACTTAGAGACGAAGACTGGCCTGTGTGACTGGAATTTATTCGTTTTTAAGACTCACGTAGTTTAAAGGTGTATTGCTAGGTGCCTGCATGTTTAGGAGAGTTTTATCCTCTTGAGAAATCGATTGCCTCGTCAGGATGCAGCACCCTCTTTGTCCCAGGTAGGTTCCTTCTTCCGAAGTCTACTTTGAAATTAATATAGCTGCTTCAACTCTGTTCTGGTTACTTTTGTGGGGTGCATCTTTCTCCATCTTTTCACTTTAACTTACTTGTGCTTTTATACTTCAAGTGAATTTCTTACACAAAGGCTGTAGCTGAGTCTTTCTCTCTGATCCAATCTGGAAGTCTTCGTCTTTTAAGACATGTTTATGTTTAGAATGTTCACCTTTGAGGTTATAATTGATAGGATTGAATTGAAATCCAACATCTTGTTAACTATTTTCTATTTGTTCTATTTATCCTTATTTAATTTTCTTTCATTTTCTGCCTTCCTTTGGGTAAAGAGAGATTTCTAAAACATGATTCTACTTAATCTCCTTCATTAATGTGTCATTTATGAATACATCTCATGACGTACTGTCTGAGGGTTTGCAATACCTATGCTCAGAGTCTTTGTTGATCTTGCCTTGCATTTTAGTTTTTCATTCCCCACTCGAGTGATTCACAACAGGCTTGCAGTCTGTGAGGCTTCAGATACCCCTCCCGGCTGCCATGCTGATGCCTGTGGTGTGTGTGGAATTCACCTTGCACACCTGCCCAGAGCCACATTTGAGTGACACGTCCATCTTTGTCTCTGCCTGGCAACACCACAGCAGGGCTTTGTGTTAGAATGGTCTGCTCAGCAGAATGGGAATGATGTTGGCACCCAAGCAGAGAATGAGACCAGAGTCCTCACCATCCTTCACGGGCCATCCTGGGGCACCCCTTCCCACCCACAAAGCCCGCTCCCTGGGCTTCTAGGTTAGGGGAAATGTGGTGTCCCCTCGCTCCTCACAGGGGAGGGAAGTGTGCATGTGCTGTGGTAGAAGGGATGGAGTGGAACTCCTCGGAAAGCCAACTTGCATCTCCCTCCCGGTTCTGGTCTTTCACAGTGGGAGGACGCAGGCCTTCCTGCAAGGGGCGTGTGGTGGAGGGGACTGGAGTATTGGTGATTCCTGACTCATAGCAGGCCACAGACCAGCTGGCCCCGTGGGATGGTGGCAGGCCCAGAAGCCGGGCGTGTTGAGCATTGAGGCTCAGAGCCCATCACGAATTGTGTCACAGCCCTTTCCAGGGTTGGGAGGACAGGAAGCGTCTCCCTGAGCCCTCCATGGGCTCAGGACAAAATGAATCTACTTTGTAATTTCCCACAGCCAGTGTTAGGGCGTGATGGGATGGTCCTCCTGGAGGGGCTCAGGGCACGCCCATAAGGCTGGACACTAGAAGGATTTTGGCAACTCCTGATTTAGTTAGATGCTGCTGAGGCTCAGCTTCACAGCTCCACGATTAACTGATTAGAGAGTGAGGAGCCGTCAATGGTTATATTTTTATAAACGTTGATTCAATGTAATTTTGCTGGTCCTTTGTTCATGAACAAGACACAACTAGACATTCACTTTCTGTTTCTGAAGCAGTCACCTACGAAAAGTCTCAGCACTGGAGATGCCAAGGCAGCCGCAAGCCATTCTGGGTGAGAAGCGCCTTCCAGCAGGGCCCCAGCGTGACAGCACGGAGGTGCCAGGTGCCCGCCCCCCGCTCCCCCTGTAGACATCTGCGTCTGCTTCTCTTCGCTTCAACACCCAAAATCTTCTTGCTTTGGCTGTGTCAACCACTTTTCTACTCGCCTTTAGGAACTGTTCAAAGTGATTGTGCTTTCCATCATATTGTGTGGGTCCCAAACACACTAAATGGGTTTTTATCTGTTAAATGAAAGAAATGGAATATTTTTTTTACATCCCGCATTTAGTTACACACAGAAGAAGAGCACAAGGTATAAGGGAGACATGTTTCCAAGTGATTTTTGTTGTTATGTTTAAGCTGGACATATTTCTAATGAAACACGAAGACCTCTACATATGAATGCTTATTTTAACTATTGGCTAAACTCAAATAATGCAACAAAATCAATATCTTAAAATATTCCCCCAAAATCCAGATCATGTATAATTTCATATGTACCAAGATATTCAAATTTACTCCTAGATTTTGGGGTATGGAAAGAAGGTGAAGATGTTCCTCAAGGTAACATTTTAAAGATTGGAATTAGCTTTTAGTTTGAATATAGATGTAGCTATAAACGAAAGAATGATTTCTAAAATTACATGAATGTAATGTTTGTCCAAAAACTTAGGAAAAAACACAGTTGAAAGTCATACATCCAGGTCGCCTTTAAAATTGGTAAGTAAAAAAACCATATTCTTTCTTGCAAGCATTCGTGAGCCAGATGTGGCACAGGACACAATCTGCCCATCCGGGGAATGACTCTGTGAACGTGCGTGTGACTGAGGTGCAGTCGGTCCGGTCAGCGACAACGGGCCCCGTGAACGTGCCTGTGACTGAGGTGAAGTCGGGCCCTGTGAACATGCATGTGACTGAGGTGAAGTCGGTTCGGTCAGCGACCACGGGCCCTGGTCTCCCTGCCCATCTTTACTCTGACGTCCTAAAATACAACTCGAATCTGGCCCTGTCTTTAAACTCCTTCCATGATGGGCCTTCGTGTCCACAGCAAGCTGGAGCAGCCGGGTGTGCTGTGTGGGTCATGACTCAATCGACTTCAAGCCCTGTCTTCCCCCAGCTTTCCCTGGTCTTCCAGACACAACTGGTCAGTTAAACGAAGCTGACCTTCACCATGTTTTAAGTACACCAGACACACTGAAATCCTCTCTTGGGAAATTTCTACTCCACCTTTAATAAGGAATCTACGTGCTGCCTCCTCGATGGGGTTCCCAGAGCTCCGTGCTGCCTCCTCGATGGGGTTCCCAGAGCTCCGTGCTGTCCTTCACTTGCCTTCCCGCTGCACCTCATGCATCCTTTCCTGTCACCTGTGTTTCGTTCTCCAGATGCCCCTACTGCGTGAGACATATTGACGGTGCCCTGCAGGAAGGGGCTGAGGCACTGTAAATAGGGAATCCATTTCTAGCTCTACTCCAAGTAGGACACAGCCCTTCTCAGACAAGTGCACTAGAAGTCACTCTTCCTCACCGTTGCCTCAGAGTGCAAAGGCTCAGGCTACCCAGAAAGCACACAGACCAGGTGTGCACGGACCACAGACCCAGAGCTGTAACAGTCTTGAGCCCCAGCTGAGAATCTTCAAAGCCTGCTGGAAAGGGCAGTCCATCAGAGATACCCGTGGACCGATGGCTTCCTGTGGAGCCCGTGGATGATGAAAAGACACTGGTCCTGATGGCCAGGGATGCTTGATGTGTTCTCTGTCCAGGTGTGTAGTTCCACAGAGATGCTGGGATTCACGAGGCTTCATCCATCTAAGGGGGTCCAGCCTGGGCCTCCCCTGAGACCTGGGCCTTGGTGGGGCACCTATCATTTCTTCTGGTGCACATTCATGCCTGTGGATGAATGTGACCACATGACCTGTGCCTCCCTGGCAGTTCTGGACACACTTCAGTTGTTGCTCTGTCTCCCTCTCCCTTTCACAGCCAGACTTCTTGGAAGTATCAACTGCGTCCATTGTGTCAATAATGATGACTTGGCAGCATCTAAATAAAACCAAATTACAGTAGCCTCACCTAAAAAAGACGTGTTTTGGGGGCATACGAGTCCAGAAGTAAAGTCCAGGGTGATTGCAGCTGTTCAGGGAATTCACCCAAGGCCTGGATCCTCCTGCTTTCTGCTCCACTGAAGAAAGGCCTCTCACGGAGGGGCCCACTTCACCCTGAGCTGACCTTGGGCCTATTACCCGTGTCCATGCTTTTACCAGGCTAGTTGCTGTAAAGCTGCTTAAAAACTAACACTAAGGACTATAAACTTGCAAATGTAATTTTGTCCCAGACATAAATTTCTAACTGTATGCTAGAATTGCTCAAATCATGTCCACCTTTTTCTCAAAAAACTTGACTTCCTACCCATTGCTTATAGAATCAAGTAGAATCTCCTTAATTTGTTATTCAAAGACTTTTCAAGCAAACTTCACATGCTTGCGAGGTTTACCTCAAGTAAATGCAGCCACGTCCTCCACGCCCTGGAGGAACTGACTTCCACGTTCTCAATCACTCCCCTGTGTTCTGTCCTGTGATGGGTCAGTGAAGATCTCACTGGGAGACACAGCGAAACTGCTTCATCAGAAAATGTCCCGTCTTGTCATGTCCCTTCTGGTTTATTTTCCGTCCGACCTTTGTATTAAAAACTAAAGAACGTGTGCAGCTTGATCATGTCATTCAGTTGTTGTGAAATGTTTTCCAAATGAGCTTTGTAGAGTTTTTTTTGCAAAGAACGAGAAACAGACCGTGTGTCTATGGCCCAGTGCAAACCCTGCTGTGTTAGCTGCCACAGCCAAGAAGTGAGCCTGTAACTTATCTCTTCCTTGCCTGAGCTGTTGGCCACATGCTGAAAACGAAAACCAAGACCTGTTTCCATAGCTCTCCAAACCAAGGGCCATTCCCGCTGCTCAGGATGCCTCAGCCCTCACTGAGTTTCCATTTATTTCCAGCTTTCTAAGTAGACAAAGTTTATGTCATACATCTTAGCAGTTACATGTATGTTCTCAGATTGTTGCTTTGTGCAGTAATATTGTCTTATCAAACTATACAGTCCTTACAAAGTGATCCCATGGAAGCACATGAGAAGCTGGAGTGGCTCTTTAGCACTTCTGGATAGCGTCAGCCAGAAACAGTTTGTGCAGTGCCTCCCTCACTTCCTCACACGCCTTCTGATATCCTCTGAGCTTCGGAACTGACCTTAGATGCAATGTTCCTTTCCTCATTTCCCCGTCTTTAATCCAAGCGGGGTTGAAGTATCATCCTGACTCATCTCTGAAGACTTGTAGCATGAGGCAGCCCCTGGCTTATTCTCAAGCTGCCCAATGTGTTTTGTTTATTTTTTCCAAATATGCCAAGACGAAGTTCCCTAAAGAAGAAATGATAAATCCACGTGGTTTATTTACAGCAGTCCCAAGGGACTAGAAGGGTATGAGAAAGAGGAGCTGGTGGTGCCCCAGGAGGACAGCGTTCTGTAGGACACTCTGTTTAGGGCCATTCATTTCTTTTTCTTTTTCTCTTTTTTGAGATGGAGTCTTGCTCTGTCACCAGGCTGGAGTGCAATGGTGTGATCTCAGCTCACTGCAGTCTCCACCACCCAGGTTCAAGCAATTCTCCTGCCTCAGCCTCCTGAGTAGCTGGGACTACAGGTGCACGCCACCATGCCCAGCTAATTTTTGTATTTTTAGTAGAGATGCGGGTTTCACCATTTTGGCCAGGATGGTCTCTATCTCTTGACCTCTTGATCCACCTGCCTCAGCCTCCCAAAGTGCTGGCATTACAGGTGTGAGCCACTGTGCCCGGTCAGGGCCATGCATTTCTAATCATGGTTAGTCCTCAAAGTGGGAATTATGATGTCCATTGTAGGAGAGGAATTCAATTTTATATGCTAAGAATTTTGGGCAAATGCTCGGTAGGGAAGCAATAAACGTTTATTTGGTGAAGACATGTAATTCCTTAAGTGACAGAATTGCAACTAACGTGTATCAGATTCCGAAGCACTTTTTTCCAGCAAGCTATACTCAACAGTATGTTATGTGATCTGTTAATATCATCCCTGGATTTTTGAAAATCTCGGCAGGGCAAAGTGTGAAACCTGTCTCTACTAAAAATACAAAAATTAGCCAGGTGTGGTGTGCACCTATAGTCTCAGGCTCCCACGGGAGCCTGAGACAGGAGAATTGCTTAAACCCAGGAGGTGGAGGTTGCAGTGAGCTGAGATTGTACCACTGCATTCCAGCCTGGGTGACAGAGTGAGACTCCATCTCAAATAATAATAGTAATAAACCTCTTTATTTTGTCCATTAAAAATATACTTTATTTTCCTCTCTTATCAAAATGCTTATTTTCAAGAAATGGAGCCCAGTTACACCAACAATTGTCCATGTCTTTGGAATACCTGCCTGTGCTCCTGGGAGGTTCAGCTATTTCCCTGTTTTACACATATGGGAACCAAGGCTTCAAGGAGTTAAATACTTTTGCTAAGATGGACTGTAATGAAAGGACCAAGGTTTGTGGCTGTAGTGGTCCAATTATGCACAGAAGGCCGTTCCCTGCACCCTGCTGTGTGTCATGGCTGAACTCTTCCACAGCCCCAAGTGGCTCTCTGGCGTGAAGCTGGCCACATAGTTTTCTGAATTTGCAATGCAGTAATTATCTAAGGTCAAGATGAAGAATTCCGGAGGAGAGGCAGCTGGGATATCTTGGTGGACTCCCAAATACTTCTATAGCCACTGGGTATTTATGAAGGCCCATGGTGATGGTCAGCATTCCTAGCAGGGGCTGGGAGCCGTCCACTTGACTGCAGTCCCTGCCGCTCCGACCGTTCAACTGGGCTGCTCGGCAGCTGGTGCAGCCCTCAGGAGGTGGTGTCAGGAAAACCAGGAATCCCACTCCTTGCTCCAGGCCACCCAGAGCACACAGGGTGGGGCTGGTGTCAGAGCTGCAGCCTCCTGTTGTCAGCCTTATCCAGACTCCAGGCTTCTCTAGCAGACATTGTAATGTAAAGTCGTATTTTGGAATGTGATTTCATAATCTGATTCCAAACTTTTTCTACAGAAAGTTCTGCTTTTTCAACATTTCTCAAAGGCACACTTTTATTTTTATTTTTATTTTATTGCATTTTAGGTTTGGGGGTACACGTGAAAACGTGCAAGATAGTTGCATAGGTACACATGTGGCAGTGTGGTTTGCTGCCTTCCTCCCCTTCACCTATATCTGGCATTTCTCCCCATGCTATCTCTCCCCAACTCCCCACCCCCCGCTGTCCCTCCTCTATTCCCCCCAACAGATGCCAGTGTGTAGTGCTCCCCTCCCTGTGTCCATGAGTTCTCATTGTTCAACACCTGCCTATGAGTGAGAACATGTGGTATTTCATTTTCTGTTCTTGTGTCAGTTTGCTAAGAATGATGTTCTCCAGGTTCATCCATGTCCCTACAAAGGACACGAACTCATCATTTTTTATTGCTTCATAATATTCCACGGTGTATATGTGCCACATTTTCCCAGTCCAGTCTATCATTGATGGGCATTTGGGTTGGTTCCAGGTCTTTGCTATTGTAAACAGTGCTGCAATGAACATTCGTGTGCATGTGACCTTATAGTAGAACAATTTATAGTCCTTTGGATATATACCCAGTAACGGGATTCCTGGGTCAAATGGAATATCTATTTCTAGGTCCTTGAGAAATCGCCACACTGTCTTCCACAATGGTTGAACTAATTTACACTCCCACCAACAGAATAAGAGTGTTCCTATTTCTCCACATCCTCTCCAGCATCTGCTGTCTCCAGATTTTTTAATGATTGCCATTCTAACTGGCGTGAGATGGTATCTCAAAGTGGTTTTGATTTGCATCACTCTAATGACCAGTGATGATGAGTATTTTTTCATGTGTTTGTTGGCCTCATGTATGTCTTCTTTTGTGAAGTGTCTGTTCATATCCTTTGCCCATTTTTGAATGGGCTTGTTTGTTTTTTTCCTGTAAATCTGTTTGAGTTCTTTGTAAATTCTGGATATCAGCCCTTTGTCAGATGTGTAAACTGCAAAGATTTTTTCCCATTCTGTTGGTTGCCGATTCACCCTAGTGACTGTTTCTTTTGCCGTGCAGAGCTGTGGAGTTTGATTAGGTCCCATTTGTCTATTTTGGCTTTTGTTGCCAATGCTTTTGGTGTTTTGATCCTGAAGTCCTTGTCCACTCCTATGTCCTGAATGGTTTTGCCTAGATTTTCTTCTAGGGTTTTTATGGTGTTAAGTCTTATGTTTAAGTCTTTAATCCATCTGGAATTAATTTTAGTGTAAGGTGTCAGAAAGGCGTCCAGTTTCTGCTTTCTGCACATATCTAGCCAGTTTTTCCAACACCATTTATTAAACAGGGAAATAAAAGACATCAAGTGTCAGTTGGTTTTGTTTATTCTTATGTACAAATCTGGCATGTCAATAAGAATAAGATACTTTTGAAACCTAGACACACTGTGCTCATGATGCCTTTGGTTCAATTCCTGCCAGTTCGGCTCTTGGGACGCCCACAGTTACAACTTTAAGTGGGTCTTTCGCTCCAGCCTCTCCTCGAGCAGTGATTCATTGGTCAAAATTTTCTCCATAATTCTAAGGAGCAACTTCAAACTCCTGCCATTCTCTTCAAACCTTGGGTTTCAGGCAAAGTCTCCAGCCTCAGCAGGATCTGTCACAGAGCACTGAAGTAGAAACTGCCTCTCGGAATGTGTCCTATCTGAGGTGAGGGCAGGGGGCTTTTGTCCTGGTCACTCCCAGGCCACAGACTTCCCTGGGGTTTGTATTCCCAAGCACTCCTGCCTCCTGGTGGGGCATCCTGTTCCGCAGACTCTGGATACTCTTGTGGGGTCTGTGGTGTGGACCCTGAGCAGCAAACCCACAGATGTGCTGCTGTGCATGGAATCTAAGAGTATCAGGGCAGTGCCCTGGGTGGTCCGAAGCTCTGGGGAGCAGAGGCCATGCAGACATTAGCTGGCTGAGAATTTTACCAGGAGGAATGCCTGTGCAAGGGAAGTTAGGCAGGAGAGTGGCCAGGCTGGGACTCCAGTCCAACCCCAGAGGAGGACAGAGAGAGAGCAGGCTGGAAGGACACATTCTGCACCTCTGTGCAGAGTTAGAGACTTTGGCAGTGCTGCTGGAGAGCCCCAAGGCCAAAGCCAGCAGTCAGAGGAGCCCAGTGCCTCCCAAAGGACAGGCCCCACTAAGCCTTCCTGTTCACTCGAATGTTGCTGAGGAACAGCTCCCAGGCAGTGCAACCTTAACACGAGCACAGCAGTGAATTTCAGATGGCAGCAACTGCGTTGGCTGCAGCTGGCATGCAGTGAAGACATGTTCATTGCTGCATCAGGTGTCCACACTGTCTGCTGCACTGGACAATATGAACCTGCATATGAGCATCAAGGAAGCACATGGGTGTTGTATTCACCTATTTTCACACTGCTATAAGGAACTGCTGAGATGGGGTAATTCATAAAGGAAAGAGGTTGAATTGACTTGCCATTCAGCATGGCTGGGGAGGCCTCAGGGAACTTACAATCATGGAGACAGGTGGAGAAGCAAGTTCCTTCTTCACAAGGCAGCCGGAGAGAGAGAGAGCAAAGTGGGGAGGCCACCTTTAAACGCTCAGCTCTCGTGAGACTCCCTCCCTATCACAACAGGCTGGGGGAGACTGCCTCTGATCCAGTCACCTCCCACAGGTCCTGCCCACGACACACGGGGCTCACAATCTCAGGTGAGGTTTGGGTGGACACAGAGCCAAAGCTTATCAAGTGTGTTCGCAGAAGTCTTCTTCATTACGACCCCAAACTGGGAACAGATCTAACGTCTACCAGCAGTAGCATGTGTCAATAAAAGACAGCGTCTGTTTACAATGCGTTACTCTACAGGAAAGGCATCTTCTCTACTGCACAGGACACGGACGAATGCCACAAACATCATGCAGACTAGAAGGGTCAGATGCAAAAGAACACGTGTCACGTGACACCACGTGTGCTCAGCTTAGAAAGAGGCAGAGCTGCTTTGCAGCATGAGCCTCAGATCAGGGCCACCTTCTGGGAGGAGGGGAGGATGGGGTGAGGAGGGAAGCAGGAGTCCTTCTGGGGTGTGAACAATACTCTACTTGTGATTCTTGCCCACACAGTTTTAATCTGTAAGCAACTTGCTAAATTGTTGACAGTTATTTTGTGTGCATGTTAAATATAAACCCAGTTCCCTAGTTTATAAATTTGGTATTAATGGTTCCTTAATGCAGAATCAAAAACACAGGTAGATGCACAGTCCCTGTGCACAAAGTAATTGCTATAACCGTGTATTAATTAATACGTGGGGCACGAACATCACGGCACCTAGCGTGTTGTTGTGAATAGCGTGAAGAAGGCTGTAACTTGCGGAAGCGTTACTGACTCAGTCCCTGCCCTGAGCTGGACACAGGCGCTCTGAGGGAGAATTGCTTGGATGTCCCTGGGCCTGTTTATTTTGACATCGGTTAAAAGTAATATTGTGAAGAACGATGGAAATAGATGTTGAAATGGTATCTGGCAGAGCAGCGATTCCAATGCTCAGCACGAGGCCTGTGGTCGCTCCAGCTTGAATTCCTCTTCTCAAGATAGCTTACCTCGGGTTCTTTAAGAAATGTGCACAATGCTTAAGTAAATGCCATTTTAGTCAAACCACGGAGACACACAAAACTCAAACAAAAAACTGGCAGCGCAGTCCCACTTTCTATCATAAACCATTTCCCCCGTGGGCTGATTCATTCGGTCAGAACCCCGAAACCCGTGAGTCTGTAAGCACCTACTGTTGGTGGAGCTGAAGCTGCATCATGAGCCTCGAGGGCCTGACTCACAGCCCGGGGCTCGGCTGTCCACAGTGACCTCAGCGTGACTCACGCTCAGGACCAAGGTTCTGTCCAAAGTTATTAAAGCAGCCCTCGGGCCCTCTGTGCATCTGACTACTGTGTTCCTTCACAACTCTTAGCAGAGAACCCCTCCTGGCGAGAGCACGGTGAAATATCTGAAATTCATTTTTTTAAGGGACTCCAGCTTGGCACGTACATTTCCCTACTTTGCTCTTCTCAGAAAACACACTGTGAATCTGGCGTTTGTTTCTCATCATGCTGAGAACACGTGGGAGTGTCAGAGCTTTGGTTTATTGTGTCATGTGTATTCAAGGTGTGGGCCATGCTGCTTTGGTCCAGCGATCTGGACATGCACACTCACAGGGAAGTAAGGTCTAGTCAAGCAAATTACTTGAGCGCACCTTCCACACAGTGAGTGTGGTGCACGGGCATGGTGAATGTGTTAGGGTTCTCTAGAGGGACGGAGCTGATGGAATACATGTATAAATAAAGGGGAGCTCATTAAGTATTAACTCACCCAATCACAAAGTCCCACAACAGGCTGAGGAGCAAGGAGAGCCAGTCGGAGTTCCAAAACTGAAGAGCTTGAAGTCTGATGTTTGAAGGGCAGGAAGCATCCAGAATGGGAGAAAAATGTAGGCTGGGAGGCTAGGCCAGTCTCTCTCTGCACATTTTTCTACCTACTTCATATTAGCTGGCAGCTGATTAGATGGTGCCCACTCAGATTAAGGGTGGGTCTGCTTTTCCCACGACTTAAACGCTAATCTCCTTTGGCAACACCCTCACAGACACACCCTGGAACAATACTTTGTACCCTTCCATCCAATCAAGTTGACACTCAGTATTAACCATCACAGCAAGGTAACCTAAAATTGACTTCTTTGGCAAATTACCAGTGTAAGGGGCAGGATTAAGCATCCAGGAAATGGGAGGTTGTAGGTCAAACAGCGCAGTTTCAGTTTTGTAGGATAAGTCTAGAGATCTAATGTGTGGCATGGAAAAACATTTGTGTTGAGGGTTGTAAGGACAACACTAGGAGCTCCCAGGAAGCCGGAAGCTGGTCTCCTTGGCCACTTGGGGAAGGTGCATCCTCTGCTCTTGTTGTTAAGGTGACACTGACGCAGATGGATACGTCCTTGGCTCTGCATTCAGAGTAATCAGGGCAGAAGCACAGCCTCGAGCTAAAGAATGCAATCCACCAGCAAAAAAGCAAGAGTTGCCTTAAAATAACACAACAATGTCAATAACAACATGGCCTTTCTAAGGACAGTCCTTGGAGCAAGCATGTTTAATGAAGCTGCATTCTGAGCATTGCCTGAAACGAGAACACGGGTTCTCATAAATGGTGAACAGGAGGTCGTCTTGCTGATACCAGCAGTCGCATCCCCAGCTTCCCGAATACTTCCTTTGATTTGCTTGCTCCAGGTGGAAGCTGAAATGGGGGGCCTCATACTGGAGATGTATGCACCTACGCAAGCGAACACAAATGGCATTTCGCTTCCCATCAGTTTTTGCTCAGTCCTCTGAGAACTACCGGACAATTGACAGTATCTCAATGGACTAAGTGATCCACTTAAGACTTCCAGATCTCTTAAAAACCGCGGCCGGGCAACTCCAAGGGAATCTGAATTCACCTGTTTCCCAGTGTTGACACACACCCTCATGCACATCCTGGGTGCATATCAAAAGGATGCCCTGATTGTTAAAAATGACTTATAAGTGGTTAAAATGAGAATTCGATGAACTAATGTTTTAAACCCTTTGCCTCTCTTATGTGCAAAACATGATTGAGATAGAAAAGTATTGAATTTAGGCAAAAATCATGTGCTGCGGCCATGAATGGCAGAAGCCATATTAGATGCTGAGACCCTAGACGTCTAAACATTGAGCCTTGGACATCTCACTTCACCACCAGGCTCTGCCGGGTCGACTGTGGAGGACACCCTCACCTCAAGGTGTCTTTCCTTTCTCTTCCGAAGCTGGTTTTCTGCTTTTTTTGTTTTCCCTTTCAGCTTATGTTAAAGAGCATGGTGACTGTTCTAGATTTATCTATGGAAGAAGAAAAGCTGATTTAAACAGTCATTGTAGCAGCAATGCCGTTTCGGCTGTTTATGACAAGCAGGTGACCCCTGGTGCTGCTTGGCCTGACACTTTGGTTCTTTGGGTGAAAGTGTCTATTAAATGGGGATGGGAACTGCCTGGGTCAGTGGACAGAGTAAATTCAGACTTACATGGAGGTGAACATGAAACTTCAAAGCTCGGGGTCGGCTTTGCGTAGATACCTACAGATTGTCCTGAAGCAATAAACACTTTTTTTTTTTTAACTTAACCAAGTAGAAGAAAGGTCTCGAGTGTTCTGTAAAATCAATTCTGAATATCATTGTAGGATAAAAAAAGTAAGTAATTATGCTAATTATGTGTAGGAAATAAGCTTTATATGAAAGAATAGAAACCTCATATGTGAATTAAATATAGCACTGCAATCTGTTTTTGTATTTCTATATTCTAATATATGTTTTAACATAATTCATTGAAACATTTAAGAGCAATAGCAACTCAGTAGCAATGAAGACCTCTACCACCCCCCACCCAAAAAAGAAAACATCACTTATTCTCTAGTCTTTCAGGTTTATAAGGCACGTTCTTACAGCCACATATATTTTACCCTCTGATTCTTTTAGAAACCCGTAATGAAGGTGGAAGTTAGTTTAACTTTACAAATCAACAACTAACTGTGGTGAAAAAATAGTCACATTGCTGATGCGAGGCCCGAAAGCCATGTTTGAGCAGGTCTGCAGGGCGCTCTAGCTGTTTCTCTTTATTCCTCCCATTGTGACCTCAGACTGCATAGATTTATCATCTGCAAGATACTTTTTGGCAACAGACGCCACCTTAACATCACTTGGAAAACTAGTTTTGCGAACACACTCACGGATTCCTCTGTTCATTCATCTGTGCGTTTATGAACCAGACAGCAATGACGCAGCACAGGTTTCGCCGCTGAGTTCCACTTCGCCCCAACACAGGAACAGTGCAGAGATTTGGTCCCTCACCACACTTGTGGGGGGAGTCGCATATCTGATGGCATTAGATGATTACATTTTATACTAGAAAGTCATTCTATATTTTAAAATAAAATGTTACTGCATTAAACTGCGTATTAAAAGGCAAGGACTTGCAAGGCAGCCAGACACAAAACACACACCCAAATAAAGTTATTGGATAAATATCAAGCAGTTTCTTTGTCTTAAGCTGATATGTCCTAATAACGTTGCACCTGCTGGTAATCAGCTCTGACCAGGCCTCACGTCTGCTCCTCTTGAGCCAGTTACGCCCCTATGCCACGTTTCAGGGAAGATACAAAGACGTTAAGATCATCTTAAATCCTTTTCTAGGTGCCTAGTATTAAACTAAAAGTTTGAGATGGTGGAAATGCTGGTAAAATAAACACTGCTTTAAATATCAGATGCTTCTCCCATTACACATCTTAGATATAGATGATGCGAACGTAAGAATTATCTTACTACATCAGCATCAGAAGATGCGAATATCTAGGCGACTTCCTGACTAACAAATAGATCATTTTACTGAAAATACCAGAATACAGAGATACTTCAGCTGTCATTTCAGCATTTGAGAAACTCTAGCACTGACCAAAGCAAGTCAAAAGGAGATCTGCTGTCGCAATTCACCCTGTGTTCTGCTGGGTTGTATAAGACAGAATTATGAATTTCACATGAAGATTTGGAAACAGAAATTGACATGGAATCGTTGTGAGTAAAAGCTTAATAAAAATAGCTGGAAGAGATTATGGAGTAAAATATATTAGCTGTAAAATTGATAGAGCCTAAAAAATTATAGACATCCTGGAAAAAGCGTGAGTTGAAGACTTTTTGCTTTCTTAAGAACTTATTTTTGGTAAATGTATTTTGCACAAATGAGTCTTTAGCTGACAAACCATTTCCCAGTTTAAATAATGGAACCACAATGTAGGAAGGTGTGAGCGGAGAAAGTGGCCACATTGGAAAGGAAGGCTTGGAAAAGTCAAGTGGAAACAAACTTTGGAGGAGGGCAATGAGTGGGCTAAAGTTGATTTATATAAAAAATACTGCATAAAGGGGAACCACAGGCATATTAGTATTATTTTTTAAGGTTTTAAGTTCAGCCAAGAATAAAGATGCATAAAAAAGAAATAAAAATTCTGTCCCAAAATATCTGAGTTCTCTTTTCCAAAAACATGATCAAATAGTCTTTGAAGTCAACATGCAGAATCAATAATATTATTAAATAAGGGGAGTAATTTCATATTCTTCACCTTAAACAATAAGAACACTTTAGAGTTTAAATGTTAGGGTGAGTAATCAAGATGTTGCCATAGAAATTATATTTGTCAAAATGAATTGCACCCCTTTTTAAAGAGTAAAGGAATACGTGCTTAGAATATTTTTCTACCAGTCATTGAACAATGAAACCCAACTTAACCACACTAAACCTTGGGCTCCTTTTTCTTTCTTTCTTTTTTCATTAACTGTCTTCACTCCATTTCAGGTCTTCGGGGAAGACCCCGAGATTCTGTGCCTGTTGGCTTCACATTTATCTTCCTATGGTTAAAGTTTCATAACAGCTCTTCAAATTGGTAAATAAATGATTCCAGGTTATTTAATATTTGTTTAAGAATTAAGGTAACCAAAGATTTTAAACTAGTATCGTATGTAAGAGTTTGAAATGGAAAAATTGCTAAACCTCAATGATATACAATGTATTTCATCACAGCGTCTGGAAAGTGAAACCTCAATGATATACAATGTATTTCATCACAGTGTCTGGAAAGTGAACAGTTTTATATTGTTTATCACGTTATTTAAAATTCAGGGAAATATCATTAAAACAATGAATTTAGGTTAGAAAAACGTACAAGATCGAATTCACATCCTGTTTGTCAGCATCCTCTGGGAAACAGATGGCAAATTGGAGTTAGAAATCCTGGAGACAATTTGAACCGAATAACTGAAAAATAAAGGGAAGAAAGGCTGGGAGCAGGTCAGGAAGGAAGCAGAATGGGAGCAGTCTGATGCTTGTGAGAAGGCCTGGAGAAGAGGGAGGAGTTGCTGGAAACTGCCTCGGGCGGCAGCTCTGAGGATAGTTTCTCGGGAGCATCATGCTGGAAGCCTGTGCCATCTGCAGGGACACCCACGACTGGGAGGTGTAGCCCAGCTGGGACACGGGGAATGTGCTCCCTTCTTCATAGCCCACCATCATCCAGGCATGTGTCCTCAGTTACCCAAATCAAATTCAGAGACGTTATTCACTCCGTGTGTGTGTTTTCCATTTCTGTAAGCAGAGTTGTAAATTATGGCCCTAACTTCAAAGAGGAGATAGCAAAAATGACAGCTAAAAAGTGTGAACCACTATAATGGAGACGAACACAGGGCTCTGGGGCTCATGACTGAGGTCTGAGGCTCAGACCAGCGGCACCATCAGGAAGGTTTTTCTAAAGGTTTTGTATAAATTAACAAACTCCAAGATTACCACATTTTGTCCAGTGACTGCTCCAGAACTTAAACTCCACTGACGGTGGAATTATTTTAGTCAGTTCTTCAATAAATTTAAGGAAACATAAGCTATAAGAAAAATGAGTCTTTTTTCCCCCTATTCATCTGCAGTTTAAACCAGGATCCAGCCTACTAAGCATGAATCAAACCCATGTGGATTACTTTAATCCTGATAAATGCCCTCGAGCTCCAAGACATTCTTACCCCTGATTTCAATCCGTCCACCGTCCCAGACACTAAAACTCCAAAACTCACGTCTCCGTGCAATACGGTAGCTCGTGTTTCAACTTCCAGGAAGGAAAATAATACAATCTGGTGCGGATATTCCTTAGCCTGGTTGCCGTGCATTTAGGAAATCCCATGGGTGGGAGGTTGACTTCACTTTCCTTCAAAGGAGTCTTTCACAACACGGCTATCAATCTTTGGTGTCCAGCTGTGATGATTATTTTTAAAAGTGCACATGTGTTTCAACAGGAAATAGTTTGAAAACTTGGTTGTATTTTAGAGGAAAATAAAACATTTTAAAATTTATTCCCCACTTTATACCTTGAATATAGAATCAACAGACAAATCCTTTATTTAAAGAAAATTAAATTAGATTTTTTCCAATCATTTATCATTTTTTTTTCTTCTTGAAGTGGAAAGTTATCCAGTAAGCAAAGGCTTGAGCTGTTAAAAGGCAAAGTGGAGACTGGTATGAAGTGTTCCAGGCCGCAAGCTACAGGCTTCAGGGATACATTCCCTCTTGTGTATCAATTTGTAAAAAATAATAAAAATTTTCCGTGGTAGAAACAATAGATTCAAAGAACTGCAGAAGAATAAAATTGAAATGAGACTTGGATGGGTTATAGTTTAGTCTTTGTATTACACAGATACACAAACCAAAGCCTAGAGGCTCAAGCAATTTGGCCAAAAATTAATAGATAGGTGGAGCTATGAAAACAATGTCAGAAAATTATAATACAATTTTGGTTTATCTGTGTTCAATATTATCATGTGTTTTAAGGAGAATAATTTTACAGGCATGGTATAGTGGCATAAATAGGATGCACCATTCCAGAAACAACACAAGTATTTACTAGAAACTGATTTCATTAAGCTGAACAATAAAAGGAACAGAGGTTGACATCACAAAGGTGGCAGAGTAGAAGACCCTATCATTTGCACCTCCAAACAGAAAACAACATTAGCCATTCATAAACTAATATAATCCTAGGAGAGTTCAAAAGTCAGGAAGTCACAGCACCACAGTGGAAACAGAGAGAGAGAATTAACTTCACAGAAAGGGTGGGAGCAGAGTTTAATTTTGCCTCCATCACCCACCCCCAGGCTGGCACAGCTCAGCACCAAGAGGGAGCTCCTTGACCTGTGAGTTTCCTCATGAGGCAAAAAGACAGCAGGGTGAGTGACCAGCTTTCTGAGGCATTGGCTGAAGCACCTGCTTCTGTTCCAACCAACCTAGATAACTGGGGAAAGCCACATCACTGACATGTCGGAATACAGCTAGGAACAAAGAGGAAAAGTGCCTGTTAGTATCAGCAATGCAGGGTTTGCCAGTGCAGTGCCTGACTGCCTGCTCAGCAGGGGACCCCAGTGGCCTTTGCCATTAGGATTCCAACAGCCCTCGCAAGCACCATGGACCTCCCATCATGTTCATTGCCAAAGACCCCAAGTGTCCACCACTGTGGACCCCAGTGGACTGCTCCACAGGGAACTCCAGAAAATTTCTCCCCCAAGAAAGTCAACAGCCATTGCAGCTGGCAAAGACTTCCCACAGATTTTACCACCAACAGCCCTCACATCTTTGCCTTTACAAACCCCAGATGCCTAAGCCACCACTCCACTGCCCCCACTGCTGGAGCTGCCCTAGCCTGTGTGATGGTTGGTGCACTGGCTCCAGACCAGGACAGTCACTGTACACGCCCACAAATGTGTCTCCCACCACCACCAGACCCAGCACCACGATCACATGCGCACCGTGGTCACACAGTTCCCACCACCAGCCCTAGGCCTTGCTTTCCTGGAGGCACTCATAACTAGACAACTAGACTCCAATGTGATGCTGAAGCCCCCACAGCCCTCACAGCCACCATAGATTCCCCAACAGCTTTTGACACTGAGGGCTATCCAATGGCCAGGGTCATAGATCCCAGCTGCCTGAATTGGTGAGCTGCCACCTGCCCCTCAGAGCTAAGCCACTGTGTGATGCAGAGCCACCCAGTGCCCTGCACACCACCAGACCCAGTGCCATACGTGCTTCTGCACACCCTTCTCAGTAGACATGCCCATACCTCTCCACTCGGGTGAAAGCTTTTCCTCACTGAAGTCAGTCCATAAGGTCTAGGTGACTGCTTATTCACATGTGCAGACAACAGTGCAAGAATATAAAAAACTCAAAAAATATGGAAATATAACACTGGCAAAGGGAGATGATAAACTTCCAGAAATTATTTTTTAAAAATGGAGATCTACAATTCACAAAAAATTAAAATAATTGTTCCAAAGAAGCTTAGAAAAATGCAAGAGAACACATGTAAATGATTTAACAAAAATTAGAAAAATAACACAAGAATAAAGTCAGAAATTAACAAACAATTAGAAAACATAAAAAAGAACCAAACACAAAAACTGGCAATGAAGAATAAAATGACTGAACAAAAAATTCAGTAGAGATCTTCAACAGCAGGTATTAATAAAAATCAAGCAGAATAAAAGAACAGCTAACTGAAAGACAGGCTGTTGGAAATCCCAGATGGGAAAGGGAGTAAAAACTGTTTAAAAACGTCAGAAAGCCTATAGGACATATGGGACACCATCAAGTGAACTAATGCACACATTTTGAGAGTCTCAGAAGGAGAAGAGAAAGAGAAAGGAGTATAAAACTCATTTAAAAAATAATAATATTACACATACTCCAAATCTAGCAAGGAAATAAACATACAGGTTCAAGAAGCCCACAGAACCCCAGAGAGGTAGAATATAAAGAGGACTACACTAAAACAAATTGTAGTTAAACTGCCAGACGTCAAAATCAGAAAGAATTTTAAAAGCAGAAAAGAAAGCGAGCTGTCACATACAAGGGAACCTCGGTAAGTTTACTAATGAATTCCTCGACAGAAACTTTACAGGCCAGGAGAGAGTGAGAGGATGTGCTCCAAGTCCTCAAAGACAGAAAGAAAAAGAAAAGCAATTATGGATGCCACATGCTGCAAAGATATTCTCCCAAAGTGAAAGAGATACCTCTTCCATAGACAAAGAATGAAAAAGAGTTTTGTTTTTGTTCGCTTGTTTTTATTTGTTTCCCATTAGACTTGCCTTACAAGACATGCTTAAGGGAGTCCTTAAATGGAATTGAAAATGTGCTAACCTGCAACATGAGAGCATATGAAAGTATAAAGTTTACTATAGAAGTAAATACACAGTAAAGTACAGAATAATATAACACTGTAGTGTAGTGTGTGTGACATGCACATAATCATAATGTAAAAATCAAAATACAAAATTATTAAGAAGAATAGTAACCACAAAAAATTGACAACAAGTGTACAATGTAAAAATAAGTAAACTCTGTCATCAAGAAAACAAATTGGGGGAGTGGGTATAAAAGCATGAAGATTTTTTATATAATTGAACTTAAGTTGTTATCAAATTAAATTAGAGGATAATAATTACAAGATTTAAACAAGCATCATGATTACCAAAAAGAAAATATATAGTAGAGGCTGGGCGCAGTGGTTCACACCGGTAATCCCAGCACATTGGGAAACCAAGGTAGGCTGATCACTTTAGGTCAGGAGTTTAAGGGCAGCCTGGCCAACATAGCGAAACCACATCTCTACAAAAATACAAAAATTAGCCAGGCATGATGGCGAGTGCCTATAATCCCAGCTACTCAGGAGGCTGAGGCAGGAGAATTGCTTGAACCTCAGAGGCAGACGTTGCAGTGAGCAGAGATTTCATCACTGCACTCTAGTAGTCTGGGCAACAGAGCAAGACTCCATCAAAAAAGAAAGAAAGGAAGAGAGAGAGAGAGAAAGAAAGAAAGGAGAGTAGATCACAAAAAATAAAGAGAAGAAGTCAAATCAAACCACTACAAGAATAATGAAACAACAAAATAGAACATCAAGAGAGAAAGAGAACAAAAGAATTTCAACACACACACACACAAACAAAATGGCACTAGTGAGTCCTTACCTATTAATAATCACTTTAAACAAAAGAATTTCAAAACACACACACACAAACAAAATGGCACTAGTGAGTCCTTACCTATTAATAACCACTTTAAACAAAAGAATTTCAACACACGCACACACAAACAAAATGGCACTAGTGAGTCCTTACCTATTAATAATCACTTTAAACAAAAGAATTTCAAAACACACACACACAAACAAAATGGCACTAGTGAGTCCTTACCTATTAATAACCACTTTAAACAAAAGAATTTCAAAACACACACACACAAACAAAATGGCACTAGTAAGTTCTTACCTATTAATAACCACTTTAAATGCAAGTGGATTATACCCCCAATCAAAGACAGAGAGTGACTAAATGGATTGTTTAATAAATCAAGAGATATGTTGTCTAAGGTAATTTTTTTAAAATTCTCACTTATATTAGCAACAAAAATAATAAAATACTTAGAAATGAATTTAACCAAAGAAGCAAAACACTTCTATACTAAAAATTATAAAACTTTGATGAAAAATATTTTTAAATATAACAATAAATGTAAAGACATTCTGAGTTTATGAATTGGGATGATTGATTTTGCTAAAATACCAACATAATCTACAGATTCAATGCAATCTGTCTTAAAATTCCAATGTCAGTTTTTTAAAGAAATAGAAAATACAATTCTAAAATTTGTATGGAAACACTAAGTACCTCAAATAATCAAAGCAATCTTGAGTAGGAAGCATAAAACTGGACTCACCACATTTCCTGACTTTGAATTACAATCAAAGGTGATAGAGAAGAAATCATGATAATATTTCAGATAAATTATGAGAGCTGGGCCGAGATAGTAGAAATCAAGAGTAAAGCAAAACCCCACTTCCTCTCTTTGAACAATCACAACCTACTTATACACAGTAATTTCTTTATGTTTTCCATTTAACAGAAATGCACATGGATGTAAGCAGGAAGTCTGATTAAGAGAGTCTGGGATGTCACCAGGAACAGGAGATACCAGCTTTCATCCCTCCGCAAAAAAACACATATGGATACCTATTCAGAAACCAAAATAGTCCTTGGAGAGCTCAAGGGCCCATTAAACAATCTGTAGTGACAACATAATGGAACAAAATAGCACAGACTATCCACACAGAAAGGCTTGCTGATGAGACTGGAAAACCCGCGATGCCAGGAAAGGTGGATTAGACACACAGCAGGACCCATCGTGGCTCCCAGTAGCCTGCTCTACAGAGAACACCAGCATCTTTTGCTAGTGAGGTAACCAGTAGCCACTTCTACTGGGGAACCCCAGGGAGGGAGATGTGGCTGCGCAGCCCTTGTCTAGAAGCAGCCTCTGTTATGCTACTTCGGGACCACGGCTGCCACCCCTCCCGGTCCTGCACTTGGCCCAGATGCTTCAGCTGTGGCCACCTTGCAAGTGTCCACCTTCCAGACCCTGGTAAGGCTGTACGGTGTGTGCCCACATGTCAAACATCAAGTCACCATGACGATAACTAATTTGCACAGTTGGCGGCAGGACCAAGGTCTCTCGGCATGTTCCTATGCTCTGGGCAACAGATCCATAAAAAACTTGGCCCTGACCAAGCCCCAAACAGAATCGCTGTTGGTCTGTGCATGCCTGTTCCCCCGTTCTCCTCAGTTAGGCTGTTTAACAAGCATCTACACCTCACACTGTTGCCAAAAAGGCAGCAAGGGTGCCTGTGCTCTAGGCACCAGTTACGTTACCATCCAAGACCACCTGGGCATAGTTCCTCCATTTGTGCCTCTAATTTCGGCCTCAGCTTTGTTGCTGCTCCATGGTTTCCACTTGCCAGACACTGGTGCCACTGCCAGCGCGAGTAGGCCTGTAAGCCAGACCCAGTGCCAAGAAGGACCCCAGTCAGGCACAGCATCCCCAGTAGGAGAAGAAAGATCAGAAGAATCTCAGCAGCCACCACCACCAAAATCCCAACAACCCTTGTTGCCGTAGAAGACATCCACAGTGTTGGCCCCTGAGCATCCCTGCAATCTTTGACAACACCAGCCTCAGCTGAGAAAGCTGAATAAGGATGCAGTTGCATCGCACTGCACCATAACTGCTCAGTCCGTCCAACCAGGACTCTCACACTCACTCCCCAAGTAGGAGGAGATTTTCTACACCAAATGTAACCTATGAAGTCTGCAACAGGGGTCTGCTCACCACATGTGCGCACATCAGTACAAGGTGAGAAGGAACGTGGAAAACAAGGAGGCATAGCATCACTGAGACGATAACCACGATAACTTCCCAGTCACGCATCCTTAAAAATTCAGCTAATCCCAGCACTTTAGGAGGCCGAGGCGGGTGGATCACGAGGTCAAGAGATTGAGACCATCCTGGTCAACTTGGTGAAACCCCGTCTCTACTAAAAATACAAAAAAAATTAGCTGGGCACGGTGGTGCGTGCCTGTAATCCCAGCTACTCAGGAGGCTGAGGCAGGAGAATTGCCTGAACCCGGGAGGCAGAGGTTGTGGTGAGCCAAGATCACGCCATTGCACTCCAGCCTGGGTAACGAGAGCGAAACTCTGTCTCAAAAAAAAAAAAAAAAAAAAAATCAAAGCTTGCTTAAAGCTACAGCAGGGCGTGGGGGCTCATGCCTGTAATCCCAGCACTTTGGGAGGTTAGGGGGTGGGGGTGGATCACCTGAGGTCAGGAGCTCACCTGGCCAACAGGCCAAAAATCTGTCTCTACTAAAAATACAAAAAATTAGGCCGAGCGCGGTGGCTTAAGCCTGTAATCCCAGCACTTAGGGAGGCCAAGGCGGATGGATCACGAGGTCAAGAGATCGAGATCATCCTGGTCAACATGGTGAAACCCCATCTCTACTAAAAACACATAAAATTAGCCAGGCATGGTGGCAGGTGCCTGTAATCCCAGCTACTCAGGAGGCTGAGGCAGGAGAATTGCCTGAACCCAGGAGGTGGAGGTTGCGGTGAGCTGAGATGGCATCATTGCACTCCAGCCTGGGTAAAAAGAGCCAAACTCTGTCTCAAAAAAAAAAAAAAAAAAAAAAAAAATTGAGCTATACAAACTGCCTGACCAAAAAAAACAAACAAAAAAAACAAACAAACCTAAAAATAATTGTTTTAAGAAAGCTCAGTAAACTTCAAAAAAATACAGAGAAGCAATTCAAGAAAATCCTAAAAACAGTACATTAACAAACAGGTTTTTTTCCAACGTTGATGTTAGACACAGAGGTGCAGGTGCAGGTTTGTTACGTGGGTATATTACACCGAGGTAGTGAGCATGGTGCCTGACAGGTAGTTTTTCAACCTCTCCTGCCTCCCTCTCCCTGCCGGCCAGTAGTTTGCAGTGCCTATTTTTGCTATGTTTGTATCCATGGGTGCTCAGTGTTCAGCTCCTTCTTGTAAGAGAATGCAGTGTCTGGTTTTTTGTTCCTGTGTTAATTTGTTTAGGATTGTGGCTTCCAGCTCCATCCATGTTGCTGCAAAACACGTGATTTTGTTCTTTGTGTGGCTGCATAGCAGCCCACGGTGTATATGTACCACGTTTTCTTTATCTGGTCCACCTCGCATGGGCTCCTAGGTTGATTCCGTGTCTTTGCTACTGAGAATAGTGCGATGAGAAGCACATGAGTACATGATGTCTCTTTTCGTTATAATGATCTAGTTTCCTTCGCGTATATGGCCATCGTAGAATTGCTGGGTCTAATAGTATCTGCTTTAAGTTCTTTGAGAAATCTCCAAAGTGATTTCCACAGTGGCTGAGCTAATAAACGTTCCCAACAATAGTGTATAACTGTTACTTTTCTCCACAGCCTTGCCCGCGTCTGTTTTTTGACTTTTTAATAACATCACTTCTGACTGCTGTGAGATGATATCTCATTGTGGTTTTTATTTGCATTTCTCTGATCATTAGTAAAATGATAATTTTTTCATATGTTTGTTGGCTACTTGTATGTCTTCTTTTGAGAAGTGTCTGTTCATATTCTTTGTGCATTTTTCAATGGAATCACTTGTTCTATGCTTTTTGATTTGTCTAAATCTCTTATAGATTCTGAATATTAGACCTTTGTTGAATTCATAGTTTGCAAGTATTTCCTCCCATTCTATGAGTCAGCCATTATTTCCTCTATTGATAGTTTCCTAGGCTGCACAGATGCTCTTAAGCTTAAATAGGTCCCACTTTTCAATTTTTGCAAACACAGAAATTTAACAGAGATATTTAAATCATAAAAAATATAAAAATTAGAGCTGAATAATACAATAAATGGAATGAAAAATGCAGTGAACACCAACAGCAGAAATGATCAAGGAGAAGAAAAATTTTGTGAACCAGAAGACAAGTTATCTGAAAGTAGGCAGTCAGAGAGAAAAAAGAATAAATAGAAATTAAGGAAGATTACAGAAATCATAGAATAGAATCAAGACAGAAAATATTTCTACTATAGGAATTAAAGAAGAAAAGAGGCAAACGGACAGAAACTTTAGTTAAATAAAGAATAACTTAAAACTTCTCATATCTGGGAAACATAAATATTCAGGTATAGGAAGGTCAAAGGTCTTCAGATACAATCCAAGCAAGACTACACTAGGACATATAATCAAAGTGTCAAAAATAAAAGACAAAGAAAAGATTCCAAAAGCAGCAAGAGAAAATAAATATATCACATATAAGGAAGTTGCAGTAAGATTTGCCGTTACTTTCTCAACAGAAACTTTAGAGTCCAGGAGAGAGTGAGATAATATATTCAACATGCTCAAGAAAAAATGTCTGCCAACCAAGAATACTTTGGCTGGCAAAGCTATACTGCAGAAATAAAGGAGAAAGAATTTCCCAGAACAGCAACCAAAAAGAGTTGAGAAATCTTATTATCAATAGATCTTCCTTCTAATAAATGCTAAAGGAAGTCATCCAAGCTGAAAGAAAAAGATACTAATTGGCCAAATAGAAACATATGAGAAATCACTTCTCAGCGTTTTGACTAAGATCAAGTGAAAACATATGAGAGAAAACTCAATGATAAAAGTAAGTGCACTGTCAAATTCAGAATATTCTAATAATGTAATGGTGGTGTGTAAACTATTTAAATTTTTAGAATAAAGATTAAAAGACAATTAAAATAATCGCAGCTATAATTATTTCTTAAGATACACACAATATAAAAAGAGAAATGGTGACATCAAAGAGGTACGATGTGGAAGGGAACGAATAAAAGTTAAATTTATCAGCTGTTTTACGTAAGTCTCTTGGTAAACACAAAGCAAAAGTCCATAGTACATACAGAGAAGCTAAAAAGCAAGCAATTAGTGCATAGCACTAGACAAAATGATCTAATCAGAAAATAACACAGCGAGAGAGGAAGAAAGGAACAAAGGATCGACAGAAACAAAACCGGAAACAAATTACAAATGGTATTAGCAAGATCTCACTTATCAGTAATTACTTTGAATGTAAATAGATTAAATTCTCCAATAAAAAGATATGGGTTAGATGAATGGAATTTTTTTTTAAAGATCCACCTAAAGGCTTACCACAGGAGACTGACTTCCCTGGTAATAACAGAAATAGAAAGTGAAGAAATGGAAAAAGATATTTCATACAATTGGAAACTGAAAGAGAGCAGGGGTAGCAATACTTACATCAGATAGAATAGACATTAAGTGCAAAACTGTAAAAAAAGATGTGAAGAAAGGAGTTAAACTGGCATAACTCACTTTCTTGCACTCCACAGACAGTGCATTGTTTTACATATTGAAAGTCTGTGGTAACCCTACATTAAGCAAGTCTATCAGTGTCATTTTTCCAGAAAGTACGGGCATAATTCATGTCTCTGTGTCACATTTGTTATTTCTAGCAATATTTTAAATTTTGCCATTACTATTGTATCTGTTATGATCTGTAATCAGTGATTTTCAGTGTTAATTTTGTAATTATTTTGGGACATCATGAATCACACCCAGATGACAAGCTTAATAAATGTTCTGTGTGTTTTGATCAAATGGCCATTCCTCTATCTCTTTCCATCTCCGCAGGTCTCTATTCTCTAAGAAACAATATTGACATTAGGCCAGTTAACAATCTTATAATGACCTCTACATTTCCAAGTTAAAAAAAGAGTCATACATTTGTTGCTTTAATTTAAAAGCTAGAAATGACTCAGCGTAGTGAGGAAAGTTTGTCAAAAGCTGAGCTAGGCAGAAAGCTAGGCCTCTTGTACTAAACAGCCAAGTTGTGAATTTAAAGAAAACTAAAACTGCCACTTCCGTGAACACGAATGATAAGAAAGCGAAGCTGCCTTACTGCTGATATAAAGAAAGTTTTAGTGATCCGGATAGAAGAACAAAATAGCTACAACATTCCCTTGAGCCAAAGCCAAATAAAGATCAGGCCCTCTCTTCATTCTCCAAATCAATGAAGACTGAGAGGTGAGAAAGCTCCAGAAGACAATTAGAAGCCAGCAGACATTGGTTCTAGGGCACGTTGGGAGGCCGAGGTAGGTGGATCATGAGGTCAAGAGATTGAGACCATCCTGGTCAACATGGTGAAACCCTGTCTCTACTAAAAATACAAAAAAAAAAAAAAAAATTAGCTGGGCATGGTGGTGAGTGCCTGTAATCTCAGCTACTCGGGAGGCTGAGGCAGGAGAATTGCCTGAACCCAGGAGGCAGACGTTGCGGTGAGCTGAGATCGTGCCATTGCACTCCAGCCTGGGTAACAACAGCGAAACTCCGATTCAAAAAAAAAATGTCTTCTTCGTAGCATAAAAGTGCATGGTGAAGCAGTAAGTGCTGATGTACCAGCTGCAGTAAGTTATCCAGAAGATCTAGCTAAGATAATTGGTCAAAGTGGCTACACTAAACAACAGGTTTTCCGTGTAGACAAAACAGCCTTATACTGCAAGAGGATGTCATCTAGGACTTTTACAACTAGAAAAAAGAAGTCACTACCTGGCTTCAAATCACCAAAGGACAGTCTAATTCTCTTGTTAGGGGTTAATGCAGCTGGTGACTTTAACTTAAAGCCAATGTCCATTTTTCATTCTGAAAATCACAGGACCCTTAATTATGCCAAACTGACTCTGCCTGTCCCTTATAAATGAAAGAACAAAGCCTTGATGACAGCACGTCTGTTTACAGCATGGTTTGCTGAATATTTTAAGCCCACTATTCAGACCTACTGCTCAGAAAAAAAAATCCCTTTCAAAATACTACTGCTCTTTGTCAATGCACCTGGTCACCCAAGAGCTCTGATGGAGATGTATAAGAAGATTAATGTTATTTTCATGCCTACTAACACAGCATCCATTCTACAGCACATAGATTGAGAAATAAAGTTGACTTTGAAGTCTTTTTATTTAAGAAATATATTTCATGAGGTTATAGCTGCCTTAGAGGGTGATTTCTCTGGGGGACTTGGGCAAAGCAAGTTGAAAACTTTCTGCAAATAATCTAACACTCTTGATGCCATTAAGAATATTCATGCTCAAGGAGAGGAGAACAAAATACCAACATGATCAGGAGTTTGGAAGAAATGGATTGCAGCCCTCCCGGATGACCTCGAGGGATTCACATTTCAGTGGAGGAACTGACTGCAGATGTGGTGGAAATAGCAAGAGAGCTAGAATTAGACATGGAGCTGGCCGATGGGACCTACTAAATCGCTGTAATCTCATGATGAAATTTTAACAGAAAATGAGTTGTTTCTTGTGAACGAGCAAAAAATATGCTTTATTGAGATGTAATCTAGGAGGAGATGCTGTGAACATTGTTGAAATGACAGCAGAAATGTGGAATATCACACAAAGTTAGTTGATAAAGCAGTAACGAAGTTAGGACCGGTTCCAATTTGGAAGATGGACTACGGATAAAATGCTCTTCAACGGTGTCATATGTTACAGGTAACTCTCTTGTGAGAATAAGCCCTTCAGTGTGAAGGATTTACTGTATTCTTATTTTGAGAAATTGCCGCAGCCTCTCAGCCTTCAGGAACCACCACCCTACTCAGTCAGCAGCCATCGACATGGAAGTGAGACCCTCTACCAGCAAAAACGTTATGACTCACTCAAGGCTCAGATGATTGTTAGTATTTTTAACCAATAAAGCATTTTTAATTAAGATATTGCTATTTTTTGGACATAATGTTATTGTAAACCTAATATACTACAGTATAATGTAAAATACATTTTATATGTACTGGGAAACAAAAAAAAAATTGTGCAACTCACTTTATTGTTATGTGTGCTCTATTGTCGTGGTCTGAAATCAAACGCACAGTATCTTTAAGGTATGCCTATGTAGTAAGAAAGTATAATGGTTATAAATATGAATGCACCCAGTGTCAGAGTGCCCAAATATACAAAGAAAATATTAATGCATCAGATGAGAGGGAGAGACAGAGAAAGAGCAACTGAGAGAGAGAGAGACTAAAACACAATTACAGGAGGAACTTCAATAACCCTTTTTCAACCAAGGTTACATTATATAGACAGAAAATCAATAAGAAAACATTGGACTCAAACTACACTTTAGACCAAACAAGCCTGACAGCCATATACAAATATATACATTCTCCAGGATATATTATCTGTTAGGCCACAAACAAGTCTTTACATATTTTAAAAGACTGAAATCATATTAAGTATCTTTTCTGACCACAGTGGCACAGAACTGGTAATCAGTGATAGAATTTTAGAAGATTTACAAACGTGAATCTTAAACAATATGTTTCTAAATAATAAATTTGTCAAAAAATGGCAAATTAAAAAATGTTGAGACAAATGAAAACAGAAACACAATATACGAAAACTCACTAGATGCAGCAAAGCAGTTCTAAGAGGTAAGTTCATAGCAATAAGCTCCTACATCTAAACAGGGGAACTATCTTAAAAAAGCAATGTTATGCTACACTGCAAGAAACGAGAAAATCAAAACCTTTATTCTATACCATAGTCAAAATTAACAACAAACCAAATAAAGACTTAAGTATAAGACCTGAACCTGTAACACTACCAGAAGAAAACACAGGGGAAAATCGCCACGACGTCTAGACAATGATTTTTTGGATATGACCCCAAAGGCACAGGTAACAACAGAGAAAATAGGCAAATGGACTTGCATCATAATGGAAAATCTTCTGTACAACAAAGTAAACAATCAGCAAAAGGAAGAGGAAACCTCCAGAATGGGACGAAATGTTTGTAAACCTCGTATCTGATAAGGAGTTGATACCCTGAGGAGCTCAAACAACTCAATAGCAAGAAAGCAAATAACGAAATAAAAAGTGAGCAAAAGACCTGAATAAACACTTGTCAAAAGAAGACGAACGAAGAGCTAATAGGAATATGAAAAATGATCGAAATTACTGATCATCAGGGAAATGCAAATGAAAACCACAATGAAGTATCAATTTACATCTGCTAAAAAGGCAAGTGCTGCAGAGGATGTGGAGGAAAGAAAACGCTCGCATTCTATTGGTGGGATGCAAATTGGAAGGGCCATTATGATGGATGAATGGATAAAGGCAACGGGGCTGAAGGACATTGTCCTAAGCAAAACAAGCAACACAGAGAAAGAGAAATGCTGCAGAATCCTACTGACATGTGGAACCTATAGTCATCAAACTCAAGGAAGCAGAGAGCAGGATGGTAGTTGCCAGAGGCTGAGGTAGGAGGAAATGGGTGATTTTGGCCAAGTTTTTCAAAGTTTCAGTTAGACAGGAGGAATAAATTCTGGAGATCTCATGTACAACACGGTGATAATATTTAATAATACTTTGTTGTATACTTAAAATTTGCCAAGAGGCTAGATCTGGAAAAAAATCTTCTCACCACACACACATGTGCCGCGTGCACATACACACACACATACACACACACACACGCCACACGCACACACACACACACACACACACACAAAACACAGTAACTACATAGAGGTAATAGTTATACCAATTAGCTGAATTTTCCTGATAATTTCACAGTGTATACGCATATCAAGACATCAGGATGTACACCTCAAATACATGCACATTTTTATGTCAGTGATATCTCACGAAGGATATTTAACAAAAAAGATAAAATGTCAAAAAAAGGACAGAGAAAGATTGAAGTATTCTTGAAAAACAATCAAAATTTGAGCAAAATTTAAAGTGACACTAAACATGACTGTCTTTCAAATGATCTAGGAGCCTACTATAAAAATTAAATCATATAAAGCTACAAAAAGAAAAGAGAAGCTGGATTTACAGAATCGTTTATTAATGTAACACATGGCATAAATGATAGTGGATACGGTAAAATAGGTTTAATTGCATAATAGCCAAAAGTCCTAAAAAAAAAAATGAAAAAGTTGAATGAATAAATTTAAGAAGTTAATCAAATATAAAATCTAATTGTCCACAAATCAATGTGAATTTTAAATAAAAACACGTTAACATAGTGGCCTACTATTGCTCTTAAATCAATACATCAACATAAAAACTGCAAACAGTATTATTGTATAGAGAATAATGGGAAATTGATTCTTGGACACACTACTGCTGGAAGTACAACTTTTGAGATGAATACGTAACAAAACTAATTACAGGACAACTTTAATTCAATGAAATTATGCTAGGAAAGTGCATAAAGAAGCTAACACTTTTCCAGTAGGTTGTTGGTTAAATAAACTATGTTTTAACTATAAAGTCTTAGAATGACATACTGTGACATAGAAAGCATTTCTAATATATTGATGCCTAAAAAGTGTATATTAAAAAGAATAAAAGTAATTTTGTTGCATATAAAGACAATTTATAAAATTAATGTACTTTTCTTTGCCAGCTCTAAGAAGATAAAATTAATTAATTTTTTTAATTGATAACATTAAAGATACTTAAGAACAGAAATTGGTCAATTTTGACATATGTTAAAACTTTATTTGTGCAGACTGCAAAAACAAAACAAAACAAAAACTGAATCAGTTGTAAAAGACTCATATGCATGGGGTAAAATTATAGAGGAAGGCAAGAGACTTACAGCACCAAAGTAAGGAACGCCCTGTGTGGGCCAGGAGAGGCAAGAGGCTTTGCAGGGGGTTGTTATATGTATTAATTGGAAGCTCTGCGGTTGCTTTTTGGGCTTTTATAAGTGTGCGATAGTTTCAGAACAAATAAGTTTAAAATCTACCACATGATTCATTTAAATAATATTTACAGGAATTCAGAAATCCATGTACAAGTGCATCTATAACATGCTGACGCTGGTTATCACTGTGTATTCTGATTATGGGCATTGCAAAATGTATATGTTATCAAATTTTTAAATAAACATATTTGTTGTATAATTAGATAAAAAAGTATTAAGTTTCTAAGTTTTATGTGAAGAATAAAAATTGGGAATAGAGTGCTAAATAAATGCCATTATCCTGTATACTGGAATAGCACACGTGTTTCCCAAAGACTCTCAGAATAAAACCCCAAAATACTTAAATAAAGGCTTGTGGGATATTTTAATTAAACTTTATAATTACTGTGATCCCATACTGAATATTTTGTTATGCCATCATTTATTTCTCTAATGGATTAAAAGTGCCATGTATATGAAAACTCATGAAGAAAGGTTCAGAGAAATTAACGCGTCCACAACTTTAGCTAATAATTCCTTGGAAAACTGCGATTATCGGCATTTGGGAGTCTGAGTGATGGCAGGCGCTGGTTCACACCAGGAGGTGTGGCTGCTGCTGTGTTCGGGGCTGTACCGGTCAGGAGCTGTCCTGGGGTCCGCAGCTGCCACACTGTGATCCCAGCAACTCCAGGACTGGGTGGGGTTTCAGAGAGGAAGCAAGTTTAAAAACTGTAAGTGGAAACCTTATAACATCTGTGTAGACTCACAAACCCATGTGTAATTATATTAGTTTTCTTCTTGGCATACTGAGTTTGAATATGAAATTATATAAATGTAGTTAAGAACATGAGGGCAGCCTTGGTCCCTCAGCAGAATGAGGGAGGAACTTCGCTTTGGCTCCTGGCGTGATTCGAACCTGGGTTTTGCCCTTCCCGTTAGACTCAGCGCACTGTATGTTGAAGTCGATGCGGTGAGATGGGAAGGCTTTGACTGTTCTTGTTGTTACTGTTTTTAATATTTAAATTTCACAGCTTGGATTGGACAGGAAGACTGCCCAAAATACACGTTTAAAAAAATTTGAGTTCATAGTGTTCTGTTTAATCAAGAAAAATAACACATTTTTGTCCTCTGGCCACACCTGAGGAGTAATTGTCCTGATGCTCCTCCCTTGGAGGTGAGGCCCCTGTGCTCACGGAGGAGAGCTCACTGTTTGGGTGCACGGTGAGGTCAGCTGGCTCCCGACAGCCTCAAAGAGTTTATCCCTGACGTTCTGAACAGGGAGGGGGCTCCTCTCACAGTGGCCTCTGCCTCTGGGGCTCCTCTCACGGAGGGTGGGGGGTTCGTTCTCCCCTCACAGTGGCCTCTGCCTCTGGGCCTCCTCTCTCGGAGGGTGGGGGGTCCTCCTCTCACAGTGGCCTCTGCCTCTGGGGCTCCTCTCACGGAGGGTGGGGGGTTCTCCCCTCACAGTGGCCTCTGCCTCTGGGGCTCCTCTCTCGGAGGGTGGGGGGTTCGTTCTCCCCTCACAGTGGCCTCTGCCTCTGGGGCTCCTCTCTCGGAGTGTGGGGGTTCTCCCCTCACAGTGGCCTCTGCCTCTGGGGCTCCTCTCTCGGAGGGTGGGGGGTCCTCCCCTCACAGTGGCCTCTGCCTCTGGGGCTGCTGTGTCTTCGAGCTGTGTCCTTTGTTCTGTTTTTCGTTTTCAGGCTTTTGTCTTTTCAGATTGACCCAAACATGAACCAACAGCGCTGTTTCCTCCATCCTCTCTGCCTAAGTTGCAGATTAAAATTTTTAAATTCCTCTCATATAAGATATGTATCTAAAATATACCTCATGGGAAAGCAGGGGTAGGAGGGGCTGCAGAGGAAACACACAGTCACTGTCAACACTTCTCTTCTTTAAACAACCCTTTCCTCTGGTCGGTGTGCCTTGGAAATGGCACATTTCTCCTCCACAACTCCCTTCAGGGCCATTTGTCTCATCCCCCACCACTGCTCTCTGCACACCGTCTCGGCAGGATCTGCCCCTCCTCGATGGTGAACAGCCCTGCCCAGGCCCCTTGCCCGGCAGGACGGAGGAGGATGCACGGGACCTGCCAGCAGGAGCGCCCATGGTTTCCCAGAGCCCCCAGAGGCCAACGTCTCTGTCATACCTCCTCCTCCTTCACCTCCAACATTATGGAGCAATTGGTTGTTATTTTCTCATTTTGAAATTTTGCTTTTATTCTATATAATTCCTGTGCACAACATGACACTTTGAGATACATATTCACAGCCCAGTGATCACTGCAGCCAGCCAAGTAACACACCCATCCCCTCCCACGGCTCGTTTTCTGTGTGATAAGAGCACCTAAAATCTACTCTCGTAGCAAAAATCCCATCTACGATGCAGTATTATGAGCTGCAGTTCCCACACTGCACATGGGTCCTCCAGACTAACTGATCCCACATAACTGTGACTCACACCCCAATCCTCAGCCCCTCATCCCGCGACTCCCCCACCCTGGCGCTTGCCATTTACTCTTCCCTGCCTGGCTCCAGCCTTTTCTGAGCTGCTGCATACACTAGAGAAGTCGGGGGCAGGAATGCCGTTCCTCCCCTGCCTGCAATCCTGCCTTCCTTCTATTCTGTGGGACGAGCACCCCATGCTCTTCGGCCCCCCCGAAGAATCAGTGCCCTCTACCCCTGAGCTGCTGCTCCAGATGCTGCTCTCAGCTCCCCTTGCAGCCTCGTATCTCATTTTGTCACTCCTGCTGGTCCCTGAGCATCCAGGGCAAAGACCAGAGCTCACTGGGCTCTCCAGCCTCAGACTCTGGCGCAGTCAGTGCTTCATGCATCTCTGTGGAACTGGATCAAAACGAATGGCATCTTGGCCACTCTTCAGCCACAGAAGTGCAGACCAAAATTTATTACAAGAAATTGACTCATGCAGTGCTAGGGCTGGGGAAGCAAGTTGGAATCCTGTGGAACAAGATGGCAGGAAGGAAGGAGCCGATCCACTGGGAATTCCAGGGGCATGAGCCAAAGGGTGGTCCTGTAGCAGAATTTCTTCTTCTCCTCTGGGAAGTCCCAGTCTGCTCCAAGACCTTCAAACTAAGGAAGTCAGACCCACCAGGGTGATGCCCTGTACTTAAAGTCAACTGATTAGGGACTGTGATCACATCTGGAATGACGGCCCTAGGCATGATCATAAGAAAAGGTATTCAGGTCTGGGCCTTGGTTGCTAGATGTATTTATGTGGGTATTTCAAAATTAGCTAGTTACAAAAATCAGCTGGGTAAACATATCCTAGTATTCAACATAAACCACAGTGAGCCGTGAGTTAACAGTGGAGAATTCACTTACTTCAAGGCAGGAAACAGTCCCTTGGCATTCAACTTATATATTCCAAATATTCATTTCTCCACATGCAAAGAAACCCAGGCCTGATAAAATACAGATTACAAAAATAAAGTGATTTCTTCTAGTTTCATTATGAAATGCTATTTGTAAGCATTTCTGTTCCCCAGAAGTAATTTTTTAAATAAAATGCAATATCAGATATAATATTGAAAAAAGTTATATTTAAGAAAACTAATTGACTCATAACTAACATAGAAGTCTAATGTATGTTTGTATTTCTGAAGTGGTATTCTCACTTTGGACATGGTCCTATAACCATTTTAGAAGGTGATTGTTGGAACCCAAATTGTCTGCAAAGCAGAGCCTGAGACGGAGGTTCAGGTATTGAGCTTTACTTGGCAGGGGCACACCCAGGGCTGCAAGGTGAGACTGGAGAGGCCAGAGAAACCCCAAATCCCGCGCCGATGCTGTGCCCGCCATGCTGTGAGCCAGGGCAAGCAATAAGACAGCAAAAAGAGCAGAGGCCATGCGCGGTGGCTCACGTCTCAATCCCAGCACTTTGGGACGCTGTGGCAGGTAGATCACCTGAGATCAGGAGTTCAAAATTGGCCTGGCTGACATGGTAAAACCCCGTCTCTACTAAAAATATAAAAATCAGCCAGGAGTGGTGGCACGTGCCTGTAATCCCAGCTACTCAGGAGGCTGAGATAGAATCGCTTAAACCTGGGAGGAGGTTGCAGCAGTGAGGCGAGGTCATGCCACTGCACTCCAGCCTGGGCAATAGAGCCAGATTCCATCTCAAAAGGAAGAAAAGTGCAGGCATGTGACACGTGACTGTCATTTCAAAAGGACACTGAAAACAATGCCTTCAAGCTTTGCCCTCTCTGGGTACAGCTGGTGCTGGAAACTTATTGAAGAGACCTCTGGCTGCAAATGTGTTTGACGCAGGAGAAACGTAAAACCACAGTTCTGAGTTAGGTAATGCGCTTGACCAGAGTCGACAAATCTCCTTTTAGGTTTAATTCAAACAGTTACACGGGGAGCCGTCACGAGCAGTGTGGTGGCTTTTTTCTACGGCCAGATAGGAGGCTGACATTAGGAGGACAAGAAGGTCAGCAGCTGTGTCCAGGTGCTGCACAGATGTGCAGACCACCTTTGCCAGCGGGGCGGGCTCTGACCGCACGCGGCCCCGTTGCTCTTAGCTGGACCTGGGCAGGCACAGAGCCGCCTGACTCCTACGTGTCCCTCTCTCTTCTGCTGCTTCTGGGCTGTTTTGATTTTTTAGTCTTTTAGTTTTCTCTTTGTGGAAAATTCCCTGAACCAGCTCTTCTGAAAAGAGTTCCAGAAATCCTGCTGGCATTCTTGAGTCAGAAAACCTTGGCATTTTCTGTCTCACTCTGAAAAAAGTGTGTGCAGGAAGCTCCGGGCCTCCGCTTTGCTGACTGAGCAAGCTTCGGTTTCCGGGTCTTCAGCAGATCACAGCACTGCTTAGTTAGGAAATGCAGGCCGGGAGTGTCGGTGGATACGCAGATACTCAGGTTTGCAGTACCGCAGCCTTGGAGGCCTGAAGATTTCAGAAGGGCTTTTTTTATCTAATACAGCATTTCTGTGACATTGTTTGCTCATTTTTACTGTTCTTACGGACAATAGATCTCACCCGCTACCAGAAACACAGAAGCGCATCCTCCCCATCCCACGGCAGAACCCACGGCCAGTGAGACTCAGAACCGGCCTGAAAGCCTTTGTGCCTACGTCTCCTGACTGGCATGAAAATCCTTTGCTTATGCCAGCTCAATAATCGGATTTCTCCGGAATGCCTTGTCACTGGTTTGGGAAGAAGGCTGTGGGTATGGAAAACAATTCAGAAGCTCAGCTCGGACAGCAGAGGCCCCCACGAGAGCACAAGCCGTGGCGTGAACGACATTGTGAAATGTAAACACTTCTTGAGTGGCTACTCCATTCCATTCCGGGTACTGTCTCAAAAACTGTGCAGCACCAGCTAATTGATCGCCCACAAAAATGCTCTGGGGAGTTATTTAGATTAGACCCATTTTACAGATAAAGAGCGAGAAGCATAGTTTGAGTGACGAATGCTGCATCCCCTGATCACAGAAAGGTGTTCTTTTGTTTCGGGGAACAAAAGCCCCACTACCAGGGAAAGTTAGTGTTCCTGGTGCTCCTGGCTTTGGAGTTCTGGATGGTGCCTCACTAAGACCAGGGCCTCCCCTTCGATTAACCAGGGAAAGCTGAGACAGCTGCACAAACGGTCACTGATACCAAATTTCACTGGTATTTTACGTCGGGATCACGGTAAACATCCCAAATCTGTGACTTTCAAAGTGTCACTCGAAATCTATGACTTCCTTATAAAGTTTGAACCAAGTAAAACTTCCAGTGGGGGAAGAAGCCCTGTTTTGAGAAGAACCCCCTTGAGAGAGGAGTCTGTGAGAGCGCTTTGTCTGGGGAGCTTCCCCAGGGCCTCCCCGTGCAGCAGAAGTCCAGGTTCCATCTGTCTTCAGGGCTTGATCTTTGCAAGATGACCCCTGCTCTCCTCATCACGTAGCCCTGGTGGGAGCTGAGTCACAAGACTCAATCTTGACATGCCCGTGCCTTCTGTGCCCAAGTGTGATAGGGGCTCCTGCTGGGAGCCGGGAAGCGGCTTCATACAGGCCCCGCCTAAGCAGCTGCGGGCATGGCAGGCTCACCGCCCTCGTGCTGCACCGTCCTTCCAATCCACATACCTGGGTAAGTCTTTACTGTCACAGCCCTGCTCCCTCCAAGCTCTGAAATGGCGGGACGCCTCAGTGCTGCCTCTTCCCCAACCAGCGCCTCTGCCCCAGGCCCTGGCTGCCTGTTTGCGTCAATGTGTCCTGACCAGCACGGTCATGTCGTCCATAGACTGCAGAGCCATTAGGGAAATCAGTAGGATTTCAAAGGGAATATCTTTCGTCGAGGAACAATGCAGGAGAGCAGTCAGGCAGGTTCCACGCCCCCTGGTTTCAGGGACACCCGTGGCACAGGGAGTGTCAGGGCTGCTACCCTCCTCCGGCGGGAGGATGCTCCGTTCCTCCTGGGGACGAGGCCTGGGGACGAGGCTTCTGTCCCAGGCTCTTCTTCCTTCTTCTGCTGCCCAAACACTGCTCTTTTCCAGAGTCAGGAGCGGCCACTCTTCGGTAGAATCTGGTCGTTCTTGGAGTTAGCATAGCTGCACTGTGATGATGGTGCTGAAGCCTCCATTTCACGCCAGTGAGAGCTCTCTGGTAGAATTCTAGCTATTTCTCTGCTTGTCCACCACCACCGTCCCCTCCTGTGGCCCCCAAAAGTAACTGGGACTTTAATTAATTCGGGATTCCGAGGCTGAACAAAGATTTGGTTAAAATTCCCATTTAGAGGCATGTTGTTTACACGTTGGGTCTCATGTGTGGGATACAGTGAGTTGGATTCCATTCTGTGTATCGGAGGAAGTGGACTTTGTAAATATTCCTGTGAGTTAGCTGAATGCCAGGCGTGCCCTCAGTTCAACCTCAAGTGGATCCTTCTCCCTTCACTGTCAGCAGCTGAGACAATCTCTTCCTGTGTGTAGCGCCAGAAACGGTGCTGTGCATATTGAATGTTCAGGAGTTTGAAGTGAAATATTGAGTCCACAAGTCCTTAAATAGGAGCGGTTCATGTCTGTAAGAAAAGCAAACTGGCCGGGCACAGTGGCTCACGCCTGTAATCCCAGCACTTTGGGAGGCTGAGGTGGGCAGATCACGAGGTCAAGAGATCAGCACCATCCAGGCCAACATGGTGAAACCCCTTCTCTACTAAAAATACAAAAATTAGCTGGGTGTGGTGGTGCGTGCCTATAGTCCCAGCTACTCGGGAGGCTGAGGCAGGAGAATGGCTTCAACCTGGGTGATGGAGGTGGCAGTGAGCCAAGATTGCGCCACGGCACTCCATCTTGGTGACAGAGTGAGAGACTCCATCTCAAAAAGAAGAAGGAGAAACGGAGAAGACTAAGAAGAAGACACGCAAGTCAGTGTGTCAGACCGAGCAAGCCCGTGTCCGCTACGAGGCCGGCAACATCCTCTTTGTCCCAAGTGGAGGCTTGTTCATTACAGTCCATTTAGTTCCAGTTCTAAAGCACCATGAATCACTCTATCCGCATGATACTGCATACTTAGCAAGCTATAGCAAACACTTTGTAATCTCAATGTTTTTGTGAAAAGGAATTCATATGGAACTATTCAAGTGCCATCAAGCACAGCCTGCTGTCCACTCCTCCGGCAGCAGTTTGAGAAGCCAGCTCTTCCACAGGAAGCCGCTCAGCCAGCCACAGTGGGGAGAATGTGGTGCTTCCTCAGGCTGTTTTCACCAAAGAGCAGTTGAGTCTAAACACAGAAGAAGCCACAGGTTTAATTCTCCAATTGATCCTGGGGTAAAGCAAAACCCAGGACAGAGTGTGGCCACATGCCCCCATGTCGTCTGCCGGCCTGTCCTGCAGACAGGTGGGTCAGCCTTTGCTGGTGGGTGTCAGCATGTCCTGGATCCTCGTTTTCCCTCGTGAGATCATCTCTGCTCATCGTCTTCCCTCATGTGGGATCTGTGTCCGAGAATTCGTGTCCAGGCGACCGCCTCCGCCCTGCGGGGTCAGTCTCTTCCTGCACGGTTCCTGTCCTCTCAGCGGCCAGGCCTGTGCTCACAGCTCTGTTGTTTGATAAAATGTTCCCACCCCCTACCACTGTGGTCTGCACCATTTCCCAAAAGTAGGATGGCGAAGTCTTCACCTGATGCCTCTAAGTGGGACCCTATTTGGAAACAGGGTCTTTGCCGTTAATTTCAGAGGTGCTCACTAGGGTGGGCCTGATCTCATGTTGCAGGCTGCCTGATAGGAAGGGTTTAGCATTGAGCTGGGTGAAGGGCGGATTGGGGGGCTTGGGATGGCCCCATGATGGTGGAGGCTGAGCTGGGAGGGTGTGTCTGAGCCAGGGAACGTCAGGGATGGCTGGCACCCCCAGAAGCTGAGAGGGAGCCTGGCCCTGCTGACCCCGGTGTCAGACTTCAGCCCCAGAGCTGTGAGAGGGTCCATCTCTGCCATTCCCAGCAGCCCGGCACACCCACACATCACTAGCCCGGAGCCCCAGCCCTGCTTTCCTGCCCCTTCCTCGCCTCCTCCACATCTCTGCACGTTTTCCTCGGCATCTCTGCTCCCTGTTCCATTTGCTGGTTGATCTGGGAGCTCGTTTCTTCCTTGAGCCCTTATAATCTCATGGAATGATGTTCAGGAGCCCCGCAGTAACTCCAGGGAGCAGAGGCTGAGCCAGGCCCCTCACCCGGGGTTTATGACACAGGTCCCTTGAGAGGCTCGGCTGCCTGAGCCTCTGAAATCAGAGGCAGTGCCTACCAACAGCTACCAGTGGCATGCTGGACTTAAAGTTCAGGGAATGACGATGCGGCTGGCTGCGGCATAATCGGCGACAGTTCCCTCCGTCATCACTTGTCTAAGTCAGAAGATGCATCCTGTCTCCACCGGATTGTCTAAGTCAGAAGATGCATCCTGTCTCCACCGGAGGGCCGGCGTCTACGTTGTTGTAATCCTTCTTTCCAATCCGGTCATCAACACAGGGTGTAGTCACACGGGCCGAGACCACAGGCGGGTCTCAAACGCCATGCGTCTGCGGATTGTATGAGGAGTTTTGATTTTTACCTTTTCCCTTTGCTTCAGCTCATTTACCAACTTTTGTCCTCATAAGCACCCCAGGAGCTCGATGATCCAGATGAGGGTTGAAGGAGGTCCTCACTGGCATCCACTTTCCCTCTATCTTCTTCCCTCTCTGTCTCTTCCACTTTCTCTCCCTCTCTCTCATAATCTGTGGTTTCTTTTACAAAGCTGAGAAATATATGAGGAAATCATAAATAAATGAGAAACTTAGAAAACATACTGTTTCTCAGGGCGGCTCCCTCCTGAGTCTCTGAATGTTTTCTAACAATCCCTAGGATTTAATTATCCACAGTGGCACTAAACTGTTACTCTGGGCATAGGAAGAGCACAGTTAGCAGGGAAGGAAACAAAGGCTGCTGAGTGTGTCCGGGTGACTCAGGCCTGGGCCTCGTGGGGCACCCATCCCTTCCCACCCAGCGCTGCTCCTCACGGGGTCCCAGGTCAGCACTCAGGCCTGGGCCTCGTGGGGCACCCATCCCCTCCCACCCAGCGCTGCTCCTCACGGGGTCCCAGGTCAGCACTCAGGCCTGGGCCTCGTGGGGCACCCATCCCCTCCCACCCAGCGCTGCTCCTCACGGGGTCCCAGGTCAGCACTCAGGCCTGGGCCTCGTGGGGCACCCATCCCCTCCCACCCAGCGCTGCTCCTCACGGGGTCCCAGGTCAGCACTCAGGCCTGGGCCTCGTGGGGCACCCATCCCCTCCCACCCAGCGCTGCTCCTCACGGGGTCCCAGGTCAGCACTCAGGCCTGGGCCTCGTGGGGCACCCATCCCCTCCCACCCAGCGCTGCTCCTCACGGGGTCCCAGGTCAGCACTCAGGCCTGGGCCTCGTGGGGCACCCATCCCCTCCCACCCAGCGCTGCTCCTCACGGGGTCCCAGGTCAGCACTCAGGCCTGGGCCTCGTGGGGCACCCATCCCCTCCCACCCAGCGCTGCTCCTCACGGGGTCCCAGGTCAGCACTCAGGCCTGGGCCTCGTGGGGCACCCATCCCCTCCCACCCAGCGCTGCTCCTCACGGGGTCCCAGGTCAGCACTCAGGCCTGGGCCTCGTGGGGCACCCATCCCCTCCCACCCAGCGCTGCTCCTCACGGGGTCCCAGGTCAGCACTCAGGCCTGGGCCTCGTGGGGCACCCATCCCCTCCCACCCAGCGCTGCTCCTCACGGGGTCCCAGGTCAGCAGCACTTCCCTTTACACATCACCCCATTTTCTATCCACACTGGTTTGCAGCAACACAGTATCAGTCTGTCTATTTTATTTTAATAACATTTACAGGTCAAGTGTGAGCTGCTTACTTGAAATGCTTCCTTTCTGGTGGAGGACAACCTTTGCTGTGGCACCAAACCGTGGTGGCTGAAAGAACAGAGGCCGAGTCCAGGGCTCAGGGAATGGACTCCGGAGTCCAGGTCCCAGCTTTCACATGAATCATGGGATTCCAGGGATCTTAAGTGATCTGTCTGTGCTTGAACTTTCTTGAAATGCAGCAATCGTATCTGTTTCATAGACTTGTCACTGAAAGCAGTGAAGGAATCGTACGTAGAAAGCACTCAGCACAACACTTAGTCACATCCAGAAAGTCTGGGTCTTATCAGCACCAACTGATCTCGCTGTATTCTTGAGTGTCAGGATGTGCGTAAGCACGGAATTTCCTTGGCAAATAGCAGGGGCTGCGAACAAGCAAGATTCCATCTAAATTCGAAGTCAGCGGCTACAAGTTACTGAGGAATAGTTTTAAGAAACTGAGTTTTTTTTTAATTGGTATAAATGTAAGGGGTATAAGTGCAGTTTTGTTACACGGAGATATTCTGTAGCAGTGAGGTCAGGGCTTTAGTGCAGCCATCACCTGAACAATATTCATTGTACCCACTAAGTGATTTCTCATCCCTCACCCCTCCCACCCTCCAGGTCTCCGGCATCTTTGATTCCACTCACCGTGTCCACTTGTGCACTTACTTAGCCCCCCTTATAAGTGAAAACGTGGTATCTGGCTTTCTGTTTCTGAGTGGTTTCACTAAGACCATGGCTTCTATTTCCATCCATGTTGCTTCATAAGATGTCAAGTTATTCTTTTTAACGGCTGAGCAGTATTCCATTGTGGAGCAATACCACACTTTCCTTACTGAGCCATCTGCTGATGAGCATTTAGGCTGACTCCTTGACCGCTGTTGTGAACAGTGCAAGGGCAGGTGAGTCATGACTGCTGTTGTGAACAGTGCTGTGATAAACGTACAAGGGCAGGTGTCTTTTTTACAGAATGATCTTTCCCTTTGGTAGATGCCCAATGGTGAGAATTCAGGATCCCATGGGAGTCCTATTTTTGATCTCCATCCTGCTCTCCGTATAGGTTGTACTGATTTGCATTCCCACCAGTGGTGTCTAAGACTCCCCTCTTCTCTACATCCTCACCAAGGTCTGGATTACTTTTGACTTTTAACCATGGCCCTTCTGACTGGTGTAGGATGGTATCTCATTGTGGTTTTAATTTGCATTTCTCTGCTGAGTAGTGATTTGAGCATTTTTTCATATGCTTGCTGGCCATTTGTATGTCTCCTTTTGAAAAATGTCTACTTATGTCCCTTGGCCGCTTTTTCCTGGGGTTACTTTTGTCGTGGTTCAGTTGAGTTCTTCATAAATTCTGCACATTAGTTCCCTGTCGGGTGCACAGTTTGCAAATATTTTCTCCCCTCCTGCAGGTTGTCTGTTTATTCTGTTGATTGTTTCTTCTGAAGTGCAGAAGATTTTTTGTTTAATTCAGTCCCATTTTTCTATTTTTGTTTTTATTGCTTACACTTTTAAGGTCTTAGTCATAAATTCTTTGCCTAGACCAATGTCCAGAAGAGTTTCCCTAGGTTTTCTTGCAGTTTTTTTTTTTAGTTTCAAATATTACATTTGAGTCTTAATCCACCTTGAACTGATTTTCATATATGGTGAGCAATAGCCATCCAGTTTTGTTCTTCTGCACGTGGTAATCCAATTTTCCCAGCACCCTTTATTGAAGAGTGTCCTTTCACCAGTGTACGCTTTTGTTGACGCCGTCACAAGTTGGCTATAAGTACATGGCTTTATTTCTGGATTCTCTATTCTGTTCATTTATATACGTGTCTATTTCATACTGCTGTTTCGTACTATGGTGCCATGCTATTTTGGTTACTATAGTCTTGAGGTATAATTTGAGGTCAGGTAATGTGATGCCCCCAGCATTGTTCTTTTTGCTTATGATTGCTTTGGCTATTTGGGCTAATTTGCTCACATATACATTTTAAGACTGTTTTTTCTAATTTTGTAAAAGTGGCATTGATATTTTGATAGGAATTGCATTGAATCTACAGATTGCTTTTGGCAGTATGGCCATTTTAACAATATTAATTCTTATAATTCATGAGCATGGGATGTTTTTCCATTGGTTTGTGTCGTCTACAATGATTTTCATCAGGGTTTTTTTTTCATAGCTATTGTAAATGGAATTGCCTTCTGATTTGGTCCTCAGTTTGATTATTATTGGTGTATAGAAATGCTACTGATTTTTGTACATTGATATTGCATCCTGAAACTTTCCTGAATTTTTTTTCAAATCTAAGAGTTCTTTAGAGGAGTCTTTAGGGTTTTCTAAGCATAAGATCATATTATCAACAGTGAATGATAATTTGACTTCCTCTTTACCAATTTGAATGCCTTTTTTTTCTTTCTCTTGCCTGATTGCACTGGCTGGGATTTCTAGTAATATGTTGAGTAGAGGTGGTGAAAGTGGGCACACGTGTCTTGTTCCCATTGCTAGGACTGCTTTTGACTCTTCCCTGCTCAGTACTGTGGCTTGGTTGTATTTGGGCTTTACTACTTTGAGGTATGTTCCTTCTATGACCAGTTTGTTGAGGGTTTTCATTGTGGAGCTAAATTTTATCAGATGTATTTTCTGCATCTATTGAATGTATTGTATTTATTTATTTTGCATTCAAAAGTTTTAAACTAAACTATATAAATACAATTTCTTGATGGGCATGTTTACATCAATGCTTTTTCTACACCTATAAATAATTCCATGTACTCAAAATACAGGTGAGATCAAAGAATGAAGAAATAGTTATCTTACAGGACATTCAGAAAATTCGACATTTTAGGAAAGAAACATTTAAAAAATTTCTCACAGTAAAACAAACCAGATAATTTCTTCTGTGTGTTTATATCAAGAAGACAGATTTATTTACTGCATTATTTACAAATTAGAGACAAGTGTGTCTTTGCATTTTATCATATCATTTTACTTTATTAATGGATTAATTTATTCATAAAGCAAGATACACTTTGAATATATTATGTCCCTATTTCCTATTCATCCTGAAATGATCTTAGTTAATCTCAGCAGTCCCAACACTCCTGAAATATTGTGTGTCCCTCGATCAAGAGAGCCAGGACCAACCGACAGTCCTCAGCGTTGAAGAGTAACAATGTAACTTCAGATATGAAGTGCACTTTGCCAACCAGAGAAAAGATGTTTCCGCCTCCTAGAGATACGTATATGCTTGTTTCCTAATGTTTAGAGGTTTTATTTTACAGTTTAAAAAATGACGTTAGCTGAAACATAAAGAATGGGATGACACTAACTTGGCTAAGTGCTCAAGGCTGATGGTCTAGACACACAGACTTGTATGTGCACATACATGTACATCCACAGGCACAGCTCCACCTGACTCTGCCTCTGTCCACTGGAGGCCAGAACCGGCTTTCTTTAATGGGATAGCAGCAAATAATAATATGTCTTGTTTATCTCTTACTTGCAATTCATCGGAAGAAAGCTAGCACGTACCTGGGAGTTGTCCTCTGCGCTGTTATGTACTGTGTTAATTCTTTTACATCCAGTGCTGTTAGACAGCTACATAGAATATTGGTTTTTCTTACTTACATTCTAATTATAATTTGTGTGTGTTACTACAAAGTACTGTGACTCCTCATTTTAACAAAAGCAACATAAGCAAAAATTCTCCAAATCGTGAATAGCATTTGAGTCGATTTCTACTGAATATATCATATAATTCATAAAAAGCTTAAAATTAAGTATGCTTGAAAAATAATGTCAGTTTAGGGAGAGGCAAAATCAGCACAAAAATAAGTCAGGAGAATATTGCTTTGCTATATTTCTTTTAAGTCTGTTTCATATTGTTAATGGAAAAAAAAAACTTTGCCAAAGCTTGAAAACCAGACATGCCTGTGGTACTTAGAGAAGTCTGTCTGGTGTTTGAGTTGGTATGGGCGTGAAACCAAGACCATTATCCTATACGGTACGAATGTTCTTGCTGATTGAGTGCAATCACAGTTGACCCTAGGGGAGGAATCCATGCTTCAGAAAAGCAGATGCTTTCAAGAGCAGAGTCGACACTCTCCAGATTCACATTGGTAAGCAATCGATGACAGAGCAAGGACCGGCTTTTCTGGGCACACATTCCTGGTGCTTAAGTAGGTACAGTGCAGCCTGCAGTAGCCTGGGCTGGCTCAGCTTTCCGGGCACTCTTCCCTGCCTTGCTCAGCCAACTCAGGTTTGAGTTGGCTGCTTTTCTGCTTAGAGCAGCTCTCCCTCCCAGGATCTGCTTCCCTGTCTTCATTCCATGCACCCAGGCCATCCGCTTAGGCCTTAGAGATTCCTCTTTCTCCTGATGACGGAAGATAATCAAAGACCCCAGAGCTCCTCCTCTGAACCCTGACCCCTCTCTTAGCTCTCCACCTGAGCGTTCATTAGGATGTGGTGGAGGGCAGCAGGCAACCTCACCCTGTGTGTCCTGATCCCTAAGAAAATGCATGGAAAGCCGGTCCTTTCTGCTGTAACTGATTGCTTACCATTGTGAATCTAACCACAGATGAGAGAGCATCTGATAAAAAGAAATCCATCACGGAACATGTGAAGGAGGCAGCAGCCCACGTGGAACTCTTGTCTCAAACACAATGAGGTCTTCACTCTTCAGCACTGGGCGTGGGGAGGCAGCAGCCCACGTGGTGCTGCCCTATGTGGCCAGCAAGGGCTCACAGGAAGTGGAAACAGCAGCAGCCAGTGCCCAGTCCCAACAGCAGACAGAAGCAGGTTAGTCCACACCACGGACACTGTCTATGCAAAGCAGATATTTGGGCTCCGACTGCTCAACCCTGGGCTATCACACTTCCTTGCAGCTGACACTGGCATAGCACAGGGGTGTGTAACACTCGGAGTATTGCTGCAACCCTTCAGGGAGGGTGTCCGAACAGCTGCACACCCCAGGCTTCAGCCTTCCAACATCGCATGATGAGCGGCTAATGAGACATTTCGAGACCACGTGTGCTGATGTGGTTTGGATGTGTCCCTCCAAATCTCATGTGAAATGTTTCCCCAGTGTTGGAGGGGAGGCCTGGTGGGAGGTGCTGGATAACAGGAGTAAATCCTTCACCAGTGGTTCAGCACCATCCCCCTGGTATGAGTGAGTTCTCACACGGTTCACCTGAGACCTGGGTGTTTAAACGTGTTGGGACCCCGTTCTCTCCTTCTCCCATTCTTGCCATGTGATGAGCTGGCTCACTTCACCTGCAATCATGATTGGAAGCTTCCTGAGGCCTCACCAGACACAGATGCCAGCACTGTGCTTCCTCTACAGCCTGCAGAACTGTGAGCCAATTTAATCTCTTCTCCTTATAAACTATGCAGCCTCAGGTGATTCTTTACACCAATGCAAGAACGGGCTGATGCATGGGTCATCCAGAAGATGGATTTCCGTGTTTGATTAAATAATATGCAGCTAACTGACTAATAGAGTGATTGTGCTTTATTGATCCTTTCTTACAAAGGTGCAGTCTATTTGCAAGCTGAAATGGCTTCTTACAAAGCAATGTAGTTATTTATTGACAGCAGCATACCAAGCAGGCGTCTGTTTTTCCACATCTGCCTATGGAGATACTCTGAGCAAGGCTTCAGCATGTGTGGAAGCCGACTCCAAGCAGTGCAAGAAAGGGCAGTCACTTTTATTTTATCCTGGAGTGATCTGCCTTTTCCCTCACTCCTATGGAAGCCCTTTCCCTTGCTGTGAAGTGGGTCATTTTATTCCCAAGATTTTTAGTCTCTGTATCTGACCCCAGGCTACGCACCAGATGAGTACCCTTGACCTTGAAGGATGGGAAGACCACAGATGAGCTTCCTGCCAGGAGCCCCATCGCCACTTCACTCTCCAAACTTTTCATAAAGCCCCCAAAACTCAGCATTTTATAAAAAACACTAAATCACATTGTTCTCAAATTGAGGGTTCTTGGGGTTCAGGTGCCCAGCTCACCCTAGAGGAATGCTGGACACTTGAGTCTGCAGCGATCTGTGCAATGATGAAACAGGTTGAGCGTCTGGGAGGAGTCGGGGGTAGAAAGGTAAAACATCGCTCCCGGTTGGATTAACAAGTGAACTCGGGACAGGATATGGCAGCCCACTGGGGACGTCTGGCCACGTGTTAAGTTTGGAGGATGACAATTCTAATCACCCCAACTGGGGAACTCAATATTTACATAAGTGTTTTCAATCAGCACTGGCTCCATCACAGGGAGAGGGGATGCTGAGGAAGTCAGAGGCAGGGGAGGTAAGTGTCCTTAAACACAAGATGAGGCAGGCGCTGAAAGAGGGCATTGACCAGAACTGTGCTTCTGGGTGCTGCACACTGCGCTGGGTCTGAACTCAGGATCCATGAGAGAGGAAAGGGAAAGGGCAAAATGACTTGCCTCCAGCGTAGTTCCCTTCAACCACAGCGGGGAGGGCGAAGAAACGGGAGGCACAAAGCCACTCCGAGTTCGCAGACCCAGGGAGCAGCACCGCAGGAGAAATCGCTGCTGCCTCAGAAAAGTCACTTTTCCCCGCCTGCCAGCTCATTCTCTAGACAGGCACAGAAGTTATTTGGACATCTGCCAGGATTTGGATTCAAACTCAGCCGTTTTACCAGAGATGCTGAAGGTGGGAAAAGTTACGGTCTGTTTGAACTTGGGACAAAAATAGCATCTTTGCCCTGTTTGCAGATTTCTGCAGCTGACCTAATGATGGTCTTTGCAGTCAACTGAATGTCCCAGGATTTTTTTTCTGCCTTCTTTTCTGTTTGAAAGCCACTTTCCAGGCAAAATTTTCCTCTTTTGAAAAGCTATAATTATGTCAAGAAACTCTGAGTAAGTTATGCTCATTTACATTTATTGTGGCAGTTGAAGATTTGAGGTGTACGATTGCTAATAAAATATCAAGGTGTAACATTTCAACCACACTTTTTCCAAGAGTAGGTCTCTGGCACTTTTAGAAGCTTCCAGACTGAGTGAACAGAGCCCTGGTGCCAAGCACCAAGTGGTCCGTTGCTCAGTGGGTCATATTTATTACAGAAACTGGGCCATGGTGCTGCACCCTGAGGAAGGCCAGCATTCTGGAGCGGGAGGAAAACAGGGACATCTCACTCTAAAAAGGATTAACTCATCTGTAAGGTGGCTCAGCCAGTCCTGAAGGGGCAGACCCCTGAAGTGGGGAACCCCAGAGAGGCTGGATGATTCTGTTCAGGGTGCCCCCATCGGCATCCTGGCATGGGACAGTGGGGAGCCCCAGCAGGAGGTGGCAGAGGAGCAGAACTTCCTCGGAGCACAGGGTGCTGAGAACACAGACGTTATTGGAGAAGAAGGCAGGATTAGGAATCAGATAATGCAGGAGGGTTAAAAAAGGAAGCTCTGCTCTCCTCTCCTTCAAAGTGCTCGTGAACCCACAGCTGGTACAGACTAAGGCTCAGAAGCTCAGCAAAAAGAACCCAGATTGTGCCACTCCACTGCAGCCTGGGCAACAGAGGGAGACTCTGTCTTAAAAAAAAAAAAGCTTGACTCACTTTTGTCACTGGAGATTTCTGTTCTCTTACTTTGTACTGTGCTTTTGAGAAGATCAACACTGACTTTTTTATTTTTTTAAGAGATTTCACCATTTTCCTGGAGGCTTAGGACATTTTCTTCCCCTTGTTTTTAAAGTTAACACTCTTCTGGATCAATTCTTTTTTAATTTTACTAAGGGCTACATCAGCATATAAAATTATGTATCATATTTGTTTTGTCCCATTGCTTAGTTTTTCTTCTTCAGGGTCACATATATTTAGTATTTAATATCCATCCATTTTTCTTCTTTAATTTTGACTGTTTTTACCGCCTGGAGTCCTTACAATAGTTTTCAGTTTTATCCATTTTCTCTTGGATACCTAGAAATTCAGTCTTTGTCCTAAGATTGTGTCTCTGTTAAGTGTGTCTTTCAGGACTCAGCCCGTGGCTACCACTGCTCTTCCCGGACTGTGCGCCTCACCCCACCCCCCACCCTCCAATCCCGCAGCTCATTTATGGCCAAGGAGAGGAACTGCATCATTTTGGAAAATATTTTGTCCCTGAAGGAGCACTCGCTCTTATGAAGCCAAGAGGCTCAGGTGCTGCGGCCACCTTGGGGATCTGGGGCTACGTCACTGACCAGAGCTGGGACCCCAGACCCAGCGCCATGGGGCTCTGAGTCCCTGCCGGCCCTTCCAACCCCCACTTCTCCTAAAAGATGGTAAAGGATATGTACATTTTAAATTAGGCTGAAACACATGAATTTACCAGTATTCTCTGTCCTGACCTGTGGAAAAATGGCAATTCTACATGGTTCATCATAATATGTTCAGCTATGGTTGTTCCTGGTTTTTCTGCTACTCAGAGCCAAAGACTGACCCCTCCCGCCCTCTCAGGCCTCTGTGTGCCCCGAATTTGTTCTGGAGACATGGCCCTGAGTCCAGAGTTCTGGATCTGGGATGTACTGACCGCGTGTGCTGTGCAGAGCAGCTATCATACTAACTCTGTAAAAGGGCATGACGGTATCTCCTCCACAAAGCTGTGAAAACAATAAAAAACAGAACAGTCACAGCATATTGTCGGAACAGGCTCAAAATATCAATTTCCACTTTCTCTGTTCCCCAGAACCTCCGCCTGCTCCTGATGCCAACTCCTCAACGGACTTTTCCTTCCAGTCTGATAACAGGACCTGGACACCCGCTGCCTCGGCTTCCCTCCCACGGTGCTCTTCCTCCTGGGTGCCTTTATCCGTGTACCAGAGACTCATGGAAAATGACATGGAAGTGGAAGTTCTGAACCCAGGTCACGTGAAGTTCAGCAGTGCATGGTCTGGCCACGTGGGTGTTGGAGAGATGGTGAATATTCAGTAGAGATTTGGGCCAGAAGAGAAACGAAAGGCCAGCCCGGTATCTAGACAGACTCCCCAGCCTCACGAGTGGAGCATGGGACCTTTCGGATGCTGAGACCACAGGCCTGTCCCAAAGCTCACTCACCACTCACCTCTATGCCCGAATGAGAATTAAGTTTTCAGTCAACCCAAAAATGTGAAAAGGAAGGAACATGAACGTAGCATGTGCTGAAAGGATGCTTTGAAACAAGCTGCATTTTCTGAGCTTTTTCTTTCACCAAACCTGGGTACGTGATGGTTTCTGAAAACTTTTTTTCAGTAAGGCTTGGATGTCTTTGTTACCGCTGGCATTTTAAAAAATTTATTCAAGCTAAGGATTCACATCTTATTGAAAGCAGGAGCTGTGGCTGCTACATGTGTGCGTAATCAGAGCGAGTTTTCATCATGCTGTTTAAAGACCTAGTTACACAAGTTTTGGATAAAGTGACTCCACCTACTCGCTGGCTACTTTGTATTCCTGGTGTGGATAGAATCAGCATCCCAACGTTAGTGATGATACTTCCTGACACTGACGGGAAACACATCAGAGGGACGCAGACGGTGCATTCAGGACGCCCGGCCACATTCTGGCCTCTCCACGTCATGCCATCTCTGGATTCCCACAGACGTCTGCCCAAGCCTGGGGTCCCTACGGCACAGAGACGTCTAGATCCTCAAATAAAAATCAGAAAAGTATGGTGAGGGAGGAAGCATTGAAAGTAGAATAAAATACAGTACTCTGACGATAAGTTCTATTTGTAAAAATAAAAATGGTAGCTAAGCAGTCGGCCAATAGATGAGGAAACACACGACCAGCACAGTGGGCCTTCGGTCCTGTGTATGGTGCCAGTTCATCACCGGGTGATGAGGGGCTGCTGAGATGCATGGCCTCACCTAGGAACAGGTGCCTGTGTCCTCACTCGCCGCCTGAACCAGGCCCACGCCGCCCCTGTACACAGGAAAGGCTGGCGTCTGTTGTTTCAGTGTTCACAGGACCCTGTCCTCTCTACCAAGTGACATCCAGTCACAAATGGCATCATGTTTTTGTTTTATCATTATCCGTGTCTTTTGCAAAAGTAAATAAATAATGATAAAGCTACTGTCCTCACTGAAATTTGTAAAGACATAGACATGTACACGTATGGATATTTTACATTTGAAATTTGTAAAGACAGACATGTACATGTATGGATATTTTACATTTGAAATTTGTAAAGACAGACATGTACACGTATGGATATTTTACATTTGAAATTTCTAAAGACATAGACATGTACACGTATGGATATTTTACATTTGAAATTTGTAAAGACATAGACATGTACACGTATGGATATTTTACATTTGAAATTTCTAAAGACATAGACATGTACACGTATGGATATTTTACATTTGAAATTTGTAAAGACAGACATGTACACGTATGGATATTTTACATTTGAAATTTGTAAAGACAGACATGTACACGTATGGATATTTTACATTTGAAATTTCTAAAGACATAGACATGTACACGTATGGATATTTTACATTTGAAATTTGTAAAAACATAGACATGTACACGTATGGATATTTTACATTTGAAATTTGTAAAGACAGACATGTACACGTATGGATATTTTACATTTGAAATTTGTAAAGACATAGACATGTACACGTATGGATATTTTACATTTGAAATTTGTAAAGACATAGACATGTACATGTTTGGATATTTTACATTGGATACTGGTATTGACACTGTTGAGTTCCAACGTAACAAATATGCAAGTAATTGAGTTGGGGTGAGGGTGGAAAGTATATGCAGAAGTCTTCTTGGATTTAATTTAATTCCCTTGGCTCAGATGTAAGCAGCTTTTCATTTCAACGGCTCTAATTTTGTTTTTTCCCTGCTGTATCTGTTATCTAAGCATCATCAGCATAGACCATAAAAAGCGGTAACATGTTATTAATGATTAGAAGCTAGCACCCTTCCAATATATTTTCTCCACATTTTGTCTTAGGCAACTACATAAAAATACGTAAACCTTCCACTGCCATTGAAAAATGTGTTAAAAAATGCTATGGGATCTTTTTTTTTTTTTTTTTTGAGACAGAGTTTCTCTCTTGTTACCCAGGCTGGAGTGCAATGACGAGATCTCAGCTCACTGCAACCTCCGCCTCCTGGGTTCAAGCAATTCTCCTGCCTCAGCCTCCTGAGTAGCTGGGATTACAGGCATGTGCTACCATGCCCAGCTAATTTTTTGAGTTTTAGTAGAGACGGGGTTTCACCATGTTGACCAGGATGGTCTCGATCTCTTGACTTCGTGATCCACCTGCCTCAGCCTCCCAAAGTGCTGGGATTACAGGCTTGAGCCACTGCGCCCGGCTGCTATGGGATCTTACATAGATTTTTCCAGCAAACTGTGAGCTGTAGAGAAACTGGCTCTGCGGGTGCTGGTGCACTTCCCAAGGCTGAAAGGAGCCTGCCCGCTCCCTGCCTGAGTTTGCTGCTTTGCTGCTTTTCCTACTTTTCTTGAGGCACACTGTAGTTATCCTTGTTTTTGTTTCCACTTACAAAGAAAAGAAAGAACACGAGAGAAAAACGTATATGAACTGTAGGACTTTGCAGTGGTTTGTTGAGCTTCGGGAGTGGAAGGGGTGGGGTCCTCACTGCTGAGTGACCGAGAAGCTGAGAGCTGGCAGCCGACACAAAAGGCAGCCCCTTGCCTTTCCTTCCTTTTCAAGCAAGATTTGTGAAACAGTGGAACAGAGCTCGAATTTAGCCAGGAAAGACAAATTCTGTGGTCAGGAACACGTTGCAAAATGCAACTTGCTTAAATTTTCAGGTAGAATAGTTTTCCAAGTGGAGGGACCTATGAGAGACAAGGGTGAGAATTAACCTGGGGAGCAGGTGCACAGTAAGAAGCACCAGCATCTGCCTTTCCCAGGGACTCGCCCCATGTGAGGCTGGAAGAAGTGCCATGGAAGACGAAGCATTTGGCCCCCTCTGCCCTCCAGGAAGGCAGATGGTGCAGCAGTGCTCCACCACAGGCGAGTTCCAGAGGGGCATTTTCAGGAGGCAGGGTCTGTCCAGTGGTTGGGGCACCTCTGTCACCACACTTTGCCATCGCATGCCAGGCGCTGAGGATACTAGAGTCCCGATTTCCATGCAGCTGACGGATTAAACTCGTCCCTCTAGGCACAGCCGACAGGAGCATCTCGGAAGGTCAACATCCGATGTGTGTGGCTGGGATACAACAACTGGTTGATAATAATTACATTGCAATTTCTTCTGCATTGCAGAAACTTCTACAAAAAGATTTTAACTGGCAGTCCTAAATTACTAGAAACTATAGCATTCAGGCCAGTATTTCATACTTTTCCTTACTCTACGTTAAAGACATTTCGGTAATTCACGTCCTCATTAGCCATTTATTAGGCACTGTCTCTGGAACGGCAAAGTCGCAAATACAAACAGAACAAAGTGCTCTTACTGCCTGATGGGGCGCACACCCAGACAGATGCTCACTAGAAAACACAGGGACACTTTCCTAGACAACCTGGGATTTTTCATAATACCCAGATCATTTTGGGCCCTGACAGCTGCAAGCAACAGGGGAGATTAACAACAGCCAAAAAAAAAAAAAAAAAAAAAAACCCTCAAAGTTGGTGTAGGGAAGAATGGAATAATGTCATCGACTGTTGCCATCTACAAGCCCACCTGGCACGCTGACAGCTGCAGGTGGGTGCAGACCCTGACTCACTGGACTCCAGCCTCGCCGGCCTTTGCCTATGGGTCAGTCGATGCTCACCCTTTGTGTTGCACTTTGCCTACTGGCAGCTACAGCCTGGATCCTCCCAGATTCAAGTCCAGGGGCAAAAAGCAAATACTTCTCTCTCTTAACGGCCTCATGGGAAGTCCCCACTTGGTTCTGACAGGGTCATACTAAGCTCTTATTATCTAAGTGCCTTGGTCCATTGGCTGCTGCTGTAACAGAATACAGACAGGGTAGATTATTTTAAAGTAGAGAAGGTTATTTGGTTCACAATTCTGGAAGCAGGAGACTTCAAGAGCATGCTGTGGGAATTTGACTAGGGCCTTCGTGCTGTGTCATCTCATGGCAGAAGACAGGAGCGCAAGGGAGGACAAAAGGGAGGGAGGGCAAGAGGCGACCAAACTCTCTATTATAACACGACTGCACTGACGATATCAAACCCTTCATGAGGGCTCTCGTGAGCTCAGCACCTCTTATTAGTTCACACTTCTCAACACTGCTGCACTGGGGTTAAGTTCCTGGCACATGAATTTTGGGGAGCACATTCAAACCAAAGCGCTAAACTTCAAACACATAAATTAGAGGTGGGGCTCACAGATTCCCCAAAGGGAAAAAGAAAACATGTTGACAATTTGGCAGAAATCACTGGAAAAGTGATTTCTGCTAAGGTCTCAGGCAAAAGCTCCATTTTTAAATGGAGCTATGTTGAGTTTTCAGTCTGAGACCTCTGGAAAAGATCTCAGGGACAAAACTCAACATAGCTCTATTTAAAAAATACTAAAGCTTTGGGAGGCCGAAGCGGGTGGATTACGAGGTGAAGAGATCGAGACCATCCTGGTCAACATGGTGAAACCCCGTCTCTACTAAAAATACAAAACATTAGCTGGGCATGGTGGCGTGTGCCTGTAATCCCAGCTACTCAGGAGGCTGAGGCAGAGAATTGCCTGAACCCAGGAGTCGGAGGTTGCGGTAAGCCGAGATCGCGCCATTGCACTCCAGCCTGGGTAACAAGAGCGAAACTCCATCTCGAAAAAAAAAAATACTAAAGCTTTTATTTTTTTTAAGTGACTTTCAATATGGTAGAATGGAATCTAGGTCTTTTGGTAACATAGCCCAATGGGATTCTTAACAAGTGCTTGAAGATTAAGTTGGTTACGACAAAAATGCTACCACTGATGGTTGCGGTGAAGCAGCAGAATCCGTCTCTTGGGCCTATTCAGGTCCACAGCCATCAGGAAAGCAAGCAGAGCCAGTGTCCCCTGTGACCTATCCACCAGGTGTTTAAATTGTAAAAGTATTATCAGATTTAAATAAACACTAAAAGTATGTGTTTGGAAGATCGTAGAAGACTGAAACAATATTATTAATTACCTAGAACTAATTTATATTTACAGACGATTTCAGTCAACAACTGAAGGGTAGATACTGTTTTCAAGTACACAGAATACATTCATCAAGAAAGGCTGGGGGCAGGGCTAAGGTGGCCGACTAGAAGCAGCTCCTGTGCTGCTGTCAGGGAGGAAACACAAGAGCTGGTGAACAGTGACCCTGCAGGCTGACCGTCTGAGAAACCACCTTGGGATCCAACAAGACAGAGATGGACACAGAGCAGAGAGGAGTGATGTTGGACACCAGCCTGCCGGGGCTCAGTATAGAGGCAGGAGAACCTCTAACACGACAAAGGGTGAGTCAGTGAGAGCCTCTGGGGGATTCGTGCTCTCCACAGGGACCTGTGCAAGGCTGGGAACAGATTCTCCTGGCCCCTGTGCCCCCTACGTCATGCTTCTACACTGAGGCAGAGCCACCTGGACCCTTTACAGGGGTGACTATTGAGTATACAAGCAGGGTCCCAAAGCAGTCCAGCACCAGTGCCATAGCCCAACAGAGGCTGCAGTGGCAGACCTTGGGGGCAGAAGGATCGCTCCATGTCCCCTTGCCAGACAAGGCTCAGCACCAGCTTCAGGCCTAGCAATCCCACTAGGGCCCCACTCAGCTGACCATTCTGCCTACCCTTGCCACTGGTAGCCAGGCAGGCAATGCTTGCTGGGACTTCCAGCCCAACGGCCTCTCTTTTGCGAGAACTCAGCTGGAGGGCACAGCCTCCGGTTATCCCAGGAATCACCCAAATGGCAGGAAGTGCAACCTCTCCACCTGTCCCCACCACTATAGCTAGGTGGGCAATGCCTGCTAGAGCTTCTGACCCCGTGATCCTGCTTCTGTGTGAACTCAGCTGGTGGACACAGCTTCCTGTTGTCTGAAGAAGCACCCGGATGGCAGAGCAGGCTTCTCCACTCAGGTTCACTGCTAGTAGCCAGGCAGGCAATGCCTGCTAGAGCTTCTGGACCACTGGTCCCACTTCTGTCTGAATTTGCCAAGGGGCACAGCCTCCTGTTGCCCTGAAAACATCCAGATGTTAGGGCAACCAACTCCACTCATCCATAGCTTCCATAGCCAGATGGGTGACACCTGCTAGAGCTTCCAACACAGTGGCCTGGCTTCCACCTGAAGTCTGTGGGCAGGTGCAATCTTGTGTTTTCCCAGGAAGCACATGAACAGAAGATTAGGGCTGAGCTGGCAGGGATACAACCTATCTGCCAACTGTAGCTTCTGCCTGAGGGAGCCCCATGGACCAGAACACCCAACAAATGAAACACAGGTACAGAGACAGTAATCAGAGGCAGCTCCTTCAAGACCCAGGAAAGGAATCAAAACCAGTTAACTGAACCCACTTTATACCATAATCAAACTCCCAAGGGAATAAAATAAGAAAAAAAGCAAAACAAAAAAAAATTCACTCCAAGGACAGCAACTACAAAGACTGAAAGAACATCATCCCACACAGATGAGAAAGAACCAGTGCATGAACTCTGGCAATTCAAGAACCCAGAGAGTCATCTTACCTCCAAACCACCACACTAATTATCAGGCTGAAATGGCTTAAATGTCAGAAATACACTTCAGAATATGGATAAAAATGAAGATCATCAACATACAGGAGATAGTCAAAACCCAATCCAAGAAATTTAAGGATTACAATAAAACGATATAGGAACTTATAGACAAAATGGCCACTATAAGGAAGAACCAAATTGATCTGATAGAGCTGAAAAACACATGACAAGAATTTCGTAATTCAATCTCAAGTATTAACAGAAGAATTGACCACGCTGAGGAAAGAATCTCAGAGCTTGAAGACTGGCTCTCCAAAATAACTCAGACAAACAAAAATAAAGACAAAACAATAAATAATAATGAACAAGACCTCTGAGAAATATGGGATTATGTAAAGAGCCCAAATCTATAATACATTGGCATCTCTAAAAAACACAGAGAGAAACTAAGCAACTTGCAGAACATATTTCAGAATATTATCCATGAAAATTTCCCCAACCCCACTTAAATTCAGGAAATGCAGAGAACCCCTGAGAAATACTACACAATAAGATCATCCCCAAGACACACAGCCAGCAGATTCTCCAAGATTGAAATGAAAGGAAAAAAAGGGAAAGGCAGGTAGAGAGAAGGGGCAGGTCACCTACAAAGGGAACTCCATCAGGCTAATAGTAGACCTGTCAGCAGAAACCATACAAGCCAGAAGAGACTGGCGGCTTAAATTTAGTATTCTTAAAGAAAACCTAAAGTACAATTTAATAAAAAAAAGAATTTTCAACCAAGAATTTTATATCCAGTGAGACTAAGCTGAGTAAGTGAAGGAGAAATAAGATTCTTTTCACATAAGCAAATGTTAAGGGAATTCATTACCACCAGACCTACCTTACAAGAGACCCTGAAGGGAGTGCTAAATATGGAAAGGAAAGAACATTACTGGTCACTATAAAAACACACAAGTACATAGACCATGAGGCTATAAAGCAGCCACACATAAAAGGCTATATAATTACCAGCTAACAACATGATGACGGGATCAAATCTGCATGTATCAATACTAACCTTGAATGTGAACCAGCTTAATGCCCAAATCAAAAGACACAGAGTAGCAAGTTGGATAAAGAGGGAAAACCCTACTGTATGTGGTCTTTCAGAGACCTATTTCACATGCAGTGACACACATAGACTCAAAGTAAAGGGATGGAAAAAAATCTATGAAGCAAACAGAAAACATAAAGAGGCAGGGTTTGCTATTCTAATTTCAGACAAAAACAGACTTTAAACCAACAAAAGTGAAAAAAAAAATGAAGAAGAGCATTACATAATGGTAAAGGGTCCAAGACCTAACTATCCTAAATATATATATGCACCCAACACAGGAGCACCCAGATTTACAAATCAAGGTCTTAGAGACCTGCAAAGACTTAGATGACCACACAATAATAGTGGGAGACTTCAACACCCCACTGACAGTATTAAACAGATCATCAAGGCAGAAAGCTAACGAAGATATTTGGGATCTGAACTCAACATGACTAAATAGACCTAATAGACATCTACAGAGCTCTCTACCCAAAAACAACACAACATACCTTTTTCTCATCTGCACATGAAACATACTCTAAAGTCAACCACACAGTCAGGCATAAAACAATCCTAGCAAATTTTTAAAAAAATAATAAAAATCATACCAACCACACTTTCAGGCCACAGTGTAATAAAAATAAAAATCAATGCTAAGAAAATCACCTAAAACCACCCAATTACATGGAAATTAAACAACCTGTTCCTGAATGATTTCTGCATAAATAATGAAACTAAGGTAGAAATCAAGAAATTCTTTGAAACTAATGAGAAAAATATAACATACCAGAATCTCTGGGACACAGCCAAAGCAGTGTTAAGAGGAATGTTTACAGCACTAAAAGCTCACATCGAAAAGTTAGAAAGATCTCAAATTAATAACCTGACATCATAAACACTGGAACTAGAGAAACAGGAGCAAGCCAACTCCAAGGATAGCAGAAGACAAGAAACAAATAAAATGAACTGAAGAAAACAGAGATTTAAAAAACACAAAAGATCGCTGAATTCAGATATTGGGTCCTAGAATTAATAAGATAGGCCACTATCTTGACTAATGAAGAAAAACGGAGAGAAAATGCAAATAAACATAATCAGAAATGACAAAAGGGACATCATCACTGACTCCAAGAAATAGAAAAAGGTAGAAAAAAAGCCTCAGAAACTACTATGAACACCTGTATGCACACAAGCTAGAAAATCTAGAAAAAAATGGATAAATTCCATGAAACATGTAACCTCTCAAGATTGAACACCCTCCCAAAATAATTGAATCCCTGAACAGACCAATAATGAGTTCTAAAATTAAATCAATAATAAAAAGTCTACCAACCAGAAAAATCTCAGGACAAGCTGGATTCAGAGTCAAATTTTACCGGATGTTTAAGGAAGAGATTATACAGTTCCTACTTAAATTATTTTTTAAAATCGAGGAGGTGGGACTCCTCCCTAACTCATTCTATGAAGCTGGCATCATTCTGATACCAAAACCTGGCAGAGACACAATCAAAAAAGAAAACATCAGCCAACATCCTTGATGAACATAGATACAAAACAAAATACTAGCAAACCAAATAAAGCAGAATATCAAAAAGCTAATCCACCATAATCGAGTAGGCTTTATCCCAAGGATACAAAAGAAAGGATGGTTCAGCATACTCAAATCAATAAATGTGATTCACCACATAAAAAGAACAAAGAACAAAAACCACATGATCATCTCAACGGTTGCATAAAAGACTGGGTAAAATTCAACATCCCTTAATGTTAAAAAACCTTTAACAAACTAGGCATTAAAGAAACACACCTCAGGATAATAAAAGCCAGCTGTATTAGTCCATTCTCACATTGCTAATAAAGCCATACGGAGACAGAGTTATTTATAAAGGAAAGAGGTTTCATTCACTCACAGTTCTGCATGGCTGAGGAGGCCTCAGGAAACATAAAATCAGCAGAAGGGGAAGCAAATACATCTTTCTTCACATGGCAGCAGAAGACAGAAGTGCTAAACAAAGGGGGGAAAGCCCCTTTTAAAGCCATCATATCTTTTGAGAACTCACTCACAATCACAAAAACAGCATTGAGGTAAGTGCCCCCATGATTCAATTACCTCCCACCTGGTCTCTCCCACAACACGTGGGGATTATGAGAACTACAATTCAAGATGAGATTTGGGTGGGGACACAGACAAATCATATCACCTATCAAAAACTCACAGCCAACATCATACTGAACAGGTAAAAGCTGAAGGCATTCCTCTTGAAAATAGGAACAAGACAAGGAAGGCCACATCTATTCAACATTGTACTGGAAGCTCTACCAAGAGCAATCAGGCAAGAGGAAGAAATAAAAGGTATCCAAATAAGAAGAGAGGAAGTCAAACTGTTCCTGTTTTCAGATGATATAATTTTATATCTAGAAAACCTCATAATCTCTGTCTAAAAGTTCCTGAATCTGATAAACAAATTGATCAAAGTTTCAGGATAAAAATTTAGTGTAGAAAAATTCAGTAGCATTTCTGTACACCAACAACATCCAAGCTGAGTGCCAAATCGAGAACAAATCCCATTCAAAATAGCCACAAAAATACTAAAATACCTAGAAATATAGTTAAGCAAGGAGGTGAAAGATCTCTACAAGGGGAACTACAAAACACGACTCAAAGAAATCAGAGACAACACAAACCAATGGAAAAACATCCCAAGCTCTTGGATAGGGAGAATCAAATCACTAAAATGGCCCTACTGCCCAAATCAATTTACAGAGTCAATGCTACTCCTATGAAACTATCAATGACATTCTTCATTGAATTAGAAAAAAACTAGTTTAAAATGTATATGAAATAGGAGCCTGAATAGCATGGCAATCCTTAGCAGAAAGAAAAAAGCTGAAGGCTCCATGTTATTCAACTTCAGATGATACTACAAGGCTGCAGTGATCAGTGATCGAAACAACAGGATACAGGTATAAAAACAGACACAGAGACCAATGGAACAGAATAGAGAGCCCAGAAATAATGCCGCATACCTGCAACCATCCGACCTTTGACAAAATAAACAGAAACAAGCTATTGGGAAAGAACTCCCTATTCAATAAACAGTGCTGGATTAACTGGCTAGCCATTGGAGAAGATTGAAACTGGACCGCTTCCTTTTAACATATATAAAAATCAATTCAAGATAAGTTAACCTAAAACTATAAAAACCGTGGAAAATAACCTAAGAAATACCATTCTGGAGATAGGACCTGCAAAGAGTTAATGATGAAGATGACAAAAGCAATTGCAACAAAAACAAAAATTGACAAATGGAATCTAATTAAAGAGCTTCTACACAGCAAAATAAACTATAAACAGTAAACAAACAACCTACGGGATGGGAGAAAGTATTTGTAAGCTATGTATCTGACAAAGATCTAATATTTAGAATCTATAAGGAACTTAAACTCACAAGCAAAAAACAACCCCATGAAAAAGTTGGCAAATAACATGAACAGACACTTTTTGAAAGAACACATATATGTGGCCAATAAGCATATGAGAAATTGGTCAATATCACTGATTATTAGTGAAATGCAAATCAAAACCACAACGAGATTCCATCTGACACCAGTCAGAATGGCTACTATTAAAAAGTAAAAAAATAAAATAAAAATAACAGACGCTGCTGAGGTTATGGAGAAAAGAGAATACTTATACACTGCTGTTGGAAATGTAAATTAGCCGTTGGGAAAAGCAAATTGGGGATTTCTCAAAGAACTTAAAACAGAACTACCATTCCGCCTAGCAATCCCATTATTGAGCATATATAAATCATTCTACCACAAAGATGCATGTACCCATATATTCACTGCAGCACTATTCACAATAGCAGACATGGAATCAACCTAAATGGCCCATCAATGATAGACTGGATTTTTAAAAATGTGACACATACACACCGTGGAATACTATGCAGCCAGAAAAGAATGAGATCACATTTTTGCAGCAACATGAATGAAACTGGAGGCCATTAATCTAAACAAATTAATGCAGAAACAGAAAACCAAATATCACACAATCTCACTCATAAGTGGGAACTAAACTTTGAGTGCATGCAGACACAAAGAAGGGCCCACAGGCCCTGGGGCCTACTTGAGGGTGGAGGGTGAGAGGAGTGTGAGGGTCCAAACACGGCCTAGTGGGCACCATGATTACCTGGAGGACAAGGTAATCCGTACATCAAACCCTCGTGACATGCAAGTTTCCTTAGAACAAATCTACACATGTACCCCTTGAGCCTGAAATAAATGTTCAAAAGAAGAATAAAATAAAATATTATATCTTCATTTTTTTGGAAAAAGGAAAGGCCATACATTTTAGTCACAAAATAAATGTTGAAACATTATTTAAATGCTTAAAATTATACAGAGTACATTTATTCATCATAATGCTGTTAATTAGAAATCAATCACAGAAATATCTATAAAATCATTAAATATTTGGAAATAAGCTGACAGCTTTTTAAAGTAACCCATGGGACAAAAAAATAAACCACAGGGAACACATTTTAAAAACTAATAAAAATAAAACAAGTTTAAAAAGTTTGAACTATAAATGAAGAAATGCTCAGAGGTACTATTGTGCTTGAAGTGCTTATGTGAAAGTCATGATGAAAATGTCGAGAACCTGAAAAGGATGATCAGAGTAAATGAAGTAAATACAATGAAAGAGAAAAGGAAGACAGTCCACTGAAACAGAAAACAGAAAAAGAAAGAGAAAATCATCCAAAGTTGGTCCAAAAAGATCAATAAAATCTTTAAAACTCGTGGCTCAAGCCTGTAATCCCAGCACTTTGGGAGGCCGAGGCGGGTGGATCACGAGGTCAAGAGATCGAGACCATCCTGGTCAACATGGTGAAACCCCGTCTCTACTAAAGATACAAAAAATTAGCTGGGCACGGTGGCGCGTGCCTGTAATCCCAGCTACTCAGGAGGCTGAGGCAGGAGAATTGCCTGAACCCAGGAGGCGGAGGTTGCAGTGAGCCGAGATCGCGCCATTGCACTCCAGCCTGGGTAACAAGAGCGAAACTCCGTCTCAAAAAAAAAAAAACAACTCTAGTGAGACTGAGTAATAATAAATGAGGGAAGAATCGCTCCACTGAGAATAGAGGTGAAAGGAAGACTCTCTGAAGATTCTACAGATTTAGGACAATAATAAAGGAACTTTATGTATAATTTCACACTAATTTGATGTTAAATGGATAAATTCCTAGAAAGACACAAATTGCCAGAGTTGTCTTAAGAAAAATAGAAGATCTAAAAATCTGTACATACTAGAAAAGAAAACTGAAAACTTTGTAACCCAAAATTCCAGATTCTAGCCCATGTAATAAGGTGGAAACAAGGGATGAAGGGCATACACATTGGAGGAGAAGTAGTGAAACTGTCCACAAATGGTATGATCATGAACATGGAAAATCCTAAAGACCCTATGCAACAGAGACTAGAACGAACTAGTGCACTTAGCAAGATTTCTGAGCATCAGATAAAAACGTAAATATCAGCTGTTCATGGTGGCACATGCCTGTAATCCCAGCTACTCAGGGGCTGAGGCGGGAGAATCACTTGAACCCAGGAGGGGAGGCTGCAGTGAGCAAGATCGAGCCGCTGCACTCCAGCCTGGGTGACAGAGCTAGACTCCATTTCAAAACAAAAACATGAGATAAATATCACTTATTCCCACATACTATTAAAAACGGAAATCTGAAGTTGAAGTCCCATTTACAGTAGCATCAAAATATGACATGCTTAAAGATAAGCCTAAAATATAAGCAAGATCTATAAATCGGCATCCAAAAATGACTGCTGGGAGAACTGAATTAATGAAGACCTGAATAAATGGAGAGAGAGATGTTCATAAATCAGAAGGCTCGATGTTATTATAGGGGTAACTGCTTAATTTGGTATTGACAGACTCCAAACAATTTTAGTTAACATTCCCCAAAGTCTTTTTTGCTAGAAGTCGGCAAGCTGATTGTAAAATTACATGAGAATACAAAGGATCTAAAGTGTCAAAAACAACTTTAAAAACTGTGTCTCACCATCTGATTGCATAAATATACCAAAATGAAGAGACTGGGTATGACAAGATAGACATATTTATCTAAACACAGAACAGAGCATTCAGAAATGGACTTACACGCATATGGCCGTTGACTTTTTGATGAGTTTGGCAATACAAATCAATGCGAGAAATGACAGTGTTTCCAGCAAATGATGTTGGAATGACTGAATTAAAATGCGGGGAAAAACACTTGGACATTTACATCACAACACTTACCTCTCACACACATGACAAATATCAATTGAAAATACCTCGTTGGCTGGGTACTATGGCTCACGCCTGTAATCCCAGCACTTTGGGATGCTGAGGTAAGCGATCGCTTGAGGCCTGGAGTTCCAGACCAACCTGGCCAACACGGTGAAATCCAGCCTCTACTAAAAATATAAAAAATTATCCAGGCATGGTGATGCTCTCCTATAATCCCAGCTGTTCGAGAGACGAGGGCACAAGAATCACTTGAACCCAGGAGGCAGAGATTGCAGTGAGCCGAGATCATGCCACCGCACTCCAGACTGGGCGACAGGTCAAGGCTGTCTCAAAAATAATGTATTATAGAACTAAGCATAAAAGCTAAAACTGTGAACGTTTGAGAGAATTATGAAAAAAATTATTTGAGACTTTGTGGTTATTTCTTAATGAGAAACAAAATAAATGTATAATAGAAGAAAAATTTGATAAATTGAACTTTACCAGAGCTAAAAAATTCTGCTCTTGAAAAAATGAAAAGGACGGAAAGGCAAGCAACATAAATCAGTAGCCTGTGTCCAGCCATGTAGAGAGCACTTGCAACTCAACGTGATAAACAAAGCAATGAAAAACGAGGAAAATATTCAAACACATACTTTCCAGCAGGACAAACTGTCATATGCACATGGAAAGATGTTGAACATCTGAAGTCATCAATGAATAAGTGTTGGAGCCATAATGACTGAAATATGCATATTCAGATGGCCTAATTGAAGCGGCTGCTAACAGTCTTTCAATAGTGAAGACGATTTTCGGCAGCTGAAAGGCCTTCTCTTTGCTGGTGGGGATGTGAAACGGTATGACCACTTTCAACAGCAACTGAGCAGGCTTTTTAGGGTTAAGCATGCACTTTCCTTATGACCCAGAAATTCTACAACTAGGTATTTACAAAGAAGAGGTGAGAATGTATGCCCACAAAAGGCTTTCATGGGAAAGATCATGGGGTTTTATTAATAGTGGCCAACAGCTGGAAATAATCCATATGCCCATCAGCAGTGAGCGAACAAAGTGCTGTGTGCCCATACAATGCAGTACGATGCAGCAATTAAAATTCATAAATTACTGATATCAACAAAAGGGTGGATTAGCTCAGAAACACTGTACTGAACAAAGGAAGCCAGACCAAAAAACTACAATAATGTGTATTTCAATTTATGTGAAACCTAGGAAGGACTAACCAAATCCGTATCTAGACAGTGGTTGCCTTGGGCTAGGCTTGGTAGAGGGGAGGGACTGGGAGAGGCCACTGGGAGGATGGGACTGCGCTGTGTCTTGGTGTGGTGACTATGAGTCAAGGGAATAGGGTCCGGAGGCAGGGAACCTGAGGCCGACTGGCACTGACTTCCTAGAAGTGGATCGAAAACCCCACCTCTTCATGCCTAAATGGCAAAGGATCAGAGGCTACTCCCTCCACACCAACCTCTCCCACTGAAAAACGGAGAGTACCTCTGATTGGCCACGGGGAAAGCACGGATCAATCCTTCATTTGCATAATGCGCTAATGCACTTCAAACTCTGGCCACAGGGCAAGAGTGGGGAATCCTTCATTTGCATAAGGTGCCAATCTATTTCAGCCTCTGATTGGCCACGAGCCAAAGCCCCACTTCAATCCGTCATTTACATAAAGTTTAAACATTGGAAAAAACCTCTAGAGGGTATTTAAACCCAGATAATTTTGTAAGCAGAGCTCTCGAGCCCCTTGCTTGAGGTCCCCCATCCTGTGACCTTTATGCATCTCTGCTCTGTCGTCTTTTGCTTTAATCAATCTCTGCTTTCGTTGTTCGCGCATGCTGTTCAATTCTGTGTTGAACGTGCCAAGAACGTGGACGACTCGTCGCCAGGCCCCTGAATCTGGTCACAATATACCATTGTTTATACTGGCCAGAATTCACTGCAGTATAAACAAAGTATATTTTATTATTTGTGAATCTGTCTTCAATCGTTACTTTAAAAAACAGAAACACACCTGGCTTGGGTGAAGATGACAGTAGTGCAGCAAGATACCACGAGGAAGCAAACCCGTTGGTGGCACTTCGGTCCTCTGGCATCCACAGTGTTAAAGGAAAATGCATCTTGGGGCCCCCCACATCACTAAGCTAAAGGGAAAAGTCCACTGGGAACCGCTTAGGGCAAACCTGCCTCCCATTCTATTCAGTCACCCTTCCGCTCACTGAGATAAATGCAAACCCGATTCCTCCTTTGGAGAGGCGACTCAGCGACCCAGAAGACGGCAACCCTTTGTGTCTCGTCTACCTATGACCCGGAAGACGGCAACCCTTTGTGTCTCGTCTACCTATGACCCGGAAGACGGCAACCCTTTGTGTCTCGTCTACCTATGACCCGGAAGATGGCAACCCTTTGTGTCTCATGTACCTATGACCTGGAAGCTCCTTCCTCCCTTGGAGTAGTTCTGCCTTTGCTTTGAGTTGTTCCACTTCTCTGGACAGAACCAATGTTCATCTTACACATGTTGACTGATGTTTCGTCTCTCCCTAAAATGCATAAAAGCAACCCGCCCACCTTGGGCACATGTCATTGACACCTCCTGAGGCTGTGTCACGGGCCCACATCCTCAGCCTTGGCAAAATAAACTTCCCACATTAACTGAGACCTGTCTCAGATTTCCAGGGTTCCGAACAGTAAGGGTTTGCTGCTTCTCTCTAACTTCCTCCAGCACCTGGAATTCAGTGGATGCTGCGGCAGCTCCCCATGCCGATCCAGCCCTCCTTGTTCCATGCCACTTAGTGTATGAAGGGGACGTTATCCAAGGCTAATTAGCTTTGCTTTTTCTCCTTATTATGTGACTATAGTAAATTAAACTATAATACTTAGATTGGGTAAAATAAGTGGCATTTTACCTGTATTATCACCATTAAACTGTAATACTTAGATCGGGTAAAATAAGTGGCATTTTACCTGTATTATCACTTAAAGACATGAAAATTGTTACACAGTGATACTGTCACCCCTCAGCCTCCTAAGGTGATTTAATATCTGACCATTCCTTCAACAGATTTATTCCACAAAATGGCAACATATTATTTAATTATGATAAAATACTCAGCAAGCACTATAACTATACCTCATCCAAGGGAGGCTATAGGCTGAAGACTGTATATTCTAATTAACTTTATAAACTTGATAAACACCAAATTCGGTGTAATTTACATAGAGAATTTTTGTTCCAATTACTGTTTTAACTCACCAAATTTATCAGATTTTGTAGCAATAAATAACCAGGGAAATGTACTGTTTTGACAATGTGTCATTTAAATCTGATTTCCATGTTATTACATTTTCCCCCTTTTTTCTATCAGAAAGGCTGGTTAATTACCTTCTACACCCAAAATGAAAGCTGGGGAAAGCATTCATTTACATGCTATACTAAATCAAGCTGAAAAGTACATATAAGTAGTTACCAAAAATACCCGCTTATTTTTACCAGAGAAGCCTAAATAATTATGGCAAACAAGGAAGACAAAATATCAAATAACAGTTTACTGTCTTGCATATTTACTCAGGTTTTTAAGATCCGCATTTGAAAGTCATTCCTTTATCAGTTAAAAGACCTCTCGAATTACCTCCAGCAGGTATTTTTACAAAGCAACAAATCAAATCCCAGAAAACTGAAAAAAAAAAAAAAAAGAAAAGGAAAGAAACATAAAGGTTGTTTATTGTCTTTAATAACATTTTGGGGACCACCTCTACCAACACCCTAAAACTCTACGTGACTGAAAAAGGGTGATAACCTGAAAGACTTTTTTTCCATTTTCCAACCTATGCTTGCCGGTAAGAATAAAGCTCTTAATAACTACGTGGGTGTTGGGCATTTGGGAAGTCTGGTCCTGGTCACAGAACACAGAGCATGGGGATCACGGTGCTTAGGAACCGGGAACTCAGCTGCTAAGAAAACTGGTTACCACAGCAGAAAATCAGTAAAGCGTCTGTTGGGTTCAAGAGAGAATCACGTCTCAGAACAGCTGCAGTAAAACAAAGTGTGGTCAGAGTCACTGATGAAGGAAGAAAGTAGCTGCAAACCAAAAATACATCTTGAAGGCCCCTCGTCTCCGTGGCCTTCCTCGTCAGCCAGGGTGCTCTAACCAGTGACCTGGAAGGCTGGTTCAGTCCATGATGGGAAGTGGGGGCCGGAAAGGCCTCATTACACCCTCCAGCAATAACCTCAGCACTGTGAGAAACATTTACAATCCTTCTCCAGAAGGCTGCTACCTGGATGCTTGTCTGCAGGAAAACCCGTCCGTCTCCTCAACCTCTTACCCAGACATTTCCTTTCTATTGATCTCAGGTCTTTAGTGAACTCAACCAATTGTTAACCAGAAAATTGAAACTATAACCGGTCCCACCCTTTTGAACTAAATCAATGTCTTTTCTGAATGTATTTGATTGATGTCTCCTGCCTCGCTAAAATGTATAGAACCAAGCTGCACCCTGACCACCCTAGGCACGTGTTCTGAGGACCTCCTGAGGGCTGTGTCATAGGCAACGGTCGCTCATCTTTGGCTCAGAATAAATCTATTCCAATATTTTACAGAGTTTGATTCTTTTTGTCAACAAAACGGATCTTCATTGCTACCTGCCAGGGCAGGCCCATGCTAGAAGCTTGCTGCCATTGAACCCCCACAGCCCTCTGCTAAGGCTCTCACTTTCCCGACTTCACACATGAGGCGACCTGGGTTGGAGCCCACATCTCTGTTTCCGTGGTCACATTGCCAGTGAGGGATGCACAGCATGATGGTCTGCTTGGGGGCTCCCTGTGCTCACCCCTTCTGGGATCAAACTTAGAGCCAACACGTGTGAGTGGTTCCAATCACGGTGAAGGTAGTTAGCGTGGAATCACGTGGAGCACCAAGAAACTTTGGGTTCATGCATCTCCTTCAGAAGGAACTCCTTGGAACAAAGACCCTCAGGCTATGCAGAGGCAGTGACCTCCAAAGACACTGTGTTAACTCTAAGCCTTTGACGACTTTTACTTTTATTTCTGCTTGTTTGAGGAAAGATACACACTACCTCTTCTATCCTGAGCGTACTGATGCAGAAGACAGCCGGGAGAACTGGCAGAGCCCCTGGAAAGCCATCAACATGTAAAAAGAATTAAGTCAGACATTACTACAGCTTAAAATACCTTGATAGAAATAGCACATTCCACTTAGTGTGTGTTCAAGTCGAAATCTTTTCACACATAGCTTAGTCATAAATGTCTTACAGCTTATAAGAATGGCCTTTTGGAATAGCCATTATTTTTACATCAAATGGCTTGCCTGAGAATTTTTATATTCAGTGAGGGAACTGAGGCCATTTCAATTCACAACCGAAAAGATTAGGCCTCATAGAAACTTGGTGCAGTTGAGCCAACTGAAAACCAGTAACTAAAAATCATGTCTAGTCCCTCTTGTTCCTTAACTGGACAATCTGCCGTTGACTTCAGAGCAATTTCTTCACATAACTGGTATGTTAATAACTGAGAATGCTGCCCCTCTGCGGGTATGTCTAGGAAGGATGGTGGATGTCAGGGGTGGTTTCCGTGCCTCTCTATTTTGCTGGCAGACCAAAAACGCAAGCTTTGATGTTTGCTGTGTGTCCACGGTTCTTGCCACACACTCTTCTCCTTCTTTGATGTTTGCTGTGTGTCCATGGTTCTTGCCACACACTCTTCTCCTTCTTTGATGTTTGCTGTGTGTCCACGGTTCTTGCCACACACTCTTCTCCTGCTTTGATGTCTGCTGTGTGTCCACGGTTCTTGCCACACACTCTTCTCCTTCTTTGATGTCTGCTGTGTGTCCACGGTTCTTGCCACACACTCTTCTCCTTCTTTGATGTCTGCTGTGTGTCCACGGTTCTTGCCACACACTCTTCTCCTTCTTTGATGTCTGCTGTGTGTCCACGGTTCTTGCCACACACTCTTCTCCTTCTTTGATGTCTGCTGTGTGTCCACGGTTCTTGCCACACACTCTTCTCCTTCTTTGATGTCTGCTGTGTGTCCACGGTTCTTGCCACACACTCTTCTCCTTCTTTGATGTCTGCTGTGTGTCCACGGTTCTTGCCACTCACTCTTCTCCTTCTTTGATGTTTGCTGTGTGTCCACGGTTCTTGCCACACACTCTTCTCCTTTGATGTTTGCTGTGTGTCCACGGTTCTTGCCACACACTCTTCTCCTTTGCAGCCACCTGTCTTCCTGCTGCACAGTCTTCCGCCGCCACCCGCACACTCCCCTGCCCTGTCCACCATCTTGGTATCATCTGCTATTAAGTCTTTTGTTCTTTTACTCTCGCTTCCTTTTTTCCTGTCTTACTTAGGATTAAGTAAGGCTTTTTTTTTTTTTTCTTTAAGGGTGCAGTTTAACTCCTCTGTCAAAGATGGAGCAGGGAGTCTCACACCACCCATAAAGTGGCGTGTTGGCCTGGATTACTTGGAAGTCCCATGCATGGGGAGCTGCTCATTCTCTCCCATTTCTAATTTATCTTGTAATTTATTTATGTCAGTGTGGACTTGTACATTTACTTTTTACTTTGGGTGATTATTCAATAACTTCATTTTGCTTCTCAAATTGTGCCAGTTTTGGCTCTTAACAAAGCACCTGCAGCTCCTGTGTGCCTTATAAAGCCAGCTCCCTGCACCCTCTGGGTCTCTGCCTTGCCTCCTGTCACTGAGGCTGGATGCCCTGGTTCTTTCTGCCCACTCAGGGAGCAGTCCTGGTGCCTGGCACAGAGGTGAGAAAATGGTTCTGTTCAGTTGACAGAATGGGTGGGAGCTTACTTTAACTTTGCTCTGATGGAGACTGTAATTTAATATGGGTGCAAAATTTATACATTAGAAATGCATCAATAGCTTTGTGTTTATTCACTAATTTGCATATTATTTACTTAATTTATTTTGTCAATTTTGAGTATTTGTGATTGCACACACAATGCATCATGTGTTCTTAATAAACAAGGATTCAAACCATATTGGAGTGCACAGAATAACACGTGACAGCCACTCTTCCCTGCCACAGAACCCCCCCACAAACACGTGACAGCTGCTCTTCCCTGCCATGGAACCCCCCCACACACACACACAAACACGTGTGCACACTTCTTTCCATCTGTCTCAGCCTGATCAATTCCTCAGCTCTGTGGAGCAGTGGCCCCCACCCACTTTGGCATCAGGGACCAAATACAATTTTGTGGAAGACAATTTTTCCATGAACCAGGGGTGAGGGGATGGTTTAGGGGTGATTCAAGCACATTACATTTATTGGGCATTTTATTGTATTCTTACTGCACTGTAATATATCACAAAATAATCATACAACTCACCATAATGTAGAATCAGTGAGACCCCAGAGCTTGTTTTCCTGCACTAGACAGTTCCATCTGGGGGGAATGGAGGACAGTGCAGATCTTCTGGCATTGGATTTTCATGAGGAGCACAAAGCCCACAGCCCTCACATGCACAGTTCACAGTAGGGTTCAGCTCCTATGAGACGCTAATGCCACAGCCGATCTGACAGGAGGGGAGCTCAGGTGATCATGTGAGTGAAGGGAGCAGCTGTAAATACAGAGGAGGCTTCACTGGTTCGCCCCGCTCACCTCTGCTGTGCGGCCGGTTCCTAAGAGGCCATGGACCTGTCTGTGGCCGGGGTCAGGGACTCCTGTTGTAGAGAATTGGGGTAGTGGACAAAGCGAAAGCAAGAACATACGGATTCACCATGGACAGCAAAGCACGGAGAAGCAGAAGCGAAGTGGAAAGGGGCAGAAGGGGACCCTGGGAAGGGAGGAAGAGAAACACAGGTGTAAGCAAGCAGCAGTGCCAGGCTGGAGAGAAAGAGAAAAACAGGGAGGAGAGGAAGAGGGACGCGGGGACGAGCGGAAGAGGGACGCGGGGACGAGCTGAAGGAAGAGAGACACGGGGACGAGTGGAAGGAAAAGAGACACGGGAACGAGCGGAAGGAAGAGAGACCCGGGGACGAGCGGAAGGAAGAGAGACCCGGGGACGAGCGGAAGGAAGAGAGACACGGGGACGAGCGGAAGGAAGAGAGACACGGGGACGAGCAGGAGAGAGACGCAGAGACGAGAGGAAGAGACATGGGGACGAGAGGAAGAGAGACGCAGGGACGAGCGGAAGAAACCCAGGGACGAGCGGAAGGAAGAGACACGGGGACGAGCGGAAGGAAGAGAGACACGGGGATGAGCGGGAGAGAGAAGCGGGGAGGAGAGGGAGAGACGCGGGGACGAGAGGAAGAGAGAAGCAGGGATGATTAAAATTTTGCCTGTGCTCTCTCTGGAGACTGGGAGATTTTGGAATATATTTTAATGGCCGGTCATTTATTTTTGGTTTTCTGACAGTTTCTGAATGACCCGCTGAGTGGAGGTTTGTTTAAGGTCCAGTCAAGAAAGCCGTGCTCTGAATGAAGCACAGACATGTTCGCAGAACAAAGAGAAGGCGGAATTCTCACCATGCCTGGTCCCCAGCGCACATCAGTACCCGGCGCTCGGCAGCAGAGGCTGAGTCTAGGTAGTTCAGTCCCAGGTGGTGGACACTCACCACCCGTCTCCCCTTAGAGGTGGCTGTCACCTGGCGCTGCCCCGCCGTGCTGTTCACGTGGTTCTCGCCAACCTGGGCTCACTTGGCAGCGTCCTCACAGTGAGCAGAAATTCCTTCTTGTCTCCTAAAGTTATCCTGAACAGACCTCTCAGTATGACATGTCCAAAATACAGATCGCTAGTGTCTCATTAATTTCCCATTAAAACCCTTCACAAGGGGATACTCCGTGGCCTGCAGAGTCAGGGACCCTCGAGGTTGGGGGTGGCTCTGTTGCTGGAAGCCAGGCTTCAGCAAGGATGGATACTCCTCACCTCAGCTCCTCCTCTGTCAAACTCTTCTGCGTTGTTGTGAAATTAAGTGAATATGCATAGATGCATAACAGTTAGATTTTATTTACTAAATATTCATGTCTGTAGAAATGTAAACATCAAAATATTTACACCATAATACATAAATATACAATATAAATGCATATAACATGTCTATAATACAGACATAACATATATAAAATGTATTCTAACTATACATATAATATACAGCTGACTCTCGAGCAACATGGATTGAACTGCATGCGTCACTTAAGGTGGATTTTGTCCCACCCCTGCCCCCTCTGAGGCAGCACATTCAGCCTCTCTCCTCCTTCTCAGCGCGCCCCACGTGAAGACCTTGAGGATAGAGGTCGGTATGATGGTTCATCCCCACCTAACGACTAGTAAACACATCTTCTCTTCCTTACAGTTTTTTAAATCACATTTTCTCTTCTCTAGTTACTTTATTGTAAGAATACAGCATATATAAACTCAGTGAATATTTATAGAATTCTTCACCCCAGGTCCACAGAACATACATTCTTCTCAGTATCACATCACACCTATTTTGAAAGTGACCACATAATTGGAAGCAAATCACTCTTCAGCATTTGCACAGCACTTCACAGACTTAAATGAAATATTGGTTGGCTGTTTGTTTGTTATTTTCTTTCCTTATTCCTTCCTGTCTCCGCTGTTAAGCACAATTATCGGCATAAGAGAGGTTTTTAATACCTATTTCTAGATTGCATTCCAGCCTGGGCAATAGAGCAAGACTCCTGTTCTCTCTCTCCCTTTCTCTTTTTCTTTCTTAAAAAAAAAGAAAGAATACAGCATATAACACACATACAAAATATAAATATATAAACACAGATAAAATATGTATTAATTGACTATGCTATTGGTGAGATTTCTGGTCAACACTAGGCCACACATACTTAAGTTTTTGGGGAGTCAAAGCTATGCTGTGAGAGAGGTCGGCACCCCTAACGCCACGTGGCTCCAGGGTGAGCTGTCCGAAGCACCCTGAGAGTGTACAGCGTGGCACGTGTGCTGCTGACGAGGCAGCCGTCACTGTTAGCGTGGAAAGAGCTCGCCTGCAGTCCCTCTCAGGTCCAAGGCGACCTGGGAACGGAGTCCTTCCAGCCCCATCTCCTGCCTGGGCTGCTCTCGCCCCAAGCCTGCCTCACTTGTGTGCACACGGCAGCAGGGTGCACAGTGGTGTCATCCCCAGAAAAGCAGGCTCGCCCGGGTGGCGTAGGTGGCCCTGTGTCCTGTTTACTGAACGTACTTGGAGTTAGAACGCTGGGCAGCCAGGACAGGCCCTGCTCGTCCTTCAGGGACGTGTGAATCAAATCCTGCCTTTACCTTCATGACCAGGTTTTTCTAATATTAGTTATTACTCTGTTTTCCCCACATTACCAGCCCTGAAGCCTTTATAAATGCTTTTATGATGCTGTCTTTGAAAGCTCTAGGGTTCACTTTGTGGTCACATTTTAGCCGCGTGGATTGGGGCAGCGTGAAGGTGGTGTTACAAGTCAGTTCCAGTGGACCCCAGAGTTTCCGAGCCCTGATTTAACGGAGCTGCTTGTTTTCCCCATGGGGTCTCAGGAGGAACCCGGACAAACTCAGACGGAAAATCAGGCAAAACTCTGCTTTATTTTGGGCAGGTTGGATAAGAGATCCCGGTAGCCTCAGACCCTGTGTTTTGTGACTTGCCGGGCCAGGCAGAGGACACCACTTTGTTCTCTGTTCTAGGAAGGTCTGAGCATCCCGATATCAAATCAGACACGAGGGCTCATCAGAATCTGTATGTTTCCCTTAATGCCCACACCGTCCTGTCAGCAGACAGCCCTGTGCTGGCACTGAAGGCCACGTGACAGTCCCCGGATCACCCGGAGCCCGTCAGGCCCCAGCTCTGCAGCAGGCGGTGCCCACAGTCCCAGGTCCTCCCCTCTGTCCACACGGCTGGGTCCCGCATGGGAGGAAAGGGAGGGCATGAAGAAAAGGACAAGGAAATCAGGGTTTTGGAGGGCAGGGCTGCCCAGAATGCACTCCTATAATTTCTGAAGCAAGAGTGTGGGAGAGACCAAGCTTCTGCTTTACGGATGCACAGAAGAGGTCAGGAGCCTGATTCCCAGGGAAGCTGACCCAGAGGGGCGGGTGGGTGCCGCCCGTTCCTCTCGTCCCTTCCTCATGTGGGTGAAGAAGAGAAGACGGAGGGAAGGCCACTCTGGCTTCCGCTGCAGGAGCTGCGCAGCCAGGAACGCCGACTCCCTTCACGTCTAAGTCACATCCAGCTCCTCTGCCGCAGAGCCACCAGGGCAGCCCTGGAAACACGCCCGATGAAAACTCAAAACCCCGGGGCCGCGCTCACAAACGCCCAAGGTTTACAGCCGCCCTGCAGAATGCAGGGATGCTCCTTCTGCTGAAGTCACTTATCTCTACACGCGAATCAAAATCGCACTGAAACCACGTATCTTCCCTCTGTCATTCCCCTGAAAAAAATCCCAAACTGTGGTCCTTTTCCCACTTACTCAGGCCAAGAGCTGAAAAAGCCCTTTTCTGGAGCCTGATTTGCTAAATCTTCAGTTTTAGCCCATGGAGTCATTCACGGGAACTGATGTAACCTCCTCCGCCCCTGTGAGCCAGGGCTTTTCAACCCCAGCCCTCAGACCTTCTCTCCCTCATTCTGGGAGCAGTCAGTGCACATCAGAACAGCGCAGCAATGACCCGGCACCCACAGAACTGGGGAAACATGATGAATAAGAGAAGTAAAAGTGAATGCGACAGCAACTTTACATCTAAGTGCCAATTGGAGATCGGTATTGCCATCAGTACAGTCAGCAGCCTCGCCTGGATGCTCCACCCTGCCCGCTGTGCTGCTAAACTGTGTGAGTCATGTCCCTCCTCCCTGCTTTTTATGTACTCGTCCCTTCACATATCCTCTGCATCCTCAAACTAACACAGGTTTCCATGCCTCAGGCATCACAAAACACACAGAAGCCGCATGCAAATTGCTTTTACATTTTATCTTAAAGCCTAAAAAGTTATTTACATGGTCACACAGCTGTGTTTTCTGTCTTCCCTCCTTCCTCCAGGTGAATCCCGCCCTGGCCCTGGGGCAGACATTTGGTTCACTCCCTTGTGACCTATCTTTCTCTGAGTCACAACTTCTCATCAACACTGATGGTTAATACTGAGTGTCAACTTGATTGGATGGAAGGATAGGCAGTATTGATCCTGGGTGTGTCTGTGAGGGTGTTGTCTAAGGAGATTAACATTCGAGCAGTGGGCTCGGGAAAGAGATCCAATCTCAAACTGGGTGAGCACCATCTAATCAGGGGCCAGCACAGCCAGAGTTAAAGAAGAACGTGAAGAAACTAGGCAGGCCTTGCCTCCCAGCCCACTTCTTCATCCGTGCTGGGTGCTTCCTGCCTTCAAACATCACACTTCAAGTTCTTCAGCTTTGGACTCGGACTGGCTTCCTTCTCCTCCGCTTGCAGATGGCCTGTTGTGGGACTCCTCTTGTGGAGGTAATGCTCCTCAATAAACTCCCCTTTATACATCCGTCTACCCTAATAGTTCTGTCCCTCTGAAGAACCCTGACCAATGCAGACACTAACCGTGTTTAAGCACATCCGTCCGTAAGAACACCTCCCCGATCTTACATCTCTCTATTTACCGCTCAACACAGCACTGTCCCGAGTGCCACAGGACGCTTGTGCAGGTTTTCAGCTCGCTCTGGCTCCCTCCTGCCGCTCCTTCCTGTCGTCTTACACCAGGCGATTTCACTGTAGCTACTCCTGACGGGTTCCACACTGACTTCCCAGCCACCAGATCCAGTCAGTCCCGTGCAGGGCCCTTGGCTGTAACTGTGCCCAGGTTTCCTGTTCATCAGTGTTTGCTGAGGGTTGATTATGTGGCCGTCATGGTTCTGCGTTCTGAGGGTGCAATGAGCAACACAGACAGAAACGCCGATCTCATGGAGGGATGCGGGATTAAAACAGAGGCAAACAGGAGCCGGTTTCTTAAAGACAAGCGTCAAGGGCAACGAAAAGGAAGATGGGTACGGGAACCATTGCGGAAAGAAAGCGAAGATTGAAACAACCGGTCAGAGAGAAGTCGCCCAGATGAGGACATCTGAGTCAACACAAAGAGAAAACATACGCTAAATCGTGCACTTATCGTGGATGAACGTGTGGCATGCAATCAAAACGGCCGCAGGAAAACTTACGGTTTATTAGCAGAGGAATGCGGGAAGAATCTTGTTTAAGAGTAAGAGACACTTGGCTGGGCATGGTGGCTCACACCTGTAATCCCAGCACTTTGCGAGGCCGAGGCAGGCAGATCCTTTGAGTCCAGGAGTTCAAGACTAGCCTGGGAAACATAGAGAGACCTTGTCTCTACAATAAAAAAATAAATAAAAATTATGAACATGGTGGTGCTCACCTGTAGTCCCAGATACTTGGGAGGCTGAGGAAGGAGGATTCCTTGAGCCCAGGAGGCAGAGGTTGTAGTGAGCTGTGTTTGTGTCACCTCCCTCCAGCCTGGGGATAGAGAGAGACCCTCTCTCAAAAAAGGGAGATATTGTACAAATTAAACACATTAATTTTGAGTTTATGGCAGAAAGTTAAGGTGAAAGTAGAAATTGAGGGTTGGAAATGCTTGTTCAGAGCCCAGAATAGACACCCGGGCGTGGAGAGTGTACCATGCTGCCAGGCCCAGCAAGTCTTATCCCAGATCAATTCAGGTATAATCTTTCTTTTCTTTATGAGATGGAGTGGAGTCATTCTGTCACCCAGTCTGAAGGGCAGTCGTAAGAACTCAGCTCACTGTAACATCTGCCTCCTGGCTTCAAGCAGTTCTCTTGCCTCAGCCTCCCAAGTATATGGGATTACAGGTGCCTGACACCACACCAGTTTATTTATTTATTTATTTTGCATTTTTGCAGAGACGGGTTTCAGTATATTGGTCAGGCTGATCTTGAACTCCTGACCTCAGGCAATCTCCCCACCTTGGCCTTCCAAAGTACTGGGATTACAGGCGAGAGCCACCACTCCTAGCTTTACTATTCAGGCATAATCAAAATTGCTGCTCTACCCCCAGCATTCAGGATAAAGTAGGGCATCTTTGAAAGTCTTACTGACTCTTTCAAATAATGAGTTTTTGGTTATTCTATTCATACTTTGTACTTTGAGAGATTTCAATTTATAGTGTGAGACTATAATTGTGTACTTAAAATTTATTGCTTAATTTAAAAGTAATTTCATTTTTGTGAGATGTACAGTCACAGTTACTCACTTAGATAAATTTCATTTCATAAGTCATGATGGTGGCATTTGTTATTTTTAAATAAAAAACATTGAAAATGTAGAATACATTCACTATGTGTAATTTATGTTGCTTTTTGAACTTTAAATCTTTTTGTATTTAGTCGAACATGCATTGCCTATTGTATAATCAGATTCAAGAGACTGATTTCAAGCTTCATTTTATTTTGACCAAATAGAAGGATTTGGTTCAAAGAAAAAAATTTCCTTGGATTTCTCATCATTAATCATTTCTTACAAAGAGCTTCTTTAAAACCTTAACAGTAACTTAATCAAATACACATGGCTTGCTATTTCTCAGCAAACACAGTGGCTGAAGGAAAAAACAATCTTATGCAATACATACTTGCCAGAACCTTTCAAAAATAGGTTGAGATGTGTTTTGTTGAAAATGAAAGGCTGCTGGTTTTACCGAGCCTCTCAACAGCTGTCACTGAAAGCCGGAGCACCCATGCCAGAACGGGCAGACACTGGCAGAGACGTGGCTCCTCACTGGCAGGGAAAAGTGCTTCATAACGTTACAGAGAAGGAGCACTCCCCGTAGTGGTTCCCATTGAATGGAAGCTTCTCGGCCGCCTGATGCTGCCCTGGGTGGAGAGTTCCAACCCTGTGAACACCTCCAGGACCTTCCCTCCCCTTGACTGGTCATCTCTGGATTCACGTCCTCATGTTCATCTCCTCCGAGCTTGTGCAGCCCGTGGCCCGCACTCCGCATGCATCCCAGGATGGCTTTGAGTGCAGCCCCACACAAATTCACAAACGTTCTTAAAACATCGTGAGGTTTTTAGTTTTGTTTTAGCTCACAATTTGTTGTTAGTGTTAGTGTATTTCATGTGTAGCCCAAGACAATTCTTCCTCCTCCAGTGTGGCCCAGGGAAGCCGAAAGACCAGACACCCCAGCCTAAACCCCATCCATGAAATACATACACGTATAGAACCTTTTTCTATCAAACGCAGCTGCACTTCACGACATGTGCAGCACTGGGTGTGGTGTGGCCTCTAGAGTGGGGCTCTCAGGACCCAGTGGACACATCTTCAAGTCCTGCTGGGCCTCAGCTTGCTTTCTGTAGTCCTGTGATAATGAACAGCCCGTGCCACAGGCATGCCATGTGCAGTGAGTCCGCCTGTGATAATCAGCAGCCTGTGCCACGGGCAGGTCACGTGTGGTGGGTCCACCTGTTAAATGAACAGTCTGTGCTATAGGCAGGTCACGTGTAGTGGGTCCACCTGTGAAATGAACAGCCTGCACCATGGGCGGGTCACGTGTGGTGGGTCCACTTGTGAAGTGAACAGCCCAGGCCACGGGCATGTCATGTGTGGTGGGTCCGTGTTGCTCACTCATCAGCGTACTTCCTGTTCATCTGCAGGAGGGACCAGTGTGGTGGGAAGTGCCTGGCTCTGGAAACACAGTGATCTTCCTTAGCATCTTGACTCCAGTGTTCCTGCGGGCATTTCCTTGGCCAGTATAGCAGACTTTCCATGAGTAAAATGGGTGTTGTCACTTGCCTTCCCATTTCTTGGCCACTTCGTGCAGCTGCACACACAGTCTAGGAAAGCAGCTGGCAGGGGACGTGATGTCCTCCAGGCTCCTGGTAACCAGTGTAGGTGAGGTGGGAGGCTGAGGTGTGAGAGCAGCTGGCAGGTGGTGGGATGCCCTCCAGGCTCCCAGTGTCCAGGGTAGGTGAGGTGGGAGGGCAGCAAGGCTTGTTTTCTGGTCGTAACAACCATGCTGGCCCAAACAGGACCTGATCCAGATGTGAAGAAGCCACAGGAACCAGGAGATGGTGAGGAAAGAGATCCCTGGCTGCCTTCATTGCTCACTGGCATGAGACACTCCCACTAGTGCCATGACAGGTTGCAAATGCTGGGCAACGACCCAGAAGTCACCCCCACTTTACTTTCTGTGGCCGTTATCTGGAAGTTACTGCCCCTTTCCTGGAACATTCTAAGCATCCTGCCCCTCCATTTGCGTTGGCCCACCCCTCACTTGCATGTAATTAAAAGCTGGTGTAAGTGTGAAAACATAGGTGCCAGGAGCTACGCACTGCCCACCTGCCCACCATTAGCCCTGCTCTGCAAGGAGCATCTCTGCTCAGGAGAGTCTGCTGTCTAACACCACAGCTCACTCTTGAATTCTTTCCTGGGTAAAGCCAAGAACCCTCCCGGGCCAAGCCCCAGTTTTGGGCTCATCTGTCCTGCGTCACAGGCCCAGCGTCTCTGCTCACCAGGGCCGCAGGTCACCCCACCTCTGCCATGTTCAGGGCCTTTTGCTGGGGCACCACACTGGTGGGTCAGATGTTCGTCACAATTCCTGCATTTTCTGTTGAAACTGAAATCCAAATGGAATAAAGAAATCAGATTTATGGGAAGAGTACCTCAGTAGACTACCAGCACCTCAGGGCTCTGCCTGCATCACTCTCGGCCCCTCTCCCCACCTGCCCCCAACGCCCCCACTTGCATTTTGTTAGTGCTTGTTGGGTTTCCCACGTCTGCTCCGTGCACCAGTGTCTCTGATGGCTCCGGGGTACACAGCAGCTGGCAGCCCGAGAAGCATTTCCTTAGAGTTGGGAGAAGTGTTGGTGGTTGACATCTCTAAAGAGTTAGAGAGGAAATTGAAAGAGGGCTTCTCCAGGTGGCTATGGGGGAGGGGTGGAGCCTGTGGTCCAAGGCCTCAGCCAGGACCCCCTCTGTGTGCAGCCCCCGGCCCCTGCCCGTGGGTGGAAGCAATGGGGCTCCATGCAGAGCAACTCTCATTTCCACAAAAGCAGCAAAACATACTGAGCTACAGTTCCCACCAGGGCGTGTGTGAGCACGTGTGTGTGACTTCACACAGACATCTCTACCTTCAGACAGGTTTCCACATGCACTGAAATACGGAAACGTTTGGACGTAGGTTCGTCACCTTGGGCGGTTTGCATCATGAGGGTATTTTAAAATATAAGGATCAGATGGGTGCGGTGGCTCACACCTATAAGCCCAGCACTTTGGGAGGTGGAGGCAGGTGGATCATCTGAAGTCAGGAGTTTGAGGCCAGCCTGACCAACATGGTGAAACCCTGTCTCTACTGAACATACAGAAATTAGCCAGGCGTGGTGGTGAGTGCCTGTCATCCCAGCTACTCAGGAGGCTGAGGCAGGAGAATCACTTGGACTGGGGAGGTGGAGGTTACAGTGAGCCATGGTTGCCGCTGCACTTCAGCCTGGGTGACAGAGTGAGATTCTGTCTCAAAAAAGAAAATGAAACAAAATAATACATTAGGATAAACAAATCCTTGCCCAAATGATGCCAATGGTCTATTCACAACTGAAAACTAGCTAAGAAAAGAGAGAATGCAGGCTGGACATAGTGGCTCACACTTTGTAATCCCAGCACTTTGGGAGGCTGAGGCAGGCAAATCACTTGAGGCCCGGAATTCAAGACCAGCCTGGCAAATGTGGCAAAAACCCACCTCTACCAAAAATGCAAAAATTAGCCAGCATGGTGGTGTGCATCTATAATTTCAGCTACTCGGGAGACTGAGGCAGAACTGCTTGAACACAGAGGAAGAGGTTGCAGGGAGCCGAGATGGGGCCACTACGCTCTAGCCCGGACAGCAGAGCGAGACTGTCTACAAGAGAAGAAAAGGAAAAACAGATAAAAAGAAGACAGAACGTAGATCCTTTGCAGATGCTTCAGAAATCACACTTTCAACAGAGAGGTAGATTTGGCGTTCCCCGGTCCTCAGTCGCAACCCCTGGTTCTCATTCTCAATGCTAAAGAGCACCAGGTTTCCACCCAGCTCTAGTTGTTTAAAATGAGATCTACTCTTCCATCTTCATACTCTCCTCTCATTCACTTACTGGTGAAAAATATTCATTAAAGACCTACCAGGTGCTAAGCACCATTTCAGAATTGGAACATACAAGCCATATCCTACAGAGGGCCTATTCCTTGAGAAGCAAGGCTCTGAGGGTCCCGGCAGTGCTCTCCCAGTGGAATGCCTTCTACGTCCTGGAAATAGGACTCCAGCTGTGGCCTGGGAACCCTAGCAGTCCCTCTTTCATTATTTCTTATTTTGCAGTTAACCAGGCATTTTTATGAGAGCATTAAGTTGTTTAAATGTTATCATCTTCTATGGGACACATAAATTCAAAAGCTTCTATTTTCACTTAGTTAAGCGTGGTTTTGTCCGTAAGTCATGCACAATATCAAATGCTGGGAACACCCGCAGTCACCCTTCTGCTTTAGAAAGCCCTTTTCACTTTCTAACGCACCATAAAATGAGCCTATTTATTATATTGGCCCTTCATCTTCTCCACTAGAGCGTAGTGGATGGCTGCTGAGGGCAGCTCAGCCATTTCGTTTCTGTGAATGGGTCTTGTCTTTACAGGTAAATTTGGGGAGCACTCTTTCTAAGAGTTACTAAACTCATACTGAGTTGCATGTGCTGAAACCTGTCGATGGCAGCAGGCCTCAGAGGGGAGCCTCCATCCGGAGGGCAGAGGACGCCTGGGAGGAGAAGGATGACATGTTCTGGGGGTCTCGGATGCCTGGGGTCTCAGCCCAGGTGGTGCTTATAGGAGTCCATACGCTGCCCTTTTTCAACCAGAGATTTGTGTAGACTCTGCTGTATGTTTGCAGTATCTCAGTTGGAAAAAGAAAAAAAATAGATTTGTCCTCAGAATTAAACTTGGGGTGGAACAAGCCAGCTTAACCGAAATAAGAAGAGTTTCTTGACTCCAGCCCAGTTACAGAGCAGAAGTGGCAGCGTGTGTGCTGTGGAAATGAAGTCAGCCCCAAAAGACTTAGTGCTTGTAAAAGGCTTGGAGCATATTAACTATGATGTGTCTTCATGAAAACTGCATTAAAATAACTGAGAGTGGATGGAGGAGGCCGCTGCTGGTGAGATACATCAAGAAATAGGCACTTAGTACTCATGAATTTGAAAAGAAGACAGAAGAGAAATGGAAATGGGTGGGAAAATGAAACAGGCAGGCTCTTTTAAAAGCCTATAAAACTTACAGCAGAAAACTGCTGTTCAAACATCTTGAATCAAAATCTAACCCTATGCAATTCTGTGGTGACGCCCTCACCGGGGAGACCCACATAATTGTGAGGTGACGTTGTCTGAAGCACGGGTATGAGGCAAGTTCTTGAGGGAGATGATGTTCTTCTTTCAAGCAGGCTCTGGGCAGAGGAATGTGAAAATGTCATTTCTCACCGAGCTTGCTGACTGAAGGTTTCATGGAGGAATCACTTTGATGGAAAGGCATAACAGGAGGGCGAAGGTCCTTCACTGCTGCGCTAAAGATCAACTTGTCCTTGTTCTGTTCTTTCAGAAGCTTCATTTGCACCTTGTACGTCGAGCTAAACTTGTAAAGCAGTGCAAGCTTGTGTTTTTCCTTAGTTCAATCTTGGGTAAACTAGAGTTGGACAGAAAGGATTTTCTGTACACAGATATGAAAAAAAATACAGCTAACTGAAATTACCTTTGGAAATGCCTCTCTCACTGATGTTATTAATGAAGGAATGAGATCTCCTATTTCTGGGAAAAAACATAAAGTAAGTCGCAGAGTTTTCAATGTCCTTGTCACCCTCCCTTCTGTATTTTACTCTTGCAAAGTTACACGAGCAGGGGGCCTTTAGCCTGTGCCAGACATGGAATTTGAGTTCCTGTAACAAAGTACAACCTAATTTACTGCTTAGGCATACAGACATTGAACTTGAAGCTGATTCTTTGAACAGATGAATAAAATTGACATAATGATAGCCAGCTAAGCAAGAAAAAAGAGTCAAAACACAAGTTACCCACATCAGAAAGGAAGGAGCAGTCACCACTCCAAATCTCATGGACAATAATGGATAGAAAAATCACGCTATAAACAACTATACCCAGTGAATCTATAATTTTGATTAAATGTGACAATATATTGAAATACACAAACTACCAAAACTTACTCAAAGATAAATGATCTCAATATTCCTATATCCATTAAAGAAATACAATTAATAATTAATAACTATTAACAAAGTCAAGATAGTTTTATAGGTGAGTCTTACCAACCCTTTGAGTTGAAGTGATGCCAGTTCTCTGTAATCCCTTTCAAAAAATAGAAACAGCAATCCCCTTTCTGACTCTAATGATTCTGTGTGATCAGGATCACCCTGAGGCTAAAGTCAGATGAAAACATTTTAAGGAGAGAAACCAGAGGCCATCATCTCCCAACACCTCATCAACAAGGATTCGTTAAGGGGGCACAGGAGCTGACCGAAAGGGGTCCCAGTGGCTAAGCTAGAATTATTTGAGCCAAAACAATAGTAGTAATAGATTATAACCAAAGGTGTAACATATATATTCATAATTCCATGCCAATGCAAACAAATTATTGAATAAGTAAATAAATGTGAAGGAAGACACATTTCCACGCAGGAGCAGTCCCAAAAACATAGGTGTATAACCCACCCTCAATGGGGGAAACATCAACCCTCGTGGCTTAAGTATGGACTGCACACAGTGACTTCCTTCCTTTTTTTATTTTTATTTATTTATTTTTTTTAATAAAGATGGGGTTTCGCCATGATGGCCAGGCTGGTCTTGAACTCCAGACCTCAGGTGATCCACTCACCTCAGCCTCCCAAAGTGCTAGGATTACAGGCGTGAGCCACAGACTTCCTTCCAAAGAATGCGCATGGAGAGGAGTAAGTACAGAAACGTCACAGTGGAGAAGCCCAGGAAATCCCATCTCCACTCGGTGATCAAGGTGAACGTCAACAGTAATGAATCGTGTTGCTTGCACATAACCAGGAAATAATGGGATGGAAATTCAAATCAGAAAGACCTGTTCTACGTTTGATAGGTGTACCTGAATGTGATGGAGAGAATGAATCCACTCTGGAAAACACTTTTCAGGATATTATCCAGGAGAACTTCCCCAACTTAGCAAGCCAGGTCACCATTCAAGTGCAGAAAATACAGAGAACACCATAAAGATATTCCACAAGAAGAGCAACCCCAAGGCACATAATCATCAGCTTCACCAGGGTTGAAATGAAGGAGAAAATACTAAGGGCAGCCAGAGAGAAAGGTCAGGTTACCCACATAGGGAAGCCCATCAGTCTCACAGCAGACCTCTCAGCAGAAACCCTACAAGCCAGAAGAGAGTAGGGGCCAATATTCAACATCCTTAAAGAAAAGAACTTTCAACCTAGAATTTTATATCCAGCCAAACTAAGCTTCATAAGCGAAGCAGAAAGAAAATCCTTTATGGACAAGCAATTGCTGGGAGATTTCATCACCACCAGGTCTGCCTTACAAGAGCTCCTAACAAGCACTAAACAAGGAAAGGAACAACCTGTATCAGCACTTCAAAAAATTACCAAATGGTGAAGACCATTGACCCAATGAAAAAAATGCATCAACTAACAGGCAAAACATCCAGCTAGCATCCAAATGGCAGGATCAAATTCACACATAACAATATTAACCTTAAATCTAAATGAGCTAAATGCCCTAATCAATACTGGCAAATTGGATAAAAAGTCAAGACCCATTGATGTGCTGTATCCAGGAAACCATCTCACATGCAAGGACACACATAGGCTCAAAATAAAGGGATGGAGGAAGATTTATCAAGTAAATGAAGAGCAAAAATAAAATAAAATAAAAGCAAGAGGTGCAATCCTAGTCTCTGATAAAATGAACTTTTAGCCAATAAAGATCAAAAGAGACAAAGAAGAGCATTACATAATGGTAAAAGGATCAGTACATCAAGAAGAGCAAACAATCTTAAATATAGGTTTAAGATTGTGGGATGCACCCAATACAGGAGCATCCACATACATAAAGCAAGTTCTTATGACCTACAAAGAGACTTAGACTCCCACACAGTAATAGTGGGAGACTTTAACACTCCATTGTTAAAGTTAATGTTAGACTGATCAACAAGACAGAAAGTTAACAAGGATATTCAGGACTTGAACTCAGATATGGACCAAGTGGACCTCGTTGACATCTACAGAAATCTCCACCCCAAATCCACAGAATACACATTCTTCTCAGCACTGCATTGCACCTACTCTAAAACTGACCACATAATTGGAAGTAAATCACTCCTTAGCAAATGCAAAAGAACAGAAATCATAACAAGCAGTTTCTCAGACTGCAGGGCAATCACATTGCAATTCAGAATTCAGAAACTAACTCAGAACTGCACAGCTTCATGGAAACTGAACAACTGGCTCCTGAATGTTGACTGGATAAACAATGAAATAAAGGCAGAAACAAAGATGTTCTTTGAAACCAACGAGAACAAAGGCACAACATACCAGAATCTCTGTGATACATTTAAAGCAGTGTCTAGCGGGAAATTTATAGCAATAAATGCCCACATGAGAAGTGAGGAAATATCTAAAATTGACACCCTATCATTAAAATTGAAAGAGCTAGAGGAGCAAGATTAAAAAAACTCAAAACCTAGCAGAAGACAAGAAATAACTGAGATCAGAGCAGAACGGAAGGAGATAGAGACACAAAACACCCTTCAAAAAATCAATAAATCCAGGAGCTCATTTTTTTGAAAAGATAACCAAAATAGATAGACTGCTAGCCAGATTAATAAAAAAGAAAAGGGAGAAAAATCAAATAGGTGCAATAAAAAATGATAAAGGTAATATCACCACTGATTCCACAGAAACACAAACTACAATAAGAGATTATTACAAACAACTCTATGCACATAAACCAGTAAACCTGGAAGAAATGGATAAAATCCTGGACACTTGCACCCTCCCAAGCCTGAACCAGGAAGAAATTGAAACCTTGAATAGACCAATAACAAGGGCTGAAGTCAAGGCAGCAGTTAATAGCCTACCCACCAAGAAAAGTCCAGGTCCAGACGGGTTCACAGCTGAATTCTACCAGATGCACAAAGAGGAGCTGGTACCATTCCTTCTGAAACAATTTCAAACAATACAAAAGAGTGAATCCTTCCCAAATCATTTTATGAGACCAACATCATCCTGATACCAAAACCCGGGAGAGACTCAACAAAAAAAGAAAACTTCAGGCCAATATCCATGATGAACATAGATGCAAAAATCTTCAATAAAATACTGGCAAACCGATTGCAACAGCACATTAAAAAACTTATCCACCATGATCAAGTAGGATTCATTCCATGTATGCAAGGCTGGTTAAACATACACAAGTCTATAAACATAATCCACCACATAAACAGAACCAAAGACAAAAACCACATGATTATCTCAATAGATGCAGAGAAGGCCTTTGAAAAATTCAGCAGCACTTTATGCTAAAAACTCTTAATAAACTAGATATCGAAGGAACATATCTCAAAACAATAAAAGCTATTTATGATAAACCTACAGCCAATATCATACAGAATGGGCAAAAACTGGAAGCATTCCCTTTGAAATCCAGCACTAGACAAGGATGCCCTCTCTCACCACTCCTATTCAATATAGTATTGGAAGCTCTAGCCAGGGCAATTAGGCAAGAAAAAAAAATGAAGCGTATTCAATTAGGAAAAGAAGAAGTCAAAGTGTCTCTATTTGCAGACGACATGATTGTATATTTAGAAGACCCTATCATCTCAGCCCAAAGTCTCCTTAAACTGATAAGCAACTTCAGCAAAGTCCCAGGATACAAAACCAATGTGCAGAAATCACAAACATTTCTATACACCAATAACAGACTAACAGAGAGTCAAATCATGAGCAAACTCCCATTCACAATTGCTACAAAGAGAATAAAATATCTAGGAATACAACTAACAAAGGATGTAAAGGACATCTTCAAGGAGAACTACAAACTACTGTTCAAGGAAATAAGAGAGGACACAAACAGATGGAGAAACATTCTGTGCTCCTGGTTAGGAATAATCGATATTGTGAAAATGGCCATACTGCCCTAAGTAATTTACAGATTCAATGCTATCCCCATCAAGCTACCAATGACCTTCTTCACATAACTGGAATAAAGCACCTTAAACTTCAAATGGAACCAAATGAGAGTCCAAATAGCCAAGACAATCCTAAGCGAAAAGAACAAAGCCGGAGGCATCACACTACCTGATTTCAAACTATACTACAAGGCTACAGTAATCAAAACAGCATGGTACTGGTACCAAAACAGAGATCTAGACCAATGGAACAGAACATAGGCCCTGGAGGCAATGCCACACATCTACAACCATCTGATCTTTGACAAACCTGACAAAAATAAGCAATGGGAAAAGGATTTCCTGTTTAATAAATGGTGTTGGGAAAACTGGCTAACCATGTACAGAAAGCAGAGACTGGGCCCCTTCCTGACTCCTTACACTAAAATTAACTCCAGATGTATTAAAGACTTAAACATAAGACCTAACACCATAAAAACCCTAGAAGAAAACCTAGGCAAAACTATTCAGGACATAGGCATAGGCAAGGACTTCATGACTAAAACACCAAAAGCACTGGCAACAAAACCCAAAATAGACAAATGGGATCTAATAAAACTCCAGAGCTTCTGCATGGCAAAAAAAAAAAAAACAATCATTAGAGTGAACTGGCAACCAACAGAATGGAAAAAAATTTTGCAATCTACTCATCTGACAAAGGACTAGAATCCAGAATCTACAAAGAACTAAAACAGATTTACAAGAAAAAACAAGCAGACCCATCCAAAAGTGGGCAAAGGATATGAACAGACACTTTTCAAAAGAAGACATATATGAGGCCAACAAACATATGAAAAAATACTCACCATCACTAATTAGTAGAGAAATGCAAATCAAAGCCACGTTGAGATACCACCTCACACCAGTTAGAATGGTGATCATTAAAAAATCTGGAGACAACAGATGCTGGAGAAGATTTGGAGAAATAGGAACACTTTTACACTGTTGGTGGGAGTGTAAACTAGTTAAACCATTGTGGAAGACACTGTGGTGCTTCCTCAAGGACCTAGAAATAGAAATTCCATTTGACCCAGTAATCCCATTACTGGGTAATACCAATACCCAAAGGGTTACAAATTATTTTGTTATAAAGATACATACACACGTATGTTCATAGTGGTACTGTTTACAATAGCAAGGACATGGAACCAACCCAAATGCCCATCTACCATAGACTGGACAAGGAAAATGTGGCACATATACACCATGGAATACTATGCAGCCATAAAAAATGATGGGTTTGTGTCATTTGTAGGGACATGGATGAATCTGGAAACCATAATTCTCAGCAAACTGACACAAGAACAGAAAATCAAACACTGCATGTTCTCACTCATAGGTGGGTGATGAACAATGAGAACACATGGACACAGGGAGGGAGCATCACACACCGGGTCTGTTGGGGGGGGCCAAGGGAGGACAGCAATGGGGTGGGGAGGTCAGGGAGGGATATAATGGGGAGAAATACCAGATGTAGGTGACAGGGGGCTGGAGGGAGCAAACCACATTGCCATGTATGTACCTATGCAACAATCCTGCATGATCTGCACATGTACCCCAGAACCTAAAGTACAATTTTAAAAAAATAGAAAAGAAAATGAGGGGAAGAAATAAATGACATTAAAAGAAAAAAAAATGGCTGGGCACAGTGGCTCACGCCTGTAATCCCAGCACTTTGGGAGGCCAAGGCGAGCAGATCACGAGGTCAAGAGATCAAGACCATCCTGGCCAACATAGTGAAACCCCGTCTCTACTAAAATATAAAAAGTTAGCTGGGCGTGGTGGCGTGTGTCTCTAGTCCCAGCTACTCGGGAGGCTGAGGCAGGAGAATTGCTTGAACCCAGGAGGCGGAGGTTGCAGTGAGTGGAGATTGCGCCACTGCAGTCCAGCCTGGCACCTGGCAACCAAAGAACACTCTGTCTCAAAAAAAAAAAAAAAAAAAAAAAAATCATTGCCACAATCAATGTCAAGAAGATTTTTCCCTTTGTTTTTGTCTAGGTGTTTATTATTCCAGATCTTACATTTAAGTCTTAAATTCATTTCATTTTGAGGGTTTTTTTTGTGTGTGTGGTGTAAGACAATGGTTTGTTTTGCTTTTATTTTGTATGTGGATATTCGCTTTTCCAAACACTACTTCTTTGAAGGACTATCCTTTCCACATTGTCTATTCTTGGCATCTTGATCAAAAAATTACTTAATAGTATATGTGGGGGTTGATTTCAGTTCTCTCTATTCTGTGCTGTTGGTCTGTTTGTCTGTTTTTATGACAGTATAATATTGCTTTTTAATGCTATATCATATTAAAGTTTTTAAATGCAGTTCGATATCAGGAACCATAATGCCTTGGGCTTTGTTCTTCATCCTCCAGAGTGTCTTGGTTATGTGTTTATATACTTAAGTGTTATAACATTGAGTGAATATGTACTTATAGTTGTTATAACCTCTTAATGAATTGACCTCTTATTATATAATGACCACTTTGTGTATTCTGATACTTTTTAATTAAGGTCTATTCTGTTTTGTACAAGAGCTTTTTAATTAAGCTCTCTTTTGGTTACCATATGGATGGAATATCTTTTTGTGTTTTTTCACTTCCAGCTCATATGTGTTGTCAAAGTTAAAGTAAGTCTCTTGTAGATATCATATAGTTGAATTTTTAAAAACGTATCCATTTAGCCACTTTGATTGTTTTTGATTGGAGAATTCAATCCATGTACATTTCAAGTAGTTATTGACATGTAAAGACTTACTACTGCCATTTTATCATTTTTCTGTTTATCTTAAAGATCTTTGTTTCACTTTTCCCCTTGCTGTTTTTCTTTATGATTTGATGATTTTTTTTTTGTAGTGGTACGTTTGTATGTCTTCTCTTTTTCTTTTGTGTATCTACTGTAATTTTTGAAAAAAAATTGTGTGGTTACCATGAGGTTTAAATAAAACAACTTCTAAATATTCTACACATAAAAACTCTATACTTTAACCTCTCCCTTCGCATTTGATGGTGTTGATATCACAACTTACATGGTTTATATATTGTATGTTCATTAACAAATTATGATATAGTTATTTTAATACTTTTTTCTTAAAAATCTTATACAGTAAAAGTAAGTACACACCACCACTACAGTAACAGAGTATTCTGATTTGAATATATTCTTTCCATTAAAGTAAATTTTATACCTCCATTGTTTTCAAGTTACTTGGCATCCTTTCAAATCAACTTGAGGAACCCTTTTTTAGCATTTCTTGTAAGACATGTTTAGTGGTGATCATCTCCCTCATCTTTAGTTTATCTGGGAATGTTTTTATGTCTTCCCATTTCTGCAGGTCAGTTTTCAGGTAAAACTTTAAATAAGTTTTCAGGTAAAATATTTTTGGTTGGCAGGTTTTTAAAAATTCAATGCATTAAAATGATTACATGTTATCCCTTTCCCCTCACCTGCAAAATTTTGTCAGAGAAATTTGCTGATAACCCTGTGATGATTCTCTTGCATGTGATGAGTAGCTTTTCTCTTGCTTCTTTCTAAGTTGTTTTTGTTTTGAGTTTTGACAGTTTATTTACAAAGTGTTTCAGAGTAACCTTCTTTGGATTTTTTTTATTGGCAATATTTGAGCCTCAGGAATTTGGATGTCCATATCTCTTCAAAAATTTGGGAATTTTCACCAGCTATTTCTTTAAATAAGTTTCCTGTCCCTTTCTCTCTCTTATTTCCTCTGTGACCTCCATAAGATTTATATTTGTTGGTTTGATGGTATCTCATAGGCTTTATATGTTTTCTCCAATCTTTTTTCCCTGTTGTTTTCTCTAACTGGCTAATGTCCAAGTACCTGTCTTCAAGTATACTGCGTGTTTCCTCTATATGATTGCATCTGCTGTTGACGTTCTCTGTTAAATTTTCGGCCTGTCATTGTACTCTTCAACTCCAAGATTTCTAATTTGTTCTTTTCATGTTTTTGATTTATTTATTCTCATTTTATTCATGCATTGTTTATCTGATTTTGCTTAGTTGCATATATGTGTTTTTTATACCTCATTGAGCTTCATTAAGGTGATTACTTTGAATTTATTGTCAAGTAATTTGTAGATATCTATTTATCTGGGATACGTTACTTTAGCTTTATTAGTTTCCTTTGGTAGTATCTTATTTGCCTCATTTTCTTGAGAATCATATAGCTTCTGTTGGTTACTGTGCTTCTGAAAGAAAAAAACACCTGTACCAGTCTTTAAAGATTGGCTTTAGCAAGTAATGACCCTTGTCTGCCAGTTTCCTGGGCTGGTGGAATTACTTTTAGAATTGTAGTAAAGTGGAGTTTGAGGCAGGTTTAGTGACTGCTTCTGGGTCTGAAGTGGGATATGAGTTGGCAGACCTGTTATCAGGGACTCTGACAAGCATGGATCCTGCTTGGTTTATGGACAAACTTGATTGCTTCTGGAAACTTGGTTCATAGGGCTGGTGGACAAAGGTTCATTTCAAGGTCCACAGTTAGGTCTGTAGATTGCCTGCCACCAAGTGCACAGGTAGATGTACTTCCCACTGGGTTACTGTGCAAATCTCTGGGTGGGCAGGTCTTGCCCTGGACTATAGTGAAGTAGGACTGGAATTGGGTGATGTTACTTTAACATCCATAGTGGGACTAAGTTTGATGAGCCTGTCTTCCAGAGTACAGAGAGGCATGTCCCCTGCAGCGTCTCTGGGCAGTGCAATGAAGCTCTTTCCTTTAATAACTGTCCTTGTCGTAAAGTCTGTTTTGTCTTCATTGGATGCAGCTACTCCAACTTCCTTTTGACTACTGTTAGCATAATGTATCTCTATCACTTTATTTGTGCTCTATGTAAGTTACTGTATTTAAAATTGGATTTCTTGTGGACAACATATAGTTGGATCTTGCTATTTTCATACACTCTGACAATCTCTGCCTTTTAATTTCATATGGCTAGAAGTCAGAATATGTTAAATATTTTATCTAATTGTAGGTGCCTAATTTTTCTAGTTTTCATGTTTTTGTGTGCAGCATATACTCTAAGCTTCTTTAAGAGTTCCTTCACAGAGAGTCCTTGACGCTCTTTCTGCTGTAATCCACTGTTACTATACTGGATCCCTGTTAATGTGGTGGTAAAGTATGGGCAGATATTCTAAAACGATCTAGAATAAATTATTTCATTCTAAAGTAAGTGTTTCAGAAGGGCCTCTATTCCTGGACAGTGACCTTTTCAAGTGTTTATTTGCTTCCTTAAGTGAAACATAAAGACTAAAATGAGCTGACATTGAATAATTGTCCCTCCTTTAGCTCCAGAAAGACTCTCACAAGGCCTTACCCTTTTGTTACGTAGAAGGCTCTAGTTGTGTTTATAATTGTTACTCTTTCCATCCCCCTGTCTGAGCCCAGAGAAGGTTTTTCCTGAGAAGGTCTTTTTCAGATCTTCACCAGGAGAAACGGATTTTCTTCCTATCTGTAAAACCCAGGAAAATTTGGAGGTCTCCATAAGGAGACAGCTCTTGGAGTCTCTCAGAATCATGCTTGTCCAAATTCAGCCTCCAATAATTAATTAAAATGCCATTTAAGTGTTGCTACCATTGATAGCACCTACAGATTCTACTGCAGCTAAGTTTATCTCAGCTGTGACTCTGTATTCGTCTCTGTTGAGAGAGATTTGAGGATAGCAATTTACTCTGCAAACTTAATTCTCAGATTCATCCAAGAGAAGTCAGTGATTTTTACTTTATTATGCTTTGTTTTCTGTAAAAATATGAGTGACAGTGTCGAAGTTATTTACATGTTGGAGCTGACAGGTTATATTTTTCTTTTTAGGGAAACAATTACATTTAAATCTTTTACTTCTTATATACAATATTTTGGGCTCTGTTGTGTGACCTGTTGTGATAAAGAATGTATTAGCCCTTTGTCAAATTATCAACAATTTCTTTTCGCTGTTTTGTGTGCTTCTTTCTATTTTCACGTAAATCTTGTTATTAAAATAGTTAAGTTTATGCTAAATTGGGAGTAAAAGTAATAAAATATTTGAGGATAGATTTCCCTAAAGGGCTGAAATAGAAGTTAAATAGTCAAATGACTGCATCAAATCTAATGAGGTTTTTCTATCTAATGGAAAATAAAACATTGTATGTATTTATTTCATCCTGTTTGCTTTGCTAAGTGCTTTTCATACATTTTCTTATTTAATACTAAAAACTCCTTGAGTTATAAACTTTTATTAGCTCATTGTGTAGAAGACCATTATCTCTAAATCAACTAATTGAAAACTTAGAGGAAATTTCACTGAGAATTATGACTATCTGTTCTCCAAAAATTCTTCAACAATCAAGTTGTTTAAAAGTGGATTTAACTATTAAGAACAAATGTAACAAAACATGGATCCTCATATGGGTTGTTTAAACATGTGGAGAATGTATATATTCATATGTCTGTGTGTATATATGCTTTGGGGGATATAGATTTGGGAAATTCAATTACAAGTTGTAACTGAGATCATGGGAATGCATGAAATCAAGTAGTGTAGAGATTGCAGAGTGAGAAAATGTGCTGCGTTTGGAATCCTCAGATGTACCTACATTAAACATGAATTTCCTATAGACCTAAAGCCCTAGGATTGGGATTAAAAAATATTAAAGAAACAAGTCTCCACCTCTATCAAACATGTGTGACCTGAGCCAGAAAAGAGGAATTTTTATAAAGGACAAAATTAGGAACATCACACTATTGTTCTGAGGTTCACCAGTGATTTGTATTTATTATTAGAGAAAATAATGTCATTTATCTTACTTTCATTCAAAACATACAAAATAAATTATGCCATGTATTCTGTATTGAAGACATTTCTTGATTCAAATCAGGAGACATAGTGCTAATTTTCATTTTCTGAAAATTAGAAAAAACTATATAGCTTCATTCGCTCGGCCTTGGATATTCCTAAAAGGACGAGGGGTATCTCTATATTCCTTCCATCCTCATCTTTATGCCTTCACTCTCTAACTTGCACCACTTGACTATGGCATCTGACAGAGTACGTATTACATGGCCAGTTCTTGTCCTATGAACAAAACAGATCATGGAAGTTGCCCATGCAAAAGTTGTATTTATCGGTGATCTTTAACTCATCATGGGCAGGGAAGATATCAGAAGCAGTGGAGACATGAGCAGGGTATGGCCAGTGTCCATGGCAGTCTTGCTCAAATTTAGGTCCTGTTCTTATGAATGGAGTCTCAACTAGGAATGTTCAAGGAATGCCATTCGTTCCAGAGACTCAGGGACACCTCAAGAAAAGTCTGGTCATTTTCCTAAACACTCAGTGCAGTGGTCTAAATTCCGGTAAAGTGTTTCACTGGAGTGTGTCCTGAAAAGGCTCTTGACTGTTCTAACATATTACAACACCAGACAGGCCTTAACATTCATTGAACTGTGAAAAAATGATAACACTCATTTTTCTGGTTAAGCAAAAAGAAAAAACTTATTTATGGGACTGAATTGAAGACAAAATTGTTAAGCAAAATGGAACCATATACATATATATGTGTGTATGTGTACATGTGTGTGTGTATGGAGAGACAAAAAAAGGTTGGAAATGTCTGAGTTTGTATATACATATATCTGTGTGTATATGTGTGTGTGTATGTATATGTGTATGTGTGTGTGTATGCATGGAGAGAAAGGGAGAAAATGTATGTGTTTGTGTATACATGTATGTGTATATATATGTGTATGTGTGTGTTTGTGTGTGTGTATGGAGAAAGAGAAAGGGAGGAAATGTTTGTGTTTGTATATACATAGATGTGTGTGTATATGTGTATGTATGTGTGTGTCTGTGCACATGCATATGGATAGAGAACAAAAGGGAGGAAATGTGTATGTTTATGTATACATATGTGTGTGCATATGTGTGTGTGTGCAGAGAGAGAGCAAGGAAATGTTTGTATATACATATGTGTGTGTATATGTGTGTGTGTGTACACATGCATATGGAGAAAGGGAGGAAATGTTCGTGTTTGTATATACATACGTGTGTGTATGTGTGTGTGTGTGTGTATGCGTGCATGGAGAGAGAGAGAGAAAGGAAGGAAATGTTTGGTCTGTGTTTCCTCCAAAATCCATATGCTGGTTGAGGTCTGAATCCCAGGTGCCCCAGTGTGATAACTTCTCACCACAGTCTTTTCCTGTCACACAGGCTCGTTACAGACTCACAGGTGGAGGGGTATTACAGTCCACTTAATGCAGACGATGAAAGCTGGATATTTTAACACTGGATAGTAGACCTCTTGGCTCCTGGAATTAAACTTTTTCCAATTCCCTTGTCAACTTAGAATGTATGATAATCTGGTAATGGGATTCCTTGCCTTTTAGCTTCCTCCAATATCCTTTCCCTAAATCTTTAAACTTCTATTTTTCTATTATGCAGTGTATTTTAACCATCTCTTAATCTAATATAGACTCTAGATGATACTTAGGAAGCCTTATAGTCATAACAAAATGCCTCAATGATAGAATGATTTTTAAAATATCAGTTATTTTCTTAAATACATTCACAAGTCACTTTCCTTCCTTTTTCAAGACATAGGAAAAGATATTATTTTATCTCCCAGGATGATGGAATTGACTAAATTACCTAGTGACGATTACAGATAAAGCTTACTCATAACATAATTCTTATTTCCAAGATTCATGTAAGAAAAGCCTTATCAAACCAGTGAATAAAAGTGAGCAGTGTTATTCGGAAATGATAACCTTGATATGAAAATAGGATGTGTTCACAGATCATACATTTTACAAAAATAAAACAAAAAATTAAATGTCAAGAAACAAAACAAAAATTTAAAAACAGGAAGAAAGCCAAAGGGGCTCAGGGAGGAAACAAAAGCAAAACAGGACCCAGTGGAAGATAACAGCCTCATCGTTCATTCTCATTTGTGGAAAAGGAAAGCCAAAGGGGCTCAGGGAGGACGCAAAAACAAAACAGGACCCAGTGGAAAACACCCAGTGGAAGATAACAGTCTCATGGTTTATTCTCGTTTTTGGAAGAAACTGGGTTGGTGAGTTTGATTTCTCTCTTTGCAACTTGAGCCACATGCAGAGCCATCAAAACTATGGTCTTGTCTAAGGATAATCCATGCTCAACAAACTTTTGAAAATATTTTATATCTAAAGCGTGTAGTCATTTTTCAGGATTGAAGTTTGGGAATATTTCTGAGTATGTCTGCATAGAATATTTGTTTTTTAATTTTAATGATAACTCCAATAAACTAACAAAAAAAGGATTATTTCTATTTAATTTAAAGCTATGTGTATAGCAGAGTACCCATGTGTATGAAGAGAAAGAGATCCCACGAAGGTGGTTTAGGAAGTGCACAGCAGTTTGGGAGCGGCTCTCAGTCTTGCTGTGCAGCACTTCGCTTCTTCTAAGATAAGGTAGAAAATCCACCCCCATGTGCATTCCAGTCCAGGCATAACAGGTATACTAAATCTCTGCCGTAATTCCTTAAGGCAACACTCAGTTGGAATATCTGCATGTTGTCGTTGGTGAGCATATGGTAGCACATTAGGTATGCTAGCTTGTAACTTATAGTCACTTCCATCAGTTTAGCTCTGATCGAGTAAAAAGCTCAGCAAGTAGCCCAACGATGATAGACTGGACTGGGAAAATGTGGCACATATACACCATGGAATATTATGCAGCAATAAAAAATGATGAGTTCGTGTTCTTTGTAGGGACATAGATGAATCTGGAGAACATCATTCTCAGCAAACTGACACAAGAACAGAAAAAGAAATACCACATATACTCACTCATAGGCGGGTGAGAAAAATGAGAACACACGGACACAAGGAGTGGGGTACTACACACTGGGGTCTATTGGGGGAAATAGGGGAGGGACAGTGTGGCGGGGAGCTTGGTGGGGATAGCCTGAGGAGAAATGCCAAAGGTGGGTGAAGGGGAGGAAGGCAGCAAAACACACTGCCATGTGTGTACCTATGCAACTATCTTGCACGTTCTGCACATGTACCCCAAAACCTATAATGCAATAAAAATTAAAAAAAAAAAAAAAGCTCAGCAAGTATTTTTAAATAACTTTTCAAATAGAGATAATTAACTCGTTGTAAGTGTCCATATTTTGTGAAACAACATCAGTTCAACAATATGTGAGGAAAGCCTACTGTGAGTGAAGACCCAGGCATTTTTCATAGAAACATGATCTGACAGTACAAAAACATTGCTCTGCACTAAAGGACTGTATTTTGTGTCATTGAGTAGTTTCCTCGCCAACCATCATGAACTTCAGCTTATTTTATGTAGCAATAATATCTACATAATATTAGTATTTACATAAACATTTAATCGTTTGTATGAAGACACATACACGAGCAGGCATGATTTACAGACACGATTCACAGACGAGCATGTGTTGGTGCATGATTCACAGACATGTGTGTGCTGATCTATCTGCCTTCTGTCACCCAGTGCCCCTGCCAAGTGAGTAGGAAGGGGAATGTCACGCGTGACTGGAGAACAGGGTGAAACTAATTGGTCCCACCTGATGAAACCACAATCTCGACTTTATCACCATGGCGACCTAACATGGAGTCACAGCCACAGCTGCTTTGGTAAATAGTGACACGCTCATGCTCCTCTAAGATTATTTAGAGTCTATTTTAATAGAAAACAATACTCTCTGTTATCACCTGCCACGTTGCCAACCATTTAAAACACATTAAAATTTGCTCAGTATTCTGAATGGTAAACATACAAGATGCATAGAAGCATCACCCAAATCCATAGTCAATTTCATTATATATGATTTTTAATGTTGGTATATGCTCTTACATTATGCCTTGATATTTTAAAACAATGTGTGATTGTAATGCTTGATTATGGAAATAACAAGAAACTTTAGAAGAAGAATGGATGTAGAATAGCTGTCCTTCTCTCAGAGAATGTCCATGAGTGGTGGAAACAAAGGCATTGCTGAACTGGTTTAGATAAGAGGAACACTTTGTATATCATCAGAGAGCCATGGAGGTTCTGGGGGACAAAATGCAGGACTCCCAGTCATAGAAACAGAAGAGAAAGGCCTTTTAAAGAATATTAGACTCTCCAAGGTCAAGGTAAGTTCAGCCAAGCTATTAGCAATGGTGGACATGGTGGGATGGATTAGAATCTGGAAGATTACCAAATGAAACAATAAATTGTTTATGCTGAATATTATCCATGGCACAATATCAACTTAATGGAAAAAGGAAAAAAGAAAAAGCCAGTGAAAGAAACTGCAAAACAGAATTTGCACAATCTTGCTTATTCTCATGGTGTGTGGAATTGAGGGGCTGATACAGCTGAACCCGGCCTTCTTCTGGATCGAACACTCTGTGATGAAAATATAATAGACTGGTCCTTCCACTGTGGCCACAGTGGGGCTGTGGGAGGCTTGAGGCTGGCCTCAGTGCAGGCGAGCTCGTTCTCATGAAAGTAACCGCGTAGCCCTGGTGCAACATGACCTTTGGGAAAGCCTGATGATTACATCCTCATGTGACTCCACGAACACAGAAAAGAGCTCACATTCTGTGGACATAAACACAAAACAAAACGTTAGAATAGTTTATATTTAAACGGCCTTCTATATACAATATTTTATACATCATCAAAAATTCAGAGGTGTGCAAAGTGACACGAGGCTCACGAATGAGGGAAAAAAGGCACCAACAGAATGTTCTTCTGGTTCCAGAACTGGAGTTCGCAAACAGAATTTTGAAGATAATTAGTATAAAGATATTCAAGTATTTATTGGGGGAAAAGGAAACAAAGAGTGAACAGATGGAGAATGAGAACAGAGAAAAGTAAGTTAGAAAAAGAAACCAAATGGAAATTCTAGATCACAAAATTATGATGTCTGAAATTCAAAAAACACATTTGTTAGGCTTGACCACAGAAGGGAGGAAGCCGAAGAAAGACGATTAAATTTGAAAGTCCACCTGTAGAAACTGTCTAAATTATAGCTTAGAATATAAAGATGAAAAAAACCGGCCTGTGTGCCAGTATCAAGAGGCCTAACATGCATGTAATCAGGTCGTCAGGAGAAGAGAGGAGGGAGAGAAACCCATCTGAAGAAAGTTGGAACCATCACAGATCTGATGGAAAGCAGCTGATAGGTACAAGACACTGAAGCCCCTGGGTATAGATGGAAAGAAATCCACACCTGTGCGCATCCTAAACTGTGAAAAACAAAAGACAAAAGGAGATCCTAAGGATAGCCAGAAAAATACCACTTACAGATAAGGGATTTTTTTTAATTTTTTAATTTTATTTTTTTTATTGCATTTTAGGTTTTGGGGCACATGTGAAAGTGATTTTTTTTGAATGTGGAAAGAAAGGGGGAAAACATCTGTTCATTTAGAATCTATTGCCAGGGAAATTATTTTTTAAAATGGAGAATGCAAAGTAAACCATTTTCAAATAACGTAAGCTGAAATAATTTCTTGCCAGGAGACTTGCATTTTATGAAGTGGTAGAGATGATTCCCCACGCTAAAGGGGACTCATAAGAGGTAGAATCCAGAATCTTTAGAAAGAATTCCAGAACTGGTAAACATATGCATAAATATAAAAGACTGTTTTTGCTCTTTCTTAATTTTTTTAAAAAGTAAATTGGCTTTAAATACTAGAACACTATATTTCAAGATTTATTTTATATGTACTAGTCAAATGGAAAGTCTGATAAACATCTTATGTTATGCCTACATTTCATAATATTGATTCAAGATTGACTGAGACAAGTTAAGATACACCTTCCAGTCCTAGAAATATCTATAAAATAATTCTGCACAATCAGTTTATAATCAAACGGGAAATAAAATGGAATACAGCTGACCTTTGAACAATGCAGATTTCACCTGTGCAGGCTCACGTATGTATAGATTAAAAAAATAAACATATTATAATATTTTTGGAGATTTGAAATAATTTGGAAAAAACTCACAGATAAACTATGTCACCTAGAAAACAGAAAAATTTAAGAAAAAGTTAAGTATGTCAATAATGCCCAAAATATGTGTAAATATTAGTCTATTTTATCATTTACTGCCATAAGATACACACAAATCTCTAATAAAAAGCTAAACTTATCAAAACTTATGCACACCAACATCTACAAACCATATATGGTACCATTCATAGTCAAGAGAAATGTAAAGGTGTGGTATTATATTATAAGTGCATAAAATTAATTAACTGTAGTAAATACTGTATTCCTGGAATAATTTTGCAGCCACCTCCTGTTGCTCTTGGGGTGGAATCAAGTTTTGCTACTATCTGAGTATCTGCTTAAAGCACCATGTAACACTAACAATCTCCATGTGGGCAATTCATCGCTCCTATAAATTGCACAACACAGAAAATGTGATCTCTTGCAATTCTCACGTGTTTTCCATCATGCTTAGTGCAATGACATAAACACTGAATAACACCATGAGATGCATACAACATGTCACTAGTGATCCCAAGAAGCAAAGAAAAGTCATTTCATTACAACAAAACGTCGAAGCCTTGATATGTACCGTAAATGAGCTCCACGGTTGTGGTTGCTGCCGTTCAGAGACGATTCATCTTGTAAACCACAGGCTATGCGCAGTTCACTTTTTTGGAGGAATCAAGTTGTACATACATTTTCAACTGTGGGCAATCGCCATCCCTAACCTTGCATTGTGCAAATGTCAACCATATTTATAATTACTTCACTAAAACCAAAGAAGACAAAAAAACAAGTATAAAAACAAAACAAAAAAAGATGTAAGACAAATAAAAATCCAAGCTAAGTCAATGACTATAATAAATATAAATTGGTTAAAGCATTTGAATTAAAAGGCAGAGATTGTTAATGAATTTTAAAAATTGAGACCCATTGTCAGAAGATTATTCCCATGTAACAACTTGCTGTGGGTTTAATATCTGTTAATATTTTATACTTTAAATTTTTATTAATCATTTTCCTGGATGTCTCCTTTCAAAATATCAGGATGAATATTATAGATAATGTACTTATCTAATATCTGGAATAATTAAGTCAAAGTTAGAGAACTAAATGTCTTCCATAGTCAGACCATGAAGCTGGTAAGCAATCGCTCCAAAGGACAAGGACCTTGATTTTAAGAGTTTTGCTGGGCAAAATGGCTCACTCATTATTCTAATACTCTCAGAAATAAGACCTGTGTGAGAAGGAACATGCTTAGTGGACCTTTTAGCCTAGGGTACTTGGTCCCTTTTTTGCACTGGGAGTAAAAAACTATATTCCCACTTTGTGAATTATTTTTCCCCAAGGAATTGACAAAACCAAGTATGGAGGCTAAATTACAACTAACCATGGTTTTATTCTTGTATTAATTTAATGGGGTGTCTATATTAAAGACCCTTCTGGGAATGTATTAGGGAAATTTCTCTTATACTTTATTAATACTTTTGTGGGGATTAGCAGAAAGAGCACTAGACAATTCTTTCTAATTTGATTCATTTAAAATGACTCATTTACCATTTCTAGTTTAAAAAGTAGTTTCTTCTCATTACAGAACTTGAAAATTTTACAGAAAACAATAAAAATCATTATCATGATGTTATCCCATTGATGCGATTCCTAAAGTTTTGTATATATATAAATATATAAATGTGTACATACAAAAATATATATATACACAATAACATAACACTGTATGTACATATGCTTTTTATGTGAAGTATATCATGAGTGCTTATAATTAATTTTATTTAAAACATAGTTTTAACATTTTTATCTGTGGATATATGATACTTTGATTATTCTTCCTTATTCTTGGACTTTTTATGTTACCCATTTTAACTGTTATTTAACTTAGTTATGAACATCATTGTATGTAAAATATTGAATCTCTCTCTGACATATTGCTTATTTTTATTATTCTTAATACCATATTGCACATGTAAAATAACATACAGATGTGTAGCTTGTAAAATAAAATTTAAAAAATTATATCTCAGCACACAGCTTAAGATATGAAGTATTTTTGGTACTTATGAGGCTCACACTTTTCATCTTTCCAAATGTATTATCTTTCCTCCACTTTCTCCTCCACCTAAATGAAAGTCATTCTAAATTTTGCATAAATCATTCTTTTTTTATAAACAACTTTGCCATATACATATATGATTTCTAAGTAATTCATTATTCAGTTGGTTTTTGACTAACAAATAAATTCAGATATACTATACACATTCTTCTGGAACTTGTTTTTTACTCATTTGATTTTTGAGAAACATCTGAGATGATAAGTACACCTATAGTTCACCAACTCTCCTTCATATTTAATATTCCATTTTATGACTGCCCCCTTTAACCATGTCGTTTGCTATAGTTTCACTTTTCTGCTCTTGGTGAAATTGCTTTGCACATTTTTGTGTTTCTGGCAACAAGAACAATACTTCTTCTCAGGATGCATTTTTCAAATTAAGAGTTTGATCCATTAGTGGATCATTAAATACACTTAATAGGTGGTGAAAATATTGTTTAATTAAATGAATAAAATTCAGTGGAAGAGAAGGGAATGGAAGACAGTGGAAAGAAGAGGAGAGGGGAGGAAAAAGAAAAAAACTTAAAAATCAGATTGCATTGCACAAAGTAAGCAAAATTAATGTTTTAGGAAACTTTTATATTATATAACTGTGTTTTATCTTATTAATTGTTTTCTGTTTTTTATCATTAAAAAAGTTTGAAAGCTATGACTTGAGTTTATATACTTCGGAGTGGGATTTCTGGCTTTCAGTAATGCCAATTTAGTTAGATAATGCAAGTAACTTTGCTACATAATGGTATCAATTTACATCCATCCGAGGTGTGTCTCGGAGCTTGCTTTGTCTAGCTCCTCAGCAACCATCTTGCAGTTATAATAAAGCACTCTACTAACAATGACTATTTTTTACTACCTTCCAGTAATTTTCAAGAGTGAGTTCACCTCTTTGGGTCTGTTTTTTTCATCTGCAGTAAGCAAAGTCTGCAATATTAGAATTTCTAAAGTCCTTGTGTAAAATGTTTTGATTAGAAAATGCTTGTAAAAGAATCACATTGGTCATCCTCAAGAAACAGCAGACATGACTACTGGAGAGAAGGGTCCCTGTGGTTTTACTGTTGTGACCAACGCAGGGTAGTCGTTCAATTTGCCTGGATTAAACGAAGGATTATGTGCTTTTCATTTGGTAAATATTTAACATATAAACATGGTAGTTTCCCTGACAGTGGGAAAGGTGCCAGCTGAGCTTATCATTATCCTTGATCTGATTCAGTAACAAAGGTGTGTAAAACTTGCCAGTTATATATATGTTGGCTACTTACTGAATGCATAATTCACTAAACATAAGCAACTTGTAGTTTCTCATTGCCATCGAACAATTCAAGTGACTTAAATAATACTGATTTTCCACCAATTGCCAGATTGAAGATTTGGTCTGAATGCAGATGAGTGGATAAATCTAGAAACACATTTATGCATGTGCTTTTTAGAGGAATTCTGATTGTGGAGTGAGGATAAGGCTCATCCCCTTGCTCCAGTGCCTGGCTGAGCTGCGCTAAGTGTGTTGCCCGTGATGTACCCGGAGCTGCTGTGCCTGTCTCCTGAGCATCCTCATGTCCAGAGCTCTGTGATCTAGTGATGGGCTCGCTCTTTGTTCTGCACCTTCAAAGTGATTCACTCAGCTATATCCTAAAAGTGCAAAGTCACCCAGCTCTTTTTAAAAACACTTGAGACTTGAACGGCCTAATGGAATGCTTGCTTCGTTCGTGAGATTATGCTTATTGAGCTTTCTCCTGTGCCATTATAAATACACAACCAACCAGTGAATCAAGAAACCATCCATGAATGAGGGTCAGGGCCTTGTCAGGAGCTGGCCATTTCTGGAAGATGTGAGGGGGCAACGTTGCATTTGCCAGTGCTACTTTCTGTCCAGATGGCATCTTTTGCCTCAGTGTAATCCAAAATGACACATCCAATTTCCCATTCTCAACTCTTGAGTTTTTCCAGGGAGAAAATGTGGTTTTGCCCTCCTTTTAGAAAATTGATGTTTCTGTGCTTTTGCTTTGCTAGTGTATCTGAAAACATATGGATGCTTCTGGCCAAAAAACTAAAAAAAAAAAAAAAAGTATTTTCTGATTCATCTGGCTAAAACATGAATTTTCCAAATTCAGTAAAAAACCCTTTTATGAGACCCTTTTGTCTACCATAGATTCCATTAGACCACAGAGCAGATCGTCTCCCCTTCTCCCAGGACACACAGTCATGCTGTCATCACAATTCCCAGGTTCCAGAATGCTACACACCTCCTGACCTTTATTTCTGATACATTCTTTGAGAGGACATCTCCACCAACCCCGTCACCTGGATTGGATCACCAGCCTCTCCCAAGACGGACCTGGCTTCCTCCTTGCTGGGGAAAAGGTCAGGAGCTCCCCCAAATAAAGCTTCTGGGGAGAGTGGCCAGGGGCCGGGTCAGGAGAGGCTCTGGTGCCCACAGGGCTGCCCACAGAGGCTGAGGTCCCTGCCAGTGCACAGGGAGGAGAGGTGAGATCAGATTCCAACCGAGTCAGTCTCTGGAATTGTCAGACTGGGTGCATTTATGCAGAGGTGCAACTCAGGAATTGCTGAGGAAAATGTACAGGGCCAATTTAACCTCTTCTGAGAGACCTCTAACCCTGCTCGTCACCACTCCTCGCTGAAAACGGGCCTCTCCAGGGAGATCCCAGAGGGAGAGCAGGATTTCTCTTCCCCTTGGAGGAAAAGTGCTTCCTCTACCCTTAAAGTATCAACTGACAAAAATTCAAACAGAAGGAAGCTGGGGCGTGACAAAGAAAGGAAGCCCTTTCCTGCTCTGTGTCCACTGGCGTCGGGCAGGCCCCAATGGAAATCCAGGGAAAAGCGCCCTAAGGTCCACAGAGTGGTCTGAGCCAAAGTTCTAAAATGAACCAGACATGGATTCAGGTACATTAATTCTAGAAGAAACTTAAAGAAAATAAAACCAGAATATGGATTAGACTCAGGTTTTAACAAATGAGCCCTCTCGGAAGTGGAGACCAGCTGAAAATCTTCTGGTATAACCTCTTCTAGAACCTTCAGTGCCTCTGTGTTTGGTTGACTTTTCTCAGTGTTCCCAGTCTCCAGTAAACCTGATTATATAGGCAGTTAGTTACTCTGTGCTCTAATAATGGGATTCTAAGAAGTGAAGAACAGCATAGGAACCAATTTGCTGTGTAAAATCAGAAAGACCTCGACTCGTGGTGGGTTAGAAACAGAGGGAGCCTCTCCATTGAAAACTGGCTCCTTAAAAGCAGACATCAGCTATAAACTGGTTAGGAATTTATCATGAATTTCCTTTGCATTCTGAAGCAGAATGCTTAAAATTAAGCTTTAAGCCAGAACCCACAGCAGGAAACAGTACCCGTTTCCCACAGCGTGACAAGGTTATGCAGGCAGCACATATATTTTAGAGCAGTTTGAGTGTAATTTAGTGTAAAGCACTAAACCAAGTGCTTGCTTTGCACAGGTAGCCTTTAGCCGTGGCCCCTTGCGGCCCTCCGGGTGGGAATGATGTTACTGGGTGGGAATGATGGTTACCAGAGGGTGCCGTCACTTCCGGACCATCGCGAACACATGGAAGTCAGAAGACGACCCTGGGCTTGTCTTGACCTTTTCCAGGTTGTCACTTGCTGGCTCTTCGGCAGCTGATCTTAGATGTACACTGTGTCGCTCAACCATCCACTTCCCTTCCCCTGTGACCACGCAGGTGTTCGATTCCCTATCCCCTTTTTCCTCGCAGCCCTAGGACCAAGCTTCTGAAGAACTGCACATGGGAAATACCAACCAATTTAACTTCTTCAGAGACAACCTTGAACCCTGCTCACAACCATGGATAGCTAAAAAAAGGGTCATCTGTCAGGGAAGATCCCAGTGGAAGAGGGCCTGGCTTGCTGTGCCCTCTGCAATCAGCACGTGAAGTGGGTCCCAGAGGCTCTTTTCTTTGCGATAAAGACAGTTTAAGAAAATGAGATTTTTAAATAACTTGTGTGCAACTTCTTCAAGGGATGGTAAGCACATATGGTTTCTTTTAAGCTACTTTTGGATGAACCATAAATCTTAATGCGTTCTCCTGCACTGGAGAGAGAAGCTGCTCAGCCCTCCTGGGCAGCTGGTAATGGGGCAGGCCCCTCCGTCCCCTCTGCTCCCTGATGCAAGCTCGGTCCTCCTGGCAGCTGGTAATGGGGCAGGTCCTTCTGTCCCCTCTGCTCCCTGATGCAAGCTCAGTCCTCCTGGCAGCTGGTAAGGGGGCAGGCCTCTCCATCCCTTCTGCTCCCTAAGACTACCCCCACAGCCAGGCAGCTGTTGCAATGTGACACACTTGGGCACATATCTGAAACATTATTTTGAAAATGAAGAATGCAGAGACCTGAGGTGTCCTGTCCAGGATGCAAGAGTGAACCCAGGGACAAAGCCGTCCCTCTCTGCTGGGGCCAGCGCCTTTCCACACTCATCTGTTTCTATATTTAAACCGGGTGAAAGGAGGCCTGGAAAGGACATTAGCCCATTTGGAGGCAGATTTGACACACTCTCATTTGTCATAGAAGGCTAGAAAAAGATGGAAAGAGAAACGGGCTGTTGAGGAGAAACCAGCTTTTCGTTTGCTCTCCCTGACTCTTCTCACAAAGCTGTCATTCTTATGCCTTGCATGGATTTGGGAATTTTAACTTGTCTATTAAAAATATAATTCTGGCCCCGTATATATACTTCATATTATCCTGTATCCCCTTCAGAATAGTCTGTGGCTGACGTTTGTGCCCTTTCATGCAGGACCAGGAATGGATTCCCTAATCCAAGTCTGTGTCTTTCCCATCACAAACTGCAGTTAAATTAGTGTCTCCTCATCCTAATTTTATTTCTCCATTTAGGCAAAGCATCTTCACTTCCAACAGCTGAGCGTTTCAAAGAGATTTGTTTCTGTGCAGAATTTTTAAAAATATTGTATATTACCATTTTTGATAATAAGTAACTCAGAACTTTCCTTTAAAACTATTGCAAAGGTTTTATAAGTTCGGTTAGATACATGCTTAGGGAAAATACCGAGTTTGAAGGGATTTTTAAAAGATCCCTTTGATATTTTTAGAACAGGCAAATCCATGGAGATGTCGTGCAGATTGGCGGTGGCCAGGCTCCGGTGGAGGGAGGTGGCGGGCAATGGAGAGTGGCTGCTGGCAGGCGTGGGGCTTCTCAGAAGAAAAATGTTCTAAAATTACCTTGTGGTTATGGTTCCACACACTGAGACTCTACTAAAACCACTGGCACGTATGGTTTATTAGTTATATCTCAACAAAGCTATAAAATATTCAGTTACCGAAAACGTATCAGTGCATGTAACTACAATGTGTTTAGATCTACTGGAATTTATTTAATGAAATTTAATAAGTAATGTCTATTTAATACACTTCCATGGGGATTTGAGTTTTATATGAATTTAAGTTACTCTCCTGAAGTTCTGTTTTCAGTTATTATCAATGCTTCACAAGGTAGGCATTCCAGCTGTTAAACTTGGTATCGTCCGGGCGCAGTGGCTCAGGCCTATAATCGCAGCACTTCCGGAGGCCAAGGCGGTCAGATCACTTGAGGCCAGGAGTTTAAGACCAGCCTGAGTAACATGGCAAAACCCCATCCTTACTAAAAATACAAAATAATAATAATAATAATAATTAGCTGGGTGTGGTGGCACATGCTCCCGAGTGTCAGCTACTTGGGAGACTGAGGCAGGAGAATCACTTGAATCCAGAAGGTAGATGTTGCAGTGAGCCCAGATCACACCGACGCACTTCAGGATGGGCAACAGCAACGAAACCCTGTCTGAAACAAACAAGCAAACACCAAGAAACTTACTATGAAGCCTTGGGCAAAGCGACTTTCCAAAGGCTTCTGTTCTGTATTTTCTAATAGTACAACCACCATCTCCCCGTTACACACATACAGCAGTGTACACACACAGGCACATGCAACCAACACACAATTCTTTTTTGCAAAGACTTCTTAGAAAGAAAGAGATCAATACTATTTTTTCATACATACGTACACTACGAGAACCAAGCAGTAAAACAAAACAACAAATAATGTATATTGTAGCTTCTTAAGAATCTTCAGCTTTCAAAGCCCCAAAGTCTCTCCAGGGTTCCCAGAACCCCAGTGACTCTTCAACAGAGATGGGATCCTGGGAGAACCCAGATCATAGCGGGAGGAATGAAGATACGGAGACCTCAGTCCGAGCCAGAAGAATTTCCGGAATTAATGCTTCTGTCAGGATTAAGCGTGGATTAGGAGCCAGACTTTGTTAGGAGAAATGGTAGGTTTAAGTGATTCTTTTAAAATGAAAAGTGATTGGGATTGGGAAAAGTTGGTGATGTGATCATGCAGGGTTGCTGCACAGAGCCGAGACTTTTGAAGTGAGTCTTCACAGGAACATTCCCGTTTGGCAAACAAACTTTCTGCTCAGATTAGCTACCATGTTGTCTTGATAGAAGATTGCCCAGATGAACAACTGTTTATCTTGATAACTGATTTACAGGAATGCCTTAAGGCAAATAGTAGAGTTTCACCTAAAATGTCACTTCATGGTTGAGCAAAATTACCTGGAAAACCAACACGTGTCACAAGAGACTGATCCCAAGAGTCTGGCTGGTTCACAGAGACAGTGAGACCGAGCCGAGGCATGATTCTGATTGTCAGAATTGCCCCATTGTGAGACTATCAAACCAGAAATTAGACTCATGACAAGAAGCCATTAGGGATGAACCAGGCATACTAGGGACAGGGACATCATAGCCACCATTGCTGAGAGGGGGCAGGTGTCTGTTGACACTACAGAACTGTGCACAGGCAACACGCTAAGAAAATGCCCAGGAAAACGGGGAATAAAAGCACCCAGATTCGAGGATGAGACTCTGCCGCGCCAGTCATCTGGCAGACTTGCCGGGGGCTTGGCAGAAACTTCACTTCTCACAGTTTTCTCCTTTTGAAATCAGTCGTCTTCATCTGTGTAGCTTGAGTTCTCAGGAGCCTCATCTGCTCTGGCACATTCCTCACAATCTTTGCTGTAAAGTTTTCTGATGGGCCAGGGGCCAGGTGTTGCACCTGGAGACGTAACTCTCAGGTTAATCGTGGACTAGTGGTCAAAAGCGAAGTATAGTGTTCCTTTCACACAACTCGAGGCCATGGTTTTTTCTCTTCATCTTTTCTTAAAATACAACATTTCCAGGCCGTAGGTCTAGTGGAAGCTGCTTCAGAGCCATGGAGGAAAGGAAGCCTGTGCCTGTTCAGCCCAAGCCTGACTATATCCTGCATGAAACTTTGGAAGTACATTTTCTATGCCTGAAGTAAGATAAAGTTGAAAAACTGGGGGTAAATACTTTGCATAATGGTGAACCAGTGATAGTTTCACAAAGTTTATAGGGCTGCCAGGGAGTGTGGACTCGTGAGACAAGGCAGCCCGCCGTACCAGATACTTTGGATGGCTTCAGCTCTGCAGGACCACTGGATGTCTCAAGGTTCTGAGCAGGCAGAAGGCTTCTTTCAGAGCTCTTCAGTGACAACCCCAGCAAAACTAGAACAATGAGTTCATTCTTCACATTGGGAGCCAGCATAGTTATGCTTATTTATATATTTGCTTTCTCCACTCTGCAATCCATAAATCTCTGATCAGTAAAACTCCAAGTAAATTGTGAGAAAAATTAAACAATGACCAGGACACAGCCAAAACTTGTTATACAGTGTGGTCATGTGAAATTCAAAAAGGAGCTGAGGCTCTGTATTTAGGGGCTTGGGCTCCTGTGTGCTTCCCATTGTTCAGTTTCATCGCTGTTGTGCTATTGACCTGCAGACATGCCCCAGGGCCATGTCCAGCAGGCACGACAGTGTCCTCCCCGGTACCGACTGACTGCAGTGGCTGAGCTTTCTTTGCTGTCTGGGTAAACTACGTAAAATCGTGTGCAAGTTTCCATTGGAGGTCCTCTGGCACCACCGCGTGGCTGGGCTGACAGCCCCCAGCCTGCCTGGCTGAGTTCCTCACCAGATGCTTTCACACTTCTCTGATTCTGGAGTAAAATTTCTGAGTTGTGCAGTCATTTATAATCCGTTAGAATATTTGTTACAGTCCTCCGAGTTTGAGATTCCCTCAAGTCCTAGTTGAGTTTGTATTTACTCTGCATACAATAAATTTGACTTTTTGGCTTTTCTGTATCTTTCCACAACTTGGGAATGCAATCAGAAATCTTCCACCCGCTACACACAGAATAATTTCATCACTCATCAGCCCACTCCCAAACCCTTAGAAGCCCTGCACCCTTTTCTGTTCCACATTTTTGCCTTCTCCAGGATGTTATATACCTGGAAACATATAATATGCAGCCTTTGGGGGCTGCCTCTTTCACTAACCAAATGCATTAAGATTCATGCATGTCGTGTGCGTCAGCTGCTCACCCCTGTCACTGTTGCATAGTCTTACATCGTGTGAACACGTCTGTTTCTCCACTCACGTGTTGAAGGACAAACTTGGTTGTTTCCAGTCTGAGGTGTTGTGAATAAAACTGTCATAAACATCTGAAAATTGCTTCTTGTATGAACATAGTTTTCCATTCACTTAGGTAAACGTCTAGGACAGGACTTCCTGGGCCATGAGGCGAGTGTACATTTATCTTTATAAGAAATGAGCAATCTGCCACCCAGCTGTGTGGACGTCTAAGTAGAATAATACTTTTGCATTCCCTCCAGCAGTGGGAATTCTTGTGGCTCCACATCCATATTAGCATTTGGTGTTGTCAGTTTTATTTTAAGTTTTAATTTTAGCAGTATTTGAGAGTTATAGAGAGAGAAAAAAATTGAATATAAGTATTTTATCAAATATGAAATTTGCAAGTAATAGCTCCAAGTCTGTGGCTTATCTTTTTACCATCTTTACAGTGTCTTTTGCAAAGCAAACACTTTAAATTTTGTTAAAGTCAAATTTAAAATTTTTGCTTCCATTGATCTTGCTTTTGGTATTGTATCTTGAAACTCACCACCAAAACTAAAGCCATGCAGCTTTTCTGTTATATTTTCTTCTAGAAGGTGTGTAGTTTTGCATTTTACATCCAAATCTATAATCCAACATGAATTAATGTTTGTGTATGGAAAAGGTATGTATTGGTGGGATTTGGGGCGTTTGGATTTCAATTGTTCCAACACAAGTAACTGAAAAGATTCTCTTTCCTTCCTAATGTGACTTGTACCTTTGCCAAAAATCACTTGTCAATATATGTCTGAGTATATTTCTTCATTCTTACTTTTGTTCCATTGTCTATCCAACATCACACTGCATTGTTTACTGTTGCCACATTGATTGTCTATCCAACATCACGCTGCATTGTTTACTGTTGCCACATTGATTGTCTATCCAACATCACACTGCATTGTTTACTGTTGCCACATTGATTGTCTATCCAACATCACACTGCATTGTTTACTGTTGCCACATTGTCTATCCAACCTCACACTGCATTGTTTACTGTTGCCACATTGTCTATCCAACATCACACTGCATTGTTTACTGTTGCCACATTGATTGTCTATCCAACATCACGCTGCATTGTTTACTGTTGCCACATTGATTGTCTATCCATCATCACGCTGCATTGTTTACTGTTACCACATTGATTGTCTATCCAACATCACACTGCATTGTTTACTGTTGCCATATTGATTGTCTATCCAACATCACACTGCACTGTTTACTGTTGCCACATTGATTGTCTATCCATCATCACGCTGCATTGTTTACTGTTGCCACATTGTCAATTCATCTTCACGTTGCACTGTTTACTGTTGCCACATTGTCTATCCAACATCACACTGCATTGTTTACTGTTGCCACATTGATTGTCTATCCAACATCACACTGCATTGTTTACTGTGGCCACATTGATTGTCTATCCAACATCACACTGCATTGTTTACTGTTGCCACATTGATTGTCTATCCAACATCACACTGCATTGTTTACTGTTGCCACATTGTCTATCCAACATCACACTGCATTGTTTACTGTTACCACATTGATTGTCTATCCATCATCACGCTGCATTGTTTACTGTTGCCACATTGATTGTCTATCCAACATCACACTGCATTATTTACTGTTGCCACATTGATTGTCTATCCAACATCACACTGCATTGTTTACTGTTACGACATTGATTGTCTATCCAACATCACGCTGCATTATTTACTGTTACCACATTGATTGTCTATCCAACATCACACTGCATTGTTTACTGTTGCCATATTGTCTATCCAACATCACGCTGCATTGTTTACTGTTACCACGTTGATTGTCTATCCAACATCACACTGCATTGTTTACTGTTGCCACATTGTCTATCCAACATCACGCTGCATTGTTTACTGTTGCCACATTGATTGTCTATCCAACATCACGCTGCATTGTTTACTGTTGCCACATTGTCTATCCAACATCACACTGCATTATTTACTGTTACCACATTGATTGTCTATCCAACATCACGCTGCATTGTTTACTGTTACCACATTGTCTATCCAACATCACGCTGCATTGTTTACTGTTACCACATTGATTGTCTATCCAACATCACACTGCATTGTTTACTGTTGCCACATTGATTGTCTATCCAACATCACACTGCATTGTTTACTGTTGCCACATTGATTGTCTATCCAACATCACGCTGCATTGTTTACTGTTGCCACGTTGATTGTCTATCCAACATCACACTGCATTGTTTACTGTTGCCACGTTGATTGTCTATCCAACATCACGCTGCATTGTTTACTGTTACCACATTGTCTATCCAACATCACGCTGCATTGTTTACTGTTGCCACATTGATTGTCTATCCAACATCACACTGCATTGTTTACTGTTGCCACATTGATTGTCTATCCAACATCACGCTGCATTGTTTACTGTTGCCACATTGATTGTCTATCCAACATCACGCTGCATTGTTTACTGTTGCCACATTGTCTATCCAACATCACACTGCATTGTTTACTGTTGCCACATTGATTGTCTATCCAACATCACACCGCATTGTTTACTGTTGCCACATTGTCTATCCAACATCACACTGCATTGTTTACTGTTGCCACATTGTCTATCCAACATCACACTGCATTGTTTACTGTTGCCACATTGTCTATCCAACATCACACTGCATTGTTTACTGTTGCCACATTGTCTATCCAACATCACACTGCATTGTTTACTGTTGCCACATTGATTGTCTATCCAACATCACACTGCATTGTTTACTGTTGCCACATTGTCTATCCAACATCACACTGCATTGTTTACTGTTACCACGTTGATTGTCTATCCAACATCACACTGCATTGTTTACTGTTGCCACATTGATTGTCTATCCAACATCACACTGCATTGTTTACTGTTGCCACATTGATTGTCTATCCAACATCATGCTGCATTGTTTACTGTTGCCACATTGATTGTCTATCCAACATCACACTGCATTGTTTACTGTTGCCACATTGACTGTCTATCCAACATCACACTGCATTGTTTACTGTTGCCACATTGTCTATCCAACATCACACTGCATTGTTTACTGTTGCCACATTGTCTATCCAACATCACACTGCATTGTTTACTGTTGCCACATTGATTGTCTATCCAACATCACACTGCATTGTTTACTGTTGCCACATTGTCTATCCAACATCACACTGCATTGTTTACTGTTACCACGTTGATTGTCTATCCAACATCACACTGCATTGTTTACTGTTGCCACATTGATTGTCTATCCAACATCACACTGCATTGTTTACTGTTGCCACATTGATTGTCTATCCAACATCATGCTGCATTGTTTACTGTTGCCACATTGATTGTCTATCCAACATCACGCTGCATTGTTTACTGTTGCCACATTGATTGTCTATCCAACATCACACTGCATTATTTACTGTTACCACGTTGATTGTCTATCCAACATCACACTGCATTGTTTACTGTTGCCACATTGTCTATCCAACATCACACTGCATTGTTTACTGTTACCACGTTGATTGTCTATCCAAAATCACACTGTGTTGTTTACTGTTACCACGTTGATTGTCTATCCAACATCACACTGCATTGTTTACTGTTGCCACATTGATTGTCTATCCAACATCACACTGCATTGTTTACTGTTGCCACGTTGATTGTCTATCCAACATCATGCTGCATTGTTTACTGTTGCCACATTGATTGTCTATCCAACATCATGCTGCATTGTTTACTGTTGCCACATTGATTGTCTATCCAACATCACGCTGCATTGTTTACTGTTGCCACATTGATTGTCTATCCATCATCACACTGCATTGTTTACTGTTGCCACATTGTCTATCCAACATCACACTGCATTGTTTACTGTTGCCACATTGTCTATCCAACATCACACTGCATTGTTTACTGTTACCACGTTGATTGTCTATCCAACATCACGCTGCATTGTTTACTGTTACCACATTGTCTATCCAACATCACACTGCATTGTTTACTGTTACCACATTGATTGTCTATCCAACATCACACTGCATTGTTTACTGTTGCCACATTGATTGTCTATCCAACATCACACTGCATTATTTACTGTTACCACGTTGATTGTCTATCCATCATCACACTGCATTGTTTACTGTTACCACATTGATTGTCTATCCAACATCACACTGCATTGTTTACTGTTGCCACATTGATTGTCTATCCAACATCACACTGCATTATTTACTGTTACCACGTTGATTGTCTATCCATCATCACACTGCATTGTTTACTGTTACCACATTGTCTATCCAACATCACACTGCATTGTTTACTGTTGCCACATTGATTGTCTATCCAACGTCACACTGCATTGTTTACTGTGGCCACATTGATTGTCTATCCAACATCACACTGCATTGTTTACTGTGGCCACATTGATTGTCTATCCATCATCACGCTGCATTGTTTACTGTTGCCACATTGATTGTCTATCCAACATCACACTGCATTGTTTACTGTTGCGTTGTAGCATCTTAAAATTGGGTTATGTGAGTACTATATCTCTGTTATTTTGTTTGTTTTTAAGAAGTTTTTTGTTTTCCTTTCCTTGCAGAATTTTTGTGATCATTTCAGTTTCTTTGGTTTTCTATGTGAATTTTGATTCAGCTTGTTTACAAAATAGACTTGCTGGAATTTTACTGAGATTGCATTGCTCAAATCAGGGAAAATGGGAGAATAGACATCTTTGAAATACTGAGTCTCTAATCCATGAAACAGTATATTTCTTCATTTACTTAGATATTTTTTCTCTCTCATCGTTGTTTTGTAGTTTTCAGCATACACATGTTGCACCTGTTTTGTTAGATTTACGCCTAAATGCTGCGTTTGTTTTAGTGCAATTTAGTGCTTTCTAAATAAATTGTATTATGTACATTTGAGGTTTACAACGTGCTATTATGTAATTTAGATAGTAAAATGGTTACAAAAGCGAAGCAGTTTAACATGTCTCACATACATTTTTGTGACAAAGGCAGTTAAAATCTCCGTATTTAACAAACATGTTTAACATGGTGCAATTTTATTAACTTTGGCCCTCCTGTTGCATGGCTGATCTCTGGAACTGTTGGCCCACATACAGACCTTCTGTGATATTTTTATTCCTTTGACCTACATCCCCCCATGTCCTCTCGCAACCCCCACCCGTGGAAACTCTGTCACATGCTGTGTCTCTGTGTATTTGAGGGTTTTAAAAAAAAATCTCACCTATGAGCGGGATCATTCAATTGTTTTCTTTGTGTGTCTGGGTTATTTCACATAGAATAATGTCCTCCAGGCCCGTCCATGTTGTGCAAATGACATTTTTAAAAATTCAAATTCCAAATGTTCATTATTGCAGGTAGAAACATTTTTAATTTTCATGTAAGTCGTTTCCTTTGAGCATAGAGATGTGTGTGATATGACTGACTCTGGTGTTTCCTGTTTTCTAGTAAAAGCACTTACTTCTCTGCATTTCCCTGAAAGCACTGCTTAGCTGCATCCTGAGAATATCAATACATTGTATTTTAATTTTTATTTGATTCAAAATATTTTTAGTTTTGTGCAAGACTTCAGATTTGATCCATCTTTCGTTTAGAAATGTATTGTTGGCCGGGTGCAGTGGCTCAAGCCTGTAATCCCAGCACTTTGGGAGGCCGAGGCGGGTGGATCACGAGGTCAAGAGATCAAGACCATCCTGGTCAACAAGGTAAAACCCCGTCTCTACTAAAAATACAAAAAAATTAGCTGGGCATGGTGGCGCGTGCCTGTAATCCCAGCTACGTGGGAGGCTGAGGCAGGAGAATTGCCTGAACCCAGGAGGCAGAGATTGCGGTGAGCCAAGATCGCGCCATTGCACTCCAGCCTGGGTAACAAGAGCGAAACTCCATCTCAAAAAAAAAAAAAAAAAAGAAATGTATTGTTTATTTGCCACACATTCGGGGATTTTCCAGATACATTTTTGTTTATTTTCAGTTAATTTTGTTATGGTCTCGGAGCATACTTTGCTTGTTTTCTACTTTTACCATGTTTAAGGTTTAGTCTATGGCACAGAATATCAGCTATCTTGGTAAATATTTCCATTTAAAGCTATATCTTGCTGCTGTTAGGAGGAATTTTCTATAAATGTCAATAATAGTTAATAGCATTTATGAAATAAAAATAAGACAAAGGATTAGTGATCTTCCATTTGGCAAAGATTTTCTAAAGAGGGAACAAAAAAATATTATAAAAATTTTTTAAATTAAAATTATAATATTTTATTCTTCAAAAGATATCATTAAAATTATTTCACTAACTGAAATGAAGTATTTGCAAAATATCCAACAAAGAGCTTTTGTTCTGAATATATAAATAATTTACAATGCAATGGTAACAAAACAAACAACCCAGTGTACTTGTGACTTGAGTTGGACAAATATTTTAACGGACATTTCAACAATAACAACAAGAACAAGAAAAAATGTGAAAATGGCAAACGAGCAGCAGAAAAGATGCTCAACAGTGTTAGTTTTCAGAGAAAAGCAGGTTCAAACCACAAGAGCAACACCACTGCACACCTGCAAGAATGTCTAATATTTAAAACTATGACCAGTGCAAACGCTGGTGAGAATGGATAGCAATTTGAACTTTTGTGGGGTTTTTTTTTTGAGATGGAGTCTCATTCTGTTACCCAGCCTGGAGTGCAGTGGCGCGATCTCGGCTCACTGCAACTTCCACCTCCCAGGTTCAAGCGATTCTCCTGCCTCAGCCTCCTGAGTAGCTGGGACTACAGGCACCCACCACCATGCCCACCTAATTTCATATTTTTAGTAGAGACGGGGTTTCACCATGTTGGTCAGGCTGGTCCCGAACTCCTGATCTTGTGATCTACCCATCTCAGCCTCCCAAAGTGCTGGGATTACATGTGTGAGTCACCGCGCCCCAGCAATTTTAACTCTTACACCCTCCAGCTGGGAATGTAAAACCATTTTGGAAAACTGCGTGGTCAACTCATAAAACATTAAACTTTCACCTACCATATGACTCCGATATCCTACTTCTAGAATTTATACATTTCAGACCCAGATTTTCAGATACAAATGCTCATTTCACTTTCTATTTTTAATAACCCCAAAACTGAAGATAATCTAAAGTCCATTAGAAGGTAAATGGGTGGATAAATAGTGCTGTGCTCACGCATCAGGCAATGACTTGGCCACAAAAAAAACAAGCTCCATAGGCGCGCGATGGGTGGGTGATGCTTCCAGAATTGTTAAGTGAGATTGAAGCAGCCACATTAAAACTAACAGAGAGCATGTAAGACTCCATTTACATGAAATGCTGGAAAATGAAAACTATGTTCCAGTGGCAGAAATCAAACTGACGGCTGCCTGAGGACAGGAATGGACACCAAGGAATATACGGAAGGTTTTGGTGACGGAAATGAGCGTTTTCATGGGAAATCAATGTCCCCGTACCAGCATTTATCAATACATACAACTTATTTTACAGCAATCATACCTCATTAAACATAAGATGACATAAAGACATTTCAAGGCAGAAAAACACTGATCAATTTCCTGCCATAGAATGACATCAGAAATAAACAGTAAAAGAAGTTTCTCCAGCTGGAAAAAATTCCAGATGATCCTACAGATAAGCAGAGATCATCAGCAAAGAATGAAGAACTCCAGAAACTGTAAAAATAACAAAAATTAACCGTTTAAAACAACAACTATCAAAATGTAGTGCAAGTTTTATAAGAGATGCATAAACAAAATTTTGTATTATGTTAGTGCTGGAGTTAAGTATTGGAAGTTTCTTGTATTTTCAGGGAAATATTAAAAGTACTAATTTAAACATTAGTTACTCAAAGATGCCTACGGTAATTGCTAAGAGAATAATAAAATAATGAACTAAGAGAATAAAATAATGTACTAACAGTACTAAAATGAGCAAGAAAAATCAATGCATGGAAATATCTGATTTATCTGAAAGAAATTAAGAAAAATGGAACAAAGGAACAAAAGCAGACAAGACAAATAGAAGCATCTAGCAGGATGGTAGACTTACTTAAACACAATTATTTTAGTAATTAAGTGTATAAAACCGAATAATCCAATTAGAAGACAAAGATGATGTGTATTAAAAACCAAGAACCCAACGATATGAAATCTGAAAGAGGTGCATTTTAGATAAAAGAATACAGACAGGCTCGACATACATGTCTGGACATTGCGAGTCAGGGACACATTTTTTAAGACACAGCTGAGACACTATAGCGCTACGAGACAGTTGATTTCAATTAAGGCAAAAGTACAAATAAAGATAAAAGCTACATTTCATAAAAACAGGAAGATACAAAACTCATCCTTGTGTGCGTGCCTGATAACACTGCTAAACGTGTATGGAAAGAAGACCTGACGAAGCAGAGGAAGAGAAATATCCAAAGCATAGCTGAAGATTTTAACACTTATTTCTGAAGTGATAGAATAAATGATCCGAAAAAAGTGTAAAAATAGCCTTTGATTGCTGCCTCAACTTCAGACCTTGTTATTGGTCTATTCATAGTTTCAGCTTCCTCCTGGTTTACGCTTGGGAGGACACAGGTGTCCAGGAATTTATCCATTTCTTCCTGGTTTACTAGTGTATGTGCATAGAGTTGTTTGTAGTATTCTCTGATGATGGTTTGAATTTCTGTGGAATCTGTGGTGATTTCCCCTTTATCGTTTTTTATTGCATCTATTTGGTTTTCTCTCTTTTCTTTTTTATCAGTCTGGCTAGTGGTCTATTTTGTTGATGTTTTCGAAAAACCAGCTCTTGGATTTATTGATTTTTTGAAGGGTTTTTTGTGTCTCTATCTCCTTCAGCCTACCACACAAAAAAAGCCCAGGTCCAGATGGGTTCACAGTCGAATTCTACCAGACACACAAAGAGGAGCTGGTACCATTCTTTCTGAAACTATTCCAAATAATCCAAAAAGAGGGAATCCTTCCCAATTCATCTTATGAGACCAACATCATCCTGATACCAAAACCCGGCAGAGACTCAACAAGAAAAGAAAACTTGAGGCCAATATCCATGATGAACATAGATGCAAAAATCTTCAATAAAATACTGGCAAGCCAATTGCAACAGCACATTAAAAAACTTATCCATCATGATCAAGTAGGATTCATCCCAGGGATGCAAGGCTGGTTCAACATATGCAAGTCTATAAACATCATTCACCACATTAACAGAACCAAAAACAAAAACCACATGATTATCTCAATTGACTCAGAGAAGGCCTTTGACAAAATTCAACAGCCCTTTTGCTAAAAACCCTCAATAAACTCGGTATTGATGGAACATATCTCAAAGTAATAAAAGCTATTTACGACTTATGACAAACCAACAGCCAATATCATACTGAATGGGCAAAAACTGGAAGCATTCCCTTTGAAATCCAGCACTAGACAAGGATGCCCTCTCTCACCACTCCTATTCAACATAGTACTGGAAGTTCTAGCCAGAGCAATCAGGCAAGAAAAAGAAATAAAGGGTATTCAAATAGGAAAGGTGGAAGCCAAATTCTCTCTATTTGCAGACGACATGATAGTATATCTAGAAGACTCCATCGTCTCAGCCCCAAAACTCCTGAAACTGATAAGCAACTTCAGCAAAGTCTCAGGATATAAAATCAATGTGCAAAAATCAAAAGCATTCCTATATACCAATAGCAGACTGAAGGAGAGCGAAATCAAGAATGAACTGCCATTCACAATTGCTACAAAGAGAATAAAATACCTAGGAACACAACTTACAAGGAACGTAAGGGACCTCTTCAAGGAAAACTACAAACCACTGCTCAACGAAATAAGAGAGGACACAAACAGATGGAGAAACATTCCGTGTTCATGGTTAGGAAGAATCAATATCATGAAAATGGCCATACTGCCCAAAGTAATTTACAGAATCAATGCTATCCCCATCAAGCTACCATTGACTTTCTTCACAGAACTGGAAAAAACCACCTTGAACTTCATATGGAACCAAAAGAGAGCCCACATAGCCAAGTCAATTCTAAGCAAAAAGAACACAGCAGGAGGCATCACACTACCAGACTTCAAACTATACTACAAGGCTACAGTAATCAAAACAGCATGGTACTGGTACCAAAACAGAGATATAGACCAATGGAAAAGAACAGAGGCATTGGAGGCAACACAACATATCTACAACCATACAATCTTTGATAAACCTGACAAAAACAAGCAATGGGGAAAGCACTCCCTGTTTAATAAATGGTGTTGGGAATACTGGCTAGCCATGTGCAGAAAGCAGAAGCTGGACCCCTTCCTGACACCTTACACTAAAATTAACTCCAGATGGATTAAAGACTTAAACATAAGACCTGGCACCATAAAATCCCTAGAAGAAAATCTAGGCAAAACCATTCAGGACATAGGAGTAGGCAAGGACTTCATGACCAAAAGCATTGGCAACAAAAGCCAAAATAGACAAATGGGACCTAATCAAACTCCACAGCTTTTGCACGGCAAAAGAAACAGTCACTAGAGTGAATCGGCAACCAACAGAATGGGAAAAAATTTTTGCAGTTGACCCATCTGACAAAGGGCTGATATCCAGAATTTACAAAGAACTCAAACAGATTTACAAGAAAAAAACAAACAAGCCCATTCAAAAATGGGCAAAGGATATGAACAGACACTTTACAAAAGAAGACATACATGAGACCAACAAACATATGAAAAAATGCTCATCATCACTGGTCATTAGAGAGATGCAAATCAAAACCACATTGAGATACCATCTCACGCCAGTTAGAATGGCGATCATTAAAAAATCTGGAGATGACAGATGCTGGAGAGGATGTGGAGAAATAGGAACACTCTTACACTGTTGGTGGGAGTGTAAATTAGTTCAACCATTGTGGAAGACAGTGTGGTGATTCCTCAAGGACCTAGAAATAGAAATTCCATTTGACCCAGCAATCCCATTACTGGGTATATATCCAAAGGACTATAAATCGTTCTACTATAAGGACATATGCACATGAATGTTCATTGCAGCACTGTTTACAATAGCAAAGACCTGGAACCAACCCAAATGCCCATCCATGATAGACTGGACTGGAAAAATGTGGCACATATACACCATGGAATATTATGCAGCCATCAAAAATGATGAGTTCGTGTCCTTTGTAGGGACATGGATGAATCTGGAGAACATCATTCTCAGGAAACTGACACAAGAACAGAAAACGAAATGCTGCATATTCTCACTCATAGGCAGGTGATGAACAATGAGAACACATGGACACAGGGAAGGGAGTACTACACACTGGGATCTATTGGGGGAATAGGGGAGGGACAGCGGTGGGGGGAGTGGGGGAGGGATAGCAAGGGGAGAAATGCCAAATGTGGGTGAAGGGGAGGAAGGCAGCAAAACACACTGCCATGTGTGTACCTATGCAACTATCTTGCATGTTTTCACATGTACCCCAAAACCTAAATTGAAAAAAAAGTATCCTTTGAGGGACACAGCTGTGTTTTCCTAACTGGTGTAGGCAGAACACTGTGCCCAACAACTGCAGGGTAAACTCTTTATCAAGGCAACAAGGAACATTTATCAAAACAGACTCGGCCCTAACGTGCATCTCAACAAACCAAACACACAAAGGGAAGTGAAATCACACAAACTATGTTTTCCTGCGTAACACAATCACACTGTCACACAACAGAAAGATGACCAAAGTGACTGCACAAAACTCCCACGTTGTTATGCATAGAAGGAACACTCACGCCTGTAATCCCAGCCCTTTGGGAGGCCGAGGCAGGTGGATCATGTGGTCAAAAATCGAGACCATCCTGGTCAACATGATGAAACCCCGTCTCTACTAAAAGTACAAAAAATTAGCTGGGCGCGGTGGCGCGTGCCTGTAATCCCAGCTACTCAGGAGGCTGAGGCAGGAGAATTGCCTGAACCCAGGAGGCGGAGGTTGCGGTGAGCCGAGATCGCGCCATTGCACTCCAGCCTGGGTAACAAGAGCGAAACTCTGTCTCAAAAAAAAAAAAAAAAAAAAAAAAAAAAAGAAAGAAAGAAAAAGAAAATGTTTTGACTTGAAAAATAGTAAAAATAGTAAAAGATGTAGTATTAAAACTTGAGAAATGCAGCGAAAGCCGTGCCTAGAGAACATCATGTAGCTTTAGGTGGGTATATTTAATAAGAAGAAAGTTTTGGAATAACGGCTCAGAGCTTCTTCCCCCAGGAACTAGGAAAAAAACAGCAAATTAAACCCAAAGATGGAAGGAAGGAAATTAGAGACTAGGTTGGAAAACTGAGAATGTTTTCGTTGAACAGGTGATTGTTTGATTTTCCATTGCTCCTATTAAAAAGCAAGGAAAATTCGTTTTTACTAGTTCTAATTAAAAAGCAGGCCAAAGTGTTTTTCTCTCACACACTTACATGTTCCAGGCATCGTGTTGAGAAATACCAAAGACAGTCTAGCTGAGGAGTCAAAGCGACCCATTAACCCTTCAATAACAGCACAAGAGAGTAAGGGATACCAGAGTTTCCACAAGGGAATTAGAGGAGACGATAAATCCTGTTGTGGATCATGCCACACGGCAGAGGCGGTGTGTGAGGACCCCTGGGCTGGTGAGGGGCGGCTCCCCTCCATGCTCTGCCTGGGGCTGCTCTTGGGACACTGAGCGGCCTGGCTGTGCTGCTGTCTGTCCTGTCTGGCACAGGTGTGATACGTCCACCCAAGAACTGTTGGCGTCTTCTCTGCGTTTTTTTTTTCTTTTTCTTTCTTTCTTTTTTTTTTTTTTCTTTTTTTTTTTTTTTTGAGACGGAGTTTTGCTCTTGTTGCCCAGGCTGGAGTGCAATGGCGCGATCTCGGCTCACCGCAACCTCCGCCTCCTGGGTTCAGGCAATTCTCCTGCCTCAGCCTCCTGAGTAGCTGGGATTACAGGCACGCGCCACCATGCCCAGCTAATTTTTTGTATTTTTAGTAGAGACGGGGTTTCACCATGTTGACCGGATGGTCTCGATCTCTTGACCTCGTGATCCACCCACCTCGGCCTCCCAAAGTGCTGGGATTACAGGCGTGAGCCACTGCGCCCGGCCCCTTCTTCTCCGTTTTTAAAAGCCAAAGCACGTTCTTTGATCTTCCTCACACCATTCACCTGCTAAACTCAGGACGGGGAAGGTAAGAATTGCTGTCCCGTCCCTAAAGATGAAGGAAGTGGATGTAGGGAGGGGATGACCCTGCGTGCCTCGGCCACCACGCGGCACAGTCAGGGCTGAGGATGCTCTCCCGCCTGCTCCGGTCCCTGGTGGCACTTGAAGCTCAGAAGGAGGAGAGGGAGCTGCGGCCTGGGGACCATTCACAGGCGGTTGTGGAAAATCCGGCCTGAGGGGGCCTGGGCAGCTGGCGAGTGCCGGGCGGAGCAGCGTGCAGGGCGGGCGGTGGGCAGCACACACCCCGGCTGCATGCGGGACGGGGGCCCACGCATCTCAGGACATCACACGCATCCGGCCTCTTCCTTCTGAAAACGTCACCAGCGGTGCACCTGTCACGTTTAGTCCTAACACACTTTCCTCGCTGCGTTGGTACCGCCGGGTGTGTTCTGTCGCCCGGAGACTTGGATACAGATGCTGACCCAGCCACGGAAACTTCCACCGCAGGACTGAAGCCGCAGAAGCGGGCAGGGGTCTGCTGTGAGCGGGGCGGAGAGGCCAGACCCACGGCCTCCGGGGCGGCCCAGCCTGTGAAACTCACGCTGGCGATTTTTGCTTAGGCCACAACAGCCTCCGTCAGCAGAGAAACAGCAATTTTGTTTTAAATGCCATCGATCCTTGGTTATTCCTGACCGTGACTAGATGTAGGACACCATGCCGTATTGCAAGTAACAATAAATCACCAGGCTCCGACACTACGGCAGGATGCAAACCCTACATCTGAAAATGCTTTTCAGCATGAAGTCGTGGGAAGGGAGGTCCAAGCACCAAAACAAACTTATGTAACACGAATAATAAACTGGAGGCGTCAGGCAGCAGGTGCGCAGGAGGCGGGCACAGGGGCTCAGGGGCGCCTGCACAGCCGCCGTCTATTTAGGATGTAGGAGCGCTCAGGACTCCCAGACCCTGCAAATCACCGCCGAGGCGTTTTGACAAGCATTCAGATAAACAGAAAGAATTGGCTGTCACAGTTCATTTTTTTAATATAACCGGCTCAGCAAACAAAAGAAAAATACTGAAAGCGTTTCACGACTGAGGCTGCAGGAATTAGGGCTGCAACAGTGCTCACAATTGTCAGGTTCTGTGACTCAGGGGAATGACTCTGTGGACGAAATGCCAAGGAATACGCAGTAACTTTCTCTGCTCCTTTGCACTAATATATACAGCTCATAGCTGCTTCGAAGGGATGCACACCTTATTTTTACGTTTCATGAAATTTTATAATTGTCAAATTTTTCTAATCTCTGCCTTGACATTGCTGGCTGTGTGACCTTGGGAAATTTAGTTCTTTTCTCAAAGCCTCTGTTTACTGATTTCCAAGATGAAATAATAGTGTCCACCTCATAGGAATCCCATGAACCTTTATAGAAACGATGCATTTAACACCATCTCAGCATGGGGCTTTCCAGTTAGATCTTTACCAATTCAGCTTTTATTGTTCATAGTTTATGGTGTCATGTATGAGCTGCTTTCTTCTCTAGCTGCTCACTTTTGTTAAGTTATGAATTATGCTTTTCTATGTGAAGTAAGCCAGGATAAAGGGAATCCAGTGTTGCAGTGGGAAGTGGCTGTATTAGAACTTTAAGCAAAATGATCAGACTTGGGAGCGAGGGTGTTATCTGCTGTGGGGTCCTAAGTAGGAAGAGGAGCCATGCAAGGGGGAGCAGAGAAAGAAGGAAAGCAGATCAACCACAAGTCTGCCTTTCTTCATGGTCCGGGATACATAGCCCTCCTGTGCAAATAACCCATCTAACACATTATCCCCCTATTCCCGACTTATGCCAGACGCCTCCTCTGATGGAAAAATGCCAGTTAGTTCCCTGCAATCTTGCTGTTATCAGTACTGCATGTAGCCTTCTCCAGCACAAGCACTCGCCTATAAAACATGCAGCAATCTTTTGTCTCCTGGAACTCACCTCCTTTCTTGCCGACCTACCCACTGCATCCTTGCCATGCATTTTCATACTTCCTTTAATAAACGTGCCTTTCATGACCCAAACTGCCTTTGTAAATTCCTTTACTGCTTGCACTGCTGCCCCAGTTACTCACCACCCACAACCTCGATCCTTCTTAGAGAGCCTGGAGACTGCTGCCCATGGATATCTGGAAGTGCATTCCAGGTAGAAATGACGGCAACTTCAAATTCATGCATGTTGTTAAAGCATTAGGAAGGAGGACCACCGGGCCAGGCCATGAAGAAAACAATGGGGAGGTGTGTAGCAAGAAAGTAGGTGCCCTAGCAGGAAGCAGGTGACACATCGAAAGGAGAAGCATGGAGGTGCAATCAGCCGAGCAGCCATCCCAGCCTGTTGGCCCGAAGCAAGGCGTGGTATAGCCAAGGACCCCAGCGAGAGCCTGGGTCCTAGGGAGCCCACTGGACGGATCTGTGGACACACCGGGGAGCAGCCCTTGCCAACACCTGGCCAAGGAGAAGGGAAAAAGAGAAACTTCCCCAGCTTCTCCCTCTCCCACATCCCGACTTCCTCCTGGTGTTTCCAGTTCTAAACCCAGCCGAAAACAGAAAGCAAGGAGCCTGCACCTAAAGGTCATGAGGTTCACCCTCCTGGCACGAAGCAGTGGGGAAGAATGGAGAGTTCTCTGAGAGGGGCAGGCAGAGCACGCTCGGCATTAGAGGAGAGGTCGTGGGGTGTATTATGAGGTCTTGAAAACCCTGCGAGAGATTTCACCCGGATCGAGGGGGAAGCTGTAGGAGACACAGTCAGGAGAGGGGCTGCATCTGACTGGGATTCAACAAGGTCCTTCCGGCTGATGTGTTGAAAAGCAGGACCACATGAGGAGGCTGCTACAGTCATCAAGTGAGAGGGACGACGACCTGGGACAACAGCCTAAGAAGACGGCTAGCCAGAAAAATGCAGGGAAGTGAGTCTTGATAGGTTCTGACGGTAGCACCAACTGGGCTTGCTGATGATTGCGTCTGAGTGATGAGATAACAGAGGCTTCAGAAGATGACTCCAGGGTCTCTGCCCCGAGCGTCTGCAAGGGGGACTGTACCGTGAGCGTCTGCAAGGGGATCTCTGCCCTGAGTGTCTGCAAGGGGGACTCTGCCCCGAGCGTCTGCAAGGGAGACTCTGCCCTGGGCGTCTGCAAGGGAGACTCTGTCCTGAGTGTCTGCAAGGGGATCTCTGCCCTGAGCGTCTGCAAGGGGGACTCTGCCCTGGGCGTCTGCAAGGGGGAGGTCATAGCAAATCACTGCAGGAGGAGCTGGTTTGAGGAGAGGATGGAAAGTGGTTTCATGCTGAGTTTGAGCTGTGTAGGTAGCAAAATAGAGACTTTAATGAGGCAATCTGATATAAGCCTGAAGTTCAAGGAAGAGGTTGGGTCTCAATACATTCATTGAGGAATAATCAGCAAGATGGAACCTAGATTCCTACAATGCAAGGCACACATGCACGTGTGTAAGTGTGAAGGCCCTGTGTGACGTCCGCTCTATACAAACCTTTGACGGTGTTCTTATTTTTAGTTCTTCTTCTCCTTCAGTACACTGGATTAGGATTTATACACTATATATTTTTTTACTAAAATAAACCTTGACATTCTGTGAGACTATAGCAGAATTTCTGATTCGTTCAGGATGTTATAGGCCTGTTTCTTCCTGCTCATACCAATTAGTACAACTAGAAACTCGGAAAATAGTACAAGAAACAACCGAAGGAGAACTCTGAATGGTGGCTAAAGGTGAAATGGTTTGGTACCTAAGGACCGAAAAAGAGAAAAAAACATGAGTACACAGCAGCATCAGGGCATCTGATATACCCCCAGCCATACAGGGAGGAGACCAGAGGCATTCAGGCCCCAGCCAATGCCAGAACGAAGCCCCAGTAGATGTACAGGTGATGAGCATCACCACTACAAACGTTTTCTGTCCTTTTCTCTTTGATGCTTTTCCTTAGAGAGGCCTCACAGTGGAATGATGCTCTGATCTGTGGATCACTGACTTTCCATGCCTTGGTGGTTTTTAAAACTTCTATCTTGCTCGTTCTGCACATGTACCCCCAAACCTATAATGCAATAAAAATTAAAAAAAAAAAAAATAGAAAAAAAAAAATAAATAAAACTTCAGTCTTATTTAGAGGCACTTTTCTCAATGCACAGAGTAACTGAGTTAATGTGTGCACTGCTATCGGGGGAAGGACGGTTTGAGCCAAATCCCACAGCACGGCACACACCTACAGGTAATGAAAACGAAGAAAAACATCCTGAAATGGCCAGAAAAAAAACCATTATCTGTAGGTGAACAGCAATTAAAATGTACTGGATTTACCATCTGAAATAATGAAAGCCAGAAAGAAGTAGCCCAATATTTTTTTTTCTTGTTTTTTCCATACCTCTTAACTTTTGAATGAGAAGAACTTTTAGCTGTAAATAAAACATACTCAGATGAAAGAAGAGTAGAAAGAAAACTGTTGCTCACAGAAACAGAGATAAGCCCCAACATATCAATAATTATATAAAATGTAAATGGCCTAAATATATCAATCAAAAGACACAGATTGGCAGAGTGGATAAAGAAAACACCACTCACCTACATGCACTTTATTAGAAACTCACTTCAAATTCAGTTATATGACTAGTTTGAAAGTAGGAGTATGAACAAAGATATACCATGCAGCACTAATCTAAAACTCAGAAGTGACTCTAGCAATATCTAATAAAGTGGACTTCAGAGCAAAGGAAATTACTAGAGACAAAGAAGGACAGTACAAAAATGAGAAAATGATAAATCTACCAGGAAGTTATAATAATTCTAAATGTATATGCACCAAACAACAGACCCTTAAATGCATTATAATCAACAACAAAAAGGAGAAATAGACAAATCTAACATATGGTTGTAGATTTTAATGCCTCTCTCTCAGCAACTGATAATCAGAAAACCAGCCAGGATATACAGATCTGAATAACACAGTCAGTTAGCAGTATCTAATTGACATAAGCAATGCAGTCCACAGGACAACAGCAGGATGTGCATGTTTTCGGGTGTCCACGGAACATTCACCAAGATAGACCACATCCTGAGTCATAAAATAAACCTCAATACATTTAAAAATTGTAGTCATACAGTCTCTTATCTGACATAATGAAGGCAAACTAGAAATCAATAACTAAAACTCAACAGGAAACTCTCTAAACATAAGGAAATAAAGCAACAGACTTTACATAATCCATGTGTCAAGAAAACATCTTGAAAAGTTTAAAAAATACATAGAATAGAATGAAAATGAAAATACGGCATTTCAAAATATGTGCAATACAGCTAATGCTGAGAAGATCTATAACATGAATCACTTATTCTACAAAACAGTAAAGGTCTCAGATCAATTGTCTAAGCGACTGCCTCAAATAAGCAAAAAGTAGAACAAAATAAAACAGAAATCAAGTAGATAGAAGGAAACAATAGGGAGCAAACTGAAAATAGAAATGTAATAGAAAAATTAATAAAACCTAAAGCTGTTTCTTCAAAAAAAAATCAATAAAATTAATAGACTCTACCAAGATACAAACAGAAATATCAGGAGTAAAACAAGTGTTATTACTATAGATCCTACAGTGATCTAAATAAAATAGGGGCTGCAACAACCCACTTCTGTTCATCAATTTGACCTCTTAGAAGAAATAAACCATTTCCTTGAAAATCACAAACGGCTGGGTGCAGTGGCTCACGCCTGTAATCCCAGCACTTTTGGAGGCTGAGGTGGGTGGATCACAAGGTCAGGAGTTTGAGACCAGCCTGATCAATATAGTGGAACCCCGTCTCTACTAAAAAATACAAAAATTAGCTGGGCATGGTGGTGCCTGTAATTCCAGCTACTCAGGAGGCTGAGGCAGGAGAATCGCTAAAACCCAGGAGGCAGTGGTTGCAGTGAGCTGAGATTGTGCCACTGCACTCCAGCCTGGGCAACAGAGCGAGACTCTATCTAAAAACAAAAATAAATGATAGAAAGAAAATTACAAATTAAAAATTCTCGACCAAGATGAAATAGATAATTAGAATAGTTTATAAACATTAAAATGCATTGAAACGTAACTAAAAATCTCCCAAAAAGAGATTTTGAGGCCCACATGATTTCACCGGAGGATTCTAATGGACATTTAAAGAAGAGTTAACAGCAATTTTATACAACCTCTTCCAGAAAATAAAAGTGGGGAAACACTTTTCAACTTATTTTATAAGCTGAGAATTATCCTAATACCCAAACCACCAAAGACAATATAAGAAAAGAAATCTGTAACTTAAACCTGTTCAAGAGGACGACAGACTTTGGCATTAGAAAATTTTAACTTCACTAACCATTCTTCCAATTTATGTGCAACGGTTTCCTTGTATTTTAGTTGCTTATATTTTTAAATCCCAACATATATTATTATTATCATTTATATCATTATGGTTGTTTATATTTACTCAAATAATTATCACTCTCTCATCTCTTAATTTTTTTTAAATTTCAGATCTTCGGCCGGGCGCGGTGGCTCAAGCCTATAATCCCAGCACTTTGGGAGGCCGAGGTGGGCGGATCACGAGGCCAAGAGATGGAGACCACCCTGGTCAACATGGAGAAACCCCGTCTCTACTAAACATACAAAAAATTAGCTGGGCATGGTGGCTCGTCCCTGTAATCCCAGCTACTCAGGAGGCTGAGGCAGGAGAATTGCCTGAACCCAGGAGGCGGAGGTTGCGGTGAGCCGAGATCGCGCCATTGCACTCCAGCCTGGGTAACGAGAGCGAAACTCCGTCTCAAAAAAAAAAAAAAAAAAAAAAAAAAAAAAAAAAAAAAAAAAAAAATTCAGATCTTCATTCTAGGATTGTTTTCTCCTTACTAAAATCCTTAAATATAATCGTTTAGCACTATATTTAATCATGTTCTCCTGGCAGGTGACTCAGTTGTTGTTATCTAAAATGTCTTTATATTGCCCTTTCTTGCAGCTAATTATGCTAGGTACATCCTTCTCAGTTGGAAATTCCTTCCTTACAGTGCTGGGAAAATGTTATTCTTCTGTGTTCTGATTCCCATTGTTTCTGTTCACAGATATTCTGGCAGTCAAATTATTTCATTAGAGATGTTTCTCATATCTCTGTAGCTGCATTTAAATCTTCTCTTTATTTTTGCTGTTCTGAAGTTTTATTAGAATATGCACAAATGTGGATTTCTTTTATGTTTTCTTACTGTTAGTTCTTCGATAATTTGGCTTTCACGCCTTTCCTTTAATTCTTTCATCTGCGGCACAGCTTTAACTCAAGCTAGAGTTCTTCAGTCAGCGTTTTACATCTCTTAACCTCTTTTACATTTACCATCTCACTATACTTCTGGGTATCTTTGTGTAGTTTCTTCAGAGAAACCTTCTATTTTACTTCTCTCATTATTCATTTTAACAACTATTGAGTTTTTAATTCAGTGTTTTTTTAATTTTTAAAAGTTATCTATTCTAATTATATCTGGTTATTTTTAAGTCTCTTTCCTTGGGCTCATCTTTGGTTTCTGTGACTCTCATTCCTGGTGCCAGTTTTTTCAGGTTTTTCTGTTAACTCTCAATTGTGATCTTATTTAAGGTTTGACTTGCTACATAGACATGCAAAATGGACCCAGGAAATGCTCTTCCTCAGAGTGGATTTGCATTTGCTTCTGTTAGAAACCAGGGGATAGGGTTCATTTAGGAGCACTCTAGGTACCACGAATCTTCCGGGAAGTGTGACATAAGTCTCTGGTGCTTATGGACGTGCAGGGTAGTCCCTGCCTTAACTCAGGCCCCAGCTGGGTCATACACATCCGAGCGTGTCTGAAAGATGGATGGGGGCACCTGCTAAAATGCTGCTTGAAAGAGAATCTAGGAACCTCCCAGGAAGGAACTTGTCCCAAAGGAAATGAAAGCAGGAGTGATACTGCCAGTCAGTGGTCCAGATGGCCAAGGGTGGAGGATTGTCAGTGGAGAGCACTGGCTGGCATCTGTCCATCTCCCCTCATCCAGCCCCAGCTGGCCCCCAAGTGCCTCCTTCAGAAGCGGAAGGGCAGCGGGACCCAAGCCTGGGCAGCTCTGATGGAGACTGCGTTCTTGCAAGTGCTAGAACTGTGAATCTGGATGTACCCCTTAGACAGCCTCTGCCACCACGCCACAGCTTCAGCCACAACTACCAAGTTCACCCAGAGCTTTAGCCGTGACTCCTGAGTTCACCCAGAGCTTTAGCCGTGACTCCTGAGCTCACCCAGAACTTCAGTCAGGACTCCGGCTCTCACCCGGAGGTCGGGCAGGACTCCGGCTCTCACCTGAGGTCGGGCAGGACTCCGGCTCTCACCCCTCTGTGAAGGTGATGCTGCACATCTTCCCCAGGACACCGAGCTTTTCAAGAGCATGTCAGACATCTGTCCACAGTGTAGACAAAAACACTGTGTTCGTGGTTGAGCCTGCCATGTAACGGGAGCAGTACTGTCTGGTTTAGAGCAGGGGTCAGCACACTTTTCCTGTCAAGGGCCAGGAATATATATCTTAGGCTTCGTGGTCTTGGTTGCAATTATTCAACTCAGCTGCGACCGATTTGAAAGCAGGCACAGGCTTTGAAAACCTCCCTGTGGCATGAACGCCTGTGGCTGTGCCAGGAAAAGCACTGACAGAAACACATGTGGGGTGGGCTGCAGTGGCCACAGGCGGCCACATGCACTCCAGACCCCTTGCCCAGCAGAACTCACTGCCTCCCTGACAGCACACACAGCCAAGTCGGGCACCGGGAGGAAAAGGCGTCGTTGCAGGAGCCAAGGAGGCAGAGCCTGCACCTTGGCTGCTCCCACCATCCTCCCTCCACCACAAGAAGGGGCACTGCCCACCCCAGACACACCGTCCACCATCACAGGAGGGCTGACTGTGCACCTGACCCTGTGTTCCTGGTGTTCCAACTGTCCTCCATCACAGGAGGGCTTACTGTGCACCTGACCCTGTGTACCTGGTGTTCCCACCGTCCTCCATCACAGGAGGGCTTACTGTGCACCTGACCCTGTGTGCCTGGTGTTCCCACCGTCCTCCATCACAGGAGGGCTGACTATGCACCTGACCCTGTGTGCCTGGTGTTCTCACCGTCCTCCATCACAGGAGGGCTGACTGTGCACCTGACCCTGTACACAGGGCGTTCCCACAGTGGCATACGTGCTGAGCAATAACAAGGAGGCTATTTAAGGAACTGGGTTATATTTTAAAAAGCTTGGAGAAAGGGGATTTTAAAATGTGCTCCAACCTCTAAGGGAAGCCTTTTCATAAATATCAAATTAGTTCTAAGCTCAGTAAGGGGACTCTGTAGTCCCTACTCCTCCAGACTCTGTAAAATGTGTGCTTCTGCCTCTCCAGTTGCACCAACACTTGAGGGGCCATCAGGCGCAAGTGCACAGCCCTGGGCTTCCTCTGATGTTGCCTGACCCAGAGAGATGAGCGAGGCAGGGAGGTCTCCATTGTCCTGTCCAGCCCGGCAGCCTCCTTCTCTGGATCCTGGGGAATTGCAGACCGGAGTTATGGCTTCATGATCGACCATTGGCTCGACCATTGGCTCAAACTGTCTCCCAGCCTGTGTGAGACAGCTATCTTTTGGAGGCCAAGATGTCTTAAACTACCGGGCAATCTGGGTTTTTGCTGTTAGCATGACCCTGTCTCCTTATTCACAGGTTAATGAGGCATCTTGGGTTATCCTGATGCCATTTTATGAGTGTGTCTGTGTATGTGTGTCAGTGTGTGTGACTGAGTGTGCATGAGTGTGTGTTAGTGTGTGTGTTAGTGAGTGCATGAGTGCATGAGCATGTGTGTTAATGTGTGTCTGAGTGATGTGGGTCTGTGTCAGTGCATGTGTTAGTGTGTAACAGTATGCCTGTCAGTGAGTGTATGAGTACATGTGTGAGTACGTGTGTGAGTGCATGTGCATGTGACTGCATGTCAGTGTGTGCGACTGTGCATAAGTGTGTGAGTACACGTGTTAGTGACTGTGTGTGCATGAGTGTGTTACTGAGTGCATGACTGTGTGACTGAGTGTGCATGTGTGTGTGTGAATGTGACAGTGCAAGTGACTGTGCGTGTGTGACTGCATGTGTGACTGATGTGTGTGACCCTTCATGACTGCATAAGTGTGTGTGTGAGCGTGTGACTGTGTGAGGGTGTGTGACTGCGTGTGTGTGAGTGTGTCTACCTGTGTGACTGTGCGAGTTAGTGTGTGACTAAATGTGCATGTAACTGTGTACGAGTATGTGTAATTGTGTGAATGTGTGTGACTGTGCATGTGTGACTGACAGTGTGTTTGTGACTGAGTGTGAATGTGTCAGCATGCGTGTGACTGTGTTGAGTGTGTAAGTGAGTGTGTGTGTGCACGTGCATGGGTGTGTGGTGTGTTTGAGCATGCATGGGTGTGTGACTGGATGTGTGTTACTGAGTGCATGAGTGTGTGCGTGAATGAGTGTGAGTGTTAGTATGTGTGAGGGTGTGTCAGCGAGACTGAATGTGCATGTGAGTGTGCATGAGTGTGTGAATCAGTGTGTGTGCATGCGTGTGTGTGAATGTGAGGGTATGTGTGTTTGTGTGTGTGTGTGTGAGGTATAGAATCCTTACTCTAAACACTAATGGGAGCCCAGTGTGTAAACAGCTGGTACTCTGCTTTCCTCTCCTCGCTGTCTCTTCTGCCACCCTCTTCAGTGGCTCCCAGAGGGACAGTGTGTAAGGCACAGGGTCCCTTGACTATGGAAGGGAATCATGACTCTAGTATGGTGTTATCCAGTGGAGCGGGGAGTGACCGATGGGAACCCTGACCCCAGCGTGGCGTTATCCAGTGGAGGTCAGGGAGTGACCGATGGGAACCCTGACCCCAGCGTGGCGTTATCCAGTGGAGCGGGGAGTGACTGATGGGAACCCTGACCCCAGCGTGGCGTTATCCAGTGGAGCGGGGAGTGACCGATGGGAACCCTGACCCCAGCGTGGCGTTATCCAGTGGAGCGGGGAGTGACCGATGGGAACCCTGACCCCAGCGTGGCATTATCCAGTGGAGGTCAGGGAGTGACCGATGGGAACCCTGACCCCAGCGTGGTGTTATCCAGTGGAGCGGGGAGTGACCGATGGGAACCCTGACCCCAGCGTGGCGTTATCCAGTGGAGGGCGGGGAGTGACCGATGGGAACCCTGACCCCAGCGTGGCGTTATCCAGTGGAGCGGGGAGTGACCGATGGGAACCCTGACCCCAGCGTGGTGTTATCCAGTGGAGCGGGGAGTGACCGATGGGAACCCTGACCCCAGCGTGGCGTTATCCAGTGGAGGGCGGGGAGTGACCGATGGGAACCCTGACCCCAGCGTGGCGTTATCCAGTGGAGCGGGGAGTGACCGATGGGAACCCTGACCCCAGCGTGACGTTATCCAGTGGAGGTCGGGGAGTGACCGATGGGAACCCTGACCCCAGCGTGACGTTATCCAGTGGAGCGGGGAGTGACCGATGGGAACCCTGACCCCAGCGTGGCGTTATCCAGTGGAGGGCGGGGAGTGACCGATGGGAACCCTGACCCCAGCGTGGCGTTATCCACTGGAGGTCGGGGAGTGACCGATGGGAACCCTGACCCCAGCGTGACGTTATCCAGTGGAGCGGGGAGTGACCGATGGGAACCCTGACCCCAGCATGGCGTTATCCACTGGAGGGCGGGGAGTGACCGATGGGAACCCTGACCCCAGCGTGGCGTTATCCAGTGGAGCAGGGAGTGACCGATGGGAACCCTGACCCCAGCGTGGCGTTATCCAGTGGAGGTCGGGGAGTGACCGATGGGAACCCTAACCCCAGCGTGGCGTTATCCAGTGGAGCGGGGAGTGACCGATGGGAACCCTGACCCCAGTGTGGCGTTATCCAGTGGAGGTCAGGGAGTGACCGATGGGAACCCTGACCCCAGCGTGGCGTTATCCAGTGGAGGGCGGGGAGTGACCGATGGGAACCCTGACCCCAGTGTGGCGTTATCCAGTGGAGGTCGGGGAGTGACCGATGGGAACCCTGACCCCAGCGTGGCGTTATCCAGTGGAGGTCGGGGAGTGACCGATGGGAACCCTAACCCCAGCGTGGCGTTATCCAGTGGAGCGGGAAGTGACCGATGGGAACCCTGACCCCAGTGTGGCGTTATCCAGTGGAGGTCAGGGAGTGACCGATGGGAACCCTGACCCCAGCGTGGCGTTATCCAGTGGAGCGGGGAGTGACCGATGGGAACCCTGACCCCAGCGTGGCGTTATCCAGTGGAGGTCGGGGAGTGACCGATGGGAACCCTGACCCCAGCGTGGCGTTATCCAGTGGAGCGGGGAGTGACCGATGGGAACCCTGACCCCAGCGTGGCGTTATCCAGTGGAGCGGGGAGTGACCGATGGGAACCCTGACCCCAGCGTGGCGTTATCCAGTGGAGGTCAGGGAGTGACCGATGGGAACCCTGACCCCAGCGTGGCGTTATCCAGTGGAGGTCAGGGAGTGACCGATGGGAACCCTGACCCCAGCGTGGCGTTATCCAGTGGAGGGCGGGGAGTGACTGATGGCAGCCACAGGAAGAGTCTGGGCATCCCAGCTGCACCCAATGGGATCTGTCCAGAGGCCCAACTCCAAATATAACGTGCATCTTCTCATCCAGTGGGGGTTAGGTTACATTTCCATAACCACAACGTGTGAAAAACCTGCAAAGAGAACTCAAAAAGGGATGGAGGCCAAGACAAAGAGACAGACAAGCAGGCCAGCGCAGAGCCACCCGTCAGGGACTGCCACAGGAAAGAGAAGATTCCCCGTCATGAAACTGATTAAAGAGCTGCTCCCTAAACACCACACTTGGAAAGCGTGCAGGAGCCAGTGCCAAGGACGTTCTGTAATTTCTGGTAAGAAATCGCAGGCCAAAGCAGCCCAAACCATAAATACCAGATAGATGATTACCGCTACTTTCTGACACATGGATGCGTCATCGAGACGGGCACAGCACGGGTGGGTATTAAAGGGGTGTGGGCACTGGACGCTGTTGAGGTGGACATGTTATAGGTGGGTATTGAACAGGGTGGGGGCACTGGATGCAGCTCTGATTCCCCCGTGCATGACGCATCAAGGCTTGAGGCACAGAATCCTTCCACGCATTTTTCATGAGGAGCCTGGACTAAGTGGATTACGCCCAATTACCACAAATATGCGCTTAATGGGAACCCGTTTAAGAGGCACAAACACCAAGCTGAGTAGTGCCGTCCTCTGGTGTTCACGGGCTAGGACTGAACAGCAGAGGAGCAGCGTGAGTGACAGCGTCCGGTAGCGCATGAGGAGTAGTCCACGCGTTTCAGCTATTAACAGGCATCTCCTGGCTGCGGTGTTCACTTCTCAGAAGTTTTCCAAGGCTTTCCCACGCTCCCTGAGCGCATGAGCGGGTTTTTCTTCTTTGCAAAGGTGCACGCCCAACACGCAGTGGAGAGGACGGCGCGGGCACGCGGTGTGTTTGTGTGTGTGTGTGAGGTATAGAATCCTTACTCTAAACACTAATGGGAGCCCAGTGTGTAAACACAGCTGGTACTCTGCTTTCCTCTCCGTGAGAGGATCCAGCCCGTCAGCACTGAGCATGATGCAGGGTCTCGCGATGGAAGTCTGTGAAACCCCATTTTTAATGAAATCCTGGGCTTCTCCTGAATGAAATGGGTGAAAGCTTGAATCCACGAAGACTGTTGCTCAAAGCCGGACAAGGACAGGAGCCCCGAGCTTACTTGTAAATTACGGGAAACACTCTCCCGGGATAAAGGGCAGAAGGAAAATGAGGCGACAGGACGAGAAAGCGTGGAAAGCCTTGTTGCCACCTCTGCTTCCCTTCCTGCTGGTCTCCGCACATTCTGCTCGTCGACAGGGCTTCCTTCACTGCTGGGTGCTTCATCCTCAGAGTCCCTGAGGGATGCCACCAGCTGCAGCTGGGCAGCAGGCAAGGAAGACCTGGGACTCGGCAGTGAACAGCTCCCTCTGACCGCTGGGTCGCCGCTGACTTTGCGGTGACTCTGTCAGTTACACAGGAGTTCAGAATGAAAGAAAGTGTCAGCAGGAGGAGAGGTTAGAGTGGCATCGCAGGATTTGCTGATTTTGCCTTGAACCTACAAAAGGCCATTTTAATGCCAGGTCACTTAACTCTACTGCAGAATGATCAGACTCTCTGCGAGGTCTGGGCAGGAGAGTGAAGATAATGCCGTCCACGCAGGTCATTTCAACATTTGCCAAGGGAGAGATCTCCTCCTGTTTCTTGGTAGGCAAATCACACCAGGGTGAAATGGGGCTCACTGTTGTGGGTGCCGCGCACCTGCGCATTAATATGTGACATCCCCCCAAGCTGTGCACCTCTCACAGTGGAGGTGAGACAGCAGTTTTCGTGTGACCGGTTTATTAACAAGGACGTGAACCCGTCCTGCGTCCTGGGCCCGGCAGCTGTGGCGCAAGCCCTCCTGATCCCCAGCTTTAGCGAGTATGAGTCCTGTCTCCAGTTTCTCAACAGCCAATTATGGATTTTCCCTTTTCCTCCAACAAACCAGATATTATCGACTCATAAAATTACAGGATATGTTAGAATTTTCACGCAGTTACATCAGAGCTTTTTAACCGGTTGGCTTATAAAATAATCTATTTTAAAATCCAGACTTTAAAAAAGAATACAGAAGTTTGGCTTTATATTCTACTTAGTGGATGCAAAGGATCTGGAGGCTGGCTTTCTTTTAGAAAAGCTTTAGCGCATGTGGGAACAGTAGCAGCTCCGGAGTCAGACAGAGCGGGTGAAACGCAAAGCCCTGACACCGAATACCTGAGCATCAGACCACTCGGTTTATACTTGGCTTCACTTTTCCTATGTGCAAAATGGAAATCACAAACCCTGAGCTGGAGAGGCGTTTCTCAGATTTGGTGCAGATGTTTCATTTACTATCATCCAGAAAACATTAATTCAGAACTAGGAATGCCATCAGAATTACCTGGAACACTCGTAAAAATGAAGAATCTTTAATTTCCTTACAAACCAGACACTTTAGAGGAAATTAATGTAAACAAAAAAAGTATTTCCAGAATAAGCAGGCTGGGCAGCGGCTCCCTCCTGTAATCCCAGCACTTTGGGAAGCTGAGGCAGATGGATAGCTTGAGCCCAGCAGGTTCAGGCGACAGTGAGCTGTGATCGTGCCTCTGCATTCTAGCCTGGGCAACAAAGACAGACTCAGTCATCTTAAAGTAAAAAAAAAAAAAAATGTTCAGCCTTATTATCATCAAAGTGTCAAAGATGCTGAGGTATCAGTTTATCCCAGGCTGCAGTGCAGTGGTGCGATCTCGGCTCACTGCAACCTCCACCTCCCGGGTTCAAGCAATTCTGCTGCCTCAGCCTCCTGAGTAGCCGAGACTACAGGTGCACACCACCACGCCCAGCTAAGTTTTGTATTTTTAGTAGAGATGGGATTTAACTGTGTTGGGCAAGCTGGTCTAGAACTCCTGACCTCAGGTGATCCACCTGCCTCAGCCTCAAAAAGAGCTGGGATTACAGGCGTGAGCCACCACGCCAGGTTCCATTTTGTGTTAAATCAGTGGCTATATCGTAGTAACCAACATTGTTGCAATCTGGCGGAGGTCCGTGGTGAAGTTCTTTCAATGATTTTAGCAAACTGGACTAAGATGGAGGGCCATACACAGGGGACATCCGCTGGACCTCGCCAGCATTAACTTTAGGCATCTCTTCAGGCCTGCATCCTGCCGGAGGCCAGCTGCTCAGGTGGCCAGCTCCACTGCTGGGGCTGGGCAAGATGCCAGGCACTGGATGGAGAATGTGTCTTTGTGCCAGCACGTGGTAGGCATGCAGTGAGTTGAAACTGAATCACAGGATTACTTAAACTGACGTTTCCCCAGAGCCCCTCCGCATGCGCTCAGCCAGAGCACAGGTACAGCTCACCGAGGGCTGGGGGGTGAGAAGCAGAAACGTCACTCACAGCCTGGGCCCTGTCTCCACTGCACTGCAGGTCTCAGGATTCCAGAGATGACTCTTCCGGAGAGAAATCGTGTTCTTCCCAAACTTCCCATCCCTCAAAATCACCACATGTATGATTTCCACCAGAGCAATGTCCTGACTGAAACTTCTGGAACACACGGTTAACACTGGCCGCACCAAATGAAGGGTGCATCAGCCACTGTGTCAGATACACGGATAAAAACTCTTCAAATATGGTAAGACGCAAGCACCGCAAACGCTCTGCCAAAAGTGGAGAGACACAGACCAGATAAATAAGAGTAGATACTTTTGAAAAACAGGAGCTTGAAATTCAAAAGCAGTCAAGCAGAAACCCCCTTGCAACCCATGTGTGATTGGGGGCGCCGATGACCGTGGTTCCTGGGAACCTGTCCAGGACCTCAGCAAAGGTTCACCAAAGAGGATGAGCCCAAGGAGCCAGCGAGGCGTGGCCGTTTCTCTTCTCAGCTCGTGATTGCAGGTTTCACTTGGGTTTTGCAACACTTTGCTCTGTGTTCAGTTTTTATCAGGACCTACCTCATTACAGGATCACACATTTCTTAATGAGTCTGGGTTAATCTGTATCCTGTTTCGTTCCTTCTTCATTTCATAAATGTTTGCATTAATAAATATTCATTGAACACTTACTCTGTTTCTTTATTTCTTTAGCTATTTTCGGGGGAAAATGAATTAGACATAATCCCTGCCCTCAAGAAATTCCCAGTTGCCCACTCAGAGGATCAGCGGCCTCTTCATTTTCTCTGTGGGAGGATTTCCTCTTCTTTTCTCCTTCCTGAGGCATTCTTCATCCCTCCCCTCAGCCTCTGAGTCATGAGCATCCGCTCCTTACCAGGCCTCATCTTAGGCTGAAACCACAAGTTATTTTCTGTCTTGACAACAAACAAAAAGCAAAACCCACCTAAATCAATCAGTGACTAAGAGCTTCTGCTCCCATCTGAAACGAAGAGGAAATGCTGCACAGGAACGACACAAAGTTACAGTTCATGTGCTTCTTGTGCCAAACCAATTTCCCCGAATTCGGGGCACAAACTGTGGTGTCTGAATCTGTGCAACCCCTGGATTTGAGAAAGTTAGGAAAGGCCCTGCCGACAGCCAGATCTTGCTGTTCCTAACTGAGGACAAGCCAGGACCTCAGGGCAGCAGTGACGCTGATGTGAGACCACACCGTGCAGCGCCTACAGCAGGAGGGAGGGAAGCCCACCGCACGTCCGAGCCGCCCTGCAGCCCCTCGGACTCACAGGGGCACCGGCCGCTTCATGCGTGGCCGCGCGCCCCACTCGATCTCCCGGCTCAGGACGGTATCCTCACCCATCAGCCACGGGCTGCCCTCTCCTAACCTCTCCCTGGGATCATCTAACACAAGCCCGTGTCATCAGAAGCCCCTCTTAACCCCCCACTTACTGAGTTTTCTGGTTCATTTTAATTCCACTCTTCCTTGTCTCATAAAGTTAAATAAACCCGATTTTTTTTTTATACAAGTGTTTCTGGTGGTCTTTGAATGAAGAATGTGGGTGTAATTGGAACCTGGCAGCCAGTTTGCTTTTGGGCGATACCACGAAATCCAGATGTGCTGGTTTCTTGAGTTCAGACAGTGAAAGCGTTTGGCACGCCGGGGCTGCCTGTCACGGTTCCTCTGATCTCCCCACCTCCAACCCCACTGCCTCCAGGGTGCAGCAACCAAGAAGGTTTCGTGCCAGCCTGATCACCGCTGCTTTTTGACTTCATGTCTCTTTTTGTGAAAGTGTTTGGAATTTTCCTCATTCCCTCTGGCTCCCTAACTTTATCCTGGATGCTTTGAAATTCACAAGACTGGACCAGCATGTGCTAGCACATGTACATGACGCTGGTCACTGACCGAGCCCCGAAGGCCTGTGGGTCCTTCAGGGAGTGACCTCCTGAAGCGTGCTGGGTACGGGCACCCGCAGTAAACAACAGGAGACACAGGTAAGAGCACCCGCTGGGGTGTCAAGATGCCTGGTTTTAAATCAGGGCTCCACCACTAAGGACCGTGTGATCCGAGAGCTCTTAAATGTGCCATGCCTCAGTTTCCCTATCTGTAGAAGGACAACAGCACGCACCTAAGGTGTCTGGGGAAGTATTCTTCTCCAGCGCCTGGGAGCCATTAAATGTGCCATGCCTCGGTTTCCCTATCTGTAGAAGGACAACAGCACGCACCTAAGGTGTCTGGGGAAGTACTCTTCTCCAGCGCCTGGGAGCCATTAAATGTGCCATGCCTCAGTTTCCCTATCTGTAGAAGGACAACAGCATGAACTTAAGGTGTCTGGGGAAGTATCCTTCTCCAGCGCCTGGGAGCCATTAAATGTGCCATGCCTCAGTTTCCCTATCTGTAGAAGAAGGACAACAGCATGCACCTAAGGTGTCTGGGGAAGTATCCTTCTCCAGCGCCTGGGAGCCATTAAATGTGCCATGCCTCAGTTTCCCTATCTGTAGAAGGACAACAGCACGCACCTAAGGTGTCTGGGGAAGTATCCTTCTCCAGCGCCTGGGAGCCATTAAATGTGCCATGCCTCAGTTTCCCTATCTGCAGAAGGACAACAGCACGCACCTAAGGTGTCTGGGGAAGTATCCTTCTCCAGCGCCTGGGAGCCATTAAATGTGCCATGCCTCAGTTTCCCTATCTGTAGAAGGACAACAGCACGCACCTAAGGCGTCTGGGGAAGTATCCTTCTCCAGCGCCTGGGAGCCATTAAATGTGCCATGCCTCAGTTTCCCTATCTGTAGAAGGACAACAGCACGCACCTAAGGTGTCTGGGGAAGTATCCTTCTCCAACGCCTGGGACCCATGAAGCCTTAGCAGGGGTCAGTGGTTGACATGATGACTCTCTCCCGTCTTCATCTGTTTTCCCGCTGGGAGCGTTTACACAGGGGTTGCCCTGCCTCACCTCACCTGTCCCCTGCTGGGTCTGCTGTGGCTTCATCCTTTGCATTAAGTTTTCAGACAGATCCTTGGCACCCTTCATCCCTCACCAAATGCTCTTTATGATCATTAATGGAAATAAACATTAAAAGGGCATACACAGAAAAGAAATATCTCCCAGGCCCAGAGTATTTTTAGAGATGTGTTCTGGTAATCATTAAACAGACAAATAACTGTCTAACCCACATATTCTTCCAGAGACCAGAAAATAAGGAACACTCCCTGAATCACTGAATACAATACCAAAATCTCAGCCCAGAAAATGTAGCATAGAAATAAAAAATTACATGCCAATCTTATTGATGAATATAGAAGCAAAAGTAATAAACAAAATGTTACGAAAGAAAGTCCAGAAAAAAATACTAAAATATTTTCATCATGATGTAGTTGAGTACATTCTAAGTCCGCAAGACAACATTAGAAAGCCTGTTCATGCTTTTCAAAATTTACCACGGCAACAAAATCAAGGAGAAAAGATCCTACATGGTGAGGTTTAAAAATAAAATTTTGGCAAACTAAAAACATAAAGAAACACTCTTCTCCCAATAAGGTATGTCTAACTAAAGTAACCATGTCGAATAGCAGAACTTACAGTAACATGGAAGCAGCTTTCCCTAGAAGACTTTGGATGAATCCAAGGAAGCCCAAGATCCCAGCTTCTTTTCAACATTATGCTTGAACATCATGTTAGCTCTGAGTGGGGAACGCAAGATGCAGGGAAGGGAGAGAGGGCGTGGTAATCACTCCTGAGCTACCTGGGAGCTAACCTAGAGAACGAGCAGCTTTCCTATATGTTTAACAAACATTCATGTACTGTTCAAGATAGAGCAGGCACTATTCTAAATGGGTTAATAGAAAAAAATTAAAATGGTTATCCATCACAGCCAAAATTCCTTTATATTCCCTTCACTATCAAAAAGAAACCTCAGTACTTAGAAACGTTACATGTAACAGAAAAAAATGTAGAAATAACAGGTAACTAACAAACTTTTCATGAGAAACAAACGGAGAGGCATATTAAAAACAGGTAAGTGCCGGGCATGGTGGCTCACGCCTGGAATCCCAGCACTTTGGGAGGCCAAGGCGGGTGGATCACGAGGTCAAGAGATTGAGACCATCCTGGCCAACATGGTGAAACCCTGTCTCTACTAAAAATACAAAAATTAGCTGGGTATGGTGGTGCGTGCCTGTAATCCCAGCTACTTGGGAAGCTGAGGCAGGAGAATTGCTTGAACCCAGGAGGTGGAGGTTGCAGTGAGCCTAGATCGCGCCATTGCACTCCAGCCTGGAGCCTGGCGACAGAACGAGACTCTGTCTCAAAAACCAAAAACAGGTAAGTGAATGGGAAGATCTACCACGTTCACAGATAGGAGCTCTCAAAACTCTGCAAAGTAATTTATAAATTTCATGCCCTTCTTATCACAATCTCATCATAATAAAAAAGCATGATTTTTAAATAAAACGCGGCAAGTTTGTCTAGGCCTTATAGTGAAGAACACAGGCAAAAAAGAAAGAAGAAAAAACCATGATGAAAATCACGCTACAAGGTATCGGTTAGTTATGTCAGTACTTTTAAAACAACGTAACTGTGATGGTTAATCTTAGGTGTTAATTTGACTAGGCTGAGGGATGCCCAGAAAGCTGGCAGATGTTATTGTGGACGTCTCTGGGAGGATGCTTCTGGATGAAATTAGTATTTCAGTCAGTAAACTGAGTGCCAGACATTCCACTTTACCAGGATGAGTGACCATCATGCAGTGCATTGAGGGCCCAAACAGAATACAAAGGCGAAAGAATGACACACACAAAACAAAGGACAGTCATCCTTCCCTGCCTCAGACACTGGAGCTCCAGGATCTCAGTGGACACCAGCAGCTCATCAGCCTTCAGACCTCAGATCCACACTCAGCTACACCAGGATCTTTCCGAGTTGCAGACGGCAGGTCACGGGACTTCTCGGCTTCCATAGTTACAGGAGCCAACGTAATCCACCTCCTCATCTATCTCTATAATATCTCCTCATAATCCACCTCCTCCCATATCTCTATACAGCCTACTGGTTCCTTTTCTCTGGAGAATCTGGATGAATAAGAAAATGTGTGAAATCTAGGGAGGGTTAAGGAAACTGTTACACACTCACGAGAGTGAGATTCCTGCAATGACTGGGAGACAGCGTGGCTCACGTGGAGTTGAGACGTGTGTTCCCGTGGCTCCGTGGCCCACCTAGAAAAGGTCTAGAAAAGGTGCTTCCACAAGGGCCTAATGGACAGATTTTCATCAAGACAGAAGGATGAAATACTGAAAGCAACTAAAAGTCTGTGAGAACAGGACACTGCGTGAATAGCAATGCATTCATTGATGCACCAATAAATGAAAGAATCAGTGTCTACACGCCTCAACCTGGACTAACCTCATGAGGAGCACGTTTCACATAGAAAGCCAGTCATGGAAAATGTATACGGTGAAATTCCCCTTATACACATTTAAAAAAACAGAGATCAATTCCAAATACTGTGAAAACCTCCACACATTTGTAGTGAAATACGAATAGATATTTGGGAAGAATAAACACCAATTCAGGCAGTGACAACTTCAGGAGTGGGAGAAGGGAGGGTGGGAGGAAGCCCTGCCCTGGCAGCGTCCGTCACCCTTCACGTCTTCTCCCGGTGGCTTGTACTCAGCCATGGTCTCATTATTCATAACTTCAGGAGTGGGAGAAGGGAGGGTGGGAGGAAGCCCTGCCCTGGCAGCATCTGTCACCCTTCACGTCTTCTCCCGGTGGCTTGTACTCAGCCACCGTCTCATTATTCATAACCACTTTGAAATATCTCATTAGACCTTTAAAATAAATACCATTAGTCAAAGGGACAAGAGGTTCAGTTATTGGAGAAAAAAATAATAGCAAATGACCAACACATAGAAACAGGAGACCGAATCTTAAATGGATAAAGAAATGGGCTCCTATTTTTGGGGGTATGCTCTGAATACAACACTATTTTGGAGTATAAATTGGAAGATTCCCCAAAACATTCCACAAAATTAAAACAGCGGTTTTAGCATAAACGATCAATAATGGTTGGCTGCTTTGTTTTTGTATTTATTTGTTTTTATAACTGCATTTTAGAACAGAGTATGCCGCTGGGCTTCACAATTTGTCTACTGGCACAGGATGAGAAAGAGCCAATGGACTAGTTCGTCTAAGTAACTTTTAAAGACTAATTAAAATGTGACGTGCAGACAACCGTCCCGTCAGTCAACCTCGAGGAGACCCAGCCCCTAAAGAGCTGACCTCAGTGTCTGCTTGAAGACGTCAAGAACAAGCTGTTCTCATGCGTTGTCCTTGCTTCTCTCCTCCATAAAACGACTAATTGAATGTGTCTGTGCCTTGGTTTCGTCTGTCTCCACCCAATCTCTGGTGCCTGTCGGGGGCTTGGCCCACAGTAGGTGCTCCCTGTCCGTCAGCTAAACAGATGGCGTGGAGGTGGCAGCTGACGGCAGAGGCTGGCACCTGCCATATGGGGAGGAGGAAGCCCGGGTGAGACGCCGCCGTTCCCCAGCTCTCGGGCGCCATCCGCACCCACAGCGTGTGAGAACCTCTCCCACAGCAGTCAGGATTCTTCCTGGAGCCACACAAAGAAGGAGGGTTTTGTTACTTTCATGACATGAAATGCCCAGATGTCTCCAAGTTCCTAAATAATCATTCTATTTATAACTAAGTCTAATCTTTAAATTTCTGATACTCCCGAACATTAAAGAATGTCATGGGCCTGGACTATTACTACCAATAATAGTTATCTTATAAGCATTAAAGGCTTTTTTAACAGATGACCAGAAAAACTGCACATGGGGCTATTTCATGTCATTCCCCAGTTTCTAGTGGCTCCTGTGGGCCTGCAGCCACAGACCCTCAGTTCAGGCTGGAGGCACAGGAGCTGCCGCTGTGTGGAGCTCACAGCTCTTCGTCTGAACCTACCTGCATTCCTGTGTTTTCACACTGCTGAGAAACACATATCCAAGACGGACAATTTACAGAAGAAAGAGGTTTAATGGACTCACAGTTCCACGTGGCTGGGGAGGCCTCACAATCATGGTGGAAGGCAGAAGGCACATCTCACATGGTGGCAGGCAAGAGAAGAGAGCTTGTGCAGGGAAAGCCCCGTTTTTAAAAGCATCGGATCTTGTGAGACCCACTCACTATCCTGAGAACAGCATGGGAAAGACTTGCCCACATCAGTCAATCACCTCCCACCAGGTCCCTTCACAACATGTGAGATTCAGGATGAGATTTGAGTGGGGACACCCCAACAATCTTATTGCTTTTCTGCCTTTACATTACCCTCAGGACGCCCTGTGTTGCTGGTGCTTAAGGGTCTCCTTCCCCATCGGCTCTCCTGAGCACCAGTCGGCTCCAGCTGCACCTCCCCAGCCTGCACAGTTTTCACACCTGAAGCCTCAGTCTCTCTCCTGAGTAGAACGTCCTTGACAAATGCCAAGTAGGACTTGTCAGCAAGGCCATCTTGCTTCTCCTTCTGTACATGGACCCACGGAAAAGTTGGCGGCAACTCAGATGCACAAAATGAGCAAAGGACATTCTGCGCAGGTGATCTCAGGATGGCAGCTCGTTCACCTGTGCAGAGAGCGAGTTCCAACACACGCCTCAAAAGTGCAGCGACTCTGCCTGCTACTGTTGCTTTGTCTTATTATAGGTGTCTTGAAAAAAGAATATTTTGGAAGGTGTTCTGATCTTAATGGAAATTAAGGCCTATACATCTAAAATTGTAGCAAAGCAGAGGGATCCACAAAGTGGCAGAAACATGAACTCTGTTTTCCCAAATATACATTATGTCTTTAAAATAGTACAAATGCAGTACATGCTACTCATTGTACATTGCTCATTGAGGAAAGAACTCAGATAAACATAGAAAATTAGTGCATGTAGACATATTTTAAATTATTAAGATAAATTGGGAAATCATATCTTTGATTTAAGTAAACACTGAGCCTCTACTAAGCAGATTTAAAATGTTTTTGAAGCATTCATTCTTAACTCCTTCCTGCAGATTCTTTTTAAATATCTCATTGCATTTACTCAAAACCCTGCAAGTGTTACAGCTTCCAGGAAAGAAGACATTTTCATTATTCTGACACGAAATTAAAATCTTTGTCTGTCTGGCTATGGAAGCACCAGCATGGCCAGAAAAATTGTGCCAGAAGCACAATGGCTCTGGGTGACGGCGACTGCCAGAATCACGAGGACAGCCATCTTGGGACCGGGTAACAGGCACGGCGTTTGATTGTTGATTCCGTTTCTTGTCTCCAGGCTGCTTTATGCTTTTCCTCGGGCATTGTGGCCCCTCAGTCTGTCCCCAAGTTTATAGCATTCTGCGACTTGGTTGTAGGACATTTCCATCACTGGCACTGGTGCATGAAAGCCACACTGCCACCTTGTCGTTACCACAGGTCTCCGGGTTCCTTTCCAACGGAGTAAGGGAATGGACTGGAAGAAGCCCATCTCCTTCAGGGAAATGTCTGCAGGTGGCTGAAGCTTTCATTCCACCAAAGCACATTTCAAGAGCACGTCCTCACTCACCCGAACACTTAGTAACGACCCGTTTACAGGAAAACACTCATTTGGACGCATATGTCTCAGCCAAAAGATACAGATAGCGTGCTACGACGTTCCGTTTCTTTTCAGGGAGATTCACTGACTCTTCAAGCAAGAAATGACTTCACAGTCAAAACTCTGGTTTGGAAGACTCTTGTTTCAAATCTTGGCAGTATCCAGTAGGCCCATCTCATCAGCTCACGGTAAGGATCTCGGACTTGGGCCAGTAGAAGAAGGAAAGAAACACAATAATTTAGTAAAAAGGTATAAAACATAAGATCCACCGTTTGCGGCTGGGTGCTTTGGAATGTGCACACACAGGGGATTTTTCCTCTCTCTGCAGCTTCCTCCTTCTCTTCTCCCTCTTCACACAGAAGTAGCAGCATATCGAGAATTTGTGTCTCAAGAATTGGTCTTCCCAAAGCCTCGGCCTTCAGAAGAACTCGTAAGTTTTCAGACAAAAAATAATGGTGTTTGTAAACCAGGTAAGTCTTGGAAAGAGCATCTTGGAAGTGGGTGGGATAGAAAAGGACCACGGTGCACAGCAGCACCGTGACACACAGACACTCCTCCTCCATGTGCAGGGGGAGGTCTAAGCATTTGGAGGCAGTCTGAACCCGACCATTGCTTCCTGGCATTAAGTAAAGAAGCGTCAGGCAGGAATACGAATGGTGTTTAGGCAAATTGTGTCAACAGGCACCTTCACAAAATAGTTCTGGGGCCCAGCCTGGCGGGTGTTGTAACTAGAAGGCTGAGCAAGCAGAGATGGTGGCCTCAGGGTGTCTCACAGACAGGATGAGCTTTGGAGCCAGGTGAGAAATTCAGACACCACCTCCTTTCCTAGTGCTGTGTGGCCTTGGGCAAGTTGCTTCACGTCTCTGTTCCTAAGCTCCCTCATTTATAAAATCACACATCCCTCTGAACTTAATGTGAGGATTAAATGAGCTAATATTTACAAAGCATTTGAAACAGTGCCTGACACCTGGTAAGCATTTCATAAATGCTAGGTAAATAACCTGTTGGCCCCATGCAAGACTCCTAAACTGAGGCATAATACCAAGAATAATTAATTTTAGGTTTACCCCAATCTTAGTGAAATTTGAGCTCAGAAACACAAAAGAAGTAGCATTTTCAATAATAAGGGTAGCAAGATTTATTGCATACTGAATACGTGGGCTGAGATTTACAGGCAGTATCATTGTTGATATGACAGCTTTGAAAGGTTTCCTCTCCACGACACCTTTTAGTTGTGATGTGTGTGTGTGCATGTGCGTGTGTGCATGTGTGTGTATCACATGAGTATGTGTTGCTGTGCTTGTGTATGTGTGTGTGTGCATTGTGGATACCGTGTATGTGTGTGGAGTCACATGTGCATGTGTTGATATGTTTGTGTGTGTGGTGTCACATGTATATGTGTTGCTCTGTGTGTGTGGTGTCACATGTGTATGTGTTGCTGTGTTTGTGTGCATGTGTGTGGTGTCAGATTTGTATGTGTTGATATGTTTCTGTGTGTGTGGTGTTGCATGTATATGTGTTGCTGTGTTTGTATGTATGTGTGGTGTCACATGTGTACATGTTGCTGTGTTGTGTGCATGTATGTGTGGTATCACATGTGTACGTGTTGCTGTGTTGTGTGCATGTATGTGTGGTGTCACATCTGTACGTGTTGCTGTGTTGTGTGCATGTGTATGGTGTCACATATGTATGTGTTGCTGTGTTTGTGCTTTTTTGTGTGTGGTGTTGCATGTGTACATGTTGCTGTGTTTGTGTGCATGTGTGTGTGATATCATATGTGTAAGTGTTGCTGTGTTGTGTGCATGTGTGTGCATGTGTGTGTGGGGTCGCATTTGTACGCATTGCTGTGTCTGTGTGCGTGTGTCGTGGGTATGTGTTTCCGCATGCGATGGTACCCATTGCTGGGCTCCTTCCCAGCCCCTGGGAGACAGTGCTCACAAATAAACTAAAATTCCCACTCCAAACAATTTGGTCAGAATTGACTCACATGTGAATGTGCGGGTAAAGTTTCCTTAACCAAAAATGTGAAGAACTGTGCTGTTCTTTTCATGCTAACCGGGGATGATCGGCAGGGAACGGATCGTGCTAGCTTTGTCTGCCTGGTGCTGGTCACCTTTTTGTTGGTCAGGGAATAAAATGTGCCTCCAGAACTGCAGAAGAGCAAAATTTGGCAGAGCGAAGAGAAGGAGCAGAAGATGGAAGGAGACAGGAAGGATGTCGTCCAAAGCATCAGGCTTGGAAGTGGCGCCTGGCCTGGCTGTGTTTTCCAAGAAGCCATTCCCTGTCTTTCTTCATGGCACCATTGCAGCCTCCCTTTCACAGAGATGGTTCCTGTCTAAGGAACCTGCCTTCAGAAATGGAAGACAGAAGGGAGGTTAGCGGTGGGTCCTGAGACAGGCACTGCACATGGAGAACTGGAAAGGGTGGCACTGCAGAGGACGGGCATGCTCGTTATCACAACAACAGGCTCAGGCTCCGGCTGCCAGAGACTCAGGTGCAGCTGCTTGGCTTCTTAACAAAAGCAATTATGTGACCAACTTCTTTTACCAAACCCAGGTATGAACACATACATATGTATTTTTAATTGTATTTAAATATATTTTTGCTTAGCAAAAAGTATCTAAAGTATTGATAGATTTACTAATAGAGTTAAAAGTGATCACCCAATTTCAATTAATAAAACAATTTTAAAACTTATTTCTTTCTGAGATGTTGCTTTATATGAGCAGCTTCCCCGTTCCATCTCATGGTTTGACTGGAGTTATAGGTAACTATCCTCACAAGCCATGTTAAATCACGAAAACTACATAGAATTTGAAAACAATGTAATTGCAACGTGCACTGCGTTCGTGGCATTCCCGTGGCTCGCTGCACAGCCTGTTCTCGCACTGCTGTGAAGGAATGCCTGAGACTGGGTGATCCGCAAGGAGAACAGCAAACGGTTCTGCAGGCTGTACTGAAAGTGGGTGCCGATGTCTGCTCAGCCTCTGGGGAGGCCTCAGGAAGCTCATCATCGTGATGAAAGGCAGGGAGAGGGCGGACGTCTCTCAGGGGAAGAGCAGGAACAGGTGTGGGAGGCGTCACACACTTCGACAACCAGATCTCGTGAGCCCACTCACTATCATGAGGACAGTGCCGGGGTGGGGCTAGACCATCATGAGAAATCCACTCCCGTAACCACTTCCCTCCACCTTTAGGGGTTCCATCCAGCTTGAAATGTGGGCAGAGATGGATCCACACCATTCTAGTCATGAAGGAAAACAGGGATTTTTGGCTCATTCACTTTTTGTAAAGAGACTCAGTACTCAAGTATGTTATTTTGTATCTGCAAAATGAATCTGATAAAAAAAATCAAATTCATTTACCAGAACTCACTATAAGCACAGATCTTACTCTTTAAAATATATCACCCTGTCTTGGCCAGGCACAGTGGCTCATGCCTATAAACCCAGCACTTTAGGAGGCCGAGGCAGGCAGGTCACTAGAGGTCAGGAGTTCAAGACCGAGCCTGGCCTACATAGTGAAACCTGTCTCTACTAAAAATACAAAAATTAGCTGGGTATGGTGGTGCACACCTGTAATCCCAGCTACTCAAGAGACTGAGGCAGGAGAACTGCTTGAGCCCAGGAGGTAGAAGTTGCTGTGAGCTAAGATCGCACCACTGCACTCCAGCCTGGGTGACAGAGCAAGACTCTGTCTCAAGAAAAATGAAAATATAAATATATAAAACTTATCACTCTGTCTCAGAAAGAAAAAAATAGCTAGATGAAGGAAATTAGAGCAAACCCTATGAGAACCTGTTTGAGGCTGTGCTCCAGTGCAGAATAGAAAGGACCCATTGGAGACATTCCAGAGGAAATCGTCCTGGGCAGTGGGTGCGGAACGAAGATGATGCAATCGACAGGAAAAGAGCCTGAGCCCCCGCCTGGTCCAGGGAGAGGTCTCTGCTCAGGGCTTCCTCGCACCTCAGACGGGGAGAGACTGGCATGGCCAAGTGTGGTCCCTGAGCACCATTGCTGTGGCTTGGACAGGACCTTAGTCTCTGGGGGCCTCTCTGAGTGATTTGGAGCCTGAGGTCAAGGCTCAGCTTGAGACTTGTGACTTGAAAGAATCAGAACTGGCTCCCAGCCACAAAGGGGCAGCAACTTGATTTGTGCAAAGCAAAAGGAAATCACATAGTAAGACTTTGTCTTCACAAAGGAAGATGGAGTGAGTCTGATTCTGGGGCAGGACTCTTCTGGGGGAGTGAACGACAACAGCAGGGCTTGGATGTAAGCACAAGACCCCCTCGGCCCACAGTCACAGGAGAGCAGCCCTGCCCTGGGTGAGCGTTCGGTGAAAAGAAGCCTTTTGTGTCAAGGACTCAGTCTTCCCCTCTCCAGGTCAGGAAAGCGGGTAAGGGGGACGAGCAGAGATTCCTCTCCACACCGCCCACAGCAGTAACACAGCAGAGCTGGATTTCAGGTTGAGAAGGAGAAAAAACGAACAAGTAGTTTGTAAAAAGCGTATTTCAGTGAAACTAGATTGTTGGTCTTTTAATGAAAACCACTGTTTCAAACTTTTATAAAACTATGCTTTCTCACTTCATTTTTTTTTTAATTTTGAATGTTGGAAGAGTTATGTCAAACACTTGTAACCGAAGGTGTTACAGCTTCTTTCCCAGGGAAGACAGTGTGGCCTGCAGCTTCCACTGTCCTGCCTTCAGTGTGGGCTCAGCGCCCAGTCTCCCTGGGACCTGTGTACAGATGGCGTGGCCTGCAGCTTCCCAACCCCCAGTGTCCTGCCTTCAGTGTGGGCTCAGCGCCCAGTCTCCCTGGGACCTGTGTAGACCATGATACTCATTTCTGCACAGTGAGCTGTAAGCTGTGGACAGGGTCAGATATCCCTCCCTGAAGGAAAGGACAGAATCCTACAAAGCTAATGCTTTTGACTCGGGTTTTTCCTCCTGCTGGGATGCTGATGTGATGTCTGGAGGTGAGGGAGCCATTCTGAACCTAAGAGACAATGCTGAGTGGACAACAGAACACTCCTGGTTCCCACTTACATCCTGAGTGCGCACAGCCCATCGCTCCCTCTTTCCAAGTTTCTTCTAACAAATAGTAGAGGGGAAAATATTGTTACTTAAACCATTCTTCAACAATTTCTGATCATCTACAGTAGAATACACAACTATGTAAAAACCATTGATTTATGTTTATGTTTATAAATGTAGATTTAGAAAAAACATGGAACATGGCCGTGACCTGGGCAGTTCAAGCAGGTTCAGACCCAGAGCACTTGTAGGTCACAGTGAGCAGCTGTGGTGAGTTAATGCACATTCCCAGGCCTGCACTTCCCTTGAGAAAAAGCACCACAGCCAGCACTACCTGAGTCTTCCAGGAGCAGCCTTAACAACGCAAAAAAAAGGATGAAACTCATTTTAATAATACATTTTGCTGTTAGCCCAGTCTGTCCCTAAGATTGCTACTCCAGCATGTACTCAGTATGGCAATGTTAATGCAAAACTTTACATCCCTTCTTTCCCGCAGAGTCTCTGAAATCAGTGTGTACTTTATACCTACAGCACATCCCAAACTGGAGGAGCCACCCTCCCAGGGCAAGATGCCACAGGAGCCTCCTGGTGGCCCACAAGGGTAGTAAGGATTTGGGTTTCCACAGTCACTCAAATCCCAAGGCTTCCCCTAACCACCCAATACCTGCAGTCAGTAACAGGCCCAGAGCACAGAATCAAACATCTCAAGTGACAATAATAATTTACTGAAAAATATCTTCATCTTCAAAAGTTGTAACAGGTATGACCTCATTTAATTTCTTTATCTATAAATGCAAGTCACGGTAGTGCTAATTGCCTTCACTTTCTGCAACAGTTAAATAAGATACTGCTTGTGAAGATGTTTTTTCTGTTTTCTTACAAGCACATATGAAACATTTGCTAAGCTTTACCAAACTCTGAATCCCACTGCATTTTAAAGTATTGGCATCACACCGAGCACATTCTCTGACCACAGTGTAATAAGTCAGAAATTAATAACAAAAGGTTGACTAGAAAATACTCATATGTTTTAAAATTAAACAACATACTTCCAAATGGCACATGTCAAGTAAAAAATAAAATCACAATGTAAACTAGAAATTAATATAAAGTAAACAACAAGGAAAATACTCTTCATGGAAACTTACAAAGTACAACCACAAATGCTTCAAGGACAGGTGTGGCCTTGAATGTGTATATTAGAGGAAAGGAAAATGCAGAGGAAGCCGGTGAGCTAACCTATCCAGGAATGAGCACCAGCCAGGAAGTGGGAAAAATTATATCGAGGTCACATATACATTAAGAAATTACTTTCACAAAAGACCGATTAAGAGAGTAAAAAGGTAACAGAGGAACAGGGAATATTTGAGGCTCATGTAACAAGGGACTCTTAGCAAAGCACATAAACAGCTTCTGCAGATCAGCACAACAAAAGCAATCAGTACAAAAGAAAATGGTGTAAGACACAGATATGCAGTGGCCAACTCATACATAAAAATAGGCTCAATCTCAGTAATTATCAAGGAATCAAAAATAAGTCAACAGGACGGTGCTATTCCACCACCCCTGGCATGGCCGAAGATGAAGACGGTTGGTACCAAGCAATCTCAGGAAGGCCTGTGGGTGAGAATCGTCTTTATACACCACTGGGGGGACATATATTGGTGCAGCCACTTCGGAGCTCGTTTGGTGATGTCTACGAAAGGGGACGGGATCTACACCTGGTCCTAGCAATTCCGCTCCTGAATGGGAATTTATGTTTTGGGTACAGAGAGACACACATGATTATTCAAAGCGTGTTATTGGTATTAACCATAAACTGTACAATCTTACTTTTTTCTCAACCAGAGAATAGACAAACCCGAGTACACTGATGCAGTAGAATTAGAGCATAGAGCAGGGACACGAAAGAACCATGGCTACAAGCAGCAGCAGGTGAACGTCACGGGGAATAAATCCGAGAGAATGCAGACTGTAGGCCGCACGATGGCATGTCTGAGGCACTCAACAGGGAGGGCAATGCTGCTGCAGTGAGTGATGCGGAGTTAAACCTCTGTGGTGTGATTGTACTGCAGCCCAGGGAACGGGGGTGCCAAGCATGGGCCTTTGGCAGTCCTGGACATTCAGGGCACTGACCTGGGAGTTGTGATATTTCTTGATAAACAATTGAGGAGCATGTTTTTGCCTTGTGCCTACTTTTATGTTACACAATATCAAAAATGTGTTAAGAATGAAAGTGAGCTATTAAAATCACAGTAAATTCCAAAATAAAACAAGCATTCCCATGAAGTTGGGATCAAAGAGAATCCGACAGCAGGGAGTTGAGGCTGCAGGACGTGATGCCTGGTGCTCCAGCAGCTGTGCTGCCACCGACTGGGTGACGCCAAGGAAAGGGCAGAGTCGACAGCGCAGAACACTGAGATCCTTGGGCCACCGGCGGGACCTGCACCATCAACGTGTGGTCTTCTCAAGAAAACGAGAAAAGCTTTATGTTTCCTAGATTAATTTTATGACATTTCAAAGTTCTTTTTTTTTTTTTGAGATGGAGTCTCGCTCTTGTTACCCAGGCTGGAGTGCAATGGCGCGATCTCGGCTCACCGCAACCTCCGCCTCCTGGGTTCAGGCAATTCTCCTGCCTCAGCCTCCTGAGTAGCTGGGATTATAGGCATGCGCCACCGTGCCCAGCTAATTTTTTGTATTTTTAGTAGAGACAGGGTTTCACCATGTTGACCAGGATGGTCTCGATCTCTTGACCTCGTGATCCACCCGCCTTGGCCTCCCTAAGTGCTGGGATTACAGGCTTGAGCCACCGCGCCTGGACCAAAGTTCTTAATTTAAAAAAATAGTTTCAAAAAAGGTCTCACTGGTAAGCTGACACAGCGTGAAAGCTGAAAGCACACTGTCAATCTTTTTATGACTTGCTTCAAGTCAGGAGAGTTTAATCAGACTTCTTTACAACCACATTAACTATTCAACCAAAACCTTAGGTCACTATGTGGAAAACAACCACTGCAGCATCAAAATTAACACTTTCAAAATGTACTAGAACAGTGTAATTTAACACCAAACGAAAGTGGATGTATCCCGAGAGCAAGGTACAAGATATGCTCGGAGGAGGTTTCAGCCTCAGATCCAAGTTTCCTGCTCTGTGGGCTCAAGTCACATCTGCAATGTACTTTAACATATTTCTGTAGCTTAATTTCCGTTGGTTTTCTTTACAGTCGTGGTTTGAAGAAATGGATGAACTGATCTGAACTTGCTTTTTTAACATTTAAAAATACAAACTAAATTCATCTAGCTAGATTTGAAAATTGGGGAAAAAGAGCTTTGTAATTCCTTTTTAAATATCAGTATTTTTTAGTTTCATTTATCTTGGTTTAAACTTAGGCTAGGAAAAAATAAATATTAACATTGCAAGTGGCCCTGCTACCTCAGTGGGAACAACTCTCTAAAAGAAGCTTCAAGAAATGCAGGCTGCAAGGTCAGCCCAGTCTACTCCTCAGGAGAGGTGGGCACAGGCCCATAGCAGACGGTGACTCCTGTCCACCAACATCCACGTGTGACTCAGACCTGCGCAGGGCAAGTCCACTGGTGGAGTCTCGTGGTGGCTTCTGGACCTGCTGCAGTTGGGGATGTGCAAGAGTGAGGGAGAGAGGTGGTGATGAGACAGGGATCTGCTAAAAGTTCCTTCCTCCCCTCCCCACAGTCCACCCCACAGCACTGAGCTCAGTTACACGTGAAGACACAAGGCAGTGTTGTCTGTTACAGCAGAACAGCACGGACAGGTGGCTCAAACCACAGTCATTCTTTCCCACACTTCTGGAGGCTGGAAGCCCGAGCAAGGTGCTGAGAGATTGGCGTCTATACGAGGCCCTCTTGCTGGCTTGCAGACAGCTGCCTTCCTGCTGTGTCCTCACGGGGTGAAGTAAGGGAGCTCTGGTCTCTCTCTCCTTATAAAGGCCCTAATCCTGTCATAGGAACCCCACCCTCTAGTCCTCATCTAAACCTAATCACCTTTCAAAGGCTGTGCCTTCAAAACCATCCTACTGGGGCTCAGGGCTTCAGTGTCTAAATCTGGGGGCAGCTTCAGTTTGCGACAATGTGCAGGTCAGACCATTCAGAACATGCACCACTGGGTGCACGGACCACTGGACACACACACCGCTGGGTGCACAGACTGCTGGACACACGCATCACTGGACACACGCACCGCTGGACACACGGACCGCTGGGTGCACAGACCACTGGACACACACATCGCAGGACACAAAGACTGCTGGGTACACAGACCGCTGGGTACACAGACCACTGGACATATGCACCGCTGGACACACGGACCGCTGGGTGCATAGACCACTGGACACACACATTGTTGGACACACGGACTGTTGGATCACAGACCACTGGACACACACATCGTTGGACACACGGACCGCTGGGTGCACAGACCACTGGACACATGCACCGCTGGACACACTGACCTCTGGACACTGGCAGTACTGGACACACGGACTGCTGGGTGCATAGACCACTGGACACACGCACCGCTGGACACACTGACCTCTGGACACTGGCAGTACTGGACACACGGACCGCTGGGTGCACAGACCACTGGACACACACATCGTTGGACACACGGACTGTTGGATCACAGACCACTGGGCACACACATCGTTGGACACACGGACCGCTGGGTGCACAGACCACTGGACATACGCACCGCTGGACACACGGACCGCTGGGTGCACAGACCACTGGACACACGCACTGCTGGACACACTGACCTCTGGACACTGGCAGTACTGGACACACGGACCGCTGGGTGCACAGACCACTGGACACACACATCGTTGGACACACGGACTGTTGGATCACAGACCACTGGGCACACACATCGTTGGACACACGGACCGCTGGGCACACGGACGGCTCGGGGTACCTGCCTCCTGCAGCCTCAAGGGTTTCTCGAGCCTGGCAGGTTGAGCCAGAAGAGCATAGCGCCTGCAATCAGACACACGAAGCCACACACAGAAGAGCATAGCGCCTGCAATCAGACACACGAAGCCACACACAGAAGAGCATAGCGCCTGCAATCAGACACACGAAGCCACACACAGAAGAGCATAGCGCCTGCAATCAGACACACGAAGCCACACACAGAAGAGCATAGCGCCTGCAATCAGACACACGAAGCCACACACAGAAGAGCATAGCGCCTGCAATCAGACACACGAAGCCACACACAGAAGAGCATAGCGCCTGCAATCAGACACACGAAGCCACACACAGAAGAGCATAGCGCCTGCAATCAGACACACGAAGCCACACACAGAAGCAGCATAGCGCCTGCAATCAGACACACGAAGCCACACACAGAAGAGCATAGCGCCTGCAATCAGACACACGAAGCCACACACAGAAGCAGCAGGCAGCTGTTCGTCATCTAAGCCACAGTTCTCACAATTCGGTGAAGTATACCAGCCTTGAAATAAAACAATAAATCTCACACAGCTCACAATATTGTGATGAATGATTTTCTCCTGTTACTTAAAATATACCAATATCTAATGAGATATAAAATCCTCGTTTTAAAAATTTTTGTAGAGTAGAAAATTAAATACACACTCTAACACCAACACATTAAAGTTGATGATATGAATTTAATGTGGTGAAAGTGGCCGTGGCACTGAACTCCTGCGCCGAGGCTGTTTGGATCTGGCGCATCTGGGTGCAGCTACTCAGCCGGTCGTCCCAGCTCAGACTGCCGGTAACCTTCCTCCATCCCACAGGCAGCAGGACCCTAGAACTCCGGTGCCAGCAGCAGGCCTGTGTGCTTCTCTGACACCCTCTGTCCCGTCGCACTCCCTGAGATCCTATTCGAGTCGTCTCACTGGCTGATAATTTCATGAGAAACCAAAAGAAACGCCTGCTGAACAAGGATGCCACAACACGGTAATGGCATCCCTTGGTTTTCTGTGGTCATACAGGTATGGTGGGATTTCTCAGACTAATTTTGCCAGATCATTTTTTAAATGAATTTAAAATTTCTTGTGGAACACACGATCACCCCTGCAACACCAGAAATGGTGACTTTATTAGGAAAACAGCTCTGCACGGCTTACGGCGACACCTCGGGCCTTCAGGATGAGCCAGGCAGCCCTCCGTGGGTTGAGGGTAGACGGTATTTTCTTTTCAGCATAAGAATGTCCCAAACATTTCATGGGCTGTTTTATTACTTATTTGACGTTTGAGTTTAACAGGGTGTCCTGTTTTGTTTGCATGTTGGTCAAGTCTGTCTAGCTACAGGCATCTCAGGGGAGGCAGTGGGGGCCCCTGGCGAGTTACCCCACTGATACTTGAGCCTCAGTGAAAGAATCCCTTAAGGCTGGATGTCAGGACACCCATCTTCCTCCACCTCAAGCCCAACGACAGTTTTAAACAGTGTGTTCTTCAAATCACGAATCACGTCTCATCTGATGCCAAAAGACAAAAAAATAAGGGACCATATCTGGCCATTCCTAAGTTATCGTAACTTACCTTCCCACTTCCACAGTTGCAAAATACAGCTCCAACCAAGAAGCCCTCTGGGAGAAATGAGTAGATGGCGTCTTGTTTTCGAGAAGCTCTGGTCCACGCTGTCTCATCCATCCTGTGGCTGAGAAGCCACAGCAAGGCAGAGCCCACAGCAGAGAGAAGCTGCCAGCTCCAGGAAAGCCAGACTGGCTCCTGGTGCCTCATACAGGGGCACATGCCCTGTTGATTTTACATAATCATTATAGCCCTCACCATGAGTCCAGAAAGGACCAGGGTCATCCTCATTTTTACTGAAGAAAAAATTGAGGTTCAAAGAAAGACACAACCTGCCTGCAGGTGCCGGGGAGCGCTGCTGCAAAGTCACACATGTCTCCTGCCCCTGGTCTCTCACTGGGCCTCACTGCTCTCTTGTAATACGCAGCACTTAAAATCTGCCTCATTTCAGGAGTTCAAGACCAGCCTGGCCAACACAGTGAAACCCTATCTCTACTGAAAATGCAAAACTTAGCCAGGCATGGTGGTGCAGGCCTGTAATCCCAACTACTCGGGAGGCTGAGGCAGGAGAAACGCTTGAACCTGGGAGGCAAAGGTTGCAGTGAGCCAAGTCCATGACATCGTACTCCAGCCTGAGAAACAGAGCAAGAATCCAACCATCTCAAAACAAAAAAATCTACCTCATTATCTCAGTTTTCATAATTAAATAGACATTTCTTTTTTAATGTAATGCTCTTAACTATAATCCTCATTTAAAAATATTTTATTTTATTAATTGACAAGAAATAATTGTACATAGTCATGGGGTGCCTATTGATTTTTTTTTTTTCCACAGAGTTTTGCTCTTGTTGCCAGGCTGGAGTGCAGTGGTGCAATCCCAGCTCACTGCAACCTTTGCCTCCTGGGTTCAAGCGATTCTCCTGCCTCAGCCTCCTGAGTAGCTGGGATTACAAGCATGCACCACCATGCCCGGCTAATTTGTATATTTTTAGTAGAGACAGGGCTTTGCCATGTTGACCAGGCTGGTCTTGAACCCCTGATGTCAAGGGATCCACCCACCGAAGCCTCCCAAAGTGCTGAGATTACACGAGTGAGCCGTCGGCCTGGCTCCCTAGTGATGTTTTGATGGATGAATTTCTCATGTCATCACTAACAGATAGTTCATGATATATTCAACAGTAAAGGTTGCTGAGGTTAAAGGAATTTCTTTCTAAGAATGAGATATCACCAGCAGGCACACAATCCCTATTGCTAAATTCACCCTGGAAGACAGAGGCCCTGCGTGAGAGTTGGCAGAACTTTGGAGCACACCTGTGCACGGGGACCGTGCCGCATACCTCTGGGAAACCCTTCCCATCCTTTTTACAAGCGTCTGGAAAAAATGATGCTTGGCCCTTTAATAACCGAAAGCCAGGCCCTGGCAGAGTTTGGTTGTGAAATAACAGAAGGGGAAAAAGTTTGAAAAAGAAACATTAATTGATGCAGAGTAGCTTTTCCCCAGCTGCAGGCTTCAAAGCCCAGGAATTTGGCAGCGGGAAGACCTGTGGATTAGAGATCTCATGACTGGAAAAGACCATTTCCAGGAATAGGTCTGCCCAGGGTGGCCACAATTTTCCTCTGATTTGGCAGAATCTAAGCCATAGGATATGAAGAAATTCCTCAGCTCTGAAAAACAATGTCAGAGATCCATCATATTGGTGAGAAGCATCCAAGCGGTGGCTTAGAAATAAGAGAAGTGCCTGTCTATCTGAAGCTGTACCCAGCAGTGTCGGACCCAAGGGCGCCTCGGGGGGCTGTGTCTGCAGGAGTCTCCCACCTCCCAGGCTTGAGGACACGCTTTTGTGTCCATTCCCCTCCACGGTGGGGCTCTGTCTGCAGGAGTCCCCCCGCCTCCCCAGAGATGAGGACAAGCTCCTGCATGGGGTCCCCTCCACATGCCCACAGCAGCACCCCAGACCTGACGTGGGAGGGTCACGGTCTACACCGTGACGTGTCTCTGCACACTCAGGTGACGCCTCCCAGACTCATCTCAGAGGGCTACGAGCAATGCCACAGCACTTTGCTGACCTCTGCTCAGTGTCACCATAAAACGCACACCTTGGGTGGAGACACAAGATTCTGAGACATGCGATGTGTGAGCAGGCACGGACAGCTCCTGTGTGTGCACCCAGAGAACCTTCCAGAACACACTTCCAAGCAGCACCTCTTCCCACCCCTGGTGGATAATTGTGGAAGACGCCCACAGAGGGAGCCTCCCTCGGCCAGTCTTGGCTGTCTCACCCTTCAAAGCCTGCCCTGAATCCTCTGTCCTCTGTCTCCCAAGCTGTCCTGTCTGTTCTGTGCCTAACTTTCAAAATATTCGTTTTCCTTTGCAATAAATGACTTCATGCTGCATCCCCTTTGCTGTATGTCTGTTGCTTAAATCCTTGTAAACTAAGAAGGCCAGACCCAAGGTCTTACCACCTCCATTATCAATTTCAAGTAAAAATAATACAGCAGCCCCCTCTGTTCCGGTGTGGGTGAGTTGTGTAACAAGGTCTGATGCTTTAATGCTCTGTGGACACGGAGGACGGATCTGGGCTCATTCATGCACACACCATGTGGGTGTCCACAGACTACCCAGCTTATTCTGCGTGGCAAAGTGTTTGGTGCCACTTGTCCCCACAGAGTAGTCAGTGCCAACACCCCGTCTTTGGTGCTGGAGGTGCTGGTGTTTGGGAGTCCTGGTGATGCCCCCTGAGGTCATGCACCACGGGAAGTGCAGCTGGCTGACTGATTTGGGAGCTCCTCTCCACTGCTTCCCATGGGGCTTCCCAGCAGCCGCGGCTTCAAGACCGCAGTTCGGATTCTCCCTTTGCCACCATGGGTAGACAAAACCTACGGAGATTTATTTGTGATTGTCAGGATTTGGGGCCCGAAGTCCTGCACATTTTCTTTTTGCCAATTATCATGCGCTAGTGAAACCACAAAATTTGTCCAAAAGCACCTTTTCTAGTCTGAGGAATGTGGAGATCTCTGTGATGTGGAATTGCTTTAAGCCAAGGATCATCAGGGATGCAGCATAGGATTATACAAAGGAGAAGAAGGAGAGAATAAAAGAGGAATCGAAGATAGAACCATCCTGTGACCAGGTGTCAGGCAGCCGTGAAGGCAGACCTCACCGCGCCAGCAGCTCCTTTGTGCCTGTCTGTCCTGGGGAGCTGCCCTTATTCACCGGATGGGTCCTCGTGCTGGCGAACACCATGGCCCCACTCTCCTCTGGGCTGTCCCACACTCGGGTGTCTCCCCAGGTCACCACTCTTGGAGGGCAGGGATTCATGCGGTGGTTAGATGCAAGAGTCCCACAGGCTGACCCTGGCCCTGTCTGTCCAGACTTAGCCGTCCTGTGCTCCCTGGCAGAGCCTTCACCTCGGGAGCCTCCTCTTCCTGTTTGCAATAGAAAACCCTTGTTACTAATTCATTACATCACCAGGCTCACATGAGCATTAATGAGATGTTGCATGAGAAATTCTCATAATGGTGCCTAAACATTTGCTAATGAAAGAGGGGGCGGTCTCCTCAGCAGTAAAACAGAACACCATTCCTCCCAGGACACCCATTCTACAATTGACACACACACATCTGCGCCACCTGGGAGAACGAGTGGAAAGACGCGAGTGCCTTAGGGTGCTGGGGCTCAGTTCTCCGGCAGGACTAGCAGTCCCTTTGGATCACACAGCTGTAAACCTGGGGAAACTTTCCAGATTTCCCGGCCAGCAGATTCTGGATGGTATTAAGAATCTGTGAATGATGGCTCATGCCTGCAACCCCAGCACTTTGGGAGGCCGAGGCGGGTGGATCACGAGGTCAAGAGATTGAGACCATCCTGATCAACATGGTGAAACCCCATCTCTACTAAAAATACAAAAAATTAGCTGGGCATGGTGGCATGTGCCTGTAATCCCAGCTACTCAGGAGGCTGAGGCAGGAGAATTGCCTGAACCCAGGAGGTGGAGTTTGCGGTGAGCCGAGATTGTGCCATTGCACTCCAGCCTGGGTAACAAGAGTGAAACTCCGTCTCAATTAAAAAAAAAAACCTGTGAATGATTTGTGCTGCAAGGCATTTTAAAGGCTGGATGAAAGCAGGAGCTCCACCTGTCTTCCACAGAATGCAGGTGATCCTGAGCAGGTATGGCCTTCAGCAGGTGGACCTGAGCAGGTGTGGCCTTCAGCAGATGGACCTGAGCAGGTGTGGCCTTCAGCAGATGGACCTGAGCAGGTGTGGCCTTCAGCAGGTGGACCTGAGCAGGTGTGGCCTTCAGCAGATGGACCTGAGCAGGTGTGGCCTTCAGCAGGTGGACCTGAGCAGGTGTGGCCTTCAGCAGGTGATTCTGAGCAGGTGTGGCCTTCAGCAGGTGATCCTGAGCAGGTGTGGCCTTCAGCAGGTGGACCTGAGCAGGTGTGGCCTTCAGCAGATGGACCTGAGCAGGTGTGGCCTTCAGCAGGTGGACCTGAGCAGGTGTGGCCTTCAGCAGGTGATTCTGAGCAGGTGTGGCCTTCAGCAGGTGATCCTGAGCAGGTGTGGCCTTCAGCAGGTGGACCTGAGCAGGTGTGGCCTTCAGCAGGTGATCCTGAGCAGGTGTGGCTTTCAGCAGGTGGACCTGAGCAGGTGTGGCCTTCAGCCGGTGATCCTGAGCAGGTGTGGCCTTCAGCCGGTGGACCTGAGCAGGTGTGGCCTTCAGCAGGTGGACCTGAGCAGGTGTGGCTTTCAGCAGAGATCCTGCCCTCAGCACACGTGTGTGATAGGAATGTCTTTCAAAAATGTTAAACTGATTTCATTAGACAAATAGAGGTCGAGGCAAACTCAGTACATCAGGACATTGGGGAGTGTGCAAAGTTGTCCAGATGCATGAGGGGTCTGTCCTGTTGGAAGACAGAGTCCCATCCATGTTTTCACCGAGTCAGGAGAAGCTGAATTACTGAAAGCTGCAGGCTAATTTCGTTCTAGGCCATTGCTGTGAGAAATACATGTTGATAGCCAGGAATGGGATGGCGTTCGTGGAAGGTGAATGTTCCAGGCAGCAGACGAGCATCGGGGTCTTCGGTTGCTATGTGATCTGAGGGTCAGGAGATCTCACTGCCTTTCAGAACAGATGAGAAGCCAGAGGAGCCTCTGCAGAAGAGGAAGACCCAGCGCGAGGAAGGTGAGGGTGTGAGGAGCAGCTGGGGTAAGGTGCTAGGCTGGAGCGCACCCAATGACGGAAGGAGGGGAGCCTGAGGGAGGCCCAGGCCATGCCGGTCACAGCGGAGAAACTGAGGCAAGGAAGAGGCTTGCTAGCTGGAAGTTTCAGATCTAAGCTACAACGAAGTATCATAGAGGGATCCACACGGGAGGGGCAGTGAAGACAGAAAAAGTGGGTTATAACTTTAAGCCTTTGACATATCCAGCAGGCAGTGTGAGATGGTGTGACTGTGGCTTACCTGAGTGCTACAGGGTGAGCCTGAGATGCCTTTGGTGCTGCAGGAGACGAGGGAATCGAAGCATGAAGGAGAGAAGGAACTGGATCTCCCAGTTCCTGACACGAGTCAGTCTTTCGATTCTGTTACTTGACTTAATTCTCTCAATAACTTCCCAAGGCGAGTGTATGAGTCAGAGTTCGCTAGAGGGACAGGATCCACAGGATAGATGAATATGTGGAGGGAGTTTTTTAGGAGCACTGACTCACACCATCACAAGGGGAAGCCCCACAGCAGGCCATCTGCAAGCCGAGGAGCAAGGGAGCCAGACCCAGTCCCAAAACCCCACAGGTGGGGAAGCCGACAGTGCATCCTGCAGTCTGTGGCCGAAGGCCTGAGAGCCCCTGGCAAGCCACGGTGAAGGTCCAAGAGTCCAGAAGCCAAAGAACTTGGAGTCTGGTGTTCGGGTGCAGGAGCATCCAGCACGGGAGAAAGATGGAGGCTGGGAGACTCAGCCAGTCCCATCCTTCCACATTCCTCTGCCAGCTTTATCCTCTGCCAGTCGTGTTGGCAGCTGATTAGATGGTGTCCACCTAGATTGTGGGTGGGCCTGCCTTTCCCAGCCCACTGACTTAAATGTGAATCTCCTCCAGCAACGCCCTCACAGACACACCAGGTCGATACGGTGTATCCTTCAATCCAGCCAAGTTGACGCTCACTATCACAGTAAGTAGTAGAATCTCCTACACTGTTGACCCAAGGAAACCAAAGGTTACAGAATTTTGAAGATTTGGCTAAAAAAAAAATCTGAAATAGCAGAAGAACGTGCTTGTGGTGAAGACAGTGTGAGGATATGCTCCCCTGAGAAGGGGCAAGTCAGAGAAAGAGAGAGGCAGGCGGGGAGATGAAAAGAAGGAAGGGGAGAGAAGGAGGGAAGAGGAGGCGTGCACGAACGCAGGAGAGGAGATGGGGAGACACAGATGGGGAGAGCCGCAGAGAGGGCCCTGCTCCCCGAACAGGGAGGATGGAGAGGACCCCAGTCCCCACCCAGGAGGACAGAGAGGACCCCAATCCCCACCCGGGAGGATGGAGGGGACCCTGCTCCCCTACCTGGGAGGATGAAGGGGACCCCCAGTCCGCACCCAGGAGGACAGAGAGGACCCTAATCCCCACCTGGGAGGGTGGAGGGGACCCCCAGTCCCCACCCAAGAGGACAGAGAGGGCCCTGCTCCCTGACCCGGGAGGATGGAGAGGACCCCAATCCCCACCTGGGAGGATGGAGAGGACCCCAGTCCCCACTCGGGAGAACAGAGAGGACCCTGCTCCCCACACAGGAGGACAGAGAGGACCCCCTACTCCCCACCTGGGGGGACAGAAAGGACCCCAAATTTCCCCCAAAAGGACAGAGGAGACCCCCAATCCTCACCCAGGGGGACAGAGAGGACCCCAAATTTCCTCCAAAAGGACAGAGGAGACCCCCAATCCTCACCCAGGGGGACAGAGAGGACCCCAATCCCCACCCGGGAGGACAGAGGGAACCCTGCTTCCCAGGTTGTAGGATGATTGCTGCTGTGTAACTTAAGCAACCGCAACAAGGATTAGAGGTATCTGCTTTACGAAACAAAGTCACGTTATTATTCACTTATTTATTTATGTGTTTATGAGACAAGGTTTTGCTCTGCTACCCAGGCTGGAGTACAGTGGTGCGATCCTGGCTCACTGCAGCCTCCACCTCCTGGGGCTCCAGCTGTCCTCCCGCCTCAGCCTTCTGAATAGCTGAGATCACAGCATCTAAAGCCGACACCACCATATCCGGCCAAGTTTTATTTTGTAGAGATAGGGCTTCGCTATGTTGCCCAGGTGGGTTTTGAACTCCTAGGCTTAAGCACACCTCCTGCCTCGGCCTCCCAAGGTGCTGGGATCACAGGTGTGAGCCACCAGGCCTATTTCTTAAAGGGAGATTTAGAATTCCACTTTAGGTAATGGACTTTTGGAATAATTAAGAAGCATCATTTAAACACATTGTTCAAAAAGACCACATTAACAGTCACAGAGCAGAGGAAGCTGCAGAGACGTGAGGACCAAGTGCCACGTGGGGTCCTGGGCGCTGGGGAGCGGGAGGGAAGACTGAGGGGCGCGGATGAAGGACGCCCTCAGCTGATGCTAAGTATCAACGCTGCTTCCACCACTGAGGCAGACGCAGCAGGAAAAACGCGCAGGGCAGAGAGCGTGGGGCGGGGGTCCCTACCGCTTTCTCAGTTTTCCTGTAAATCTAAAGTTCTAAGAGGTTTGTTTAGAAAAGCCCCTTCCGCGTCAGGCACTTCGGACACACGGAAAGCCCCGAGGCACCCCGTGCAGCCTCCCAGACGGGGAAGGGGCCCGGCCCGGGTCAGCCGCTTGTCTCCGCTCGTCCCACGCAGTGGAAACCACACGTGGACATTTCGATCACATTCTCAGTTCATTTACGTGTAACACGAGGTTGATCCACTGGGACGTGGCCTACTTGATCCAATAGGAAAAAGCTGTCTTAACCCTCGGGCGGAGGGGAGGAAACCGGAGGATCGTGCCTAAGAAACACCACGAAGGCCGGGCGCGGTGGCACGTGCCTGTAATCCCAGCACTTTGGGAGGCTGAGGCGGGTGGATCACGAGGTCAAGAGATCGAGACCATCCTGGTCAACATGGTGAAACCCCGTCTCTACTAAAAATACAAAAAATTAGCTGGGCATGGTGGTGCGCGCCTGTAATCCCAGCTACTCAGGAGGCTGAGGCAGGAGAATTGCCTGAACCCAGGAGGCGGAGGTTGCGGTGAGCCGAGATCGCGCCATTGCACTCCAGCCTGGGTAACAAGAGTGAAACTCAGTCTCAAAAAAAAAAAAAAAAAGAAAAGAAAAGAAAAGAAAAAAAGAAAAAAAGAAACACCACAACGAACCCTCTTCGAAGGACGCCTTTGAAGACCCTGCGGAAAGGACACTCTCAAACCCACTGAGACAACAGTGAAGAATCATTATGGCCTGCGAGGGAGAGACTATGAGCAACGACAAATCCTGAGAATATTTCCGTGACCTCGGACTTTGGACTCATCACTAACTTCACCATCTGAGTGGCCTCTGCTGGTCATAGGTACGCAAAATGAAAACGTCTCTGGGAAAAATACTTTCTCTGACTTTGAGTTGTGTTCGATTATAAGTAAGAAAATTATAAATAATGGCAATATTATGAGTAAAATAGCAGTATTATTATAAAATATTATTAAATCCACGGCAATATTATTCGATAGCTAACATTGTTGGAGCTCTTGCTGTATAGATTTATACGTTTTCTCAGTGTTTGCAGCAGCCTCGCGTGGCAGGCAATACCATCATATTTGTAGAAAAGCAGCAGAAGCTTCCGATGCTTTTGGTCCCACCAAAGTCCCACTTCATGGAATGCAGAGTTCAGGCCGAAACCCAGCCTGGGTGGCTCCACAACCCCCATCACGTGCAGTAGGATTTGCACAAACCTCGTATCCCAGTGACACACTCAGCATCACTTGCCAACCCTCTGCTTAAGACGGAGAAAGTCATTAGATGCTGTTGCAGTTTTAAAATTCCAGGAGAGGAATTAGACGGTTTGCTCCTTGTTAGGGTTGTGTGGCTGTGATTGTTTAGCAATATTTTGAGCAGCCCCTGCTGGTCCTAAAAGTAGACCTGTGTTAAGTTTAGACTTCTGAGGCCTTGTCTTTACCACCGACCTCATGTTGGCTGTGTGAGAACCTGTCACTTGACCATTACTAAGTTCATGGCTCGCAACGCGTGACTCACAGCATTCGGGACTTGATACATTTGATGAAACCAGTAGTGAGTGCACATATGCAAATATCTACTCGTGGATAACTTCTGCTCCACGTGTGTAAAAGGGATCTAATCCATCTCTTACCAGAAGAGGGATGGAATCTATTTAAAAATGGCTTTTGAGACACCGGACATGGAGCAACAAAGGCCAGTGACCCATGAGAGAATAAATTTTAAAAAACAGGAGCCCCACAATGGCCCACAGATGCTGCTGTGAGGGGGTTCCAGGCCACAGACCAGGCAGGATGAAACAGAAGAGCCCTGGTGACTCCCTGAGCAGAGGAGGCAGAGTTGAGGCCTCAGGAAGGTGGAAGGGGCTACACAGGCCACTGGAGTGAGTTCCCAGGACGAGCGAGCTTGAGTGAGAACCCCACTGATCTCCCGAGATGAGAGAGCTGGAGTGAGAACCCCACTGATCTCCCAGGATGAGAGAGCTGGAGTGAGAACCCCACTGATCTCCCGAGATGAGAGAGCTGGAGTGAGAACTCCACTCACCTGCCCTGACCTGTGCAGGGTAATATTGAGCATTCAACAGAATATTGATCAGCACACGCCTGTGGGAAGAACCACCTGAGGCCGCAGTATCTATTCCCAGGGAAAGAACCGTCTGGAAGGATTGAGAGAAACAGTGCCCAGAGCTCACCCGGGCCTGGAATGGTACCTTTTCCCAATAGTCAGAAAGGCCTCAGAAGCACAGCCCACTGCAGAGGCTGCACAAGGGTCTTGCCCAGCTGGGGGAAATATCAGGGCTAGATGAAGCACTGCTCTGGGATCTCCTAAAATATATAAAAAGCAAAACTCGAAAGGCTCAGAATCAAACTGCTTTCAAGTAACTCACTGCCTCTCCAAGAAAAGCTCAAGACAGCGTGACCAACATGTACCATACCCAGTAAGAAAAGTAACTCTGTCCAGCACCCAGACAAAAATCACCAGGCATCAAGGAAGCAGGAAAACCTGTTTTATGATGTAGAGAAAAGGTGATCAGGATTCATCCACAATTGATAAAAATGTACAAATAGCAGATAAGATGATTAAAATCATTATCGTAAAAAAGCTAAGAAGAAACATGCAAGATTTCAAAAAGGCCCAAATCAGATTCCAGAAGTGAAAACAATAATTTGGGATGAAAACTCTACTAGGTGGGGACTCATGGAAGATCACATGTTACAGAAGAAAAAAATGGATAGACATGAAGACATAGAAGTATTCTCAAAGACAGACACACTTGGATAAGAAAAACTTTGAATATGCTAATGATAAAAAAGAGCAAACAAACACAGCATGAGAACTGGAAATAAAATTCTCACCCCCTGGAACTGACAAACCTACTCACTCTTGGCCAAGGGGACCCTGGAGAAAACTTTACATGTCAGTTCTCAGTCCTGCTGGGATGGGGTCAGACATGCCCCCTTGTTCCCACTACCTTTTGCCGTTTAGACAGAGTGACTAGCACTCATGTTAAAATGGAAGTCATCAGACTAACAGGACTGACCCTTTGTGGCGACAAAACACCAAGTTATCCACAGGACCCAAGGCGATGTCAGGAAAGCATTATGTCACGCAGCCTACCTTTAAAGAGCAAACTCCGTTCTTAGCAGCACAAACTTCTTAAACAACACTGGCTGTGAGCTAAGCCATGCCGAAAGAAGGCGGCTCGCCCGTCCTGAGATGCTGACTGCCCCGTTCCGCCGGCCGTGACTGCAGCTTTGACCGACCAGAGGCTGATCTCAGTGGCTGTCTCCTGTTGAGAAGGTCACTGACCATGGACTGGTTCTGGCTGGTTTACAGCGGCTGTGCCCCGAGAACCTGGTGTCCCTGCTTCACGTTGTGACATACGAGGCCTAATCGTAGTGCATTTGAATGTTAAGTCTCCACCTTAAAGTAGGCATGGGTCATGTGTAATACACGTCTGTTCAGTGAACATGGGTCATGTGTAATACACGTCTGTTCAGTGTAAGCATGGGTCATGTGTAATACACGTCTGTTCAGTGAACATGGGTCATGTGTAATACACGTCTGTTCAGTGTAAGCATGGGTCATGTGTAATACGCGTCTGTTCAGTGAACATGGGTCAGGAGGCCTTCATGAACGTTCATACTTCCTCCTGTCACCTGTTGAATACGGGCGTTGAGCCAACCCCTCCAGCATCAGCTCCCGTCTCCCCTTTTCTCCTTTGAAACGCCTGCTCCAGGTCCCTGCCAGAGGCCATACTTCCCAGCCTGCCAGGGCGAACACCTCATAGGCTGTAACCCTCTGTAAGAAAGACAGTTGGCTTTCAAGATGCATAGACCTAATCATATTTCAGTTGAAAGGCGTGTGGCCCTAGCATGGTCGGGGAACTCACATGAGACAAAATTCTGAGATCCAGCCAGAGTGTCCCCAGATCTAGAGGTGCCCCCAGCTGTGACTGCGTTCTGTTTAATGTGATTGTGATGACTCTGAAATGTGTTGACACGGCCAGACAGAACTACTTTTCTCTGAATGCACCCTTCTCCTGGCTCTTCTTAAGGTAGATCACAAGAAAACGTTTGTTTGAGACATGGAAGCCGGAGAGGAGGCAGCGGCCACTTAGTGGCCCCCACACGTTGCTGCCGATGCGCTGATGCCCGCAGCAGCCGGTCCCGAAACTGCTCTTCCTTTGTCTTACCAGATCCTCTCTCAGCTCTTCTGACTTCAGGCTAGATGTGTGTGTGCCTCACAGAAGGGCAGCTGCTGCAGGAAGCTCACACTGAAGTCAGAGGCAACAGGAATGGAGTGGGTTCCAGCCCATCCAGTGGGATTCCAGCTCAGCCTTGTGACTGCCCCTTCCTGAACGCCTGCCCCTTCCTGAGCGCCTGCCCCTTCCTGAATGCCTGCCCCTTCCTGAGCGCCTGCCCTCTCAACCCCAGGTCCCAGGGGCAGGTGCAGCCTCACAACGCCTGGCACAGGCCACTCTCCGAGCTCCCACAGTGGTGCGATCCAGGTCCCTATGTCCAATCCCATGTCTGTCCACGGACACATGTAATGTGAGTACACATGCACACACGGACACAGACACATGCTGAATACACACTGCTGAGGTTTTCTGGTTGAACCATCAGTGATGCATTCATGTTTTGATTGGCTACTGTTCTAACCATCCGTGATATGTTCATTCTGGAAACGGCCACTGTTCTAACCATCCGTGATATGTTCATTTTGGAAACGGCCACTGTCCTAACAGAACGCTTACAAGTGTGCATTTCTCCTGGCTCCTGTATTAACTGTGTGTCTTTGGACAAGTGAGTTCTCTGAGTCTCGGTTTTCTCACCTGTAAGGTGGGAATAATACTTTCTCCCACAGAGACAATCATGAGGTAATATATGTAAAGTTCTCAGTAATTTAGTAATTGACTTACAGTACCCAATTTGGTAGATACTGTTTTCTTCGGTATCCTTTCGTTTGTTTTCCGAGATGGACTCTTGCTCTGTTGCGCAGGCTGGAGTGCAGTGACGTGATCTATGCTCACTGCAACCTCCACCTCCCAGGTTCAAGTGATTTTCCCCCCTTGGTCTCTTGAGCGGCAGGGATTACAGGCACACACCATCATGCCTGGCTAATTTTTCTATTTTTAGTAGAGATGGGGTTTCACCATGTTGGTCAGGGTGGTCTTGAACTCCCGATCTCATGATCCACCTGCCTCGGCCTCCCAAAGTGCTGGGATCACAGGCGTGAGCCACCGCGCCAGGCCTTCTTCAGTGTCTCTATCACCTCTTCACTATTAGACACCAGAAATGTATGCCCTCAGAAAAAAACGAATGACGACGACACTTTAGAAAGCCGAAAATAAAATCCAAGACAGGGAATATAAAATAAAAGGGTAACCTAGCCTGAGGCATGATTGTGGTCAGGCTCCCTCAGCCTTGGGAGGGGAGAGGCAGCAGAGTGGAGGCTGGGTGTGAGCCTCGGGGAGGCACACAGGAGGGAAGCGGGGAGAACCTGGGAGGCGGTGAAGCAATGGGAAGAAATGCAAGGTGACCACGCGTCTGCCTCAGGCTAGCCCAGAATGCAGAAGCCAGCATGAGGCTGACCTCGTTGTCTACAGATCACTGTCCATCACCTCATTTCTTAACGAATGATAAAATGTTTCTTAATGAAATATTAAATATTTAGTGCTCATGCATAACGTGTGGTTGTATCATGAGCCTAACTTGGCATAATTTTTGCCCCTTCTCTTCTAAAGTTACAAAAAAAAATTAGCTGGGAGTGGTGGCATGTGCCTATAATCCCAGCTACTCTGGAGGCTGAGGCAGGAGAATCACTTAAACCTGGGAGGCGGAGGTTGCAGTGAGCTGAGATCGCGCCTTTGCACTCCTGCCTGGGTGACAGGGTAAGACTCCATCTCAAAAAAGAAAAAAAGGTATGTGTCCTCATTTAGAACTCACACAGAGCTTCCTAATGCCCAGAACTCGCAGTCCACTGAAGGCCTCGTTTGCTAACTGAACAACTAGTCATTTTCTGTTGCTCAAAGTTAATTGCCAAGAAGAGGAGTGGTTAGGCTAAATCTTTGACTGTAGCTCCCAATTCATCTTATGGGCACAGCCGCATTCCATAATCATCATCTGTTAGATTCAAAACACGAGGAACCCAATGAGCCAGTGAAAATTACCTTGAGATCCCCAGCCACAGCCCAGTATGACTGCACCTGTGCTCAACTGAATTACCAAAACCTAAAATGCAATAAAAAAAAAATAAAAAAAGAAAGCCTCAAAATGGAACAGCTGAAAAGTCAAGCTTTTAAGAACGGAGCCTTTTCCCCCTGAGAAGAACGCCTCCATTTAGAGCTCACTCTGTTCGTGTATCTAGAAAATGCGAAAGTGCTTACCTGTGTACGCTGCCCCTTGCTGAGGAACATTCCAGTCTGGGGACCTTTGATGCTTCTAACAGAAGTGAGTTATTTCACAAATGAACTGAACTTTCCTGAAACATGCGGCTCCCCCCGGGAGGTGGGGATGCTGCAGGCCGTGGGTGCAGAAGTGGACGCTGACCCTGCTCCTCTGCCACGGACCCTGGTTGGCTCCTGTTCTGCCTTCGATCTCCTCTCTGTGGCTGCTCCTCCCGCTCTCTGTCCCATTCACTCATTCCCCACCCAACCCGGGCGCATTTCAGATGGGTGCTTGGAGATGCCTATTTACAGGTGGGGTATGAAGTGCTGTTTATTGTGAGTGTGTTTTGATTTGTTGATTAATATAAGCAATCTTGTGATATGGGGTATATCCTACTTCTAAATTTCTCACCCAGAGCTATGCTTCTGAGACGTGCCCCATCCCTGCTGGAATTGGTCTCTCTGCTGTGTAGCATTTCACAGCAATGGCTGTGCTTGTGACACTGCCATGTGTGACAGCAAAGACATGGCAGGCTCACTCAGCACTGCAGGTGCATGAAGTCGGCACCGTCACTGAGCTCCCAGCACGGGGGTGCAACAGAGTCACAGCGTGGGGTCAAGGAGGCAGCAGACACTTTGAGATTCAATTAAACACATGTATGGGCATATTCTGCGATGGCGCTGGAGACAGATGATTTTTAATGGGTCCTCAAGGCTCTCATCATATTTTGACTCTCACAAATGATAATGAAATAAAATGAGAATGCATCTATAAAATAAACTGCTGAGGGAATCACCTAATAAATTGCCTGCCTCATTTCCCTGCTTAATTCCACTTAGCCCTGCCACATGTCCTTCCACAATGACTCTGTTCATGATGGGACCACCAAGACGACCTGGAGTCCCTCCTGCTCACAATAGAACCTTGTTCAGTCACCCCCTCATCCCTTTGACTGACTTGAATAGCAGCTGAGGTCCCAGCACAGCCCAGGGAAGAACCCGGACTAACGAGACGGACAGGAGCTTGTAAGTATAGAGTGGACCTCCTGGTGAGAGACATAATTAACCCAGACAACTAGGCAAGGTGGTTTCAGATGGCAGCGATGCACTACCAGAAATTAAACAGGCCCAAGATTGGAGAACACGTTTATACACATTGAAAATAACACGGAGGCTGCAACGATGTTGCTGATGAACTCACTCCAGAAGCAGGGGCTGGTGCTACTGGACGTCAGCCCTCAAGTGGCCTGGGGTTTCCGTGGCATGTAGAAACCCTGTCCCTGCCAGTATAAGCCCCTGACCTCCACAGGGGTAGGAATGTTCCACGTTAACTCCATTTAAAGATGCAAAGGAAAACAAATGGCTGGCCCACGTAGAGGGTCCTCAGCATCCCCCTCATGCCATCTGCATCCTGGAGGGAGGGAGTGCTGGGGTCTGTGGGCACTCTGTGCAGCTCCCGTGGGGTTGTGGTGAGTCCTCCCTGGGCCGTCCTCTCCCCACTGCTACGCAAAGGCCCAGTGGGTGAGAACCCTGGATGATACCACCCGTGTCTCCAGCTCCTCACGCTCGCATCTGGCCATCAGCACTAGGAGATGGGGACTAGTAGGGACCATGGCTCCTCACTCAGAGCGTGTGGACACAGAGCCCGATCCCGAATAAACCAGTTCCTGGAGTTCTCCTCACTCAGAGCGTGTGAACACAGAGCCCGATCCCAAATAAACCAGTTCCTGGAGTTCTCCTCACTCAGAGCGTGTGGACACAGAGCCCGATCCCGAATACACCAGTTCCTGGAGTTCTCCTCACTCAGAGTGTGTGGACACAGAGCCCGATCCCAAATACACCAGTTCCTGGAGTTCTCCTCACTCAGAGCGTGTGGACACAGAGCCTGATTCCCTGAATAAACCAGTTCCTGGAGTTCTCCTCACTCAGAGCGTGTGGACACAGAGCCTGATTCCCTGAATAAACCAGTTCCTGGAGTTCTCCTCACTCAGAGCGTGTGGACACAGAGCCCGATCCCGAATAAACCAGTTCCTGGAGTTCTCCTCACTCAGAGTGTGTGGACACAGAGCCCGATCCCGAATAAACCAGTTCCTGGAGTTCTCCTCACTCAGAGCGTGTGGACACAGAGCCCAATCCTGAAATAAACCAGTTCCTGGAGTTCTCCTCACTCAGAGCATGTGGACACAGAGCCCGATCCCTGAATAAACCAGTTCCTGGAGTTCTCCTCACTCAGAGCGTGTGGACACAGAGCCCAATCCCGAATAAACCAGTTCCTGGAGTTCTCCTCACTCACAGCGTGTGGACACAGAGCCCGATCCCCAAATAAACCAGTTCCTGGAGTTCTCCTCACTCAGAGCGTGTGGACACAGAGCCCGATCCCGAATAAACCAGTTCCTGGAGTTCTCACTCAGAGCGTGTGGACACAGAGCCGGATCCCGAATAAACCAGTTCCTGGAGTTCTCCTCATTCAGAGTGTGTGGACACAGAGCCCGATCCCCAAATAAACCAGTTCCTGGATTTCTCCTCACTCAGAGCGTGTGGACACAGAGCCCGATCCCCAAATAAACCAGTTCCTGGAGTTCTCACTCAGAGCGTGTGGACACAGAGCCCGATCCCGAATAAACCAGTTCCTGGAGTTCTCCTCACTCAGAGCGTGTGGACACAGAGCCCGATCCCCAAATAAACCAGTTCCTGGAGTTCTCACTCAGAGTGTGTGGACACAGAGCCCGATCCCGAATAAACCAGTTCCTGGAGTTCTCCTCACTCAGAGCATGTGAACACAGAGCCCGATCCCGAATAAACCAGTTCCTGGAGTTCTCCTCACTCAGAGCATGTGGACACAGAGCCTGATCCCGAATACACCAGTTCCTGGAGTTCTCACTCAGAGTGTGTGGACACAGAGCCCGATCCCCAAATATACCAGTTCCTGGAGTTCTCCTCACTCAGAGTCTGTGGACACAGAGCCTGATCCCAAATAAACCAGTTCCTGGAGTTCTCCTCACTCAGAGCGTGTGGACACAGAGCCCGATCCCAAATACACCAGTTCCTGGAGTTCTCCTCACTCAGAGCGTGTGGACACAGAGCCCGATCCCCAAAGATACCAGTTCCTGGAGTTCTCCTCACTCAGAGTCTGTGGACACAGAGCCTGATCCCAAATAAACCAGTTCCTGGAGTTCTCCTCACTCAGAGCGTGTGGACACAGAGCCTGATCCCGAATAAACCAGTTCCTGGAGTTCTCCTCATTCAGAGCATGTGGACACAGAGCCCCATCCTGAATATACCAGTTCCTGGAGTTCTCCTCACTCAGAGCGTGTGGACACAGAGCCTGATCCCGGAATAAACCAGTTCCTGGAGTTCTGCACTGTCCAAAAGGCCAAGTGCACCAGGCCCTCCTGAGCCCACCCGAGACCCCAGGCTCTCCATGGGTCCTCCTCTCCCTGCCTCCTCCCCCTGCGTCACCAAGCAAGAGGCTCACCACTGGGTGGGGACGTAGTTAGTACCGTTGAGTGAAGGCAGTGAGGTACCTTGTCACCCTCAGTCATCACAGGCGAGGTTTGGTGCTAGGAAGCCATGGTTCTAATAAAGGCTTAAAGCATCAAGAGAAAAGAAAAGAATGACACCATCAAAAAATATCAGCTCGGAAGCTTATTAGCTTCTAGCCTCCAGCAAGACAGCAAGTTACACAGGTTACAGGTCCTTCCTCCAGGTTCAGTCCTGAAGACTGAACTCAGATCACTGAGAAAGTTGACAGGTAAAGAACAAATGTCAAAATGGTTAGGGAGATTGCAGGTGGCCGAATCCTAGAACGTAAAAAAAAAAATTAGATTTTTACCTCATGACACCTGGTGAGCGCCCTAAATATGAAAGGTAGAAATGTTAAAGAGGGTATAAGAAGACGTCTTAGACTATCTTTGTAAATTTGGGATAAAATGACTTTTAAAATAATATGCCCAAGAACAAAAGTTAAAATAATCGATACGTCAAAAGTAAGGATTTCTTTTAAATGAAGAACAAAATTAAGAAAATGAAGAGAAGTAATGCACCAGGAGACTATTCTGCAATGAATGAACTCAGCCAGGGGTTCACATGGGAGCAGATCAGCGTCTAACGGAGAGTGGAACTGACCTGCTGACAGGTCCCCAATGCACGGTAGGAGCTCCAGAAAGAGGACGCTCCATCTTCCTGCTTGTTCTTCCCAAAAGTGCCTCAAGCACGAGATTTTCCAGGCCAAAGGCAACCTGCTTCAGGAAGCAGGGCAGGGAGGAGCACAGCGCAGTCCAGCTTGTATCAAGGGAAACGTCTATGATAGAAGATGAAAGTCCTCCATCTCCAGTGGGCAGGGCACACAGGGCCCGGGCTTCTGTTCCACCCACTCCCACCCCCACCGCACCCCACCCCGCGTTTCCCTGGCATTTTAACTCAGGTGAAAGCACCCACCTTTAGGGACAAGCCTTACGGGAGAAGCTGCTTATGTGGAAGGGGGAGAGGGTGAAACTGTGAGCGTTTCTTAAGCATAATTTCAGAGCCGGGCTGGAATTTCAGAAAGTCCTTTGAAGAAGAGGCAGGAATGGCTCCAGCTGTGAGGAAGAGCATGTTCCCTGCTTGACAAATGGCATCCAAGCGGTGAGTGGGCCAAGGAGGGGACCACGGTTGGCCTGGCGCGGTTTTCCTTCTTCATTTGCCAGTACGAGGGTTCAACATGCTCGTCCTTTGAAGATCGATTGGTTTCGTTCCAAGCGACCTCTTTCACCCGCTGGTATTGTTTAATTACAAATGCAGACAGAGTCAGAACGCCCGGAGAACTGGAAACACGGAGAAAATCCAGCCGCTTCCAGACTGTTCTCCAAGGTTCGGTTCTGCGGTCTCAGTCAGGCGAAAGCCACCAGCAGCCAAGCTCTGTTTTTCTCTGTGTCTCGTTTCGGCCTCCCAAGTCCTGGACCTGCTTTTTTTTCAGCCTCCCAAGTCCTGGACCTGTGTCTCTGTGTCTCGTTTCAGCCTCCCAAGTCCTGGACCTGCTTTTTTTTCAGCCTCCCAAGTCCTGGACCTGTGTCTCTGTGTCTCGTTTCGGCCTCCCAAGTCCTGGACCTGTGTCTCTGTGTCTCGTTTCGGCCTCCCAAGTCCTGGACCTGTGTCTCTGTGTCTCGTTTCGGCCTCCCAAGTCCTGGACCTGTGTCTCTGTGTCTCGTTTCGGCCTCCCAAGTCCTGGACCTGTGTCTCTGTGTCTCGTTTCAGCCTCCCAAGTCCTGGACCTGTGTCTCTGTGTCTCGTTTCGGCCTCCCAAGTCCTGGACCTGCTTTTTTTTCAGCCTCCCAAGTCCTGGACCTGTGTCTCTGTGTCTCGTTTCGGCCTCCCAAGTCCTGGACCTGTGTCTCTGTGTCTCGTTTCGGCCTCCCAAGTCCTGGACCTGTGTCTCTGTGTCTCGTTTCGGCCTCCCAAGTCCTGGACCTGTGTCTCTGTGTCTCGTTTCGGCCTCCCAAGTCCTGGACCCGCTTTTTCTCTCCTACTAAATCTTTGCTTTCGATGCCCTTCAAGACCCAGTAATGTGGTATCTCCCTAGGGCAGTGTTTCTTAAACTGTGATCCGCTAACCAAGATCACCTGGGGTTCTGGTTGAAAATAAAGACTTCCAGAGCCTACTCGGTAGCTGGTATGAGTTTCTAGTACTGCCAAGAACAAGTTACGCAACGCTATTGGCTTAAGCCACACAAATCCCTGACCTCGCAGTTCTGGAGGTGGAAAGCCGGGGCCTGAGGTGCCAGCTATCAGGGCCCACCCCGGGGGTTGGGAGAGAGCCCTTTCTCTCACGCTGGCTTTTCTCAGCCTTGGTCCTCATCCCCTCCACTTCCCCGGGTGTCTGAATCCCTGCCTCTCTTTTATAAGGACACTGGTCCTTGGACAGATGACCCAGGATGACCCAAGATCCTCAACTTTCACATCTTTCCAAATAAACTCACATTTCCAGGTTCCAAGGATGATAACGTGCACGTATCTTTGGGGTCACTATGAGCCAATTATATCTGGTGAATTGCAAATTGAAGTCAGGGAAAAAATAGCCGTGAATATGCATTAAATTGAGAAGACCATTACCAGGGGTCTTTTTTTTTTTTTTTTTTTTTTTTTTTTGAGACAGAGTTTCGCTCTCGTTACCCAGACCAGGGGTCATTTTATGGGTTCTCGTGGCTTTAAATTCCAAAAGTTCTCCCTCTAGCCCAGAACATACATTAGAATTCCCAAATCATATATATTCAATCACCTATTGGGCAATTCCAACTAAAATATCTTACCAGCATTTTAAACTCGGTACACAGAATGTGTACACCTTCACGTGGTTTTTCATAAACTGCTTTCTCTAAGAGTTCTAGTTTCGATTCACCATTCCACGCCAAGTCACCCGAGCTGGAAATCCCTGAGCCATCCTCCCCGCTCCCCTCTCCTCCAGCCCACCGTCAGGTCACCAGTGTCTCGTCCAGGCCACCCAGCTGGAAATCAGGAGCAGAAGCCGAGCACCTCTTCTCCTAACCTTTCCCTCTGTTCTGTGTCGCCAGAGCTTTCTACCTGATCTTTAAATTCAGATGTGTCTAAGGCTTTCACAGCTCGTGACCCCTAGAGCGTATTTCTTATGGCACAGCCTGCTGACCCTGACCCGGTTCTCCAATGGTCCACCTCCACCTGTCCACCGCTCTCACCCTTGTCCAAGTCACAACAAAACCCGCCACCTGCACAGCCTTACCTGCTCCCGATGAGCCCCCTGGATTCTTCTGCTGCCCTCCCTCCCCTCTCAATCTGCTGGTGTGCAGAACAGTCATCTTTTTAACCTGTGGATTACGACAGCCACGCCTGTCTATGCTGTTTCAATGTCTGCCCACTGCGGCGGATAAGCCCCAGGCTGTTGGATTAACGGGGTCTGCAGTTTCCACATGGCGCCCTCTCCTGCTTCCATGCCACCCCCATCCACATCACTATGCCCTGATTACTACAATCCATGCACACCGGCTTCTTTCCGTTATTTTGACAAGCTGAAAAAATTCTTTCCTATCCTAGGGAATTTAGCACAAGGTTCCTTATGCCTAGAGTGTTTACTTCTTCTTTTTTGGGGGGATGTTTACTTCTTAATTCTTCAGCTCCTTAGTGAACAATTTTTCTCATCCTTTAAATATCAGCTTAAATATTACTTATACAGCCTGATCTTCTATAAACACTCTCTAATGAGTTTATTATTCGGGCAATTACCTCACAGTTTCTTTCCTTCATGACATATGAGTTCTTGCAGTTATGAATGTACTCGTTTACGTGGTTATTAGCCAAGCAGTTACTAAACAGTTTGGAAAGGGGGACTGAAAAAGCGGTATGTTTGCCACTGCGAGCTAGGCCTGGTCTTCATGACCAAAACGTACGAGTGAGCGAGCAGCCCTGGGCGTAGACAATGGGAAAGTGTTTCTCATCACCAGTGAGCTAGTGTTTGTAGAGAACATGGGAGAAATGTCCTTCTCCTTCTACAGATGGGCACAAGTGTATTTCAGTTTTAATAGATGCTTAAATATATTAAGTCACACATTGATCATGAAAAGCCCTTACGTGAGCGTTCATATTGATCAGGCTAAAAACTGACCTAAGGAATGAGTGGAGAGACTGGATCAGAAGAGCTTTGCACAGGCACAGAGACGAGAAGCTGTCCCGGAAAGAAGAGAGAGACCTTTCTCTGGAAGATGCAGTGGAAGGGCTTTTGTTTATAGTAATGGCTGAAAGGGCCCCACTAGAGCCTATTCACCTCCTCTGAGGTAACAGCTATGAATTTTCTTTTGTAGTGCTACTAACATACTCCTATACCACACACACACGTACACACACACACATACACACAAACACATACATACACAAACATACATACACACATACAAAAACACACACACATGCGTACACACATACACATACACACAAACACACACATACACATACACACAAACATACAAACACACAAACATATACACACAAACACACACACAAACACACAAATACACACACATAAACACATACATACACAAACACATACACACACATACAAACACACATACACATATAAACACACCTACACAAACATACACACCTACACATACACACACATACACACACATACACATACAAACACAAACACACACATACACATACAAACACACACATACACAAACATACACACCTACACATACACACACACATACACATACATTCACACACATATACACACACAAACATACACACACAAACATACATACACACACATACACATACAAACACACACATACACAAACATACACACCTACACATACACACACACATACACATACATTCACACACATATACACACACAAACATACACACACAAACATACATACACACACATACACATACACAAACACACACATACACACATACATACACAAAAATACACACAAACACACACATACACACATACACATACACACCTACACATACACCTACACATACACACACATACATACACACAAACATACAAACACACAAACACATACACACACACATACAGACAAACACACACATACACATACAAACACACATACACAAACATACACACCTACACATACAAACACACATATACATACACACACAAACACACACATACACATACAAACACATACACAAACATACACACATACACATACACACAAACACATACACATACATACACACACACATACATACACACACATACATACACATACAAACACACACATACACACACACACACACACAGAGTTATCTGGAGGAACAGAGAATGACCGAGAGCTGTCAAGTCCCAGACGGGAGTCAACCTTTGTGGAAATAAAGTGGTAAAGGCCTTGGGCAGTAGTGCACTCATTAATTGCCCTCCCTCCAAAAGAGAGAGAGAGAGAGAGACGGAGACAGAGAGAGAGAGATACTGGTTTGTAGTGTGTCGAATACCGTGGTGTACATGGTCCCACGTGTTTAGTAATGTCTGGTTTCAAGCTCCCAGTGACTGAACAGGCAGGTTGGAAACTGCAGAATGTCTAACGGTGGCTCTTTCACATCAAGGAAGCTGGTCCCAGAACACCCTGGGGTGAGCGTCCCATTTCCGTGGCCTGTAGCATTAAGGGAGGCCGAGTTTACAATCGCGCTCCAAAGCAGGCGGATTCTGGGCCGGAATCAGCGCTCGGAGGACAGAACAGGCACTGAGTGGATGTCCAGTCGCAGCTTTTAGCCCAAGGCCAGGCTCCGGTGGGCCACGTGGGGCGGCAAAACCGCGGTAGGTAACCTGCAGTCTTTCTCATCTGAAGACGCAGGGGGTAAAAGTGTGGGTAACACAGACACAAAAGCGTTAAGGAGAAATCCGCGGGAAAAGAGGCAGAGGGGCGTGCACGCATTTTGTGTGTGAATTAGGCAGAGGGGCGTGCACGCATTTTGTGTGTGAATTCTGCCCTAACACCCGGTGACCCCTGAACCGTGCGAATGCAAGACAGACGCCCAGCAGCCCAGCCGGGGACGAAAGGTCTGAGCTGAGCCTGGACCTGCCATCCACAGCCAGAGCCTGCGGTTTGCTCCAGTCGAGCGAGTGTCCTCTCCACCAGCAAGGTGAGCGTGCAGGGGAGAGCTGTTCAGAGGATGTAACCCCTGAGTCTGAGCGCAGGACACTCAGCAACCAGGACAGCAGCCAAATCTTTACAACCTGCAGCCAAGGAAACAGGAAAACGGCCCAATCCCAGAAGAAAGGCAGTCAGTAGACGCCAACCTCCATGCTGTAATGGGTACACGGTTCCCTTAAACCAAGTGTTAATAGTGTGCTCCGTGACATGAATAAACACAGATTCATAACAGAATGAACAATGGGGTCAGACTTTCCAGGGACTTACTGGAGAGAGAGCACAAGAAGCTGGGAAGAACTTCAGGCTCCTGGGGAGGGAAAAGGACTGGAGGAAGGGAACCGGGTGGCAGCGCACCAGCCGAAGCTTCAGCCAGGCTGGTGGGTGCAGGGTGGCTGCGCCCGTCCTCAGCACCAGAGTCCTGTCCTGCCAGGGAGGGTTCACACACGGCCCCTGCTTGGCTTAGTTCCTGGCTGAAAGCAGACAGAGAGGGGAGTGGACTGAGGCCGCCCACAGCCCGCACTCTTGGAGCCTCAAGGAGTGTGCAGGAGGCAAGTGGAGGCAGGAGCCCAGCTCCGGGAGCCACAGCCACGGTCTTGGCAGGAGACAGGAAGGCTAGGTGAGAATGAGGAGCAAAGCTTTGTCCTCATTCATCCGATAAGGAGACGCAGACCTGCATAAGTGACCGCCCTGTCCTGCCACACCAGTGCCAGCAGCCGACCTCAACACACGTGTGGACAAGCAGAAAGGTGATGGCGGTGAGCTAACAGCATACTTTTGTTTCTGCTGGCTGGTGCCAGTCATGGAAAAGGCAGGAACCTAAAGGGAAGAATTGTGGGCTTTGGACGCCAGCAGAGGTGAGGCAGGCCCTAGACAAAGGCCAGCCTGTTTCCTTCCTGGTTGATGGCTTATGCATCTAGGACACACACACACAAAGACACACACGGACATGCATGCACAGGAAAACACGCATGCCACATGCAAACACACACGTGAACATACGCACACAGACACACATATGCACGCACACACATGTGTGCACACACATGCGTGCACACACATGCATACACAGAGACGCACACACGTGCAGGCACATATACACACATGCAAACACAGGCACACGTTCACACACAGATATGCACACACATGCATGCACACAGCATATACAGATATGCACACACATGCACACATACACACAGACACAAACATGCACACAGACACACATGCACACACACCTGCATGCACACTTACATGCACACACACACTTGCATGCACACACAAGCACACACATGCATGCACAATACACATGCACACACAGACACACACATACATGTACACATACACGCATGCACACAGACACGCTCACACACACAGGTGCACTCACATATTTTCTTGAGGCAGTGAGTGCCATAACATTCTTTTCGGATGTTGAATACATTTTGAAAACGTGCACGAAGGGGCTTTTCACAGGGCTTATTACCCTTTTAAAGGTGGTCTCTTCTGAGATCTGATCAGGAAGCCACACACCCTGGAAAGCAGAAAAACAGGAACAGCAACAACCGGAAGGGCAACCGTTCACTGCAGGGAAGACAACCCGGCGCTGAAAGACGGGTTTCCAGCACCTCCTGGTGGCCACACTGGGATATGGCAGGAGGCCGCTTACAGACTGGTTTCACTTGTATTGTTAAAATTCATTAGATTAAACCACCTGGTCTTTAAATGATAAATATTATTTTCTTTAGCAAGCGCTAAGAATAACTTTAACAAGACCCAATAAGAATAAATCAGGAGAAATAACACAACACTTCATAATATGTAGGTGAATAACTTGCCCAGCATGGCAGCATTTTGATTCAAACTTAGTGATCTGACCCCAATTTTGCACCAGAAAGTTATTCTGTTTAAACTGAGTTCACAAGCCTAGTGAGGAAAAAGTGATCACACCAGTTGCATAGATGAAAACCTATCCCATCATGAAATCAAGACAAAACGCTGCTAACTAGTTAAGGGAGGTGCAGACAAAAGAACGAAAATAAAATCGCCTTAGAAGTGAAGACAAGCGTTTCTCCTCAAAAACGTTTGTATCTCAGGACAAGTTATGAACATCACGAACCAAAACACTTTGGATTCAAAAGCAACTGTACTCGACAATAATGCAATAAGTAAATAAAATAAAGAAGGAAAGAAACACTTTAGGAGACTAAGGGAAAATGAAGAAAAATGGAAAATGGAGGAAAATATTATATATATAACACACAATAAATAAAATATAACGTATTATATATAATACATATTACACTACATTATAGTATATATTACATGTAATATATAAATTATATAATATATATACTACATGTATTATATATAATATATGATTATATATTATAATACACTTCATCATATAAATTAAATATATAATGTACAATGAACATAAACATATTGTATATAACATATTTTATATATATAAATATAAATAAATATATTTATATACAATATATGTATATTTATATATAATATATAAATACATATAAATATATACTATATATGTAACATATATATAATATAATTTAAATATATTTATATATAAATTTATACTTATATTAAATATACTTATATATTATAATATATTAATATATAAATATAACGTATATAATATATATTTATATTTATATTCAATATGATATATATTTGTATATCATATATTGTATGTAATATATTTTTATATATAATTATATTATTGATACATAATATATATTTTAATATCTTTGTTTAATATAAATAGATTTATATTTATATATAATATAAATGTTATATATATTATACATTGTATATTATACATAATACATAATACTGTACATTATATATTATAATTTATATACAGCATATATTATATATTATATATAATTTTTATATAGCATATGTATTATATATTATATTGTACATTATATATTATAATATGTAACATATGGCATATATAATATATATTATACATAATATATATTATACATAATATATTATATATTATACATAATATATAGTATATAATATATGACATATATTATATATAAATACATATGATATTTTATATATAAGACATATAATATATATAAACATAAGATAAAATATATATGAATATGTTATAGTTATACATATAAAGTATATATGTATTTTATATACTTTTATACATATATTTTATATATTATATTTTATATTATGTTTATGTGTATTATATATATCTGTTTATATATTATATGTCTTATATATAAAATATATTATATATATTTACATTTATATATGTTATATATCATGTATTATATATTATATATGATATATTATATATGATATATATTATATATTATGTATATGATATATTATATATGATATATATTATATATTATGTATATGATATATTATATATGATATATATTATATATTATGTATATGATACATTATATATGATATATATTATATATTATGTATATGATATATATAACATATATATAGTATATAACATATTGTATATAAATATAAATATATAATATACAATACATTATATATAATTATATATCATATATATTATATATCATATATACTACATATTTTATATAACATATAGTATACAACATATATATTATATATAAATATATATACACTTATACATATAAATGTATATTTATATTTATAAATTTATTTTCATATTTATAAATCTTTATATAATTTTTATATTTATATTTATAGACTTTTTATGTATATGTATATATTTGTATTTATAAATATATTTATATTTATATGTATACATTTATCTTTATAAATATATATTTATATATATTTATATATATTTACATATATTATATATTATATATTTACATATATTATATATAAGATATAATAATATTCACATATATTATATATTATATATTTACATATATTACATATTATATATAATACTTACATATATATGTACATATATATGTATAATATTATGTATAATATTTACATATATTATATATAATAATATATAATTATATATTAAATATAATAATATATATAATAATATATATATTATATATATTTGTATATATTACATATTATATATTTATATATTATATATAATATATATTTATAGATTATATATTATATATGTTTATATATTATATATTATATATATTTATATATATAAAATTTATATATAAATATATAAATATATTTATAAAGATAAATGTATAACATATTAGATCTATTTATATGTTATATATTATATATAACATATATATAATATATATAATTTATATATTATATATATATATACACAGAAAACAGAAATGTGTATACTCAAGTTTAGACAGGCAAAAGAAAATAGATGAAAGTTGTAGGCCAGGCGCAGTGTCTCATGCCTGTAATCCCAGCACTTTGAGAAGCTGATGTGGGTGGATCACCTGAGGTCATGGGTTCAAGACCAGCCTGGCCAACATGGTGAAAGTTTATATTTACTAAAAATACAAAAATTAGCTGAGCGTGGTGGCGGATGCCTGTAATCTTAGCTCTTGGGAGGCTTAGGCAGGACAATGGCTTGAGCCCAGGAGGCAGAGGTTGCAGTGAATAAAGATTGCACCAGTGCACTCCAGCCAAGGTGACTGAGAAGACTCTGTCACCCATGCCCAGGTCCATGGGTAAACGGATGGAGGAATGGAAAGCCCAGTCTATAAGTCTATTCTCAAGAAGACGGTGCCTGTCCATACAGGCCCAGGCAGCAGGTGCATCGGGGCTGTGACTCAGGTCCTGCATGTGGAAGGGCTTTGTGTCACACACCCTCCAGACAGGGAAGGACAGGCCAGGGGATAATGGGACCAGGTCAGCATCAGGGGAGCCCTGGCTTTGACACGTGAAGGCCTCTGCTCTGTGACTTTCTCAAAATGACCCCACCTATGAGCAGGTCTCCAACACATACCAGGCAACTGCAGATGAGCCGGCTCTGGGAAGTGAAACTGAAATGTAGTATCAAGGACCAGGTAACCCGGTGTGACTTGCAGGGGAAGTGAGTTCAAGTCCTCAGGTTAATTGCTTAGAATTATTTTAATTGGTTAGAGTTCTTTTAGGGGAGAAAGAGCAGTGCCTGTAACTAAATGCACAAAAGGAATGTTGTGGATAGAACCTTCTGGACACAGAGGAGGCGGGTTCACAGCAGAACATGGGATTTGAATTGTAAACAGTTGTCACTCCCAGGGATTAATGCACCAAAATATTTAAGAAAAGGTGTAGTTATAAAAAGATGAAAAATAAATTATAAATATAAGACAACCATTATAGACACGTGCAAAATGGCAGCAATTAGAAGGCAAGGTAAACGTGAACTCCCTGAACACTAAAATAGGATCGGAGTTGCTTTCGAGAGTCAAAACAGAAACGTGAAGAACTTACCTGTATTCGCTTGACAGTAAACTCATGAACGCATGAAAGGAAGGCAGAAGGAGGCCGTAGGCCACTGGGTCACATTGTAACACTGAAGGGAATTACGAGTTGGAAAGTACGTTCCCCACCGAGCTCAGCGCCTTTGAGAGAGCGGCACCTTCACACAGAGGAACCTTTAGCAATGGCCTCGAGTATGAAATGATAACAACAGTGAAAAGTTATGGCCTATAGTACCAAGTGCTGACACATGTGTCCTCACACATTTATTAATTCAATTATCTTCACAAAACTCCTATTTGCCCTTCAGGAAACTGAGGCATGAAGCCATTCAGGAAGTTAACTGAGGTCACATGGTGAATGAGGAGATACCAGGCGGTGAGCTCAGAAAACCTGAGTCCTAGTCCCAGCTGCCCCGCCTCCTGGAAGCTGAGTTGTGGTGTCTCATTCCTGGATCCAGATGGAGAGCCTGAGCCTGAGTCCCTCACTGCCTCCCCTCCTGGAAGCTGAGTTGCGGTGTCTCATTCCCAGATCCAAGTGGAGAGCCTGAGCCTGAGTCCCTCACTGCCTCCCCCTCCTGGAAGCTAAGTTGTGTGGTGTCTCATTCCCAGATCCAGGTGGAGATCCTGAGCCTGAGTCCCTTGCTGCCTCCCCTCCTGGAAGCTGAGTTGCGGTGTCTCATTCCCAGATCCAGGTGGAGAGCCTGAGCCTGAGTCCCTCACTGCCTCCCCTCCTGGAAGCTGAGTTGCGGTGTCTCATTCCCAGATCCAGGTGGAGAGCCTGAGCCTGAGTCCCTCACTGCCTCCCCTCCTGGAAGCTGAGTTGCGGTGTCTCATTCTCAGATCCAGGTGGAGAGCCTGAGCCTGAGTCCTTCACTGCCTCCCCTCCTGGAAGCAGAGTTGCCGTGTCTCATTCCGAGATCCAGGTGGAGAGCCTGAGCCTGAGTCCCTCACTGTCTCTTCTCCTGGAAGCTGAGTTGCGGTGTCTCATTCCCAGATCCAGGTGGAAATCCTGAGCCTGAGTCCCTCACTGTCTCCCCTCTTGGAAGCTGAGTTGCGGTGTCTCATTCCCAGATCCAGGTGGAAATCCTGAGCCTGAGTCCTTCACTGCCTCCCCTCCTGGAAGCTGAGTTGTGGTGTCTCATTCCCAGATCCAGGTGGAGAGCCTGAGCCTGAGTCCTTCACTGCCTCCCCTCCTGGAAGCTGAGTTGTGGTGTCTCATTCCCAGATCCAGGTGGAGATCCTGAGCCTGAGTCCTTCACTGCCTCCCCTCCTGGAAGCTGAGTTGTGGTGTCTCATTCCCAGATCCAGGTGGAGAACCTGAGCCTGAGTCCCTCGCTGCCTCCCCTCCTAGAAGCTAAGTTGTGTGGTGTCTCATTCCCAGATCCAAGTGGAGAGCCTGAGCCTGAGTCCCTCACTGCTTCCCCTCCTGGAGGCTAAGCTGTGTGCTGTCTCATTCCCAGATCCAGGTGGAGAGCCTGAGCCTGAGTCCCTCACTGCCTCCCCTCCTGGAAGCTGAGTTGCGGTGTCTCATTCCCAGATTCAGGTGGAGAGCCTGAGCCTGAGTCCCTCACTGCTTCCCCTCCTGGAGGCTAAGCTGTGTGCTGTCTCATTCCCAGATCCAGGTGGAGAGCCTGAGCCTGAGTCCCTCACTGCCTCCCCTCCTGGAAGCTGAGTTGCGGTGTCTCATTCCCAGATTCAGGTGGAGATCCTGAGCCTGAGTCCCTCGCTGCCTCCCGTCCTGGAAGCTGAGTTGCGGTGTCTCATTCCCAGATCCAGGTGGAGAGCCTGAGCCTGAGTCCCTCACTGCCTCCCCTCCTGGAAGCTGAGCTGTGGTGTCTCATTCCCAGATCCAGGTGGAGAGCCTGAGCCTGAGTCCCTCACTGCCTCCCCTCCTGGGAGCTGAGTTGCGGTGTCTCATTCCCAGATCCAGGTGGAGAACCTGAGCCTGAGTCCCTCACTGCCTCCCCTCCTGGAAGCTGAGTTGTGGTGTCTCATTCCCAGATCCAGGTGGAGAACCTGGGCCTGAGTCCCTCACTGCCTCCCCTCCTGGAAGCTGAGTTGTGGTGTCTCATTCCCAGATCCAGGTGGAGAGCTTGAGCCTGAATCCCTCACTGCCTCCCCTCCTGGAAGCTGAGTTGCCGTGTCTCATTCTCAGATCCAGGTGGAAAACTGGGGCCTGTGTCCCTGGTTATCGTCCCGGCAGCACATGCTCCTAGGATGAGGCCTTGCATTTCCATAGAGCTGCTTGGGGGCTCATGCCTGTAATCCCAGCACTTTGGGAGGCTGAGGAAGAAGGATTGCTTGACCCCAGGAGTTTAAGACCAGCTTAGGCAACACAGCAAAGCCCTATCTCTACCAAAAAAATAGACAAATCTTAGCCTGGTGCAGGAGTGGTGCAGGCATATGGCTCCAGCCACTGAGGAGGCTGAGGTGGGAGGATGGCTGTAGCCCAGGACTTTGAGCCATGATGGTGTCACTCCACCCAAGCCTGGGTGACAGAGTGACACCTTGTTTCAAAAACTAAAAACAAAAAACCAGCTGTTGGGGAGGTCTTTGGCCAGGCTGACCCCCCAGTGCTACTTGACACAAGTCAGAGTATCATCATAAATGTCCAGTTCGACCTACCGTGCATGGCGGTGCACACAATCCGGGCTTGATCTGAAAGTCTTTAAAAGACGTCCTTGTTGTTGGAAAGTGGCCTTAAAGTTTTGGTCATGATGATGTTTATGTCCCCAGAGGTCCCTCTTCTCTTCTGACACAAAGTTTGTGGGGAGGGGTCCCGGCAGAAGCAAAGGCGTGGACACAGCACCCCCGGGAGCCCCTGTCCTGGATGGCGCCAGGACACATCTACACTGCCTCCCGAGGACGCTTGTGAATGTCGTCCCTTTTGCTCCCGGCCGACTGAGACAGGACCCTGAGATGGGACCAGGGCGGAGGCGCTTTTCCAGAATCTCTTGCCGGCTGTGCGGTTAGATGATCTCCCTGCCACAATCTGTGAAACTTGATTCTAATTTGCAGGCCTGAGCACTGTCTTTTGTTTCCAGCGGGAGAGATCATTAAATGCAGTCAATGTCCTGAGCAGCCAAACTCCTTTCCTTGCTGCCTTCAGTCCAAAAGTCTGTTGTACTCGGTCAGCAACTCCTGGGACGGGTCCCCAGGCCACCGTCAAAGCCCCTCGAGACTGTGGGGAGCCAGGCTCTGAGGCCGTAGTTGGGTGAGGTCACTGCATTCACCCAAAAATCCTAAAACCACCTTCAAACACAGGTGCCTCTCCCAGAGTCCATTTTCCCCAGTCAGCCGCTTCCACTCCCGAGCCCCTAACACGCTCAGCAGGAGCAATGTGGGCTCCCCAGCACACCCATCTCTGATCGCCCCCCGGGCTCTCCGTGTCCCAGAGTGCAAGGAGGTCAGACCAGGACGGAATCCAAGGAAAACTCACTTTCCCCGTAACAATCAACACGCACTCGGAGAGGCAGGTCTCAGGGACACTGCTGAGGTCCAGAGCAGTGAGCTGTCTTCAACTCTGATAAATGTCAATTCTCCGACTTTAGATGCTGAAGGTTAGTGGCAGACACGTGTGCAGTCATGTCCACGGGGCTCTGCTGTATCGGGACAGGGACGGCCACGCAGGTCCAGCCGCCAGCCCCGAGGTCAGCGTGAACACGGCAGCATCCACGTCAGGATGACAGGAGCCGAGGCCTGGCAGAGACCTGCCACAGTCAGCACACCAGCCGAGGTGCCTGTAGACACGGTTGTAACGATGCCGTTTAAAGTAGCTCTACACTCCTGGACAAGCCGAGAATACAAGGATGAACAATTTGTGAATAAAACTGCCTGACTCGGGTTTTGCTTCCAGTAAACTTCCAAATCCGGCTTCACACGGAGTCAGTCCTCTTCCCTTCCTCCCGCCTGGCCAGACGTCCCCAACCGCCCCACGCCATCATGTCGGAAGATGCTGAGCTAGAGAGGCACGTGTGCTGAGCCCCTCGCCCAGGGCAGGGCCCTCAGAGGCCGGCAGAGACCCTGCCGGAGGTGGACGGGGCCCCGCATCTCACGCTGAGGTCCCAGGAGCAGGCAGCTGGGATGCAGTTCCCAGGACTGCTCATTTGTTTCCATCGGCGGTGTAACACATCACTGCAAATGGGCTGAAGACAGCACGGATTGATTCCCCCACAGTTCTGCAGGCCGGTGTCTGAAATCCTGGCGTTGGGAGCCCTCAGGGACCATCCCTCTGACTGCCTTTCCCGGCGTGAGAGGCTCCCTGCATCTTCGGCTCCTGGGCCCTTCCCTGTGGTCACACCTCAGCCTCTGGCTCTGGGGTCCCAGCTCCTTTTCCTAACTTGGGTCCCCTGCCTCCCCACTATGGGAACCCCTGTGACTGCGTCAGTGCCCAGCCCCCCGCCCCAAGGTGTGCCAGGACCATCTCCCCATCTCCCCAGCAGATTCCCAGCTTGGACAGTAATTTAATTGCACTGCAAGGTCCTTGTTACCAGGTAAGGAGAAATGAGGTGGGTTCCGAGGCAGGTGGGGAGGTGCACACCTCCACGGGCCATGGCTCGTCCCCCTGCGGGGAGTCCACAGACACAGGTGAGGCCAGCCCCAGAGGCCGTGCAGCCACTGCATGCTTTTGCTCCTACAAACTCTTCGAGAGTCTATGGAACTGTTTCCAAACACAACTTCATTGGCTCCCAAACAGGAAATGTCACTGCAAACTTTAAGTTAATAAAGATTTACTCATTCACCAGCAAAAATTTCACTTTGTGGACTCACAATCAATTATAACTTCTTTTTTTGAGATGAAGTCTTGCTCTGTCATCCAGGCTGGAGTGCAATGGCGTGATCTCAGCTCACTGCAAACTCCACCTCCTGGGTTCAAGGAATTCTCCTGCCTCAGCCACCCACATAGCTGGGATAACAGGCACCTGCCACCACGCTTGGCTAATTTTTGTATTTTCAGTAGAGACAGGGTTTCACCATGTTGGCCAGGCGTGAACTCGTGACCTCAAAAAATCTGCCCACCTCAGCCTCCCAAAGTGACAAGTCATAACGTCTAAAAACATTTTGTAGATGAGATTTGCTTTTCAATAGGTCCCAAATGGGGCTTGTGTCTTAGAAAATTACTAATTGAATGAGATATTATAGATAATTATTTCAAATCTTTGTAAAATGTTCTATAATTTTTATTTTAAAAATTCGATGTGGTATGTGGGTACACTTTTAAATATTCGTGGTACTGGGAAGGAAGAAGCAATCTCTGCGTGAGGGTCACTGAGGACAGGACCACCCTCAGCAAGTCTGAGTCCTTGAAGCACAAGTCCCAGGTCCCAGAGAACAGAAAGGCTGTTCCCCCTGAATTCTAGCCCATTCCCTTCCCCACTCACTGTTACCCTTCCCTCAAAAACACTTACCTTAGAAGACCAGGACCGAGTGTATCTCATCAGAAGAACCACCTTGTTCTCCTGCAGAATCACAGCCCAGATGAAAGCATTTCTCCCACTGGAAGTTGAATTCAAGAACCCAGCATCTTCTCATCAGATGGCACACCTCAGAAAATAAGACAGACAGACAGAAAAGCAAACCCAGCGCCACCCACCTTGCCTGAGAGAGGGGCACTGTTCACTGGGGCCGGGTGCTTCACTCTGTCACTGGGCATGGCGGGCAGGAAGGTGCAGGGAGGCTAGGGCTGGCTCCAGTGCAATGGGACGCTCAGGGGTGGGGACACCTTCTTCCTGTTCTGATGGCCTCGGTGTCTGGAAGTGAGGTGTTCCCACACCCCGTGAGGAGAGGAGCTGCTTGTGAGTTGGAGAGGCAACAGGCAAAGAGGATGGAAACCCCGCTGAGCCACCTGAGATGAGGTGTTGTCTGCAGGCTTGCAAAAGCATCTTCTGCCCCGATCCCCAGAACAAGCATCTTCTGCCCCGATCCCCAGAAAGCAAGCCCCCCGGGAGGACCAAGGACCTACTGACCCCAGAAGGCAGAAGCCCCTGAGCAGGGTCGGCCTCCAGCCGGTGGCGGCTGTGGGTGTTTCCAGCCATATTTGGGAGCTAAATCTGTGACTGTGTTGAGGGCACCATTCACGTGAGAGTACGGTACAAACAAAAGTGCGTGGATTTTCTTTTAAAAGAAATTAAACAAAGACGCAGACAGGTAATCGGGTGAAACCAGATGCAGTGGCCTTGGACAGGTGGCTTCCACGCTGCACTTTAAAGTATTTACATCAAACTGGAGAGCAGAGCCCACGCCTGCTGCTTGTTCACGCCCAGGGCAAGCGCCCGCCGTGCCCGTGCTTCCTGCAAGATGTCCCGGCCGACGGGTGCAAACGCGGAGTGTGTGCAGAACCGCGTTTTAAATATGAACCAGCTTTAAACCACTCCGTCCACTTTCAGTGAAACCTGCCAGGCTGCAAACACAAAGGTTCTTTTTATTAAAGAAAAGAGGAGTCACAATTAGGAACACAGAAAGAACGTCTGTTACTTTTACAACACTCCTTGTATCTTTTACTTTCTCATAAACAACTAGTAGTATGTCATGCATTTTAAACCTCTTTTCTTTTAAAGAGAAGAGGGAAGAAAGAAAGGAAAAAAGGAGAGAAACCACAGAAGCCAATAAGAGCCCCTTGGCCCACAAATAGTAGTATTTTATGGACTCATCTGCGCTAGCGCTGGGCCGGGCGGGATATTTTCTCTCACAACCTGCTTTTCCGTGCTTTCGTTGATGGGCTACCCGATGTGACCTCTCAGTAGATACAGAAACACGGAAATAGTCCATGCTGGAGCTTTGTGGGAACCTCTGCTGTGCCATGTGAGGACGCTAATGAGAACGCTGAGCTGCCCGTCCACTCTGTGGGCACCAATGGTGTGTAAATCTTGTGTGCACCCGGCCCAGGTGGCCAGCCTGCGGCAGGGCTCCCCGAGAGGCTGTCCCTGTGGCCGGCCAGCAGTGGGGCCACGTCCCGGCCACAGCCTCTGACGGCCACCACCTGGGGAGGCCCCGCCAGTCACGCCACCCACTTACTGGAAACTGCGTGGCCATGTCTTGGGGTCAGTTCCTGAGCAGCCCATAAATAGCTGTTTCCAGAGGTGACTTTTCTATTTGCAGCAGCCCCCTTCTCCTCCCATCTCCTTGAGTGATAAATCCAGCAACGAACTCAACGGCATGGTTGTTCCACAATATTACGGTCAGAAATGAATCAATGCCACAGTGTCGCCGGCCGCAGACAGGCCATAAATACACCATTATTAATCTCTGCTTAATAAAATGAAAATGTGGGGCGGCAGAGCTGCTGGCTGCCCAGGTCTGCGCGGCCAGGATCAGTGGCCTCTTTGTTTGGGGTGGGGTGGGCAGGGGAGTGGTGGTGTCACCTGAAAACGGAGACTGGGTCACACCCCTGTCCCCAAAAAGCCTCAGGGTTCACCCTTGATGACTCACAAAGACAACTGTGCTGGGCGTGGGAACGCGGTGCCTGGAATAAACATTCGCCCTGGTGTGCGTCCGCTGGCACCACGAACGCCCGTTCATGCTGCAGTCTGCATGTTCCCATCGCTGGCACGATGCCGCCTCTTCGTGGGGTGGGGAACAGCGCCTGTCTGGAGGGTGCAGGAAGAAGGGACCAGCAGTGTTTGGCTATGAGAGCAGTTTTTCCTGTCCTGCCTTCCATACAGGGGCTCCCTCCTCACTTTCACAGTCACCTGCCATGGTGGCATTTTTTACCCTTATTTTAAACATCAAAGCACACATACAGGAAGATTCCAAAAGAATCCGATACTTCCCCAAACTGCAGCCAATGGGGAAAGTCAGAGCAAGACCAGATACCTGGGATTCGGATCTACGCTGGGCGAGGCCAGACTGGCCTGGGATTCAGGGGAGACCGAAGTGGGGGCAGTCGGAGCCCTCAGAGCCACATCTGCAGGAAGACACCCCCACCCCAGGGGCCCTCAGGAGCCAGGGCCAGTGCAGGGCAAGCCTCCCTTCCCACAGGCTCTGCAGGCCTCCTGGCCTGGGCTCTCTGTGACCCCCACCCAAACATTTGGCTTCACGGCTTCTTCCCAGATAATCCGACCACTGGCTTTACCCAAATCACTCAGGATTCAGGAGGAAAGAGCAGGTGAGGGGAAAAGGAGAAAGGAAAGCACAGAAAACTACGAAGAAGTGATTAACAATCCTTCATGCCAGAAAGAGAAAAATGCAGTCATCCATTCAGAATTCCCCAGGGCAGACCCCACCAGACGGAGCCACGGCCCCGCGGGTCTGGAACACTGGACAGGCCTGGCCTGATGAGCCATGCAGGGTCCGGCAGGGTTAGAAGCCCCGGCAGGCCTGGCCTCGGCGGCCCCGCGGAGCCGGCGCGCTGCGCAGCCTGAGCAGCAGAGGGCACCGGCGCACTTTCCACGCGGCAGGGCTCGGCCTTGGCGGTCCTGCTCCTCCCGGTTCCTTCTGCGCCTGGAGCGGAGCCGGTCACGCAATTGTTTGTGCACATGACCACGGCATAAACAGGCGCCTGTGAGCCTCTGAACACACCCTGTCCCAATATCTGACACGTTTCAGTTCCATTGACACATTCGGATGGACTCAGGCTTTGACCCTTGAGTGATTTAGGAAACCCTCTAAGAAAAGTCAAACCCAGCTATGGGCGGGATAGACAGCAGGAGGCGGCGCCTGCACGAAGGAAACCTCAGCACGTGCTGCACGCTGAAGTCTGCCCAGTCTTCTCACAAGGCCCACCTGAGCGCCATGCGACGTTTCTACTGAATAATGGCCTCACATACACGTTTCCCCCAATTTCTCTGCATGTTATTCAACCACCTTCCCATGTCCGGTGACTACCTCTATTTTAATGTTATTTTCCATAGAGAGAACAGAAAGAAAACCGTTTCCAGAGATGTGGAAAATAGGCGTGTATTGTTAGCGCTCCCACGGTCAAGATTCCCGTGGCCCACCACAGAAGCACCTGCTGTTCCAACGCTGGCGCCTGGGCATCGCCCACGCCGGGTTCTGAAAAAGTCTAACTCGCCATTGCATTTGTGCCACACGTCTGTCTTCCCGTGTGTGTGATGTGTTTATCCTGCATTGCTGCATTCTCGACAGGGGCATCTCAACACATGAGGACTTTTGCTCCGTGTCCACTCCTTTTGAGCCTTGTGTCTGCTCAGCTGCCCACCTCCTTGGGCCTTGGAGGACACTTCTCCGTTGGAACTCACCTCCAGTCTTGCTCTTTGGTGTCACAGGCCAAGTGAGAGAGGCACGGTGCTTGGGTGAATGTTCTGGAAGCCATTCCCACACTGGGAAGATCAGCAGTAATTGAGCCATGACGGTGAACCCCGCGTGGATCCCACCATGCCAGAGTGAAATTATTGCCATTGATCACTTATCAAACTGGATCACAAAGTCCTTATGAATTGCCAATTATAGAGAATGCAGGACAATCAGCCAAAAACTCAGCTAGGAAAACACTAAGGGCATACAAATATTCTAGGTTCTCCTCTGGAGGAGCTCATGCATAGCTGGGAAGCCCCTTGGCCTTGATTCTGGTCCCCAAGATCTTCCTAAACCCTCAGCTGTCACTGAAATCAGTCGGAACAATCTCCTCAGGGAGTCTGAGCTGCGCTGTGCTGAGGAAGCTTGGCCGCCGCCACGCTGAGCCGTGGATGTTTCGCTGCGGCCGCCGCGCTGAGCCGTGGACACTTCACCACTGCTGTGCTGAGCCGTGGATGTTTCGCCGCTGCCGTGCTGAGCTGTGAATGGTTTACAGAAGCATGAGCCTTTGCTCTCAAGGGAAAAGGAAGTTCACATGCACCCTCGGAAAGGCAAAAATGAGCCCCCAAACCAGGAAACAGCCAAGACCACCTACCAGCAAACGTTAGGTGATTTAATAGCAGGTACAACAGCTATGGGAGCTTAGAGAAGCACGGAATCAATGTAGACCACAGAGGAAAACCCAGGCTGTGCGTCTCAGCTTCTCATCCTCAAAGACCGCAGGGATGAGAAAGGAATTCCCAGGACAATGTAAGGCCGGTTGCCTCGTGGGAGTCAAATGGACACATTCATCGCTCTCCGCCTCATAACTGCGTCATCGCCCCAGCTCATTATCCGGCTTCCCCGCACCCGCCTCTGCATACCATGTCCAAGCCCACACTCAGCACTAAATTATCCATCCAACCTCCAGCCCGCTGTTAAAAACCGTGCAGAGAAATTTTTTGAAGAAGCCTTTCCTGCCCAGCAACAGCCTGCCCCGGACCCCTAGCAGGCCCATTTACCCAAAGTCCTGCCTACCAATAGCAACTACTTCCTACTTTAACTCCGTGTACTTTCTGCTCCCCAACAGCCAATAGAAATGCCTTCTCTTTGTTTCCCCTGCAGTCAATCAAGGTCCATTTACCCAAAGTCCCGCTTACCAATAGCAACTACTTCCTACTTTAACTCCGTGTACTTCCTGCTCCCCAACAGCCAATAGAAGTGCCTTCTCTTTGTTTCCCCTGCAGTCAATCAAGGCCCATTTACCCAAAGTCCCGCCTACCTACCAATGGCAGCTAGTTTAATGTACTTCCTACTCCTCAACAACCAATAGAAATGCCTTCTCTTTGTTTCCCAGTAACCAATCAATTGCCTGCACACCCCATAAAACCCCACACCCTGAACAACCGGGTGCGACTTGTCTGGCCCCTCTTGGACCACTGAGGTTGTCTGGGAGCTGAATAAACTGGCTTCTCATCTTTTTTCATACCTGCCTCAGATTCCTCATTTTATCTCGTCAATAAATCTCACAGACAACAGCTCTCCACTCACCTGCGCTGCCCACGCCTGTCCCCCATAACACCCATGTCATTTTCAGATTGAAAATGAAAAGAGTAACTCTGACACCTTCCTGATTCCTTTATAGATCCTTAATGTATTCATTTAATCTTTGACAAAACAGTAAACCTGTGATGCAGATGATATTGCAGAAACTGCAACATGCAATGATCAATCACCTTTGCCTAAGGTCACCCAGTCTCACAAGGCAGAAACCAGCGAGGTTCAACTACTGATGGCTGCAGAATTTCAGTCAGGAAGGGGCTTCGGGCCACGCTGCACTGGGGAGCTGGGACCCAGAAAACCTGCACAGAGCTGGGGTTGACTGTCTGGCCCTGTCGTGTGCAGCACGTAGACACAATTGAGATGACCTTCATGGCTGCTGTGAATGGAAGGAGCAAAAACGAGGCGAAGAAGAGTGTGGGAAGATAAAGCCTCCCTGCCTCTCCATGACGTCATCCGGCTCCATGGCGGCCACCTGACCCGGACCCATGACGTCATCCGGCTCCACGGCGGCCTCCTGACCGGGGCCCATGACGTCATCCAGCTCCACGGCAGCCTCCTGACCGGGGCCCATGACGTCATCTGGCTCCACGGGGCCGCCTGACCTGGACCCATGACGTCATCCGGCTCCACGGCGGCCGCCTGACCCGGACCCGTTCTCACAAGCACTCGGCTACCTTGCTTCCAGCACCCTCACAAACAAGGAAGCATTTCCAGCACATCAGCTCACAGAGGCCACTTTCGGAGATTTCTACAGGACCACTCTACAGAGCATGACTCAAAGGACCTGGCTCAGCTTCCAGAATGCTGGTGCCCGGCTGACTGGCCTCTCTGGATATGGTACATATGCTGGGATGTAGCCTTCGGTTAAACTTAATTTCAAGTATTGGATGCAGCATCAATTTATTTTGCGGTTGCTCCAAAAGTTTACATCATAGCTAAATATATCCCTACCTCCTGGATATGTGGATTACCAAAAAATGTTTCAATGCCATAGTTCATAACTGACAGACAGGACATGCAGCAGTAATTTAGAATATTTCTTAAATTTTCCATTTATTATAAATTGAACTTCACACATAAATATCGAAAGTGACATTGGTAAACTATCATGGTACCATTTACTCTACTTAGATGCAGTTTGAACAATAAAACTACACTGATCAGTTCAGGGATTTCTGAAACTGTGGAACTTTGTTAGATTTTGCAACAATTGCCATCTTAAAAAGACCTCCAATATGCATTTCTTTATTACAGTTCATTAAGATACGTGTTATGAAGAAGATGCATACTTTTATTTTCATCTCTGTCTCAACTTTCATGGTGTATCTTAAGAAAAATAGTGCTTGCTGCCTGGGTAGTGTGGGAGGCCAAGGTGGATGGATCACTTGAGGTCAGGAGTTTGAGACCGTCTCTATTAAAAATACAAAAATTAGCGGGGTGTGATGGTGGACGCCTGTAGTCCCAGCTACCCCGGAGGCTGAGGAGGGACATCTGCCTGAACCTGGGAGGCAGATGTTGCAGTGAGATGAGATTGCACCTCTGCAGCCTGGAGGCAGAGCAAGACTCCACCTTCAAAGAGAAAGAAAGAAGAAAAAAACAGTACTTGCTAAATTGTAACTCAGATGAATTGTGAAGGCGCTCCTGCAGCAGGTGGGCGGGGAATCGCCGCTCCACGCAGGCCTGGCCAAGCAAAACGTGTCCAGTAGGTGCCCAGCCCCAGGGAAAACCTGCAGGGCCCAAGCTCCCAAAGCCACAGGTGGACCTGAGGCTGTCCTGTCTGACTTTCCACCCATCTTCTCACTTTCATCAGCTCTTCTGTCCCCACCATGCTTATCCACAAGTGGCTGAGCCACATCCTGGAGGTGGAGAGGGGGTAGTTCTGACCTGGGTAGGGGCAGCTCTGACCTGGGGGGGTAGTTATAACTGGGGGTTCGGGGATAGTTATAACCTGGAGGGGTATTTCTAACCTAGGGGGTTAGCTCTGACCTGGCGGGGCAGTTCTGTCCTGGGGGGTAGTTCTAACCTGGGTGGTGGCTCTGACCTGGGGGTAGTTCTCACCTGGGGAGTAGCTCTGACCTGGGGGAGTAGTTCTAACCTGGGGGGGCAGTTCTAACCTGGGGGGACCATTCTGACCTGGGGGGTAGTTCTAACCTGGGGAGTAGCTCTGACCTGGTGGGGCAGTTCTGACCTGGGGGGTAGTTCTAACCTGGGTGATGGATCTGACCTGGGGGTGCAGTTCTGACCTGGGTGGTGGCTCTGACCTGCGGGAGCAGTTCTGACCTGGGGGGTAGTTCTAACCTGGGTGATGGATCTGACGTGGGGGAGCAGTTCTGACCTGGGGGGTAGTTCTAACCTGGGTGGTGGCTCTGACGTGGGGGGGCAGTTCTGACCTGGGGGGTAGTTCTAACCTGGGTGGTGGCTCTGACGTGGGGGGGCAGTTCTGACCTAGGGGGGTAGTTCTAACCTGGGTGATGGATCTGACCTCGGGGAGCAGTTCTGACCTAGGGGGGTAGTTCTAAGCTGGGGAGTAGCTCTGACCTGGGGGGTAGTTCTAACCTGGGTGATGGATCTGACCTGGGGGAGCAGTTCTGACCTGGGGGGTAGTTCTAACCTGGGTGGTGGCTCTGACCTCGGGGAGCAGTTCTGACCTAGGGGGGTAGTTCTAAGCTGGGGAGTAGCTCTGACCTGGGGGGCAGTTCTGACCTGGGGGGTAGTTCTGATATGGTAGCACTGTACCCTCTCAACTTTTCTGTCCCCAAAACATGACTCTGGACAACACCTGGAGAGTTTCACCATTGAGAGATACAATGTTTCTCCTCAATTCTACTAGAGATAAAATCCTCTCTGAAAGAGAAACAGCCGAAGTGCTGCATGATTTGATCTGTCATGCAGCGTTTGCAGCACAGTGGAGAGGTTTGCAGCTCCACCCCAAGCTGTGTTTCCTTTAATCCACAGTGGCTTCGGCTTATGGTGGCCTACATCGGGCACTCGCAGCTGAGCAGTGCTTCCAGCACGGTGCGGGCTGACGGGGTTCCTCCTGCTTCACCGACTGGTCCCTCCACTCCTGGACTTCGCATCCAGCCCACGTCTTATGCCGGCCCGTGGCGGAGCCATTAGCAGTGATGGTTTATAGGACTGCTGCTTCCCACAGAACGTGGCCAGCATCAGATAACAGAGTGAGCCCAGAGCGAGGCCATGCCACAGCTGTGGGGACACATTCTCCTTGGCCGACTACCAACAACTCAGCCACTGCCTGCCCTTAAAAGTTTCTGTTTCAGCGGGCATGTACCTGGAGGGGCCAGCGTCCTGTGAGCTCACTGATCCAATGGATTCTGCCAGCTGTACATCCGTAGTCTGCCTGGCAGCGACTTCCAGCAGCGCCAGGGAAGAAAGCCGACCCCCACGTTCAGCAAGAGGCTGAGCAGAATGAGATGCGTGGAGACATCCAGAGGTAGAGAATGCAGAGAGTCACAGTGGCTTGCTCCATGTCAGTCCCTGTGGAGACGACTTAGTTCCTATGCTCTCATAAATACATTTGGATGTACAGGAAAAAAATTCAGGTTAAGGTGTCATCTGGAGTTTCCACTCAGGTAAATTTTCTCAGAAAAGTTGGCAGATTATTTCATTACTACCAAGACCTTATTTATTATGAGTAACTTATTCACACTTAGGGCACTATCCAGCCACAGGGTGAGTCTGTAGCGGTCCTCCCAGGTGGGGCCACTGTTCTTTGTAAAGAGAACGTGTTGTGAACTCACTATTTACAGGCAACACACTGGGTGGGTCTGGGCATCTCAGAGGGGAAGTTTCTGCTTGTTCAGTGTGCAAAGCTCACCTGCTTTAAGGAGTGATTATTGATCAGTGCCGGTGAAGCGAGGCCAAGACTGCTGAATCTGGGAGGAAATCTGTCACCCCCCACCCCAGTGACGCCGTGTCTAGGAGGCCCCATCTCAGGGCCTGCCTCAAGCCCATGGGCCTCACACTGTGCTCGTGGCAACTGCCCCTCCGTCTCTAAGATGGCAGTGCCCTCCACCCTCCAGGCTTCCCTCTTTCCTCCTGCACTGCCGTCACTGGGCCACCATCTCACAGTCAGCTTTTTCCAATAAGCAGAGGTTTTGATCACCGGACAGATGGTTCTGCCCTCTTTAAACCATCCCGTATTGAGTGCACACGATGTCGTAGAATTTGCCTTTCAGCATCCTCTGAGGGACTTCAACAATCTCGGTGCTCTCCACTCTGCATCCCCCTCTGGCCACTCAGAGTCAGTGACTATCCTCTCCACACACGCCTGTGGAATCTCCCCTAAACTTCTGCCCTATTCAGCTTTCCTCAGAGTCTCCCCAAAGGACATCTGCGTGGGTCGCCTGCAACTCATTAAACCCCACCAGTGCAGCACGGACGAAAGATGAACCCGGGGCCTCCGTGAGTCTGAGAGATTGACTCTCTGCTGTACGCAAAGGAATCCTTCCTTTTTTCTGAACAATCAATCAAGAATGAATTAAACAGAAGGGTTTCTGAAGACGCTCATTACCTCCATTCCTCAAAGCAGCCCCTTCCCCATTGCTCCAGCCTCTGCCCCTCACACACAGCGGTGGGACCCCTGCGTGTGGGCCTGCACCGGGCCATTCATTTTTCCTCGCCTCTGGGAAGAGTGGCAACCACCACGTCTTGGCGGCGACAGTGGGACCCTCCCAATGGGCACAATCAGGAGTTGGCAGTGCCCCATACCCAAGGCCCTTTCATGTCAAACCCAAGCACCCACGTGGGCAGCGACTGCCCGCAATCTGCCGCCAGCAGCCGCCGCCAGCTCAGGGCTCTGTCACCAGGGCAGCCCTGGCCCACAGCGAGGCAGGGGACGCCATGCTCATGGGGAGGGGATTTCATTTCTCTTCTGCTCACGTTGTTTTCATTAAAAACTTCAAAACCTCCCAAGACTCAGAAGTAATTGTAGCTGATTTCTAGTCAAGCCCCTTCATTTGCTAGAAAAACCCGAAGGATGGAGGGCATGAAGCGATTGTCCAGGCTTGGGGTCACCGGGGTGAGGTTTACAGGGCCCTGGAAACAGGGCCTGTCTGCAAAGTTGCTGAGAAACTCAACTTCCCTCTGATCAACAATGCCTCACTCACAATCTTGTCTTACTTGAATCTAGAAGTTTTAAAGCTGAGAGGGAAACATTTTAAATTCCATTCCTTTATTTTTCAAATGAGGAAACTGAGGCCTACATTGTTTAACAGAACTGCCCAGGGGCCCACTCGGCCCTCCAACCAGGTAGCCTGCTTTTCTGCGCTGTTGAGAAACCCCAGCCCCACAGAATCGTGGGGGATGATTCACCGAGAGGCAGAATGCTGTGGCCTCAATCAACAGAGCCCAGGCTGATCTCACAATTCTCAAGTTCAGAATAGGAGGACTGAGTTAGGAGCAGAGACGGATGAGTTCTCAGCCCAGCATCTCAGAAGATCTCTAGAGGGGCCTGCATACATTTGTGTATGTAAATTTACACTATATCCAGGTAAACATATAACATGTTTAATTTTATTGTATTTCGGTAAAACACAATAAAATTAAAATATGAGAAAAATAAAAGGTAACAAAAATTAAAATACTACAAAAGACAAGACCATTTTACATTTACGGAATTCTGATTGTCAAATTCTGGCAAAATTCCTACATGTTGTTCAGAATGACTCTGCCCACCTTCCCTTGCAGGCACGCCTCGCCAGCCACCAGGCTCCCAACCCCACATTGCTGAGGGAAACGCACGGAGCATTCAGATATATATACTTCTTAAATTTCCCACTTTGTAACATACTTTGTGGAAATTAGAAAGACATAGACAATATTTAGCCACTTTGTTAAAATTAGAAAATGAGTGTAGTAATTACACACTCCTGCTCATGACAGCTTGAGAAATTAGAAATGCTTCCTTATTTCAGATGGGCTTTTGTTTAAAAAAGTTGAAACCATTTTGAGGTCTCAGCCACTTCACGGTCCCCGTGGATTCCCTCTGTCTTCTCAGTGTGGACGTTTCTCCCTGTGGATTTCCTCTCACTTCTCAGTGTGGACGTTTCTCCCTGTGGATTCCCTCTCTCTTCTCAGTGTGGACGTGTCTCCCTGTGGATTTCCTCTGTCTTCTCAGTGTGGACGTGTCTCCCTGTGGATTTCCTCTCTCTTCTCAGTGTGGACGTGTCTCCCTGTGGATTTCCTCTCTCTTCTCAGTGTGGATGTTTCTCCTTGTGGATTTCCTCTCTCTTCTCAGTGTGGACGTTTCTCCCTGTGGATTTCCTCTGTCTTCTCAGTGTGGGTGATTCTCCTTGTGGATTTCCTCTCTCTTCTCAGCGTGGACGTGTCTCCCTGTGGATTTCCTCTCTCTTCTCAGTGTGGACGTGTCTCCCTGTGGATTTCCTCTCTCTTCTCAGTGTGGACGTTTCTCCCTGTGGATTCCCTCTCTCTTCTCAGTGTGGACGTTTCTCCCTGTGGATTTCCTCTCTCTTCTCAGCGTGGACGTTTCTCCCTGTGGATTCCCTCTCTCTTCTCAGCGTGGACGTTTCTCCCTGTGGATTCCCTCTCTCTTCTCAGCGTGGACGTTTCTCCCTGTGGATTCCCTCTCTCTTCTCAGCGTGGACGTTTCTCCCTGTGGATTCCCTCTCTCTTCTCAGTGTGGACGTTTCTCCCTGTGGATTTCCTCTGTCTTCTCAGTGTGGACGTTTCTCCCTGTGGATTTCCTCTGTCTTCTCAGTGTGGACGTTTCTCCCTGTGGATTTCCTCTGTCTTCTCAGTGTAGACGTTTCTCCCTGTGGATTCCCTCTCTCTTCTCAGTGTGGACGTGTCTCCCTGTGGATTTCCTCTCTCTTCTCAGTGTGGACGTGTCTCCCTGTGGATTTCCTCTGTCTTCTCAGTGTGGACGTTTCTCCCTGTGGATTTCCTCTGTCTTCTCAGTGTGGAAGTTTCTCCCTGTGGATTCCCTCTCTCTTCTCAGTGTGGACGTGTCTCCCTGTGGATTTCCTCTGTCTTCTCAGTGTGGACGTGTCTCCCTGTGGATTTCCTCTCTCTTCTCAGTGTGGACGTGTCTCCCTGTGGATTTCCTCTCTCTTCTCAGTGTGGATGTTTCTCCTTGTGGATTTCCTCTCTCTTCTCAGTGTGGATGTTTCTCCCTGTGGATTTCCTCTGTCTTCTCAGTGTGGGTGATTCTCCTTGTGGATTTCCTCTCTCTTCTCAGCGTGGACGTGTCTCCCTGTGGATTTCCTCTCTCTTCTCAGTGTGGACGTGTCTCCCTGTGGATTTCCTCTCTCTTCTCAGCGTGGACGTTTCTCCCTGTGGATTCCCTCTCTCTTCTCAGTGTGGACGTTTCTCCCTGTGGATTCCCTCTCTCTTCTCAGCGTGGACGTTTCTCCCTGTGGATTCCCTCTCTCTTCTCAGCGTGGACGTTTCTCCCTGTGGATTCCCTCTCTCTTCTCAGTGTGGACGTTTCTCCCTGTGGATTCCCTCTCTCTTCTCAGTGTGGACGTTTCTCCCTGTGGATTCCCTCTCTCTTCTCAGTGTGGACGTTTCTCCCTGTGGATTTCCTCTGTCTTCTCAGTGTGGACGTTTCTCCCTGTGGATTTCCTCTGTCTTCTCAGTGTGGACGTTTCTCCCTGTGGATTTCCTCTGTCTTCTCAGTGTAGACGTTTCTCCCTGTGGATTCCCTCTCTCTTCTCAGTGTGGACGTGTCTCCCTGTGGATTTCCTCTCTCTTCTCAGTGTGGACGTGTCTCCCTGTGGATTTCCTCTGTCTTCTCAGTGTGGACGTTTCTCCCTGTGGATTTCCTCTGTCTTCTCAGTGTGGAAGTTTCTCCCTGTGGATTTCCTCTCTCTTCTCAGTGTGGACGTTTCTCCCTGTGGATTTCCTCTGTCTTCTCAGTGTGGACGTTTCTCCCTGTGGATTTCCTCTCTCTTCTCAGTGTGGACGTTTCTCCCTGTGGATTTCCTCTCTCTTCTCTGTGTGGATGTTTCTCCCTGTGGATTCCCTCTCTCTTCTCAGTGTGGACGTTTCTCCCTGTGGATTTCCTCTCTCTTCTCAGTGTGGACGTTTCTCCCTGTGGATTCCCTCTCTCTTCTCAGTGTGGATGTTTCTCCCTGTGGATTTCCTCTCTCTTCTCAGTGTGGACGTTTCTCCCTGTGGATTTCCTCTCTCTTCTCTGTGTGGATGTTTCTCCCTGTGGATTCCCTCTCTCTTCTCAGTGTGGATGTTTCTCCCTGTGGATTTCCTCTGTCTTCTCTGTGTGGGCGTTTCTTTCTATTAGAGATTTGCCCCCTCAGTGCTTCCCTTGTACACCTTGGCAGGGCACTGCTCTGCTCTGACATTCTATAATGAAATGGATGTAACCTGAGCTCACCCCATTAGCTGAAGGTGAATGCCATTGCTGTGCGTGGTGATTCCACAGCTACGTGGGCGGCGTACAGCAATGTAGAACCCCATCAGGCCTGTGCTCGGCGTAGGAAGGTGTCAGGCCTGCGCTTACAGGAACGTGGAGAGGCTGCTCAGGTTAGCCCCTGCAGCTCAGGGCTCTGTCCCTGCAGAGGGACATGGAAAGTTGTGCCGCCCGGAGCTGCTCCGGCCACACCGGGAGCAGAGCCTGGTCCACGTGGAGCAGCTGGCCGGTGTTCTCCCTGGAGGCCTCTGGGCAGGTCTGAAGAAAGCCGGGTTCTGGTTGCTGCGTCCCCGCAGGCTGGCTGCGTGGCTGTGGGAGGCGCGGTGAATCCTCTGGGGCTCCAGGAGAAAACTGGGTTGGCTGCTCTGCAGAAGCGTGCGCTCTCCCTCACTCTCTCTCTTTCTCTGTCTCTCTGCCTCTCTGGTGTGTCTCTCTGTCTCTCTCTCTTTCTCTGTCTCTCTCTGTCTCTCTGTGTCTCTGTCTTTCTGTGTGTCTCTATGACTCTGTCTCTCTTTCTCTGACTCTCTGTCTCTCTCTCTGTCTCTCTCTCTTTCTCTGTCTCTCTCTGTCTCTCTGTGTCTCTGTCTTTCTGTGTGTCTCTATGACTCTGTCTCTCTTTCTCTGACTCTCTCTCTCTCTCTCTCTCTCTCCCCTTTCCTGAGCAGGTGCATGGCTTCCCGGGACCACTTTGCTCAATGCTCATTGGGTTTCGCTTTCCAGGTTTGGGAAGACAGTTTCAACAAGAAAGCATCTAATCTTTTGAATTGCCGGTATCTGGAGTAATGAAGGGCTGTGGATGGCATGCCCTAGGCGTTAAGACATGAGGAAGCTGACTCTCACCACTGTTTCTGGCTAGGACGGTGCATGTGAGGAACAGCCCTCTGAAAGTGTATGGAACACAGAAGGGCATGCATCCTTTTAAAATTCCAGGCCTCACCACCCGTAACACTCTAAAATTGGTTCCACATGCAAGATTTTCTGCACGGGAGCAAATATCCCGTTTGCAGCCAGTGATTAGAGCCCAGGCTTGGCTCCCTCATCCTCCTGCTCCGCTTCCAGGAGGAGGGCTTGGTGCAGGCGGCTGGCTGGCCTCTGCATGGGGTAGGCAGGCAGGCAGCGATGGTGCCTGTGTTTGCTTCGCCGGCTGCAGCAGGCTGATGGCAGGGTCGGTAGCTGTGAGAATGAAGCTCCGATTCCAAAATGGCCGGGCCCTGGGGTAGATGAGTCTGCCCCGGAGATGGCGGGCACTTGTCAGGAGAAGCAGATGTTTCATGGACATGCCTGTTCCGCCTGGGGTTTGCAGGGCGAGAGCTCAGCTGGGAATTTGTAGAATCACAACTACGTGTTCCAGGTCACACCCCGACCTCCAGCAGCTCTTAACAAACGTGCTCACGTGAAGGAGTATTCTGGAAATCAGAAAAGCTGAGCATGAAGTCAAAGCATGGATGAGGCCTGAGAGAATATCGTTGTGTTGATGTCGCTGCTCTCCGCGAGGGGCTGGGGTGCAGCCGCCGCCATTTCGGTTCCAGCAGCCCAGGCAGGGAGCAGTGCCATTCCACCTGCTCACAAACCAGAAAGCATCTGAGACAAGTCTCAATTGATGCAGATGTTTATTTTGCCAAGATTAAGGAAATGCCCATGACACAGCCTCAGGGGGGCCTGACAAACCTGCCCCAGGCGGTCAGGGTGCAGCTTGCTCCTTTATACATGTTTGGGAGACAGAAGTCATCCATCAAGACATGTAGGGTGTCTATCGGTTTGGTCCAGAAAGGCAGGGCAGCTGGAAGTGGTGGGGGGCCTGGTCATGGGGTATTCAAACTTTTTCTGATGAGAAATCAGTTGAAAGACTCAAGTTTTTATCTAAAGGCCTGGAATCCATAGAAAGCAGAGCCTGTTTAAGGTAAGAGCTGTGGAGAGCATGGCAGATGCAGCCTCCCCAGGCAGGCTCCAAGAGAATCCATGGCAAGTGCTTCTTATCCGATGGAAGAGGTGCCAGACTCTTAGTAAATTCTCTCCTAGATCAGAAATAAGGCCTGGAAAGGGAAACGGATTCTCTACAGAATGTAGATTCTCCCACAACAGACAGCTTTGCAGGGACATTCCAAAATATGTCAGAGAACTGTATTTTAGGGTAAGATACTTCCATTTGCTTTAGGACCTGCTGTCATGGGATGCTAAACTAGACTCAGGATGGAATTCGGTGTCATTGCTACAAAAGTCTTAAGATCTCTGCTTTCATGGGAATGCTGGTCAGTTGTGTCTGAACTCCAAAGGGAGAAGGGGGTGTGAGCAGGCACGTCTGACGCCCCCCCCCACCCCCGCACTTCCCATCTTGGCCTGAAGTAGATTTCAGGTTAGCTTCGGAATGCCTCTTGCTGAGAGAAAGAGCCCATTCAGATTGGGACTTAGACTGTGACTTTTAGCTTACATGCTGGAACAGCCCTGTCTTTGTAAGACACACAGGAGCATCTGCGCATAGGTGTCTCCACAGTTTCCAGGGAGAGTCGGATAATCCCAGTGATTCAGGGCTTCTTGTAAAGTTGCATCTGCCTCATGATGCCCAGAGTGCAAAGGCCCGAGTTATCAGTGCGGGAGCTGCTCTGTCGCACCCACGGTGCAAACGTTTAGGAAGACGGGGCCTTTGGGGTTTCTATTCTGATGATGACAGCATTTTCCTTTTTTTTTTTTATTTCTTCTAAAAAAATACAGCACACATGTGCAGAATGTGCAGGTTTGTTACATAGGTATACATGTGCCATGGTGGTTTGCTGCACCTACTGACCCATCCTCTAAGTTCCCTCCCCTCACCCCCCACCCCCAACAGATCCTGGTGTGTGATGTTCCCCTCCCTGTGTCCACTTGTTCTCATTGTTCAACTCCCACTTATGAGTGAGAACATGAGGTGGTTGGTTTTCTGTTCCTGTGTTAGCTTGCTGAGGATAGTGGCTTCCAGCTTCATCCATGTCCCTGCAAAGGACATGATCTCATTATTTTTTATAGTTGCATAGTATTCCATGGTGTGTATGTACCACATTTTCTTTATCCAGTCTACAACTGATGGGGATTTGGGTTGGTTCCATGTCTTTGCTATTGTAAACAGTGCTGAAATAAACATACATGTGCATGTGTCTTTATAGTAGAATGATTTATTTTCCTTTGGGGATGTACCCAGTGATGGAATTGCCAAATCAAATGGTATTTCTGGTTCTAGATCCTTGAGGCATCGCTCTACTGTGTTACAGAATTTTCAAGGGTATTAATTAGGAGCACTGCCTCCAGCATGATATTCATACCTATATGTGTCTATTTGCACAAATTTACACAGGCATAAATTTATATAGGCATTTATTTACATGTCTACTCTGTACGTACATAGTTACATAAATAACTCATTTACTTATGGCTTTGTTTACTTAGAGATGCTAATGCTTTCTTCATCTCATGGAAGTCTGTCATCGTACAGATCCACCGGTCCCATCTGTTCCACCCCTTACCTTCCTGATCCATCAAATGTAAAAGATTTAAGAGAATAACTGGAGACACATTGCTGTTTGCAATGGATTTTGCTTGCTTGCTTTTTAAGCCTGCACGTTTGCCAGGTCTTCTGCACGGCATTGCCTTGTGAGGAGAGTCTCTAAGCATAAGTGAGAAAGGCTGAGAAATTATACTTTTTTTCACTTTCCTTTAATTATTGAAAAAACTGCCCAGAAACGTCAAAGTTGGTATTTGAGGTAATGAGACCACCTTTGGACCCACTACTAGTTCAGGCAGGTGCAGCTGTCCAGTAACCTCTCCTATTTATCGTAATTATTTCACAAAAGTTCCCTCCCTTTAAGCGTTCACTTACTCATCATAAATTCTGAAAACACACATGAAGTCTGCTCGGAGGCAGAGGATGTCAGGAGCCAGCGCGGTGGGGAAGTCGGGAGCACAGCCTGTGAACCTGCAGAGCGTCTCACTTCCGTCCCGCCACCTTCTTGGCATTGTGGGTCTCTTAGGGGATGAGTGGGCTGATGTCTGTGAAAGATGCTGCCCGGCTCACGGCCCAGAGCCAGGGTTGCAGCAGCCACGTGCTGCTGAGGAGGGCAAGACGGCCTGCTAGGGGGAGCATGCTGCCGTCCACACTCAGGCTGGAGGTCAGTCCAGGCACACACAGGGCCCAGAAGGATGGTCAGCCCAGCTCTGAGTGCCGAGAGTGCCGAGCCTGGCCCCCGTGAGCCTGTGACGCAGGCTCCAAGCAGCCCTCAGCCTGGCCGTGTGGTCACAGCTCGGCCAACCCCACACATAGCAGCCACAGAAGGGCCTGCCACTCAGCTTCTGACCCCTGGTCCTGCAGGCGGACGCCGCCGTCCCCATGCCACCCTGCGGCTGAGACCACCTGTCTACCCCCATTGTGCTGGAGCTAACGGGGGATGAAAGCTGACAAGCTGGTTTATTTTCTACACCTGGTATCCAGTCCCCACCTCTCTCACTTCTGCTGTCTCTGCACTGGCAGACTCCCCCACACAGAGCTTGTCCCAGCCTCTAGCCTTTCCCCAGCTGGGGGTGCGGTGAAGGGTCTTGAGGCTGTGGAAACCTTGTCAGGTGTGTGGTGTCTGAGGACAGGCCCCTGATGGCCTTGAAAGGGGCCAGGCAGAACCCCTGGAGAGCCCTGACATCTGGAAGGGCTGGAAAATGCAGCACGTCACATGTTTTTGCAAATAATCAGCCTCATGTTTAGGACAGGTCACGTGCTGAAATGAGTGGGTAACTGGGAGGCGTTGATGATTCTTGTCCTGAGCAGCTTGAACGTTGGCCTCCAGGTCCTCATGGTGATGGAGGACGCCTGCAGGACACAGACGAGCCTTCATTTCCCTTTCCCCTTTACGGTGGGACTCTGGGTGGCTCACTGAGTTCCCTGGGGCTCAGCTTTCCATCTGAAAATGGCATTGATGCCACTCCTGCCTGTGAGAGGCTGTGAGGATTAAGTGAGAAGTTGCATGAGAGCACTCGTGTCCCCTGACAGTCGCTAGGTACCCAGCCAACAGGTCTGCGCCAAGCTAAGTGTCAGCCAGTGGGTCTGAACCAAGCTAAGTCCTTAGTCAAGGGCCTGCACCATCTAAGTACTCAGTCAACCGGCCTGCACCAAGCTAAGTCCTTAGTCAAGGGCCTGCACCATCTAAGTACTAGGCCAAGGGGCCTGCACCAGCCACCTGTGAACTTGCTGGGCCTGCACCCTGCACAAACCATGCAGAGTAAACCCCCTTTTCCCCAAGCTCATGCTGTGGCTGTACACAGTCCTGCTGTGATGCCAGGCTTTTCGCCCTAGGGAGCAGGACCTATCCGATTGTAAGCTTGCGGGCGTGCACAGTGGTGTGTACATGATTTGTGCTGGTTACATGCACAGGTACCCAGGGGCACGGCCAGGCACCCAGCTATGGGTCAAAGGCCAGTCTAGACGTTGCCATCAAGGTATCTGTTAGACCAGATTAGCATTTAAATGAATAAACTTTGAGCAAAGCGGAGGGCCTCATTAACGTGGTGGGCCACATCCATGTGGTTGAAGACGTAAGATGAAAAAGATGGTGATTCCTCGAGGAAGAAGGACCTTCTGCCTCCAGGCTCCCCCCGGGTGCAAGCTGCAGCTTCAGCTCTTCCTGGGTCCATTCCGTGGCCTGTTCTGCAGATTTTGGACTTAACCCCAGCAACCTCATTAGCCAACTCCTGACAGCAGATCCCCTCTCTCTCCCCATCTTTTTCCTGTTGGGTGTGCTTCTCCAGAGAACCCTGACGAATACACCCTATTAGTTAATTCTGACTCTATTAGAGTCTCCCATTTTCTGCTGTCATGCCATGCGTGAACCAGTCTATCGTTCATCTGCTGAGTATTTATTAAGAATCTATTGTTGCTCAAGCCTGTAATCCCAGCACTTTGGGAGGCCGAGGCGGGTGGATCACGAGGTCAAGAGATTGAGACCATCCTGGTCAACAAGGTGAAACCCCGTCTCTACTAAAAATACAAAAAATTAGCTGGGCATGGTGGCGCGTGCCTGTAATCGCAGCTACTCAGGAGGCTGAGGCAGGAGAATTGCCTGAACCCAGGAAGTGGAGGTTGCGGTGAGCCGAGATCGCACCATTGCACTCCAGCCTGGGTAACAAGAGCAAAACTCTGTCTCAAAAAAAAAAAAAAAAGAATCTTTTGTTGCTTGGTGCCCCCTGCCTTGTCAGGTAACTAAGGCCACTCACTGTGCTATTGGAAGATTAGCCGTTTGGTACCCATTCTGCCTGATACAGAAGAAGCAGTGAATGATGACTATTATGATTATATAAGTAATAATTTGCATATAAAACATAAAGCATGACGCCTGACCCTTCACAGGACAAATCAGTCTTGATGGAGGGAGCCCTAGTAACTAGTGTCTTCATTGGAATCTTGATTGAATCGTGGCCAACATGCTGCAATTTCATCAGTTTGCCGGCCAGGGTAACAAGCTTCTTGATACGAATCACAGATTTCCAGTTTACATTTCTCAGATACATATTTCCATCACTATCAACACGGTACTGCCCTTGGAAAGGAGTCCACAGTGTGAAATGAGACGATGCTGACTAGGTTGAGTCTACTCTGATTAGCTGTTCTGTGAGTATCAGTGAGAAGATGCTGTGATGCTGAGCCCAGAAACGGTGTCTCCACATTGATGTTCTCAGTGCCTGGTTATTCCAGGAGTTAAATCAATGCATCTCCAATAAAGGAATAAGTGATTGAATTGTTTCAGATGCATAGATTGGCTTTAAATAGCTGGCAATGCAAAATGCAACTTACTTTTAGGTAGGACTTTCCAAAATTTAAAAATCAAGCACACTTTCTTTCTCCCTGTCTCTCCCCCGCTCCCTCCCTCCCTCCCTCTAGGCAGTCCTGGAGCTTTTTAATCTGGATGATATTCCAGAGGAGTGGCTCACACCGGTAGGGTTGTGGCATCTTGAGGAATGTGAGGAATGTGGCTGTGTGTGTTGTCGCTTTGATACACAAATTCCGAGGGAAGAGAAATCCTCTTTCTTCTCCTCTGTTGAGGACCCATCATACTATTCAAACCTCCAGTGCAGAAAACAATGGGAACTCTCTCTGCCAAGTCATTCTTTTTTTTATTGCATTTTAGGTTTTGGGGTACATGTGAAGAACATGCTAAGATCCCTTGCTGCAGTCATGAAATCTTGAAACAATACTCCCAAAAGTGTTTCCATTCTAGAATCACGGGGACTGGAAAAATTAACATCTTTCTTCACTAAGTTAAAATTGAATGTGATTCAATTTGTGATCACTGAGGAGCAAGCGGAGACAAGGGGGCTCCTCAATTCACGTGGTGCAGAAGTGTGGATGGACGTGTTTACAGTGCTCTGCGGAGAACTGAAATTCAAAAATAAAAGAAATCTGTTTGGGCTGACAGCTGGTTCACATTAAATTAAATTGGACCCAGAGCATTAATTTTAAATGCCATATAAATGAATGCAGCTTACACAGTCTGCATTATTTCATAAAGGATTATGAGACTTAAAGTTTTCAGATGTGATTTTGCCCCTGCCCCGGGGGTGGGAGACTGCTTAGGAGCCTACTCAGCCCCTTACAAGGGGCCTCAGCAAACATGCAGCCTCGTGGTTTAGGAAAAACATCTGAAGTTTTGCAAATGTCGATCATGGGGCAGATTCTCTACTATAGTCTAAGGGAGGGGAGGTACTGAACAATTCTAATGAGAAATACAAATACTGCACGTGTGCAAATTCAACAACTCCACAACCCACTGGGATTCACTAGCCTCAGCCATCAGACATGCAAATTCAACAACTCACAACACACCGGGGTTCACTAACCTCAGCCATCAGGGAGACGTGTGCAAATTCAACAACTCACAACCCACTGGGGTTCACTAACCTCAGCCATCAGGGAGACGTGTGCAAATTCAACAACTCACAACCCACTGGGTTCACTAACCTCAGCCATCAGGGAGACGTGTGCAAATTCAACAACTCACAACCCACTGGGTTCACTAACCTCAGCCATCAGGGAGACGTGTGCAAATTCAACAACTCACAACCCACTGGGTTCACTAGCCTCAGCCATCAGGGAGGGCAGGGGGCTGGAATGGGGACTGGAGCTGTGGGTTCCTGAACACACACAGGCATGAGGCTGGCTCCCCCTGACAGTGTGCAGGCCTGGGGTCAGCTCTCAGGCTCGATGGCGGGGTGTTGCAACCCCGTAGCAAGGACAAGGTAAGTGTTATTTCACTGTACAGGGTCCTGGGGTCTGGAACAATTCACTTTCCCTCATGGTGAATATGCTGATTCGTTTTCTGCATTTGTTAATATCTAAAGCGGTTTCTTTTTCTAGATAACGTTCACCAAAAACCTCCCAAAGATCTCATGGCTAAGGCGAGTAAAACTACAGCCAAGAGGTGGAGACACATCTGAGTTAAGTCCCCTTCAGAGAATCCAGGCTAATCAAAAGTTAGCAAATCCCCCAAAGAGAGAGCGGCCTGTGGGGAAATCGAACTGTTCTTCACACTCCAGATCCCATCTTTAATACAAGCTGGAACACAAGTCACCCCAACGTAATTACCACAGTCACACTGCGGTGGCAAATTAGGCACTCTTAGTCATTTGTATCTTGCAGATATTCTGCACATGGGCCAGTACATGAAGGAGTGGGTCAAGTCCCTGTTGGCCTTGGCAATTTCTTCACAGAAAAGTTCCGGAAGCTCCGTGGCAGAGTGTGGGAAACAATCATGTGGTCGAATGACATTTCCTGTGCTGGGCTTATCTCCTATCGAGGTTATCACACGTTATAACTGTGTGGTTTCACGAGTCTTCCATGGATATTGTCATTCCAATAATTTAGGGCGATGGGAACTTGGGATCACAGGCAGCTCCCCCACAGGACCTTCCATGTGTGCAAGGGGCCTCCTCCCAGTAAGAGGGGACAGAGGCTGAGTGCAGGCAACTCGGTGGAATCCCTGCTCTTCTCAGCTCATGGGATTTACAAGCTAATTTCAATATTTTAAGTGAAGAAAAAAGCAGTGTGTTCTCAAGGGCAATTGAGGAGTAGCTAAAGTCCAAGGTGCCTGGGGTTTGACTAACGTCAGGATGGAGGACAGTGATTACAGGCCTCATTAGTTAAGACGAAGTCATTGAGATGGGTCCTAATCCAGAATGGCTGGCATCCTAGGAACAGGGGTAGCTCTGGACACAGACACAGGGTGAGGCTGCAGGCAGGTGAAAGCGGAGATAGGCCACGTGCCTCCCAGCCACTGATGCCAGAAGACTCCCAGCTGCCACCAGAAACAGGTGGGGGCCAGGGGCAGATTCTCCTCAAGCTTCTCATAAGAAGTCAGTCCTGCCCACACCTCCATCTCAGCCTTCCGGCCTCTAGCCACGACCCCATCTTTTTCTGTTGTTCACGGCCCAGTGTGAGGTCCCTGGCTAGGGAGGTCCCCACAAACCCACGGGGCGCACTCTGCCTCTCACTCCCATGCCCTCAGGAGTGCGTGGAGGCGGTTCTGGGAGGTCCTTTGACACCTGAGGACAGCCTGTCGCTGAAATTCAGGAAGCAGGTGCTTGTGCACTCTGGACTTTCTGGCACATCCTAGGTGTGGCGTGCCATTGTGTGCCTCCCCAAAGGCACTCGATTGTTCTCTGCTTGGACATATGTGGCTGGACTCAGCACTCTCCGAGTGTCTACACATTTTCCATGTGAACGCTTCCCAACAGACACGGTGCTGCTGTGACACCCAGAGCATCAGGTAACTCTTCTGATCTCACAACTTCTCCTGGGACAGTTCTCGGGATATCTGTCTGATGGTCACACACAGTGGTGTGAAGACCCTGGGTACTTGGGTATAAATCCAGAAGGGCTCCGTGCCGCTGGGTATGGAATCATCCCCTGCCAGACACAGCTGAGGGCCAGGCGATCTGACCTCAGAGTGTCTTTGGTAAAGCTGTCTGACTAGTAATTTTGCCAAATCCCAACCCTTGAGACCGTGGCTTTTAATATTGTCTTTGTCAGGAGGAAGCGTGTGTGGATGCTTCTGTCACCTTGAAGAGCAGCCTGTGTGGCTGTCAGGTCAAGAGAACCGGGCGCCCTTGTTCCTGTGGGTCACCCTGGGTACTGAAGACCACGACTGACCTGCAGGCCCGGGTCATCAGGACTTCGGAACTGCGCGGACGTTTCTCAAAATGAGGACAAGAGTCTGTCTTTTCAAGGGTGACAGATAACAGTTTCCGCTGCCTGTGATAAAACCTGAGCACTGTGGAAGTGACGATTCCAAAGACCTCATATCTCCCTCTGTGAGCCTGTCACCGGCTTAAAGACCTGTGGGCAGGTGAGCCAAATGCATTTATATTTGTAGTGAGAAGTGTCAACGTTTCGAAGATCTGCAGAGCTAAGTAAGCTGATGGTTTCCACCGCAGGATGGTACACAGTGACCAGCGAGCAGAGGCCGCTGCGGCGGGCGGGGCCCGTGGACGTCAGCGCAGGGAAGGTGCGTGTCCCAGCAGGAGGCTCAGATCCCACTCCACGGCACAACTGCAGCTTCTACCTTTGGGGCTTGGGGATGGTATCAAAGAACAACCACAATTATCTGGCGAAGGTTATTAAAATAATCTCCTCTTTCCCAGCACATGTGTGAGAGACACTGAGTATTCACTGCACACTTCACACCTACAGAGACGGAGCGCAGGGCGGCCTGGGGAGTCACACACCCACAGACGGAGCGCAGGGCGGCCTGGGGAGTCACACACCCACAGACGGAGCGCAGGGCGGCCTGGGGAGTCACACACTCACAGAGCACAGGGCGGCCTGGGGAGTCACACACTCACAGACGGAGCGCAGGGCGGCCTGGGGAGTCACACACTCACAGAGCACAGGGCGGCCTGGGGAGTCACACACTCACAGACGGAGCGCAGGGCGGCCTGGGGAGTCACACACTCACAGAGCACAGGGCGGCCTGGGGAGTCACACACTCACAGACGGAGCGCAGGGCGGCCTGGGGAGTCACACACTCACAGAGCACAGGGCGGCCTGGGGAGTCACACACCCACAGACGGAGCGCAGGGCGGCCTGGGGAGTCACACACTCACAGACGGAGCGCAGGGCGGCCTGGGGAGTCACACACTCACAGACGGAGCGCAGGGCGGCCTGGGGAGTCACACACTCCCAGGCTGGGCGGCCTGGGGCTCCGGGCGTCACAGACTCACAGAGCGCACGGCGGCCTGGGGCTCCGCCGGCTTCCAGAAAGCTGATGCTGGATTTGCCATGGAAAGCACAGCACTCTTGTCATTCAAGATGGTTTGGTTCGAGAATTATATTTCTTTTTCATTACACGTTATTTATGTTGGCATGTGATGGGTTTTCTATTGTGTTTTTAATTAAAGAATAAAAACATTTTTCAGGTTTTTTTAGTTTAATTTCTAGTAGGATAAACAATAGACATAACCCACTTTATCTATCTTTGTTCATTTCTCTATTTTTAAAATGTAGACCCTGAAGACACTAAATACGCAGACGTTACCCTGGAGTTTACATTTTCAACATCAGGATACATTTCATTTTGTATATAAATTAAATATACAGAATTAGTATCAAATAATGCGTTTTCAAGCAAAGCTGCGGAGGCTATGAGGTGAGGCTCTGTCTGACCCCCTTGAGTGACCACGCTGCGGCTCGGACCGGTTTGAGTCACGTGTGGCCTTCCCACCGGGGAGTGGCGTCCATCAGGCATCAGGCATGCTGTTCCCTCAGATGGTTTCTATTCACTGCAAGCGTTCCTCTTTAATTGCAGTCTGTTATTTTGTGTATGGCTGTTCTCACCCTGAGACATAGTTCACATTCTGTGCTCCGTTTCAGTTTTTCATAAAAAAGCTGAGCACTTGGGAAATGAAACGCATGGATGTGAGATGACGAGACCCTCTGCCTGGAGGACCAGTCAATCCTGAGCCCCAAATGACGAACCGACAACGGGCAGTGCATTCCGGGGTTTCCCGTCTGTTTTCCTTTCCTGCTTGTTTCCAATTTTTGTTTGGATGTTAGTCTGTCAGAGGACTATAAAAGCATGGCGGGGGAATGCTAAAGGAAGTTCACTTATCTTGCAAAATATGGAAAACAAACATTTTGCTGGTACAGAATTGTTTCTAAGCACCTACTTAGCCCACCTTTCTTCAGACAGGGCAAGGGAGCATCCATGAATAAAACTTGTCCTCCTATTTGCAAGAATTTTTTTCTAGACAACATGTTTTCAGAATGTATCAGTCCCTGTCCTCCGAGAACACCTGCATCCTTTCTTCCAAAGTAGAGGCCCCAGGACAGACCCAAGGTGGCCTTTGCCGTAGACCCGGCTCGAAGCACAGATCCCGGTCGTAGCTGGGAATGGTTGGAAGGTCTCCGGAGCCGATTCGGCATCCTGCCTGCCCGGGTCTCTCAGGGGCTCCCAGCGGAGAAAGGCAGAGGGAAGGAGTCCCTGGTGGGGCCCTGGTTGCAAGGAGCATTCCTCAAATGAATGCAGTTCCCAATCCCCTGGGTCCTGGGAAAAGGCAGATTCCAGCTCAGAAGCTCAGAGGCCTGATTCTGCATCTCAGCCAGCGTCAGGCCACCGCAGTGCGTCTGGGTCCCCTCGGAGCAGTCAGGTCCCGGGCACAGGGGAGAGTACGGAAGCTGGTGGTTCTCTTCCATGTTTTATATTCAGTGCTGTCCCCTCTCCCTGCTGCTGGCTCCCCTCTTCCTCCTCTTCTCTGCCCCCGCCCCACCTATTCCCCCATCCTCATCACGCACTCACCCTGTCCGTCCCACCTGACACGGCCTCTACTGTTCCTCACTCAGAAATGCTTGTGATGTAATTTTGATGTGATTTTGGACATCTCCTACCCCTTCTCCTCACTGTATGTCTCACTCTATCACCCATGGTAAAAGACAAACTTCAGACAACCGAATGCCGCAGAGCTTCGTGACAAATAAATGTCGTGACCAGGGCAGCCTGGACCCAGCACAGGCTCAGGGTGGCTTCATCGCTGCTGTGTGGTCCAATCAGATTTGCGGACAGAGAAAGGACAGTGATGCACAGAAAACTGTACGGGGGCACAGAAGCAGCCGACGGGCACTGCGTGGCGTGGGCCTCACTGAACCGGGCCATGGTGTGTGGTGACCGCTGGCTGCTGTGATCCGCTGCTGGGGCAAGGGTGGGTTCTGTTCACACACCCGGTTAGGCCACAGTCACTACGTGTGGAGGGGCCTTCAGGTCGGCCCCGAAATGTGTCAGGAGCTAGGGCTGAACGGAACAGTCACACAGGACACCACCATTTAGGCCGTCAACCAGTGGACGTGGGGAAGTCTCCTTCTTCAATTTTGTGATTAGTTGCATTAATAGAGGTAGAGTAATCAGATAACTTTTAAACAAAATTTACGTTTTCCTTCAGAAATTTTCCACTTTTGTTGCCTAAAGCAAACAATTCACAAGAGAAATGTCAAATATCTACTTGACTGAAAACTTCCATATACCCAGCTTCTACTTTTTAGTATGTTTAATTTTTAATCTCTCTCTCTCTCTCTCTCTCTCTCTCTCTCTCTCTCTCTCTGTCTCTTCCTTCTCATTTGTAAAACAAGGTACTTATCTTCAACCAAAATTCCCAGGTAATTATTCTGTTCTTAGAAACCCAGATGTGGAAAACCTTCCCTTCCTTAGAGTTGTAGGACAGCAACTTTTAAGAGGTTCTTGGGAACATTATTCAAACTTCTGGCAAGTTTCTTGAGTTCACCTATGGCAGTTATGGAAAGCATTTACTCACATGTGGAATATTATCATCAAAGATCTTGGTCAAACTGTGTTGCTATCTGTGGAATCGGAAATGAAGAAAGAGAAGTCTGCAATCCCTTGTCCATCATAAAGCATTGTGGGTAAACTCTTTCTTCTGGGGCCTGCCCCGGGTACTGTGGAGCCACATTAAAAACGTGAATCTGTCTTGTAGTTTATATTTTGTTCTCAGAAATGTCCTATCATGAAAGCAACAGTCTTTGTTAAACCCCCACGGCAAAAACAGTGCCTTTTTTTCTAGGTGAAGATCCGATCTGGAAAAGCAATGGGAAAGTCACCTGGGCTTCACCTGTCTTTATTGGGATGCTTTTGGCTATTTCTCTTCCCACCCCACTTTTACACGTGACAGAAATCTCAGATCTGGACAGTACTTTCAGAAACCGTTTTGTCCGTCTCTAAGGGTAGGAAGTTAAACAGCCCCATTGATTTTCGAGGCAGGTCTTAGGACCCTGAGGCTCTTTCACATGTTTGCTTTATTCTTGGGTAACCTGGTGATTAGGCACACGTGTCCTGCTTAGTAGGAATGTAACTGCGGTAAACAAGAAAATTCACGTCTTTATAAAGTCAGAACCCATGTCTGTGGTCACTGAGAAGAAGAGATAAGCCCTGCCTTGTCAGCGTTGATCCAGGCTGCCTTAAAAGCACAGGCTTTTCCAAAGAGTGTTTCCCTGTTTCTTCACCCAGAGACTCACCCCACCAGAAATCTGCCCAGGGCATCGACAACCCAGTGTTGCCACATGAGTGCCAAGTAGTCAAATAAATTACCGTTCCTTTAACAAACCCGTTGTCCTAAACGAATGCCAGATGTTCTACAGGTGGCCTGAAAAGATGCCAGAATTCCCCAGTTTCCATAAATAATAGGAAACCTGTCAAGAAGAATAAGCAAAGACCTGTCATTCTCAAAGTCTGCCTGCATTCCTGATCTTTTCTCTGTCAGCCACACACAGAAACACTTGTTATCTCAAAATAAAAGAAATGCTTGTAACGACTGAAAATTCCTGATTCATGTTTCCATGCTGTATAGTAAATGAAGCTTTCACCTTGGCCTTCCGAGTCCACGGAAGCCATTCTGCATCAAGCACTCATGTGCGGAAGATGCATCGTGGGGCAGGAAACTTGGGGCCCCTCTGGAGCAGCTGCTGGTGCCGGACAAGAGCTCAGGACATGATGTTGCTCAGTCTTCCTTCAATCTGCAGCCTTTGCTTAAAGGAGACTTCACCGCTCTCCTGTTAGGACAGCAGCTCCACCAGGAGCATAGGCCGTCCTCCTCCTGACACCTCAAGACTCTTAGAGCCCCAGGCTGCTCGCCTCGCAGTAACAGTCTGCATTTTTATGTCTGGTGTTTGCCTGAGTAGCTCTTAATTTGACTTTTCACTTATCTATATTTAATTCATAGTTCGTTTATTGTAGGCAGCATATATTTCAGTCCTGTTATTTTATCCAGTCTGACAGTCTTTGTCTTTTAAATGTATTCTTTAAAACGTTAACATTTTTTTAATCTTTTAAAGACATACTCAGCATGCAGAATTCTAAGGGGAGTACAAAAAATAAATGTGGGCTGGGTACGGTGGCTCACGCCTGTAATCCCAGCAGTTTGGGAGGCCGAGGTGGGTGGATCACAAGGTCAAAAGATCAAGACCATCCTGGCCAACATAGTGAAATGCCTTCTCTACTAACAATGCAAAAATTAGCTGGGCATGCTGTCGAGTGCCTGTAATCCAAGCTTCTCAGGAGGCTGAGACAGGAGAATCACTTGAACCCAGGAGGCAGACGTTGCAGTGAGCCTAGATCACACCACTGCATGCTGCCCTGGGTGACAGAATGAGACTCTGTCTCAAAAAATAAAAACAAATAAATCAAAATAGATGTAAATGAATCTTTAAGCTCACAGAGCAAGTCCTTAGGGATCTTATGTTTTGTTTCTTTTTACTTTTTATTGTATGTATAGCTTTAGCTACAACTAACATAAAATAAACGGCATACTTTTGAAGCATAGAATTTGATAAGCTTCATTTCATTTTGTACATCTTTACTGTGGTATAATTAATATCTGAGAAGTTGCGCATCTTCCGTGTGCAGTTCGGAGGGTTCGCTGTAGCTGTCCATCTGTGCCTCTTTATGACCTCTCGTTTTTAGTTCCTCCTCCTCCCTCTGTCCCAGGCAACCACGGACCCCGAAGACCAGCTCTCGTCGTCCTGACTTCTGTGTTGATAGGGCCACAGAGTATGCACTGTTTTGAGACCTTTTATATTTAGCCTGATGATCAGTAAGGTGGAGATCAAAGCCACACATTTGCCCTTGGGTTTCTATTTTCCCATCTGTTTTTTCGGTTGTCTGTTTGAAACAAATTTTTACATCATCTTTATTTTTTCACAGCTTTATTGAGGTAGAATTTATATATCATGATATTCACCCACTATAAATGCATAACTAAATGATTTTCACGAATTTATGGAGTTTTCCACGTAACACCACAATTTAAACATTCCCACGACCCCCAACATTTCCCTCATGCCTCATCTGAGTTTACCTCCAGCCTCTCAGACTCCCAAGCTACTGATTTTCTTTCTCCACAGATTTTTTTTCTAGAAATTGCATGAACATCAAACATTCAATGTGCACACCTCTGTGTCTGCCCTACTCTTCACAATGTGTGTGTGATTCATTTGAGTTTTTTTTTTTTTGAGACGGAGTTTCGCTCTTGTTACCCAGGCTGGAGTGCAATGGCGCGATCTCGGCTCACAGCAACCTCCGCCTCCTGGGTTCAGGCAATTCTCCTGCCTCAGCCTGCAGAGTAGCTGGGATTACAGGCACGCGCCACCATGCCCAGCTAATTTTTTGTATTTTTAGTAGAGACGGGGTTTCACGATTTTGACCAGGATGGTGTCGATCTCTTGACCTCGTGATCCACCCACCTCGGCCTCCCAAAGTGCTGGGATTACAGGCACGTGCCACCATGCCCAGCTAATTTTTTGTATTTTTAGTAGAGACGGGGTTTCACCATATTGACCTGGACAGTCTCGATCTCTTGACCTCGTGATCCACCCGCCTCAGCCTCCCAAAGTGCTGGGATTACAGGCTTGAGCCACCACGCCCGGCCTGGTTTTTTTTTTTTTTTTTTTGAGACAGAGTCTTGCTCTGTCACCAGGCACCAGGTTGGAGTGCAGTGACTCGATCTCAGCTCACCGCAATCTCTGCCTCCCGGTTTCAAGCAATTCTCCTACCTCAGCCTCCCAAGTACCTGGGACTACAGGCCTGTGCCACCACACCCAGCTAATTTTTGTATTTTCTTTTTTCAGTAGAGACAGGGTTTCACTACGTTGGTCAGGATGGTCTCCATCTCTTGACCTCGTGATCCGCCCGCCTCAGCGTCCCAAAGTGTTGGGATTAGAGGCGTGAGCCACCGCGCCCGGCCCATTCGGGGTTTTGAGTGCATCGCCAGTTTGTTTTTTCTTAATTGGTAAATAATACCCAATGGGATGAATGTGTTCATTCATGTGTCTCCTGATGGATGCTTGGGTTGCTTCTAATTTGGAATTAACATGAATAACAGCGCGTGAACATTCAGGTGCGTGTCTGTGTGGACATGAGCATTCCTTTATCTTGACGTATATTTATAGGACTGAACTGCTGATTTATACAGTAAGTAGACGCATGTTTTTAATAGACTGTCAGTCTCTTTCCAGGAACATTTTTTAATGCTTGTACCATTGAACATTCCCACCAGCACCGTAGGAAGGCATCAGTCTCTTCTTCGACGACTGGTACCCCCAGACTTTGAGGTGACAGCCATTCTGCTGTGTATGCTGTGGCATCTCATCATGACTGGTGTTTGTTTTCAAAGACTGTTTCTTCTGGGCATACGGTTTTTTTGCTGACAGTTATTTTTGCTTTTACTCTCTTCCAGCCCTCGGTGTGCATGTCAGTTCCCTGTCTCCTGGCCTCCGTGTGTCTGTTGTGAAGCCAGCAGCCGCCGTCCTTGCCACGCACCTCAGTGTCTGATGGGTCTTTTCTCTCCAGCTGCTTTTAAAATGTTCTCTTTACCACTGGTTTTCAGCAATTTGGTTATGGCAGGCCTTATAAGTATTCATTGTGTGTATGTGAATGCTTTTTTACTTGAGATTATTTGAGCTTCCTAGATCTATTCATTTAGTTTTCATCAAATTCAGAAATGTCTTGGCACCTATCATTTTCCTCTTATTTCCTTTACTCATCCCGGGGTCCCAAGTGTGATTGATTATGTGACACATAGGTGTTCAGCTTGTTCCCAAGACTGTCTTTTGGAGGGTCTCCCTCTGTTCCCCAGGCTGGAGTGCAGTGGTGTGATCTCAGCTCACTGCAACCTCCACCTCCTGGGTTCAAGCGATTCTCCTGCCTCAGCCTCCCGAGTGGCTGGGATTACAGGCTTGCGCCACCACGCCTGGCTAATTTTTGTATTTTCAGTAGAAACAGGGTTTTGCCATGTTGACCAGGCTGGTCTTGAACTCCTGACCTCAGGTGATCCACCCGCCTCGGCGTCTCAAAGCACTGGGATTACAGGCATGAGCCGCCACACCTGGCCTGAGATTGTATTCGTGTTCTTCAGTCTTTTCACTCTCTGTGCGTCATTTGCAATTTACTCAATTGCTATTTTATTAAATCCACTCATCTGCTTTAGGAAAACATGTGGTCAAAGTCAGTCATCTAGATTTTGAGAGTAAATAGGATTTTGAAGCTAAAGCCTTCTCAGTGAAAAACGTCTTAACTAGGAAAGGCGTAAGTGGAGCAAGGCTATGGCTGCTGCCGGGGTTTTTTATTGTCGTTTGTTGGCTTGTTTTTAAATGAAGTTTTAGCTGGGCGCAGCAGTGTAATCCCAAGGCTTTGGGAGGCTGAGGTGGAAGGACTGCTTGAGCCCAAGAATTTGAGACTAGCCTGGCCAACATAGTGAGATGGTGAGACACCCTCTCTACAAAAAAGAAAACATTTTGGCCAGGCGCGGTGGCACAGGCCTGTAGGCCCAGCGCGGGGAGGAGGATTACTTCAGCCCAGGAGCTTGAGGCTACTCTGAGCCATGATCAGGCCACTGCACTCCAACCTGGGAGACACAGGGAGACCTCGTCTCAAAAATAAAAATAAAAGCAAAGTTTGGTTGGAGTACAGCTGTGCTTATTTATTTATGTTTTCTATGATTTGCCATGATTCGTGTTGACAAAATTCAGTAGCTAAACCTGAGACCATATGGCTTGCGAGGCCTGAAATGCTATCTTATTGTTTACATAAAAGGTTATATAAACCATAATCTGGAATATTCTAAAGGGCATGTACTGAACTAGACTGGGTTCTGGATATTTAGGGATTTGATCACTGTTTATCCCAAGTGTCACTATTGTTTTTCATTTACATAGAGACTTTATCCTTCCAAAAAAGCATTATTTTATTTCATGCAACATTTGATGGAATATGTATACTTGCATATAATTTGTTTTCTCCACTAAATTTCAGCTACTAACAGGCATTGCCCGGTTTAACACAAGTTTGCTGCTCCACTATGAGAGAGAAATGCTTGCATCCCCTTGAGACTCACAGTGAGTGTTCAGCAGCCCCAAGCTCTCAGTTCCAGTGGCACGTGCGCCTCTTGGGTAAGGCTGTCATCTTTGCAGCTGCCACAGCGAGACCGTCTGGATGGCCACGTGCCTGGGCCTGGTGGACGCCTCCCTACCACTGCTCCTAGCTGTCCATGTGGCAGCCAGGGGGGCAGACCTCCAGGAGGGGAAGGGGGCAGCCGGATCAGGGCCGGCATTTGCCTGCTTGAGCCATCCTGGAGTCAGAAGCATTTAGGCATCCACGTGCACCTTAGCAGAAGGAGGCTGTTCCCTTGGGAACTACCGTTTACCTCTGAACATTCCCAGGCAAAACACCTGCATAAAAAGGAATCTGTTTTCTGCTCTACTGTCAAATTGGAGATATTTGGTGAGAAATCGGAGAAAAGGGATGGCATGGCACACAAGCACAGGGCAACTGTCACAAGAAACATTCCCTCATGCACAAACACGCGAAGCACAGGGCAACCGTCACAGGAAACATTCCCTCATGCACAAACACGCGAAGCACAGGGCAACCGTCACAGGAAACATTCCCTCATGCACAAACACGCGAAGCACAGGGCAACCGTCACAGGAAACATTCCCTCATGCACAAACACGCGAAGCACAGGGCAACCGTCACAGGAAACATTCCCTCATGCACAAACACGCGAAGCACAGGGCAACCGTCACAGGAAACATTCCCTCATGCACAAACACGCGAAGCACAGGGCAACCGTCACAGGAAACATTCCCTCATGCACAAACACGCGAAGCACAGGGCAACCGTCACAGGAAACATTCCCTCATGCACAAACACGCGAAGCACAGGGCAACTGTCACAGGAAACATTCCCTCATGCACAAACACGCGCAAAGCATTCTCCCTGGGCCTCCCAAGGCACAGTCACCATCAGCATCTCACCCTTCACCTGTAGGACACATTCCTGGAATCCCATCTTCCTTCTGCCATTTTTCCAACATATACAGCACCGGAACAATGGAAAAATGTTAAGGGTTTATTTTATTTTATTTTATTGAGACAGAGTCTCACTCTGTCACCCAGGCTGGAGTGTAGTGGCATGATCTCGGCTCACGGCAACCTCTGCCTCCTGGGTTCAAATGGTTTTCCTACCTCAAATGATTACCCTACCCTTCAGAGTAGCTGGGACGAGAGAGTCATGCCACCAAGTCTGGTTAATGTTCGTATTTTTACTAGAGAAAGGGTTTCCCCATGTTGACCAGGCTGTTCTCAAACTCCGACCTCAAATGATCTGTCCGCCTAGGCCTCCCAGAGTGTGGGGATTATAGGCCTGAGCCACCGTACCTGGGCAGAACAATGTTAAGTTTTATAATGGCGATAGCAGTAACTCAATTTTTCTCATCTCTACTCTAAGTAACTTACAGGCGTTATATTAGCTAATCCTCGCTGCTGTCCTGTGAGGTAAGAGCTACCATCATTCCTGTCTGTAGACGTGGAAACCGGAGCTCAAATGAAGATCAAATGAAGCCAGCTTACGAGTGAGCGTGCTGGACAGCGTTCTGCTGAATGAATGCACAACCATTTGCCCACGTGTGTCCACAGACAGAGTATTTGCAGAAACGGTGATTTCTATGGAATTTCACAAATGAATGACAGCAAATGGATCTTTACAATGCTCTTTCTCCAAATATTTCATTGTCTATTCTGTAGTTTAAATTCTGTTTAAAGAATATCAATCTTAAAAGGCAAAAGCATCATGTAATCACAGTGTGTGTCGTTTGATTCCACCTGCAGTGCACTCCACACAGCACGTGTTTGTTTCTTTCCAGACAGCGGGGCTCTGGAAAGATGACAGAGAACGATGATGGCTACAGCTGGAGGACCCTCCAAATGTCCTCTGCAGAGAGAGTAAGAGTGGCTCTTTCTCTCCCCGCAGGGAGAGCAGCTGCCCTGTTGACTCTGCTGCCTGTGTGCAGTTTCAGCCCAGACTGTTTCCATCCTCCATGGGAGAGCCCGCTGGCCCAGGATGTCGGCGGTCCCGTGGGCAGTGTCCACTAGGACTTGGGGTCCCTGGCGTGGCCGGGCTCTAGGTCTGTGCATGAGGGCGGTTGAGACAAGGTCTTCTCCTCCAAAAGACCATCCGTCTCCCACAAGCTTCTGAAAAACCCATGCAAGGTCTGTCCCATACATAAGGATGCAATTTCACGCATGACAGCTCAATAAAGCATATTTAATATATTCAGCTCCTCAAATTTAAACCAGACACCTGGCTTGAGTGAAATTTCCAGTTGAGTTAATATCCCTCCCAGCCTCTGACATTTGTAACTGTTCACATGTTAACCCAAACCATTCGCTCATTCACCTTAGTAAAAGCATATTTTGGGATTTTATGTGCTGGGATTGGACATCAAAGAATTGTTTTTATTATAGAGCTTTAACTGGGCCAAGTCTGAATTCAGAACAGACAGCGTTCAGCAGCAGAGCCTGGTGAGCAGTCATGCTCTGTAATAAAACAGGTGAGCTGTGATCCATCAGACCCTAAACCCAAGTCCCCTCATCTGGAACCTTCGGAAAAGTCCCTGTGCTTTGTGCAAATGAAATTTATCTTGCCTTTCCCCCGATTACTTTTGCTTTCGTTTTCTTTCTCAGAAGGTATTTTTTCTGGGTCTTTCTCAAAAGAGATATTTTCCGGATCATGGCAGCTCCAGATGATTTGACTACGTGTGAAAGGTCTCAGGTTCACAGTCTGTGGACCGCTCTGGGAGACTGGACCAGGTAGATGTCTCCTGTATTCCAAGAGTATTAAATGAAAAAAAACAGAACAAAAGGCCCTCGTGAGCTGTGAAGAAGATGGTTATTCTCTGCCCCGTCCCAGCCCCAGCCGATGCTCTATTCTAAGGTGACCACTAACCCCAAGGGTCAGTGCCGACACTGGGTGCAGCCACGTGGGGGAGAACCCCAGGCCCCGAGCAGGTGTGAGGCCACCCGTGGCCAGGTGTGAGGCCCGTGGCCAGGTGGGCATCAGCTGCACCCTCATAGTTCTCATGACACCCCTAAGAAGAGCTCTGGAAGCCTACACCCCGTGTACTCCGTTTAACCCAGGAATGCGGGTTCCTCCTCCTCTATCTCTCGGGGAATCCCATCATGATCTCATTCTGCAGGGTCACGATGCTCCCTCCTTCTGCTCCCAAAAACAACAGCATTAAGGATATTGAATCCAACACACAAGGAAAACTCTAAGAGGAAAACCTCTGTGCTTTCTCTAAAACAAACTGAAATGCCTGTGAATCAAAGCAAAAGCTTTTGGGTTCCCAACGCCCGCTGATTGTCCTCCTCACCCCTCTCAAGGTGATGCTGGAGAAGGTCAGGGGCCCCTCAGGGTCTCCAAAGGAAGGCCGGCTCCCAAGAACTACCCAAGACTCTCGCTTCTCCTTTCTTTGGAAAAATGCCACTGTTTATGGTTAATTGTTAAGCTAGAAATAGACTCAGTAAAATCAGCTTCAACCTGTGAATAGAGGGGAGGTGGGGAGGTGGGAGAAACAGATTAGGGTGGGAATCAGCTGCTTTTGACAGTATGAATGTTTTTCATGCAGTGTTAAGAAGTAATATTCTCTATCCACAGAAGTTTGAAAAAGAAAAAATTGGCTTAAATTTTTAAAAGGCAAAACAAAACAAAATGTTCCGTTTCACACAGGGGAAAACTTGACTGGAATACAAGAGTAAACACGGTCCCCCACGGAGGTGTCAGCAGTGAGTGCGGCTGGGGCTCCGGGTGCAGCCTGCTCTGTGGAGCTGGGTTCATACCAAGGCAGGAACAGCGGGGAAGCTCAGGCTGGTGGCCTCACTGTCCTCCAGAGCCCAGCACCAGTGTGCAAGGGTGCACAGTTGGGGCGAAGCCACGTCAGTGCGCCAGAGCTGAGAGCACTTTAGGTGAAGCTTGGCAGGGCCTGAAGCAAGTCCTGTGCCACCTCTGCCCACAAGGCCAGTGCCACCTCTGCCCACAAGGCCTATGCCACCTCTGCCCACGAGGCCTGTGCCACCTCTGCCCACAAGGCCTGTGCCACCTCTGACCACAAGGCCTATGCCACCTCTGCCCACAAGGCCTATGCCACCTCTGCCCACAAGGCCTGTGCCACCTCTGCCCACAAGGCCAGTGCCACCTCTGCCCACAAGGCCTATGCCACCTCTGCCCACAAGGCCAGTGCCACCTCTGCCCACAAGGCCTGTGCCACCTCTGCCCACAAGACCAGTACCACCTCTGCCCACAAGGCCTATGCCACCTCTGCCCACAAGACCAGTGCCAACTCTGCCCACAAGGCCTGTGCCACCTCTGCCCACAAGGCCAGTGCCACCTCTGCCCACAAGGCCAGTACCACCTCTGCCACAAGACCAGTACCACCTCTGCCCACAAGGCCTATGCCACCTCTGCCCACAAGGCCAGTACCACTTCTGCCCACAAGACCAGTGCCACCTCTGCCCACAAGGCCTGTGCCACCTCTGCCCACAAGGCCAGTGCCACCTCTGCCCACAAGGCCTATGCCACCTCTGCCCACAAGGCCAGTACCACCTCTGCCCACAAGGCCTATGCCACCTCTGCCCACAAGGCCAGTGCCACCTCTGCCCACAAGGCCTATGCCACCTCTGCCCACAAGGCCAGTACCACCTCTGCCCACAAGGTCTATGCCACCTCTGCCCACACCTGCAGATAGATCTCAGGCTGGACAGGAAAGCCTCTTCTCTACACCTCATGTGCACATGCTTTCTGGGCAGTCACCCACCCAGTCCTCCAGGGAGGCAGGCTTCTTCCATGGGCTGAGATTCTTTGGAAGTGAGTTTTACACCTGGGCCGCCTGTGGAAATGACCAACGGAGTAGGCCCCGCCTGGAAATGACGGAGACCTCACCTGCAGGCCTAGCTTCCTGCAAACTCACCTTGTGTGTCGGGGCTCAGGGGTCCTGAGGCAATGCTTGGTGAAGCCTCTGTGTTCTTCTCGACAGTCTCTGGGGTCTGTACTGGGGCAGGGCTGTGCAGCTTCCCTGTTTGGCAGGATAAGGAGAAGCTGGGGAAGTGAGCGGAGACAGGAATGAGGGTTAAAATATGATCCCAGGTGCAAGTGTGGGTTCCCAGCACCCAACGAGGGGCCCACAGGCCAGCCTCAGATACATCCTGGCAGCGTAGCAACATCCCCACGCTTGCCATCTGTTCTTTCCTCCTTTTTCTCCTCTTCTTTTTCCTCTTGTTTCCTTCTTCTTGTTTTTCTTTTTTGAGACACAGTCTTGCTCCTCTACCCAGGATGGAGTGCAGTGGTGAAATCACAGCTCACTGCAGCCTTGACCTCCCAGGCTCAAGTGATCCTCCTACCTCAGCCTCCCAAAGTGCTGGGACTACAGGAGTGAGCCACTGCCCCTGGCCTGTCTTCTTTCTTATCTAAACATTTCCCCACGAAGCATGCGAGGAAAATCCCTCAAAGGAAGAGGAACTATGCAAACGTCTTCACGACAGTGAAGGAATGGGGTTGCCCACGTTGGGCAGGGTGGCTGGCCTCCGGGGAGAGGCCCCCCAGGGCCGGGTGCTCTGGCCCAGCTCCCCAGCTCACTGGGAGAACTCACGGAACTTCTGCTTCAGTGGAACTCACAGTTGCTCAAAACTATTATACTGAAGAAATACAAAGCATTTGCCATATATCAGCCTTTTTTCAAGTTCTGTGTCAAAACATGGATGTATTCTAAGATCCTATTGAAATTTTGTTCTCATAATCACTGATTTGAGGCATCAACCCAGAACTCAACACTTTTTTGTCATGTTTTAATCCATCTTCATTTAGTTTTTAATCCCATTTTATATACTTTGAGGGGGGAGCCTATGCAGCATCCGAGGCAAACGAGTGCTTCCAATTCAACAGTTCTGTGCTTACAATTAAATAATTCAGTGCTTTCACAAACTGTCCGACTCTTACCTGGGAGCATTTGCTATCCCTCAGCCCCTTGCTCAGCAGTAAGGGGCTGTGAGTAAGTCAGAACCTCGGGAGCGGCTGTGGAACAGGGAGTTTTAACACCAGTCCAAGGTCAGTTCCCTGAAGGTCACGGTGCTTGGGCAGGACTGGCATGGTCGTACTGAGACGCTGAGGGGTGAAGGTCCCTCCTCTGGCCTCGCACCCAGATCAGCCAAGCTCTCCAGTATCTCTGAAAGGTCCCATCTCCCTGGGCTCTGTTTCTCCCCTGAATTTCTCATTCTGCTCGGGAAACAAAGGATGTGTTTTCAGGGAACCACTTTCTTAATTGACAGACAGGGAACTCTTATAAAGGGTGTGTTCCCAAACACACAGTTACGTCATTCAGTGTTTGTGTTAAGGAGGAAAAACCGTAGAGGCACCAGCCTTGAAAATATATTTCTAGGTGAGAATCAAAGGCTTGTTGCATGAACTCTGAAGGGTATCAAACCTAACAGCGTTTTCTTGAAAATTAAAAACAGCAGTTGAGAAGTTAGAATAAAAAGGTAAATTTCATGATATCCGAGGCAGCTGTTTCTGAAGAGGTCTGAAGACAGCTGAGGGCACCTGCACCAGGTGGACGTACCATGGAAGATCGGTGAGCTCGAAGGGAAGGAAGAGGAGGCCAGCAGAAGCGGCCGCTGCCTGCGCTGTCAGTAGACCTGGCTGTTTGAACCCTCGGCTCTTCCAGCAGCGCAGATGTGCTAACAGGGTCAACTGCATGGATATGAAGAGTGCGGGAGACTGTTAAATGTGAACTCCCCTGTCTGCACAGGTCTAGAGAAACCACCTCTTACCAATGGTTTATTTCGTGTTTGCCTGTAAACGAGTGTAATAAATAACAATGACGCCTTCTCCCACCTCATCTCTGTCTTTTGTTTTCCAAGGCCTTTGTCTTCTGAAGCAAGTCTGTACTTAGAATTAGAGTTGGAGGGAAACTGGAGGTGAGACCATCCACGCTTTCTTAAAGGACTTGAAACAAAGCTTCCCCCTCTCTTGCCAGGACACCATCGTTTTCCCTCTGCTCACCTCCCAGCAGGGCCTGGGGAAGCTGCAGAGAACTGAGGAAACTGAAAACATGGCTTCATCACACGTGGACTTACACATTGAATTTCCGGTCAAATTGCATTAAAAAACTAGGTTGGGAGGACATCCTCCATCACATAACCCACTCCTCACATCCAAATGACCGGCGTTCCCTTTCTACATTTACTCTCCCAGGGGAATGCCGTCCCTATGAAAACCTGCACTTGGTGAGGGCCCCGGTGCCAGTGTGGCCAATGAGAGCTCATGGCTGCTGTGATGTGAGTGTTAAGTGTCTGCATTAATCACTGCAGACTTCCCAGGGTAAATTAAGACATATTTCCTACCACAAGGTTTGGCTGTGCCCCCACCCAAATCTCATCTTGAACTGTAGTTCCCGTGATCTGCACGTGTCACGGGTGGGAGGTAACTGAGTCACGGGGGCGGTGACCCTCAGGATGTTCTCCCGTGATTTCCACGTGTCACGGGTGGGAGGTAACTGAGTCACGGGGGCGGTGACCCTCAGGATGTTCTCCCGTGATCTCCACGTGTCACGGGGGCGGTGACCCTCAGGATGTTCTCATGATGCTGAGTGAGCTCTTCTCAGACCTGACGCCTTTATCCGGGGCGTCCCCGCTTTGCTCAGCACTTTGGCAGTTCTCGCGGCCGCCACGTGGAGAAGGACGTGTTTGCTTCTCCTTCTGCCTTGACTGTAAGTTACCCGAGACTTCCCCAGCCCTGCTGACCTGCGAGTCAAATACACGTCTTCCATTTATAAATTGCCCCATCTCAGATAGATCCTTCCAGCAGCATGAGAACAGACTGATACCGTGTGCAGTGATGAGACAGGCATTCTCCATCGGCTGGTCTCTGGTCTTCCCAAAGAACAAATCTGGAAGTCAGCTCCGTGCAGGCCGTGTGGCTGAGGAAGGACGGGGAAGAAACAGCTGCTCAGCAGGTCTGTGGTGTCAGCATCTGTGCCAGACAGTCTTTTGATCAGTCAGTCAGCAACATTAATGGGAAGCCCTGTGTGAGGAGCTCAAGCAGAACACCACAGCTGCAGACACATTTCTCTCGAGGACTATCAGGTGTCAGTCTACTGAACAGACTGATTGTGGTTTTTTCCAGACAAAGGCTCCTAAGTGGCCTCAGTGATTCCATCTGCCCTTTTCCCCTTGGGCAGAATGAGGCTGAAGCCTGCTTCACGGCAAGGTTAGCTCATGCTTCTTCCTGACCCTCTTCGGGCCTGTTCCAGGGTCCGGGCTTCATCCAGAGCGATTACACCCTCAGCGGCTTTACCTTTGTCTTCTCAAGCATAAAACAAAAGCACAGCCAGGCAGTTCCTTCTAGCACTTGCCCTGGCCTGAGAGTCGCAGATTTCTCCGAGAGAACTCTCAGGACCTCTGCCCGGGTGTGTTTCTCACGCTGAACCCTGGACAGGGGTCACAGGGACCTCTGCCCGGGTGTGTTTCTCACACTGAACCCTGGACAGGGGTCACAGGTCACAGTTTCACTGCTGAAGGATGAACAGCCCCACACTGCCTGTTTGCCCGATTCACCACCCGCAGTGCGTGTGCGCCGCAGCCCATTCGGACCTTTCTCATCAAAGCCTCAGGCCCCTCAAGCCACAGGTTTTACCTTTTCCTCGGTTTTCCTGACAACGAAACCAGACTGAGAGTCGCTGACGTGTCCAGTTCCTTAATGATGAGGACTTAGGTCTTACATACACCCCAAAAACAAAAGGCAAAGGCCTGGCAGAGGACGTCTCAAGCGAGCAAGTCCCCACCTGCTCCCAGCGGCCTGTATTATATAAAACACAGTTGGAATACTGTCTCATTTTCTGTTTTTGCTCCTGGTAAAACAGCTGAGTGATAGATCATCAGTCCTGGGACACACCGTTCTCCATCTGTCACCGCCCCCCTCGTGTGAGGGTGCCTTTTGCAAGCCAGGCCTCTTATTTCTTGCATGGAGTCCATTTTGCCAGGGTTGCTGCCGCTCACTGCGCAGGCAGCACTTAGGGTTATTTCTGGTGGCCTGGCCCGACAGGCGCCACCGCTGGACGCTTCAGTCACAAAGCTTCCGAGGCCCAAACTAGCAAGACGTCGGATTCCTCGCTGTGGCTGAAATGGATGCCTGCTTCTAGCCTGAGGGATCCGAAGCGTGGAAACTTGCAGAGCAGGTGGCAGCGTCCGGGAGGACGTTGGAGCTGCAGTGGCGGCTCCTCCGCTGAGAAACAGCAGATCTCAGCTCTTCCAGGCTCCGTGGCCACGGTTACGTGGAAAGCCCTGGGCCTTTGCGACACCATTGCACTCTGAATGTGAATATGTTCCCTGATACCCTAATCAATTCACTCAGTTGTGTGGACTGCATGTGTGTGTTCCCCCAAATCCCAATACTGACATCCTCACCCCCGTGTCAGTGGGACAGGGGGTGGGGTCTTGGGGAGGTGCTGAGGTCATGAGGGTGAAGCCCTGGTGAACAGGGTTAGTGCCCTTATCAAAGGGGCCTCTGCACTCTCTCCCTTCCCACCACATGAAGACACAGTGAGAGGTGCCAACCGAAAGCTCACAGAGGGCCTCACCGGGCCCCCACCAGGCTGCTGCCCTGGGCTCGGACTTGCAGCCCCCAGAACAATGAGAAAAGAATTTCTGTTTTTTATAAGCCACCCGGTCTATGGTAGTTTGTTATAGAAACCCGAATTCACTAAGACTCTTAGCTTTCACTGTCCTTTTTGTGGTTTCAAAACAATAATATATAATATAACTATGTATAAAGAGATAGATGTATGTAGATAGACATACAGATACTCCACAAAATACGGTGAAAGAACCCCTTAAATAAGTATAAAATAAAACTTCCAAGTCACAAGGAAGCTGTTTCAGTGCACCTGGCAGTGTATTTTCTTTCTTCCTGGCACATAACAGACTGTCTGAATCGATAGTGCTGCAGACTCACTTGAGTTTGGGACTTAAAGGAGCCCCTGAGCAATGGAACACTGTGCCAGCCCCTCGATTCGGGGCTCAGAGGCCCCAGGAGGAGCTTCAGGCCCCGATTCCTAATACTGACTCTCAAGCGGGCCTGAAGTGGGCCCACAGCCCACACAAAACCTTCCCGTTTGCTGGTGAGACACAGCGCCACGCCACATTCTCAATGACACCATTCAAATGCCTCCTCTAACCCTCATTTGAATCCTATCCATGATTTCATCAGGCGAGCAGCATGCTCAGCCCTATTTTCTCATCTGTAAATTCGTGTAGCCCTGTCTTCATGCTGAGCTTCTGGGGTGATGCTGACAGACCGCAGCGGCCTGACGCATGGCCAGGACACCAGCACCCACATGGTGTCACACACGTCACAGCAGGGACACGCTGGCCCCCACATGGGGTCACACATTTCACAGCAGGGACAGGCCGGCCCATACATGGAGTCACACATGTCACAGCAGGGACACGCCGGCCCACACATGGGGTCACACACGTCACAGCAGGGACACGCCGGCCCACACATGGGGTCACACGTCACAGCAGGGACATGCCGGCCCACACATGGGGTCACACACGTCACAGCAGGGACACGCTGGCCCCCACATGGGGTCACACACGTCACAGCAGGGACACGCCGGCCCACACATGGGGTCACACACGTCACAGCAGGGACATGCCGGCCCCCACATGGGGTCACACAACTCACAGCAGGAACACACTGGCCCCCACATGGGGTCACACAACTCACAGCAGGAACACACTGGCCCACACATGGGGTCACACATGTCACAGCAGGGACACGCCAGCCCCCACATGGGGTCACATATGTCACAACAGGGACATGCTGGCCCACACATGGGGTCACACATGTCACAGCAGGGACACGCCGGCCCACACATGAGGTCACACACGTCACAGCAGGGACATGCCGGCCCACACATGGGGTCACACACATCACAGCAGGGACACACTGGCCCACACATGGAGTCACACCTCACAGCAGGGACACACTGGCCCCCACATGGGGTCACACACGTCACAGCAGGGACACGCCGGCCCACACATGGGGTCACACACATCACAGCAGGGACACACCGGCCCACACATGGAGTCACACACATCACAGCAGGGACACACTGGCCCCCACATGGGGTCACACAACTCACAGCAGGAACACACTGGCCCACACATGGGGTCACACATGTCACAGCAGGGACACGCCAGCCCCCACATGGAGTCATACATGTCACAGCAGGGACATGCTGGCCCACACATGGAGTCACACCTCACAGCAGGGACACGCCGGCCCCCACATGGGGTCACACATCACAGCAGGGACATGCTGGCCCACACATGGAGTCATACATGTCACAGCAGGGACACGCCGGCCCACACATGGAGTCACACATCACAGCAGGGACACGCCGGCCCCCACATGGGGTCACACGTCACAGCAGGGACACAACCGGCCCCCACATGGGTCACACGTCACAGCAGGGACACAACGGCCCCCACATGGGGTCACACGTCACAGCAGGGACATGCCGGCCCCCACATGGGGTCACACGTCACAGCAGGGATATGCCGGCCCCCACATGGGGTCACATGTCACAGCAGGGACACACTGGCCCACACATGGAGTCACACCTCACAGCAGGGACACGCCGGCCCCTGCGTGCTGTTGACACACAGGCTTCCCCAGGCCTGTCTGCACGGTTCCCGGGTTCTCCGGACTTTGTGTGGTTTTTCCTGGTGTCCTTGTTTTTATTTTAATCAGAGTTTAATGGAAATAAGTCAGTATTTTCATGGGAATGTCTAGAATCGGTTAATGTCGAGAGTCAAAGGATTTTGCCGAGTACCATTCAATACCTGGTGAGAGACGGTCAGCACTGACAGGGCTCCCTTCAGAGGAGGACGAGCCTCTTGGCCCACGAGGGAAGGCGCTGGGTGGGTGCGTGGTCAGCGTGGTCCCTGGGCAGCTGCCCCAGGCTCTCCACCCATGCCAGTCTTCACTGCCCATCGATTGGGATGGGAACCAGCCTCTCTCTTTCCAAGTCTGGTAGCCCCTCCTCCACACCACTCCTGCTGGCGTCACACAGGAAAAGCAGCACATGCCTCCCCAAGAGCTGACTACCACAGCAGCCGGCGGGGACAGCCTGGTCTTGAGTGTAAAGCCCTCTCCTCCCTTACCTGCAGGGGCCCAGGGTCCTCCTAACTGAGCCTCCTGCTTCTGCATGGGCTCCACAGAAGCTCTCCAGCTACCCCATCCCTCCCTCCTGTCCCCCAGCAAAACCCCTCCCATCCCTCATTCCATCCCTTCCTCCTGTCCCCATCCGTCCCTCTTCTCCCCCATTTCTCGGTCTGTCCCAATCCCATCCCTTCCTCCTGTCCCCATCCGTCCCTCTTCTCCCCCATTTCTCGGTCTGTCCCAATCCCATCCCTTCCTCCTGTCCCCATTCCTCCCTCTTCTCCCCCATTTCTCCCCCTGTCCCAATCCTATCCCTTCCTCCTGTCCCCATCCCTCCCTCTTCTCCCCCATTTCTCGGTCTGTCCCAATCCCATCCCTTCCTCCTGTCCCCATCCCTCCCTCTTCTCCCCCATTTCTCGGTCTGTCCCAATCCCATCCCTTCCTCCTGTCCCCATCCGTCCCTCTTCTCCCCCATTTCTCCCCCTGTCCCAATCCCATACCTTCCTCCTGTCTCACAGCCAAACCCCTCCCCCCCAGCATCCTGCACAGGTGCACCTCCTGCTACCCAGTGCTGCTGGGCACTGAACTGCCCTGGGCTGCAGTGCTGCTTTTCAGGTGGTGCCCTCCTGACCCCAGGAGGACCCGCATGGGCTCCACACCAGCGTTTCATCCCCACGCTCTGAGGCGCCTGGCTGGCTGCGCCCTTGAGAACTGCGTGTCCTTGAACGAGGTGATGGGGCTGCCCGCTCAACAGGGCGGCTCTGGCACACAGCCAGCCTCAGCTCCCACCGCTGCCTGCCGTGCTGGAAGGCTCCATGCCGCCCGCTGAGGCCCCTCGGTGGAGCCCTGGGTCCTCCATGCCCCCGTTCCTGCGCCTTCAGGCTCTTCATTCTTCACAAGCCTTGCCTCACCCTCAAGCCCATTCCGCTACCTCCTCCTCCCTCCTCCCTTGGACCCCGCACTTCCTGCACGCGGTCATCAGCACTGCGTCCTCTCCGTCCTCTCCGCCTGTTTCCTCGCCCTCCCTTCACGTGGAAGCTCAGGTCTCCCGAGGGAACTCCTGCACCCTACATCCAGTGGGCTTTCGGGCCTCCTGCTCCCCCACCCCTCAGACACATGTGGCCCTGCGACCGGCCCCTCTCCGCTCCCCAAGACACCTCCTTCTTGCCTCGCTCTGCAGCTCTAGCTTTTCATTCCCTCCCGGAAGCCTCTTTCCTCCCCACTTCAGGCCTCTGAGCAGATCACCCTGACTGGACTTCTCTTCCCTGCCGACCCATGTCTCAGTGACTCAACAGGACATCTGTGTCCCTGACGTCCCAGCAAACCATCCCTGCAGACCCGTGTCTCAGTGACTCAACATGACGTCCGTGTCCCTGATGTCCCAGCAAACCGTCCCTGCAGACCCGTGTCTCAGTGACTCAACAGGACATCCGTGTCCCTGACATCCCAGCAAACCACTGGCTGTCAGTCTAGAGGTGCACCTCCATGTACATTAGCTTCACCCCCGGGGCTCATCCTGCCTACATCAGCTCCCCACATTCCCCTCCAGCCCTTGAGCAAGCCCCAGGGACGAGGGCCTTCTACTCTTCGGGGAACCGTCTTCTTCCTGGAGCAGAAGCTGCGAAGCCTCTTTCTCCTTCCCCTTGTCATCGCTACCTAAGCAGCCGTGGGCACCATCAGCTCATTCTCAGACACAGCTCTGTCCACCAGGTTTCCCTTCCTCTGTGGGCTCCAGCAGCCAGCTGCTGGTGACGTGCCCAGTACCCCGGCCTCTGCCCTCTGCACTCAGCATTCTCAACAGCCGTCATCTCTGCACGCCTTGCACAGAACACCTTCTCAGCAACACGCTTGTCCCGTGGTGCTCCTTGACATTCACACAGATTTCTACCCTCTTTGATCTGCCCAGGCCCACCTCCCTCCTGCTCTGGGCCACAAGCCATGGCCCGGCTTCCCTCCAGGCTGGGTCATGAGCGGCCCGGGCCCAGGTCCCTCCTACCATCCTGCAGTGATTGATTGCCAGAAATTCCATGAGAAGATGTTGAAATGCACCTGATGTTTCTTTCAACAGCACAGCCAGGCTCAATCCCTGGTGAATGAAACATTTCCCAATCCTTGCCAGGGACCCCCAAGAATCTACTAACTTCAAGAGGAAGAATGTGTTCTTGGGCCACCTCAGAGCCACATCCAACACTCTCGTTACTGTGACCTTGTGGAAACAGCAGAGTTGAAAATGGCTGCCTGGAAGAAAGAGCGCCACATGTGAGCAGTTCTCAGTTAAGAGCAGGCGTTCCTTTGGAATAATCGCTTTATTAAAGCTGGACAGTAGGGGCCCTATGGCTTCTTGCAGAAAGCATTGAAATGATATTTTAGAGCAGTGAAAAAGAATTCACTTGAATGTGTCTTGAAATGTCAAATACAGGTTCAGCTAAAATCCAGAATTTCATTTCACTTCACACTGAAGAGAGATCATGGCTGGTCTGTAAATGTTGTTTTGAGCTGGACACATTTACTGTAACCATATTAAACTGGAAAGACCCTGGGAGAAAAAGAAGAAGTAAGACTGACGTTCCTGGGGCACTGTGATTCCTATTCCACCAAACCAGAATTCTAATCCGGGCCACGTGGAGGCATCGCTGGCTGTGTTCATCTGGGTGCCGTGGGTGGGCTCGGGGCTGTTAATCTGGGTGCCGTGGGTGGGCTCAGGGCTGTGTTAATCTGGGTGCCGTGGTTAGGCTCGGGGCTGTGTTAATCTGGGTGCCGTGGGTGGGCTCTGGAGCTGTGTTAATCTGGGTGCCGTGGGTGGGCTCGGGGCTGTGTTAATCTGGGTGCCGTGGGTGGGCTCTGGAGCTGTGTTAATCTGGGTGCCGTGGGTGGGCTCGGGGCTGTGTTAATCTGGGTGCCGTGGGTGGGCTCGGGGCTGTGTTAATCTGGGTGCCGTGGGTGGGATCGGGGCTGTGTTAATCTGGGTGCCGTGGGTGGGATTGGGGCTGTGTTAATCTGGGTGCCGTGGGTGGGCTCGGGGCTGTGTTAATCTGGGTGCCGTGGCTGGGCTCGGGGCTGTGTTAATCTGGGTGCCGTGGCTGGGCTCTGGAGCTGTGTTAATCTGGGTGCCGTGGCTGGGCTCGGGGCTGTGTTAATCTGGGTGCCGTGGCTGGGCTCGGGGCTGTGTTAATCTGGGTGCGGTGGCTGGGCTTGGGGCCACCTGTGTCACCAGGGCCTGTGTGGACCCAGATGAAGAGAGGACATGAAGAGAACACCAGGAAAGCGGAAGGTCAGACTTTTGTAAACCTTAAAACCGTCTGTTTTACTAAAAGGCAGCTGAACGTCTGGGCAGCAGTTTGACGAAGGCCTGGTCTGGACAACATTTTCCAAACACCTTGAGTGGCAGACTTTTGCCTGAAGGGCGAGCACAGCTGAGAGGCAGGTGCTTAACGAACCTGCCACTCCTGCCCTCGCACATGAAAAGAGCCTCCCTTTCATGTTTGGGTAAACAGTTTCCATTCCTTTGATTTTTTTATACACTTTGAGGCCTGCAGAATTCTGTTTGAGCGCAGATGTGCAGCCACCCGACAAGGCGCCGCGCCGGGGTCTCGCTCCCGATCCCGACGGTGCTGAGCTGCACGGAGTTCCTGAGGTCAACCGTGTTCCTGTCCAGTGTGTGACCGTGTGGTGTAGACACGCACACACAAACATACAGTATCAGGGTGTGCAGAGCACATGACAGGCGCCACCTGAAACATGAAAGGCACATTGAGATGACACAGAGGGACAGACAGTGTTTACCTCGTGGGTGTCTACACAGGCAAAGTGGGCGAGTAAAAGCTCCCGGTGGAAGAGGGCTGAGTCACTGGAAACCCAGTTCATGCAGAAACCCATGAGCTGTCTAAAAAGACAGCCTCCCCTCCCTTCCAGCTGACTTTGTCAAGTCCAAATGTTAGACAATTGTGTCAAATCTTCCGATATATAATGAGAGCCAGAAATGTGTGCTCTGTGTCAAATAACTGATTTCTAAAGTTATTTAAAGAAAACAAGTCCATGGGTCACCAAAGAGAGCACTCGGTTTCCAGTCCGCACCTTCTTGTCCATCCAGAGCACTTGCTTTCTCGTATTTTTAAAGATCAAAATCATGTAGAAACTCGTACAGAGCCGGGCACCATAGCTTGCACCTGTGATCCCACATTTTGGAAGCTCGAAGTGGAAGGATCACTTGAGGCCAGGAGTTTGAGCCCAGCTTGGGTAATGCAGTGAGAACCCATCTCCACAAAAATAAAAAATAAAGAAATTACCCAGGCATGATGGCACACCTGTAGTCCGAGCTACTCAGGAGGCTGAGGTGGGAGGATCGCTTGAGCCCCGCAGGTTGAAGTTGCTGTGAGCTATGTATGATCTGGCCACTGCAACTCCAGCCTGGGTGACCGAGAGAGGTCCTGCCTCTAAAAACAAAATACAACTCATTGAAATATTTTTTTCCATGTTTCATTTCAAGTATTTATTTATTACAACTGAGACCACAATGAGGCTGTTTTGGCAGACATTTAAAAGCTGGAAATACGGGGAACCGATTGCAATGTCTGTTTTGATGGCCTCAGAATCCGAATTATTGTTACATTGTGTTTTAGTAACATTATAACAGGAAAATTCCAATCTGCAGAGATTCAGAAACATAGTTACAAATAGTGATTTTCTTTTTAAAATATGCCTTCCCATCCTGGGATTCTTCCAAATAAAACTAGATCAGGTGCTTTAAAGATGAGTAGTAGAAAATGTTTCTTTTAAAAAAACATAAATTAACTAATTAACTAGCAGAATATAATAACTTCTTATTTCCTTACCATGAAAATAAATATCATTCAAGAAGAACCCAACACTCATAAAATGAGCACCAGAACTACCCATAGCACAATTTTATCATGACTCTTGGTTTATGGCAGAAAAAAATCCACCCACTGAAAAAACTGCGTTTGCCCTAAGAGTTAGCCGTTCACCTCGGCACTGAAGGTCTTCTCTTCTCAATGGAGTTATTTTACTTAAGGGGATGTGCATAGGCTGAGTTCTCAAGAAAGAAAACTGCAAAGCCACAACCTTTATAATGCTGTCATATTCACAAACAAATGTACGTGCAGAGATTAAAGAAAATTTTCGTTTAGCCTGTGAACAAATCTGACACCACTTGTTCAGAAGCAAAACAGCATGACAGGATGGATGGATGGATGGATGGATGGATGGATGGATGGATGGATACTTAGATGATAGATAATTTCTGGAATCCCTACTTTAAAAAGTATTTATTCATTAAAGAGGATTTTAATGTTCCTGGAAGCAGTATCACACTAAAAACTATTCTGGAGTAAGTCAAAGAAGCAAACTACTTGGGGAAAAAATCATTTGAAAACAATTTCAGCAACAATATAATTCACCACTGATTTCTTGATGAACTGTAGTAGATATCCTTACAGTTTTCCAGTTTCAATCTCAGGTTCCAAGCTCTGGTAATGAGGGCTGTTGCTTTCATGCCTTTTTAACCTATGAGTGGATATTAATTTGGGGGAGATGCAACTCCCCCAGCATGATGTGCCCCCGCCAAAGCCTCCCTGAGGACAGCCTTGCTCTTGGCTGTAGATGTGCCTGAGCAAGTCACACAGCATTTCTGCACCTCAGCTGCCCAGCTGGAGAAATGGGAGGGGAGAGAGCATTTGCTAATCACTTTGTTTCTCTGACATCTGAAAAAGTCATTGAACCTTTTGTTTGTTTGCTTTTTTGTTTGAGACAGAGTTTTACTCTTGTTGCCCAGACTGGAGTTCAACGGCACAATCTCCGCTCACTGAAACCTCTGCTTTCTGGGTTCAAACAATTCTCCTGCCTCAGCCTCCCAAGTAGCTGGGATTACAGGCATGCGCCACCACACCCGGCTAATTTTCTGTATTTTTAGTAGAGATGGGGTTTCGCCGGGTTGGCCAGGCTCATCTTGAACTCCTGACCTCAGGTGATCCACCAGCCTTGGCCTTCCAAACTGCTGGGATTACAGGCGTGATGTTGCTTTGAGATTTGCAGACAGGAACAGCAACACAGCATGTGTGAACGGTAACGAGAAACAGTGAGTTTAAACATGTCGTAAAGGGTGAGAAGCAAGGAATGTGCATCTGAAGTTTTGGTATGAAAGAAGCTTTTATCGTTTTAGACTAACTACGTTCATTGTTACCACATGAATCTAGGTTTTTGTTCTGTGTATATGACAGTTTGTGTGAGAAAAAAAAAGATAAAGATTTGGAAGGCAGGTCCGTCTGGGTTCTGAACAACGATTTTCATTAAGCCTGACCAGCACCGTTGGAGCCAACTGCCATTATTGATCTCACCGGGAGCTTTGAGATTGTATCATTTGACAGAGTTTAGCTTATTATAATCATGGAGTACAAACAATTCTCTTTTTAAAATACATTTAGCCTATGACACAGATATGAAAATCTGTAAAACCTAAAATATTTTAAAATGCATTTGTCCCTGACAACAACAAAAAGAAATAGCTTAACTATTCTCTTCCTTTTTTCTTTTTTTTTGAGACAGATTCTCACTCTGTTGCCCAGGCTGGAGAGCAATGGCACGATCTCAGCTCACTGCAACCGCTGCCTCCTAAGTTCAAGCAGTTCTCCTGCCTCAGCCTCCCAAGTAGCTGGGACTATGGGCACCACCACCATGCCCAGCTAATTTTTGGTGTTTTTAGTAGAGACGGGTTTCAACATGTGGGCCAGGCTGGTCTTGAACTCCTGACCTCAGGTCATACATCTGCCTCAGCCATCCAAAGTGCTGGGATTACAGGCATGAGCCACCATGCCCAGCCGGCTACTTTTCATTTTTATTCCCATGTAGTTGTGTAAAGAAATGGCTGTGTGCTCTCCTTTAATCAAATAGAAAGAGAGACAGCAACATTCCATTATTCCCAGGAAAGCTTGTGGAATAAGCCACCATCCATGTTGACATGGACCTGGTTGTGGGCACTGACGCAGAGCTGGTTGTGGGCACCGATGGGGACCCAGTTGTGGGCACTGACGGGAACCTCGTCGTGGGCGCTATCGGGGACCTGGTCGTGGGCGCTGACGGGGACCTGGCCGTGGGCGCTGATGGGGACCTGGCCGTGGGCGCTGATGGGGACCTGGTCGTGGGTGCTGATGGGGACCTGGTCGTGGGTGCCAACGGGGATCTGGTTGTGGGTGCTGATGGGGACCTGGTCGTGGGTACTGATAGGGACCAGGTCGTGGGCGCTGACGGGGACCTGGTCGTGGGTGCTCACACGGAGCTGGCCGTGGGTACTGATAGGGACCAGGTCGTGGGCACTGACGGGGACCTGGTCGTGGGTGCTCACACGGAGCTGGCCGTGGGTACTGATAGGGACCAGGTCGTGGGCACTGACGGGGACCTGGTCGTGGGTGCTCACACGGAGCTGGCCGTGGGTACTGATAGGGACCAGGTCGTGGGCGCTGACGGGGACCTGGTCGTGGGCACTGACGGGGACCTGGTCGTGGGCGCTGACGGGGACCTGGTCGTGGGTGCAGACGCAGAGCTGGCCGTGGATGTTGATGTGGAACTAGGCATGGAATGCCACGCAGAAGACAGTGGTTGAGGTGGGGTGAGATTTCAGACAATCACTGTGAAGAGCTTGGTGAGAGGCTGCAGGGTTCCGCTGGCTGACCCAGGCATGCGGAGAAGCCCCTCTGAAGAGGAGAGCAGGTTTTTCACACCAGCACAGCTGTTTCAAAGTCCACATTTGGGCAAGAGCGTGGCCTTCTCCCTAGGGAGAACCCCTGGGATGAGACCTGGAAAGCCCTGGGAAGGACTGAGGTCTGCTGGTGGTGGTGGTGGTGATCGACTGCATCCACAAGGACCAGAGCTACAGGGCCACCACCATGCTGAGGCCCTTTCTTAAATGCCTCTAGACAGGGCTGTGTTCTGGACAGGGGATACTTTCAGATTTACTTCAGCTGCAAAGAGCGTAACTGCAGAAAGCTGTGAAGACTTTCAGTACACAAGCTCTTCTCAGAGCAGCTGCAGGAATTATTCCTCCCACTCGGGAAGATCCGCCTTCAGAACTTCTCACAGCCGTTTCTTCATTCAGCGATTTTCACGCCGAAGTCGCCCTCGCAGAGAGCCCTTCTCTAAGAGTCTTGATGACTGGGTCCTGCCCTCGGCCCACACTGCGCTCTGGCTTTCTCTCATGTCATGCTGTGTATTTCCTCATGGTATCCCTGAGTTTCTGAATTTGTTGTTCATTTTCTTCCACTAGAAGAAGGAGTTCCTACTGGCCCTGTCTCTTTTAGATCAGCATCTCCACATGTTTAAAATTCTCACAGTATTTTATCAATAAAATCTTCAGTCTTCACATTGTGGGAGGGACAAGCATCACTTTTGGGTGAAACAGCCCTACCCAGAGTCTGCCCCTAACCCACATGACTGACCAAGGCACCATCTCTAAGGGCTGAAATTTCTTATCTCTAATACGAGAGTAACAGCTTCTACTTTACAGTGTTATTAGAAAGTTAAATAGAAAAAAAAAAATCATTCTACCAGCAAATAATACTATCAACACAAAAACGGAAACATCGATCCACAGAATAGAGAACCCAAAAGTAAATCCATGCATTTACAGCAACTCTTGTTCAACAAACACACCAAGTACAAACAGTGGGGACGGACAGTGTCTCCGGCAAACGACGCTGGGAAAACCGGGTGTTCATGTGCAACAGAATGAAAATAGCTCCCTGTCTCCTGCCATTGGCAGAAATAAACCCAAAGCAGATTAAACACGTCAGTGTGAACCTGAGACTGGGAAGCGGCATTGGTCTAGGCGAATATTTATTTGCCAAAACTTCAAAAGCATAGGCAAAAAAACAGAAATAGACAAATGGGGGTATATGAAACTACAGTCTCATGCACAGCAAAGTGTCAACAGAGTGAAAAGAGAACTTGTAGAATGGGAGAAAATATTCTGACGAGGAATTAACATTCCGACTCTACGAGGAACTCAAACAACTGAACAGGAACCGCAACGACAAAACACAAAATTGAGTTAAAAATGGTCAAAGTGTCTGAGTAAACATTTCTCAGACGAAGACATACGACTGGCCGAAGAAGTCACAGAGAAATGCTCCATGTCACCAAAGCCACAGGGCGACATCATCTCACCCTGGTTAGGAGGACTATTATCCAAAAGACGAAAAGTAACAAATGCTGGCACAGGTGCGGGCAAAGGGACTCACACACTGCTGCTGGGCACGTCGGTACAGCCACCATGGAGAACAGCATGAAGGCTTCTCCAACAGCCAGAAACAGAACCACCCTATGATCCAGCAATCCACTGCTAGGCGTACACCCAGAGGAAGGGAGGTGGTTACATGGAACGGATACCCCGTGCGTTCACTGCCGCACGACTCACAAGAGCCAAGACACCGAATCAACCTAAACAGTCCAGCAAAGGCTCAACGGATAAAGAAAATGTGCTGTATATGTACACACGGCGGAATATGACTCAGCCGTAGAAAGAATGAAATCCCGTCACTTGCAGCAACGTAAGTGGAACTAGAGGTCATGACATGAAGTGAATAAGCCAGGCAGAGAAAGACAAATAGCACATGTTCTCACTCGTACCTGGGAGTTTAAAAAGTGGAGCCCTCAGACGTGGTGCATTCAGTGGTGGCTTCCAGAGGCTGAGAAGGGTGTCAGGGAAAGAGGTGAAGAGAGGCTGGTTAATGGGCACAGACATACGTTAGATAGAAGGAGTAAGTTCTAACAGTTGATAGGATAGCATAGTAGGGTGACAGCTAAATATAATTTATATTTCAAAACAGGTAGAAGAGAAGCTCTGAAAGGTTACCAACGCAAGGAAATGACAAGTGTTTGAGGTCACTGAGGTCACCTGACTTGACCACTGCACATTGTCTGCATGTGTGGAAACACCACACTGCCCCCATAAAGATGCACAGTTGTTATGGATTAACTAAAAATCCAGAGAGGGACTAGAGCTTCTTCAACCTGATCAATCTTTGAATCCTGTTTCAATCCCAACTAGTTGGTGTGAACTCAGGATTTCATCTCATAATTCATAATTTTAATCATAAAACTTAACCAAAAGGAAGAAAACACTGGGTTTTCATGTGCCGGGAAATGTGGCTTGGAGGAATCTATCAAAGCTAAGCGTGGCTGAAGTAAACGCGATGGCTTTTATAAAAGGAGTGGAAAAGGAAGGGTTAACGCTGAGCAGGTTTTCTCCACCACGAAGAGGACTCCTACACCCAGAGATACACGACCTCCCCTCCCAGGACTCTGAGCCTCTCTATCCCCAGCTTCACCCTGAACTATTTCTTTGCCAGTGTATGTGGGCTGGCTTTGAACTCTGGCCCAGCAGACTAATGGGCACTAGCTTCATGTGCTCTGTTTTTACCCAAGGCTGGCTCAGCGCATTTCCTTTGAAAGACAAGGGAGGTATTTTATTGCATAGACTTTTATTGGTGGTAACATCACTGATATTTACATTCCTTCGCTGCTCCCAGATACAGACCCACTGAGAGACGCATCACATGCTATTGTAGCTAATTGAAAGCCAGGAACCCCAGAGAGATCAAAGGACAAACTTGCAGATACAAAGACGTTTCAAATACACTCAAACAACCCACGCAACTGTTACTCCACTCAAAATAATCCAGAATCTAGACTAGATGTTTTCCACTTAGACTTGACAATCTCAAAACACGTTTTATCATTTGTGTTTACATAGGAAATCATTAACTTTCCAGAAAGAAAAAGAAAAAACTATTTTCTAAGAATAGGACAAATTTCATAATTCTTAAAGATAATTAAAAAAAAACGCAAATGTCCTAAGAATTCCCGGGGTGGGGGAGTGAGGTGGGGGTATAAAGCAGTTCTTTTAAAATGCTTTTTTAAAAGTCCACCTCCATCAGCACCAGGGCCAAGAGCTGAGTGTGGGCGTGGGTCCCGCTCATCACGACGCCCGAGGCCAGGCAGGGTGAAGCTCAGACACTGAGTGCTCTCCCTAAGATGGCGGGGGTGGGGGGGAAGGAGAGAAGCCGCCCCAAGCAGTTCCTACACCTGATTTTCCCACCGTCCTCCTCCCCTCTCGGCCTCTGCATGTGCAGGGACCCGACCCATTACCTGTCATCTCCAGCCTCCCAAGAGTAGGGAAGCAGGAGGTGCAGGCTGGGAGGACAAGGCTGAGCCACAGTGACTTGTGCTTAGACTCAAAGGAGGATGGTACCCGGGTGAGAGTACCAGGGGCCTTGAGGCAGGAGAGGACAGAAGGTCACGGGCCTCCGCAGCCCTTACACTGGAAGCTGTCCCTTACCGTCGTATTCATGATGCTAGCAATTATCTCCATCGAGGGACTTACGATTGTTAAAACATTTCACACGCCACATTTTGTGCAATTCATGCTTTTTATATCTGCAAGAATGCTGGGAATATGCTTAAATCAAGGGAACATTGCCATCCTCCATCCAGGAATTACAGCAGATTGCTTTTCAGACAATGCATTTCGTGTCATTTGCTTTAATATCACTATATCATGTGATCAATCTTTTACTCTTTCCTGCTGTAGAAATTGCTGACCCCTTAGAATGGCTCCTCACAACACTTGGAGTCTCCAGAGTCCTGATTTTGGATCAGGTTCAAGGTGAGTTTACCTGATAACTCACCTCTTCCTCCTCCGCTAACAGAATCCCTGGAGAGGAGCTGCCAGATGTAAGTGCACTGAACTCTGGTGACACTGTCTTCTTGGAGTAAATGTTCCGCTGTACTTTTCCTTCGTGGGTATGCGCGTCTCTGTGTTTATTTATACACACCTTACTGTTATTGAAATACACAGACCTGTAAATCAAAGTATTAACTGAGAGTCTCTAAGTCTTTATTAACTATATAGATGTTCTCACTCATAGGCGGGTGATGAACAATGAGAACACGTGGACACAGGGAGGGGTCTGTTGGGGGGAATAGGGGAGGGACAGCGTGGGGGGGAGTTGGGGAGAGATAGCACGGGGAGAAAAGCCAGATATAGGTGATGGGGAGGAAGTCAGCAAATCACACAGCCACGTGTGTACCTATGACACGATCCTGCATGTTCTTCACATGTACCCCAAAACTGAAAATGCAATAAAAAAAGAAAAAAGATAATTAACTATCGAAATGAACTATTAATGAATGAGTTCACCTTCGGAGAAAAGATACACACACGCGTGCATAAGCCATTTAACGGTAAAGAACAGTAACAACTGAGTGGGAGGGCAGGGACGCGCCGCACACAGACGGGATGCGAGGGCAGGGACACGTTGCATTCGTTGAGAAACGGTTCTGAGCCTAACAGATCGTAGGGTACAACGTATTCGGATTACCACAAATTCCTGGTGAACTGACCTTTGTTCAAACACCATCTATCTTTAGATCCAGAATAGACCATATATTAAGTTCTAAAACAAACCTCAATCAATATGAAATTAATTGTGACGTAAAAAAATTCTTCAACCACAGAGAAATTAAATGAAAAACCAGTAGCAGAAAGAAATTCAGAAAATACACAAATATAAACAATTTATTCTAACATTGTTTCAAGGAAGAAATCTCAATGAAAGTTAGCACTTTGAACTCGATGAAAATTAAAGAAAATTAATGCTCAATGAAATTAATGAACTCAATGAAAATTAATGCTATAAATGTTATAGCGTTTATAAGATGCAGGAAACGTGGTGGCTGTAGCCTGAAATGACTCTATTGGCAAAAAGAAAGATCTCAATACAGTCTCCTCAGTTTTCACCTTCTGAAGCTGGAAAAAGACATACAAAGTAAACCCAAGGAAAGCAAAATGAAGAAAGTAAAAAAGATTAGATAATAAATCAATGAAACAGCAAAGAGAAAATCAACACAGAAATCAGTGAAACCAAAACGGTTCAGTAAAGATATCAACAAAATTGGCAAAGGTTTAACTAGACTAGTCAAGAAAAAAAAAGACAAAAATTACCAAAATCAGAATAAAAAGCAAACATGCCTACCTACCTTACAGAAACCGAAAGTCATAAGAAAAAACAGAACACATTTGTGCCAACAGATATTTAGACAGTTAAGATACACATTTCTGGCAACACAGATTTCCAAAAATAAGTCAAACATAGAAACTCGGAATATTTCTATGAGAAATAAAAGGAATTAATAATGAAAAATCTTCCAATCCATAAAGGAAATCTGAGGCACAGATGACTTTATGACAAATTCTACCAAAGATTTAAAGCACGACACTAATTCCTCACAAAGCTCTGTTAGAATGTAGAAAAGGATGCTTCCCAGCTCATTCTACAAAGCCAGTATTATCCTCACTTCAAAACCAGAGAAAAATATCATGAAAAAGAAAACCACAGACCAATGTCTCCTGTGAACACAAATGCAAAAGTCCTCAGCAAAATACTAGGAAACTGAACTCTGCAGTATATAAAAGATGATAAATGGCGACTTAGTAGGATTAGATTAGGACTACGAGGTTGGTACAACATCCAAAATCAATTAATGTAATACAGCATTTTAATAGAGGACAAAAATACACGGTCATCTCAATGACTGAAAACAAAGCAGTTGACAAAATTCAACATCCACTCGTGGAATAAATTCTCAACACACTAGTAATAGGAGACAACTTTCCCAACGCGATGAACCGTATCTGTGAAAAACCCACATTAACGGCATACACAACGAAGAAAAGCAGAATGGTCCCCCCTAAAATCAGGAACAGAAGAGGGATACCCAGGCTTTGCATTTATCTACAAGGCCAGTCAAGAAGAAGACGGCGGTAACAATGAGTATTTCACTTCCACACAATAGCAGAGAGAATAGTCCAAAAACGAAATTCCATTCACATTAAAAAGGATAAAAAACTCAGAAATAAACTTACAAAAGAAGGGAAGATGTTTGCTTTGAAACCTATAGAACAAGGGTGTGTAGTATTTTGACTTCCCTGCGCCACATTGGAAGAAGAATTGTCTTGGGCCACACATAAAATACACTAACACTAACAATAGCTGATTAGCTAAATATATATATATATATATATATATATATATATATATATATATATATATCTCGCAAAGAAAAATATCCTATGTTTTAAGGCAGTTTGCAAATTTGCACTGGGCTGCATTAATGCTGTCCTCGGCCACATGTGACCTACAGGTTGTGGGTTGGAGAAGCCAGCTGTAGAATACACTGAAAGAAATCAATGGAGATCATAGTAAATAGAGAAATAATCCATGTGCATGAGTTGGAAAAGTCAACATTTAAAAAATGAAAATTCATATGAAATTGATACACACGTTCAACTCAACACCTGTAAAAATGCCAGGTGACAATTGACAGCTGTTCCTAAAATTTACATAAAAATGCAAAGACCCAATATAGTCAAAACAATCTTAAAAATAATTGGAGCATTTCACTTCCCATTATTAAAACTGACTCTGAAGCTCCACTAAATCAAAAGATTGTGATACTGAGATAAATATGTACATATAGATCAATGAAATACAACTGAAAGTCCCACAGATAAATGCTAAGGCTTACGGTCAATTGTTTTTCCACAAAGATGCCAAGAGAATTAGATTATGAAACAAGCTGAGTTTCTATTAACTTTTCTCCATTCTTTTCCTTTCTGCCCCTAAAATGAGACAGTACGTGTTGACTTATCTGTAAGTTCTCCAGTTTTTTTCTTCTGCTGACCCGGATCTGTTAAGACCCTCTAGAGATGTTTTATTTCACCTATTGTACTTTTCAACTCACTTCTATTTGATTCTTTTAAAATAGTTTCTATTTATTAATGTTCAAACAAGTTGAAATCCATATCTTACATCATACACAAAAATTAACAATGGGGTAGGTTTGTTCTAAAATTGTGATTTATTTATACGATGGAAAATTATACAACAGTAAAAATGAACAAATCATACCTACATGCATTTATTTAGATAAACGGCAACGTGCTAGGATAAAAACACACCACTAAAGACGTGTCCAGTATTATTTTACTTACAGACTACAAGAAACAAGTAAAACTTACTAGTTTTCCAGGGATGCATGTACAATAAAGTATAAAGAAAATCAAGGAAATTATTATCCCAAAAGTAGGATAATGGCTACTTCTGTTTGGGAATGAAGAGGGTAGAATCATGGACGGTTTATGCAGAGGTGTTTTGTAGTACTGAAAATGATTCATTCATCAACCTTGAGATGGTGGCATGGGCTGTATGGGTGTTAATTTTATCAATACTAATGAAATATACATATAGAATAGTTTTATATGTGTATTACATCGAGAATATTTCACCATAAAATGATTAAATAAATAAAACCTATGTCCACATAAAGACGTGCGCAGTAGCGTTCCTAGTGGCATGAGCCATAGTAACTAAGAAGCAGAAACAGCCCAAATGCTCATCCCCTGTGACTCCATGAACAACCATGGTTTATCCAGGGGACAGAATGCTGTTCAGTAACGAAGGCGCAGGCATTGTGTGCTGCAGTGGGGTTGAACCCTAAAGCACGGTGCCGAGTGAATGAAGATAGACGCAAAAGACAATTTACCACATCCTGTGATAGGAAACCTCCAGAAATGACATTTGTTGGGGTAAAACTTAGAGAAGAGGTTAGCCAGGTTTTAGGTGGAAATGAGGATTGCCTGTAACTGGGTGCGAGAGATCGTCTCAGGTGGTAGAAATGTTCTAAAACTGTATTGTGGTAGCGGTTTACCATGCTGTTCACTTATAAGAAAATCATTGAATCACGCTTTAAAAAGGTGAAATTTATGTTATGTAAATTAGACTCCCCAAAAGCTGTCAAACAAAAATATTGAGATACAAATAAATAGAAAAAAAAAACAATTTCCTGAACATGAGGCAACAGAATTCTCACGTCCTGGGTCTCTCTGTCCTCTCTCTGCTAAAATCAACCTTCCCTGCTGAAGATGTTGAAATTAAAGTGATACAAGAAACAGGACTAAAGCTTGGGGAAGGGCTCAGCAGGCTGGAGGGCCTGGAGCCTGTCCCAGCACAGAGGCTCCGGGCAGGGAGCCTGGCTGCACTCGCCCTCTGCAAACAGCCTCATAAGCAGCCCGCGGTTTTCTCTGCTTCCCATGTGAGCATGGGATGGGAGGAGGCAGGGTCTTTAGGTTCAAAGACGCAAGCAAGTTGAGAGTCAGAGGATGGAAGAGACAGGCCATGCAAACCATGCTTATAACCCAGCCACAGCGGCTGCGCTCCCATCAGAAGTAACAGGGTTAGCAGAGAGGTCACCTTCTAACCTGTCTGGATTAAAAACATCAAACCAGAAGTTTAGCATCATTAAAAAGTATCTCTGTGATCATTCCAAGCGTATAAAAAGCGTTTGATAAACTGAGCTAAGAATCTAAACTTGAGTGCAGCTTTGAAAGGGGATGGGATTTTATATGTTTACTTCTTACGATTTTAAGATGCTTTGACAGGGGTGCATTAAAAGTTACGCGTGCTAATTTTATTTAAAAGTTTTACAAAGCCTTAGCGATCATATCACTTTGCCCCATCCCCATTAAATATGTCATACTTTATAGTTTTTAAACTTTCTTCTCAAATGCAGTGTTTATGCAGCCCTGTAAATCAGTACACTAACCAGCCTTCTATAAAAGCTAATTTTCAGCCAGGACGCACTGGCAGGAGGGAAAAGAGGCTGGCTCAGCTACGAAGATGTGGCCTTTTAACATGACCGCGATATGCAGACCTGGGAGCTCCGCCTTCTGCCTTCTCCATTGTTAAAATTCGTGGCCAAATGCTCTGTAAGAGCAATGGTACCGCTTAGAAGGGTGGCTACACTGGTCCCTGCAGGCTTCAGGCCGCTGGAGGCCGGGGCACCCCTGCGCCCGGGCTGTGGGAAAGGGCTCGCCTGTGGCCTCACAAGGCTGCCGTCCCGTCCTGCAGACCTCGGGGTGCCGGAGTTTGTCATAGGCCTTCGGTCCAGGGCCCCCAGACACTCAGGATTCTATGCAAGGAATGGAAGGGCTCGTCCCTCCCGGGTGTTCTGGTGAAGACAGAAACGCTGGCGCTTTGCCCGCTGACCTCACGGGGCGGGGAGAAAGAAGAGCTGTTGCCTGGAGTCTGTTCTCTTTAATGAGGACCCGAAATTCCCAACTATTTAAACAACGTAAGCATCTCCTAAAGCACTGTCGGTGCGCGGGAAGCGTCCCCGCCATTCCTTCTTTATCCAGAAAAAGAAGGGAGCCCGGCCGGTCCCCACCTCGATGGCGCGGCCCCGTTTCCAGCCCAGGAAAATGCCCACAGGGCGCCCAAGAAGAAACCCGGCAGCCGGGCGGCCTCCGCTCCTCCCTGCGCTCCGGACACCTGCGTCTCCCACGGCCGCCCCCGCAGCGCCCCACGCTGTGCGCCCGAGCCCAGGGACCCACGAAGGGCGTGTGCTCCCCACCCCATCCCCTCGCCCTATCCTGTCTCCTTCAAATCCCAGCAGCGGCACCCTGTGCACGCGGTCACCCCCACACCCCACTCCGTCCCCCTCGTGCACGCGGTCACCCCCACACCCCACTCCGTCCCCCCGTGCACGCGGTCACCCCCACACCCCACTCCGTCCCCCTCGTGCACGCGGTCACCCCCACACCCCCCTCGCCACGTGGTCACCACCCCCTCCATCCCCCCCACGCGGTCATCCCGCGCTCCGTCCCTCTGACCTTTCTCTGCTGGAGGCCCCTGGCCCGCACACCGTGCCCTGTTCATCCATCAGCAAAGGGGGTACCGGAGAGGCTGCTGCGCGAGTGGCTTCCGCGGGACTCGGGGTGGGGGTGACCAGCCGCCCTGCTGACCGTGGGGCTGCCACGAGGATCCGGTGACCGGGGACAGCGGCGGTTCTGAGGGTGGCCCAGGGCTTGGAGCTGCAACAGCGGACGCCAACAGTGTTACCAGCCGGACGTCCTGTTGTGTTTGCTTAGTTTTCTGAGACAGTCTCTCTGTTGCCCAGGTGGAGGGCAATGGCGCCCTCTCGGCTCACTGAGACCTCCGCTTCCTGGGTTCAAGCCAGTCTCCCACCTCGGACTCCCAAGTTGCTGGGATTACGGGCACCCGCCACCAACGCTCATGTAGAGATGGGGTTTCACCATGTCGAGACCACCAGGCTGGTCTTGAACTCCTGACCTCACGTGATCTGCCCGCCTTGGCCTCCCAAAGTGCTGGGATTAGAGGCACATCCTGTTACTCTCATGCTTCAGCTTCAGGTAGCAGGGGAGAAGGAAACTGGCCCAAACAAGCTGAAAGCCAAAGGAAATTGCTTATCTCACGTGGCCAAAACAGCAGCTGGGCAGAAGACTGCATGCACCACCGGGAAGGGGGATGGGGACAGAGTCCCAGGTCCAGGGCCCCGGCCTCAGCTGTCTTGGTGCCCTAACACCGCACCCCAGGTGGTAACCACAGACGTCTATGTCCTTGTTTTTCTAGGGACTGGAGGTCCAAGGTCAAGGTGCCAGCTGGGTGGTTTCTCAGGGAACCCCTCTTTGGCTTGAGACAGCAGATGCTCCCGTGTCCTCCCGTGGTCATCCCTCCGTGCACACAAATCCCTGGTGTCTCTGCGTGTCCAAATCTCCTCTTCTTGGAAGGACATCCTCAGCCTGGATGAGGCACCCTCGTGGCCTCAGTTTAACTTCCCACCTCTTCAAAGACCCTGTCCAAATATAGCCACTTTTTAACACCCACTCACTGACAGCCACCAGGAAGAGGAATGGAATCATTATTCAAACACTCAGTGGGGCCAGATTCCTCTGAGACCAATGGAATTGGGGGAGGGGTAGATACATCAATAAAACCAATCGGTCGTAGGAAGAAGGGGGAGATGAAAATGAGGTTTATTATACTACTTTCCACTCTTCCTTCCTCTATGTATTAATTCCACCCTTAAAACAAGGGTGAGCCAGGCATGGTGGCTCATGCCTGTGATCCCAGTGCTTTGGGAGGCCAAGGCTGGCAGATCACGTGAGGTCATAAGTTCAAGACCAGCCTGGTAAACATGGGGAAACCCCATCTCTACTAACAATACAAAAATTAGCCAGGCATTGGGGCAGGAGCTTGTAATCCCAGCTACTTGGGAGGCTGAGGTGGGAAAAGCACTTGAACCTGGGAAGCAGAGGTCATAGTGAGCTGAGATGGTGCCATTGCACTCCAGCCTGGGCAACAGAGTGAGAATCCAACTCCAAAAACAAAACAAAACAAAATAAAATGAAAAACAAGGTGTCTGCACCTCACAGGGGCAGGCCCCGCCGCAGCACACTGTGGGCTGATCGGTGCACTGGCTGAATTCTCCGCCCAGCTCCCTCCTCGTGGGCTCTGGGTGTCCTCCATTAAACGCAAGTCCCAGAACTCCAGCTCCTCTCGGAGCTACGTGTGCTTCTGGACGTTGGGCCTGAGCCTGTGTTTCCTCAGCCTTGTCTTGCTTGAAAAGCGCTTAGCCCTGCTGACCTTCAAAGCTCCAAATCCTGTGCTGGCGCGCTGGAGGCCTCTCCAGCCTTACTCACACACAGCCTGTCTTGGCTCTGCATAAGCCACCAAGATTTCCAGACCTCTGACGGGGGTCACAGACCAGCAATCTGAGTCAGCCACGTGCTGGGAGTGGGGGAGGGTGTCTGCAGGCTCAGGGCAGCCGCATGTAAGCAAATGAAAGGACAGGAGGACAGAATGAACCCTACCGCACAAAATCAGAGAAAAGCAGAAAAAGGGCTTTGTGGCCCAGACACATAGTAAAATATTGACAGATTGAGAAATAAAACTCATATTATCTGACTGTCATTTTCATCCTAAGCACACTCTGTTCAATCCCGGAAAATACAAGAGACAAAGAACTTTTTAAAATGTGCTGAAAGACGGGAGAAGAAATGCAAGACCACAGAGACCCCAGTGAGAAATGACCGACAGTGGCCGTGTCAAGGACGGCCATCTGCTGGGGGCTGCCCTCCACACCACACTCTGGGACACCCAGAGCCGGCACAGCCCTACTCCGTGTCCAGCGCGGTCTGCGGTTCCCAGCAGTGCTGAGGTCTGGATGTGTGCCCAGACGTCGGCGGATCGGAAAGCAGGGTCCACGTCTGCGCTGACACAGACAAGACCACCGGGTGCGGGCTCTCCTGTCCTCACTCCACATGGATGCAGAGGGGTCATGCCAGCACTGATGTCATGTGACACATGGCCGTGCAGGTCAGCTGGAGCCATCAAGGTGCTGGGACCTCAGAGACCGTTGTCTTGTGCAGCGGCCATTGGTGTGTTGGGCCACTTTTCCCAGAACCTGTGCAGGTGGATCCTGACCGCCTGGCCTCCCCACCTTGGCATGCCCTTCCACTCCACTCAACGCTGGTATCTCTGGCCAGATGCAGTAGCTCATGCCCGCAATCCCAGCATTTTCAGAGGCTGAGAAGGGATGATCCCTTAAGTCCAGGAGTTCAAGACCAGACTGAGCAACATAGAAAAACTCCATCTCTATTTTTTTTTTTTTTAATAAACAAACGGCTGGGTGCGGTGGCTCACGCCTATAATCCCAGCACTTTGGGAGGCCGAGGCGGGTGGATCACGAGGTCAAGAGATCGAGACCATCCTGGTCAACATGGTGAAACCCTGTCTCTACTAAAATACAAAAAAATTAGCTGGGCATGGTGGTGCGTGCCTGTAATTCCAGCTACTCAGGAGGCTGAGGCAGGAGAATTGCCTGAACCCAGGAGGCGGAGGTTGTGGTGAGCCGAGATCGCGCCATTGCACTCCAGCCTGGGTAACAAGAGCGAAACTCCGTCTCAAAAAAAAAAAGAAGTCTACACAATTTACAGCTGCAGAATCAGAGATGATGTGAAGAAGAAAGATACAGTAAGTTCTAATAAATAATGCTGACAACCAACAAGAGAGGGAAAATGAAACTAAGAAAAGAAAGAAAAACCGAAAGAACCAAAAGTAAACTGACACGAAAAACATGTTACAATGTTACAGGGGACGCCACCGGGTGACGGTGTGGACACAGCCCTTACAGCTGGCCGGCGTTCATGGTCATGAACTGTACTTTGAATCTTGCATCGCAACGAGTGGCTGCTTTTTGCGTTTAGGACATTCTCTCCTTGGAGAATACGTTCACATTCACTTTCTCTGCGGCGCTGCTCTTTTTGAAATCCTATGACCTGACGTGTGCTGACATGAACATCCCCTATTAAATTTCCCATCTTCTGTCCCATGCTTTTGTGTTGCTTTGGGTCCCTGGAAATCAGTTTTGCCTGCACTCATTGACAGGCCGCAGATTTGGTGGAGACAGTGCTGGTGAGGGAACAGTGGCACTGCCGTGTGGGCATCTTCTTACCCTACCCTGAACATGATTATTTTTGAGCCAGTGGGTAACTTCACTAGCTTCTGCAGGCAAATGTGGCTTTACTTCAGGAGGAGCTCCTGCAGTGTCACTGGCTGGAAGGAACGCCAGTGCAGGCAGATGACGTGTGTTTAATACGAAGCTTCATCATTGCCGTATCATGTGGCCTGTCTGCTCATCTGGCTGTCCAGTCCAATGCCCTGGACGGAACGTAAAAGCAAACTTTATCGGTCACTCCTTAAAATTCACTTTTAGAAGTCTTGATCACACCTAATTTCAAATCTGTCATTATGATTTGGAGATCCAATCAGAGGTTAGGGATTTTAGACTTTTAGAATTTAGACTTTAGGAATTTTGATCTTTCAGGATTTCAACATTGAGGATTATGGCACTCAGGATTTTCTCTGTGGGGATTACGATCAGCACCATTTATTGTTAGTAATGTATGAGTCGGAATTTTATATTTTTAAACTGTATGTAAACGGAGTCATGCTGCATAATTGTAATGTAATTGTTGGCAATTTGCTTTTGACTGAACACGGTATTCCACAGATTCACTCATGCTGCTCTGGTCACTGTAATTCACGGATCGTTACTGCCCTGTAGTACTCTGTTATCCTGATTCACGACAATTCACGGATTGTTACTGCCCTGTAGTACTCTGTTATGCTGATTCACGACAATTCACAGATTGTTACTGCCCTGTAGTACTCTGTTATCCTGATTCACGACAATTCACGGATTGTTACTGCCCTTTAGTACTCTGTTATGCTGATTCACGACAATTCATGGACTGTTACTGCCCTGTAGTACTCTGTTATCCTGATTCACAACAATTCACAGATTGTTACTGCCCTGTAGTACTCTGTTATCCTGATTCACGACAATTCACGGACTGGTACTGCCCTGTAGTACTCTGTTATCCTGATTCACGACAATTCATGGATTGTTACTGCCCTGTAGTACTCTGTTATCCTGATTCACGACAATTCACGGATTGTTACTGCCCTGTAGTACTCTGCTTTGCTGATTCATGACAATTCATGGATTGTTACTGCCCTGTAGTACTCTGTTATGCTGACTCACGACAATTCACGGATTGTTACTGCCCTGTAGTACTCTGTTATGCTGATTCACGACAATTCACGGATTGTTACTGCCCTGTAGTACTGTTATGCTGATTCACGACAATTCATGGACTGTTACTGCCCTGTAGTACTCTGTTATGCTGATTCACGACAATTCACAGATTGTTACTGCCCTGTAGTATTCTGTTATGCTCATTCACGACAATTCACGGATTGTTACTGCCCTTTAGTACTCTGTTATGCTGATTCACGACAATTCACGGACTGTTACTGCCCTGTAGTACTCTGTTATGCTGATTCACGACAATTCACAGATTGTTACTGCCCTGTAGTACTCTGTTATCCTGATTCACGACAATTCACGGATTGTTACTGCCCTGTAGTACTCTGTTATGCTGATTCACGACAATTCACAGATTGTTACTGCCCTGTAGTATTCTGTTATGCTGATTCACGACAATTCACGGATTGTTACTGCCCTGTAGTACTCTGTTATCCTGATTCACGACAATTCACGGATTGTTACTGCCCTGTAGTACTCTGTTATGCTGATTCACGACAATTCACGGTTTGTTACTGCACTGTAGTATTCTGTTTTGCTGATTCACGACAATTCATGTACTGTTACTGCACTGTGGTATTCTGTTATGCTGATTCACGACAATTCATGGATTGTTCCTGCTCTGTAGTATTCTGATACTCTAATTCACGGAATTTTATTCATCCATTCCAGTCGAGGCACATTTTGGTTGTTTCTACTTGTCTGTTTTTACAAACTCTCTTTCTGCAATACTGTGCCCGTCACCTCACACTCATGTGCCATAGCTTCTCTGCTTCCCACAGCTTCGAGTGCCACTGCTGTGTCGAAGTCTGGGTCCTCTCGAGCTTAGCACGTGTGGCCACATTGTGCTCTACTCGTGTGCAGATTCACTCTCCTGCCCACAGCACACCCGTGTTTTACTGCTCCACATCCTTTACACTGCTCAGGATTGCCAGACATTGTGGGTTTTGGCAGTCTGACGGGTGTGGAGTCACATCTCACTGTGGTTTCTGTTTATATTTCTATGATTTCAACTGGAAAACATTTTCATATGTTTGTTGGAGCATCCATTCTTCTTTTTAAGTTCACATTTAAATTTTATGCACATTCGTATGAGCTTGCCTGTGGCTTTTTGTAGGAATAGTTTATGTATTACGGATTCTAACCTATGTCAGTTACATGTGTGACAAACACTTTATCTCATTTTGTGCCTTATTTATTTCACTCTGTGGTGTTTTTAGTGAACAGAAGTTATAAACTTCATTGTAGTTGCATATATGAATCTTTTCTCTGTGTTTTTTATATCCTATTTAATAAGCCATTCCCTTTTCTGAGGCCGTAAATATAAATTCCAAATTATGTTCTAATATCGTATTCTGCCTTTCACTTTGATTGTCTTAGTCATTGTGTATAGTTCAAACGAAGGCTCGAAGTTCGCTGTATTTTTCCCTGGTGCTAACCAAGTGTTTCCCTTCTATTTGTTGAAATCCATCCATTTCCCCACTGACCTGCAAAGTTAATTCTGTCTTAAATAATACATCCTTAATGCCCTGAGTGTGTTTCTAAGTTTTTCTTGTTCTGCGTCAGTTGATTTTACTTGTCCTATGCCAGTGCTTTGCTGTAGCATTCTCCTGCATAAAACTTTTGCACACTTTCTGTATATTAATTTCTAGGTACAGCTTTGATTTTGCCGTCTTTTTAAAAAAATTACAGTTTCATGCTAAGTCTTTCCCAAGAAATTTTCCTCTAACAAAGGGAATTGGCTTGCTAAAGGTTACCCTCCTATCTGGGAAGCAGTTCCTATTCGAAGCTGGGCAATACAGGACTGTAAGATGCAGCCCCCTTTCTCCAGTCAGGGCAATTCTGAGGGTCCATCTCAGGTCAAACGCCCAGTGGGACTGCTGATGCCTCATGGCCACTGAACCACATTTTGACTTCTTTCTTTGCTTCATCTTCCTTTCCTTATTCTCTTACAGATTTTGTTCGTAAGAGCACTGCCCAGTAACTTCCTTCTTATAGATTTCTACCTCAAAGCCAATTTCCTGTTAAACTTGTCTAAAATATCATATGTTTTAAGACAATTTCATATGGATTTGAAAAATATCCAGTGTTAAAAACCTTGTCTTTTAAATGTAAATTTTAATACATTTGCATTTCTTGTAATTACTGATATGTTTGAGTTATTTCTGTATTGTTTAATATTTTTTATTTGTCCCTCTTTCCCTTATCTTTTTTCTCATTTATTGCCTGTTTCATGTTTTTAAATTTACTTTTTTCTCTAAGAGTTTAGAAGTAATATAGTGATTTTTATTATTTCTGTGGTTGTGTTGTAAATCCTAAGGTCCTAGTCAGAGTTCTCTGAAGAGAAGAGGTTTATTGTCTGATGTGGCTCCCCTGATTATGAAGGCTGAGACCCACAACAGGCTGTAGGCCATCTACAAGCTGAAGAACTAGGGACGCCAGGCTCATGGCTCAATCCAAGTCCAAAGGTCTCAGGACCAAGGAAACAATGGTGTAACTCTCAGTTCACATTTGAAGACCCAAGAGCCTGGCCACTACTTATGTGAGTCTCAGATTCCAAAAGCCAGAGAGCTTGGCATTCTGGTGTGCAAGGGCAGGAGAAGTGTGTCCCAGAAGAGAGAGAGCAAAAATTCAGCCTCACTCTGTCTTTGTCTTCTATCTGGACTCCCACTCGATTTGATGGTGCCCACCCACACTGGGGAGGACGTTCCCCACTCTGTCCTCCAACTCACACACTGGTCTCTGGAAGCACCTGGGGCAGCCCAGTCTTGCCAGTCAAAGGCCAGTTCACCTGGGTTTCCCTTGCAGCGGAGGACAGGCTCAGAGACTGCTAATACACTGAGGACAGTTAACGCTGTGCCAGCTGTTAGGGCCTCCCTTAATCCAGTCAGATTGGCACCCAGAGTGAACAACTGCAAATTTTAACACATCAGTACTTAAAGTCATACATTCTACTTAGCAAGGTTGCAGAACTGAAATTTCTTAACAAGCTTACATGATCCTATTTGCCAACTTACAAGCTGATTTGGGGTTTATTGGTTCTATCTTTTTCAGCCCCGTAAACTAGTATTTACATTGTTTGACTAGATGCAGTCGAATATTTGTCATGTTACTTGCTTAATTTCTTTTTACACCTCATCACTCTTATTGCACTCTTTCTGTGGGTCTTTGACAATCATTTCAGTGCTCACAATGAAGTCTCCACTTTGACTGATGCTCATCACACCCACCTACATCATCACAGCTTTCTAATCCTTCCGCCTGCACCCTTCTTTCTCCCTACAATCTCCTACACATCTGTATCCCATACACACACACGTACATACACACACATAGGTCTCTACACGTATGTGTGCATTTACATATATCTGCATGGTGTGTGTGTGTGTGTGTGTGTGTGTGTGTGTGTGTGTGTGTATTCCAGAATTTTAGTTGTTTTTACTGGTAGGATCGGGGTTTATCACATTGACTGAAAAAGTAAACGTTAGTTTTTAACATTTATATATTTTATCTGATATGATTATTTTGGTGGTGTTGTGAGCTAGAGCTCTAAATCTATTATCATCTCAAACCATCCGTTTATTATCAATTGTAGATTTCACTTTTTAAATGATACAATAAATTGTTATATACATTTGAACCTGGTTACTCTGCATTCTGTACATTCTATTAACCTGAAAAGGAAGACGTCATCATGGCAATAAAAGTCAGAAGAAAGAAAATTCTCTAAAATAAATACAGGAAAGGTCAAACAGGTGTGAGATACACACACACATAAAAAATAGGTCTTTATTTCTGCTACTTAATATCACAGAAAGGATTTGGGATTAAAGTTATATTCCTTAAAAAAACCTCAATGTGTTAAAACTCTACCTGGTAAAATCAATGAGTGAAGAACATCTGTAAGGTAGTAAACCACCCATTACTTTTCTATACCCTTTACTTGTTCGCTAATTATTTAATGAAAGATGAGGAAGAGAAATTTAGAATATTCAAATCAATTGATAATTTGTGCTCGAATAGATAAGAATAAATATAAGGCTATATGAAACTGTAATGTAGGCCAGAATCATGTAAGGTTTGCTCCTTTAAATATGTTGTGTTATTCGAGACGAAAGCAAATGCTGGTGTCACAAACTTTGTCATGGAGATAGGACTGTGAAGTGATTCGAAGAAACCAAGGGGAATGTGGCTGCTGTGATGTTACAGTTCCCTCTTTTTCTGGAAGTTGGCTTTCCCATCACTTCAACTCTTCCAGCAGAGGCCCAGCTCTCAACAATGGGAAATACCTCAGCACCCTGGAGTTGGCACACCACTGAGTGCCACCTCCAGGCCCACGTGCCACCTCCTGGCCCACATGCCACCTGCAGGCCCACGTTCCACCTCCAGGCCCATGTGCCGCCTCCAGGCCCACGTGCCACCTGCAGGCCCACGTTCCACCTCCAGGCCCACGTGCCACCTCCTGGCCCACATGCCACCTGCAGGCCCACTTGCCACCTCCAGGCCCATGGGAGGTCTTGAGAGTTCATTCCACACACAGTTGTGTAACGTAGACACAGTGTATAGATTATTCCAGGACTTCTCAAATCATGGAAACAGGAAAGCAACAGAGTGACAGGGTGGTGGGAAGGTTGTGGAGACTGCCTCACTTGCTACAGTTAAGGCAGAGACAGAAATATGGACGAGCAAAAGAGACCAGACTGTGGGTGCCACACAGCACAACTATGAGGGTTCAGGTTCATCCCAAATCTCCATGAAAAGGACCACATTATTCTCATACCTTCGATTTAAAAAGCATAAGAAGGGCAAAGTCTATTTTGTAATGCCTTTAAGTAGACACATGTAAAGTATATAAGGAATTTGGTAGTCAAAAGGTAACTATTAATTCTCTAGAGCTTCATTTGCCAGTTTCATATTAAAATAATATCATTTTTGGCCAGGCGCAGTGGCTCACGCCTGTAATCCCAGCCCTTTGGGAGGCCGAGGCGGGTGGATCACGAGGTCAAGAGATCGAGACCATCCTGGTCAACATGGTGAAACCCCGTCTCTACTAAAACTACAAAAAATTAGCTGGGCATGGTGGCGCGTGCCTGTAATCCCAGCTACTCAGGAGGCTGAGGCAGGAGAATTGCCTGAACCCAGGAGGCGGAGGTTGCGGTGAGCCGAGATCGCGCCATTGCACTCCAGCCTGGGTAACAAGAGCGAAACTCTGTCTCAAAAAAATAAATGAATGAATGAATAAATAAATAAATAAATAAATAAATAAAATAATATCAGTTTTGAAATCTAGTAGGAACATTTTATACATAAGTTCTTACAAACACACACTAGTGCAAATGACTTAAATAGCATACCTGTTCCCGTTAGCTATTTATGATGGATGGAGTTGATTTTTCAGTGAACAAATCAGTAGTTATTACTTTTATAAAATAACGGAAGTACTTTTTGCCCATTGGCAGTTTACCGATGGCAGGGAATAAAAAGACAGACTATGTAGCCTTCATCTCTTTGGGTAAGCTCAACAGATTTGCTCCAGCTGCCAAATAAGAATGTAAGCCCGAAATAAAAAGATCAGAAATTTTCGAATGAGACCAGCTGTCAAAATTCTATTCTTTTTTTTATTCAACGTTTAACCTGTGAAAATAGAAAGCAAAATGCACAGCAGAATCCATTCTTTCCACATATTAAAATGTTATGATTTTCCAGTGCTTATGTAATTTCACTGCTGTTAATTCCACAGGCAACACATAAAGAAGACTATTGAAGAGAAGCAATGTCAGTCAGCTACACTAAGAGAGACAAATGTATAGAATGAGAAAGAAGCAGTCATCCAAAATTTGGCAATGGGATGATTATTTCAAGATGCAGTGTTTGTCAGAGAGCTTAATAAACTTCAAAATTATTTGCAAATAAAACGTTAGGGGAATACCCGGTTAGAGAACACGTGCATGCAGGCACAGAAAAGGATGCCAATTTCATGGATGTACCATTAACTCTAACAAATTATCTTTAATTTAGTTAAAGCCTCAACCATGTCAGTAACAATGCTTGCAATTTATTTCAATAATTGTTTCCTCCAATTTGTATATTGTAAAATGACTTTACACAGTTCCATCTGGTTGTTCCATCTTTTTATACCTCTCATGTCACTAGTGTGCTTTGCCCTCCGAAGAGGTTGGAGATCTTGAAACCAAGTGTAGTGGGCTGCAAGGAAAGCCCTGGGCTTCCACACGTAGATGGAACTGGATCACAGAAAGTCATATCTCACCGGAGTCACGAAAATCTTGTTCAAGGTTATGTCACTAGCGAGGTTGAAATGGACACAATATCTAGCAAGAAAAAGAATGAAGAACGGAGTGAGAGTGACAGTTGCGGCTGGTCACTAAATAGTCGCAAGGTGCGGGGTGTTGTCACATGTGCCGCCTTCTCGAATTCCCACCATAGTCATGCAGCATAGGCATTCTTAGCTCATCTTTTCCACATTGTTTTTAAATCAACATTACTGAGGGAGAATGTGCATACTATTGTATTTAAAATGCACTCATCTTAAATACAAAGTTTGACATGTTTTGGCAAATGATGCATATATGTAACCTCCATTACGATTAAGATAGAGAAAATTTCCATTGCCTCAAAAATAAGAATTTTCCCTCTGCAGCCTCACAGTCAATCCTCATTCTATTCTCTTGGCCCAGGAAACCACTGATAGGATTTATGTCACAACAGATTAGAGCTGACCTTCTTTGAGTATTGTGTAAGTCAAATTTTATGGCTGTCTCTTCTTCTGCATCTGGCTTCTTTTGACCATTATTATGATTTCCAAAAGTACTGAGGTCATTCTATGTATCAATATATCGTTCATTCTTTTGACTAGTATTCTGTTGTGTGAATCCAACACAATTTATGTATCAATTCAGCTGATGGGCATTGGGCTGTTTCCAATGTAACTCATCAATAAAGCCGATGTGGGCATTTGTAGACACGTCTTTACATGGATCTCACTTTCATTTCCATTGACTGAAGATGTAGAAATGCCATTGGTGGGTCCTATGCTAGGTGTATTTTTCACTTTGTAATAAACTGCCAACCTAATTTTCAAAGTGCTTGTACCAATTTACATTCTTACTAGGAATGGATGAAAATTTTAGTTGCTTATTATAACTACACCAACAAATAGAATGTCAGGGTTTTTCACTGTTATCCACTCTAGTTGGTTTGAAGTGAAATCTCATTGGCTTTTGTATTTGCATTTTCCTGGTAAGTAACGCTGTGGATTTCATGTGCTTGTTTTCCATGTATGTATCTTCTCTCATAAAGCATTTGTTTAAATATTTCTCCACTTTGTTGGCTGTTCTCTCTTCTTATTCTTTTGTTGTGTGATTTTCTTCCCATCCTGGATAAGTCCTTTTGTTGATGTGTTGGAAGACAAAGGCAAAAATGTTTTAAAGCAAAGAACAAGGAGCTGGAAAAAAATTAATAAAAAGAGAGAAAGAACTAACGTTATTTCAGAAATGCAATGGATCACTACTGTATATTAGGGATATTGAAGCAAAGTAGTTCCAAATCCTTTGGTGTTATCAGAGATAGTGCTAGGATGGGAAAAGCATTGGAGGAGGAATCCAAGAATCGAGGATCTAATTTCCAGAGACAGCAACGAGGTGTGGCTGCGGAGGACTGGAGAACAGGAGGATGAAGTGGAGACACACTGAGCTCTGGAGAACAGGAGGATGAAGTGGAGACACACTGAGCTCTGGAGAACAGAGGATGAAGTGGAGACACACTGAGCTCTGGAGAACAGAGGATGAAGTGGAGACACACTGAGCTCTGGAGAACAGAGGATGAAGTGGAGACACACTGAGCTCTGGAGAACAGGAGGATGAAGTGGAGACACACTGAGCTCTGGAGAACAGGAGAATGAAGTGGAGACACACTGAGCTCTGGAGAACAGGAGGATGAAGTGGAGACACACTGAGCTCTGGAGAACAGGAGGATGAAGTGGAGACACACTGAGCTCTGGAGAACAGGAGGATGAAGTGGAGACACACTGAGCTCTGGAGAACAGGAGGATGAAGTGGAGACACACTGAGCTCTGGAGAACAGGAGGATGAAGTGGAGACACACTGAGCTCTGGAGAACAGGAGGATGAAGTGGAGACACACTGAGCTCTGGAGAACAGGAGGATGAAGTGGAGACACACTGAGCTCTGGAGAACAGGAGGATGAAGTGGAGACACACTGAGCTCTGGAGAACAGAGGATGAAGTGGAGACACACTGAGCTCTGGAGAACAGGAGGATGAAGTGGAGACACACTGAGCTCTGGAGAACAGAGGATGAAGTGGAGACACACTGAGCTCTGGAGAACAGGAGGATGAAGTGGAGACAATCTGAGCTCTGGAGAACAGGAGGATGAAGTGGAGACACACTGAGCTCTGGAGAACAGGAGGATGAAGTGGAGACACACTGAGCTCTGGAGAACAGGAGGATGAAGTGGGGACACACTGAGCTCTGGAGAACAGAGGATGAAGTGGGGACACACTGAGCTCTGGAGAACAGAGGATGAAGTGGAGACACACTGAGCTCTGGAGAACAGGAGGATGAAGTGGAGACACACTGAGCTCTGGAGAACAGGAGGATGAAGTGGAGACACACTGAGCTCTGGAGAACAGGAGGATGAAGTGGAGACACACTGAGCTCTGGAGAACAGGAGGATGAAGTGGAGACACACTGAGCTCTGGAGAACAGGAGGATGAAGTGGAGCTGAATCTGTGCCACCAGGGTTTGCTAGGGCAAATAACTTTTCTATATCTTAATGTCTTCTTTTAAAAAGAGGGAAGAGTATCTTTTTTGGGTTTGCATAAACATAAAAAATAATGTATGCAAAACACCAAGAGACTACTGGGTCCTTAATAAATGGCCACTCTTACTTATGTAATTGTGCCTTTTAGCCATCTATAGAGATTGAACTAATTTGTGATCAAGGTCCTTTCCACTTCACAGTTTCACCATCCTGCAGCTGGAACTTATTGAGATGCACGAAGAATAGGGCAGGGAAGGATGCTTAGTCACATGAGCTAAAATTTTCTAGGGGCAACTCATTCAATAAGGAAGAATGGCTTGAGGAAACCCTAACTCAAAAAACACTTTTATTTGCCACATTCTTAAATTTCTAAGATACTTAGACAACGTATTTCTACATCCATCAAATATTTTATACGTGCCAAACGGAGAACAGAGTTTAAAAACGATGATTTTCACTAGAGAATAAATTAAAAGAAAGACCTAGATATGTTTCATCTAGAAATGCCCATCTTGTTGCCATTAAGCTTATTTGCTCTATACTTCTGCAATGCGTTTACAATCCCTGCTGGGTTTTTTTTTTTTTTTTTTTTTGCATTTCTTACTGTTAATTTACTTAAGGTTTTGAGACATGTTTTGTGCTTTGTAACCAGCAGAGTGAAGCATAAACTACATTTGTTTCTTACAGGGAAATAATGAACCTTAAAACAACATGACATAAGAATGAAACACACTTTGGGTGTTAAATCCTATACGTTTTGCTGAATTGAAAGAGGAAGCATTAAAAAGTCAGTAGCTAAGAAACGAAACTCATAATTCAGTTTCAACCTTTAAATTCACGTCAATAACTTCAATATGTAGAATCAGTTACGTAACAGTGCTCTGTGGAAAATAATGCTGAAGTCTCTGAAATGGAAGACCCCACACCCCCACCAAGAGAACAGAAATGGCTTCAGTAATGACACTCAGGGAGAACAGTCATTTTGTGCTTTAGTTAAATTAAGTTTATTCTCTTTTTCTTCCAGCCTTCAGGGACCTCAAATTAACTTTATTTTTTTTAAGGGTGATACTGCTTAGAAAGTTGCATAAATTCTACTTAATAAAATTCATAAATGCTCTTATACTAATTAGAAGGCAAATCCTGGCCAGTATAAATGTCTTTTTCAAGATAAATATTGGTTTTATTCTTCAAAGTACTGACAATATACTTGAGAGTGGCAGTAAAAAGAAAAGAAAACATATGGGAAATTAAACAGCAATAAAATCTTTCAATATAAGTCTACACATGTGTGATTAACTGCCAAATGAATGACTTTCACCAAGATTCTGTGACATCTGCAGCTGAAAAGCCAACACAACATCAGAGCATGTGAGTCCCATGTTCTCCCTGAATAGTCCTGTGGAGTACTCAGCACAAGGTCAGAGCACATGAGGTACAGTCCCAGGCTCTCCCTCCACAGCCCTGTGGAGTACTCAGCACAAGGTCAGAGCACATGAGCTACAGTCCCAGGCTCTCCCTGAATAGTCCTGTGGAGTACTCAGCACAAGGTCAGAGCACATGAGCCACAGTCCCAGGCTCTCCCTGAATAGTCCTGTGGAGTACTCAGCACAAGGTCAGAGCACATGAGCTACAGTCCCAGGCTCTCCCTGAATAGTCCTGTGGAGTACTCATCACAAGGTCAGAGCACATGAGCTACAGTCCCAGGCTCTCCCTCCACAGCCCTGTGGAGTACTCAGCACAAAGAGCACATGAGCCACAGTCCCAGGCTCTCCCTGAATAGTCCTGTGAAGTACTCAGCACAAAGTCAGAGCACATGAGCTACAGTCCCAGGCTCTCCCTCCACAGCCCTGTGGAGTACTCAGCACAAAGAGCACATGAACCACAGTCCCAGGCTCTCCCTGAATAGTCCTGTGAAGTACTCAGCACAAAGTCAGAGCACATGAGCTACAGTCCCAGGCTCTCCCTCCACAGCCCTGTGGAGTACTCAGCACAAGGTCAGAGCACATGAGCCACAGTCCCAGGCTCTCCCTGAATAGTCCTGTGAAGTACTCAGCACAAAGTCAGAGCACATGAGCTACAGTCCCAGGCTCTCCCTCCACAGCCCTGTGGAGTACTCAGCACAAGGTCAGAGCACATGAGCCACAGTCCCAGGCTCTCCCTGAATAGTCCTGTGAAGTACTCAGCACAAAGTCAGAGCACATGAGCTACAGTCCCAGGCTCTCCCTCCACAGCACTGTGGAGTACTCAGCACAAGGTCAGAGCACATGAGCCACAGTCCCAGGCTCTCCCTGAATAGTCCTGTGAAGTACTCAGCACAAAGTCAGAGCACATGAGCTACAGTCCCAGGCTCTCCCTCCACAGCCCTGTGGAGTACTCAGCACAAGGTCAGAGCACATGAGCCACAGTCCCAGGCTCTCCCTCCACAGCCCTGTGGAGTACTCAGCACAAGGTCAGAGCACATGAGCCACAGTCCCAGGCTCTCCCTGAATAGTCCTGTGAAGTACTCAGCACAAAGTCAGAGCACATGAGCTACAGTCCCAGGCTCTCCCTGAATAGTCCTGTGAAGTACTCAGCACAAGGTCAGAGCACATGAGCCACAGTCCCAGGCTCTCCCTCCACAGCCCTGTGGAGTACTCAGCACAAGGTCAGAGCACATGAGCCACAGTCCGGGGCTCTCCCTCTACTGTCCTGTGGAGTACTCAGCACAAAGAGCACATGAGCCACAGTCCCAGGCTCTCCCTGAATAGTCCTGTGAAGTACCCAGCACAAAGTCAGAGCACATGAGCTACAGTCCCAGGCTCTCCCTCCACAGCCCTGTGGAGTACTCAGCACAAGGTCAGAGCACATGAGCTACAGTCCCAGGCTCTCCCTCTACTGTCCTGTGGAGTACTCAGCACAAAGAGCACATGAGCTACAGTCCCAGGCTCTCCCTCCACAGTCCTGTGGAGTACTCAGCACAAGGTCAGAGCACATGAGCTACAGCCCCAGGCTCACCCTCCACAGCTCTGCTGACCATTCCCAGACTACACAAAAGCCTTTAAAAGGCTGAATATTTTGATTCAATATTTCAAAAATCTAAAAAGAACGTGTAAAATATTAATATGTAAACTATATTTGTTCCAAAGCTTTTTACAAAAAATGTCAATAATGGATACACCAAGATTTTCTGTAATGATTCAAACCTATTTAAACTTAGTTTGAAAGAATGTCCCAGAAGAAGTCTACGAGTCCTTGTTTGTGCCAAACTTGAGAATTCCCATAGCCAGACCATCTCACTTTCCCAAGTGCTTTTCATTTGATAGGAACCTACAGGCATGTTAGTTGGAAAAATGGATAGGGCAATGTTAGGTCCGCAAAGCATTTCCCGCACCAAGACTCTGCCATTCAAGCCATAATATTCAATGTGATTTTCTGCTTCCTACATTTAATCGATAATGTCATTTTATATCTTTGTTTTAATTACTCTGATTTCCATTAAGTCCCGTGAGTTTGGAGTGTGGATGCTTGGCACACCCTACTGAACAATTCCACAGAATTCTGAGGGTTTTTATGATGCTCCCATTTCAATTTGTGAGTAATAACTCAAAGAGGTTATTTTAAAAAGTAATAATGATCAGGTTTGTAAAATGATTGCACCTCATTCATTATTTTCAGTATTATGTTGTATGAGGAAAAATATATATGTATGTTAGAATACCTTCAGATGGGAAAAAATATATACGTATGTCAGAATACCTTCAGATGGGAAAAAATATATACGTATGTCAGAATACCTTCAGATGGGAAAAAATATATACGTATGTCAGAATACCTTCAGATCAGTTTGTTCCATATACATTAATGACAATGCAATCCAATCCATAAGGAAAGAATGTTCTTTGCAGTTTACAGCATAATACAAAGTAAATTTTAAGTAGTAGAGAATTCCCAGAAGTTTCCTAGAATGCACTGAGTATTTTTTAAAAATATACCATGTTGGGTTTGTTTTCCAATGGTTATCTCTAGATTAACAGCTGCCAAATACCATTGAAAGAGACAGGCTTCTGGAATGCAAGACCTCAGTGAGCTTGCTTTCCAACTAAAACAGTGAAAATACTTGCAAAGCAACTAAAATAAACCAGTTCAGAATTCTGGCCACTCACCAAAGCAAAGAATGAGCTGAAAATTTTCTATCCGAAAGAAACCTGAAGTCTGGTGAAGTAGGTGGGTGGCACTGTCAGAGGTGTGTGAACCACAGTGACTCCATCTTGAACAGGGGAAAATGAGGCGGAGACCTACTAGGCTGCACTTCCAGATAGTTAAGGCATCTAAGTCACAGGATGAGACAGGAGGTCTGCACAAGATACAGCTCATAAAGACCTTGCTGGTAAAGCAGGCTGCAGTAAAGGAGCCGGCCAAAACCCACCAACACCAAAGTGGCATGAGAGTGACCTCTGGCTGTCCTCACTGCTGCCCTCCCCTCAGTGACATGACAGTTTACAAATGCCACGGCAACGTCAGGTCTAAAAAGAGGAGGTGTGAATAATCCACCTTGTTTATCATATCACCAAGAAATCACCAGAAAAATGGGCAGCCAGGGGCCCTCTGGGCTGCTCTGTCTATGGAGTGGCCACTCTTTTATTCCTTACTTTCTTAATAAACTTGCTTTTTAAAAAATTATTATACTTTGAGTTCTGGGATACACATGCAGAACGTGCAGGTTTATTACATAGGTATACACGTGCCACGGTGGTTTGCTGCACCCATCAACCCGTCATCTACATTAGGTATTTCTCTAGATGCTCTCCCTCCCCCCGGCCCCGACCCCCGGAAAGGCCCCAGTGTGTGATGTTCCCCTTCCTGAGTCCATATGTTCTCATTGTTCAGCTCCCACTTATGAGTGAGAACATGCGGTCCTTGGTTTTCTGTTCCTGTGTCAGTTTGATGAGAATGATGGTTTCCAGCTTCATCCATGTCCCTGCAAAGGACGTGAACTCATTTTCTTTTTACTCTGCACTGCGGACTCACCCTGAATTCTTTCTTACGTGAAGTCCAAGAACCGTCCCTTGGGGTCTGGATCGGGACCGTTTCCTGTTACAGCACTTTAATTTGGGGCTACATTCATTTTTCCTCCCTCCTTAGCTCATTTGTGGTAGCCAAAGGCTGGTAAAGAGATTTTATCAGCTTCAATATTCCATTAAAAACAACGTTCCCACAACATCCTCAATATTCCACAGGAACTTGCAGCTCTCTGGGAAATCTCTCTCTCCAGGGTTTGTCTATTGCACTTGACTCTTAGCTCAGTTGGGGGTGTCTGGGGTTCGGAGGACAGAATGGAGAAGCTGAGAGCATTACCACAACCGTAGAAATTGACTTCAGCTGGGGCAACCTGAGAGCTTGACCAGAAATTTAAAGGGAAATTCCTGGACACCTGGATGAACAGAGGAGAGCATGTCTCTGTCAGAGCAGGGCTGAGCATGTCTGTGGGACTGCGAGCACTCCTGAGAAATTCCTGGGGAGGAAGGAGGCCGCAGCCCCTCACCCTGCCTGACCCCGAGGCCCTGTGTAAGCAGAAAGTAAAAGCAAAGGCTGTCTGGTAAACGGCCTGACAGTGAAAGGCAAAGCATTCTCACAGAGATGGCCCAAATGTACAGGGAGACGTGAAAACACAAAACCAACCCGTCATTCCTTGATCACTAAATGACACTGGCCTAGATATAAATCTTAGAAAGCCAAGCTTAAAAATAAAATAAAGAGCTTTAACAGAAGGCGGGACCTCCATGTCCACGTGCTGTAGGCACAGACGTTCAGCCCTTTGAATAGAAGCACTTGTTTGCTGATTTGTGGTGGTGGATATCATGAAAATCAGGCGCTCATCAGCTCTGGGTAGTGTTAGTGTCATTTATGTGTGGCTTGGGGAGGCCGAAAGGTTGGACGCCTGCGGGAGGGGTCAGAGCTCTCTGCAGAAGCACTCGGGCAAGTCACTAAACAGACAACCAGCCACACAGGAAATGGCAACAAATCTAACGACACAGTGAAACTCCGCAACGACAACAAACACTGGGGGTGTGGAGAAATCCGACACCAGAATCGCCTCCACATATTATTATCTGAAATATTGTTTTCAATAAAAAGTTACAAGATATGTAAATAAACAAGAGAGTAAGCCACACACGGAGGGTAGAAAGCAGCCAGTGGAAAATGCTCCTAAATGGGCCCAGACTGTGGACTGAATAGGCACAGGCTTTACATCAGTTATTATAAATGTGTACACGCACCGAAAGAAACTCTGCCTAAAGAATTTTAACAAGACTACGAGAGTATATTTCCAAAAAGAGAACATCAGTAAGTAGAAATGATTTTAAAAGAACCAAATAGAAGTTCTGGAGTGAGTTGAAAAGTGCCATAGGTGAAATAGAACATCTCTAGACGGCCTTAACAGATTTGAGTCAGCAGAAGAAAAAACTGGAGAACTTGCACGTAAGTCAACACATAGTATCTCATCTTAGGGGCAGAAGGAAAAAATGAGGAAAAAATAACAGGCACTCAGACACCTGTCGAACAACGTGAGTGGAATACACTTGACAGTCACAACTGAATCCTCTTAGTTATGAGGGTTTCAACAAGGGCCACGACAATTCAATGGGCAAAGAACAGTCTTTTCTGACAAATTGTGCTGGGACAACTGGACCACGAAGGCCAAAGAGCGAAGAGCTATCTCTACCTCGTCATGCACAAAGAAGTCACCAGGAATGGATCATAGGCCCAAATTGAAGTGCTGATGTGGAAAACCCACAGGAGAAAACATGTGAGCAAACCTTCCTCACCTGGAGTTAGACAGCGGTTTCCTAGATGCACTGAAGCTCAGTAACAAAATAGACAACTTGGATTTCATTAAAATTTAGACACTTTGTGCTTCAAGGGACACCACGGAAAAAGTAGAAAGACAATTTCTATCCAGAGAATGGGACAAAATATTTGCAAATCACACCAATAAGATTCTTGTATCTATAACACATAAAGATAACTCAGTTTAAAACTGAACTTACAAGAAACCTAATCCCAAAAAAGGGCAAATGATTTGAATGAACATTTCTCCAAAGAAAATATGTAAATACTCAATAAGCACCCGAGAATTTGTGCTGTGTCACTGTCCCAGGGAAATACAAACCACAACTGCAGTGAAAGACTTTCTCACACACCAGAACGGACAGGACTAAAACGTCAGGCAACAGCAAGCACTGGTGAGGAGGGGAGTTTGGAACCTTGCACTTCATTTGGGGAATGTGAAACGTTGCTGCCTCGTGGGAAAACAGTTGAGCAGTTCCTCAAACTGCCGCATGCGAAGTTGACTAGCGCTTTCATGCCCCAGTGTGTTTCCGAGAGAACTGCGTGCACACGTGCGGAAAAACACTGCACTTGTGCGTGAAGGTCGTAGCACCGCTACTCATGACAGGCAAAAGGACCAAACGTCCACCAACTGACAAACAGGTAAAAAACGTGGGATATCCCTACCAGACAATGTTACCCATCAGTAAAATAGAAGGTTCTGCTGCATGCCTCTGAGGGAACAAGACGCAAAACCTTAAGCCGAGTCACAAAAGTCTCACACTGCAGGAGAGGATGAAATGCCAGGAGAGGACGAATCCAGACACACGTGGAACAGATCGCTGGCTGCCGGGCCTTCGGTGGGTGAGGGGAGCAGCCATGGGGACCCTAACGGGTATGGGGCTTCTTACTGGGGCGCTGAAAGTGTACACCTGTGAATGAACTAGAACAGCCCTCAACTGAGCACTTGAAATGGTGAGTTTTACGGTGTGTAAAATATATCTTAATAAGCCTTGAAAAATGTGAGAAACAGTTGATTCTCCATTAAGCTATTGCAAATGACCCTAATATATAACGTAAAGTTACGGAAACATCAAGATGTCGGAAAGAATAATGTCAACGCACAAAAGGAAATATTTAAGCACGAAAACACTAAGACTCTTAGATTTACCTGTAAATAGTGGCACTGTACCTGCTCAGGGTCTCCATCCACGCTGTGGCTCGGGCTGTCCCCAGTATGCACACAGTTCACGTACATGCAGCTTAAAGCTCGCCTCGCTCTGTGTAACCCTTTCTGTTGTTCTGTTATTACCACACACGCAATTGCACCGAGGCTCTGGCTCTTCCCTCTGCTTCATTCTGCCCTTCGGTCCTCTGCACATCCTGCTGTTCTGTTTCTGCTGCACCTGCTCCATTTCCAGTTCTCTGCGTGATAATTCAGCCCCTTGTTTCCCTGCTTCTGGGTCCTCTCCGTCAGTCCATCTTTAACTTGTTGGCCAGAATTATTCTTCCAAGACAGAGGTCTCAGCATGATCACCAGGTCTGATAGCTTGAATGGCTCCGTACTCCTAATAAAATGTCACACACCTGCAGACCAGCCTGGGGGTGACGACGGCTGGGTCAGAGAAACCTGGCTTCTGTCCTGTTTGTCCAGCACTAGCGCTGGGAGCTTGAGGAAGTGACCCCACCTTTCTGAATGTTTCCTTCTTACAGGACAGAAAACTAATGCCTAAGCAGAAGGTCCAAATAAGATCATGCAAATCGTCTATCAGATTATCAATAAATTAATTACCTAAAGGATGAATATGCTCATATAACAGTATCCACAGGACTTCACAGTTTAACCTACTCCCAACCTCATGGATTTCAGCTCCCGAAGTCCACGCTTTCTCCTAGCTGAGCACTGATACTTCTTTTACGGTGCAAGTTTTGATTACTCAGATTTAGCAAAGCATGAGTCATTGATTAGAGACTATGACTGGCACTTGAGATTCACCCACATTTGCCTGGGAAATTCCTGAGTGAGGCCTGTCATCCCAGAGTAACAATCCTTTTTCATTGTTGAAAGTATCCTGGTTTGATCGAAAAAATGATGTGGTACAAACTCCATTGTGTTGCAGAGCACGCACCGAGAAAGCCCAAGGGAATCGAAGTGCAGAAGACAGGGTTGACGGCGCCTTTTTTTGGGAGAACAGCTATCCGGTGCCATCTGGTTCTTTTCTTCTTTTGTTTATCACCGGAATTTGTGAATTCTTCTGCAGTAAACTTGCAAGGTCAAGGTCAAAAATAGCAAAAGCGTCCCAGGCACCCGGGCATGCAGGATGACAGACAGCAGAAGCTTTTAGGGGCTTTTTGGCTGTTCTTTAAAACCAACACAGTTATTATTTCAGTGTCCATAAATGCAGCTTAAAGCTTCTTAGATATTTATTGTTAAAATACTTGTGGGAAATTACTGTGTTTTTGCCAGTGATAAACTCTCTAAAGCTAGTCGCTGTTATCTCATTGAAACATATTGCTTTGATAAATGAAGCTTTGTTAGAAACTCAGCTGTCCCTTGTAGCTGAAGTGGGGGTGCAGTCACACAGCTCTCTGCAGCCTGGACCTCCTGGGCTCAAGGATCCTCCCACCTCAGCCCACTGAGTAGCTGGGCCCGCAGGCGTGAGCTAATTTTTATTTATATTTTAATGTGATTTTATAAGACGTTTTTTATTTTTGTTTTTATACTACAAGAATGCTGGCTAATTTTTATTTTTATTTAGTAGAGGTGGAAGTCTCCCTGTGTTGCCATGGCTGCACTTGAACCCTCACCCTTCCGAAGTGCTGGAATGACAGGTGTGGACTGCTGCGCCCAGCCCAGATTATTTACCTTTTCCTGAGAAAACCATACATTTTATTCCTTGCTCATGAAAATAACATTCTGCATTGTCTCCAAACATCAAAATCTCACCCCAGAACAAATGCCAACTCTCCCATGAAGCTTTCCTAATCCCAAACCACCTCCCCTGAATCCAGAAGAATCTCTCCTCCCTGCGTGCGCTGTCTTCTCGGTCATGTCCACGGCAGTCCTTGTCCACTCACGTGTTCCTCCAAAAACGCCGTTTCCTTCTGCGGTTTGGGAAGCTCAGCTGACCCCGGGTGCCATGCCGGGCCTGCCCCCCCCCCCCCCCCCAGTCCACAGGCTGACTCCTGGTGACGAATTGGGTGTGGGGAAGGTGACAGAAAAGGAAGATGTGTGACCTGTGACTCCTCCAAGTTCACAGTCTAATTGGGGTGCCAAAACCCAGCTTCTAGAAAGGATGGTTGAAATTACAGAGTCGTTTTCCATAGGTACAGAGGGTGGTGAACTCAGCAGGGCTGGGGCCCCAGAGCAGGGAAAGCGGTTTTTAGGGCATACTTCTCGTGAAGCCTGGGCTTCCCTGGAGGGTGAGTGGAGACTGGAGACACCGAAGCGCCAGGCCAGGCCAGACCAGGGAGAACGCGGAGCAGAGCTGTGCAGGTGCCAGACCCACACCCACCGTGAAGGTCCACGTCTCACAAAAACGTGAAGCCGGTGAAACATCTCAGTAGGGCTGGCAAGACTTAAGAAGACACGTGAGTGTGCATGGGGCGCAGGGAGGGGAGAGGCAGGAAGAACACTGAGGAATCTGAGATCATAGTCCAATCCTGGAGTGGGCAGGTGAGTGAAACTTGCTTCAGGCAATTCATAAAAGTGTCATTTCAGGGGTATAGATAGCTCTATTCACGCATCACAGGGTTATTAGTAAATGCTAGGCACTGAAAACACTTGAAATCAATGATTATTCAGAGTCTTTGCTCACTTGTTGACTGGGTTGTGTTCTTGCTGTTCAGGAGATTGAATTCCTTGTCCACTTTGGAGAGGACGTCCCTATCGGATGTGTGGCTTGCAAATGTTGCCCGCCCCACAGGCCGTCTCTTCGCTCCTCACTTGTTCCCTTTGTTGTGGAGAAGCTTTTCATTTGGATGCAATTCCATTTGTCTGTTTTTGCTGTTGCCTGTGTTTTGGGATCATAACCAAAAACTCCTTGCCCAGACCAGTGTCATGACACTTCTCCCCTTGTTTTTTCTAGGAGTTTTATATTTAAGTCACTGATACACTTTAAGCTAATTTTGTATCTAGCGTAAAATCGACGTCCACTCTTACTCTCCCGTCGTGGACGTTCAGGTGCCCAGCACTATTTATTGAGGGAACGATCATTTCTCCATTTTGTGTTCTTAGCAATTTGGCAAAGACCAACGGACGGTAAAACATGGACTGATTTCTGGACTCCCTACCCTGCTGCACTGGTCACTGTTTCTGTCTTTGATTTCTGGACTCCCTACCCTGCTGCACTGGTCAGTGTGTCTGTCTTTGATTTCTGGACTCCCTACCCTGCTGCACTGGTCACTGTGTCTGTCTTTGATTTCCAGCCCCCTACCCTGCTGCATTGGTCACTGTATCTGTCTTTGATTTCTGGACTCCCCACCCTGCTGCCCTGGTCACTGTGTCTGTCTGTGATTTCTGGACTCCCTTCCCTGCTGCACTGGTCACTGAGTCTGTCTTTGATTTCCGGACTCCCTACCCTGCTGCACTGGTCAGTGTGTCTGTCTGTGATTTCTGGACTCCCTGCCCTGCTGCACTGGTCACTGTGTCTGTCTTTGATTTCCGGACTCCCTACCCTGCTGCACTGGTCACTGTGTCTGTCTTTGATTTCTGGACTCCCTACCCTGCTGCACTGGTCACTGTGTCTGTCTTTGATTTCCGGACTCCCTACCCTGCTGCCCTGGTCACTGTGTCTGTCTTTGATTTCCAGACTCCCTACCCAGCTGCACTGGTCACTGTGTCTGTCTTTGATTTCTGGACTCCCTGCCCTGCTGCACTGGTCACTGAGTCTGTCTGTGATTTCTGGCCTCCCTACCCTGCTGCCCTGGTCACTGTGTCTGTCTTTGATTTCCGGACTCCCTACCCAGCTGCCCTGGTCACTGTGTCTGTCTTTGATTTCTGGACTCCCTGCCCTGCTGCACTGGTCACTGTGTCTGTCTGTGATTTCTGGACTCCCCACCCTGCTGCCCTGGTCAGTGTGTCTGTCTTTGATTTCCGGACTCCCTGCCCTGCCGCCCTGGTCACTGTGTCTGTCTGTGATGTCCGGCCTCCCTGCCCTCCCTGCCCTGCTCACTGAGTCTCTTTCATGCCAGGACCATGCTGTTTTGCTGACAGTGGGTAGCCAGCACATGTTGAAACCAGGCAGTGTGACGCCTCCAGTTTTGTTCTTCTTGCTCAGATTCACTTTACCTGTGTGGGATTTTTTTTTATACTTCCATAGGAATTTTAAGATTTCTTTTTTCTCTTTTTTGTGAAAAGACAACATTGGGATTTTGATAAAGATTTTATTCCATCTGTAGAGTCCTTTGGGTAGTATGGACTTTTTAAAAATAGTAATTTTTCTAATACATGAATGTGAGCTATCTTTTCATTGATTTCCATCTGATTTTTTAAATCAGTTTTTTATTGTTTCAGTGTGCAAAACTTGTACCTTCTTAGTTAAATTTCATTCAAAATATTTTTAATTTTTGCTTTCTTAATTTCTTTTGTGGCTAGACTGATTTCTACATGTTGCAACCTTACTAAATTTGTTTATCACTTATAACCGTTTTTTGATGGAGTCTTTAGAGTTCTACATATAAGATTATGCCATTGGCAAGCAGAGGCAACATAACATCCTTCTTCCCCATTTGGATTTCTTTAATTCCTTTTTCTTTCCCAATTGCTTTGGCTGAGACCTCCAGTGCTGTGTGAGTAGATGTGGTGAGAGTGGGCACCCTTGTCTTGTTCCTGCTCTTAGAGGAAAGCCCATCAGCTTTTCACAGTGGAACCTGATGTTATCCACGTGTTTGTTAATATGCTGCTCATTGTGTTGAGGTTGTTCCTTCTACCCCTAAGCTGTTGAGGGTTTTTAATCATGAAACTATGTGGAACTTTGTCAGGTGCTTTTTCTGAGTCTATTGTGATAATCACATGACTTTTGTCCTTAATTTTGTTAATTCGGCATATCAACTCAGTAGCAAAAATGCAAATAACCCAATTAAAAAGTGGACGAAGAACATGAACAGACATTTCTAAAAGGAAGACAGTACAAATGGTCAACAAGAACATCTTTAAATATTCAACTTCTCTCATCTTTAGGGAAATACAAATCAAAACCACAATAAAATGTCATCTCACTCGAGTCAGAACGACGGTTATCAAAAAAGTTAGCTGTTAGTGACGGTGTGGACGAAAGAGCACTCTTATGCTGCAGGTGTAACTGTACAGCAAACACTATGAAGATTCCTCAAAATATTAAAATAGAACTGCCATACAGTCCCACAGTCTCACTGCTGGATCAATATCTCCGAAGGAATTGAAATCAATACAGTGAGGAGATATGCACGTTCCTGTGTTCACTGAAACACTGTTCACAATGGCCAAGACAGAGAATCAACCTCACTGTCCATCACAGACGAATGGATAGAGCAGATGTAGGACATGCATACAATGAAATACTATGCAACCTTAAAAAAGAATGAAGTCCTGTCATTTGCAACAATATGGCCAGAGCCGTAGGGTGTTATGTTAGGTGAAATAAGTATGGCACAGAAAGACAAAGGCTACATAATCTCACTTATAAGTGGAATCTAAAGAAGTCAAACTCAGAGGCACAGAGTAGAATGGAGGCTACCAGGCCCTGGGTGAGGGCAGAGGCCACATGGGGAAAGGGAAGGTGCTGGTTAAAGGGAATGGAGCTTCAGGTAGAGCGGAGGGTAAGTCATGATCTCTGTACAGCATGGTGACCATAATTAATAATAATGTATTGGATGTTTGAAAACCGCTAAGAAGGAATATTTGAAATGTTCTCACAATACAAAACAATAAGCATATGAATGGTAGATATGCTAATCCACCCGATTTAATCATTTCAGAGGGTACACACATATTGGAACATCTCGTTGTACATATGAACAGATACAATTTTTATTTGTCAATTATACTTCAATAAAATTGAAAAAATGGATGAATCTGAGTTAGCACATGTTTCGGTACATGAAGCTCAATGGCCAAGTCATCAACTGGATATTATGTAAATATGCTTTCAAAAATACTTTGCCTATAAAAGGTTGCCTAAGAAAATTATAATTAAGAGACATTTTATAGAAAGCCTCTAGAGCAGAGTGCACACACGCACACGCACACCTCTCTCTCTCTCTCTGACTCTCTCCCTGAGGATATCTATCCACCCATCTCCACCATCTGTCTGTCTCTATACCAGGCCACCATTCATCTCTCATAAAGACAAGTTCACGTGTCACGAGAAAGGTTACCCGTTTTGTAAACCCTCTCAGCCCTCAGAACCCTAGTTCCACTAAAATCACGTGAAGTCACTTGCTGTCACACCATCAGATTACAACACCTTCTCCAAAAGGCAAATGAGAAGCTAGGTGTCAGGTCCCACGGGTGCCACCTCGTACTTACCAGGTGGAATGCCTTGCAGAGTCTTACTGGGCAGCTGCCAACTTCATCTGCAGGAGAGCTGCGACATCAAGGCAAATCGAAGGGCGATTTCAGGGGATGTCTAGAGAAGTTGGGGCTGGGAGTGGGGATGTGCTTAAAAATAATCTAGGGAGGTGTGGACCTGGTCAAGAGCAGGGGACAGATGAAACCCGAGCCAAGGGTGGGGACATTCAGTGAAACAAAACTGGACTTGCCTCAATAATTCTGCAGCCAGCTGAGGAGCACAGGGAGGGAATCACACATTCTGCACGGGTGCACGTGTTGGAATTTTCAATAAGTTCAGGTGCTGGAAGGGGAGAGAGAGAGGGTGGAGGAGTGAATAAGAGAGAGAGAAAAAGAGATAAGAAGAGGGAAAGGGAGGGGGAGAGCAAGAGAGGGAGAAAGACAGGGAGATATGAGAGAAAGAGAGCAAACGCTGTCAGACCCCTGCAAGCAGCGTGCTAACTTAGAACCCTTGGGGAAAGTTAGAGCGGTAGGAATATTCCTGGGATTTAATAATAAATTACGTGTGTGTCATAACTGAGTCTTGCGTACGACTGCTGTTGTTTGTAATCAAGTATCTGCCTACTCTGGAAAAGGGGAACCTATTTCAAATACCAGGTCATATTTTAGAACATTCATGCAGGGATGCTGACCGCCAAGCTGTCCATCACCTTGTGGCTGGGGGATTGACGGGTAGATGACTGGAGGATTGACAGGCAGTGGCTTGGGAATTGACGGGCAGGTGACCGGGGGATCGAAGAGCCCATGGCTAGAGGATAGACGGGCAGCTGGCTGTGCCCTCACCTGCCTGTGGCTTGCTCTTTCCCTCCCTGGGCTGCCAACTCTTTAGAAGGGCACTCAGCCCTACCTGTACCTTCAGGGCACTTTCTTTCCATGTGTGTCTGGATTTTCCACATTTTCCCAACTACAAAACCCAACACTTCACAGATGTCTCGCTCGATGATTTTACTGTTTCCATTTACCCACCACGCCTGTTTCTTCAGTCAAGAATGGTGAGAGCTGATACCAGTGTGAGGATGCTGGGCATTGCATATCTATGTCAACTTGCACAGTTCTGTTTCTAATACCCCCTCGTGAAGGAATATTGCCTTCCAGACAGCGTTCCCGGCTAACACATTCACCATCCAGCACACCATGGATGCGCCGAGCTTCCGCAGGCCTCGCGCAGGTCTTTCACCTGGACTCTCACTCAGATTTACGGCAGCAATTCCAAAAACAGGACCTGTGAGTCTCGCAGGGCCGCCCTGACAAGCACCACAGACTGCATGGTTTAACCACAGATGTGGAGGCTGGCGGCCAAGACCTGGGTGTGGGCAGGTGGGCTTTTTGGGGGCCTCTCTCCTGGGCTTGCAGATGGCACCTTCATGCTGGTCATCCCTCTGTGCACGTGAATCCAGGGCCTCTCCCTGTGTCCTAATCTCCACTTCTGATAAGGACACCAGTCAGACTGGACTGGCACCTACTCGAAGGGCCTCATTTGAACTCAATTGCTTATGTGAGGTCTGCTCTCCGAATAAGTCACGGAGTGGGGCATCAACATAAATCTTGGGGGGCACAGTGCAGCTCAGGGCAGTAACTAAGGCATTTGTCAGAGCAGGTGGAGGCGGAGCTGCCAGCAGGCTCACACCCAGCACTTCCAGGGCTGGGAAGCCTCGCCAGACGCCAGACACCAGACGTTCATAGAGCATTTCCTCACTCCTACCCTGCTTTTCTGATTAAAATGTTCCTTACAGAAAACCACACAAGAGCGAAGGAGAAAAGAAAGATTGTGCATGCACCTCCCGACTCTATTATTTTCTGTTGATAATGGTTGAATGTCCTCCAGTTCAGTATCATAAATAAGGCTAAGCTGCATGCATAGTTCTGGATCTTGACTTCTGAGACTTAATATTATGTCCATGAGAATGTTTCTACAATATCAAAAGTTTTTTGTATGTATCAGGTTTAATATTTACACTTTCCAATAATATAAAAATAGAATAATTTCTTTAATATTCTCCTAAGGTTAGGCATTTACATTCTTTTGAAATTAATTCTATGATACATAATATTAAAATAACTACCTGTGTATTCTCGTAGTTTCCTTCATTTACCCCTGTTTTACGGGGTAGATTTCTAAAAGTGGGATTATCATGTTAAAGAAAATGACCTTTTAAAAAAATTCCAGGGCAGAGTGTTGCTCTGTAATCCACACTGGAGCGACCACAGCTCACTGCAGTCCCAACCTACTGGGTTCAACTGATTCTCCCAACTCCGCCTCCGGAGCAGCCAGGACGACAGGCATGCCACAACGCCGAGCTAATGTTTTGTATTTTTTGTAAAGACAGGGTTTTATCATGTTACCTGGGCCTCTCTCAAACCCCAGAGAGGAAGGAATTCACCCACCCAGGCCTCCCAAAATGTTGGGATTACAGGCATGAGCCACGATGCCAAGCCAGAATATGACGATTTTAAAGAAAAGTGGTACATATTGTCAAATTATCTTTCAATTAATTATTTTCCTATCAATTAAGCTTCCCACAGGAATAAACAGAGAAGTGCTTCTTTCCTGCATGCACCCCAGCCATGAGGACTAGACCTTGTCTCAAAAATGCACCCAGCCATGAGAATTGAAGCTTGTCTCACATATGCAGCCCAGCCATGAGTATTAGAGTTTGTCTCACATATGCACAGCAGCCATGAGGATTAGAGCTTGACTACATATACACACCAGCCATGAGGATTAGAGCTTGTCTACATATACACACCAGCTATGAGGATTAGAGCTTGTCTACATATACACACAAGCCATGAGGATTAGGGCTTGTCTACATATACACACCAGCCATGAGAATTAGAGCTTGTCTACATATACACACCAGCCATGAGAATTACGGCTTGTCTACATATACACACCAGCCATGAGGATTAGAGCTTGTCTCACATATACACACCAGCCATGAGGATTACGGCTTGTCTACATATACACACCAGTCATGAGGATTAGAGCTTGTCTACATATACACACAAGCCATGAGGATTAGAGCTTCTCTACATATACACACAAGCCATGAGGATTAGGGCTTGTCTACATATACACACCAGCCATGAGGATTAGAGCTTGTCTACATATACACACCAGCCATGAGGATTAGAGCTTGTCTACATATACACACCAGCCATGAGGATTAGAGCTTGTCTACATATACACACCAGCCATGAGGATTAGAGCTTGTCTACATATACACACCAGCCATGAGGATTAGAGCTTGTCTACATATACACACCAGCCATGAGGATTAGAGCTTGTCTCACATATACACACCAGCCATGAGGATTAGAGCTTGTCTCACATATACACACCAGCCATGAGAATTAGAGCTTGTCTACATATACACACCAGTCATGAGGATTAGAGCTTGTCTCACATATACACACCAGTCATGAGGACTAGAGCTTGTCTCACATATACACACCAGCCATGAGGATTAGAGCTTGTCTCACATATACACACCAGCCATGAGAATTAGAGCTTGTCTACATATACACACCAGCCATGAAGATTAGAGCTTGTCTACATATACACACCAGCCATAAGGATTAGAGATGGTCTAAATATACACACCAGCCATGAGGATTAGAGCTTGTCGCACATGTACACACCAGCCATGAGGATTAGAGCTTGTCTACATATACACACCAGCCATGAGGATTAGAGCTTGTCTACATATACACACCAGCCATGAGGATTAGAGCTTGTCTACATATACACACCAGCCATGAGGATTAGAGCTTGTCTACATATACACACCAGCCATGAGGATTAGAGCTTGTCTACATATACACACCAGCCATGAGGATTAGAGCTTGTCTACATATACACACCAGCCATGAGGATTAGAGCTTGTCTACATATACACACCAGCCATGAGGATTAGAGCTTGTCTCACATATACACACCAGCCATGAGGATTAGAGCTGGTCTCACATATACACACCAGCCATGAGGATTAGAGCTTGTCTCACATGTACACACCAGCCATGAGGATTAGAGCTTGTCACACATGTACACACCAGCCGTGAGGATTAGAGCTTGTCTACATATACACACCAGCCATGAGGATTAGAGCTTGTCTACATATACACACCAGCCATGAGGATTAGAGCTTGTCTACATATACACACCAGCCATGAGGATTAGAGCTTGTCTACATATACACACCAGCCATGAGGATTAGAGCTTGTCTACATATACACACCAGACATGAGGATTAGAGCTTGTCTACATATACACACCAGTCATGAGGATTAGGGCTTGTCGCACATGTACACACCAGCCATGAGGATTAGAGCTTGTCTACATATACACACCAGCCATGAGGATTAGAGCTTGTCTACATATACACACCAGCCATGAGGATTAGAGCTTGTCTACATATACACACCAGCCATGAGGATTAGAGCTTGTCTACATATACACACCAGACATGAGGATTAGAGCTTGTCTACATATACACACCAGTCATGAGGATTAGAGCTTGTCTACATATACACACCAGACATGAGGATTAGAGCTTGTCTACCTATACACACCAGTCATGAGGATTAGGGCTTGTCGCACATGTACACACCAGTCATGAGGACTAGAGCTTGTCTCACATATACACACCAGCCATGAGGATTAGAGCTTGTCTACATATACACACCAGTCATGAGGATTAGGGCTTGTCGCACATGTACACACCAGTCATGAGGACTAGAGCTTGTCTCACATATACACACCAGCCATGAGGATTAGAGCTTGTCTACATATACACACCAGCCATGAGGATTCGAGCTTGTCTACATATACACACCAGCCATGAGGATTAGAGCTTGTCTACATATACACACCAGCCATGAGGATTAGAGCTTGTCTCACATATACACACCAGCCATGAGGATTAGAGCTTGTCTCACATATACACACCAGCCATGAGGATTAGAGCTTGTCTACATATACACACCAGTCATGAGGATTAGGGCTTGTCGCACATGTACACACCAGTCATGAGGACTAGAGCTTGTCTCACATTTACACACCTGTCATGAGGATTAGGGCTTGTCTCACATATGTGCCGCAGCCATGAGGATTAAAACTTGTAAAATTATTTGGTAATTTGGTGGTGAAACAGCGTAAGATTATATTATTCTGCACATTTTGATAGGAATTCAGCCCTGTCGACTTTTCCTTTTCTGCAAACACTTTATTCATGTCATTTGTCAAGTTTTAATGCAGTTGTACTATTTTTATTGGTTGGTGTATGTTACTTATTAAGCAGTATTGAAGGTTATTTCCAGTTTTTGTTTTTAATTTAGTTTGCTCCGTAGAGTTTAAAGATATAACTTTTTGTTTATAAAATAGTATTTATAAATATTTCTGTTTTTATTTTCTGAGATTTTACTTGGGAAATTCACATCTTGATTTAATATTGTTATTCTCTCACATCTGTGTCTGGTTCTTTAAAGGTCTTCTTTTCATTTAGGTTTGGGGTTTGATGAATGGTATTAAATAGATATTTAATTTTATTTTCACAGAGGTATCTGAGTTTTCTCAGTGCCATTTTCTGGTCGTCCTTTGCTGGCTCTTCCCAGTGGAAGATCGCCATTCTTCATGTACAAGAGTGTGTTTTGAATAGTGTGTAGAAGTGTTGGATAGAAAAAGATGTGTCATGAGGACCACTTTCCAAACTGAGCTTGGCCCTCGGGCATCAAAGCAGCTCATCTGTCTGTTCTGGTGATCCACTCTGTTCTTTTAAAACAAGCACCCACTGAGCCCTCTTAGCAGAGAAAGCACAGACAGCTGGGGATGGAGCTGAGTGGGGCGCTCATACAGCATGGAGGTGAGGGAGCTGGGAGCTGGGTGTTCTGAATGAAACATAACACACGGTGATTTACTGTGTTCCATGAAATAAAACAGAGCACGGACTCTTACTCGTGACTTTAACTACATGACGCACAGGTGTGTTTCACAGCACAGGATGCGGAGGTGAACAGGCGTGGATTCCTGGGGTGAGGGAGGAGGTGTGAACAGGCGTGGATTCCTGGGGCCGGGGAGGAATTGTGAACAGGGGTGGATTCCTGGGGCCGGGGAGGAAGTGTGAACAGGGGTGGATTCCTGGGGCCGGGGAGGAAGTGTGAACAGGCGTGGATTCCTGGGGCCGGAGAGGAAGTGTGAACAGGCGTGGATTCCTGGGGCCGGGGAGGAAGTGTGAACAGGCGTGGATTCCTGGGGCCGGGGAGGCAGTGTGAACAGGCATGGATTCCTGGGGCCGGAGAGGAAGTGTGAACAGGCGTGGATTCCTGGGGCCGGGGAGGAAGTCTGAACAGGCGTGGATTCCTGGGGCCGGGGAGGAAGTGTGAACAGGCGTGGATTCCTGGGGCCAGGGAGGAAGTGTGTAGGGCCACAGCTTGACCCAGGCCCCTGGCTGTCCCCCACGTGGACACAGCGACAACAATTTCAGAGGAAAACTGTTATGAGGCTTTTGGAATCCAAAGAGAGATCAAGAGGCCTGGGCAATCTCCTTGCTAAATGTGTGCACAGCCCTTCGGGGTACACCCACACCTCTTCTCAGCCAGGTGGAGTCAGGGCCTAGAGACATTGAGGTGTCCACTGTGAACTGTATGTCCTCCTGGGCAGTGGTGCTGAGGAGCAGAGAGAACCCAGACCCTGGCTGTCTATGTGGACCAGTGCTCCTCAAACATGGAGACCATTAAAATGATGGGACATTTTATGAAAACATGGCTGCTCAGTTCCTACCCCCAAAATAGAGAAGCAGAATCCCTGAGGTATAAGAAATAGGCATATGTATTTTTAACGAGCGTATCACTGAGTCTGAGGAACCCCCAAGGTTAAGAATCACTGTCTTTGGGAGGCCTAGGTGGGCAAATCACCTGAGGACAAGAGTTCGAGACCAGCCTGGCCAACATAGTGAAAACCCATCTCTACTAAAAATAGAAAAATTAGCCAGGCATGGTGGTGGGCACCTGTAATCCCAGCTACTCAGGAGGCTGAGGCAGGAGAATTGCCTGAACCCAGGAGACAGGTTGCAGTGAGCCAAACTGCACAACTACACTCCAGCCTGGGCAAAAGAGACAGACTCCATCTAAAAAAAAAGAAAAAGAAAGAAAGAAAGAAAAAGGAATCACTGGCTGTTTGATTCTCTCTCTTGGTCTAAAGCCTGCAACACTCTTCTAGTTTTAAAGGGGCCGTTTACTTTTGGAAGGGAAAGTGAGGCTGTGGGTCAGAGAATGAACGCCCTGGGCTTATTTTTCTGTCAAGACTGTTCATGTTCTGGAGGCCTGTGTTAACAGCCAGCACTCCAGTCCCGCTACCTGGGGAGAAAGCTGAGTCCTTACTGCACACACTGCACTGAGAGGGTGCCCAGGTTTACGGGAAGCGGAGGGGCGGTGGGAAGACACAGGCAGCTGTACTCACCTGCCTTTTGCACAGAGTGACAAATAACTGAAAAACGAATAACAAAAAGAACTAGGGAAAATGTATGCTTTACCAACATCCAGGACAATGTTCTGTGCATTCATTCGGCAGCTTTCCTCATCTTTGTTCCAGAAATATCCGCTCTGCAGGTCACACGTGGACAAAAAGTTTATGGAATCAAGCCTGTGGTTTTGGCAGGAGGAGCAAAGCTTTGGAGAGGAGCAGGGCTGGGACTGAAACTCCCGTCCTTGGACTGGTGGTTTGATCAAAAGCGAAGACAAGGAAACTCTTAGGTGATGCTTAGAGGATTAAATGAAAGTGAATATGAAGTTCCTGGTACATAGTAGTTGCCTAATAAACGCATATTTTCTCTTTCTCCAAGGCAATTTTCTGCCTGGAAAATAATGAACTGCTCCAGCTCATGTGAAGTCCATTTGTAACCTCACGGCTGCTGAAGCCTTCACTGAAACAGCAGGTTCTCACAAGCGCAGATTGCGTCTCCTTCATCCAGGAATTCTTGATATCCGCTGCAGAGGCCGATCGTGCTGCATGATATCTGAAGGCTTATTGATCTGAGCTGAAATGACGTGACCTGGATATCAGCAGGACTGATCGTCAGAGCCTGGTCAAGGGAAGGCCACGGTGTCGGGCAGCTCCTTGGGGACATCGGATACTCAGAGCTTGGAAAACTCATCACACTGTGAAGTGGAAGAGCAGGAAAGGACCGCCTGGCAGTGCCACCCGCACGCCCGCCACAGGTCAGAATAGGGACCTGGGAGGGGAGGGTCCTTCACAGGCTAGGGCAGGGTGCCCAGAGGCACATTTCAGAGCCTCATGGAAGATTTTGGAATTCAGCATTTAACATTTGCAGGTTTTGAAAGAGGTTTCTGAAATTGGGTATTTATGGTTTCAGCTGGGCTACCAGAAGCTGGACAGCATAGGAAGAAAAAAAAAATCCCAAGCTCCATCCACAAAGCAGTCCCTTGTGTGAGAACCCTGGCTGCAGCCCACACTGCAAGGCTGCGCCCCAGAGAGACAGGCAGGCTGCTGCGGGGCTCCATCGGGGACTGGACACAGAGCTTCCCCACATATGAACAACCTTCAAATCTGTGTGTTTCATACAATATCACATGCTAAGTACCTGCACGCTGTGTTAATATGCAACATGGCACATGGGTATACTCTCATAAAATTAATATTATATTTCTATTTAACTGGTTTATTAAACATATTTTGCTTCACAAATTCCACATGGAAAATCTCTTTATTTGGCGCCATTGTGCCTCTTAGTCCGACTCTCTCCTTGACTCCACGGTGAACCACCACATTTTACCATTTTGACCAGTAATTGTAATGCAACATATTTATTTCATTCAGAAAAGTAAAAGCTCTGGTGTATCTTAGCACAACTGTGCTTCGTGAAAGCTTCGTAACTGTGTGCAGAGTTCACCGTCTCCAGTGAACCGGCCACAAGAAATATGCACCTGGAATAATGAGAACATGGTTTAGAATTCTCCTAAAATACACCAAGTATCACTTTTCATAATGTTTGTACAGTCGCTTTGAATAAATAGCTTAGTAAGTAGAAAATATAAGAAAAGATCAGTATTCATAATATAGTAATAGTGATTTTGTGTAAACCCAATATCATAATTTTCTGAATGTGTGGTTACTGGTAAATTGCACTGATTTTCATGTTATAAAGGTGTAGATTTCATCCTAACCTGTGCCTGGAGGCTGTTCATTTTCCTGCAACTCACACACACACATTCCTTCTCTGAATCCTAGAAGGACCAAGGGGTGACCTACTGATGGGTCTGCCATGCTCTCTCGCTCCAGCCTCAGTTCCTTCCCCGACGACCTGCCACTGCTTGTTGGTGGACGGTGCCGACATGGGAGAGAGCCTGGGCTGCCAGACACATTGTGGGCTTGCCTCGCCATGGTGACAGCGGCCCTGCCAACTTGCCCTGACCATGATGAGGCTCCAGCTGGGGTTGTGTGTCCTCCCCTCAGCACTACCCAGCCTCATCACCAGAGCCCCAAAGTGGCTGCCAGTGCCCAGCCTCACAGGTCTCTCACAGAAGCTGTGATTCCTTATTTCCACGTTAACATGGCATTCTCGTCTGCTCTCACACTGCTGTGAAGAAACAGCTGAGGCTGTTTTATACAGATCTATAAAGAGAGGGGGTTTTCTTGGCTCACGGCTCTGCAGGCTGCGCAGGAAGCATGGTGCTGGCATGCACTCAGCTTCTGTGAGGCCTCAGGAAACTTTCAGTCCTGGTGGAGGCTGAGGGGGAGCAGGTGGGTCTTACATGGTGAAAGAAGAAGCAAGAAGGAGGTGGAGGGGGTGCCGCATGCTTTTAAACAACCAGATCTCATGATAACTCACTCACTCACCACCACAAGGGCAGCACCAGGGGGATGGTGCTGCCCATTCATGAGAGCTTCTTCCCGGGGTCCAGTCACCTCCCACTGGCCCCACCTTCAGCACGGGGGATTACAATTCAACATGAGATTTGGTGGGGACACAGACACAAACCATCACACACTAAGCTAAATACCCATAATGTACCCATTCTTCCAGTATGCTCTAAAACCATGGTGACAGATAAAGAAAAAGTCACTAATCCATAAGAACAAAGAGAAGACACAGAGGTGAAGAGGGCCCCTGCAGCTCTTCTCTGGCCCTGGACTCTGGAAGGCTGAGGCCCCTCCTTGGGAGATGCACCTCTCAATTTCCAGCACACACACTTGCCAGGCTCCTTCCTTCTGGTTCATGAACCCTGAGTTCTTGCTGTGGCCGGACCCATTTTTAGTATCATTGCTGCATCAGACAAGACAATATAGAACAGGCCGTGGTTACCAAAAAAACATCTCCAAATACCACCATGGAGCATGCTCTAATTGAAGTGCGGCTCACCACTTGGTCACCTTACATTGAGGGACACCCAGTGACAACCCACCCAATCAAATGTTCAGTGGCTAGCTCTTAAAAGCAAACAGCTGAAGGCCACCAATTATTTGATCTCTAACATAAAAATAAACACAGATAATTAAACAAAAAAATAAGCAAGCCAGAGACATTGCACAAGAGAAACTTCAATGTAATCACATTATAATTAGTATTTCTGAGGAAAAAAGAGAAAATATTACATTTGTAAAACAAGAACAGTAAGAAATTATGTAAATGGATTATTAGAGATTAATAGTGAGCTCTAGCAAAATAAAAATATAATAATTGGATTTATATATGCATATATGTCTATATGGATGTCTTCTCTACACATACACACAAAGATTAAATGAGAAAGTTAAAAAATAACTCAAAACAATATTAAAAAATAAAATAAAACAATAAAAAATAAAATGGAAAAGTGATTTAAAAATGTGAAAATATAAGGATCAATCTGAGAAATCTAAAATTTGACTAAAGTAGATTTAGAAAAGAGAATAGAAAAAATAGAGGGGGAGAAAATCATCAGATATGTAATGTCAGAAAAAGTTATTAAAATGTTTTTGTAAGGCATCTTTAGTTTTAAAAGGCTGACCCAGTGCCCAGGACCACAGAGGAAAGGAGAACCTCAGTAAGGCACAGGACTGTAAGCCATCAACAGAGATGAGGAGAAGATCTGATGGGTACCCTGGCAGTCATATCAGGGACTGGAACGGAAAGTATAAAGAAACAACAGGCACTAGTTTTCTCAGCAGCAATACAAGAAGTGAGAAGACTAGAGAAAAATACCCTGTGACTTTACAGGAGAAAAGAAAAAGAAAATTTTATACCCAGCTGTGTAGTCACTCAAATATGAGGGAAGAAAAATGGACATTTCTGATGTGCAAAAACTCAAAACAACATGGTCCCTGATCTTCTATAGTGAGCTTCTGGACCCAGACAGAGATATGGGGTCAGCCCAGGAGTCTTGGTCCAGACTGGAGCCAATGGACGGGGGACCTCAGGAAGGTGGCTCAGTGAGAAAGGTAGAATAAATGTATTGTCTGATGTGCTTCAGTTTCAGGGGAGAAACTGTTGAAGAATTTGTTGAAATATTTGGGAGACTTGATTATAAAGAAGAATCAGAGAAAATAAGAAATTAAGAAACTATATTTTTCTTACATATTACTACTGTGTGAATTAAGTGTATGAACCCATCATATCCATTTTTCACATGCTTTGCAAGATATATCTAACAAATTATATAGCTAAAATAATTTGCTATGTGTTTATAACATCCAGTTTAAATGTAATTATTTAACTCAGTCTTTTTCAGCCAGAATTAATCTAATCTTCTGTGCCCTTCACGTACACCTCTGTGATACTACATTATGTATTTTTATACTCATCTGTGCCAACACTCTTTCCAGGTGGCAGGGATTGGATTGATATGTATATACTCATCCAGCAGTTAGCAAAGTGTCTTTCACATAAGGGTTCAATAAATGATTGTTAAGTTTGCCTTAGGTAAAGCTGACAATCTTGTCCGGAGGAAATGCTTCTGTAGGAATTTTGATTTTCGTGCCAGGGACTTCCACCTGCTGTTCCTATTCTCTGTGGTCACAGCTGGCCATCTAAGATCGCTATGTCTTGGTCAGAAACATGAGCAGATTGAGCACTCTTTGTCTGGGTGAGGCATCTATGGGGTAGAGAGAGTTCCATTGGGACCTTGTTGGAAATTGATACCAGTCCAAGAAACAGGGCAAGCAGCAGGAAGACCTGCTTGTAATGCATTAGAAATAATTTTAGGAAATGGGATTTGGCTTTTATATGTGATAAGGTTGGTATAAGCAAAAGCATGGAGTCATGAAATTACAGGATCAGGGTAAGAAATTCTCTCCATTGGGCACAGAGGCCCACAACTGTAATCCAGGCACTGTGGGAGGCTGAAGTGTGTGAATTCCTTGAGTCCAGGAGACCAGCCTGGGAAACCTCATCTCTACAAAAAAAAAAAAAAAAAAAAAAAGTTAGCCAGATGTGGTGGTCCATTTCTGTAATCCCAACTACTTAGGAGGCTGAGGTAGGAGAATTGTTTGAGCCTGGGAAAGTGAGGTTGCAGTGAGCTGAGATCATGAGCACCACCCTATCTCAAAAACAAATACGTAAAAAAAGAAAAATAAAGAATCTCTCTCTCATGATGTTTTCTGCTCACCTCCCACCTTTCTCTCACCGACTTTCCTCAATATGTCTCAACGTGCTCTTTCTCCAGGTGCGATCACCTCATCCTCATTTCATCTCTGGGACCATGAGGTCAGGGAGAGTTGATTTGCTTGACTGGTGAATTGCTGGTTCTCTTCAGTGTCCCACACATAATGAGGCCCTAATCGGAGACTGGCTGTGATCCATGAGCATGTGACATCTTTATCAACATATTTGGATCCACCTTTCTCAAGAGTCCTCGTTAACTTTATAAATAGAAATTTACTTACGAGTTTCCACTGGGGAGCAAGGTGGAAATGTAGAGCTTGGATTCCAGAGAAAGAACCATAAACGTTGCCATTAGATAGGCTAAAAAAAATTTCTTTTTCTAGTTATAGCCATATCATAAAGCAAAAGATGCTATGAGTCTTGTTCTGAGAAGTCTGATACCAGGATTCATAGTCTGTCTGATACCAGGATTCATAGTCTGTCTGATATTAGGATTCACAGTCTGTCTGATATTAGGATTCACGGTCTGTCTGATATTAGGATTCACAGTCTGTCTGATATTAGGATTCACAGTCTGTCTGATACCAGGATTCACAGTCTGTCTGATATTAGGATTCACGGTCTGTCTGATATTAGGATTCACGGTCTGTCTGATATTAGGATTCACGGTCTGTCTGATATTAGGATTCACGGTCTGTCTGATATTAGGATTCACGGTCTGTCTGATATTAGGATTCACGGTCTGTCTGATACCAGGATTCACGGTCTGTCTGATACCAGGATTCACGGTCTGTCTGATATTAGGATTCACGGTCTGTCTGATATTAGGATTCACGGTCTGTCTGATATTAGGATTCACGGTCTGTCTGATATTAGGATTCATAATCTGTCTGATATTAGGATTCACGGTCTGTCTGATATTAGGATTCATAATCTGTCTGATATTAGGATTCACGGTCTGTCTGATATTAGGATTCACGGTCTGTCTGATATTAGGATTCACGGTCTGTCTGATATTAGGATTCACGGTCTGTCTGATATTAGGATTCACGGTCTGTCTGATATTAGGATTCACGGTCTGTCTGATATTAGGATTCACGGTCTGTCTGATATTAGGATTCATAATCTGTCTGATATTAGGATTCATGGTCTGTCTGATATTAGGATTCATAATCTGTCTGATATTAGGATTCATGGTCTGTCTGATATTAGGATTCATAATCTGTCTGATATTAGGATTCATGGTCTGTCTGATATTAGGATTCATAATCTGTCTGATATTAGGATTCATAGTCTGTCTGATATTAGGATTCACGGTCTGTCTGATATTAGGATTCACGGTCTGTCTGATATTAGGATTCATAATCTGTCTGATATTAGGATTCACAATCTGTCTGATATTAGGATTCATGGTCTGTCTGATATTAGGATTCATGGTCTGTCTGATACCAGGATTCATGGTCTGTCTGATACCAGGATTCACAGTCTGGTGACTTCCATATCAGTTATGATCACAACACCATGCTCCTTCCTTCCCGCGTGAAGACACAGCGGTTCTTACCAGCATCTGCCTGCTTGCCAAGCCTAAGCCCCTCCTCGCCTATCTATGGATCTGCGTTACTGAATCTGCTCAGCACAATAGGACAGGCGCTGAAACGTGGACACACAGTAGTGACCCTTAGCTCTTCTTGTCTTCTATCATTCTTGGGAAATAAATTCTTTCAATCTCAACTTGCACATAACTTCATGACTTGCTGACTCTTGGGTGTAGGTAAAGAATAAATGTATTCCTTCTTTAGGAAAACAGGACAGAAATTGTTTGTTTTCTATTTTGATCCAATATATGAGTCAAAGTCACCAGGAATTGGCACTGTTCATGAAATATGTTTCACTTTTTTCTCTTCTCTAGGGATAATTGGCATATAAACTAAAAACCTATCTTAAAACGTATCTGCAAATAAAGCTGAAGTGGAAAATTGAGTCATTTGGTCAATTATATATTCCAAAACACTTGGAACCAACATATGAAGGCAAAACAGTGCAATTTGTGTTTGCGTAATGATCTCCATTTGTCCCTGCCCTGAGAGAATTCCACCTTCAACCTTTCAACCCTGGTGGTTGAGTGAACTTGATTCTGCTCTGTAATCTCAGGCCTGATTCTCCCAAAGAGATATAAAGGCCTTGAGGAGCAGGAGCAGATCCAGCCGTCCTTGTCCCTGCAGATGGGGCAGTGCTGTGTGGATGCCTGGGTTTCGGGCAAGCGTTCTGTGTCTTTGGGGCTCCCCCTGCTTGCATAGTCCCTGCATTTCTGCTTACACGAATGTGTTGGATAATATTCTGATTTCTGTAGCCTTTACTCAGATTCATCCATAATTGCAGGGGCAAATCTGAGAAATGAGCCTCTTTCCGTTTTCTCTTGAGATTTCCGTTTGCAGCGCCTCACCTTCACTCAGACAGCCAGAGCACGAAGTGCCTATTTTAAAAGCAGGTGTCATGGTGCAGCACACAGAGTAAATCGGTCCATGTTTTCACATTTGAAATTCAAAAACTGAGTCCATAAAGCAGGACTGCGGAAAGTCAGATCACTTTATTCCCAGACTGGACCTGATAAAGTTTCCTGAGGACGGGGTAAAAGGAGAAAACCCCCAAATAAATAATGGAATTAAATGCTGACCTTTGTCTCTGAGCAGGGACCTCTGCCCAGCCCAGAGTCCCTGGGCTCGGCCATACCTGCAGGAGGCCTGGGTGGGCTGGGGAATGCAGGCAGAACCTCAAGCTCCCGTTCCTCATTTACAGCCAGGCAGGGAAGCAAACATCCCGTATGTGAGCCAGAGGCCGGGTTCCAGCTCCAGGAGATTCACAGCAGCTCAGGAGAGACAGCGACTTATGTGTCCTAGACCCTGAAGGCGCAGAGTGGAGAGCCAGGGTCCTGGAGAGGCAGGGTTGCAGCTGAGGGGCAAGGGCAGGCAGCACTCCTGGACAGCGAGGGTGGAGGGAACAGAGGCCATCACAGGGGATGCTGTTGGCCTGGCAATGGCCCTGCAGCATGATCATCTCCGCAGGTGACCCTGTGAGTCAGTGGGATCCAAGGAGCAGACATGGCCCTGGCCGGGAGATCACCTGGATTCCGTCCCTAATGTCCTGCCGAGGCTGTTCAAGCCTTAGTTAAGTTAGAAAGCATAAAATTAGTTTTAGCGTTTATGTGTAGATAAAGCCACGTAGGAATGTGCTAAGGAAGTTGAAGATGTTTCAGATTGATAGATTCCAATGCCTGCCCTTCCCCCAAACCCACGGGTTGAATGACAGCTGGCACAGGCCAGCGTGTTGTCAGCAGGGAGCCCAGGATGAAAGCATGCCAGGCAGCACCTCGCGTGTGCAGCCGTTGCTGTGGACACGACACGCAGGATGGTCATGTCAACCAGGCAGATGGGCACCTGCCTGTGAAGCTTGCACTTCTGCAGGAGAGGTAGCCGTTCGTAAGATCGGCCAATTTGGGGTGCTGCATCGGGGGAAAGGTGCTGTCCCTCAGTGCTAAGTGGTCTTGACCCCAGTACAGACTCTATCTTTATGGAGATTTTTGTTTTTAAACAGAGTCTTGCTGTGTCACCCCGGCTGGAGTGCAGTGACGCAATCTGGGCTCACTGCAACCTCCACCTACTGGGTTCAAGCAATTCTCCTGCCTCAGCCTCCCGAGTAGCTGGGATTAGAGGCTCTGGCCACCATGCCCGGCTAATTTTTGTATTTTTAGTAGAGATGGTTTCACCAGGTTGGCCAGGCTGGTCTCAAACTCCTGACCTCAGGTGATCCACCTGCCTTGGCCTTCCCAAAGTGCTGGGGCCACAGGCTCGAGCTGCCATGGTGCCTGGCTTATGGAGACTCTCAAACAGCAGAATTAGTCTAGTGGCGGGTGACACTGAGATAACTCAGGAAGACATTCCTGAGAGAGCTGATTCCCAAAACCTGGGAGTGATGGCCTGGCGTACGGTGCTGGGCCCACCTGCATAGACCCCTGGAGCCAGCAGGGTGAGACGCAAACCTCCCAGCGCCTCCTCACAGCTCGCCCTGGCCTCCAGAGCTGGCTGTGTGTTTCACAGTCAGCATATATTTTTTTAGAAAGAGTTCCAGCTTGTCATTATTTACATACTTAAGACTGTTTGATTCCTAAACCACAGCCCAAATATTTTCTTTTAAAATCTCTGTAAGTATCAAGACGTATTTCACAAAAAGGTCAGTGTGTTCTCTCTCAAAACCGTTGTGTTGAAAAATACCTGCTTTGTTTTTTAGAAAAACACTTAAATCATTTCTTGAAGTGCAGCCATCAGTGCATTTAGACAGAAAATGCTTTCTGAAGAAACAACCCTTGTTAAATTGTTTAAAAATTATATACGGAGCCTTTGCTAGGTATTTAGAAAGGCCTCCTGTGGCGAAGGTATATGAGCCCTTCCAAAAACCATCTCGGGATAAAATGATTAATTATCCCTAATAGACCCTTTCAGGGCAGTGCTTATCCGGCCATGTGCAGCTCAGCAGGAGCCCAGAAGCTGCTTCCAGGTCCCGGCAGCACGTTCCAGGGACATGGAGGAAAGGCAGCCGCTGCCGCCCCAGTGGACACATTCCCAGGCCCTTGTGGGGATCTGTCTGCACCCAGGGAGCCCAGCGAGCGGGCATCTCATCTCCCCCTTGGCAGCTTCTGCCTCTGCATTCAGGTCTCTGATGGACAGACAGGGTCCTCAGGGTAGAGTATCGGTCCTGCGGGAGGCCAGGTCCCTGTGGCCAGGCCAGCGTGCCCGGGGTCACAGGAGACTCTGAGGCCTCCCTCTGGGGCCGCTGTCCCTGCCAGCGAGGGAGACAGACGGCGCTCTGTGTGGTGACCACTGGCTGGGACCGGCCGCTCTCGGCTCCGCACAGACTTTGACTTGGCAGCTGCTGTCCTGTTACCTAAATTCTCAATTCAATGTTGGCTTAAGTTTTTTTCTCTTTGCTTGGAGGAAACTTTCTCCGGGTAATTTAAGACCCTGGAGGTGAATACATGGTGTTATTTTTCTCGCTCTTTTACCACATTCAATTTTCTGGGAAAGGCTCATAAACTACGATTACAACTAACCCACACAGCAACTTTAATTCTTTAATTTTACTTTCTGGGGACCCTTTCATTTACTGTGCTTTGTTCTAAGGCCAAAGACCCTCATAGGTTCAAGCTGTCAATAGAATGATGCTAAAGACATATAACCCTTTCCTGAGTCATTAAGAGCAGAAGGTTATGTAAGTCTATCTCAGTGGCAGTAATCTGTGCTTACCTAAAAGAGAATCTTTTCCCAGCATACAATTTTATTTTTAGGATGGAGAAATAGAAATATTAAGGAAAACACAAAAGTAAAAACACATCTTATTGAATGAAAATGAAAGTCTTAACCATGTTAGTTTGGTAATAAGAATTTTATCAAATTGTGATAATATATATAATGGACACAACATATCAATTTTCATTTATGATTGATGATTATAATGAATGGTGGAGGTCTGGTGAGAGAACTCACGGGTCTTGTCAGGTGACACTGAGATGAGTACCTAAAGCTGCAGCCTCTGAAGCCTCGCCATGCCACATCCCCGCAGGTGAGGCTGTCAGCAAGCTTCCGTCCTGGGGAACCTCACGTGGGGGCAGTGTGCTTCGCTGTTTGGGGGAGAATATCACTCTTGCCTTCCTTCTTGATATCAGCGTCTTTCCTAATACCTATGTATTTATTTATTTTGAGACAGGGTCTTGCTCTGCCACCCAGGCTGGAGTGCACAATGTAATCACAGCTCTCTGCAGCCTTGACCTCCTGTGCTCAACTGATGCTCCTGGCTGAGGCAGTCCCTGTCCCCAGTAGCTTGGACTTCAGGCACACACCACCATGCCCAGCTAGTTTCTGTATTTTCTGTAGAGATGGGGTTTTGCCATGTTGCCCAGGTTTGTAACACTTCAAATTTCTTATGCAAATAGTATGCCCCATAGGTCCAATGTTTTAAGGATAGATATGCAAAGTAGACGCTCTAAATAGAATTCGTGATGAAAATCAATTAATGCAGAATATCTGGATTCAGGCAAGGTATTCATACTTTTTAAAGTCTCTCATATAGTTCTAAAATGCAGCCAGTTGGTTGCTCATGCCTGTAACCCCAGCACTTTGGGAGGCCAAGGCAGGTGGATCACCTGAAGTCAGGAGTTCAAGACCAGCCTGGGCAACATGGCAAAACCCGTCTCTACTAAAAATAAAAAAATTAGCCAGACGTGGTGGTCAATGTCAGTAATTGCAGCTACTTGGGAGGCCAAGGCAGGAGATTCACATGAACCCGAGAGGCAACGGGTTGCAGTGAGCCAAGATCATGTCATTGCACTCTAGGCTGGGTGACAGAGCAAGACTCTTTCTCCTGGGAAAAAAAAATACAGCCAGTTGAGAACCGCTATGCCAGGGTGCGATTTCATGAGGGAGTTAAGCAGAAGAGTGAAAAGTGGGCATGCAAAGGCCACAGAGTCAGACACACGGGACCCAGGTCCCGTATCATCGCTTGTCAGCATCTCCCTGGAAAACCACTTCAAAAACTTGCAGGCATAGTGTGTCTAGGACTGTGCTGAAAAAACATTAGGGGCTGCGTCCTGCTCAGGCATGGCTTCTAGCCATGGCTTCCAAACCCTCCCTGAGCTGACCTCGTCATGGCCACATCTGCACTGTCAACCCACACCTCCTACTCAAACCTTTCTCGTGATCCAGCCTGGGACATTCTGCTAAAGTCGTTCCTCTGAATAATCCTTCTGATTCACCTCCTACCCTTTCATAATGACTTCGAAGAATGTAAGTTTGTGAATCGTCATTCATTCATTCATCCACTTAGGCACTTAATAATTATTGAATGCATACATCTGCTAGATGCTATGTTGCAATGAAGAATAGCAGGGAAATAGGCAACGAAGAAATAAACAAACACAGTATTTGTGCACGTTGAAAAAAGTGTCATTCAATAAATGGTCTTGGGCCTGAGAGAATGGATGCCAGCGGAGTTTTTTCAGCCACAGACTGAAAAGCTGGTAAAGTCTTCACAGAGACATAACACCTAAGCCACACTCTAGCATTTAAAATGCATGTGTTACTGACCTATTGCTACATAATAAATTATCCCAAAAGGTGATCCCTTGCTGCCTATGGGTTACAAACCTAAGCACCACTGAGCCCTTGGGCTCAGGGTCTCCATGAGGCTTTCATCAAAGAGCCGGCTGCAGCTGTGGTCTCAGCTGAGGGCTTGTCTGGGGAGGGTCTACCTCTAACACGCTCCTGTGCTTGTTCACAAGACTTGGTTTGTCCATGCCCATTGCCATAAGCTCCCTCAATTTCTTGTCTATGGGCTTCTACCCAGGGCAAGTCACCACAAAGCTGCTGGTCTTATCAGAATGATCACGTGAGAAGGCTGGAGAGAGAGAAGCCCCCAGTTTGTGTAATCTAGTCTCAGAAGAGGCACCCACCACTTCCACCATATGCCACTCATCAGAAGCGAGGCCCAGATGCAGGCCATTCTCAGAGGAGGGCACTGCTTGGGGGCATGAAGGCCAGGAAACAGGAATCACTGGTGACGTTTGAGAAGCTGCCTCCACGCCACACCCACTCTGAGAAGGACCCAGTGACGGAAGCTGGATGGGATGTGCGTCTCAGGGCAGGGATTTGCAGACCCTCGTGGTAGCCTTGCTGGTGGTTTGGATGGACATGAAAAGAATAAGAGGGAACTTCTGCTCCGAAGACAAGATCATTTATAGGTACATTTCTCCCCCACACAATCCCAGTTTTCCTTCTCTCTGTTTTGGAGAAGTGTGTTTGCTACATGAAAACACCTGCCATGAAGCTGTGACTCATATGTGTTAAATATGGTGGATATTTATTCAGCACATTATAAATTCTTTGTAACTTGTAATTGTTTATTACCTTTGCATTTTTACTGTTCACAGAATTATATAAAAGGGCTTTTTAATTTGCACAACCATTAATTTTAGGTAGTAGACCTTTCCTTCAAACTCCAGTTTTATTCCCTTAGGTATATGGTTCTGTAACTTTCAGTGCATAACAAAACCGGGTAACTATGGCTATAATCACGATACTCAGGGTACCAAACACCAGCTTCACCTTCTAAAGTTGCTTCAGCCATAGATCCATTCAGCTGTTATACATGAACACAATAAAACACAGCTGTCAAAACACTTCCCCATGCAGAACAGACATGATATTTGAGATTTCAACAACATAGAGCTTATGTAGTAGCTGAATAGTGAAGAATTAAGATCAGATAATCTGCAACATTAACTTTTGAAAGCACATTTTCTGATCTACAATAATCTACTGAAACCTAAATTTTAAAGATACAGAAGATTTTGAATAAAAGTATTAAGTGGCTGACAATATGTAAGGTGATGCATATTTTGATTGCTTTGATAAGATTCTTTGTATTTCTACAAACAGAGGAAGTCCTTCTGCCTTTGGTCATGAAAGAACCATGTGCCTCTTTGAATGGGACAGAGATAAAAAACGTACCCGTGGAATACGAGCAGTTAGTCAGAAGGAGCGCGGTGGAATGCCGCGCACAGGCTGCAGAGGCGCCAGCAAGCGGACTTGGCCCCGGACAGAAGATGCCGGCGGGGTTGGCTTGCATGATTCTCCTGTTTGCACAACCTACTGAGCAGAACAGTGCTGTGGACTCACGGAGTCCGGCTTTGACGCGGGGAGGCACAGGCATGCGGTGTGCCCCTTGGGAGCATCCTGTCGCGTGCTGAGGAGGAGCTGAGATAAAGGTCATGGAAGACTGAAGGCGGAATGCATTGGACTCCACTGCCTTGGGGGAAGCCAAGGTCCCTCCAGGGCCTCTGAAGGCCGACACTGCTGGCCCCAAGGGTGTCTGTGACCCCACCTCCTCCCACTCCTCCCCTTCCTTCCCTTCCTCCTGCCCCCTGCCGACCTCCTGGCTGTCTCCTGACCTCTGGCCTCAGGAGCCTGCAGTTCCCTCTGCTCTGGGAGCCCTGGCCCAGCGCCTCCTCAGATCCCTGCCCAGTGGCACCTGCATAAAGAGAGTGTAGTAGGCGACGCCTCACTGCTCTGGATGCCCCGCCTCCCATGCCTGGTGTTATTTTTCTCCTAGCTCTTGGGTTGTGCCTAGGTAAGGAGGACAAAGCCCTCCCTCCCTGAATGAACACATCACGTGTGCATGCGTGTGAGGCTGTACGCCTCTCAGTCACTCAGCACGTGAACACGGCGGGAACTCCACTAGGTCTCTGCTTTTCCCCATAGTGTATTTTTTAATAAACTTGACCCGAGCTTTAAACCCCTTCCTGCCTCTTAGCATAATTACGTTGGCAATCTTGTCTACAGGACCCTGAAAAGGCACCAGATTTGGGTTGAAAGGTCTGGAGAACTTGTGGGACCGGGGAGTTTTGCAGGGACACATTGTCCTAAGCTCTCCAGTTGGTTGGATTAGATTCCATTTGGGAAGAGTTGGGCCCTGGGAAATAGCATCCAGGTGGGGCTGAGGTGCCTGGCAAGAGGACGCGGTCCCGGTCTCACAGGCCCAATAGGGTGCTGGGGTGGGATCCCAAATGACCAACTGCCTAGAGTGGGTCAGCACTGCTCTGCAGAAACAGATATCAGGAGACAGTGGAGGAAGAGTGGGGGGAGGACTCAACATCCTCACTTTACACGGGCCAGCTCTGTGTCTCCATCTAGGCTGGTTCTGGGAGGGCTTCATTAGTTCTTTGCCTTTATTTGACACAATTATTTTGTGTGGGAATATCACAGTTTCTGTTACCTAAGTGGAATTTCTATTTGTTAAGCCCCCAGCTTCTCAGAGTCTTCCAGATAGTCACACTGGATCCAGCAACCTTCAGAGTAGGCGGGAGCCCTTGGAAGACGCAGGGACAGTTTTCACGGTTAACTCAGATCCTGATTAACAATCCTTTTAGCAACTTCAGAAATTATTCCAAGTTCAGTCCCAGCTATTCTCATCACTTACCTGCCCCTAAAAAGATTTCTAGAACCCAAAAACCCTCAGAGTTCAAAAATATTTCAGTTCATGTTGAATTTACAGTGCATTTTTATCTTCTTAAGATAACAAAAGAATACTTTTAAATACACGATGATATTTTGTTGTTGCAGATGTAAATTTGGTTACCGTTATATTGCAGATGTTTTAATCTTTACCAAATGCACTGTTTTTTGTGAATGCTATAGGTGAGTCAAGTTGTGATTGTGTATGTAGACAAAAACAAATTGGTTGGGACACTTCCACTGTGTGCCTTTAAATGCAACAAAACTGCGACATCACCATTAGGAAAAAGCAAAACCAAATGCTGTGGATCCTGTTTAAAGTCTTTCAGCAGCATCTGTGTTTCCAGTCCTAAGTAAAACATGAGGCTGGTGGCTCATGCCTGTAATCCCAGCATTTTGGGCCGCCAAGGTGGGCAGATCATGAGGTCAGGAGTTCAAGACCAGCCTGGCCAACCTGGTGAAATGCCATCTCTACTAAAAATACAAAAATTAGCTGGGCGTGGTGGCACATACCTGTAGGCTGAGCTACTCAGGAGGCTGAGGCAGGAGAATCACTTGAACCTGGGAGGCGGAGGTTGCAAGGTTACCGTGAGCCGAGATTGCACCACTGCACTCCAGCCAGGGAAACAAGAGTGAGACTCTGACAAAATAATAATCGTAATAATAATAATAAACCAAGACTACAAATTGCACCTCGTCATCTTCAGTCGTTACTAAAGCTTGGTGAGCTGGTGCTCTTGCCTCCACTCTGCAAACGGGAGCATCTTCCTAACAGAGACAAGACCTCAGCACCTTCCATCACACCAATATGAACACTTACACAATAAAAAGCAAGTCCCCAAGTCCTAAACAGGGCATTAACTGTTCTTCAAGATCAGGCCTAAAATTGCTTTTCTGGCTACATTTTAAGCAGCGGCTGGCTGAGTGCCACACATCTTAGAGGACCCACTTTCCAAACAGCCCGTGAAGTGGCTGCCTCTTGCCTCCGTCTGTGCCGAGGGCCTTCTCCCAAAGACTCTGCACCTTCTGCAGCTCATCCGCTGAAACCCCAGCCCGTTGCCTTCTGGCCCCATTCTCTTCCTGTCTTTTTATGTGATTTTGTCTTATGTAATTGTCATAATATCCACTGCATTAATTAAAATGGCTTGTATATTACAGCCCTGATAAAATGTAAGCTTCATCAAACTGGGGCCACATCCCAGCCAACCATTTTTAAATATACTCAGCTTATTTATTAATCGTCTCCTATTTGTCAGGCACTACAGTGAAAGGGGTAAAAGACGGGATCTCTGGATTCAAGCATCTCACCTTCTAGTGCAGAAGACAGATTAAAAAAACAAGTATCATAAAGCGGTGAGGCTGAGAAGCTTGCCGAACTGTGCATATGACATAAAACCTAAATAGCCTTCACTTTCCTATAGAGGTAAACCTGTACTGCTTCTTAAATATGGAAAATAATTTCTCACACTGAGATGTGAGGAGGTGATTGCTGGCAGGGAACCCCACAAAGACGCTGAAGTGGGAAAGCCCGTGCTATAGCTAGAGAAGATGACTCAAGCTCAAAAAAATTACGGAGAGTGTGAGACAGGCAGATATTAACTAGCATGGCACAGACTTAGATTTAATCTTGAGATGAGTTGGAAATGTTGTAGTTTTAAGCAGATCAGACTTATTTATTTGTTTTAGGAGCAATGCAAAGGGTGTGGGGCAAGACTCTAGGTGGAAAGAGTGGTCGGGTTGTTGAAAGGGTTCAAGAGAGAAAGGGCCGTGAGGACCAGACCTGAATGTACAGCCATGAAGTATTAAAAGGCACAAATCCCCTTCCTGGGCACTGGAACAGGCACACACAAAGTGTGTAGCAAGTGTCTGGCAGGTGTGTGTGAGAATGAAGGAGGATGACAAGTCTCCTCTGGAAGGGTGGCATGAGAAGCTCTGCAGGTGCGCTTCCCAGCAGAATAACTGTAACTGGTGGAAACTATGTTTAAGGTCCCTGGAAATTACCCTGAGGACACACAGCAAGGGAGGAAACAGTCACTCAAGGGTCTGAGTGAACCGTGATGGTGAGCATCCTCGACGCTTGAGCCGTGGCTCACCCCTCTCAGCAACCCCCAGCTTTTTGTGAATTACTGTCAGGAATTTCTGCCATTCACATGAAACAACATTCCTGTCAGGTTGGTCTACTAACAAGTCTCTCTGTTTTCAGTTATCTGTGAATGTGTTTATTTTATCTACAGTTTTGAAAGATCATTTTGTTGGATATAAGATTTTTGTTCAACAGGTTTTTCTTTCAGCACTTTGAGAATACCAAACACACACACAACACACACACACACATACACAACACACACCAGAAGCTCACTCGGGATGGAGGCAGGGCGTTTTCTTCCCCAGCTCCCTGTCAAGGTTACAATATCTCCCTGGATAAAGAAAGAGAGAGAAAAGGAAAAACACAAATATGTGAATAACAAATGGTGGACACGTTCCCAAATTCAATTAAAAAGCATTAGTCTAAACATCCAAGAAGCTCGACCAACTTGACATAGTATAAATGCAATGCAAGGAAACCTACAAGCAGATATATCACAGTAAAAAAGCTGAAGGCCAAGATGAAACCTTGAAAGCAGAATGATAACAATGACTCATCATGTGCAAAGAACCCCAAATAAGATTAACAGCTGAGTTCTCATGAGGAACAATGGAGGCCAGAAAGCTGTGAGATGACACATTCCGAAGCTGTAAGTCAGAAGCAAAGAAACAATTACACAACGTAACTTGTATCCACAGGAATAAATGAAGAGTGCCAAAAAAAGAGGCAAATAACAAGGATGTAACAAACCCTGTAAATATATCCTTGATCTTTTCTTTCCCAGCTTCTGTAAATATGTAACATCACACGAAGTGGTAATGATAACAATGCATTCTTGGGTTTGTAATACATAAAAATGTAACATGTATAACAGCAACAGCACAAGAAAGGGAGCACGGAAATAGAGCTGTATCCGAGAAATATTGATTTACATCACTAGTATTCAGTCAACACTAGTGTAGATTCTGATGTATATACTAAGCCCTAGAACAGCCACTAAGAACGTAGTCAAGTAATATAGCAAAAATCATGAAAGGAATTGAAACATTAGAAAAATTTCACTGAATGTAAATAAAAATGAAAAAGGAGGAATAGAGGACAAAAATCTATGAGACATAAAAAATGGCAGATAGCAATCTGTATAAATAATAACATTAAATGTAAATGAACTAGACAATCTAGTCAAAAGGCAGAGATTTTTAGACTGAATAAAGCAAACAAAATCTGACTAGATACTGTCTACGTAAGACACATTTTGACTTCAAAGATATGACTAGCCTGAATCTAAGAGGATAGAAATCAGGTTTATCATTCACAAAGCAATGATAAAAAAGCTGGAGTGTTATACTAACATCAGACAAAAATAAAAGTACCTTAAAACAAAGAAAAAACATTACTAGAGATAGTAGGGATATTTCATAATGACAAACATGTCAATCCATTAGTAATATATGACCATTGTAAACATATGCCCCTGTGGTAGACAAAATAATAAACTGCGGAATATGTCCATGCCTTAATTTCTGGAAACTTTAAAGATTTTACCTTATCTATCAAAGGGGATTTGGTAGATGAAATTTCATTTAAAATGTTGAGGTGAGAGTATTCTGAATTATCCACATGGGCCCAATGTAATCACAAGAGTCTTTTTAAATAGTAGTCAAGAGAGCTGCAGTCGGAAAGAGAGACAGAGACTGGAAGACACCATCGACTTTGAAGATGGAGGTTGGTGCCATGAGGTGCCGAAGCTTCGTTTTAGTAATTTGGACCTCAATAACTGTATGATAATAAATTCATATTGTCTTAGTCCACTGAGTTTCTGGTAATTTGTTACAGCAACAATTGAAAATAGTGTCACAAGTGAGTCACTTCTGTAAGAAATACACAAAATATTGAAGAGACTTTGGAAGTGGGAAGTGATAGAGGAGGGAATTGTAGGAAAAGTCTAGGTTGCCTGCACAGGCTGCGAGTGGAAAAGCGATGTGAAGAAGGAAGCAGGAGGCATGGCGGAGAAAACACACATGGCCTCAGAGAAGAGCTAAATCATCATCAACTGATGGCAGGCAGAAAGACAGAGGCTGGAAATTGTGCTGCTGGGGACTCGGAAGACGTGAGCAGGAGCATGAGGGAAATCTGCATTGTTCTAGAAACTAACCACAATTTCATAAGCAGATGGGGTGGAAATTTGGACAAGGAATGAACTGCTGATGAGGGCTTAGAAGGAAATGAGGAAAAGTGTTGCTGGAACTGGAAGAAAGAAAATTTTTCGAATGTAGCGGCTAAAAGCTAAACTGAACCGAATCCTACTGTTCTGTGGGAAGCAGACTTGTAAGTGACAAACTTGGGTATTTGCCTGAGGAAATTTCTGAGGATGGAAGGTGCAGCCTGGATTCTTCTTGCTACTTACAGCAAAATGCAGGAAAAAGAACAAAGGAAATAGAAAAGAAAGGAAATAAAATGAAGATACTTTCTTACATACAAGTTAAGTAAGAAAGCAGTAGGCTTCCTATCAATGTCGCTTCTAGGAACACTGTGGTTAATAAGCCGGTGCCAGAGCTCTACGTGAGTCAGACTACATGACTGCTGCCTTGTCTCTGCTGTCCATTACAGTAGCTATGCCCACCTTGCCTTTGATGGTTGAGTGCCACCACTTGGCCCCTGCCATCCTGGGATCCAATTATTCTCATTGTGTTTAAGTTTTCCAATCGAATGACTGTGGTTCTCACTCCGAGATCCAGCACACAGAGAAGAGCAATCACAGATCTTCAAGGATGCAGGTGCTCTTCAAGGATGTAAGATCCTCAATAGTTGAGTGCCACCACTTGGCCCTTCCACCTCAGGATCCAATTATCCCCATCGTGTCTAAGTTTTCCAATTGAGTGACTGTGGTGCCCACTGTAAAATCCGGCATACAGAGAAGAGCAGTCACAGAGCTCAAGGATGCAGGCGCTCCCCTCACAAATCTGTTTCATGAGGCATTGGTGAAGGGTATGTCTTCTGGCCCCTCCTAGCTGAGATGAGTAGGTCTAAAGTGACTAATCAACTCTTGCATCCCAATCTCCCTCCTCTACATGAAACCAAGGGAGATCAGGCGTTTCCCACTCCCTCACAGTGGGCCTTGTTTTGATCCATATTTCAGCTAACCAAGCAATTACAGTTAGAACCTTTTTTCAATCCCCAAGCTGCAACATTAAACGCAGAATCTCTGCTTAGTGCACCCAAATCAATAAATTCAGCCTGATCCAACTCTGTGTTGCTTCCCCCATTATCCCACCCCCTTAATATCCACCCCATGTCTGTGCTCCAGACTCCTGCTTATCTAAATTAGAAAACTCAAGTGGTTCTTTCTGAGTGCACTGGACCTCCTCTTGGGTCACACTCGAACCTCACCTCCGATCTCAGCACAGCTGGATCAAAGCAGACAGAATAGGAGAAAAAAAAAGAAAAGAAAACAGGATTTCATAATCTGGGAAATTTCCAGCCTGTCCGAAGTGCAAAAGAGTCTTAAATGTGGAGATTCACTATCTGGAAAGAGAGAAAGCCAGGGCTGTGCTGGACCACCTGCAGCTCATGCCTCAAAAGGATGAAAATGCCAGCGTATCCCTCTCACGGAGGGGTCTTTGAAGTCATGAGGGATGCAGTTCGTGGGTGTTCTCACACATACCAGCAAAACCTGAAAATAGAGATGGGAAACTTACGCAGTGGAGCCTCTGGAAAGCAGATGGAATCCCTGTAACGGTCACAGGGGACCCACAAACTTCCTGGAGATGTTATGCCTGTGAGAAGCTACAGGCTTAGATGACAAAGGGTAGAAAAAAGATGAAATAAAACGCACTTTCAGACTCCCAGTGTCACACAGGAGAAGCCAGACTAATGAAAGGACTCAGGGCAAACACGAGCAGGAACCTCTGGAGAAGAGAAAAGGCAACAAAGTGGTGTCTGCCTCAGGGTTCAGAGTGAACGCAGCCTGGCCGGCTCTGGTTTCAGGGTGTCCGGCCTTCAGAACACACAGAGTGAACGCAGCCTGGCCGGCTCTGATTTCAGGGTGTCCGGGCTTAGAACACAGACAATGAAGTTTTGTTTTGTTTTCAAAAACTGGGATCAACATCTCTTACAGACATAGATGGAAAAATCCAGCAAGTATACCAGCTCACCAGATCTAGCAACGTATAAAAGGAGGTATGTCTCATGACCAAGTGGGATCTACTCCTGGAGTGCAAGATTCGGTCAATATCTGTAAACCAGCGAATGTCATAGATCACCAGAATACAAGGCACAAACCACAAAATTATTTCAATAGAGAGAAAAAGCATTTCATAGAACTCTAACACTCTTTGATGATAAAAATACTGGTACTAGAAATACAAGGAGGTTCCCCCAACCTGACACAAGGCTTGCAGCACGTCCCCACAGCTACCGTCGGACTCAGTGGGGACAGTGTGGATGATTTTCCCACTGGCCCTGCCCACGAGGAGCAAGGTGTCTGCCACCTCACCTCCATTCAGGATTGTACCGGAGCTCTACCCAGGATGCTCCGATCGAATTTGCAGGGGTCGCTTGCTGCTGGAGGTATCTGAGAGGCGCAGCCAGGAGGAACGGCTAAACATTACAGACTGTCTTTTCGTGGTGATGAAGGAGCTCTAACATTTACTATAATGATGCTTACACAATTTTGTCAATGTGCCAAAACCACCAAATTGCACACCTGAAGAGGGTGAATGCATGATATCTTGGTTATATCTCAATGCCAGTGTTGAGAAAGTTCATGCGATTCCTTGTGTTTAAATGATAACCGAGCTAAAGCTAAGTCATCTAATACCTGGCCAGGACTTCAGGTCAGTGCACTGCAGCAAACAGGTGATGTCTTCAGCTCTTACTGAGCAGCTTCTAACGCAGCGAGAGTTTCTGGTTCTCTCTCTTCCCTGTCTCACTCCTCGACCCCTTTATCTGTATCTCCCAGGGTCACATCCCATATGGGTTACCTGTCTCGGCATATACTTGTCTTAGCACTGTTTCTTAATAATTGTGTTGGCACTGGGTCTTGCACACAGGTATTCAGTAATACTGTTGCTAGCTGGGCATGGTGGCTCATGCCTTTAATCCAAGAGATTTGGGAGACTGAGGTGGGAGGATTGTTGAGGCCAGAAGTTCGAGACTAGCTTGGGAAATATAGTGAGACCACATCTTTACAAAAAAAAAATTTAATTGGCTAAGCATGATGGCACACACCTGTAGTCCCAGCTACTTGGGAGGCTGAGGCAGGAGGATCCCTTGAGCCCAGGAGTTGAAGGCTGCAGTCGGCCATGATCATACCACTGTGCTCCAGCCTGAGTTATGAGTTATGAAGCTATGATAAGAATGCCTTTGTGTCACACCTATAGCTAGAGTGGCTCCTGCAGGCATCACCTCAGGAACAGACGTTTTCTGTCTTAGTCTAACACTGTGACATTTTGGAGATCCCATGTGGTTTTTCATTTGTTTCTGCTCTTTTTGCTGTGACCAAATGACTTTCATTTCAGCTTTGCGTTTGATTCTGTCTTGCTTCTATCAGCTAATAGTTTCTGCTCACTACCAGTGCTTTCCATAGGTTCTCTCCTTCCAACTGCCTGCCATGCAGAAGGGAGCATGTCCATAGGCAGAGCTCTATCGTCGGCACATTCATGGGCCACGTCCCAGAGACAGTCAGCTCAGGTCAAGTGTGGGATCGAGCAAAAAGCGTGTTCATGGACTGCTGGGACTGCTGAGAAAAGCACCTTGTCCTAGGGGCCATTCTCAGGCAGAAGTCTGGACTGTAGTGAGCAGAAATCCTGATGGTGTATCTAGGACAGAAATAACACAGTCTTGGAGTAAATCACACTCCCTCCTCGGAAACACCATCGTCCCTGTGAGCCTGTGTCTGCCGTTAGCAAAGTAAAATTTACTGTCCTGGCTAAAGCTGCCTTTAACATTGTGACTACCTCAGATTAGATTAGATTCCCATTTGTTTCCACACTGCGGGACTTTATCCATGAGCAAGCTGGAAGCATAGCTTGACTAGAAACAGAGACTACTGGAAATCTTATCAACTATCCTCAAGATTTCTAATTTTCCACATGTTCAGGCCTAAGAAATTCAGAGCAGATTTAGATGAACGTACAATATTTGGAATGCTGTCTGAGCCACACATTTTTGGATGTTCGTCTCAAGTTTGAAATGAAGACGTATAAGCTAATATTACAATCTGGAAGCCAAACATTAGTTCTTTAAAAATATAGACAGATATACTTATCAATCATGTCTTTAAAGACAGATATACTTATCAATCATGCCTTTAAAGACATATATACTTATCAATCATGCCTTTAAAGACAGATATACTTATCAATCATGCCTTTAAAGACAGATATACTTATCAATCATGCCTTTAAAGACAGATATACTTATTAATCATGTGATTAAGACATTAAATGCATGTCTTAATCATGTTTATATAAATATATTACATATAAAATATATTCTGTATTTCATTCATAATAATATATTATCTAATTTATACATGATTAATCCTTTTAACTCTTTAAGAAAATATTTTTTGTGTCATTTCATATTTATTTTCACATGTTTTCTAACAACAGATATAAATTTAAAAGCAAGCAGCCAAACACTATGATTTTGAACATGGAGAAACAAAATATCAAGAACTAAGTTAGGAGAAAAGTTTTACTACAATTTTCTTAATTGCTGTCTCTAAATGTTGAATTTCAAGTTTGCCCTTGTCCTGTAGGTGTAGAACTAAAAGCTTTTCACAGCAAAAGACGCACTGGGACGTTCTGTCACCTTGACCTTCACACCGTGTCACCAGCTTCATCATATTTGAAATGGATCCATACAGTAGCATCGCGAAGAACCACCTTCCGGACCAGTGGGTACCAGTAGTTTAGGACAGAATCTGCTCATTTCCTATAGGATGTTCTTTCTTTTCTTCTTTTTTATTTTTATTTATGTATTTATTTTAGAGACAGGGTCTTACACTGTAGCCCAGGCTGATCTGCCACTCCTGGCCTCAAGTGATTTTCCCACCTCAGCCTCCCAAAGCTCTGGGACTACCCCATGAGCCACTGTGCTCAGCCTTACACCTCATTTTACATGGAGAGTATAAACATATCACTGGAAAGCAACACACAGATACTCATTCTCTGGGCTTTTGCCACCTATGTAAACATAATTACAGTTATTAAAATGTGGTCCATGTATTTAATCCATCTGCTATGGAAGCTGCAAGTAACATTTTGCCCTCGTTGAGTCGCCAGTCATCCACCTTCCCTCAAAGCTCGCCAAAGCGTTGCTCAAGGTGAGCATTCTACTAACATAAATCAATGAACAGACAATAGCACACTTTCAGCACTATATGTTTACGTTGGAAATTAGTGGACTGACTCAGATAAATAACGTTAATTGCAACCTCATCTCGTCGGGCGTCTGACATGAGGAGAAACCACACAACTTCAAATACCTCTTGACTAAGACAACAGAAATAGGAAGCAGCACAAGTGATACGGTTTGGATGCTTGTCCCCTTCAGGTCTCATGTTGAAACATGACACCCGGTGTGGAGATGGGGCCCCGTGGGAGGTGTCTGGACCACGTGGGCAGATCCCTTATGAATGGCTTGGTGCCCTTCCTTTGGTGATGAGTTAGTTCTCGCTCTCAGTTCACACAAGATCGGGTTATTTAAAGAGTGTTGGCCTCTCCCCTCACTCTGTCTAGCTCCCACTCTTGCTGTGTGACACATTGGCCCCCCACTGCTTTCTGCCATGATCACAAGCTTCTTGAGACCTCCCCAGAAGCAGGTGCCAGCAACCCCTGTACCACCCGCAGAACCATAAGCCAACTGTACCACCATGTGCCAACGTGCCACCATGCTTCCTGTACCACCCACAGACGGTAAGCCAATTAAACTTATTTTCTATAAATTAATTGGTCTCAAGAATTCCTTTATAACAATGCAAAAGACAGTCTAACACAGAAAATTGATACTGAGAAGTGGGGTGTTGCTTTAAGGATACCTGAAGGTGTGTAAGTGGCTGTGGAAATGGATAATGGGCAGAAGCTGGAAGAGTTCGAAGGGCTCACAAGGAGACAAGAAGATGAGGGAAACTTTGGAACTTCTTCTAGACACTGGCTAAGCGGTTGTGACATAAATGACGACAGAAACAGGGACAGTGAAGTCCAAGCTGAGATCTCAGATGGAAGTGAAACATTATTAGGAACTAAGGTAGAGGTGACTGAAGTTACACCCTAGCAAAGAACTTGGTTGCACTGTGTTCAAACCCCAGGGATTTCTGGAAGGTTGAGCTTGAGAGCAATGACGTAGGGTGGGTGTCCAGTGGAGTAATGACGTAGTGTGGGTGTCCGGTGCAGTAATGACGTAGGGTGGGTGTCCGGTGGAGTAATGACGGAGGGTGGGTGTCCGGTGAAGTAGTGACGGAGGGTGGGTGTCCGTTGAAGTAATGACGTAGGGTGGGTGTCCAGTGGAGTAATGACGGAGGGTGGGTGTCCGGTGGAGTAATGACGGAGGGTGGGTGTCCGGTGCAGTAATGACGTAGGGTGGGTGTCCGGTGCAGTAATGACGTAGGGTGGGTGTCCGGTGGAGTAATGACGGAGGGTGGGTGTCCGGTGCAGTAGTGACGGAGGGTGGGTGTCCGGTGGAGTAATGACGGAGGGTGGGTGTCCGGTGCAGTAGTGACGGAGGGTGGGTGTCCAGTGGAGTAATGACGGAGGGTGGGTGTCCAGTGGAGTAATGACGGAGGGTGGGTGTCCGGTGAAGTAGTGACGGAGGGTGGGTGTCCGGTGCAGTAATGACGTAGGGTGGGTGTCCGGTGGAGTAATGACGGAGGGTGGGTGTCCGGTGCAGTAATGACGGAGGGTGGGTGTCCGGTGGAGTAATGACGTAGGGTGGGTGTCCGGTGCAGTAATGACGGAGGGTGGGTGTCCGGTGCAGTAATGACGTAGGGTGGGTGTCCGGTGCAGTAATGACGTAGGGTGGGTGTCCGGTGGAGTAATGACGGAGGGTGGGTGTCCGGTGGAGTAATGACGTAGGGTGGGTGTCCGGTGCAGTAATGACGTAGGGTGGGTGTCCGGTGCAGTAATGACGTAGGGTGGGTGTCCGGTGCAGTAATGACGTAGGGTGGGTGTCCGGTGGAGTAATGACGGAGGGTGGGTGTCCGGTGGAGTAATGACGGAGGGTGGGTGTCCGGTGGAGTAATGACGTAGGGTGGGTGTCCGGTGGAGTAATGACGGAGGGTGGGTGTCCGGTGGAGTAATGACGGAGGGTGGGTGTCCGGTGCAGTAATGACGTAGTGTGGGTGTCCGGTGGAGTAATGACGTAGTGTGGGTGTCCGGTGCAGTAATGACGTAGTGTGGGTGTCCGGTGGAGTAATGACGTAGGGTGGGTGTCCGGTGGAGTAATGACGGAGGGTGGGTGTCTGGTGGAGTAATGACGGAGGGTGGGTGTCCGGTGGAGTAATGACGGAGGGTGGGTGTCTGGTGCAGTAATGACGTAGTGTGGGTGTCCGGTGGAGTAATGACGGAGGGTGGGTGTCCGGTGGAGTAATGACGTAGGGTGGGTGTCCGGTGGAGTAATGACGGAGGGTGGGTGTCCGGTGCAGTAATGACGTAGTGTGGGTGTCCGGTGGAGTAATGACGTAGTGTGGGTGTCCGGTGCAGTAATGACGTAGGGTGGGTGTTCGGTGGAGTAAATTTTAAGCAGCAAAGTGTTGAAGTGGCTTGGCTGCTTCTAACAACCTAGGATCATATGTAGAAACAAAGGAATGAGTTAAACCTGGAACTTGTATTTAAAAGGGAAGCAGAGCATCAAGCCTTGGTCCCATGGTGGAGAAAGAATCCCAGCAGGCTGTGGAGCAACCACTTGCTGGAGAGATTTGCATGACTGAAAGACAGCCCAGTGCTAACCTCTAGGATAATGAGAAAAAGGCCTTGAAGGCATTTCAGGGATCTAGGCAAGCCCTCTCCTCACAGGCCCAGATGCCTCAAGGGCCAGACCCTGGACGCCACTGCACGGTGCAGCCTGAGGACACTGCTCCCCACATCCTGGTCACTTCAGCTCCAGGCTTGGCTCAAAGGGGTTCAAGTACAGTTCAGGCCACTCCTCCAGAGGGTGCAGACAACAAGCTTTGGCAGATTCCTTGTGGAGTTAAGCCCATTGGTTCACTGAATGCAGGAGTGAAGGAGCGCTGGGGGATTCCACCTCGGCTTCAGAGGATGTCTAGGGAGGCCTGAGGGCCTGGGAAGAACCCTGCCACAGGGTGGAGTCCAGCAGAGAGCCTCCCAGGGCAGTGCTAAGAGGAAAGGTTGGGTTTGTACCCCCATGCAGAGTCCCACCAAGACACTACCTAATGGAGCTGAGGGCAGGAGGCCCCATCCTGTAGACCCTGCCGGTGGCAGCTTCCATGCCCAGCCTGGAAGAGTCACAGACTCTAGACTCCAAACTTCAGAGCAGCCTCATGGGCTGTATCCGGCCCAGCCACAGGGGTGGGGTTGCCCAAGTTCTTGGGAGCTCACCCTTTGCACTAGTGTGCCCTGAATTTGGGACATGGAGTGAAGGAAGTTATTTTGGAGCTTTAAGATTAAATGACTGCCCTGCTGGGTTTCAGACACGTGTGGAACCCGTGGTCCCTTTCTTTTGGCTGATTTCTCTTCTTGGAGTGGGAATATTTATGCCTGTACCGCACTGTACCTTGGGAATAAAGAACTCGTCTTGATCTCACAGGCACATAGGTGGAAGGGACTCATCGCCAGATGAGACTTTTCACTTGAGACTTGGAAATTTCGAGTTAATGCTGGAATGAATAAAGACCTGTGGGGCTATTGCAAAGACGTGATTGTATTCTGAAATGTAAGAAGGAAATGAGATTTGGGGAGCCAAGGGCAGAACAATACGGTTTGGATGTGTACCCCTCCATGTCTCATGTTGACATGTGGTCCCCAGTGTTGGAGGTGGGGCTTGGTGTGAGGTGTCTGGATGATGGGCATGGGTCACTCACGTGTGGCTTAGCACCAGCTCCTTGGTGATAAGTGAGTTCTTGTTCTGCGTTCATATAAGATCTAGTTGTTTAAAAGGGTGTGGACCTGCCCCCACCTGCCCCCTTGCCTCCATTAGCTCCCCATCACCTTCCACTGCAACTGTCAACCTCCTGAGGCCTCCCCAGAAGCAGACACTGCTATGCTTCCTGTACATCCTACAGAAGGGTGAGCCAGTTACACCTGTTTTCTTTATAAATTATCCAGTCTTCAATATCCCCTTAGCGCAGCGTAGAAAACAGTCTAACAAACTGACTGCCAGCCTCTACACAGCACTGGTGCATTTTTAATTTTCTTACATATTAGGTTCTAAATTATTTCAAACATTTTTTATGGATGTTTACTTCCCATACTTTCTTAAAATAGCTATGAGCTTCTAATTACAAAAATAAATACTTCCAGAGACGTATTAACACTTCAGCTGGAATTCCCAGATCCCATCACACTTTATTAAATATTTCAAAATACTTCTTCAAACATTTTGCGCTCAGACCCTGGCAAAGCATTTTCTTCTCATAGCGAGCCCTCTATATTGTACAGAAAGTGAACCAAGTGTCCAGATGTATTTACAGTTGGCTCATGGAAATTCCTTCATTAGGTGGATGTGACGTCTCAGAAGTGATTTCAGCCTTTTTTCTCAGTGCGCCCCCCCCCCCAGTAAAAGCCGTAACAAAAAGATCGGTGCTGATTTTCATCTTAGAAACCACATGGTCTTAAGTAGGTTCAAATCCAAAAGGAAAAATACTTTTAGTATTGGATATTCATGTATCTAGTTTTAGAAAAGGGTGAGGAAATTATGTGTCAAAATGTTTTACATTAAAATATTCTGTTTGATCAAGTCCTCCTTCATGTTGGATAGTTTATTCAAACCGAATATCAAACAATATTAAAATTTTTAAAGTGTAAACATATAAAATATCAAAAGTTTTCAGAAACCAAATGGTCATGAGAAACATTTTGGTGACTGTTAGGAGACGTGAAATTGTAAAAACATATCCGAAAAGGCCATCGAGGCTGCGTCATCCAGCGTGGCTCCTTTCATTTGACACTGACCTCAGCTATTTCATTCACCCCTGGCTGCTAGGGTTAAATTGCTTTCAAAAGTTCAAACAAAAGCATTTCCATTTTCCTGAGACCAAACGTGTGAGCAATGCAGTAGAAGTTCAATCCTGGTTTTGCACGGAATGCTCAGGGAATTTGGCTCTAGTCAAGTTTAAGATTGCTTTAGCACACTATTTTTGAAATTTATAATTGACATAATAATTGTAAATATTTACGGTAGGCGGTTTCAATGCACGTGTGAATTGTATAATGATCTTAGCATACTCTTTTCAATACCTTTCTGAAAATGGAGCACAAAGCTGGGTGAGTAATACAGAGACCCCAGGAACCCTGAAAGAAGGCACTCCCTGGTCTTCGCCACTTGCTCCATCATTTTGCAAATGAGCCATTTTACTGTGGGCAGTGGTTGGGCTCCCTGCAGGCCCTGCGGTGAGCATCCAGGAGGGAACAGTCCCGCCTTCCTTCACCATTCCCGGGAAATGCTCCATCACACGTCTCTCCTGCAGAGCGACCTTTCCAAATACACTTCCCAGATGAGGCTATTGGTCTCCCTCAAAGGCTGCCCATTCCTGGGCACGACCTCTGCTCTCTGGCACTTAGTGTGGCAACCCCAGGTCGGGAGGCACTCAATCGCACTGCTTCCCCTGGGTTTTAACCATTAAGGATCCCAATTATATAAATAGTCTTGCTGAGGCCTCCCCAGAAGCAGACCCTGCCTTGCTTCCTAGGTACTATGCTAGTACAACAGTACATCTCTGAAAGTATGTATTTATATAATTAAAATTCTCATTGGTCTTAGAGAAATGGAAATGCTCTTGCTTGAACTTTCGAAAGCAATTTAAGCCTAAGCCAGAAAAATGCATAGTAGGTTAGCAACATTGCATTTCACCTTTCCTTGGATGCCAGTATCTTCTCTCATGCCAGGCTGCAGGTGCCCTGGAGGGATTTAAGTTTAAATCACGACAGTCCCTATAGACTCAGGAGTTGCGAGGGTAAGAGATGAGGACAGATTTCGTTCTTCTTTGACTGCTAATTATCCCCTAAATATGCTTCTGGCTGCAACATCTCTTCTGAATTATGATAATAAAGACTATAACTTTCATCTTAAAAAGTGTTTTCTCCGCTATCAGATCCACCTACTTCACGTACCGTCCTTTGAACCCTTCCCAAACCAAAAGAAAAAAGCTCTCTCCAACATGCGAGCTCTGGCCTTTCAGCTCCAGTAATGAGGAGGCCTCCAAAGGCAGCGCTCAGTCATTCAAAGTGTGCCACGATGCACTCACGTCACCAGAGTCTGCACTTCTTGTTAGGACCTTTTGTAGTTCCACCCACAATGTGTCCTGGGTATAAGCTGTCTTTCCAGTTACATAAACCAGACTCATAAACGTTGAGGGCCATGTTTTCTAAGGATAAAAGTCTCTCTCCTCCTTTGGGATTGGTGAACGCTCCTCTAGACAGACTTCCCTCAGGCCGGGGACTGGAGCCTTCCTGATCAGCAGTCTTCAAAAGTGCTGGGATTACAGCCACAAGCTACCACTCTGGGCTGGAGGAGTCTTTACAGTTTTCTAGGTATAATATTATATCATCAGCACACAGAGATAGTTTGAGCTCCTCTGTTCGATTTGAATGCCCTGACTTTCTTTCTCTTGCTTGCTTGGGCTGGCTAGGATTTCCAGTGCCATGTTGAATAAAAATGGGAAAAGTGACTTTTTCCAGTTCTCAGGGGAAATGCTTTCAACTTTTCTTCATTAAACGTGATGTTGGCTGTGGGTTTGTCATACGTGGCTTTTCTTATTTTGAGGTACATCCCTTGTAAGACTAAAAAACCTTTGTTGAGGGTTTTAATTATGAAGGGATGCTGGATTTTATCAAATGCGTTTTGAGATAATCGTATGGTTTTTGCTTTTAATTCTGTTCATGTGATCAATCGCATTTATTGATTTGCATACGTTGAACCATCCCTGGGATGACACCCACTTGATCACGGCGAATTATCTTTTTAATACGCTATTGAATCTGATTCACTAGTATTTTCTTGAGAATTTTTGCGTCTGTGTCTTCAGGAACATTGGTGTGCAGTTTTCGTGTTTGGTTATGTCCTTCCGTGGCTCTGGTACCAGGGTGATACTGGCTTCATAGAATGAGTTACGGAAGATTCCCTCTTTCTCAATTTTTTCAAATAGTTTCAGTAAGATTAATAGCAATTCTTCCTTGAATGTCTGACAGAATTCTGCTGTGAATCCATCTGTGACAGAATTCTGCTGTGAATCCATCTGACCTTGGGCTTTTTTGTTGGCAATTTTTTTTCTTTTTTCTTTTTGACAGAGTCTTGCTCTATCACCCAGGCTAGAGTGCAGTGGCATGATCTCGGCTCACTGCAACCTCAATCTCCGGAGTTTAAGCAATTTTCCTGCCTCAGCCTCCCAAGTAGCTGGGATTACAGGTACCCAGCTAATTTTTGTATTTTTATTAGAGATGGAGTTTCACCATGTTGGCCAGGCTGGTTTTGAACTCCTGACCTCAAGTGATCCACCTGCCTCAGCCTCCAAAAGTGTTGGGATTACAGGCATGAACCACTGTGCCTGTCCAGCAATTTAAAAGTTACCAAGTTACTTGTCAGGCATGTCACTCATGTAAAGAGACCACCAGGCAAATTTTATGTGGGCAGCAAAGCCATTTATTTCGTGCTTGAGTGCAAGCAGGCCAAATCCAAAAAGGAGTTAGGCAAAGGGGGTAGGAGAGGGGTTGGTTATATAGGTCGGGGCAAATGGTCAGCCAAAAGTGGTCATCTATCTTAGGGAGGGGAAGGGTGTCTCGGGATGCATGGTCACAAGGGTAGGGGTCATTTATTACAAACAGGCATGATCATAAGGGTGAGGGGGGTATGGTTTCAATCAGAGGAGAGGGTGAGGTAAATTAGAGTTACAAGGGGTGGGGGTTTTGAGAAACCCAGTGTCCGGGGGAAATTTTTGCAAGGCTGAGCAGGAACAATGGTTGCAGGTTGCAAGGGGAGAGACATTAGTTGAGGCAGGAACAAGTTGTTTCACTTCTTTCTGTGGCCACCTGGTTATTTGTGGTTACTTCAGACTTTGTGGCTTCTGGGGACCATCCCAAGGTATATGTGCAGGTCACCAAAGCTAAAATGGGCAGGCTTGAACTGGGAGGTCTGACATTGTTCTCACTCTTTGTTACTGGTCTGTTCATGATTGAGACCTCTTCTATTTTTTTTTTGAAAGAACTGTAAGGATTGATGTTAATTATTCTACAATATTCGGTAGATGTCATCGCTAGGGTCATTCGGTTCTGAGCATTTCTTTGCAGGAAACTGGTTTGATCACCAGAGCAGTCCTTTTACTTAGCATGTATGTGTTCAGATGATCTCTTTCTTCGAGTCAGTGTTTGTAGTTTCTGCCTGTTCTTTCTTCATGATTTCCTCAGTGTTTCTTGATTTCAGTGTATGTATTTTCCAGTTCCTCAAGCTAGAATGTTAAGTTACTGATTTGGGCCCTTTCTTCTTTCTGATGAACTTTGTTTAGTTTCATGAATATGTTGTCAACTGAAGTATGATGAGCTTCATACATTTGGAGAGCAGGTTTTAATTTTTCATTAGGTGTTGCAGCCTGAAGGGTGATTTTTTTGAGAAGCTGCAAAAAGTGGCCTTTGGAGAGAAGCTGGAAACAGACACTTCAAGGGTGGGGTGAATAAAACAGGGGTTTATGCTGAACAAGGCGGCTAAATAGACATGTTTAACAAGCTGTAGGAGGAGTCAACATATTTACAAATGGAGAAGCATGCACATGGTGATTGAGTTTCATGCCTCTCCAGGGCACCCACATTAGACACGGGCTTTAACGTGCTCTGAGGGTGGAGTTTTTGGCCCTGTGATGTCAAAACGGGAAGCAGAGAACACGAGACTGGCTAGAACCACTCTGCGGTTGCTGGTCTCTTTGACAGGAGTGCTGGTCAGTTGTCTTGTAGATGCTGCAAAAGGGAGAGGCAGCATTGACTGGGTGGTTGATAACAGGGTTAGAGTGAGTCTTTCCAAAGGATTAGCTTCTGTTTAACCTTTAGGGAAGAACACCTAATGGCACTTAGCAAGGGAGGGAGGATAATGAGGTATGTCCAGTCTCCCATCCCGTCATGGCTGAGAATTCAGTTATCAATATTTTTCTAGGATCTCCTTGGCCAAAAGAGAGTCTCTCCACTTGGATGGGGAGCTTAGGATTTTATTTTATTATTCCTCAGTGTAGATTAATAGTTTTCATCAAATTTGAGAGGTTTTCAGCCATTTAAACTTCATTTTTTTCTTCTTTCTCTCTTCTCCTTCTGGAAATCTTATTACACCTATGTTGATACGTTCGTGTTTTCGTCCATTCTCGCATTGCTGTGAAGAAACAGCTGAGCCTGGGTAATTTCTTAAGGGGTTTGATTGGCTCACGGTGTCACAGGCTATCCAGGATGCGTGATGGTTTCTGGGGAGATCTCAGGAAACTTTCAATAACAGGGGAAAGCAAAGGAGAATCAGGCATGTCTTACATGGCTGGAGCAGGAGGAAGAGAGAAGGCGAACATGCTACATGCTTTCAAACACCCAGATCTCAGGAGAACTCTGACACAAGAACAGCGCCTGGGGGATAGATCTAAAGCATTAGAAACCTGTTTACAATAGCAAAGACCTGGAACCAGCCCAAATGCCCATCGATGATAGACTGGACTGGGAAAATGTGGCACATATACACCATGGAATATTATGCAGCAATCAAAAATGATGAGTTTTTGTCCTTTGTAGGGACATGGATGAATCTGGAGAACATCATTCTTAGGAAACTGACACAAGAACAGAAAACAAAATACCACATATTCTCACTCATAGGCAGGTGAGGAAAAATGAGAACACATGGACACAGGGAAGGGTGGTCTATTGGAGGGAATAGGGGAGGGACAGCGGTGGGGGGAGCAGGAGAGGGATGGCCTGGGGAGAAATGCCAAATGTAGGTGAAGGGGAGGAAGGCAGCAAAACACACTGCCATGTGTGTACCTATGCAACTATCTTGCACATTCTGCACATGTACCTCAAAACCTAAAATGCAATAAAAACTAAAAAAAAAAAAAAAAAAAAAAAAGAAAGAAACCATCCCCACGATCCAGTCACCTCCCAGCAGGCCCCGGCTTCAGCACTGGGGATTACAATTGAACATGAGATCTGTGTGGTGACACAGATCCAAACCATATCAATCTCATAGTGTCCCACAGTCTCTGAGAAGCTACTCATTTATCTTTATTCTTTTCCACTTCTGATCCTCAGGATGGATAATCTCAATTAAAATATCTTCAAAATTGTAGGATTTATTTTCCTGACTGTTCAAATCTGCTATTGAGTCCCCTAGTGAAATATTTGTTTTAGTTATTGTATTTTTCAGTTCCAGAATTTTCATCTGTATGTTTTCAAAATTTCTATCACTTTACGGACATTCTCTATTTTATGACATTTTGTTTTTATACTTTTTTAGAAATTATTTTCTTAATCTCTGGGAATATGTCTTAAATAGCTGATTTAAAGACATGTCTCATATGGCTAAGGGCTTAGCTTCCCCAGGAACAATTTCTATCAGTTGCCTTTTGATATGGTTTGGATTTGTGTCCCTGCCCAAATCTCACATCAAATTGTAATGGGTGGTGTTGGAGGCAGGGCCTGGGGGAGGTGACTGGATCCTGGGGGTGGGCTTTTTCCTGAGTACTGCTTTTGTAATAGTGAGTCCGTGCTCAGAGATTTGCTTGTTTAACAGTGTGTGGCACCTCCCCCTTCTCCTTTCTTCCTCCTCCTCCAGGCATGCAGGACATGCCTGCTTCCCTTCACCTTCCACCATGCTTGTCAGTTTCCTGAGGCCTCCCCATCCATGCTTCCTGTAAGCCTGTAGAACTGTGAGTCCATTAAACTCTTTTCTTTATAAATTGCCACATCCCAGGTAGTCCTTTACAGAACTGTGAGAATGGACTAACTCACTGTTTTCTTCTGCAAGCTATACATTCTTCCCTTGGTTTTTTTTTTTTTTTTTTTTTTTTTGGCTGGTGTCTTTTTTTGATAGAAAATTGAATATTTTAAGTAGTATTGTGTAAAACTAAACTAGTATGGAGATCACGTTCTTCCCCTTTCTTTTGCCAGGATTGGTTGTTGCTGCCTATTATACTTGTGTGTTTGTTTAGCAACTTGTCTTACCTAATTCTGTAAAATCTGTGTTTTTATTCAGTGTGGCGGCTAAAACCTCTACTTGCTTGTCTCATGGTCACCTGAAGATTGGGGGGAAATTCCTTATATGCTTGGAATCAATCTCCCAGGCTTTTCTGAGGGGATGGAGCTCTGTGTGTGTTGGGTCATGGGTTCAATCCTCACCCAGGTCATTCACAACTCTTCCTCAGCCTTCACTTCCCGCTTGTGAAAATCCCATGGTCAGCCATCGTTGAGAGCACAGGGCCATCTCAGGCCTTTCCAAAGCAGCCACACAGCTTTCAAAACGTGCATGGCCTCCGAGATTCTCAGAAATACCTCAAATATTTTCAAAGCTCCTACCTTCCTTTTCTTCAGCTTTTCCTTTTAAGCGTTTTAGTTAGCCTATCCCAAGTGTTATCCATTGCCTCAGGCAGCTTCAGTGTTAAAAGACTCGTCTGTACAGTTTGAATGATGTCCCCAAGGGAGAGCTGGACTCCAAGTAAAATAAAAGTCTTTCTAGTCAGCCTTTCAGGGAATGACTAGATAGCTCAAATAACATCCATTCTTTAGGAATGAGCTGTGAAAAAGAGCTCCAGCTTTATCTGCTCCTGGGGTACCAAGAATTTTATCTTTTAAAGCTACAACTAGGCCTGGGAATGAGACATTAGACTAAGACAACTTAAAATCCCATAAAGCTCATTAGTCTTACTGAAATTCATCCATGTTCTTGAATAAATACTTAATGGATTCCTATAAGCCTTTGGTTAATTTCCAGAGCCTGGAATTCCAGCTACTTGGGAGGATGAGGCACAAGAATTGCTTGAGCTCATGCCACAGCCCTCTATCTCAAAAAAAAAAAAAAAAAAAAAAAAAATTGAAAGGAAAAGAAAAGGATGGACAGAGCTGATCGAAATAGTAGAAAAAGACATTAAAAATTATTGTAACTGAATGTAGATGTTCAAAAATTTAATGAGACATGAAAGATATGAAAAAGGCAGAAGTCAAAGTAAAGAATTGGTAAGTACAGCATCCGAGGAGAAATGTACACTGGGTTAGACTAATGGAAGTTTAGATACTGAAATTAAAAATAATGAGTGAACTTAAAGAGTCAGCAGAAACTACTCAGAAGAAACCACAGAGAGAGAAAATAATGGAAAAGAAAGGTGAAAAGAGCATCAGCTAGCTGTGGGAGGAAGTCCAGCATGCGGTAGAGCATCAGTTAGCTGTGGGACGACGTCCAGCATGCGATAGAGCATCGGTTAGCTGTGGGACGACGTCCAGCATGCGGTAGAGCATCGGTTAGCTGTGGGACGATGTCCAGCATACGAAGTCGATGAAACTGGAATCATTAGGGGACACAACCAAGACCAGAGCAGAAAACATTCAAGTAAATCGTTTTAATATCAGGTTCAAGTAATTATCCATCTGAAAATTCTCATGAAAACTGTATACCCTCAGATCCAAGATGCTCAGCAAAATCCCAACACAAGAAAAACAGAACAAGGCGGATTATAATCAAACTTCTCCAGAGTGGTCAGAAAGAGAAAGCCTGAACAGCAGCCAACCAGTGTGCAAAGAGGAAGGAAGGTAAGGACGCCGGATTTCTAATCAGAAACGCTGCAAACGTTGACATCAACAAGACGGTGGTGTGAAAGGAAACTAAACCTTGGGACCCCAAACTCATTTAGCCAAAGGAAAAAGTCAAGCTGAGAACTGGGTCGTGCCAACCTGCCTCTCTTTGGGTTCGTCTGAGAACTGGGTCGTGCCAACCTGCCTCTCTTTGGGTTCATCTGAGAACTGGGTCGTGCAAACCTGCCTCTCTTTGGGTTTGTCTGAGAACTGGGTCGTGCCAACCTGCCTCTCTTTGGGTTCGTCTGAGAACTGGGTCGTGCCAACCTGCCTCTCACTTAGGGTTCGTCTGAGAACTGGGTCGTGCCAACCTGCCTCTCACTTTGGGTTCATAAATAAGATGGCTGCATGATGAAAAGCTACACGCCTCCCCCATATTTTGCCCACAAGGAAATTCCTAGTGAGCTACAAGACCTTTCAAGGTGTTACTCTTAAAATTTCACGTGGCAATGTAAATTGATAGCTTCTCTTCACAGGAGCAGTCAGCCGTGCCCTGCCCTGCCACCCGCCAGACGCAAATTAATATCTGATCGTTCCCCTGCCCCATTTTGTCAACGTCGTCTTCTGTAAAATGCCATTTTCCTGCACTTTTCCTCTGTCCCATTTGTCTATGTCATGTTATGTTAAAAGAATGCAGATTCACTGAGCCGGACAAAAACATAATGACTGTTCTTCACCCACCTCTTACGTGAAAACTGTGTACTTCTCATATCCCTTACTTTTCCTTTTAAATTTGGAACCCTCAAATCACGTTTGGAAAAAGGAAAAGACCTGTCTCCCTGGCTCACATCCTTAACTTTTCTGATTGTGGGTTCAAGACCCTCCCCAGAGAGTGTCCTGCCCTATACCCTGGACAAGGAATGCTGATGTTATGAAGCTTCCAAAAAGCCCCCAGACGACCCAGTTCAGAGAGCTTCTGGATAGCTGAGCACATGGAAGTTTCTGGAGGGCCAAACAGCCAGGGAGAGCATGGAAGCTCCAAACTGCTTCCCTGACACCTGTATCCTTTGTGATGTCCTTTATAGAAAACTAGCAAACACAAGTAAATGTTTCCTTGAGTTTGTGAGCAAATGAATCAAAAGTAAAGGGGGGACCATGGGACTCCCAACTTGAAGCCATTAGGTCAGAAGTTCTGGAGGCACAGACTTGCAACTGGTACCTTTGAGTGAATGGGCAGTCTTGGAATCTGAGCCTTCAGCCTGTGGGATTTGATACCATCTGCAGGTAGATAATGTCAGAATTTAATTGGAGGACACCCAGCCGATGTCCACTGCTTGTTGGTGGGGAAAAACCCCGTACATTTGGTCAAAGATGTCTTCTGTGTTGGTTGTTGTGGTGTAAGAGCAGAGAAAAAAATGTGATTTGAGAGTTTTACCAAAACAACTACATATGCCACCATGTAATAATAAAATATCGAGTGCTTTCCTGGTAATAATAATAATATTAGGATGCTCTCTCATCAGTTTTACTCAAAATTAGTTTTAAGAACACTTCCTATTGAAACAAGGCAAGGAACAAAACAAAAGCATAAAGATTAGAAAGATAAGAAAAAGTTTGGTCATTTGAAGAAGAAGGATGGCTTATGTAGAAAGTACTAAGAAATCTACAGGTCAGCTACTAGAATAAAATAACTTACTGGGTTGGCAACATAGACTTATATTTGTGTATATTATTACAAAAACCAGGAAATGAAATAACAAAGAAATAAAACTATAGACCAATATTTCTGATGAACATAGATGCAAAAACTCTCAACAAAATACTTGCTAACTGAACCCAACAACATACACCATGATCAAGTAGGTTTTATACCAATGATGCAGGGATGGTTTAACATACTCAAGTCAATAAATGTAATATGTCACATAAACAGAATTAAAAACAAAAACCATATGATCATCTCAAAAGATGCAGAAAAAACATTTTAAAAAATTTAGAATTCCTTTATGATTAAAACCCTCAGCAAAATCGGCATAGAAGGGACATACCTCAAGGTAATAAAAGCTATCTATGACAAATGCACAGCCAACAGTATACTGAATTGGAAAAAGTTGAAAGCATTCCTCCTGAGAAGTGAAACAAGACAAGGACACCCACGCTCACCACTTCTATTCAGCATAGTACTGGAAGTTCTAGCCAGAGCAATCAGACAAAAGAAAGACACGAAGGGAGTTGGAATCAGTCAAGAGGAAGTCAAACTGTTGCTCTTCCCCAATGATACGATCATATACCAAGAAAATCCTAAAGACTCATCCCAAAAGTTTCTAGAACTGATAAATGAATTCAGTAAAGTTTCAGGATACAAAATCAATGTACACAAATCAATAGCACTGCTATATACCAAGAATGACCAACCTGAGAATCAAATCAAGAACTAAACCCCTTTGGCAACAGCTACAACAAAATAAAATATTTAGGAATATACCTAACCAAGGAGGTAAAAGATATCTGCAAGGAAAACTATAAAACAATGCTGAAAGAAATCATGGACAACAAAACAAATGAAAATACATCCCATGGTCATAGATGGGTAGAATCAATATTGTAAAAATGGCCATACTGCTAAAGGCAATTTACAAATTCAATACAACTCCCATCAAAATACCAAGTTACTCTTTATGGAACTAGAAACAAAATTCTATAATTCATTTGGAACCAATAAAGAGGCTGCATAGCCAAAGCAAAACTAAGCAAAGAAGAAATCTGGAGGCATCACGTTATCTGACCTCAAATCATACTACAAGGCTGTAGTTATCAAAACAGCATGGTACTAGTATAAAATAGGGATTAGACCAATAAAACAGAAGTGAGAACTCGGAAATAAAGCTAAATACTTACAGTCAACTGATTTTTGACAAAGCAAATCATAATAATAATAGATATATAAATAAAAACGTAAAGTAGGGAAAAGATATCCTATTCAACAAATGGTGCTGAGATAATTGGCAAGCCACAGGTAGAAGAGTGAAACTGGATCTTCATCTCTCACCTTATACAAAAATCAACTCAAGGTGGATCAGATACTTAAATCTAAGACCTTAAACCATAAAAAATCTAGAGGATAACATCGGAAATATTATTCCAGAAATTGGTTTAGGCAGAGTTACTGACCAAGAAAACAAGTGCAACGAAAGCAAAGATAAATCAGTGGGACCTAATTAAGCTAAAAAGCTTCTGTGCAACAAAAGAAATAATCAGAAGAGTAGACCGACAACCCACAGAGTGGGAAAAAATATTCACAAACTATGCATCCAACAAAGAACTAACATCCAGAATCTACATGAAACTCAAACAAATCAACAAGAAAAAAGCAGAGAATCCCATCAAAAAGTGGGCAAGGGACATGAATAGAAAATTATCGAAAGCAGCTATGTAAATAGCCAACAAACGTATGAAAAAATGCTCAGCACCACCAATTATCAGGGAAATGCAAATCAAAACAACAATGAAATAGCACTTTACTCATGCAAGAATGGCCATCACTATTAACAGATGTTGGCAGGGATGTGGTGAAGGAGAACACTTTTACACTGTTGCTGGGAATGTGAAACTAACCACTATGGAAAACAGTATGGAGATTCCTTTAAGAACTAAAAGTAGAACTACCATTTGATCCAGCAATCTCACTACTGGGTATTTACTCAGAGGAAAAGAAGCCATACAGAAAAGACGCTTGCACACGTTTATAGCAGCACAATTTGCAATTGCAAAAATATGGAATCAGCCTAAATGCCCATAAACCAATGAGGGGATAAAGAAAATGTGATACCCATGCACGTGCACCACACACACACACACACACACACACACACACCACCACCATGGAATACTATTCAGCCATAAAAAGGAATAAAATAATGGCATTTGCAGAGACCCGAACGGAGTTGGAGATCATCATTCTAAGTGAAGTAAGTCAGAAACACTGTATGTTCTCATTTAAAAGTAGGAGCTAAGCTGTGAGGATGCAAAGACGTAATTAAGAATGATAAAATGGACTTTGGGGACTTGGAAAGGGTGGCAGTGGGTGAGGGATAAAAGACGGGTACAGTGTACCTTGCCCAGGTGCTAGGTGCACCAAACTCTCAGAAATCATCATTAAAGGACTTTTCCATGCAGCCAAATATCACTTGTTTCCCCAAACTTATGAAATTTTTAAAAAGACTATGCAAGTAATAATTTTTAAAACCCTAAAAAATAGTGAAACTATTAAAATACAAGATAAAAATAATTCCAGCTATGATACTACAGAAAACATAAAATACTTAGATATGAATTTAATAAACTACATGCAAATAATTTGCATTGAGAATTCTTAAATATTGCTGAGGAATTATATAAATTGACAGACATACCATGTTCATGGATTTTTTAAAAAGACTAAATATTGGAAAAATTTCAGTTGTTCACAAATTGATATATAGATTCAACACAATCCCAGTCAAATCTTAATAGGTTTGTTATAGAAATCAGAGTTGGTTCTCAATTTATATAAAAAGTCAAACAACAAAAAGTAGGCAAAGCAAACTTCAAAAAGAAGAACAAAGCTTGAAGAGTTATACTATATGATTTCATGACTTATCATCCAGCCACTATATTTGAGACAGTGACCATTAAAATAGTTAAAAGCGCAAAATAATGTCTTTTTAACAAATTGTGTTTTCACATCTGGATAAACATATGAAAAAATTAACCTCAACTCCTACCTTGCAACCCTACAAAAATGAATTAAAGATGAATCATGAAAGCTAAAACTATAAAAATTCCAGAAGAAAACAGAGAAATGTCTTTTCACTCTTAGGATTGGCAAAGATTCCTTAGACTGGATACAAAAATACACTACATATAAAAGGAAAAATTCAGAGACTGAACTTCATCAAAATGAAAAACTTGTGTTCATTAAATGACATGATTATGAAATGAAAAAGCAAGCCACAGACTGGGAGAAAATATTTGCAAAACACACATCTGACAAAGGTCTCATATTCAGAACATGTCATGAGCTTCCAGAAATAAATGATTTAAAAACCCACTAAAAATGGGCAGAATTCTTGCACACATCATAAAGAAAGATACACAAGATGCCAATAAACAAAAAGGGTTCAGCATCATTAATCATCGAATAAATGCCAATGAAAACCACAGGGAGACGCTACTGGACCGACCTCAGCATGGCTAGAATTTTAAAAGAGACTGGAAATACCAGGTGTTGGAAAGGTTGTGGAACACTGGAATTCTGATACACTGCTGGTGGAAGTTTAACATAATTGAGTCACTTTGGAAAACTAGTGTATGAGTCCATTTTCATGCTGCTGATAAAGACATATCTGAGACTGGGTAATTTATAAAGAAAAAGAGGTTTAATGGACTCAAGTTCCACATGGCTGGGAAGGCCTCACAAACACGGTGGGTGGCAAGAGAGAATGAGATCCAAGAAAGCATCAGGTCTCGTGAGACTCACGACCACGAAAACAGTGTGGGAGAAACTGCCCCCATGATTCAATTGTCTCCCACCGAGTACCTCCTACAACTCATGAGAGTTACAGGAGCTACAATTCAAGATGCAATTTGGGTGGAGACACAACCAAATCATATAAACTAGAGGAAATTTTGCTCTTGTTTTTACCCAAGTGAAATGAAAATACCCATCCATAAAATAACTTATACAAAATGTTATTCAAAATAGTCAAAGACTGGAAAGCACTGAAACATCACTGGTATGAATAAACTCATTGTAGCATACTTACACAATGGAACATGACGCAGCAATAAAAACAATGAAAGACTCACGTAACAATGTGTATGAACCTCTAAAACAATATACTAAATGGAAGAGCACAGGCCTGAAGGCGTTCATACTGGATGCCTTCATGTATGTGAAGTTCAGGAGCAGGAAAAACTCATCTATGGCAACAGAAGTCAGCCAGAATAGTGGTTGACTTGGAAGGACGGAGACTTGGATTTAGGCATGAGTAACTTCTGGGGTGACTGACTGAGTCTGTATCTTTATTGAGGTGGTGGTTACACAAGTGTATTTGTTTATAAAAAATCTTCACAATGTTTGTACTTCACTGGAAGTAAATTTTATCTCAGAATATTAACTGGAGAAAATATCTACAATTAAAAGGGCATTTCTACTTGAATGAAAGAAATGATACCTGCAATGGTGGGAAGGAGAAAATAGGGTGGAGAAACAGCAGGCAAATAAATAATAATGACTTACTGGGGAGGGAAAAATGTCCAAGACTTCTCAGCACAATTTACAGGAAGTTTTGTAAGAACAAATCACTCTGCCATGATTCATACATTTATTTTTAGAAATTTGGACACTACTGCCATGTTGAAACACTACAGGAAAAATGACATGTTATTAAAGTCAAAATGTCCATTGTATGCAATGACCACATACAAATAACAGAAAACACTGCCAGTGGTTTGACTCCTGAAATGTAAGTACATTTCACATTTTACAAGCAAACTCGCAGATATAAGATTTTCCGTGACCTATGTCACGTAATTTTATGGTCCTCTACAATTATATCAGTCTTTTCCAACACATAAACAAAGTTTAAGAAATTTGTCATCTGAGGTCTCAGACCTAGTAATGTCTGATCCTTTCTTATCCAAAATAAAAAACACATCACCGCTGTCCTGTACTAACTTAATCTTCCAGTCGATTTAATATTAATTTGTGCCGCATTATGCAGGATTTCCATTTCCATAGAGCACTATGGTGGCTCACGCCCTTTGGGGTCTGGAACTCATCATTAAGCCTCAGCCCAAGTTGTGCGAACTTGACTTGCTGTCGGCCTATCCAGCCTGAGGCCCAGGAATGAGTTCTGCTCCTTACATTCCACAGTCAGTGGCTATACCCCATGGCAAACGAACTTCATCCTTGCCCCAGGCCTGTGACCTTCTCTGACCCCAATCCCTGATTGGCCAGGCCTCTGCCACTTCCCCTTGAACACTGCACCTGAGGCCTGTGTGCATTTCCTTCCCATCTAATGCCTGGCACGCCCAGCCCGCGTTCAGCTGACATTGCAGGCATGGTGTCCCCTTCTCCCAGTATGCCTGGGAAACTGACGTCCCAGGTCTCACTGCTCCTGAGACTACCTGAGTTATAAACACGCCGCACATCCAAGTAAGCCTCTCGAAGAAAGAGTAGGAGAGAGAGGAGCAGAGGGGAGAATCGGTGGTTTGTTTTTTACAGCTGATGACAAAAATACCCTCTGGTTAATAACCGTACAACTGAATCAAAAAGATCCATTATGGAGAAGAAAACAGGTCTGACTATGACCCCCCCTTTCACTGCCCGCGCTTTCACGGTTCTTTTCAAGTCTGAAATGCATTTTCTTGGAAGACAAGAAACGAAGAGAAGAACAACTAGATTACTTCGCAAACCTTCCCAACAAAAGACATTAAAGAATTCTTCAAACGCTTAAGATACGGTGATAGTTGACTGAGGTTTTGTTTCTTTTTAAAGAAGATCCCAGCTGGGGCATTGCTCTGTGGTCAATGGCACAAGGTATACTCTTCCTGGTACAGGAAAATTTACTAAGGAATCGATTTCCGGGTAGCTTAAAAAGTCCAGCCATTGATGAAGAGGCTTTCATGACATAACAAGGTGAGGTGGGCACCTGCTGAGATCTGGTCCACCGCAGTCCTCTGACACCTGGGAAAGTTATCATAAATTAAATGCATGTGGCCAGGCGCGGTGGCTCAAGCCTGTAATCCCAGCACTTTGGAAGGCCGAGGCGGGTAGATCACGAGGTCAAGAGATCGAGGCCATCCTGGTCAACATGGTGAAACCCCAACTCTACTAAAAATACAAAAATTAGCTGGGCGTGGTGGCGCGTGCCTGTAATCCCAGCTACTCAGGAGGCTGAGGCAGGAGAATTGCCTGAACCCAGGAGGCGGAGGTTGCGGTGAGCCGAGATCGCGCCATTGCACTCCAGCCTGGGTAACAAGAGCGAAACTCTGTCTCAAAAAAAAAAATAAAATAAATAAATAAATAAATGTGCATTTTGCCTAGTAAACTGATTTAGCTAAGGTTATTAGTGTTCTGTGGTGTAGACAGATTTTCATTTGATATTGTATTAGTGACGTATACATAAGGAAGGCCCTGGTGAAATCATGACATTTGAAGAATGTCCCAGTTGCTGTGCTATTGTTCAAGGCTTATTCGACGCTGACTTTCTAGGGAAAACAAAATCCTAATGTATCATTATTTTTGTGTTGCAGAATTATTTCCTGTACACCAGAGTTTCCGAAATATACTGTAAAGAAAACTAGAACATCCTCCGCACTCTTTCAGACCTTACATGGCTGGATAGTGAATAAGATGGATGCATGCTGTTATTCACATCTGTAAATTCATTGCCTCTAAAGCTTCATGTCGTATCCTTCACAACATTTCAAACACACTGTGGTCTCCTCCACGTCATTGAAATAAATTTGTCAAGGTTGCCAGCAACCTGAACTTTTTTCTTTTTTAAACCAAGTTAAATAGTCAATTCTCAGTCCCCATCTTACTCTGTGACACAGTTGATGAAGCATCTGTTTATAAAAACCCATTCACCTCCACTTTTGTTTTCTGCCTGCCTTCTCTATCTCCCTTGCTGTTCTGCCCTCCTTTTCTTTTCTTTCCTTCTTTTTTAGACAGAGTCTGGCTCTGTCACCCAGGCTGGAGTACAGTGGCACACAGTGGCTCACTACAGCCTCCACCTCCTGCGTTCAAGAGATTCTCCTGACTCAGCCTCCTGAGCAGCTGGGATTACAGGCACCTGCCATCACACCCGGCTAATTTTTGTGTTTTTAGTAGAGACAGGGTTTCACCATGTTGGCCAGGCTGGTTTCAAATTCCTGACCTCAAGTGATCTGCCTTGGCTTCCCGAAGTGCTGGGATGACAGGGGCATACCCTCCTGTTCTTTGTCTCTGCGCTAGAGAGTCACACCCACTCCCTGCTGCTCGGCCCCTCTCATGCACCCACCCACGAAGGACGTGCCTCAACACCCATATGAGTTCCTCGCCTGCTCCTTGGGGATGTCCAGTAAGAGATGCCAACTCAGCCTTTCTCCGAGACCCTTGGTCTCCAGGCAACCCCTGCCCAACCCGTCTTTCCCTTAACAAAAGGCAGTTTTTCCGTGTACAACTCTTTCAGGTATACAGGTCAAAAAATAGGTGGGTTCTCAAATGCCCTCATTTCTCCAAATCCCATACCGATTCATTAGTACGTCCTGCTGTGTCCCCTCCAAAATACAAGCCCCATACTTCTCAGCCTCTCCATCATCCCGGGCGGTCTCTCTCAAGGATCAAGGTCCCGGTTGGTGCCTCCACCCCCAGCTGCCTCCTGGCTCCTGTGAGCAGCTTCCTAAACGCATAAACCAGGACATGAGTCTCTCCTTTGAAAAGTTCAGCTGACTTCCTCCTGCGCTCACCCTGACCACGGCTGCCCTTTGATCTCTCGGCTCACTCCATCCTGCTCAGGCTCCCCTGCTTGGGTCTGGAAGAAAATTCGTGCTCTTCCCGCTTCAGGGACGTTGTTCCTGCTGTTCCCTCTGCTGGAAACACTATCGCTCCAGATCTATGCATTGAATAACCTACACACACACATACACACATTCACAGCCACACACATGCACACATATACACGTGCACACATGCACAGGCACAGACAAGGACACACAGGTGCACACAGGCACATACATGCACATGCACACAGGCACAGCCACAAATAGGCACACACGTGCACATGTGCACATACACAGGCATGGACACGCATACATGTGCACACAGACATACATGCACATACACAGATGCACACGCACAATATTCACAGCCGCACATGCACACACATACACATGTACACATGCACAGGCACAGACAAGCACACACAGGTGCACACAGGCACACACACATGCACATACATGCACATACACACACGCACACATGCACAGCCACAAACAGGCACACACGTGCACATGCACACACAGGCATGGACAAGCACACAGGTGCACATAGGCACACACATACATGCACATACACAGGCACACACATGCACATATGCACACATTCACAGCCACACACATGCACACATATACACATGCACACATGCACAGGCACAGATAAGCACACACAAGTGCACATGGGCACACACACACACACAGCCACATGCACATACGTGCACATGCACACACACGGGCACAGATAAGCACGCTCAGGTGCACACACACACACATATGCATATGCACACACACAGGCATAGACAAGCACACATGTGCACATAGGCACACACACGTGCACATACATGCACATACACAGACACATGCATAGCCACACACATGCACAGGCACAGACAAGCATATACATGTGCACATAGGCACACACACACTTGGACACACACGCACGTGCACACACACGTGATTCATTCGTGTGCTGATTGTGAAATGCCCTCCAAGTTGCTCAGAGCTCAAAATTGTGTATAAAATGGGTTCTTAGTATTTGCCAAGAAAATGAATAGAAAGACTTTGTTTTGCATGGGCATTGCCTGACCATCGGGCTGGCCTCCGAGACATCTGGCATTCACTGTCCTTGGAGGTAACGCTTGGTGAGAGGAAGGGACACCGCCGTCCGTCCTGGAAATGCTGACTCTCCTTTGCAGCAACGGCCACAGGAGCATTCCCAGGCAGCTGCAGGCCTCCTGCGGTGCGCGTGGCGGGCGGCCTTTTCATTTTTTATTAGAAATTAGTAGCAGCTGAGATTGCCCAACCAGCAAAAAGCCTACTCAGAGGGGCTGAAACCGGCGAGACTGAGACAGGCGGTGGAGTGAACACAGGAGCGCAGGCTTCTCCGCTGTCACTCACTCCTGCTCCAGGAAGAGCAGGAACACCAGGTCCCAAAGGCTGAGGGAATGTGGAACTCCAGCACTGGTTGAGCTTCACACTAATGGTGGGGTTGTATTATGTCTGGCTACCTTTATACAAAATCAGAGAAAGGGGCAGATAGTTAACCTTTGACAAGAGAAGACCTTGCAAATAATAAGTGCAGCGCTTAAAAAATAAAATTTATAAATGGAGTAAAACATTTTATTTACAAGAATATCTGATGTGGTGGTTACAAAACTAAGGGGCGTATATAATAAATATTTATTTGAAGTAAAGTCCACACCTGCAACTTCATAAACATTGAAAATCACCTGCCAAACAGTTTTTTATGACAGTGCATGGAAACGGTTTTTCAGCTTAACAGATACAATATAATTGAATTATTAAGATCTGTGAATTCTCTATTTGTCTGAGCTGCCATTTGCTGACAGCAAAAATTCCAGGACTAACGGAGCACATTCCATTCCCCAACAGTATAAATCCCAAGACTAACTGCATGTAACCCCAATCCCCATAGCATGAATTCCAAGACTGATGGTACACACCCCACTCCCCATAGCATGAATTCCAGGACTGATGGTACACACCCCACTCCCCATAGCATGAATTCCAAGACCAATGGCATGCACCCCATTCCCCATAGCACGAATTCCAAGACTAATGGCACGCACCCCACTCCCCATAGCACGAATTCCAAGACTAATGGCACGCACCCCACTCCCCATAGCACGAATTCCAAGACTGATGGTACACACCCCACTCCCCATAGCATGAATTCCAAGACTAACGGTACACACCCCACTCCCCATAGCATGAATTCCAGGACTAACGGTACGCACCCCACTCCCCATGGCATGAATTCCAAGACCAATGGCACGCACCCCATTCCCCATAGCACGAATTCCAAGACTAACGGTACACACCCCAATCCCCATAGCATGAATTCCAAGACTGATGGCACGCACCCCACTCCCCATAGCATGAATTCCAAGACCAATGGCACGCACCCCATTCCCCATAGCACGAATTCCAAGACTAACGGTACGCACCCCACTCCCCATAGCATGAATTCCAAGACTAATGGCACGCACCCCACTCCCCATAGCATGAATTCCAGGACTAATGGCATGCACCCCATTCCTCATAGCATGAATTCCAAGACCAATGGCACGCACCCCATTCCCCATAGCACGAATTCCAAGACTAACAGTACGCACCCCATTCCCTATAGCACGAATTCCAAGACTGATGGTACACACCCCACTCCTCATAGCATGAATTCCAGGACTGATGGCACGCACCCCACTCCCATAGCATGAATTCCAGGACTGATGGTACGCACCCCACTCCCCATAGCATGAATTCCAAGACTAACGGTACACACCCCAATCCCCATAGCATGAATTCCAGGACTAACGGTACGCACCCCACTCTCAAGACCCCACCCCTATGACCTCCTCAGTTCCCAAAGACCCCGCCTCCTAATGCCATGACTTTGGGGGTGAGGATTTCTACACTTGAATTTTGGGGGACACAGCATGAGTCACTGCCGCAGAGCCATCTCTGTGCCTCTCTGCCCGGACACACTGTGCCCCCTTCCGTTCTGTGACCACCACTCCAAGGGAACCAGAGGTGTCCTTTCTAAGCAGGCCTCCTACTGCTGTTTTACCTGGGGAGAGAACCCTCAGTGCTCAGCTTTTGGGTCCTAACTTGGACTGGTTCTGTCACCCACTCCTCAGAACCAGGATTCAGCTATCCGGAGTGGGTGGATGAGAATGCAGGCTGAGGTCGAGCCACCGCTGGGCCTCCTGCTGGTCAGCGCCCTCCCTCTGACCCCTTCTCCATTCAGGGAGAAACTTCATCTGGGCTGTGGGAGCAGAATAGTCTGGCTTTTCCTCCCTCCACTTTGTGCCCTTCACGACATTCACTCACCTCTACGCTGAGCTTTTACTTTTGGACTCACTGTTCAGGTCACAAGTGAAAAGCCCTTGGAGACTAAATGCTTGGGTTCAGAAGCCTAAGAATTTGAGTCCTCGTTTCAAAAATGAGTTCTCTTGTTTTCTGCCTCCAGGGGTTTCCTGAGAGCCTCCAAAATTCACAGACCTTATTTTATATTCTATTCATTCCCCATGATATATTCAACCGATCGTTTTCTCTTTTGAGAACCTAGGTTACAGCCTTAAAAAGACCACTGGCTCATTAAGAGAAAAAGCACGGAGTGTGGGTGGGATTGTAAGTGAAAAAATTGCCTTGGCTGAGTAGTTTTATCAGACGGCATGCTGTGTGCGGCTGTCACACAGTAGGTGTGGCTTTCATTCTAGATGTCCTTGGAAGCAAATTTACAGAATAACTCTTCTTCCTTCTGGCCTAAGGAGTAACCTGTCGTTTTGGTAATTCTCATAGACTAGGAGAATTCCTCATGGCCCCATCTCTGCCTAGACATTCTCCTGCAGCTTTGTGACCCGCTCTGCTTCCGTTATGGCCATTTCTCCAATTTAAACTAGAAGAAATTTTTGAATGAGAATTGAAACACAAAGTAATTATGGCCTGAAGATATTTATCAAAGCAAGTTATTAACACCTTAATATCAGTTCCAAATTCATAAATAATAGAATTATTTTATATTCTATTCATTCCCCATGATTTTACCCATCGTTTTCTCTTTTGAGAACCTAGGTTACAGCCTTAAAAATGCTGACGACTGAGTACTGAATGTGAAAATGGAAAACATACATGAGTCTATGTCTACAAAGTTATAAATCTGCTGATTTTTTAAATAATAAACTATTACCGAAGTCATAATCGATGTCTGTCAAAACATCAGTCTAGTTATTTTGCCATGTATCTTTCTGAGGTTTTGAAGTTTAAGATATTAATGCATAAAAAACCAGCTTAAATGTATTCAGTATGGGCAAGCTCAGATGACTTCCAGAATTTTAAAACTCTGTACAAATGACAAGCATGACTGAAATATTTGAAATTTATTTATGCAGAAATAGAAAACTCCTGATGAATAAAGACAGTCAGTCATTGCTTGCGTCATATTCTGTTACTTTGTATGAGTGGAACAGGAAGGCGGGTAATTGCACGTATATTGGTTCTGGGCTGTAGAAAAAGAGGGAAGTAAAGTGAGCTTTGTCTATTAACTAACCGGCATGAATTTCACAGTTTCCAAAACCAATATAATGGATGCATAAACATCTTCAAAATGCTGTGTTTATTTCTAGCAGCATGATTCAAAACATTGAGCAGACACTGTGCCATTTCTGTCTTCTCCACGGTAGAATGGACTTGAGCCACATCCAGACCATATTTACTAGTAATTCTTGCCTTCACCAAAATTAAAAAAAAAAAACATGAAATTCTTGTTTTTTCCTGTTCGTTTCAGAGGCCATCACTGCGTCCTTATTCAAATATTCTCATTAGTAAGAACTGAAAAGGAAAAACTATTAAAAATACTTAAATGCTTTGATTGTCACTATTTAGATTTTTCTTACTAAAACCCATTAAGAACAATAGCAAAAGTGCTTATAAAATAATCAAATCCCCTCACGGCCTCTGTAGCTGTGAACACATGTTTTTCATGTAGATGTAATTGGGACACACAGTGATGGCATTTTGATAACAACGACAGTTTTCTTTACTTTCTCGACCTGTATTTCGCGGCTCGTACATTAATCTGTCCTTTCTTCTTCAGGTGACGGTAAAGCCTGACTATAACTTGCTGCTGCTGCTTGTTTTTTTAGATTTAAAAATGTTAGAAATCAAAACACGACGTGAGGTGGGAGCAGGACCTGTGGAACAGATGCTCACTCTGTAGTTCAACAACAGGATTTTAAATGGAATCCATTGTAAATGGAGATAGAATTAAACTCCATTTCACCCATATGTCACCAATTAAAGGCTTTCCTCAAATTTGTCTTTAAAGCTCTATCCAATTTTTATCTTTAGAATGCTTTCTTCTTTTAGGAATTTGAAAACTAGAGTTTTAAAGACACATTTAAAAATGTGCTAATAACATGCCTTCAATCAAGAGGAGGAAATTTACTTCATCAAATTCAGAGCCAGCTCTGTTCTAGACACCTGAGGCATTTGTCCGGATTTCATATGTATACTGAAGCACACTCTAAGTCCCTGGAAATTTCACCAACACTTTGTGATACATGAAGGACTGAAGTTCTTTGTGTCTGGGACAACTGGATAAAATAAGGGGACTGGGTCGAGTTGGACCACTCAAATTCCAAGTACTAAAAATTCCCAGGCTGGTTAAATATCGCTTTAATTTCATATCAGGATGCTAATAGGAGAATCTCAATTAAGAAATGCCATTATCACCAAATTAAATAGATAATTAAAAAGTTGACATTATGATAGTTTTTAAATAAGCTTCCAAGTCTCCCTGGCTTCCAAAACTATAAGAAGTGATTTCTCAAGCCAACCTGCCTGTATTTACCCACCTTACAGCACTGCCACTTGGTCCTCACCACATATTATGAGCCAGAGGGAATTTAAAAACAAGCTACCAAGTCGTTTATTTGCCTCAAAATCAAACCAAATATTTGTTTGAGGTTCCAAATATTTAGATAATTTCCCACTAATTTGTATTTTCCTTCATGCTTTCCACGTGCTTTTTCAGAAGCAAAATGCCCTTTCCTCCACTTTGTTTGTTGATTTAAATGCCTTGTGTAAAGGGAAACAATAACACATGATTTTTCATACTGTTTTCATGAGAACATTATTGTTCATTCGGACATGGTGAAAAACTATTTTTCTTTTTAAATTTTGTTATTTATGTTGATTTTTTCAGCATTTTAACTATGGTGCCTAGGCATGTATTTCTTTCTTTTTTTTTTTGAGACTGAGTTTCGCTTTTGTTGCCCAGGCTGGAGTGCAATGGCACGATCTCGGCTCACCGAAACCTCCGCCTCCTGGGTTCAGGCAATTCTCCTGCCTCAGCCTCCCGAGTAGCTGAGATTACAGGCACGCGCCACCATGCCCAGCTAATTTTTTGTATTTTTAGTAGAGACGGGGTTTCACCATGTTGACCAGGATGGTCTCGATCTCATGACCTTGTGATCCACCCGCCTCGGCCTCCCAAAGTGCTGGGATTACAGGCTTGAGCCACCGCACCCAGCCGGCATGTATTTCTTTGAGTGTATTCTGTTTGTCCTTCAGTTAACTTTTTGAATCTGAAAATTTTGTCTTGACTCATATTTGGGAAGGTTTTAGTCATTATTGCTTCAAATCATTTTCTTCTCCAAAATTCGGAGTCTTTCCTCTCCATTTCTAGCACTGCAATGGCAGGAAATTACACTTCTTAATATTATCCCACAGATTCCTACGGCTAGGGACATTATATTCTACATTTTATTTATTATATTTTCTTTCTTTTATTAGGATTGGAGGATTTTTTACCATTTACGTTCAAGTTCCCCAACTCTTCTCTATCATCAGCATTCTACCAGGGAGCCCCCCCAATGCATTTTTTATTTCAGCAATTGTATTTTTTAGTTCCAAAGTTTTTTTCCTTTGGTGATTTTTTTCATAGTTTCTCTTTCTCTAATGAGAACGTCATTTTCTATTTATTTCACTAGTGTTTACCTTGAACTCAAGGAATATATTTATAACAGTTGCCTCAATGATTTTGTTAGGTAATTTCGATATCTGTGTCATCTTAAGATTGGTATCTGTTCATTGCTTTTTATTTTGAGTATTCACAATTTCCTGGTTCTTTGTACGTCAAATAATTTTGGATTGCATTGTGGATATTTTAAATACCATATTATGAAATTTTGTGTCTGGCTAAAGAAGATACGTTTTCTCTTCTGCAAAATGTAGCATTTTGTTGTTGTTAGTGTTGCTGACAAAATTTTTTTTTCTGGGACTACAGGCCTGCACCACCGTGCCCAGCTAATTGTGTATTTTTAGTAGAGACGGGGTTTCACCTCGTTGACCAGGATGGTCTCGATCTCTTGACCTCGTGATCCACCTGCCTTGATCTCCCAGAGTGCTGGGATTACAGGCGTGAGCCACTGCGCCCGGCCAGAAAAAAAATTTTTTTAATTAAAATGAAAAATTAGGCCAGGCACGGTGTCATAGTCCCTCAACTCGCAGAGTCAACGCAGCTTCAGCTTTTATGCGCAGCACTGCAGCCCCACGATCACGCACCTTCCGCTGCTGTTTGGAAAACCCCGTGAATTGGCCCCTAGGGGTCGGCTGTGGTCTATATCTGGCTCTGTGCTCCAGTTTGGTGCTTGGTTTGGAGATGTGCCTAAGGGCGTGTGTCAGTTCACAGGCAGCATCAGAGGGTTCCCGTCTCAAGCGGTCTCCCCTGAGATCTCCCCCAGCTCACAGCAGCTGCCCATGCGTTTTCACTCAGGACTTGAGGGGCCTGTGTTACGGTCACCGCACCTCAGCAGAGACAAGAGAAAGAAAAATAAATCAGGGGTTCTTCACACTCTCAGACCACTGGGTCCTCTTTACCAATTCAATGCCTCTGGCAAGAAAGATACGTTTTCTCTTGGGGTTTTAAAATTATCACATTGTCACTGCTACAGTGAGCCCTGGAACCTAAGCTCAGCTGGAACAAGAACAGGCCAGGAGGATAAAAGGTGTTAAAAAGAAATGGAAATTTCCTCTCACACTCTCAGTCTTGGGGGACCATTTCTCTAGACAGACAGTGGACTGTCTCAGGAGTCGGATGCCTGTGAATTCCCTGATCATGGCTGACTCCAGGCCTCAGGAACCATTTCTCTAGACAGACAGTGGACTGTCTCAGGAGTCTGATGCCTGTGAATTCCCTGATCATGGCTGACTCCAGGCCTCAGGGAACCATTTCTCTAGACAGACAGTGGACTGTCTCAGGAGTCGGATGCCTGTGAATTCCCTGATCATGGCTGACTCCAGGCCTCAGGAACCATTTCTCTAGACAGACAGTGGACTGTCTCAGGAGTCTGCCTGCCTGTGAATTCCCTGGCCATGGCTGACTCCAGGCCTCAGGGATCATTTCTCTAGACAGACAGTGGACTGTCTCAGGAGTCTGAATCCCTGTGAATTCCCTCATCATGGCTGACTCCAGGCCTCAGGGATCATTTCTCTAGACAGACAGTGGACTGTCTCAGGAGTCTGATGCCTGTGAATTCCCTGATCATGGCTGACTCCAGGCCTCAGGGGATCATTTTTCTAGACAGACAGTGGACTGTCTCAGGAGTCTGATGCCTGTGAATTCCCTGATCATGGCTGACTCCAGGCCTCAGGGGACCATTTCTCTAGACAGACAGTGGACTGTCTCAGGAGTCGGATGCCTGTGAATTCCCTGATCATGGCTGACTCCAGGCCTCAGGAACCATTTCTCTAGACAGACAGTGGACTGTCTCAGGAGTCTGATGCCTGTGAATTCCCTGATCATGGCTGACTCCAGGCCTCAGGGAACCATTTCTCTAGACAGACAGTGGACTGTCTCAGGAGTCGGATGCCTGTGAATTCCCTGATCATGGCTGACTCCAGGCCTCAGGAACCATTTCTCTAGACAGACAGTGGACTGTCTCAGGAGTCTGACTGCCTGTGAATTCCCTGGCCATGGCTGACTCCAGGCCTCAGGGATCATTTCTCTAGACAGACAGTGGACTGTCTCAGGAGTCTGAATCCCTGTGAATTCCCTCATCATGTCTGACTCCAGGCCTCAGGGATCATTTCTCTAGACAGACAGTGGACTGTCTCAGGAGTCGGATGCCTGTGAATTCCCTGGCCATGGCTGACTCCAGGCCTCAGGGGCTCATTTTTCTAGACAGACAGTGGGCTGTCTCAGGAGTCTGATGCCTGTGAATTCCCTGATCATGGCTAACTCCAGGCCTCAGGGATCATTTCTCTAGACAGACAGTGGACTGTCTCAGGAGTCTGACTGCCTGTGAATTCCCTGATCATGGCTGACTCCAGGCCTCAGGGGACCATTTCTCTAGACAGACAGTGGACTGTCTCAGGAGTCGGATGCCTGTGAATTCCCTGGCCATGGCTGACTCCAGGCCTCAGGGGCTCATTTTTCTTGACAGACAGTGGGCTGTCTCAGGAGTCTGATGCCTGTGAATTCCCTGATCATGGCTGACTCCAGGCCTCAGGGATCATTTCTCTAGACAGACAGTGGACTGTCTCAGGAGTCTGACTGCCTGTGAATTCCCTGGCCATGGCTGACTCCAGGCCTCAGGGGACCATTTCTCTAGATAGACAGTGGACTGTCTCAGGAGTCTGACTGCCTGTGAATTCCCTGGCCATGGCTGACTCCAGGCCTCAGGGGACCATTTCTCTAGACAGACAGTGGACTGTCTCAGGAGTCTGATGCCTGTGAATTCCCTGATCATGGCTGACTCCAGGCCTCAGGGGACCATTTTTCTAGACAGAGAGTGGACTGTCTCAGGAGTCGGATGCCTGTGAATTCCCTGATCATGGCTGACTCCAGGCCTCAGGGGACCATTTTTCTAGACAGACAGTGGACTGTCTCAGGAGTCTGATGCCTGTGAATTCCCCATCATGGCTGACTCCAGGCCAAAACGTAAAGATGAGAGAGGAAGATAAAACAGAAAGTGCTTCTTCACATTTTGTCTCCTCTCCTTAAAATCACTACTGCTGTTCACTTTTCAGAACCCTTGGGTAGTAGCTTTTTTAGTTTAATTGGTGGTTTTATTGTAATCAGTAGAGAGGAGGTGACAGAGATTCTCTGCTTGGTCAGACTTGTCTCAGGCTCCTGAAACCCCTCCCAGGCCCATCCACGCACTTCATTTTAAAATCATTTCAACCAAGAGCCCTCTCAGTTAGTCTCACAAGAACCCCACCTACGCACAGATCAGGCATCTGATCAGCCTCCACCTCAATCCGTTTCCTCCTCCTCCACCACCCCCCATGATACTGGTCACCCCGGCCTGTCTTTAGCAGGAATCCTGCTAGGTTGGTTTAGCCAGTGTACCCCGAGCCCCGGTATTTCCTTGCAGTAATTTTCCAGGTGTGGACCCCCACTCTGAGCTGCAGCTGTAAGTCCCCCCTCCCCCAGGCTGTATTCAAAACAGAGCTCAATCTAATCTCCCCCTCACTGCCAGGCCCTACTGAACAGGACTGTGTATCTCCTGTGACGGCCCTGAGTAAAGGCTCCTCAGCATCCTTTAAGAAGTACCACTGAATAATTTTATTTTTAACATAAAGTACAGTGTGCTTACTTAAATCTTAAGCAGCGCCCGAAGTACATGTTTCTCCCATTTAAAAATCTTCATTTTATACACAGTTGCTGTGAACTATAGTTAGGTGATGAAAAAAAGGAAGAAAGGAAGGAAGGAAAAGGAAGGCAGGAAAGGAAGAAAGAAACAAAAGAAAGGAAGGAAGAAGGAAGGGAGGGAGGGAGGGAGGGAAGGGGAGGGAAGGGGAGGGAAGGAGGGAGGGAGGGAGGGAAGGGGAGGGAAGGAGGGAGGAAAGAAACCCGTTTGACGCTTTGTTTCACCACAGGCTTGCCCACTGATTTCTGAAGGTAAGAAGTAGTGACAAGCAACACACAGGGTCGCCCAGGAAGTGCAGGTGCCTGGAGAGGGTTTGGGAGGGAAGGAGTTTTGCGTGATCTGGTTTCTTCTTCCTGGCGTGGAGAGGCACAGAACATTGTCCATCTGAGGAGAAAGTAATAATTGAGACATGTTCCCTTATGATGACAGAGTGAAAAGGGGAGTGTCCGGGCCTGTGGCCGGGTCTGAGAGGCGTCATAAGCCGTGGCTGCTCCGTGCTGGAAACCTCTGGGCTGCAGGGTGCCGCTCCCTGAAGAGAACAGGGAGCCCTGAGCACAGCAGACCCCATGGGACTTCTGTTCTGTCCTGTGCAGAACAGTGACAATAATTCCAACCCCTGTGCCCTGACCAGGGGGTGTGAGAATTACTTGAGAGCGTCTTTGTCCCGCAATGTTGAATATAAAGAAATAAAATGAGAACAAGGTGGAGGAAGGTGCCTTGCGCAGTGAGAACACACAACACAAACTGTGGTGTGAACGGATGAAGGTCGTGATCACAGGTGGTGGAGTGGGCCTCAGAAGGTATGCAGAACAGCTTTATCATTTATTTATTTATTATTTTTGAGACGGAGTTTCTCTCTTGTTACCCAGGCTGGAGTGCAATGGCGCGATCTCGGCTCACCGCAACCTCCGCCTCCTGGGTTCAGGCAATTCTCCTGCCTCAGCCTCCTGAGTAGCTGGGATTACAGGCACGCACCACCACGCCCAGCTAATTTTTTGTATCTTTAGTAGAGACGGGGTTTCGCCATGTTGACCAGGATGGTCTCGATCTCTTGACCTCGTGATCCACCCACCTCGGCCTCCCAAAGTGCTGAGATTACAGGCGTGAGCCACCACGCCCGGCCCAGAACAGCTTTATTTAAGGGCCCTTCACCAACGCAGTGGCACGGGACAGCAGCAGCCAAGGACTGCTTTAGAGAAGGCTCATCTTGTCGTAATTACCGCGTGGACTTCAGTGCTTTCTGACCATCTGAAGCTGTCGCTGAAGCTGTCAGCAGGGACTTCTCAGCATATATGAGGCTTCTTCCTTCAACTGAACAGGGTTACTTTCTCTCATCCTCCCATCCATGTGTAAAATGAAGCTATTTTGAGAATGCTTATGAAACAACAAGGTTAGAGACTATTTCTTCCATTACCGAAAAGACGAATTCTTCACTCTACTTCAAGATTTGCTGCAAGACGCTCTTAAACAGAGTTTTGCTCATGAGTTTTAATTGCAACTCTAAGTAGCAGGAGAAAGAGAGAAATGAGAAGCCCTACTTAGAAGTTTGGACTAAATGAGGGTCAAATGAGATTTTTTTTAAAAATCCCTTCTGAAATGATACTGTAACTCAATACAAGTACTAAAAGTAACGCCTCCACCTGCTTGTGGGCAGTGATATGGTCCGGACAGGGGTCTCCTCCAAGTGTCAAGTGGAAGCCCGATTCCCAGTGGTGGAGGAGGCCCTAGTAGGGGGTGTTTGGGCCCTGGGGCAGGTCCTTTTCCAATGGCCTGGTGTGGCCCTTGAGGTGATTGACGAGTTCTCACTCTGTGAGTTCACCTGAGATCTGGTTGTTTAAAGAAGGCTGGCACCTCCCTCCTCGCTGGCACCCGCTCCTGCCATGTGACACGCTAGGTCCCCTTCACCTTCCGCCATGACTGGAAGCTTCTTGAGGCCTCCCCAAAAGCAGATACCAGCACCATGCTTCCTACCCAGCCTGCGGACGGTGGCAATTCAACTTTTCTTTGCAATTCACCCAGCCTCGGGTATTTCTTTATAGCAACGCAGATGGGAGCCGGTCGGCTTCTCCATGTGCTTCTTTGTTGGTTGGTTCCTTCCAGATGGCCGGGGCCTGGCCCGGAGGGCGCCTTGAGAGTGGAGGTCCGGGCTGTAAACGACTGCAGACAAAGGGGGGAAGGAGGAGATTCAGACTGAACCCCTCTCCATGTAACTCCGATCACTTCTGTACGTTCCCTAAAGTACTGGCCATGATAGAGCTGTATGCTGATTTGCTTCATCAAGCTTGTCCAATAGGGCTGTGTCCAGCAGACAAAACTTACTGAATGGCTTCAACCAAGGCAGCCACTGCTGTGAAAATAAAACCGATGTGCACAAAATCAACACAAATCAACAAAATTACCCATGATGACTTCTCAGTCTTCCTGCCTGCCTGTTTTCTGCTGTACAGCGCCGTAGGCTTAGCTCTATGGTCGGCTTGCAGCTCCCCTGTGGATGCCCACTGCGCAGATGTCCCCCAGAAAGTGTGCGGCAGTGGCAGCTGTGGCTCCCCAGCACAGCCTGCCACAGGCTTCTTCCGCCCGGCTAGATACGCCACCAGCGACAGTGTCTCAAGAGCCTCATGACTCTGCGCTGAGCTACGCATTTGGGGAGTTAACCCAGAGTGATTTCCATCTTTAGGAAGGCAATGGCTTGGCGGGTTTCACCTCGTTTATTGCCTTTGCTAGTTTTAATTTAAGTTAAACCGTCTTCTTTTCTTCTTTTTTTAACAGAGGGCCTTTCTCTACAGATGGAATGGCTTTTCTGAACCTTTTTAAAAACTAAAGTTGATATTTATTAAAGTATTTATGTTCTTTGAGTAAGGAAACAACATATAAATTTGGTTTTCTAGAAAACAACTTGTTTGGTTTTATTATATTTTTGCAAGTGAATTTAAAAATGTTTCTATTCTCAGAAGATGAGAAGTGTTTGATTGGCAGTCATTCTGATTTAATTTCTTGTTTCAGAATTAAACAGATGACTTCACCTGAGCTGATAGCACACTGCCCAAGTGAAGTAATGTATTTAATTCTGAAAGCAGAAAGCACACAACATTCTTTCTTTCCAGTGGACTATTTAGATTTATAATTAAATAATTCATTAGTTATTGTGTTATCATTCTGCGAGTCTTCTTAATATTGATATAAATCTTAATTAAACATCATTCCATTTAAATAAAAGCACTCAAATGAGCTGTTTTAGCCACTTAAAAAGTACCTATGAAATTAGAATTGAAATTTTAGATAAGATAGCAGTATCTACCTTTTTATGAAGCAGTCAATCTGAGAGAAAAAGGAGAACATTTGATTCCGTGCTGGATGAAAAGGCAGAGAAAACTCTAGAACACGTTATAAACATTCTTCATAACAAAATGAAAGCAAGAATATTTTGTATTCAAAAAGTTTAAATTCTTTTTTATTTTCTAATATAAAAGGAGCATTTTATTGTTCAAAAAAAGCTTTTTAATCTCATAGAGTTTTTTGAGGCAACAAAATATAGTATGAAGATGAAGTGAATCACTCTACGGCATTTATCTAAGGGTCCTTGACTACATAATTCATATTCCCCTCAATAACGAAGAGTGGGGCAGGGGAATGATGTCTTCTGAAGACCTACTGTGTGCTGATGACATTGGCATGCATTGCTTCAGCTAATTTTAAGAACAAGTCTGTGAGACAAAATAAAACTCATGTTCATTCAGTAACATGCCCTTGTTCAGCTAATACAAAGGATACATACTTGAGGTGATGGATACCCTCTGGCAGGGCCAGAGTTCACAATCAATATCCCACATTCAGATTCACAGACTTGAACAGATACATGATCGCATCCTAATTGGTCTGTGGCAAAACGAAGTGAAGAAGAGCGAACTTTATCCAATGTGAGAGACTACTATGGACACTTGGAATGTCTCCTTGCTGCTTTGAGGGTTTTGTTCTTTCCAATGAAATAATGACGCCAGTGGATTGGGGTGAATTTTTTTCAAATGCTTACCCGGCAACTCGAGAAACACATAATCTTTGCAACCAAATGTTCATCTTCAAATTAGAAAATTTGTGTCTGTGACATCTCAGATTCAATAAGCCGTTATGATCTACCATCTCTTGTACACTAAAATAATTTTTCTAGCTATCAAGATACATATACTATTACTTACATTGTATTCTTTGAAAAAAAAAAAAAACAAGACTAAATAGATGTACTTTTATAATGTGACTCAAAAATTTAAAAACACGACCCGTTCCTGTCCTCCTGGAATGTGAAATAATCTTCAACACTCTCTAGGGCTGGTCCTTGGAGGCACTGCGCTGGCTTTGAATGGCAGTGACGTTTTGGCAAAGGTGTTCGGAGCTGGTCCTCGGAGGCACTGCGCTGGCTTTGAATGGCGGTCACGTTTCGGCAAAGGTGTTCGGAGCTGCAAAGGATCATTGCAACTTTCACGGTGGAACCATTTTGTTCACGTCCAAAGGTGTCATGCAATCACTGAAATTCTGATCAGGAGACCAAAGTATTAAGTACATTCGTCTATTTCTTACAGTATTACCAGTTCATCAAAAATTATTACAGGCATGCATCTGTTACTAAAAACAATTTTAATCAGGCGTTGAATCAGAACATTATTAGCTTTTTCATCTTCTTTAATTTTTATTTTTTCTGGGTACATATGTGCTGATGACATTGGCAGTAGGCGTATGTATTTAATGGGTACCCAAAACATGTTGATATGGGCTTGCAATGTGTGATAATCATATCACGGTAAATGGGGTATCCATCACCTCAAGTATGTATCCTTTGTGTTAAACAAACAGTCCAATTATACTTTTTTAGTTATTTCAAAATGTACAATTAAGTTGTGATTGACTACACCTTGTTATGTAATCAAATACTAAAACTTATTCACTCTTTCTAAATATTTTTCATAGTCATGAACCATCTCTGCCTCACCCAGCTCCCCATACCCTTCCCAGCCTCTGGGAATCATCTGTCTATTCTGTATCAACATGGTTCAATTGTTTCCATTTTTAGCTTCCACAGAGAAGTGAGAACATGTGGGGTGTGTCTGTGCCTGGCTCATTTCACTTCACATCGTGATCTCCAGTTCTATCCATGCTGCTGCCAATGGCAGGCTCTCATTCTGTTTATGGCTGAATAGTACTCCACTGTGTGTATGGACCACCTTTCCGCTATTCATTCATGTGGTGGAGGACATTCAGGTCGCTTCCATATCCTGGCTGCTGTGAACAGTGCTGTCACAGACACAGGAGTGCAGAGATCTCCTCGCTCTACCGATTCCTTTCTGGGGTTGTATACCTAGCAGTGGGAATGCTGGATCGTGCGGTCTGATGGGTCCTCTTGACTTTTCCCCTAGTTCTTGGAAGTGTGAAAAGCTTCAATCATTCTTCACATGGCAAAGTTCCATTTTGCAGTTCTGTCCGTGGCAGGAGGAGTGCCCGTCTGGCCTCCATAGCAGGTGCTGTGGACAGCCCCAGCACGGTCAGCCAGTTTCACAGGGTGCATTGATAGGTTTTGTGAGTTGCATTGCTACCTTTTAAATTGACAGAAACACTAATAAAGGCACTGAGATTATCTGGGAGTCTAAAGTGAAAAGAACATTAGAATGATTCACGGAAATGTAGTTTCACTCATCAGAATTGCACAGTTTAGAAAGCGTCTCGCTGCTCCGGGATCTGAGAGGGTCCCAACTGCTTCTGCGACCCCTGAGGGACCGACCTGGGGCTTTGTGAGCTGCCGACAATTAAAACCTCCCCCCATTACAATGACGTGGGGCTTTGTGAGGGGTCGACAATTAAAACCTCCCCCCATTACAATGACGTGGGGCTTTGTGAGGGGTCGACAATTAAAACCTCCCCCCATTACAATGACGTGGGGCTTTGTGAGCTGCCGACAATTAAAACCTCCCCCCATTACAATGACGTGGGGCTTTGTGAGGGGTCGACAATTAAAACCTCCCCCCATTACAATGACGTGGGGCTTTGTGAGCTGTCGACAATTAAAACCTCCCCCCATTACAATGACGTGGGGCTTTGTGAGGGGTCGACAATTAAAACCTCCCCCCATTACAATGACGTGGGGCTTTGTGAGGGGTCGACAATTAAAACCTCCCCCCATTACAATGACTTGGGGCTTTGTGAGGGGTCGACAATTAAAACCTCCCCCCATTACAATGACGTGGGGCTTTGTGAGGGGTCGACAATTAAAACCTCCCCCCATTACAATGACGTGGGGCTTTGTGAGGGGTCGACAATTAAAACCTCCCCCCATTACAATGACGTGGGGCTTTGTGAGGGGTCGACAATTAAAACCTCCCCCCATTACAATGACTTGGGGCTTTGTGAGGGGTCGACAATTAAAACCTCCCCCCATTACAATGACGTGGGGCTTTGTGAGCTGTCGACAATTAAAACCTCCCCCCATTACAATGACTTGGGGCTTTGTGAGGGGTCGACAATTAAAACCTCCCCCCATTACAATGACGTGGGGCTTTGTGAGGGGTCGACAATTAAAACCTCCCCCCATTACAATGACGTGGGGCTTTGTGAGGGGTCGACAATTAAAACCTCCCCCCATTACAATGACGTGGGGCTTTGTGAGCTGTCGACAATTAAAACCTCCCCCCATTACAATGACGTGGGGCTTTGTGAGGGGTCGACAATTAAAACCTCCCCCCATTACAATGACGTGGGGCTTTGTGAGCTGTCGACAATTAAAACCTCCCCCCATTACAATGACTTGGGGCTTTGTGAGGGGTCGACAATTAAAACCTCCCCCCATTACAATGACGTGGGGCTTTGTGAGGGGTCGACAATTAAAACCTCCCCCCATTACAATGACGTGGGGCTTTGTGAGGGGTCGACAATTAAAACCTCCCCCCATTACAATGACGTGGGGCTTTGTGAGGGGTCGACAATTAAAACCTCCCCCCATTACAATGACGTGGGGCTTTGTGAGGGGTCGACAATTAAAACCTCCCCCCATTACAATGACGTGGGGCTTTGTGAGGGGTCGACAATTAAAACCTCCCCCCATTACAATGACGTGGGGCTTTGTGAGGGGTCGACAATTAAAACCTCCCCCCATTACAATGACGTGGGGCTTTGTGAGCTGCCGACAATTAAAACCTCCCCCCATTACAATGACGTGGGGCTTTGTGAGGGGTCGACAATTAAAACCTCCCCCCATTACAATGACGTGGGGCTTTGTGAGGGGTCGACAATTAAAACCTCCCCCCATTACAATGACGTGGGGCTTTGTGAGGGGTCGACAATTAAAACCTCCCCCCATTACAATGACGTGGGGCTTTGTGAGCTGTCGACAATTAAAACCTCCCCCCATTACAATGACGTGGGGCTTTGTGAGCTGCCGACAATTAAAACCTCCCCCCATTACAATGACGTGGGGCTTTGTGAGGGGTCGACAATTAAAACCTCCCCCCATTACAATGACGTGGGGCTTTGTGAGGGGTCGACAATTAAAACCTCCCCCCATTACAATGACGTGGGGCTTTGTGAGCTGTCGACAATTAAAACCTCCCCCCATTACAATGACGTGGGGCTTTGTGAGCTGTCGACAATTAAAACCTCCCCCCATTACAATGACGTGGGGCTTTGTGAGGGGTCGACAATTAAAACCTCCCCCCATTACAATGACGTGGGGCTTTGTGAGCTGTCGACAATTAAAACCTCCCCCCATTACAATGACTTGGCGTTTTCAAGAAATTTGCTCCTAGGACCTGTTGATCATTTCGTTCCTAGTCACCCAACATTTTAAAATGGAAAAATAAGCTTAAATTTTCTTTTTGTTTCTAAAGCAGCCTCATCATTCAGCCCCCTCCATTTTGCTTCTGGTCTTCTGTGGAATGTAGTTTGAACTGGAAAATATTTGAGGTTAAGACAAATAAGGTTTTATTAGAATAATAAACAGTTCATTGGGAATGCTTTGGAACTGTGAATATTTGCACTGTTTCCCACTAAGCTTTTTACCCACTTGAAGTTCTATCCTCTCTCCATCCTGCTTTGTATTCAAACGCCTGGGTTCTCTCCGAGCATCTCCACCTCTGCATTCATTCTGCTCCCACGTGCTCCCTTAGGTTTGATGGCGACGAACTGGCCATGAAACCTAAGAGATGAAGAGCATGAACTGGCAGCATCATCCCCCACATGTGTCTTTTCACTTCTGCATGTCACTCAGAGCCTTTCCTCCTGCAGCAGAGGGCAGTGGGACCCCCAGATATCACTTTGGATGTGTGTGCTCTGAACAAGTGCACTGGTCCATGCGTTGGTGGGAGGAGGAGGCTTGGGGGTTCTGAGGCTGAGGAAACGCCACGGGAGGAAAGCGGGGAGGCAGGGCTGGGGTGTGAAGTGAAGTGAGAGGCCCTGCATGAGAGAAGGAGGAGGAAGGCCAGGAGGCCTGGGGAAGGCAGGGGCCGTGCGGTTCTGGACCTGACTGCTTCCCGAAACCTCGCAGGCCCTGAGACCCTTCACCTTGCACGCTGAAGGTTTGAGGGGACGTTCTGTGTGGTGCAGATGGGAAGAGGTCTGAGTTCTGCACTTGGGTCTGGGTGGCCTGGGGTACACTGGAGAGGCTGTGGCCACCCGCGGGAACCAGAGTCAGGAAGAAGAGGCTGAAAGTTGCCAAAATCAGGGATGGACTCTGGGATCTCAGCCTCTGAAGTGGGTGGTTCCAGCCAAGTCTCCCCCGCCGTGCGATGGGCATGAGGGGAGCCACCGAAGGTGCCCAGGTGGCCCAGGAGCCTCTCCTGCCCTCAGGGGCCACTCACATTGTCCAGGGGTCATTGTTCGTCACTGGCCAGGGCTGTACCTGAAGGGCAGCCTTTTTCAAAAGTGAAAAGCTACTGCAGTAGCTCAGGGTAAGTGGAGACCCTGGCTTTTCCTACACAATGGAACTCCCTGGGCCAGTGGTGGAGGCTGCCGGGAATAAACAGAGGCAGCGGGTAGCTCAGGCTGGGGGCCGCATTATAGTTTGGGGGATGTGTTATAGCTCAGGGGGCACGTTACAGCTCAAACTGTGTCTCGGACAAGTTCTGAAGCCCTCACACCACCTCGCTCCCGCCTGTGAATGTGACCTTTGGAAACAGGTCATGAGGAAATCTTTGCCCACGTCACCAGGTTAAGATGAGGTCGTTAGGATGGGCCCTAATCCAAGAGGACTGGTGTCCCCATCAGTAGAGCAGAAGGCAGAGATACACAGGGACGAGGCAGCGGCCGGAGGAGGAGCCGTGAGCCAGAAATCCCTGGGTCCCAGCCGCTGAGTGAGGGGAGAGGGGCCTCTCAAGGCTCCTGAGGGATCGGAGCCCACAGACACCTCCAGCCGGGACCCCCAGCCTCCAGGGCTGTCCTCTGGGAAGCTAACTCAGACGTAAACACCCGCTAGGAGATTCGAGGGGGAAGGAAAGCTCTTCCCTCTTCTTTGCCCTTCTGGGAAAATCCTCCCCACACCCTGAACCCAGAGTGACCCTCAGGATGCTTTAATCACTTTCAAATTCTGAAGTCGGAGATAGTTTGTTGTACTTGCATTAATTTGAATTTGCAGATTTTTTTCACTTGGTTGAATAAAGTATGTTCTGTTTGAGAAGTTTCAGATGGGAACGAAGATCTAATAATATCAGTATTTGTGATGTGCCATCTAATGTTCAGCCAAAAGATTTCTTGAATAAATAACTGGAAATATTTATTGAAGTAGTGTAGAATTTGTGTTTCTTTGACATGTGGAATTCCTTTTCAGTAGGGTTGGCTGTTCAGTACCCGCCCTCCCACCTCTCTCTTCCTCGCCCCAGTGAAGCAGGCGAAACTGAAAGAATGTCTCCTTTTTTTAGGGCTTTTGCTACATTGCCCAGGCTGGAGTGCACTGGCACAACCATAGCTCACAGCAGCCTCAAACCCCTGGCCTCAAGCAGTCCTCCTGCCTCGGCCTTGTCCAGTGCAGGGACCAGAAGACCACAGGTGCACGCATGGGGCCAGGTTTTCCTGCTGACTTTCTTACGACGTCCCGAGGCCTGCAGTACCCAGGGAACCCTGGCCTTTAAGTGACTGCCTCCCACTTAGTGCTGAGACCGAAGTCAGAGCAAGCGTTTCTCATGGTTACCATGGATGCTGAACTGTAAAACGCAGGCCTCTCTGAGGCACGTGTGTTTGCCCACAGCTGTTGGGAAGCTCTGCTGGTGGCTGGCTTGGCCACAGATGGGTTACGATGGTCGGCCATGTGACTTCAGCAAAACGTGACCTGGCTTCTGTCTCTTCAAATCTGCAAAACAGAAACCTTAAAATCTCTCCTCTTTCTCAAGAAACATTTATAAAATAAATACAGGAAGTTCATAACTTTCACTCAACATTTAAGTCCTTCAGAAAGCATAGATGAATCCCAGGTTTCCACAGCAAGGACGAAGCTAAGAATTAAGCTGATCACTTGCGATCGGTGAACTTGGGGCTGGACAGACCCAGAAGTGGACACAGCAGCTCTGGGCCATGAGCAGCCGTGAGCAGCCAGCTCTGCGCCCAGCAGAGCCCGGCTCTGAGGAACAAGAAGGCAACGGTTTCTCTCGGGGAGGTCGTTCCCCGGGCACAGCGGGGCTCTCTGCTTTCCTTGTGGAGACCGCATGTAACAGAAACACTCCTCCTGGGCCGGCATTCCGGGAGGGCCAAAGGCAAGTCCCTTCCTCCTGCTGGGACCCAGAAGCCGGCACCCGAGTGACCCATGCTCCAGGCAGACACCAGCAGCCTCCCCAGGGGCCCTGAGATGTCCACTCCACGTCTAGGAGCACCCTCCAGTGCCCCTCTCGGCCCGGGTGATGTTTGCTGAAGAAAAATGCCTCCTGCTCTAAGGGCTCGAGCTGAGGTCTCCCTGGGTCACCCTTCCAGCTGTCGCTGCTCTCTCTCTGCATCCTGTGCAGAGCTGTGGGGTGCAGGGCACCACGTGGCATTGCTGAGCAGCCTTCATCTTCTTTGGGGAATACAGATCTAGCTCATCTTTTTTTAAAACTTTCTGAAATCATGTAAAATGATCTCTTCAGATGTGACCGATGCTGGTGGCGATTTCACAGTGTTCTACGGTGTTTTCTCTCGTGTCCCACCGAGACGGACCAGGGCGTGTAACCATCCGAGCTCACTGCCCTCACCAGGAACCGGGGTGTTTCCTCCCGACTCCGTTTCTGGCCACCTCGGAGGCCTTTGCGTGTGCCTCCCTCTTCTCTCCCATCCTTTTCTTTTCCTCCTCAGCATGTCTTTCTGATACTTTTCTTCTTTGCTGCCATCGGCAGTGGAGACACAGTGGCTAAGGTGACATGCAAGTCGGAGCTGCAAACCAGCTCCTGATGTTGTCAGCAGATTCTCAAAGTCCAGGATGTCTAAATGTCCCCACGGCTTGGTTCAAAATGCACACGGTTGAGGCTGCCCTGGGATCGTGATGAGGCAGGAGGAGAAATACCTGTTTGCCACTGGGCTCCGCTACAAGCAGTTGGGTCCCCTGTGCAGGAGCCCCCGGGGCTGTGACCACGGGCAGACTCTGCACAGGGCGCCTGGGGCTGTGACCACGGACAGACTCTGCACAGGGAGTCTGTGGGAGGCCTGTTGCTGCCTGGCTGCCCACACCGAGCACTGGGCCACAGGAGGACTCCCGAACAGACGAGGAGCAAACTCTGTGGTCACCTCTGGTGACCGTAAATTACGAGCTCCATTCATAATTACAACTCCCAGAGTAGACAGTCCCAAGGTATAAACAGCTGCTGCGGGAGAGACTGGGCAGCTTCAGCTGCGGCTCGTCACACTCACCTTTCGGGAAATACAGTGTGACGGCAGCCGCTTCCCCCTCCTCTCCATCCATCAGCACAGGCCCCTTTCTCTTCCTTACAACACTCCTGTAGAAACACAACATCCATTTCACTAGTTGGGAGGGAGAGGGAGAGAGGAAGAAACTTACAGGGGACTAGAGGGGTGCGTGCTTTTGTAAATTGCTAAGCATCAGTATACAATGATATTCAAATGTTTATAATCCAATAAACACTTCTTACCCAATCTCATCAATTCCATATCTGAAATATTCCTCCATCACTCCTCTTTTTCTTCTTTACCTCTGGACTGGACTTGCATGAGAGCATTAGAACCATGACCATCCTACTTCAGAGATGGGCCCCGAATTCCCCCTCCTCTTCCTCTCTCAGCCCCGCCTCCCAGCCAGGCTGCGCAGACCTCTCCTCCCACTCACTGCCTCCCTGAGCGTGATCTCATCCATCCTGTGGCCCCCGTCCCTGGTCTCACTCCGGGGAACCTGTGCCTGTGACTCGGGCGAGGTTGGAGCCCCTGGGAACCCTCAGTCCCATCTCTTCCGCACCTGAACTCACCGTCTTCCTCCTGACACTGTGGCTTTGGGGTGGAGGGAGCCTGGAGCCTGCAACCCAGGGACCGGCCTGTGTCTGTGTCCAGAACCACAGTTCTTGTGCCAAATGAAAAAATATAATTTCTCAGCATATCTTAGAAATATGTAAATTATTCTATTTCCTGAGAAAAACTAGTCTCCTTGGGCATGAGGCTTTGACAGAAAGATCATCCTCCTGCTGTGCCTTGGAGGCACAGCACATCCTCCAACCTCAGAGCTTTGAAAATGAGGCTTCCATTAGGAGCAAAGCTTCCATGGGGCTGGGGCCCCCCAGCCAGGAAAGGAAGAGGTCCCTGCACCAAAGGGGAGCCAGCATCTCTTTCTGGTGTTTATTCTTGACAGGCTCAAGTGATTATATTAGCATTTGATGTGTCAATTTTGTTTAGATCACAGATGTGTGCAGTGTCATTTTAAACAGGGGAGAGGAAGCTCTGGCTTCTCTGTTAATATGCATTTGGTTTTCAGCCACTGTTCATTTCTTATTTGGGAAGGCAACCCCTGGGGTCTCACCCCTTCCAGCTTCACCCCAGGACACCAGGTGCACTGGAATCAGCTTTTTCAATCTCGACTTTCCAATCACAATCTGCAGTCAGCTTATAGTGAGTGTAAACAAAGAAGAAATATTAAGGGAGAGGGAGAAAAAGTGCTGACCCGAATGGCTGTGTTTGCTTTTGTTCGTTTAAATCCTGCAGGGCTGGAAAAGAGTGGTTGTGGAGAGCAGCGGGGAGCCAGGCTTTCCCACAGCTGTGCCCCACTTTGTGGAGGCCTCCACTCCACACAGGCACTGATCCTCCCCACCAAGGCTCTGGAGCCGCTAAAAGCCCAGGGTGGTCTCAGCCCCAGGCCGAGCTCTTTGGGGGAAAGTGACTGCATGTGTGGCAGGCTTGGGACAATTTGGGGTTTATATAGTATGATTTGATTCAAAAAGAAACGTTTCCTTTAATCAAGCAGCAGTGATGCCATGCTGTGCCGGGAGCAGCACTGACCCCACACCAATGGCTCTGGGCTGTGGGGGCTGGGACCAGACTCCCAGAGCCAGGTCAGGGTGGAGGCACCTGGCCCTGGGGAGCCTCCCTCCTGCACTGATCCCTTCAGGATGGCTGCCCAGGTGGCTGATACCTTCCTGCAGGGACTCACACCCGAATGGCTGTCTCCCTCATGGGAGGGTTCAGGTGGCTGCCCAGAGCTCAGCTGGGGCCTGGACCTCCTGAGAGTGGGGAGCACGCAGGAGTGCAGGGGAAGAGGCTGGAGCCCGTGGCCCTGGGTGCTTTGTTTCTCTGGACTCAATTCACAATGTGAAAGGGCAAGGACAGGACTGTCCCCTGAGGGTGATGCCACGGTTCCAGAGCTAACCCTGTAGGTGCCAACACAGCCCGTGGAGCTCTCACCATCACAGAGATCTTCAGAGAGATCCATGAGGATGGGGGCCAATTCTGAACTCAGCATGGCCTGGGAGGTGCCTGGCAGCTGGTGCCTAGAGGCTGCAGCTCCCAGCTTGGGTCTTGGCCTCACTGCTGACTGGCCTAGAGGGGAACACTTAGTGATTTTCATCTCAGGTGATGCTGTCAAAGAAGCATGTGCTGTCCTCATACCTGGTCTCAGCCAGAAGTCTCCTCGGTCACTCAGCAGAGGTCATTACCAGGCAGCCCCTGGAACTCTCACCATCACAGAGGCCTCCAGAGAGCTTCATGGGGTTGGGGGCCAATTCCAAGTTCAGCACGGCCTGGGAGGTGCCTGGCAGCTGGGGCCTAGAGGCTGTAGCTCCCAGCTTGGGTCTTGGCCTCACTGCTGACTGGTCTGAAGGGGAACACTTAGTGATTTTCATCTCAGGAAATTTTAGTCAAGGAAGTGTGTGCTGCTGTCATGCCTGGTCTCGGCCAGAAGTCTCCTCGGTCACTCAGCAGAGGCCGTTACCAGGAGAGGCAGGAGATAGCACTCCAGATGTTTTCACTTCATTCTTAAAAAAAAAGAATTATTTCTACAAAACCCTTTGAGTGGCAGGACGCAGGCAATTACCCAACTTTCCAGTAAGAGCCTGATAAAATAATGATAATAAAGCAGAGAGAAGGAACAGATGTCTTCAGAACTTGACATCACGTGGTTGGTTTAGATGCAACATTGGTAAGAACAAGGGAAGGTGAGCAGAGGGGTGGAGGGTCGGCTCCTCACAGCTGCTGAGCTTCTCCTAGGAAATATCTGCTCTTTGTCACCCAATTCAGCTTACAGTTATGGAGATATGTAAATAGCTAATAGCTAACTCTTCTCCACCATTTGCAGAAGAGTTTTCCTGGCTTTCAAAGCTACACCCACATTGCAGAATCTCTCCAATGGGTGAAGGAAAAGCTAGAGAAGAACCTGTACTACTTTGACTAAGAAGCGCAACCTGTAATAGAAGAATGAACAACTTTTCAGATGTCTTCTTTCTGTCCATGCAATTTGATAATTAAGTTAAGTTTGTTCTAAGGGGCCCAGGGCAAGACAGAAGTGCAGAAGTTCATATGCAGATTGAGTAAAACAGGTGTTCAGCGCTACAATCGAATAACGTTCACATTTCCTCCAAATGGGTGATTTTCCATCTTCTGGGCTTGCCAGTGGTTCGGTACCTGGAACACCTTGGTGCAGCAGTTTCCGGTAAAGGAGGTTAAGCTGTCCTCTTTGGTTTCTGCTTTGTGTCCTTTCCCTGGGTCAATTTGCAGGGAGCATCCACTCAGTAGGTCCAAGTCTACTTGGGCCTTCCATGGGGAGCGCCACGCACTAGAGCATCTGGACCAGAGCTCACTTTCCGTCTTAGTTCTCATCTCTGATCTCTTTCTGGCACCTGCCCGGATCTGACCCATGCTGGATCCAGGGGGGAAAGATGTTTCATGTGCCAGCCACAGAGGTAGAGTTAGCTGGAGAAAAGAGCAGAGAAGACCTGGCATTGAGACGGTGAAATGGGAGGCTCCTGCCTGCCCTGCCCGGTCCCTGCTTGCCTAATCAGTTCTGTGGTCTCAGCGTCCAGAGCGGGTCACACTTTCTCTCACCGTTCTTCACCTTTCCATTTCAACAAGAGTTGCGTTTCCCCTTGTTCTACTCTCATTCTCCGTGAGCAATTTTGTCTCCGTGACCTTCAGGCCTGCGTCTGATCTTCCTCCCACCTCTGCTCAGTGGAAGCAGAAAACATCTAGTCCACTGTTTCGTGTCTCAAATGTGAACTTATATTATTAGTATTCTCAGGAGGCTAAAGTCCTAGGACAATTGTTTTAATACTGTCTTTTTATTTTTATGCTAATCTAAACCAAATTACTCTTACTAGTTATGATGACAAACATTTTCTACCATGGAAATGTGCAGTTAAAAGATACCCCTGCAGACTCACTGCTGCCTATGTGCGCTCAGCGCAGAGAAGGGCTGTATATTTTCCACATTGAAAAGTGCCTCGGTTACACTCTCACGGACCCCGTCCTCTTTGTCACTGTTTAGCACTTGGCTTTTGGAAGAACTCGAGGGTCAGTGAGGAAAGGACACCGGGAACTGGGAGCTCCCCAGGCACACGGCGCCTCACAACCGCACACGGCGGGGTCCCCACACCTCACAACCACACACGGGGGGTCCCCACACCTCACAACCACACACGGGGGCTCCCCACGCCTAAACCACACACGAGGGGTCCCCACGCCTCACAACCACACATGGGGGGTCCCCACGCCTCAACCACACACGGGGGGTCCCCATGCCTCACAACCACACACGGGGGGTCCCCACACCTCACAACCACACACGGGGGGTCCCCGTGCCTCACAACCACACACGGCGGGGTCCCCACACCTCACAACGGCACACAGGGGGTCCCCGCACCTCACAACGGCACCGCGAGGGGTGTGTGTGTGTGTGTGTGTGTGTGTGTGTGTGTCTGAGGCTGCCGTAGCAAAGCACCACAAAGCATGTGGCATACAACGACCAAACTGTGTTCACCTGAAGTTCTGGACGTTTCAAGTCTGAAATCCAAGTGTGGGTAGGGCTGTGCCCTCTGCAAAGGCTCCAGGCAGAGCCCTGTTCCTGCCTCCGGCTCCTGCACTTGCCGGGACCCTGGCTGAGCCTGGCTGGGGCTGCACCACCCCAGCTGTGCGGCGTCTTCTCCCTGTCCTCGCAATGCTTTCCCTCTGTGTGTGTCTCTGTGTGCGCCTTTTATAAGGATACCAGTTATGTTGAAGTGGGACTCAATCTAATCTCATTTTCACATGGCTATCTCTGTAAATACCTTATCTCTAAATAGACTTGAATTCAGAGGTCCTGGGGGTTAGAACTTCAACGTATGAATTTTGGGGACACACATTTTTTCCCCTAATAGTAGGGATTCTTCTTCTTTACAGGTGAACAAATGGAGATCCAGTGTGTTTAGGCAGGCCCCCAGTCAAAGCAGCTCATAAGTGTGGGCGTTTCCTCCTGTGGATTTCCCTTTTCTTCTCAGTGTCGGCAAAATATACAGCGTTTACAAAATATACAAAGGTTAGCTGGTCATGATGGTGCATGCCTGTAATCCCAGCTACTCAGGAGCAGAGTCAGGAGGATTGCTTGAACCTCAGAAGTATCATTGAACCGAGATCGGACCACTGCACTCTAGCCTGGGTGACAGAGTGACATTCCGTCTCAAAAAGAACAAGAGAAAGAAAAGAACAAAAACTTAACTGGATTTTTTCTTTCTTGAAACTTCTTTGTGACTTTTTATTTTCAGAGAACAACCATGCCTCACACACCATATTTGTCACCTTGAAACCCCAAGATTTAATGAAACATTTTGGAAGCACATTCTATGTGTAGACCTCAGGTTAGGAGACACACAAAATGTTATGCAAAAGTGAACACAGCGTCCAGCCCACATCACCCCCTGTGCAAGCCAGGATGGCGAAAACCCTCCCCTGCCCCCACATCACCCCCTGTGTAAGCCAGGATGGCGAAAACTCTCCCCTGCTGGACTCACGTGGGTGTGGAGCCCGCTGAGAAGGGGTTGGGACCGGGAGTGTGGAGACTGCCGCAGTGTGTCTGGATGCCACATTGGCTTCCCAGGGCTGCCACCGAAGCAGACCACAGCCTGAGTGTCTGAGACCACAAGGGTGTGTCCTCTCACAGCTCTGGAAGACAGAGGGCTGCCGTCAAGGTGCCAGGAGGTCCCTGCCTCCTCTAAAACTCTAAAAGAGTGTCCCTCCATGCCTCCCCAGCCTCAGGGGTGGCACCCATCCTGGGGTCCCTTGGCTTGTGGATGCGTCACCCCCACCCTGCCTCCATGGCCACACCGCCTCCTCCCCAGTGTCTGTGTCTCTTTACCTCCTATAAAGATGCAGTCACACTGGAACAGAACCCACCCTCATGACGCAGCTTGATGACATCTGCAAAGACCCTGTTTTCAAAGGGGGCCACGTACACAGCTTTTGGGGTGAGGAATAGCACAAATACCACACACCTTCGTGGGAAGCACAGCCCCACCCACTGCGGTCACCGTGTGTCTCGTACTGTGAGCTCATCAATCTCCAAGTTCAGAATGAAATCACAAAGAACCATCACAGAAGAGAGTACATTTTTTCTGCAACTCTTTACCCTTAAGAAACCAAAGAATTAAGAAAAGTCTGCAAAAATATCAATTCTAGCAGCACTTCATGTGATGTGTCATCCCAAGCCCAAACCTCAGGCTTCCTGACCTTCGACATGGTAAGACTTCCCTTAGGGCACAAGAAAATCATCATGTCAGGAAAAGATGTAAATATTTTGCCACAGTATTATTTGTAGTATGAAAACACGAGAATTTTTTTAAAAATAAGAAATTATTCGTATGTTCAATGAGCAGAAAGAATGACTTTTATTACTTACAATGTAATACTGGTTGGGGAAAGGCTAAAATTGTATATACAGAATAATCTCAATTATATAAACATATGTATAACAAGCCTGGAAGAAAATGTTACCAGTAGGTTCTCTCTGGGTGGCAGAAACAGAAGTGATTTAAATTTCTTCCATATCCTTGCCTGCACTTCCCTAAGCCCACAGTAAACATAAATTAAATTCACACGGAACAAAGCGTTATTTCAAAGTAAATATGGGTCATTTTCTGACAGCCATAAGTAGGAAAAATGGCGGGAAGCGGTCCAGTGCAATTGTGGCTTTTTGCTCGCTCTGCAGGACAATCGGAGGATGTGACCGCCGAGATGCAAGAGCTCCGAATCCACACAACGGACGACAAGCTGAGCAAAAGCAGCGAGAAAACTAGCCCTCCAGCGCACCTTGAAACCTGTGTCTTTGAAGTTCTAAGCGAGGCTGGGGCACCAGTGACCGGGTGCGCCGTGGGGAGGCGTCCTGAGCTGCCTCCTACCTCTGGGCCTTCCAGAAATGGACGTTTTAACGTCAGTGTCGCCATGGACCCACCTGCTGCAGGAGCTGTGGTTGCACGTGTGATTTTCTGGCAGGAGGCAGGATAGCATGGGAAGGGCTGGAGCCCTGGAGGAGGGCAGCAGAGACCTGGCTGTGCGTGTGGGTGGGAGCTGTCTTCCCCGGGGAGCGCCCACCGACCCCGCCCCGAACACGTCCGGCCTCCTTCCAGGTGCTGCTTCTCCCTCTGGACTCCACACTCCCCGAAATCCCAGGGAATGTCTCCCGGGAAACATTTTACTCTTTCCTCCTCAACACCCTAAATGTCCTCGGAGACCCTCAGTTCTCAGCTGATGGCTTCTCTTGGTGAAACACGGTGCCTGCCTCAGTGAAAATGCAGAAGCCACTAAGCTTCCTGAAACATACTCCATGGTCCCTCCCACAGGTGGAAACACCCCTATTCCTACCATATCCGCTGGCATCGTACAGACACTGGGCATGGCAGAGTCCCTTTCCGGGACTCCAGACCTGTGCCCTGCAGTCTGCCTTTCCCACAGCCTCCACTTCCCGGCCCGACACTCACCTCATCAGCAGAGACCAAGCTTTAACCTTTTCTACGTTAAAAATTAATAATAAAGAGCTTGCTTTAACGATGAGGATGCCCTGGCCTTGTCCTCTCCTCTTCTCGAGGCAGGCCATGGAGAGACTGCCCACCTCCCCATGCCCACATCCCTCTGCCTATGTCCCCGTGCCTGCGTCCCCATGCCCACCTCCCCACACTGCATCCTCCCCAGGCCGCCGCTGTTCCCTCCACTTGGCGTGATTCCCCAAATCTCATACACCTCACCCTGCTTCAGATCCAGGAGTCAGCCCCTGGCGACCTCCTCACCCCTCTGAACTCCTGGCTGCCCCGTCCCACGGCTCCATGTCCCGTTTCCATTTTAATGTCCATTGCAGCCCCTGATGCTGTCGGAGATTCCTTATCTGGCCGTGGCTGGCATGGCTCCCGCCCCCTTCCACTGGGGGGTCAGCTCTGTGAGGGTGAATCTCAAGCTTGTGCCTGGGTCACAGTCCCAGCAGGGTGAGCACACCTGTTGAAGGGAGGATGGATGAGCCGGCCGTGATGGAAGCAGCCAATTCCCAGGTCACCTTTTTTACTTTTCTTTACTACTATTTAGCCACATCCCTAACACCTCAAAGGCAATAAAGTTAAAATAGAAACCTTGACACAAGAACCAGGACATTCTATTTACAAAATAGAATTCATGTGCCTTCTTAGTTCTTCACACTTGATTTAAAGTAATGAGCTCACAAAGAGAGTTAGGAAGCCTAAAACCCGTCAGCCCAGCTGTCAGCCTCCCCGAGTTCTGCTGGCATGCGCAGCTCTGCAGAGTCTGGAATGGCGGCCACAGGAGATGCCACCCCTGCACCCCAAACAGCAGCCCAGCTCGATGGAACCTGGGAGAGCTCGGTGCAGAAACTGAAGAAAATCAGCTGCATTGTTCCCAGCATCCTATTACCTCATCATCTTCAGCCCCATCCTCCTCCTCCTCCCATCATCCTCATCATCATCTCTATCACCATCATCCTCCTCCTCCCGTCATCCTCATCATCATCTCTATCACCATCCTCCTCCTCCTCCCATCATCCTCATCATCATCTCTATCACCATCCTCCTCCTCCTCCCATCATCCTCATCATCATCTCTATCACCATCCTCCTCCTCCTCCCATCATCCTCATCATCATCTCTATCACCATCCTCCTCCTCCTCCCGTCATCCTCATCATCATCTCTATCACCATCCTCCTCCTCCTCCCGTCATCCTCATCATCATCTCTATCATCATCATCCTCCTCCCGTCATCCTCATCATCATCTCTATCACCATCATCCTCCTCCCGTCATCCTCATCATCATCTCTATCACCCTCCCCCTCCTCCTCCCGTCATCCTCATCATCATCTCTATCACCATCATCCTCCTCCTCCCGTCATCCTCATCATCATCTCTATCACCATCCTCCTCCTCCTCCTCCCATCATCCTCATCATCATCTCTATCACCATCGTCCTCCTCATCATCTCTATCATCATCTCTATCACCATCCTCCTCCTCCTCCCATCATCCTCCTCATCATCTCTATCACCATCCTCCTCCTCCCGTCATCCTCATCATCATCTCTATCACCCTCCTCCTCCTCCTCCCATCATCCTCATCATCATCTCTATCACCATCCTCCTCCTCCTCCCATCATCCTCATCATCATCTCTATCACCATCCTCTTCCTCCTCCCATCATCCTCATCATCATCTCTATCACCATCCTCCTCCTCCCCATCATCCTCATCATCATCTCTATCACCATCCTCCTCCTCCTCCTATCATCCTCATCATCATCTCTATCACCATCCTCCTCCTCCTCCCGTCATCCTCATCATCATCTCTATCACCATCATCCTCCTCCTCCCGTCATCCTCATCATCATCTCTATCACCATCCTCCTCCTCCTCCTCCCATCATCCTCATCATCATCTCTATCATCATCATCCTCCTCCTCCCGTCATCCTCATCATCATCTCTATCACCATCCTCCTCCTCCTCCTCCCATCATCCTCATCATCTCTATCACCATCCTCCTCCTCCTCCCGTCATCCTCATCATCATCTCTATCACCATCCTCCTCCTCCTCCTCCCATCATCCTCATCATCATCTCTATCATCATCATCCTCCTCCTCCCGTCATCCTCATCATCATCTCTATCACCATCCTCCTCCTCCTCCCATCATCCTCATCATCATCTCTATCACCATCATCCTCCTCCTCCCGTCATCCTCATCATCATCTCTATCACCATCCTCCTCCTCCTCCCATCATCCTCATCATCATCTCTATCACCATCCTCCTCCTCCCCATCATCCTCATCATCATCTCTATCACCATCCTCCTCCTCCTCCCATCATCCTCATCATCATCTCTATCACCATCCTCCTCCTCCCGTCATCCTCATCATCATCTCTATCACCATCCTCCTCCTCCTCCCATCATCCTCATCATCATCTCTATCACCATCATCCTCCTCCCGTCATCCTCATCATCATCTCTATCACCATCCTCCTCCTCCCATCATCCTCATCATCATCTCTATCACCATCCTCCTCCTCCTCCCATCATCCTCATCATCATCTCTATCACCATCATCCTCCTCCTCCGTCATCCTCATCATCATCTCTATCACCATCCTCCTCCTCCTCCCGTCATCCTCATCATCATCTCTATCACCATCATCCTCCTCCTCCCGTCATCCTCATCATCATCTCTATCACCATCATCCTCCTCCTCCGTCATCCTCATCATCATCTCTATCACCATCCTCCTCCTCCTCCCGTCATCCTCATCATCATCTCTATCACCATCCTCCTCCTCCTCCCATCATCCTCCTCATCATCTCTATCACCATCATCCTCCTCCTCCCGTCATCCTCATCATCATCTCTATCACCCTCCTCCTCCTCCTCCCGTCATCCTCATCATCATCTCTATCACCATCCTCCTCCTCCTCCCGTCATCCTCATCATCATCTCTATCACCACCCTCCTCCTCCCCATCATCCTCATCATCATCTCTATCATCATCCTCCTCCTCCTCCCATCATCCTCATCATCATCTCTATCACCATCCTCCTCCTCCTCCCGTCATCCTCATCATCATCTCTATCACCATCATCCTCCTCCTCCCGTCATCCTCATCATCATCTCTATCACCATCATCCTCCTCCTCCATCATCCTCATCATCATCTCTATCACCATCCTCCTCCTCCTCCCATCATCCTCCTCATCATCTCTATCACCATCATCCTCCTCCTCCCGTCATCCTCATCATCATCTCTATCACCCTCCTCCTCCTCCTCCCGTCATCCTCATCATCATCTCTATCACCATCCTCCTCCTCCTCCCGTCATCCTCATCATCATCTCTATCACCACCCTCCTCCTCCCCATCATCCTCATCATCATCTCTATCATCATCCTCCTCCTCCTCCCATCATCCTCATCATCATCTCTATCACCATCCTCCTCCTCCTCCCGTCATCCTCATCATCATCTCTATCACCATCCTCCTCCTCCTCCCGTCATCCTCATCATCATCTCTATCACCATCATCCTCCTCCCCATCATCCTCATCATCATCTCTATCATCATCCTCCTCCTCCTCCCGTCATCCTCATCATCATCTCTATCATCATCCTCCTCCTCCTCCCGTCATCCTCATCATCATCTCTATCACCATCCTCCTCCTCCTCCCGTCATCCTCATCATCATCTCTATCATCATCCTCCTCCTCCTCCCGTCATCCTCATCATCATCTCTATCATCATCCTCCTCCTCCTCCCATCATCCTCATCATCATCTCTATCACCATCATCCTCCTCATCATCTCTATCATCATCTCTATCACCATCCTCCTCCTCCTCCCATCCTCCTCCTCATCATCTCTATCACCATCCTCCTCCTCCTCCCCATCATCCTCATCATCATCTCTATCACCACCCTCCTCCTCCCCATCATCCTCATCATCATCTCTATCACCATCCTCCTCCTCCTCCCGTCATCCTCATCATCATCTCTATCACCATCCTCCTCCTCCTCCCCATCATCCTCATCATCATCTCTATCATCATCATCCTCCTCCTCCCCATCATCCTCATCATCATCTCTATCACCATCCTCCTCCTCCTCCCCATCATCCTCATCATCATCTCTATCACCACCCTCCTCCTCCCCATCATCCTCATCATCGGTCATCTTCATCATTTTCGTCCTCCTCACCATCAGTGTTATCATCTCCATCACCATTCTCCTCCTCATTATCATCATTCTCACCATCATCTTCATCCCCATCCTCCTCCTCATTATCATCATTCTCACCATCATCCTCATCCCCATCCTCCTCCTCTTTCTCATCATCATCCTCATCATCAATCATCTTCATTCCCATCCTCCTCCTCCTCCCCATCATCCTCACCATCATTTCCATCACCACCCTCCTCCTCATCGCCTTCATCTTCATTACCATCACCCTCTTCCTCCTCACCATCATCCTTATCCTCATCACCATCATTATCCTCATCCTCCCTCTTCTCACCTCATCTTCATGAATCACCTTCATCCCCATCCTCCTCCTCTTCCTCACCATCATCCTCATCATCAATCATCTTCATCGTCACAAACATTTATTGAGAACTTAGTAAGTGTAGGTCACTTGGTAACTGAGCCCCACCAAGCTCCATGTGAAGCAAACACCAGACCTTGGAAAGACCGAGTAACTCATGGAGGCTCCACAGCTGCTGAGACCTGATGGAAGAGAAGACTGACATGTAGAAGCTGTGCCATCGGCCACGCTGCCATGCTGCTACAGTTAGGAGAAGGTCACCTGTGGCAGGGCCATCTGCCACCCTGCCGTGCTGCTACAGTCTGTAGAAGGTCACCTGTGCCAGGGCCATCGGCCACCCTGCCATGCTGCTACAGTTAGGAGAAGGTCACCTGTGCCGGGGCCGTCTGCCACCCTGCCGTGCTGCTGCAGTCGGGAGAAGGTCATCTGTGCCAGGGCCGTCTGCCACCCTGCCGTGCTGCTACAATCGGGAGAAGGTCACCTGTGCCAGGGCCATCGGCCACCCTGCCATGCTGCTGCAGTTGGGAGGTCGCCTGTGCCAGGGAAAGACGCCTTCTCTTTCCTTTCTGCCCAATTCTGTGTTGTGGGTGCAGTGCCCCCATGCATGGGCATGACCACAGATGACTGGACGGGCACTTGGCCAGGTTCTGAGGCAAAGATGGTCCATCACTGGCTTCAGCATTAAACTGCAGTGTGGTTTAAAGACAGGCTTCTCTGAATCCCAGGGACTGGACAGCATGTCCCTGGTCATTTTGGGGCTGGACATGGGCTGCAGGAGGCCGGTGAAGGGATCCAGCCTCCATACCCTCTGCACAGCCAGCCCCAGTGTGACGTGTATCTTATGCCCTGGGCTTCCTCGTCAGACAGCCTCCGTCCTGCCCGAATCATGCCCCAGAGGGCAGCAGCCCAGCTCGCCTCTCCCAGGCCGTGCGTTGGTTTGCTCGGTAGTTTGGAGCAGAGAGGGGCACCAGCAGTGGAGGAGGACGTGGGGTAACAGTGAGGTAACCGGGCCCCTGATGAACACGAAGCTCTCCACACCAATTCCAGGTAAACGACCCAGCACCCGGGACTGGTGGCCATTTTATCTCCATTTTAGTCGTGAGAAGATGAGGGGAGAGACGTTGAGCAAGTGACACAGCACCTGAGGATGGCGGAGGTCCGAGTCCCAGAGTGACAGAGCCCCCAGCCCGTGGTCACTCGCCCCGGAGGTCCGAGTCCCGGAGTGACAGAGCCCCCAGCCCGTGGTCACTCGCCCCGGAGGTCCGAGTCCTGGAGTGACAGAGCCCCCAGCCCGTGGTCACTCGCCCCGGAGGTCCGAGTCCTGGAGTGACAGAGCCCCCGGCCCCTGGTCACTCACCCACACCTCGCTGTCTCCTTAATGGACTCATCCATGGGAGGATTTTGGACCATGAGCAGGAACATGCCTGGCTGCAGTGGGCAGTCCCTAGAATCACTCTGAGCGTGAGAAGACAGAGTTGGCCTTCCCGCTCTAGTAAAGGCTGCTTTCTAGGTACAGCACAACTGATGTCAGGACAGTTCCATGTTAAAGACAGTTTCAGACGTGGTGACCGAGCCCCCGTTCCAGCCCAGGCTGGTGGCCACCACCATGATGCCCTCCCGGCTTACTCCCCGTGGCCCGTCGCCTCGAGCCTCGCACCTGCTCTGAGTCTGGCCCGAGCCGACTCCCTGCCTCAGCCAGGGCTGTCTAAATGGAGGGAGGTCTGGGGGCACCTGCTGTTCACCTGGCTCTAGTTCCAGCATTATTTCTACTGTGTCATGGTGCTGCCAGATGGAACAGGGGAGTGGCAGAGAAAGACGGAGAAGCTTGGGAGTGCGGAGAAGCGGAGGAACAAGGAGGAGCTGCAAGACCACCCGGCCCTGATCAGTGGGGGAAAGGCGGTGCTGGGGGTGGATTATGACTGGACTTGGGCCCTGGTCCCAGCCTCCTGGCACCCTGGGAGAATGACTCGGGAGAGAGGCATTCAAGAGGAACGACTGGGTTTCTCTCCAGGCCATAAGGGCACTGGGTCCAAGGAGCTGGTGAGAGGGCTCCTGTGCTCCAGGGAAGGGCTCTGGGTGGCAGGGCAGAGCGATGGACGCAGGTGCACCTCTGCTCACCTGCTCAGCCTCTGGCGCACCTGCATGCTGAGGCTGCCCACACCACCTGGACACAGAGGGCAGGGCCCCCTTTCCCATCCCCCAGCCACCGAGCACCTGTGGTAGAATGACAGTGACATCTCACCTTATCCACCTGTGATACTCCATTTCCCTTCTCTCAGCCTGTTTGAAACTTCCGTCTGATACATTTTTCTGAACTAAATACATATGGAAGGCTGGGTGCGGTGGCTCATGCCTGTAATCCCAGCACTTTGGGAGGCTGAGATGGGTCACCTGAGGTCACAAGTTCCAGACTAGCCTGACCAACATGGCAAAACCCCATCTCTATGAAAATACAAAATTAGCTGGGCATAGTGGCTGGCGCCTGTAATCCCAGCTGCTTGGGAGGCTGAGGCAGGAGAATCACTTGGACCTGGAAGGTGGAGGTTGCAGTGAGCCAAGATTGTGCCACTGCACTCCAGCCTGGGTGACAGAGTGAGACTCGGTCCCAAAAAAAAGAAAGAAAGAAAAATACATATGGATTAAATATCAGAGGTGGCAACATTTTCCAGTCCCATTTTAATGAATTATTTGTTTTTACATCAACAGAGGGTAGAATTACAGCTCCCATTAAAATCTGAAAATGAATGGAATTTTCATTTCTCATTTTATAGGAATAAAAAAACTTTACAAAATTTTCAAAAATAGCCACGAAAAGGAGCAGCAAGCTCCCTCCCTGCTCCGCATGCTGCGCTGGATGACCCGCCAGCGCTGCCGTCCCCACCCCCGGAGCTGCCAGGCCAGGAGCCGGCAGGCCGCGAGTTTGCCGCTCTTCAGCCCGCTCCTGCACGTGGTTCTCATTTGGCATAGCTGAGACGCTGCGGTGTGCTTGTCCTGGCTCCAAGTAAAAACCCTCTCCTCGAAAACTCAAGAGAACAGGGAGAGGTGGTGTCCTCAGAGTCTCTGAAAGCCAAAACAGCTCAAAAAGATGCATTCATCTCTGCACCGGGTTCCTGGCAGGGTGCTGCCGGTGGCTCCAGCTCCTGCCACCTGGAGCCACCAGCGTCTGCTGGAGAATGCTGGCATCCAGCCTCCCTGGGGTCAGATAAATACGCAGAGTGAGAGGCAAGTGTATTCAAATTCCTGGGAAATGTCGAAGAAGTGCTAATTAAGCCGAATCGTCTCCAGGTGGCTGCTGTGGACACACTGAAGCTGTGTTTGTCTCCCGCATCAACAGCCATGGAAGGCGGCACCACAGAGGGTGCAGGAATTACTTCCCATATTCAAAGCAAAGAGAAGACCAGCACTCAGCAGCTGACCATCAGCTGCACACTTTGCGCCCTGATTTTTCTGAAATAATAGAAAAGAACAGCATTTGTTGTGAGATTCGCTCTCATGTTTTTAACAGGAGTCTGTTGAGCACGTGCATAGAATGCATGTGATTCAGCTGCTGCACGCCTTGTCCCTGAGCCCCCTCTGGTTCCTCTGCTAGAGCTCCAGGTGGGAAGAGGAGGCTGGAAGGCCCCTGGGACTCTGGAGAAATGCCACCTGGTTTTTCAGGGGAAGCCACCTCCCCTGAAAGCCTGTTGCTCTGCAGCCCCCGTAACTAGCAGCACCTGAGCCATCCCCAAGGTCTGAGCCTCTTGTCTCCTGTCCAGCAGGGCTCCATTCGTGGGGTTCACGAGGACAACTGGTCAGGCTGTCAAATGTCACTCTGTCCCTCCCATGCTGAAGGCAGGTTTGGGAAGCAATGACGAGTTATTCCAAGCAAATGCCAGGGAGGGACAGGATGGAGTTGGTGCTGGGATACTGGGTGAGAGACCCACTGCCCGCTCCCATCTCACCAGCAGCCATGCGAGGGTGCATCCACCCTACTGACGTGGGTCCAGCCCCTTCAGGTTCCAGACCTCCAAGCCCTGGAGGAAAGGACACACGGTGTCCAGGTGCTCAGGCCTGTGGCAGTGTTTCTAATTGAAGGAAGAACTAGATACTACACTTGAGCCTTCGATATGATGCTATTTTACAGAGTGCAGCCCATTTGACTGTGAGGCGTGCTATGCTGTTAGCAGCACTAAAGGTAAGAGTGGTGTAATGAGATCTTTGGAAGATTTGCATTGGTTTTCAAACTGAATTTACCAGGCTTATTTCATATAAAGGAAAAGACATGTTCAGTCTTCAGATACCCATTGAGGACCCATCTGCTTGCTTATTTCATCACAATAGTGCCAGTATGACTGCAATATTATAATGCCCACCCGAAGAATGAGCCCCTGGATTAATGAGGTTAAATAACCTGCTCAAAAAACACAGGAACCAAATTTCAACCTAGACAGGACGTTGAAAATAAACTCACAGAAACTTCTATCCAAAAATTCTACCTTGATGAATTTACCAATTATGTCATTTTATGTCTTTAAATTGCATCACTCTCACTTACCTGATGAAGGCCCACCCACCTCGTCAGCAACATAATCTGATGCTTTCACGACGTAACAGTTTTCCTCTAAAGAAAAAACTTATACATTCAGTGGCTCTTGTTATGAAAGAAAAAAAGGATTATTTGGAAAAAAACATACACAAAGTAAAATTGGAAATAATATCCTGCGAGATGAAATGTTGAAGGATAAGGACAACGACAGTTCCCTTACTCTGCTTAGGGCTCCTCAAAGGAGATAAGAAAAAGACAACACACCATCGAATAACAAACGCTGAGCTCAACAGGCACCGCTAAAATGATGAACAGAGAGCCCAGCTGACATCGGGGGACGTCCCCCAGAATGATGAACAGAGAGCCCAGCTGACATCTGTGGGAGTCCCCTAGAATGATGAACAGAGAGCCCAGCTGACATCGGGGGACGTCCCCTAGAATGATGAACAGACAGCCCAGCTGACATCGGGGGGCGTCCCCGAGAATGATGAACAGACAGCCCAGCTGACATCGGGGGGCGTCCCCTAGAATGATGAACAGAGAGCCCAGCTGACATCGGGGGGCGTCCCCTAGAATGATGAACAGACAGCCCAGCTGACATCGGGGGACGTCCCCTGGAATGATGAACAGACAGCCCAGCTGACATCGGGGGACGTCCCCTGGAATGATGAACAGAGAGCCCAGGTGACATCGGGGGGCGTCCCCTAGAATGATGAACAGAGAGCCCAGGTGACATCGGGGGACGTCCCCTAGAATGATGAACAGACAGCCCAGCTGACATCGGGGGGCGTCCCCTAGAATGATGAACAGACAGCCCAGCTGACATCGGGGGCGTCCCCTAGAATGATGAACAGAGAGCCCAGCTGACATCGGGGGCGTCCCCTAGAATGATGAACAGACAGCCCAGCTGACATCGGGGGGCGTCCCCTAGAATGATGAACAGAGAGCCCAGCTGACATCGGGGGCGTCCCCTAGAATGATGAACAGAGAGCCCAGCTGACATCGGGGGGCGTCCCCTGGAACGATGAACAGAGAGCCCAGCTGACATCGGTGGACGACCCCTGGAACGATGAACAGAGAGCCCAGCTGACATCCGTTGGCGTCTCCTAGAACGATGAACAGACAGCCCAGCTGACATCGGGGGGCGTCCCCTAGAACGATGAAAAGAGAGCCCAGCTGACATCGGGGGGCGTCCCCTAGAACGATGAACAGACAGCCCAGCTGACAACGGGGGGCGTCCCCTGGAATGATGAACAGACAGCCCAGCTGACAACGGGGGGCGTCCCCTGGAATGATGAACAGACAGCCCAGCTGACATCGGGGGACGTCCCCTGGAATGATGAACAGAGAGGCCACCTGACATCGGGGGACGTCCCCTAGAATGATGAACAGAGAGCCCAGCTGACATCGGGGGACGTCCCCTGGAATGATAAACAGACAGCCCAGCTGACATCGGGGGGCGTCCCCTGGAATGATGAACAGAGAGGCCACCTGACATCGGGGGGCGTCCCCTAGAATGATGAACAGACAGCCCAGCTGACATCGGGGGACGTCCCCTAGAATGATGAACAGAGAGGCCACCTGACATCGGGGGACGTCCCCTAGAATGATGAACAGAGAGCCCAGCTGACATCGGGGGGCGTCCCCTAGAATGATGAACAGACAGCCCAGCTGACATCGGGGGGCGTCCCCTAGAATGATGATCAGAGAGCCCAGCTGACATCGGGGGGCGTCCCCTAGAATGAACAGAGAGCCCAGCTGACATCCGTGGGCGTCCCCTAGAATGATGAACAGACAGCCCAGCTGACATCGGGGGACGTCCCCTAGAATGATGAACAGAGAGCCCAGCTGACATCGGGGGGCGTCCCCTAGAATGATGAACAGAGAGCCCAGCTGACATCAGGGGGCGTCCCCTAGAATGATGAACAGACAGCCCAGCTGACATCGGGGGGCGTCCCCTAGAATGATGAACAGACAGCCCAGCTGACATCGGGGGGCGTCCCCTAGAATTATGAACAGAGAGCCCAGCTGACATCGGGGGACGTCCCCTAGAATGATGAACAGGAGCCCAGCTGACATCGGGGGACGTCTCCTAGAATGATGAACAGAGAGCCCAGCTGACATCCGTGGGCGTCCCCTATAATGATGAACAGAGAGCCCAGCTGACATCGGGGGGCGTCCCCTAGAATGATGAGCAGACAGCCCAGCTGACATCGGTGGACAACCCCTGGAAGAATCAACATGCAGGAGCTCCATGGGCGTCCCCTGAAACAGTGAATGTGGAGGAGCTCAGTGCACTTCCCTTAGAATAATGGGTGTGGAGCTCAATGGGCAGTCTCAGAAAAGCAAACCCACGTGGGCCCAGGTGATCAGAATTGGGAAATGACTTCCCACCGTAAAAAGGTTGAACAAATACAAATTGTGAGGCATCATGTGATGAAATATCATGCAGCTACTTTTTCCAGTTTTCTTATTTTCAGGTAGGTGTAGGCTCCCAGGAGGGTGCCCACAGGGTGCAGAGGGTTCGGGTTAGGGTTCACGCAGATTTCCGAAGGTAACATCCGTAATGACCCCAGTACAATAGAAAGACCAGGAGCTTGATGTTGGTACCATACAATTAACTAGACCATAGCTTTCCCTGATATTTTCCATTTATTTCAGGCACTCATTTGTATTTTTATTTTTGGCATGTCATTCTGTATAGTTCTTTAATTTTTAAAAATACATCCTCAGGCTGGGTGCAGTGGCTCATGCCTGTAATCCCATCACTTTGGGAGGCCAAGGTGGGCAGATCATGAGATCAAGAGATCAAGACCATCCTGGCCAACATGTTGAAACCCTGTCTCTGTTAAAATACAAAAATTAGGGGAGTGTGGTGGTGTGTGCCTATAGTCCCAGCTACTTGGGAGGCTGAGTCAGGAGAGTTGCTTGAACCTGGGAGGCGGAGGTTGCAGTGAGCTGAGATCGAGCACTCCAGCCTGGCGCCTGGCAACAGAGCGAGACTGTCTGAAAAAAAAATTCTCATCTATATTTCTACGACATTAATTACAATTACAAGCTCTTACCAACATACAAAACTTCTTCACCGCCACAGAGAATGCAGCTACTCTTTAGATTGGTTTTGTTTTCATTCAGTCAGTTTCCTCACTTCCTTATTCATTTATTTCTGTCCTTTAGTTAGTTGCATAGCTGTTTGTGTCTTTGTTCGTCTATAGTTTTAAATTTAACCAAAAATCTAGCTCAATTCTTCTTTACGATCTCAGGACTCCGTTTCTTTTTCCCAAGACTACTGGCTGCTCTCGAGGAAGAATTTCCAACAAGTATTCACGTGGAGGAGAATCACCAGTCTGGCTTAGTGGTGGTCTCTTCCAGGTATGTGAGTGTCTAACTGCACATTTGGAGCACTAACTAGGTACATGAGAAGTTGTACTAGTTTATTTTTTATTTTTATTTTTTTTTATTTTTTGAGACAGAGTCTCACTCTGTCACCAGGCACCAGGCTGGAGTGCAGTGGTGTGACCTCGGCTCACTGCAACCTCCACCTCCCGGGTTCAAGCTAGTTTATTTTATTTTTCAGAGGGAAGCAGGATCAACACACTGACTTATTTAGGACAAATTCGTGAGTGGCAGAAATGGAGCTGGGTAACCTTCCCCCATATTTACTGTCCTCTACCATATGGGCTTTACAGTAACCACAGTACTCAAGAGAAAAACAGATGAAAACTATGTTCTAAAATATAATTTGTATGGGCCCACAAAATAAAAGCATCTTGTGAATAAGAAAGGATTTTCCAAAGAAGATGGAAGTTCTTATTAAAGTTCATATTAATAAATGGAGTCTCTATAATAGCTCTAAATGTCCCTGCTATCAAATTCATCTAAATTCTATCCAAAGTGCTTCTGGTATAATCATTACTAATTAGTATTTTAGTTATTTTTTTAATCTTTAAACATATAATCGTTACTAATTCATATTTTTAGTTATTTTTAAATCTTAAACCGTTGCTTTTTGGACTGATCAGTGCACTTATGTTTTGAGGATAAGGGTCGAGTGTTCGAGAGGGTTTGAGGGTGGGAATAGAATTACGCCAGCTGTGGCGGGAGGCTACGAAAGGCCAGAGCCAGCCTGCTGGGTGAGACAGGAATTCCCGCCAGCCCATGCCTGTGAGCAGGGAAGGGAACATTTCCACAGCACACCTGGCCTCCAGGAAATACCATCTGAATGGCCATAGCCCACCTGGGGATCCATTGAGAGCTCTGGTTTCAGGATTGCACCTGCAAAGCCCCCTGCTCGGACAATGCAAGCCATTGAGGTGGGCTTTGTCATCAGCAGGTAAGTTCCTACCTGACCTGCAAATCCAGGGTGTCCATGTGGGACACACTGCAGTCCATATGCTTGTGGAGCGTGCTGGCCACATTTAACACAGGCTAATCCCCAGAAAGAGAGGAGCATAGGAATTCATGCCCTTTTCTGCTGGTCTAGGCATTCAGTGTAAAGATAAAAATGTATTACATCTGTGTGGTTCTAGCAAACACTTTCATTAATACCTAATCCATCAGTGCTTTTCATTACTTTGTAAGTGTTCTAAAAGCCTGCTGTATAATCCTGTGAGTTTACGTAGGGCACAAAATTCTAAAGAAATAAATAAGCAAAGTAAAGAAAAGGCCTGCCTGAACAGATCTTCTAAGTGGGTGAGCTGAAGACTAGTGAGTGAGTTAAGGTGCCAGTGTGTCCACTGAATCACACATTCTCTTGAAGCAAAATCTGTGATGAGGAAACTATCTTTGTTGTAACTGAAGACAACTAAGAAACGACCGGTGGAAAAAGTCGTCTCAGGCCTGCATCTCACCTCAGGTGGCCTGGGAAACCGCCTTGCAGAAGGAAGCCAGCATGTAACTTACGTGCCCTGGAGGGGGCATTCACGTGGATTCTCCCTTTCTCGTGTGACATTCAGCCGAGCTACCTGGACATACTCCAAACATGTCGTGATTTCAGATATTGTATAAAATATTCTCAAAGATACAGCCTTGCCCAATGCCAAGATCCACCTCCTGAGGACTGACGATGAGAGGAAGCCTCCAGCCGAGAGCCCAGAGTGGAGACCTCACTCCTATGAGCTCTGGGCCAGAGCAGGCCTTGGGAACTTCAGTTCCAGCAGACGGGCCAGCAAGGCCAGATGTTTGCAAGGAGCTCAGGAAGGGTTCTCCTGCAGGAACCTGAAAACAGGAGAGACACTGAGGGGCCAGGAGATGGAATCGGAATCAGCAGGAACCTGAAAACAGGAGAGACTCTGAGGGGCCAGGAGAAGGAATCGGAATCAGCAGCATTCTCCATGTCTGGAAGCCCCATGCTGCCCACGCCTGGCTGACGGCCAAGGGGCTGAGGGGAAGGTGTGAAGTAACTCACTGGAGATGAGACGCACATGAGCCCTCCTGGCACCCGCTCATGGGAGCACCACGAAGGCGGCTTTCAAAAACTTAAGTAGTTGTCAAAAGGATCAGAAGAAGACTTTTAAAATATGTATTTAAGATCCTCAAAGGGATGTGGTGGGAAGAGGCTCCACGAAAACACGCAGGAGGTGAGGACTGCAAATGAGGGCCTAATTGCTGATGATGACTCACCTGCAAAAATAAATATTTTCCCAAAGCGATGAAATAATATTTTCACAGTACTCAGGAAAAACGACTCAACCTAGAATTCTATACCCACTTAAAATATCTTCCAGTAGAGAAGGTTAATTGCAGCTTTTTCGGGTAGGGAAACTGAATTTACAACGTGCAGACACTGATGAAAGGTTTATTAATACACGTCCTTCAGCCAGAAGCAAACAGCCTCGGGAATAAGAGGGTAAACAGCAAAGCACTGAGCAAAATGGCCTCAGGAGCTCCTGGCAACGCTGACTTCTGTCTCTTACTTATAAAGGGGGAGCGTTCCAGGCACCCCAGGTGTGGAAAATGGAGGGTTCAAGGACCGTGACACTGTGGCAGGACTCTGCTGAGAGCGGAGACACTGAACAATGAGAAGCTTTGTAAGAGAGTATAAAATTGAATCAGACTAAGATGTTTAGGTCATCTTTGATAGGGTGTAAAGGTATAAACATCCTTCAGAGGGAATGAGCTAAAGAGATAAAGCTTTGCCGTTCCAATGCAAGGCAGAAGGAAAACGGCAGAGGAGCAAAGCAAAGTCAGACTAAAATGCAAATTTAAATTATTCTAATTGCATCAATAGTCACAATAAATAAGAGTTATCTTACTTGTGCAAGAATGAGGCTAGGAGATTAAAATTAAACATCCAGTTTTACGCTGTTTTTGAGGAACATTATTAAACAACAAAAAAAGAAACTTTTGACAAATTCCAAATATAATATATCGTGCAGACCATGTTTGTCAGCTACAGTGACGTTATATTGGAAATTAACATTAACCAAACAGCATCAAATGTTCAGAAAGTAAGAAAATACATCCTGAGTTAATCTTTGGTTAAAGAAGAAATTAGAGTGAATTACAAAACATTTATAACTAAATGATAATGGAAACTCTAGCTACCAAGATTTGTGGGCTGGGCGTGGTGGCTCACACCTGTGGTTGCAACTCTGAGAGGCCAAGATGGGTGATCGCTTGAGCTCAGGAGTTTGAGACCAGCCTGAACACAGTGAGACCCCATTTCTACAAAAAATACAAAAATTATGCACCAGTGGTACCAGCTGCTCAGGAGGCTGAGTTGGGAGAATCATCTGAGCCCGGGGCTTGAGGCTGCTGTGAGTTCTGATCCAGGCACTGCACTCCAGCCTTGGTTACAGAGTGAGTGAGACCCTGTCTCAAAAAACAAACAAAAAGTTAGTAAAGTGCAAAGAGGAGGTGATCGCAGGAGAATGAGCATCGTCTGATGTGTCTATTGGAAAAGAAGGCAGGTGGGAATGAACCGGCTTAATGTTCATCTCAATATGCCAGACCTGGGTGCAGCGGCTCACACCTATAATCCCAATACGTTGTGAGGCCTGAGGCCAGGAGTTCGAGACTAGCCCGGCCAGCATGGTAAAACCCTGTCTCTACTAAAAATACAAAATATTAATGGGTGTGGTGGCAGGTGCCAGCTACTTAGGAGGCTGAGGCAGAAGACTCGCTTGAAGGCAAGAGGTAGAGGTTGCAATGAGCCAAGATCGTTCCATTGCACTCCAGCCTGGGTGACAAAAGTGAAACTCCACCTCAAAAAAAAAAATGTTGAAAAAGAGATGCTTTTCCTCAATCATCCGATTAGCTTCTGACAGCAATGCTGAACAGAAACAAGACTCTGGCACGGTGGCTTGGGTGTGTTCCTCTCGTCCCTCTGACGGGAGGACCTGGCCGGGGGCCCAAAGGAGACCCACTCTATTGTCTAGCCTCACCTCTTCCAGCCTCAGCGGCAGTGAGTGGCTTCTTCTCTCCGCCCAGCGCTGTTTCTGCTGTGGCTGTTGTTTCTCTTAGTAGACAAAAGAGTTTGCAAAGATTCCGTTTCTGCCTTTGCCTCGTTTCTAAGCTCAGACCACGAGTGCTTTTCCTGCAGGACAGGCCCCTGTGTTCACCAGCGGCGGCTTCAGCTTCATCTTATTTCTTCCAAAGTCTTGTTCCACCTGCACTGACTTTCTAATTTATTTGTTTTTGTCCTATGATAATTATCCTAGGATATTTTGTAAGCTGTGAAACAGTTTTATGTGAGGCTGTCATTGACTGTGGAAAAAAATGTGACTTTGACAGAAAAGCTCCCCATAAATATTTGTTAAATCGGAACGAGCCACACTGATTTGTCAGGAAATGATAAAAGAGCCTGCCCCATTATTTTTCATTCTTTTGCTATTAGCACCTTTAATCGCCACCTCTGAGAATCTTCATAAACTTTTCTAAGAGAAAATATGGAAAGACTTCAAAAGGTAGTGCGTTTCCACAAATCGAGTTTTCATGATTTGTGTTGGCCTAAGTTAAGCAGCGCTGAATCATCAACGATTTTTTTTGGGGGCGGGGGGGAATGGAGTTTCATTCTTGTCGCCCAGGCTGGAGCGCAGTGGCATCATCTGGGCTCACCACAACCTCTGCCATCTGGGCTCACCACAACCTCTGCCTCCTGGTTTCAAGCGAGTCTCAGCCTCAGCCTCCCGATGAAGTAGCTGGGATTACAGGCGTGCACCGTAACACTCAGCTCATTTTGTATTTTTAGTAGATACAGAGTTTCGCCATGTTACACCCGACCTCAGGTGATCTGCCTGCCTCAGCCTCCCGAAGTGCTGGGACTGCAGGCGTGAGCCACTGTGGCTGACCAGTCCTAAATGATTGCTAAGAACTCTCTGGGCACTGCTGAATTTGCATGGCCTAAATGGGGCTGAATAAATGTTGTGACCAGCTTTCCCCCAAATGTCTCCACAAGGCTCTGAGCATTGTGAATGCAGTGGGTCCTCACCCACATTTCATGAGGATGCCTCTCTCTGCCCCTTCATCTTTCAATGCAAGTGGGTTTCAAAGGAAATTATGATTCATGTGTTTAATTCCTTTATTCTTACTGAAATGTATCTAAACGTTGCTTAATAACAGTTTTCTGATGCCCAAAAGCTTTTGAAGTTTTAACTATTTTCCTAAAGCAGGATCTTAGGTTTGGAAGAACAATGAATTCCAAACCCTCCATGTTTTGACTCTGAACTCCTGAAGTTCTAAATGACTTTTCTATATGAGCAAATGACATTCTCTACGAAGAGCTGAGGATTAAATCACTAAATTCCATTTTTTCCCCCATGGAAGTAGGTAAGGAGGAGGAGATTGGGGGGAAGAAGAGGGTGAGGTCCTCTGCTTGCATTTGTCAGCGTGCACCCTCGGGGCTTGCAGGCTGGATTTATTTGCCCAAGGTCACAGAGTTCATATCGGGGTCTCTGGGACTCAAACTCACATCTTCTTTCTTGAAATCCTCTGCCTCTGAGTGTCCAACTTAAAACAGACACTGCAGGGTGGGATGCTGGGTTCCAGCACAGATTCAACCAACCTTCTAGATACCTTTGAGATTTGTTGTAAGACATTGCAACAGTTTGGGTGAGAAGAAAATAGAGATGAGTTTGAGCCACTCAGTGCAATCTCCATGGGCCCAGAATGGTCAAGCCTGGCCTGGGAGGACGCAGAGCCAGGAACCGCCAGGAATCCTGTGTCTGTCTGGAATGATGGCCCTTTCAGAGCTTCTTCAGCCGTGTCTGAAGGAAAGACGCTGTTTTCCTGGAAACCAGAGCTTGGGTTCCACAAAGGAAGGCCAGTGAAACGCCGGGAAGGCGCGAGGGGAGCTTTGCTTGCTCTCCTTCCCAGTCAGACACTTCGCTATTTTCTTCCCAAATTCAAGAAGGAAAAGCAAATCCTCAGGTACTGCTAGAGCCTGAAAGCCTTCCTTCTCCGTGGCCCTCGCCCTGGAATTCCTCCTTCTCCGTGGCCCTCGCCCTGGAATTCCTCCTTCTCCGTGGCCCTCGCCCTGGAATTCCTCCTTCTCCGTGGCCCTCGCCCTGGAATTCCTCCTTCTCCGTGGCCCTCGCCCTGGAATTCCTCCTTCTCCGTGGCCCTCGCCCTGGAATTCCTTAGGCATGACTGCGTTCAGGAGCAGAAAACTAAGGAAGCAACAATGTATATAAAGGTGTTTTTCTTATCTTTTCTGCAAAACTTGATCTTAGCTTCAAATAAAGAACGTAGTGAGAGCATTTCTGTAACCTCCATGGACCCTGCCATTTCCCTTTGGTGCAGACTCTACCCTGAGTGGCCTGGGCTTTTGTGAAAAGCTGAAACAGCCCAGAAGCTGCGAAGGTATCTAGAAGGTTGGTAGAAGGTGTCTAGGTATCTCGAAGGCTGCAGTGTCTGTTTTAAGTTGGACACTCAGAGGCAGAGGGTTTCAAGAAACAAGATGTGAGTTTGGGTCCCAGAGACCCCGATTATGAACTCTGTGACCTTGGACAAATAAATCCAGCCTGCAAGCCCTGAGGGTGCACGCTGACAAATGCAAGCAGAGGACCTCACCCAGCCTGCTTCAGCACTGAACTTGACAGAAGTATTTGAAAAAGGAGGAAGTATACCCACACATTCTGCAGCGGCAAAGTCCGTAGTTATTTTGTCAACTGCACACACAGTTCTCCCCAAATCCCGGCCACCTGCCCGGTGGCGCACTCCCTCAGGACTAGAGACAGCAGAGAGGTTCACCTCAGGGACCTGGGATTCCCAAAGGTGCCCTGGGAGCTGCTGCCCAGCCCTGAGTCAGAGCGGTCCATGGAAGCTGGTGGTCAGAAGTCGCGTGGAATCACTGAATTCATTCAGTCAACATGTTTTATTTTTAATTTACCTGTTCAGAGGCACTAGGTTAAGTCCTGAACCAATGGAGTTGAAATGACGAATCAAGAAGTGGCAAAACTGACTTAGGACCAGAAAGAAGAGCAAGCTGCAGAGGCCAGAGGTGAAAAGCAACGGAAGAGCCTTTGCCTGTGCAGGTGCCAGGGGCCAGGAGCAATGTTCCCTGACTGGGGAGGAGAGCACAGAAGGGGAGGAGGGAGGATCCTGGGGAGGGGAGCACAGCAGGGGAGGAGGGAGACCCTGGAGAGGGAGCACAGCAGGGGAGGAGGAAGAACCCTGGGGAGGGGAGCACAGCAGGGGAGGAACTCCTGCCTCCTGCATGCAGGCTGGGCCGTCTATGGTCCAGGAGGCCACGCTGGGGCACAGAAGCAGAGAGGTCCCACACTCAGCATGGGCAGCTGGGAGTGATCCTGGAAACCCAGTACCATTAGGGAGACCTCCCTGTCATCTGAGGGCACCTAGGGCTGTGGGGCAGGAGCCATCACCAGGGGCAGCCCCAGCCCACGAGGGCCCATTGCTCAGGATTCTGTCCACAGAAATTCTTCTATTTGAAATGTGCAATAACATGACACAAAAATACAGATAATCCCACACAGCAGAATATACATGGGATCAGAAATTTAGGGAAGACAGATTTTGTCCCACACTTGACATGTGGAAACGTCAGTGAAGGGAAGACAGGATGGGTGAGGAGAACCATGGCTTCTGCACCCCTGAAGAGCTGTGGGTTCCAGAATGTCTCTCTCCTCTTCCAGGAACCTTATAGCCTTGGGGGGCAGAACATGGAGCCCCCCACCTCACCAGCCACAGCCGTTGGGTCAATCCAGCCTAATTAAGAGGTGCCCCTAACAGGTATTAATCTCCATACGTGGAGACCTTTGAATGCTCTTCAATGGCTGACATCCATCCCTTTCATTCTGAACATGCTTTTGGATGAGTAACTAATTTAACTCCAAGTAACGACACGTGACCCTTATCCACACTGATTCTAACCCTGGCATACAGTGTGTGAGAGATCCAGAACATTCTTGATGGACAGAGGCCAGAACAACAAAAGAAGGGATTAAGTTACCTCATAGACCCTTCCCATCCCTGATTCGTTTCATCTCTTTGGAGGAAAGCTCATTGCAGCATTCACTCTTGCCATCTGCTGGGAATTCTACATCCCCAGGCCTGTGGGGTCTGCAGCAGCAGAGCCACAGGGACACTAAGCTCCACACAGAAGGTGCTCCGGCCGCAGCCTCCGCATCCACCCTGCACACACTGTGTTGGCAGCTGCCCCGAGCCAGTGCTTCTGTAAAATGCCAAGGCAGAGGAGAGGCCACAGAAACCATCTCATCTCTGAGTCTTTAGCAGGACGTGCAGATTTTGGAAGAGCAGCTAAACACAAAAATAGACCTCAGAAAAAGACACATTCACGTTCACATGATAGTTCAGGCCGTATGCTTCATGTTTTACATGTATGATTGATGCTAACCACAAGCAAAGTTACGTGGAAAACAATCACAGCTGTCAGTGAGCATTCCCTGTGCATTTGCATGTTTTGAAGAATTCCAGGGCAGGGAAATGTGGAAGTCATTGTCTTTTAGCCATTTGCTTTTGTGATCCTATAATACTAGTTAGCCTTTGATACAACCCACAGGAATATGGCATTCTGGTCTGACGCACACGTGCCTTCGGCTTGTATTCACTGACTGTTTTGAGTTAGATGTTACTGAGCCACAGTGGGGTTACATGCAGAGGAAGCTCTTGGCACAGCAAGAATGAACGAAGCAGCATCTGCGCCCTGTCGCTGGAGGGCAGGAAGAGAACACCCTGCTGTGAACCCGTGACGAGATGACCCTGGACGTTCCTCCCCAGCGTGAGCAGGAACAGGTGGAGTCACTCCATGCAGCTCAGTGGCAGTGGACACCGTCTTCACGAGATGCCGAGGGAAGGAGAAGGTCTCGTTCTGGAGGTGCTGAAAGCATCGCCAAAGAAGATGGGGCTTGGGCTGTGTGTCAAGGCAAAGGCAGCAGTGGCACAGCAGGGAGTGTCCCGGTGGGATTGTTGCCAGCAAGCCCAGGTGCAGGGGAGGAAGGAAGAGGCTTGTCTCTTGGCCGAATAAAAGAGTCAAACTCTGTAAAATGTTGGAAGAGATGTATTCTGAGCCAAATATGAGCGACCATGGCCTGTGACACAGCCCTCAGGAGGTCCTGAGAACACGTGTCCAAGGTGGTCGCACAGTTTGGTTTTATACATTTTAGGAATCAATCAAATCCTTTTAAGAAATACATTGGTTTGGTCCAGAAAGGCGGGATAACTCAAAGCGGGGCTTCCAGGCTCCGGGCGAATATCAACATTTTCCTGTTGACGATTGGCTGTCTAAAGACCTGGGATTGACAGAAAGGAAGTGTTCAGGTTACAGTCAAGATTGTGGAGACCAAAGTTCCTTTGAATCTTATAGTGGCTGCCCTTGGAGATGATAGACGACAAATGTCTCCTCTTCAGATCCTTAGGACTGGGAGGGTCTGGAAGGAAAAACATGCAGCTATGTTGACAGAGATTCTTTACAGATGCACGTTTCCCCACAGAGGACAGCTCTGCAGGGCCTTTTCAAAACGTGGCAAAGAAACATGTTTCGGGATAAAACACTTTTATTTTCTTTCTTGTCTCGTAATGTTATACCAGAGTCAGGTTGGAAAATGAGTCATAATCTATAGGGCTAAATAAAACCCATCCAATGAGAATGGATGGTGTGCAGGGCAGGACTCCCCAGACCCCAAATAGGAATTTGAGCAGATAAAACTCAGACCTTAACCCTCAGCTTCCACCATCTCTTCCTGTCTTTGTGGCCCCTTCCCCTTCCTCTTTTCATCTCCATTGTAGCCCCTTCCTCCCTCCTTTTGTTTCTTGATTTCTTTCTTCTTTGGGAAATTATGGATCCCAGGGCCACCCTGGGGGGTGGCAGACACTCTGCTCCAGAGTCCATCCTCCCAGTGATTGTCAAGCCCCCTCTCCTGTGGGTTCAATAAGCCACCATGGGCTTCCAGGAAGCACCATGAAATCTGTGTCTCCCCAGTGGCCTTGCAACTCAGGTGGCCATGCAAACGGAGCCCACCTGCGACAGCTCCGCCTGGCTGAGGGAGCAGAGCCCTGCTGGGTGGCACCACTGGAGTGTTGGGACAGACAGGGCTGTTTCTCAACAGGCTTAATGCTCCCATTCCAGCCAGCAAGGACCCTAGCACAGCAGGGACTGGTTTTTCTTGATCAGACTAGATTTGAATTATCTATGAAAAAAAGTCAAACTCTGTTCGATATTTCAAGTGTTTATTCTGAGCCAAATAAGAAGTGGTCCCAGCCTGAGGGGAAGTCTCATGAGGTCCTGAGAACATGCGCCAAAGGGGGGTTACAGGTTGGCAGCTTGGTTTTATATATTTTAGGAAACACAAGACATCAATCAATACATGTAAAGGCAGGACAACTTGGAGTGAGGGTGGGGGACTTCTACACCATAGGTAGATTCAAAGATTTCAAAGCTTTTCTGATTGGCAATTTGTTAAAAGGCTTGGGTTATTACCTAACAATCTGGAATCCATAGGAAGGAGTGTCCGGGTTCAGATAAGGGATTGTGGAGACCAAGGTTCTTATTATGTAGATGAAGTCTCATAGGTCATGCACTTAGAGACAAAGATGACAGTTTCTGGCTGGGCATAGTGGTTCCCACCTGTCATCCCAGCATTTTGGGAGGTCAAGGTGAGCGAATCACTTGAGATCAGGAGTTTGAGACCAGCCTGGCCAACACAGTGACACCCCTTCTCTACCAGAAATATAAAAATTAGCCAGGCATGATGGCACATGCCTATAAGCCCAGCTACTTGGGAGGCCGAGGCACAAGCATCACCTGAATCCAAGGGGCAGAGGTTGCATTGAGCCAAGATCACATCACCGCGCTCCAGCCCGGCGGCACACTGAGTGACACTCTCACTCAAAAAAGAAAAAAGAAAAAACAAACATAAGTTTTCTATGCAGGCCCTTAAAAGATGATACACTCTCAATTAATCTCTTTCTTATTTTTTATTCCATTTCGATAGGTCACCTGAACAAATTCTCCAGTGATGCACACGCCTCCAAAGTAGTTTACACTCTGTGGAGTCTTTTATCCCTCACCCACCTCCCATCCTTTCTTCCAGTCCCCAGAGTCCCATGTATCATTCTTACGCTTTTGTGTTCTCATAGCTTGGCTCCCACTTACCAGTGAAAATATACGAAGTTACCTTTCCATTCCCGAGTTACTTCACTTAGAATCATGGTCTCCGATTCCATCCAGGTCGCTGTGAACGCCATTATTTTATTTTTTTATGGCTGAGTAGGATTCCACAGTATATATATATGTGTGCCACACTTTCTGTATGCACTCACTGATTGGTGGGCATTTGGGCTGGTTCCATATTTTTGCAACTGTGAACTGTGCTGCTATAAACATGCGTGTGTGAGTATCTTTTTCGTGTAATGATTCCTTTTCCTCTGGGCAGATGCCCAGTAGTGGGATTGCTGGATCACATGGTAGCTCTACTTTTAGTTCTTTATGGAATCTCCGCACTGTTTTCCATAGTGGTTGTACCAGCTTAAGTTCCCACCAACAGTGTAAAAGTGTTTCCTCTTCACTGCGTCCACACCAACATCTATTGTTTTTTGATTTGTGCATTATGGTCATTGTTGCGGAGTGAGATGGTGGTTTTGATTTGCATTTCCCTGATAATAAGTGATGTTGAGCATTCCTCCATATGCTTCTTGGCCATTTGTGTGTCTTCTTTTGAGAATTGCCTATCCAAGTTCTTAGCCCACTCTGATGGGATGATTTATTTTTTCTGTTTCTGGTTTGAGTTCCTTGTAGACTGTGAATATTAGCCCTTTGTTGGATGTATAGACTGTGAAGATTTTCTCCCACCCTGTGGGTTGTCTGTTAACCCTGCTGATTATTTATTTTGCTGTTCAGAAGCGTTTTAGTTTAATTAAGTCCCATCTACTTACCTCTGTTTTAGTTGCATTTGCTTTTGGGTTCTTGGTCATGAGTCTTCACCTAAGCCAATGTCTGAAAAGGTTTTTCCAGTGTTATTCTCTGGAGTTTTTGTGGGTTCAGGTCTTGAAATCTTTGATTATCCCAGTATCACTTTTTGAATGGGGTGTTCGTTCCCCACTTTGTGTTTGTATTTATTCTGTGGAAACTCTCAGTTAATCTCTTCAGGATTGGGGGTCTAGAAGGGGAAGGATCCAGTCACGTTAACAGAGATTTTTACTGGCTGGGCACGGAGGCTCACACCTGTAATTCCAGCACTTTGGAGGGCCTAGGTGGATCACCTGAGGTCAGGAGTTCGAGACCGGCCTGGCCAAAATGGCAAAACCCGTCTCTACTAAAAATATAAAAAATTAGCCAGGGGTGGTGGTGGGCGCCTGTAATCCCAGCTACTTGGGAGGCTGAGGCAGGAGAATCGCTTGAACCTGGGAGGCAGAGGCTGCAGTGCACCAAAATTGGGCTGCTGCACCCAGTCTGGGTGACAGAGCAAGACTCTGTCTCAAAAAAAAAAAAAAGAGAGACTTACGGATGCAATTTTTTCCCCAAAGGAGACAACTTTGTAGGGCCGCTTCAAAATATGGCAGAAAAACATATTTTGGGAGTGAATATTTTTATTTCGCTCTTTTAAGTCATGGAACGCTGTGCTGGATTAGGTTGGAGTTCAGTGTCATTGCTACAGTGAGTCTGCCTCATCAGTCTTAGGGTCTTTATTTTAATGTCAATGCTGGTGAGTTGTGTAAACAAAACTCGAAAAGGAGTTTCTGGAGTAATGAGGTGTGTCTGACCCCTGCGTCCCATCAAAGCCTGAACTAGCTCGTCAGGTTTCTTTGGGATCTTGTTGGCCAAGAAGTAGTTTATTCAGTCTGTTGGGAGTGGGGGGCGGTTAGCATTTTATTTTGGTTTACAGAGTTCACGTCCTGCCTTTAACTAGCCGTGTGAGGTTACAGAACTGCACATCAGTATCCTGATGTTTAGAGTGGCAATGAGAACACTGCATTGATCCTGATTTGATTGATAGATGGGTACGAATGCATACACGGGCAATACTGCATGTGTCTATGAGGCACCAGGAAGGTCTGGAGGAAGAATACTTGCATATAGTTGGCTGCACATCCTCTGCTAATGATCCCACTGCAGGATGACTGGGTGGCAGGCCTTGGGCAGCTCGGGCTCAGGCCCCGCCCTGCCAGCCCTCAGGCCCCGCTCTAGCACCCCTCAGGCCCCGCCCTAGCAGCCCTCAGGCCCCACCCTGCCAGTCCTCAGGCCCCGCCCTAGCAGCCCTCAGGCCCCACCCTGCCAGTCCTCAGGCCCAGCCCTGCCAGGCCTCAGGCCCCGCCCTGCCAGGCCTCAGGCCCCGCCCTACCATCCCTCAGGCCCCGCCCTGCCAGCCCTCAAGCTCCCGCCCTGCCAGCCCTCAGGTCCCCGCCCTGCCAGTTCTCAGGCCCCGCCCTGCCAGCCCTCAGGACCCTGCCCTGCCAGTCCTCAGGCCCCGCCCTGCCAGTCCTCAGGCCCAGCCCTGCCAGTCCTCAGGCCCCGCCCTGCCAGCCCTCAGGCCCCGCCCTACCATCCCTCAGGCCCCGCCCTGCCAGCCCTCAAGCTCCCGCCCTGCCAGCCCTCAGGTCCCCGCCCTGCCAGTTCTCAGGCCCCGCCCTGCCAGCCCTCAGGACCCTGCCCTGCCAGCCCCTTGCTCATGCAGGGCGTAGGAAGAGCAGAGCGATGAATGGGCCTTGCATTCAGTATTTACCCTATCGGAGGGATGGCTGTGCGTGCGGGACCCATGAAGTCAGATAAAGACAGCCGCAGCTGTCTCAGAGGAGAAATGATTTTACTGGAGATGATTCAAGTCTCCACGCAACAAAAATAATTAGAGCAGACTGACAGTGTTACAGCCTCACCAACGCACCACAGTCTAGCAGTCTCTTGTCATGAGATGTCACTCTGAGTTCTTTGTCTCATGATCGAAACAATTCAGGAGGTGGAGGTTGGAGCCAAAGTTTAACAAGCAAAAGAAGAAAGTTCCATGCTGTGGAAAGGGGACCCAGAGTGGGTTGGCATTTTTACAGTTGAATACAAAGGTCTGTACAGGAAACCGATGAGGGCCGGGCATCTCATTTGCATTAGGTGCAAATTTCTGGTAGCTCCACCCCCTCCTCCTAAGGCGCACTCAGGCCCTCAGCTTGGGCTGCTCCCTGTTGCTTCCTTCCCCTCACTGCACAGGTGTCAGGACAGAATCTTCCATTTCAGACAAGTCGGGGCAGGCCGCCTGTGCAACCCTTCTTACCTATGCAGCTGTGGGCGTGTCTTAGGCAACCCCCACACCGCGCAGGTTCCCTCACCTGGGCTGCAGGCTGTCCTTTCCTTTGAAAGGATTCAGCTGAGGGCCCACCCGAGCTGCCTGCGGGACCGGATTTTCCTTTCTCCTCTTTCCTATGCCCATGCAAATTCTATTTTATTTTAGTGCATCATAAATTGCAACCAGTGTTTGAAGAGTCTTGTGCTTTCAGCTGTGATTGCCTCACCTCCCACCTCTGATTCTTTAGTTCTTTTCTTACAACACTTAGGAGCTGCATGGCGGAAGATCCCTGGCCTTGGAATTGGAAGCTGTGAGACGTGTGCGCAGACTGTAAGAGGGGCTCTTGCTCAGGCTCGGAGCTGGCCCAGCTGGACTGTGCACACAGGTGTTAGAAATAAACTCACAGGCCCCAGTCAGGTGTGATGGCAGCTTCCTCAACCACCATAAATAAAGGCACAGGTGCCCAAGAAGAGTTTCTTGGGGTTCCTTTCTGTGTCTCATGTGGAGCCCAGAGAGGCAGAACTCCACCAGCTCCAGAAAGCACTGCTGGAAGGCCCAGGAACAATGCCTGCCGTCTCCTGTGACGACGGCCCTTGGAGCCGGTTCTGGCTCCAGGTCTGGCTCTGGGGCCTGGGCCACGCCTCCCTCCTGCTCCGACTCAAGCCCTGCAGATGGAGACCGGAGACAGCCAGGCATCTGAGAGCTTCCTCAAGGCAGGACTCAGAGGGTTTCGGTTTTATGGTTTGAAAAAGAGGAGGAAATCGGGAAAGGCTTTTCTTTCAGCAGGGATGCATGGAGCCATTGGACAGACAACAGGAATGAAGAGGTGAGGAGGGGACCAGGGTGGCAAGGGGGCAAGATCTTCAAGCCAACAATGTCAGGTGTGGAAAAGGGGCAGGATCTGAGCCCAGCTGCAAAAGGAAGAGAGGCCTCACCCTCTCCATAGACGCTGGAAGGAGGGGGGAGGACAGAGCCCCTGGGAGATTTGTGGGGTCAGGAGAATGAGGGTGATCCTGCCTGAAGGACTGAGGAGCCCCAGAGGCGTGGGGTGGGGAGGTAGGGTGGAGAGGCCTGGACCCAGGGCCGGGGTGAAATCTTCTTGGAGAAAACGAGAGGAGTTTTCTCCAGAGTGGCCAGGTGGCAGAGTGGCCAGGCACCATCAGATGGTCCCCACTGTGCCCCTGGAGATTACAAATTTCAGCTGACACGAATGGACATGATTTTGTAATGTTTCTCCTAGCGGGCTCACCTGGAGAGGTGCAGAAACAGTGGGAAAGGCCACTGGGTTCACGCAGGGCTGGATTTGCCTCCCAGGGCTCCTGGGACTGCCATGGTCTGTGAGGACTCCTGAGAAGCTGCGGGTGCCAGCAGAGTGGGAGGAAGTCCTGGTGGCGTAGTGGACACACGGAAGGGGGCTCGCTGCCCTTGGTCTACGTGCTCATGAAACGGAATGGTCATCTCTTAGGGTGGCTGATTTGGAAGGAGCAGGTGCTTGGGATGAGATGCACAGATCAGTGTCCTTGGAGGTGAGCCATCTGCGGGGACACCAGGTCTTGGGTTGCCTTTGGGAGAGGCGGACTAAAGCTGAGTGTAAAACTGTTCATATAAATAAGATGAAAAACTGCAGAAATAACCAAGAATGACACAGGCATTGGGTGGAGAGGGAAGCTGTGAGCCAGATGCTGAAATCGCCAGGGACATGAGCATGTGTCCAGGAAGGCATGGATGCTGGCATCCAGGGAGACTGAGGCAGGACCTGACCCTCCGGGGCTTCCCTGCAGGGAGGCTGGTGGGGGAGGGAAGAGGCATTGAGAAGCAGGAGCTACGCTGTGCCCTCTACTTCAGCTGGTTCCTGCAATCCTGAGACAGGCATTCATGGTCTCACTTGCCAAGCAACACACTGGAATTCAGAAAACCTACATCACGGACTAGTAGCGCATGCCACGAGGGCAACACCCCCTCTCACATCAACTCAAACCTGCACAACTTCTCCCACCTTCTTTTTAAAACGTTCTTTCTTCCTGTATTCATTCATTATCACTCAGTGCACCTGGCTGGGACACCTGTGTGTGCCGGTCACTGTACTGGAGACAGAAAATGTCTCAGAGAAGAAGACAGAATGGCTACAAAGGGGAAGAAAGGCCAGGAATGTCTCCCGTGTCCTTGCTCACACACAGGAACGCCGGCAGCCGGACCTTGGGAGGAACCACAAGAATGACCAGAGACGTGTTGTGGCCGGGTGCACCTCGCTGCGAGCCCATGTGTGTCTGACGTCTAAGAGAAAAATTCCACAAAGGAACCCACTTTCATTGATTGGAAATGCAGCTGATTTATAATAAAAAAAGAACACTTTGGGCTCACTGCCAGGTGATATTAATCCACAGGGGTTTTCAGCACTGAAGGTCACAAACTGGGATTTCTAGAAGGTCTTCCTAGCCAAGTTGTACGTAAATGAATGATCTTCCTTCTAAGTGTCAATCTGCATTTCATCAACACGACAGGACACAGCCTTTATGCCTTACTCTGCAAAAAAGCAAGCTTTGTAAAACTCGTGGGTGTTTCGTATTTAACAAAAAACAGATAAGTGCTACTTTTTTTAGGCACAAAAGTCTGAAGAACATGAAAAATAGTATGCTCAATGCAGATTTATCAATGACGTCTCCGTGTCACCATCAGAATAGGAAACATAGAAATCTCAGAAGAAAAGTGTTTTTATTAACAGAACTAAAGACAATGGAAATAAGAATATTAACAAGAAAACGTATTAATTTAATTATGAAGATCTTTATTGGACGTCAACTATGAGGTGCAGACAATTCTTTGTTGAATCCAAGGCTTTTGAAGTGGTGGCCCTCGTGATTTTGTTTAATGTTTGTCAAAAATATAGCCTATGGTTTCTAGGAGAATATCCTTTCTAAATGTTGGCATGAGTATTCTCAAGAGAAGAAAGAGCTGGTGAAACGGTGATGTGTTTATTCATATCAAACCTTCCACCAAAGAAGTTCTCAGCAGTCCCTGCGGAGCAACAGTGCGTTACAGCTCAGCCCCACCGTGTTGCAATCAGCTAGGACTAGAGCAAACAGAAACAAGTTCTAAGAATGCTTGACTTGGGTATTAAAGAAAGGAGCTGTTGTTCAAACTCTGGGTGAAGGAATCATCCAAGTGGCTGACGAATGTGAACAGCCAATTCTGAGGTCGGCGTAGGGAATCTGTGACAGGGAGAAAACAACCTATCCACGGCGATAAGCGTCCGCTGCTTCTCCCCGCAGGCCATGAGGTCTGCGACTTCGCAACGCCTCACCCAGGTTTCCATGATCTTCTGTGGTTATTATCGTGCCTGGAACATGTCTTGATAATGGTAATTAATGGGAGAACATAACTTACTTCTCAAGATGCTATTTAATAGACACATTCCTAGGCAAGTAATATATTTGGAAAAGTCAAACCTAACTCTGGGGGTGAGGAGGGAAGAGACAAAGTGACACACTCTCTAACAACACCTATTCATTATTAAACATCTTTGTAGACGATTAGGAGGTTATTTTCATCCATCCCTCTAATCAGTAGTTTTTGAGTGGAGAGAGCGCACGGGAAAAAAAGGAAAAAAGCGGAGTCTGGAGGGCTACGTAATCTGGGGTGGAAACGTAGCAAATTTATTCTTGTGGGTTACAGCTTTTATACCTTTTTTCTTGTCTACAGTTACTTTATCTCACAAAGAAAGGGTAAACAGAGGCTCCTGAAAATAGCTCACAAAGTTTATGTAAAAAAAGGGTAAACAGAATATTTATCAGAGGCTTGTGAAAATAACTCAAAAAGAAGTTTATGTTTTTCAAAGATGCCTTTAAGGTGGCTTGTCAAACCTGTTTTCCGTCAGGGGGTGGAACAAAGACTTGGCTCCAGGGAAAATATGGGCAGGGGTCTTTGCTCCTCTTAGGCATCTCAATTGCAGCAAGTTTTATTGCTTACACAGAGACTGATGGGGACATGAAGACAGACAGCACAATGTCCTCACAAACCGCACACCTTTGCTTTGCATTCTGTTTTTGCCTCAGTGACTCGGCCCGTGGCCTTTGTCTCAGCTCAACAGCCCTCGGATGGGGGAGTGCAGACAGGTCCAGCTGCCAAGTTATGGCGAGTCACGCTAGCTGTCTGAAGCCTGTTGGCGCAAACGCTGTACAGGGCATCAGTCTTCAGTGTGTGCACACTCCAGGTCACACCTGTCTGCTCGGAGAAGCCAGAACTGACTACTGTTTCCTTCTCACATTAAAAAACAATCTCACTACCAAGCCAACCTCCTCACCCCATCTTAAAAGCCAGGCAAGATGGCTCACGCCTGTAATCCCAGCACTTTGGGAGGCCGAGGTGGGCGGATCAGGAGGTCAAGAGATCAAGACCATCCTGGCCAACATGGTGAAACCCCGTCTCTACTAAAAATACAAAAAAATTAGCTGGGCGTGGTGGTGCGTGCCTGCAGTCCCAGCTACTTGGGAGGCTGAGGCAGGAGAATTGCTTGAACCTCGAAGGTGGAGGTTACAGTGAGCCGAGCTCGCAACACTGTACTCCAGCCTGGCGCCTGGTGAAGGAGTGAGACTGTCTAAAAAAAGAAAAACAAAACAAAAACAAAAACAAAAACAAAAAAACCCCACATTTAAGAGGCTGAAGGAGGAGAATCATTTGAACCTGGGAGGTGGAGGTTGCAGTGAGCCGAGATCACGCCACTGCACTCCAGCGTGGGCAACAGAGCAAGCCCTCATCTCAAAAGAAAAAAGAATTATGTATTTTATTTTAGTTTTAGAAATACATTTCTTTTATTATAACAGGGCTCAGTTAATAAAATTCCTTAACAAATTAGAAAAAGCAAGTGAGTTGACATATTTTAAATAACAAAACTTATGATTATTATAATACTCAGAGAATCATGAATATGTGAATGTGAACTAAAGCATTGAGAGCCTTACCTCAAGTCACACTTGCAAGAGCTCTAGAAGCAATAAAAAGACACCTTCCTCCCACCCACAGCAGCCGCAGGAGACTGAAAGGCAATGCACGAGCAGGCTGCTGGCTGTAAGAACTCTTTGTACTGAGCATGATTTCAACTTTAACATAAGGAAGCAAAATATTTTTTTCTAAAGTTAAACATTAATAACAAGATACTTGTCTCCTCCTCCGTCCTTGCCTACAGAACTCTCATTTTGTCCTGGGCAGCAAATGTCCAGTTAAAACTCTGAAGCCAGAGACGCCAAGAAGAGACATTGGTGGCCAGTGAAATTCACCAGACTTCCACTAGATGGGCCGGATTGGGGGCAGGGGCGGAAGGGAACGACAATCATGAAACTTGCCACGTTCTGCTTCCCACTCCCGCTCTCCCTGCTCCGGATCCGCTTCCTGCCCCCCTCTCCACCCTGGGTCCTGTCTGGTCAGATGCATAAAGACACAGCATCCCTCTGGGCAGCATTAAGATGAAGCCTCCCTCCACTTCTGTGGAGGGACCAGGGTGCAGGGGCGAAGCCTCCCCTGTGGATGGGACAGAGAGGAGGGATGAGATGCAGGAGTGAAGCCTTCTCCCGGGGATTCAGGGTGGAGAGGAGGGACCAGGGTGCGGGGCAAAGGCTCTCCCACAGATGGGATGGAGAGGAGGGACTGGGTGCAGGGGCTAAGCCTCCCCCTGGGGATGGAGGGCAGAGAGGAGGGCCTGGGGTGTAGGGGTGAAGCCTCCCCTGCAGATGGGATGGAGAGGAGGGACTGGGTGCAGGGGTGAAGCCTCCCCTGTAGATGGGACGGAGAGGAGGGACTGGGTGCAGGGGTGAAGCCTCTCCTATGGATGGAATGGAGAGGAGCGACTGGGGTGCAGGGGTGAAGCCTCCCCTGCAGATGGGATAGGAGGGGCTGGGGTGCAGGGGCAAAGCCTCCCCTGTGGATGGGATGGAGAGGGGACTGGGGTGCAGGAGCTAAGCCTCCCCTGGGGGATGGAGGGCAGAGAGGAGGGACGGGGCACAGGGCGGTGCTGCTGTCTGGATCCCCACACACGTTGATTTCTGCCTGGCTTCTTAAGTGAGAAAAATAACTCGTGGACTTAGGCCGCTGGGATTCGGTTTCCATTTTCTATTTCCTAACACTTCTGAGGAGGCAGCATAAAATTCCCCTATCCCCTTTGGAGGTTTCCTTCTGCTGGTGCTTAAGACCTGCTATTTCAGCCTGATGTGTATTGCTCGGGTTTGTGGATTCAATTTTCCCTGTCCTTTCTTCTCTTTCAAGTGGAAATTCAGAATCATTCGACACAGAAAGGTTCTGACACCCACACTGAGCTCCTGATGGCATCTCTGGAGTGCCTGTTTTACATCAGGCTCTACACCTACAATCTCCAATCCACTCCCAGTAGCTCTGAGGGGGAGATGTCAAAGACACGGTTTTCTGGTCCAGGGACTGAAATCGAGGAGGCTGGGGTTCCGTGGCCTGCAGGTCATGCTGCCGGTCAGCTGGGAGGCCCCTGTTCTGTTGGCGTAACCCCCGTGATCTGCCCAAACCTGCACCAGTGCACACGCCTCCCCGGCCTCTCCGCTGTCAGTAGGAGGTTCAGCAGACAAGCCTGTGTAGACGGGAGTTTGACTGGTGAGATTTCATTACTGTGAGGGGCATTCTGCATCCACTCCCTGTCCCAGCCTTGTGACTCGCTCTGACCCACGGGACAGACCTCAGCCAGCAGATAACAGCTGCACACAAGTCACAGCTGAGGCACAAAATGTGCCTGTGAAGTCCAGCTGAGCTTCCTGCGTTTTAGCCACAGACATCAAAGAACATGCCCCTCATGACCCATGAGTCCCAGAAGAATGAGACTCTGGAACACCGTGCCCATCCTAAAGCACAGAGCCAGCTCAGCAGAGCCCAGACTACCATACCAGACTGACCAGCCTCAGACAACACTCAGGGATGAGGACACAGATGAAGGAGCATTGTGTAACTGCAGATATTCCTATCTTTGTTTTGGAGACAGAGTGTTGCCCTGTCCCCCAGGCTGGAGTGCAGCGGCTCAATCTCGGCTCATTGAAACCTCCGCCTCCCAGGTTCAAGCAATTCTCATGCCTCGGCCTCCTGACGAGCTGGGATTACAGGTGCCCACTACCACGCCTGGCTAATTTTTTGTATTTTTAGTACAGAGTTTTGCCATGTTGGCCGGGCTGGAACTCCTGACCTCAGGTGATCCACCTGCCTCAGCATCCCCAAGTGCTGGGATTACTGGCATGAGCACCACGCCCGGCCCGTGTGTCTTTCTGGAGTAGCTTTGTTGTTTTTGCAGGTTCGACTGTCCAGTTGGCAGCTTATGACCATGCTTGTCATTTCTGTACGTTGATTCCATAAAAAGCTGAAAACATTCACTTTGATAATTGAAAGAATTTCTGGTGTGGCAGTGACGGGCATGATTTATGAATTATTCAGTATAATTCTAAAATAAATCTCCAACCAATATATTTTTGACAAGAATGCAGGAAAGCCTTTTCAGACATGAGCGGGGTGGAGGATGGTTTGGGGAAGGAGGCATCTTTCACTAGAAACAGCCACACGGCCTACGTGAGAAAAACACATTTCTGGTTTGGATTTGCAGTCTTACTACTCTGCAGTAAGAACCACCTGCGCTGGCTGCATCCTCCCTCTCCCTTTCCCTCCTCTTTCAGGCTTTTTCCACTTCTTCGACGCTTCATCCTCTCCCGCCTCTTCAAATCCTGGTTCAAGCCCCACCTGCGCCAGCAGCTCTCCCTGACAGAGTCCTAACGCCCTTCACAGCGGTGTCTGTACTGCACAATTGATCATCACCAATGCTAAGACAGAGTTTACAAAGATCACTGTTTTTCAGAACAGAGAGAAAATTGTGTGTGGGGTTGGGGTGGGCTGCGGGGCTTAGAACCAAGAACCAAGAGGCAGTCATGAATCCTGGGGAAGCGTGTCCAGGTAAGCAGCAGCCCAAGGGAAACAAGAAGGCCTAAGGGAGGCCGGGGTGTGAGGGTGCAGGGGCAGATGCAGGCATCCTCGGGCTTGCGGTTGTGTGACTTGGAGAAGGGCACCCGCTTTGCTTTCTTTTCCTTTTGAGAGTGAGTCTTGGGCTATTGCTCAGTATTGCTCAGGCTGGAGTGCAGTGGCACAATCCCAGGCCACGGCAATCTCTTCCCAGGTTCAATGGATTCTCCTGCCTCAGCCTCCCAACTAGCTGGGATTGCAGGCGCCTGCCACCATGCCCGGGTAAGTTTTGTATTTTTAGTAGGGATGGGGTTTCACCATGTTAGCCAGGCTGGTCTCAAACTCCTGACAGCAAATGATCCACCTGCCTCAGTCTCCAAAGTGCTGGCAGTACAGGCGAGAGCCACTGTCCCCAGCCACCAGCTTTAATCAAAATAAGACCCCCTTTGTTTCTTCTGAAGTTTCCCACAGCACTGGACCGTATGGAGTAGGACAGATGGACAGACCACCTCCCACGTGGTCAGGGAAAACACAGACATGTATGTGGCACACATGAACACTCCCAGTTCCCTCCCCGTGTGCGGGAGGCGGCGGCTTATGTCTCTACCAGCATCCCCACATCCCAGGTGGGAACTGCAGGGTCGCACCTGAAGTCACACACCACTCAGGGACAGAGCCGGGATTCCAGTTCCCTCCCCGTGTGCGGGAGGCGGCGGCTTATGTCTCTACCAGCATCCCCACATCCCAGGTGGGAACTGCAGGGTCGCACCTGAAGTCACACACCAGTCAGGGACAGAGCCGGGATTCCAGTTCCCTCCCCGTGTGCGGGAGGCGGCGGCTTATGTCTCTACCAGCATCCCCACATCCCAGGTGGGAACTGCAGGGTCGCACCTGAAGTCACACACCAGTCAGGGACAGAGCCGGGATTCCAGTTCCCTCCCCGTGTGCGGGAGGCGGCGGCTTATGTCTCTACCAGCATCCCCACATCCCAGGTGGGAACTGCAGGGTCGCACCTGAAGTCACACACCAGTCAGGGACAGAGCCGGGATTCCAGCTCTTCGTGCCCAGAGCCCTCGCCTCTCCCTCCCTTACAGTGGACACCTGTAAAATGAGGCAATGATGAAAGTCTGCATTTAATTGGAAAGAAAAGACTAATACGTTTCAATAGCATATTTTATTTTAATCTAAGAAAAATGATTAAATTCAAAGATCAGAAATATAAAAGATTATCCAAAAAGCTGAAGATCGTCACCGTTTCTTAAACAACATGGGCATGTACTTGAGCTTCCTGTGGCTCCAAAGCCCTGTTTTTCCCTCGCATGGTTTAAATAAGTACGAAGCCTCACCCACTGTCTCCGCAGCATCCACAAACATCATTCTACAAGACACATCTCAGGGGATTTGGGGCCGTGAAGATTTTTTTCCAACCAAAAGTCTGAGCCAAGATGGCATCCCCACCCGGAGGACCTGCTCGTGACTGTTCTCCAAACGGTTCCTGACTGACGGCCGGGCTTAGGCCTGAGGGCGGCAGCGGCTGTGCATGCAGGCCAGTCCGTTGGTCACGGTGTGGGCATTCCACACCTATCCTTCTTTGTCAGGACCACTCTGATGAATGTCCCATTGGCAAGTTCTTGTACCGTGATGCATTCAGAAGAGCAGAGAGGAACGGCGGGGGCCGGCAGGCGCCTCTCCCTGGCTGTGGACACCGGCCCCGGGGCACCATGCATCTGCTGTGCCTTCAGTGAGGAGCTGCTCATTTGTTCAGGTGAAGATTTTACCTTCCGGTAGCCCTGGGGTGGACCAGGCAGGAGGATAAGGAGAACAGTGTCCATGTGTAGGAGAAAAACCCGGCAGACGAGTCTGTTAGGCAGCTCGGTCCCACCGGGACTGGATCTACTTTTCAGAAGGATGGGCCCCTCCTAGGCAGCCTCCCACCAGCAGAAAGTACTCTCTAGGACTCATTCAAGCCCCAGGGCCAAAATCAAACAGAAGCTTACAGTGGAAAAGCAGAGATCTTTGAGCCGAAGTATCACACCAAAGACAGTTTGAAAATATTATTTCCTCCAGGGCGACCACGTGTACCTAACGGACAGCTTTAGTGGTTGCATGATTCATTGTGTGAGCAAGATCTCTGGAAAGCTAAACAAGACACTAACAGAAAATCCCAAGAACCCAACCAACCCCTGCATGTTAACTGCCCCAAGGGTCGGCCGCGCAGGAAACGAGAAGCTTCCAACTGGATTCCACAATGCTGTAAGCGCAGCCGCCTGGCAGCGCCGGCAGGGAGGGCTTAGGAAAAGCCACAGGATCACAAGCAGAGTGCCTAGAGCTCTACAGCTAACATGGAAGGCAAAGAAGAAATTCAGCCTAAATGCATTTGAATACAACATCTCCAGCACACACCGATTTCCAAGGTCAAAAGACGACACATACATTGTATGTGATTAATTTTCTGAAGCCAGCTCTCCATTTTCACAGATTAAAACAGTCTGTTTAAATATCTCATTTCTACAAAGTGAATGTACATTTAAAGTACAAAGTGCAAATACTATGTGTTTCTGATTTTGTAATTGCTCTTTGGTGAGGGAATTTCCCACATGTCTAGGAACTGCCTTCGGTGTGTACGCCATTTACCCTTGTTTCCTTGGCTGAAAAGAAAAGAGAGAGGCATAATGTTAAGAGGGGTGCATTACTCATCTGTGAAGACTCAGCCTTGCCCTCTGGGCATGAACTGAACCAGAAAGGGCTGGTCTGGTCTTGTGAGTTGTAAGCTTGAGTGAAAAGCAATGAAGACATTTTGGACACTGGGCACATCTTCACACTTTCCTTCCTGACATGGTAGAAATATTAGGCAAAATATATCATTTCAAAAAGTAACATTTACTGTAAATGTTATAACTACTAAATATATGAAATGTTTTTCAGAATGTCTTATCACCTTGATTATACAACAATAATTTTAATCAATAACTTAAGCTTCAAATTTGATAAAGGAAAATTTGATATAGTTGATTCTTAATTTTTCTTTTTATATTTTTCATTCTTCTTTTGCCTCTTTAAGAAGAAATCCAACCTAAAAAGTTTGCTTATTATAATGATAACTGTAATTCTGCACCTTGACTTTCAATTAAAAGCAATTTAGAATGAAAAAAAGCAACATACAGTTTCCTAGACTCATTTTTCCAAGAGTGCCAATTCCTACAAATGTTGATCCATTCTTCTGTTTTATTATTTCAAATAACTATAAAGTTTAGGAAGTTTCTGGGTTGGCTTTTATTCCCCTTGATAAAGATCTGAAGAGGTGAGAAGACAAACCTATCTCCTACCCTAAACCTGAGGGTTAAATCAGTTATGCATAAAGACACCCATCAAAGTATTTTACCCCTCAAAGATGGTCCGGGCTGCTGCAGTAGGTGGATTAACATTTTAAGCTATTAGAGCTATCAGACACCAGCTCTGCTGACTCTGGAGCTGCAGTGGAAGCTGAAGAGGTCAGGAACCAGTGCTCCTGTCCATCTCATATGACCGTCACACACCCTCCTCTGAGCCCTTCTTGTGATAGTTCCTGTATGGGCCATGCATACTGTGATGCCGCGCTGGCTGGCTCTGCGTTACCCTTTGAGATGTTTCATGGTGGCCTTCAATGGCCGCGGGCAGCAGGAGCCGCAGCTGGCCTGCCCATGAGGACCTAATCCCAGTATCACAGTTTGCACGAATAGCCACGGCATGAAAGACGTGGAGGTCTGTGTGTCCACTCAGGCCCTACAAAGGGAGGGGAAAACTGCTTCCGTTTCTCTTTTTGAAAAAAAATTAAAAAGGGCTAAGGCAGGAGGCGTGTGCTTTGAATGAGTTTAAGACGCCAGAGAGCACAGTGACTGCTGCTTTGGAATGAAAACAACCTTTTGGAGGTCTTGGCACTCAGGGAGGGTCATTACTTTCAGACCAGCCCTGTTTTAAAGTGTAAGTGATTTGCGGTGAGATTTAAGAAGTTAAAACCATAAACATTTGCTAAACAAAGGACAGCATATCACACATCTTTCCTCATGAAAGGGTTTTAAATTACATCCAAGGTGTGTGCCGGAGCCTCCACTTAAACCCACAACAAATACAGGGGCTTGCCTTAGGAAATAGCAACTTGACTTCAAACAGGTGCAGACAGAATAAATCACAAATTGACTACTGATAGGGAAGAAGTGGGACTTTGCCCTGGCTCTGGAGGAGAGAGGCGGGAACCCACTCATGTTTATCTTCTGGAAAACGTTCTTAACATGTGACAGTTTGTGGCTTTGGGTGCTGGAGGACACCACCATTGCATCCTCCAATTGCAAACGTAGAGAGGGAGCCAGAAACACAGACCCGTGTTTGTGAACACACAGCAGGAAGCCAGAGAACCTTTCAGAGGCCAATGCTTGTCTTTTTGGGACCCCAGGAAGACATAGAAATCCACCTGTGCACGGAGGATGCCTCCTGTTCCTGCAGCCTCCCTAACAAAATGCAGGAACCAAATTACAAACACTCAGACAATTGCTAAAATGATTTCAGCCCCGCGTGGTGGTTCCTGCCTGCGATCCCAGGTGGATTGCTTGAGCCTTAGAGTTCGAGACTAGCCTGGGCAAAAAGGCAAGACCCCTCCTCTTAAAAACATCTACAAAACAAGGGAACTCAGAAATTTTTCTTAGTAATCAAAAGTTTATAAACTTTTTTCAGTGAACAGGTTGGCGATTTCGGATAGGGTTCTGTGAGGCCGCTTTAGTCCCCACAGGGCAGATACCATAAGGTTGCTTCCCCTGAATTCTTTCTTTTCTTGGAAGGTACTGACCATTGCAAATCAACATAACTCTGAATTTTTATTGTTTGTAATTTAAAAAGGAAATGGTTAAGAGTAAAATCTAAACATACTTACTTGTCTATTAGATGTGCTTTCAGCATTACCTCTGGGGGCTAGCAGGAGAAAAAAAAGATATTATTAAAAATCGAAGACTCATTATTTAATGAAAGGTTCAACATAATTTCCAGAAGGAGTCCACACGGCTTTAGAAAGATGTTATCAACTGGCAAACTCATTTACATGAAAACACACACACAGTCATCCCTCAGTATCCAAAGGGATTGGTTCCAGGACCCCTGCCGACCAAAGTCCTCCGTCCTCCGGTTTCCCGCGCAATACGTGTAATATTTCAATATACTCTAAACCCATCCTGCGGTGTACTTTAAATCATCTCCAGACGACTTAAAATGCCTGATGCAAACACTAAGCTAACAGTTGCTACACTACGTGGTTTGTATTTCTATCTTTCTGTTGTCTTTGAGCATTTTTGATGAGAGATTGCTTCAATCCACAGAAGAGCTAACTATATACACTGAACATAGATTATCCGTGGATTATAAAAGTCACTATGTAAATACTTTCTAACGATGCGGATTCTCTGGTCAAGCCTTAGAAGAATGTTTTACTCTACCCCGAACTCTGAGGTAAGTCCACCCTCTCTGGAGAACTGAATTCTAGATGTTTCTCAACCTCTCCCCAGTGGAGGAGCTTCATGTCCCTGGGTGCCGGGGGCAAGCCATCAGCAATGCCCCAATGAGGGTTTGTCAGGAGACATCAATGTGTTTGGCTGAAAACAGTCTTTCCCTAAGCTTCAACTAGGATCGAAGCTGAAGGGAGCCGCGCTGTCTCCTGGCTTCCCCACCCAGGGCATGGCGGGGCTTCCCGGGAAGGTCTCCCTCCTGCTCCCAGCTCAGCTTCCACTCTTGTGCCTCCATGGAAACCTCTGGGAAGTCCCCAGGGGCTCCAGCAGCCTCATCTCCTTCCTATCTTCACCCACTCACTGGTGGGCCCCATCAGCCTCAGGGTTTTAAATATTCTATTTCCTGACAGCTCCTGAGGACACATACTGCTGTCATCTTCAGCGTGGACCTTTCTCTCCTCAGTTCATATTCTCAGATCCAACTTCATTATCTCCAAGTGGGTTTTCATTCAATAGGCAGCTCGAAGGAAACAGGACCTTCCCTTTAAAACCTATTTTCTGACGATTCCATCTCAGGACACAGTAACCGCATTCTTGAGCTGCTCAGGGCAAACTTTTGGAGTCATCGTCACTCCTCTCTGCTCCAACCTTCCCCAAATCATCTGGGAGCAAATCCCTCAGGCTCTACACGCAAAGTCTTTCTGGAGTCCAGAACTTCCAGCACGTGCTGCTACGTGGCCAGGATCATCCACTTCTCCCACGTGGACCGCAGCAGACCCATCACCACGCTGCTCCTTCAGCCCTTCCCATCGGCTGTCTACACAAACACAGCAACCAGGGTCCTCTAAAACATTCCCCCCAAACCTTCCAAAGGCCTCACTCAGAGAAGCAGCCAGAGGATCCTGGGCTATGCTGGAGGCGGGTGTGCTCTGCCCCGTCTGCTCACGTGGTTCGCATCTTCTCCCGGCTCCCAGGCACGCTGGGCACTGCAGCCCTGTGTCCTCTGCAGGCTGCTCCACCCAACACGCCTTGGTTCTCCTCTGCTCCTCACGTCCCCACTCAATGGCTCCTTGTGGGGCCTCCTCCCTGCCCCGAATCTAACGTTCCAGCCCTGCCGACCTCCCTACGCCTCCTCCACAAGCACCCCGTATCGTGCTGGGGTTTCTTATTTACCTGATGACTCGCTTTCATACTTGTGAGCTCTAAAGGGACACACATTTCTGTTTGCTGTTATGCTGTCAGTGTCTGGAATGCAAAGCACTCGATCAATAGCTTTCAAAGGAATCAATAAAGGGAAGCGGGTTTCGTTCCATATTTCTTAACTGTTGATTTCCGTCCACTCAATAAAAAACACTGAGTAAAGAGCAAAACTGTTCGGTTTTCAGAGTGTCTTCCCTTGCCGTAACGCAAATAGAAACACAGTGTGAACAGGTGAAAAGCGAGCGTATTAAGAAAATTGCAAAAACACTAAGCAGTGACTAAATCTGATTTTTTTCAATAGTTGGTTTTAAGAGTCTAAGTGCCAAAATGAGCACTGCAGCTCATCTACTTGTCTTACCTGAAATGACTACTTTGAGGGAAAAAATGGCTTTTCAGCCAATGATTCAAATTTAAGGACTGTTAGAGTGATACTTTGAATCTATTCTGGGCCAATTTGTTCAACAACTGCTAGCTTTTTGTTGGACTGTTTGCTGATTAACAGAATTCTCCTGGAAGTTAGAAGTAGCTGTTGATTAAAGTTGTAAGAAAAAGTTAATATTCTTTTTTTTTAATGGGGTATGGAAATGGGGTCTCACTTTACCACCCGGGCTGGAGTGTAATGGTGTGATCTTGGCTCACTGCAACCACGGCCTCCCAGGCTCAAGCAATCCTCCCACCTCAGCCATCCAAGTAGCTGGGACTACAGGTGTGTGCCACCACGCCCAGCTAATTTGTATTTTTGGTAGAGGTGGAGTTTTGCCATGTTGCCCACACTGGTCTTGAACTCCTGAGCTCAGGCAATCCACCTGCCTTGGCTTCCCAAAGTGCCGGAATTACAGGCATGAGCCAGCCATGCCTGGCCAAAAAAGTTAATACTCTTGAGTATAAGAGGAAAAAAAAAAAAAACCCTACCTTACTATATACATGAAAAGAACATAAATTTCATTAATGTCGCCTGGCAGAATATAAGATGCGGCTGGGAAAAGCACTACTCAGAATACATGAAAGGCAGGAAATTCATACATTATTTGTTAATTTTAATAGAACAGGATATACATTTTCAAAATGAATGTATAGAAATGCCACATCAACAAAAATATGTCTTGGTGAGACTATAGGAGAGACAGAGAGAGAAAGAGAGACTATGTATTTCACCACCACCAAGATAAAGTTCAGGAACCCTTGCGGGAGTTTACGTCACCTGGTATGGAATGATTTGATTGGTTCTAGATTGGGGGAGTTTACATCACCCAGCATGGAATGATTCGATTGGTTCTAGATTGGGGGAGTTTACGTCACCCAGTATGGAATGATTTGATTGGTTCTAGGTTGGGGGAGTTTACCTCACCTGGTATGGAATGATTTGATTGGTTCTAGGTTGGGGGAGTTTACGTCACCCGGTATGGAATGATTTGATTGGTTCTAGATTGGGGGAGTTTACATCACCCAGCATGGAATGATTCGATTGGTTCTAGATTGGGGGAGTTTACGTCACCCAGTATGGAATGATTTGATTGGTTCTAGGTTGGGGGAGTTTACCTCACCTGGTATGGAATGATTTGATTGGTTCTAGGTTGGGGGAGTTTACGTCACCCGGTATGGAATGATTTGATTGGTTCTAGATTGGGGGAGTTTACGTCACCCAGTATGGAATGATTTGATTGGTTCTAGGTTGGGGGAGTTTACGTCACCCGGTATGGAATGATTTGATTGGTTCTAGGTTGGGGTAGTTTACGTCACCTGGTATGGAATGATTTGATTGGTTCTAGGTTGAGGGAGTTTACGTCACCCAGTATAGAATGATTTGATTGGTTCCAGGTGACGGACAAACAAGCCCTGGGCTGATAGCAACATGCCTGTAGGAGTCACAGCCAGCAGGACTTTGGGGGGAAAAGATAACTTGGTCAAAAGGAATATCTCGTAATTTCTGAGTTTTTGTGTAATGGTTATTTTTGGAGAATTACGAGGGCCTGTTGTAATCTTTTGTGAATTTTTATTTTTTAGTTCCTCAGAAATAAGTCCTTTCTTATCTTTATAAACTCTCAATCATTTTCAATTATTCTCATTTGCATTTTTATAACGGTGAAAATGTATATCAAACTTTTAACTAATATGTCATAGTTTCATTTAAATGCAACTTTTTTTTGTAATCGCTTAAAATAAGTATGATTAATTTAGAAAGTGCATATACTTATGACCCCACTTTGTAGAGAAAAACCATAGTACATACATATGTACATATAAAAATAGAAATTTTTTACGGAAAGCTGTGATCTAGGTCTGATTATCTCTAAGAATAAAGGATCAAATGTTACTTATGTTATTTATTTGATTTCTCATATATTTTAGAATAAAAAGTGCATTGCTCAGCAGTAAGCAAAAATACAGGAAAAAAAAAAAAACCCTAGTAACAGTGTGGATATCTCGAATGGCCTCACTAATCTCCTCCTGGATCTTTAGTTTTTTCTGACTTTTCGCAATTACAAACTGTACAGGGTAGAAACAATATAATTGATAATGATTTTTTTGAGTCAGAAAAAAGAAAAATTCTGTAAGGAAAATGAAAGGGCCGCAAAATCAGCTAAATATGTATCCAAGTCCACAATGTTCATTTTTGACCATGACCAAATTGCCTCTTTTGCCAAATTGCAGCTTATTTTGCTAGAAGCCATCATATGCTTTCTTCTTGATTACTAAGAGGACAGTAAAGCTGAGATACATCAGATTATTCAGCAGGATCTAAAGAAGATACCTCAAACTTCTGCAGCAACTTAACCATTTCACCGAAGATGGCAGCATCGGCAGAGGCCATGCTGCGCTCCACTGTCCATCCATCCTCCTTGCCAGGGGCTAAGCACCCCCAGCCCATCCACGCTACTTCCCTGCCCCACACTGTGGCTCAGGCCACTGGAATGTGGGAGGCTGAAAGGCTCTACGTCTGAGCGTCTGCCTCCCCTGTGGCTGGGCGGGTGGCTCAGCCTCCCCTGCTTCTCTGCCACATCCCCCAAGACCTGTGCTGACCCGGGCAGCAAGGTGGTTACCCACAGCACCTATGCTCTGTGAACCAGAAGGAAACCCTTGGGTCCTAAGGCACTGAGATTCCCTAGTCACTTGCATGACCCATGGCAGCTCATGACTCTTAAAGGTCACCCTCACTTCAGTATACCAATATATGCAATGAAAAAACACTTCCTCACAGGGCTTTCTCCCAGCGCCACTGAGAGCACCATGTACCCTTCACCACCAAGGTCCGCTCAGCCTTAGCAGAGCAACGGGGACCAGTCCTAGAGAACGGACAACATTCCGTTCAGCGGCTCACAACAGCTGCCTCAACGGCGCTGCCACCTAGCAGAGTGTCCAAGGGATTCAGCTTGAGCATGAGGGACAAATATCATCCATCAGAATCCAATCTGTGGATCTACTACTAAACTACAGCCTCCTCCCTCACCCAGCCTACAGCCTCCTCCCTCACCCAGCCTACAGCCTCCTCCCTCACCCACCCTACAGCCTCCTCCCTCACCCAGCCTACAGCCTCCACCCTCACCCACCCTACAGCCTCCTCCCTCACCCAGCCTACAGCCTCCACCCTCACCCACCCTACAGCCTCCTCCCTCACCCAGCCTACAGCCTCCACCCTCACCCACCCTACAGCCTCCTCCCTCACCCAGCCTACAGCCTCCTCCCTCACCCAGCCTACAGCCTCCTCCCTCACCCACCCTACAGCCTCCTCCCTCACCCAGCCTACAGCCTCCACCCTCACCCACCCTACAGCCTCCTCCCTCACCCACCCTACAGCCTCCACCCTCACCCACCCTACAGCCTCCTCCCTCACCCAGCCTACAGCCTCCTCCCTCACCCACTCTACAGCCTCCTCCCTCACCCACCCTACAGCCTCCTCCCTCACCCAGCCTACAGCCTCCACCCTCACCCAGCCTACAGCCTCCACCCTCACCCACCCTACAGCCTCCTCCCTCACCCAGCCTACAGCCTCCACCCTCACCCACCCTACAGCCTCCTCCCTCACCCAGCCTACAGCCTCCTCCCTCACCCAGCCTACAGCCTCCACCCTCACCCAGCCTACAGCCTCCTCCCTCACCCAGCCTACAGCCTCCACCCTCACCCAGCCTACAGCCTCCACCCTCACCCACCCTACAGCCTCCTCCCTCACCCAGCCTACAGCCTCCACCCTCACCCACCCTACAGCCTCCTCCCTCACCCAGCCTACAGCCTCCTCCCTCACCCAGCCTACAGCCTCCACCCTCACCCACCCTACAGCCTCCTCCCTCACCCACCCTACAGCCTCCTCCCTCACCCAGCCTACAGCCTCCTCCCTCACCCAGCCTACAGCCTCCACCCTCACCCACCCTACAGCCTCCTCCCTCACCCACCCTACAGCCTCCTCCCTCACCCACTCTACAGCCTCCTCCCTCACCCACTCTACAGCCTCCTCCCTCACCCAGCCTACAGCCCCCTCCCTCACCCACCCTACAGCCTCCACCCTCACCCACCCTACAGCCTCCTCCCTCACCCACCCTACAGCCTCCTCCCTCACCCAGCCTACAGCCTCCACCCTCACCCACCCTACAGCCTCCTCCCTCACCCAGCCCCAAAATCTTCATCCTCATTCAACCTACAGTCTCCACGCTCACCCAGCCTATAACGTGGCTGCTTCGTTTACAAGCAAGCCTGCATGGGAGACCACAACATGGGCTCAGTGCAATCCCTCGCTCCCTCTGTCTCTTGGCTGACCCTGGGGCTTCCCATATGGCCCCCACAGCACCACGGGGCCTCCTCTCCTTGGGATCTTTGAGTAACAGACTATCTTTTCAACTGTCTGCTGATCTGTTTGCCAGATTTCCTATCAATACACCGCGTTTAAAATAGTAGGACACATAGATGAATGCAGGACATTTGCCTTAAGAGGCCTTGATCCAGCCCAGAGAGCCATTGCTAGTGTTTACACACCACACACCGTACACATACATACACCATACCATACATACATGTGCCACACCCCATATTTACACACACACACGCACCACACACACCACCCCACACACACCACCCCCACCCTCTCCACACACACACACACACACACACACAGTCTGAGCTGTGTCCTGAGGCGGTGTGGGACGGGAGAGCTGTGGGTGCCTCTGGAGGGTGGTGTAGGGACAGGGCGGTGTGGAAGGGAGAGCTGTGGGTGCCTCTGGAGGGTGGTGTAGGAACAGGGCCTCTTGGAGAACATCTTAGCTTCTGTGGATCCATCCTGAAATCATTTGATCCTGAAATTTCAACATTCTGTCACCATAATCACAGCTCTGGGCCCAATTACTCTACTTAAAAACCCACGAATTGCCGGAAGTCATTCACCCTCCCTCACAAAGAGTCTGCATTTACTTTGGTTTAATTGAAGAAATTAGTAGAGCGGAATCTGCCCCAGCAATGGCCACGGACCACATGAGCTTGCAGCACGAGGCTGAGGAGCGCAGAGGCCGTGGGGGGCTGGGATGTGGGTGCTACTTAAGCCACCTACCGTGGCTAATGGGGGGTCCTTGCAGAGAAAAGACCAGCGTACGCCATCGGAATGGAAGGAGATCAGAGGTGGAAAAGATCTTCATTGCTCTGTCCAGCCTTCATCTCTCATTACAACCGTAAGAATTAGCCTTCTACAGAAATGCAGGGACATTTCCAGAACAGAGGAGGAGCCATACAGGCAGCCACCAGGTGCCCCAAAGTGTCACTCATCACGTGCAGACGGGGCAGCAGCCAGGTGGCTCCCTCGGTGAATCGCTGGGTGGGTGTTCACCTTCCCTCTCTGTGGAATTATAGGGGTGAGGGACACCATGGTTCCCTGGCCCCAGCTGCGGATCTGGCAGCCACCTGCTCTCCATCTCCCCATCACTTCCCAGGCCTCCCACGTGGCCCCTGCTGGTAGGTTTTAAGTCTCGAAGAGCAATACGCCCTTTGTCTTCTGGGCTCCTGGGCAGGGACCACTATAAGAGAACAAGCCCAGGAAGAGAAGAAGGCAGCCTGCTATGGTCTGAAGGTGAGCCCGAGGTTCACGTGGTGGAGGTTCACAAGGTCTGCATCACGAGGACTCTGCCCTCACAAATGGGTGAATGCCTTTGTCTCGGGAGTGGGCTCCAAAGAATGCGTTTGGTTCCCCTTGCTCTCCTGCCACCTTTCTTACCCTCTCTTCGCCCTTCCATTTGGGGATGGCACAGCACAAGGCCTTCACCAGATGCTGATTCCACAGACCTGGACCGCCCAGCCTCTAGACCCATGAGCCAATACATTTCTGTTCATACGTTCCCCATCCGTGGTGTTCTGTTACAGCAGCACAAAATGGACTAAGACACAGTCCAGTCCAAGAAGCCAAAAGCAGCATCAGGTGGCAGTAAGAGAGACGTTCCCAGGAGACCCCCGGGGCAGAAGACAGAGAGGGAAACGCAGGGGGAGTCACACGGGCTGCTACTGAGAATGGACATTCTTGGCTTTCCATCCAAATGCCTGGAGGCTGCAGGTGCTCCCGGGCGTGGGTGGAGGAGCCCTCACAGGAAGTGAGCCCAGCCCAGCGGGATTTCCACGGCCCTGTGCTTGCTGCGTGCAGCACTGCTGGTGACTGCCGTGCCTGTGTGCCCTCGTCTGCAAGTGGGTGCCGTCAGGGGTGGCGGCCTCTGCCTGTGACCTTGTCACCCCCAGGGTGGCTATGAAAATGAAATGAGGTCTTGCGCCGTGAAGTGGGATTGGATATTGGATCCTGAGCCTTGCCAGACTGGCAGTGTGTTTAGTGCCCCTCGTCCCACAGCAGTGAGGGGGCATTTGCTGCCTTCACGCATCGAGTTGATCAGCCAGTGATTCCTTGTTTGTTTTGTCATGTTAGAAGCCAGCTCCCCCGACACTTGCCAAAGAGTCCTTGATGGAGACAGAACACTGAACATAACCGAGGATTCTCTGAGCTCGTCGGATGGCGGGGTCAGCACAGAGGGCAATCTCCTGTGCGAGGAGCGAAGGCAGGCAGCCTTAGGCACACCCATCGGCTCTCCAGTAAGACATCGTCAGGACGGCAGGGCGTGCATTAACCGCAAAGACCCTGCACAAAAAGCTTCAAAGTAAAGCTTAATTTTTCAGAACTGACTTTTCACAGAGAAATTAGCGGGAAGTCCTTCACTGTCACACAGATCTAGGCTGGGCTGAATTCGGTTGAATAGCATAGAGTGACTGTTGTGACGACTTCCAGGACACTGAGAAGAGGAGGCAGACGACGATCGCCGCCTCCTCCAGGAACCCTCAGTCCAGGCCAGATCAAAGGGCCCCATCTCACAGCTGAGCATCCAACATGGGAGTTTCTTCTTTTTTTTCTGAGACAGAGTCTCACTCTGTTGCCCAGACTGGATTGCAGTGTCAGGATCTCGGCTCACTACAACCTCTGCCTCCCGGATTCAAACAATTCTCCTGCCTCAGCCTCTGGAGTAGCTGGGATTACAGGCATGAACCACCACATCTGACTAATTTTTATATTTTTAGTAGAAACGGGGTTTCACCATGCTGGCCAGGCTGGTCTCAAACTCCTGACCTCAAGTGATCCACCTGCCTTGGCCTCCCAAAGTGCTGGGATTACAAGCGTGAGCCATGCGCCTTGCCGGGAGGATTTTAAAGGCCACGGTGAAGCCACGCTCCAGAACACAGTCTCAAGCTTGTTTTCTCTCTCCTATTATGTCACCAAAGTTGACAACAAATGAAAGAATCATAAATGACAGGAATTTGAGAGGTCTCTGCTAGCCCTTCCCAGCAAGTATTATATAAATCAGGAAACGGAGATCCCCAAGGACAGCAAGATCTAAGGCACATGTGCAGTGAGGTCCAGCACACACGTGCAGTGAGGGCCAGCACACACGTGCCGTGGAATCCAGCACACACGTACAGGATTCAGCACACACATGTACAGAATTCAGCACACACATGCAGGGAATCAAGCACATATGTGCAGTGAGGTCCAGCACGCACGTGCCGTGGAATCCAGCACACACGTACAGGATTCAGCACACACATGTACAGAATTCAGCACACACATGCAGGGAATCAAGCACATATGTGCAGTGAGGTCCACCACACACGTGCAGTGAGGTCCAGCACACACGTGCTGCGGAATCCAGCACACATGTACAGGATTCAGCACACACATGCAGGGGATCAAGCACATATGTGTGGTGGGGTCTAGCACACATGGGCAGGTCTAGCACACACCTGAAGGGAAATCTAGCACATGTGTGCAGGAATCCCAGATACACATGCAGGGAACCCAGCGCACCTGTGCAGTGGGATCCACACACGTGCAGTGGGACACGTGCCGGAATACCTAGCGCACATGTGAAGTGGGATCTACACACATGTGCAGCGGGACCTAGGGCACGCGTGCTGTGCTGAAAAGTCAGACCTGGCTTTTCCTGGCTTGCCTCCTGAGAAGATTTGGGCTCTGGCCATCTTGCTTTCTGTCACAGTGGGTTGGGTAGGCCAGGCCCATACAAAAGAGTATTTTCAATTGGTAAATCTGCTAAAACCATTGGAATAACTGGTGTGGGCCCCAGCAATGGTTTTGCCGCTTGTGAACCGGCCTGAACACTGGGCTGGAGTTCAGGCACAGGGTTGGTCCCAGGTTTGCACCTCAACTGCCAGGAGGCGGTCCACCCTGGGGGAGCCAACCTGGTCTGAACGGTGAAAAGGCTTGTCTGCAAACCAACGCACAGTCCACCTGAACCTGGGCTCCCCTGAGCACGCAGCCCACGAGGAGTCGTCAGTTAGCATTTTCACTCCTGCGAGCGGGTGACCTATGACTCAACAGCATATTTGATGTTTTTGCACGCTGCCCCCGCAAGGCCATAACCACAATCTGTAACTGTGTTTGTGAGAAGCGGACCTCCCAGGCCTCAGGGCCTGACCAAGGCAAAGGGCAAAGGGCAAAGGGCAAGGGTGGGGTGGGTCAGGCTCTTACTGTGGCGCTTCTTGGTGCCGGCTCTGCCGTCCTCCGTGGCCACGCCCAGGCAGCCCATCAGCTCCTGCACGGAGAGGGACTTGTCATTATTCACGTCACAGTACTCCACGAACTTCTTCACGCACTTCTTGGGCTTCGACTTTTTCCGAAGGAATCTCTTGAAGGGCTTCATTTCCTTCTTGCCGATGTCCCCGCTGGAGTTTTTGTCGAGCAGGTTGAAGTACCAGCGCACCACCCGCTCCTCCAGGGTGTGGCTGGGGTCGGGTTCCGAGAGCCTGGAAGGAACACAAGGGCCGTCAGGATGCTGCAGCCCCTGGCTGCCTCTTCCTCGCCCTGCCCTTCACCAAACTCACGGCCCCTGCCTGCAGTTCTCGCCATCCTGGTGTCTAAGACCGCGCCTTCGTCATCAGACATAACCATGTCAAAAATAATTTAGAAGAATATTTTTAGCATTTTTCAGGTTGGATGAAAAATTGCAAATGATGCACTGACTCTGTGCACAGCAAAGATGCACTTGGCCTGGTCCCAAAGGACAAAAAGTCCCCTTGTCCTGACATCTGTGCACCCAGGCGGGCAGGTCAGCACAGGCATCTATACCGCCCGACACTCGGGAACTCTGAGCTTTGCTGGCCCCGTAAATGTGACTCTTTTACACATCCTTATGTCACACATACAGCAAACAAATGCAGATTAAACACATGGTAAGTTGGACCTAGACATTTTCCCTCGGATTATGTTAGGTTCAATATTTTCGGGAAGACATAAGTAAAACTCTTCTGGAAGGTCTGAATTTGAGTCAGGACTTTATAAACGTGCACCAAATGGCAGAAGTGCACCTTCTCGCTGAGACGGAGGGTGTGTGCACGTGTGGGCTGGCCCTCCTGGGGGTGCTGGCCTCCGGATTCCACCTGTTTGGATGAGCTGCGCATTCCCAGGTGTGAGAACACCCTGAGGGAGACAGTGCAAGCCCACGCGGTCAGGGCACTCACAAACCATTGCTTATTTCTCAACCTCCAGAGGAGCTTTTCAGAGAGCAATCTATTCGCTGCCTCCAGTTGTAGTTTGCAAAAAGTCTTTCCAAGAATAGAAGATGGAAAGTTGAAATTTACATAATGTTTTGCTTTATCAAAAAAAAATTTTTTTGTGATAGTTTTGCTCTTGTTGCCCAGGCTGGAGCGCAATAGTACAGTCTTGGCTCACTGCAACCTCTGCCTCCCAGGTTCAAGAGATTTTCCTGCCTCAGCCTCCCAAGTAGCTGGGATTACAGGTGCTCACCACTGTGCCAGGCTAAGTTTTGTATTTTTAGTAGAGACAGGGTTTCACCATGTTGGTCAGGATGGTCTTGAACTCCTGAACCTCAAGTGATCCACCCGCCTTGGCCTGCTAAAGTGCTGGGATGACAGGCATGAGCCACCGCACCGGCCTGCTCTGTTAAATGCAATTTACTACACATCATGACATTTTCCGTTAGCAGTGCCTCAAGCCTTCTTAGGCAAAGAGACAGTGAGAGCAGAGCCTTTTAGTTCAGGAGACCAAAACGTGATGTACAGTGGCTGAGATCATCAAGGTTTGGTGCCGGGGGCTCTGGGGAGAAAGGCCAAGATTCTAAAGAGAATGTCAAAAGTGGAAATCTCCATCACAACTGGATTTGAAAGACACACATAAATTATTGCTAGTCCAGGGGGAAGAGCGGGTGCTGGAAATGCCGTCACAATAAAACCCTGGGGTCCTCCCACTGTCCTTAGGCCGATATGCGGAAGGTGGGCAACGGGAGGGTCGGGAAATTCACAAAGTCCACCCCACCGAGCTCCAGGCCGGGGTCTGGGAGCGTGGGAATGCCTGCGATCTCCTCAAAGAACACTCCTAGGGTTCAAAAAATCCTATTTTCATCAGTGTGAAGGTCTCTGATGCAACCGAATCATTCGCCTGTGAGTGGCTGGGACAGCAAATGTCTGTGCTCCACACTCTGCTGCAACAAACATCACCACAACTCGAGAGCTTCAAAGTCAACACTGGCCTTCAAAGTATTTAAAATCCAGTGGGTAACTCTAAAGTGCAATTTCAAAGCACAAACCTCTCTGCAGGAGCTGTCCCACTCCCCACCACAGGGCCAGAGTCAGTGCCCACCACCCCACGGAGCCCCGGGAGTCCCGGCTGGCCCAGGGCCGCACTCCGCTGCACAGGCAGCATCCTCAGTGACTTAGTCTTGCTACAAAGAAAACCTGCTAAGCCACGTCCTGCGTTTGCAGAGGGCTCCTCTTTAAGGCCCTACTGTGTCCAAATAAGCTGAATAGGTCGCCGATATGGAATGTTCAGACTTTCCTGACTCCCTGGAATTCTGGGATCTGCCCCTCGTCATCCCAGGGGAACGCAGCACACCTGGCCGACGAGGAGGAGGGGTCGGAGACGGCGTGGACCATGTCCGTGGAGAGCGCGTCCAGAACACTCGTCAGAAACTCATGCTTTTTCGCACCAGGGCAACCTGAAAAACATGTGCATGTTTTCATAGTTAACAGAACTCAGAAAGAGTGACAGATTTTCCTCTAAAACACAGGGACATGTTGTGTTAGTCTTTGAAAATGTGTATTTTGGGCTACCTTAACATTAATGAGCTAGTTTAAACGCACACACACTGCACTGCATATATTGATTTTGAGCCATGGAAACATAGCTGTTTGAACTATTACGTGAGACTAAAATTCACAGGTGTTAGCATCTCACCGATCTTCAGAACTGCACCCCGAGGTGGGTGGTGTCACTCTCCCAGAAAGCATCACAGCGGGGACAGGGGACACACGGAGCACACACCAAGGGCACAGAGGCTGGCCATCCTGGCGAACGAGGCCAGGGCCTGCCATTCACTGCCACCCTCCACCCTGTCCAGAGCTTCTCAGAGTGGAGGGAGGCAGGAGGGCAAGCAGCAGGAGTCCCGCCACGCCTGTGTCCTCAGGACTAGTCCACACACGGCACCGATGCCAACTCTCTTCAGCAGCAGGGGTTAGTGCTCACAGCTTTGGCGCCCGGAGCTGCCTGTCCATGGATTCTGGGGTCAGGGAATAATGTAGTCACTCAACATTCTGCAGCTGGCCTTTCCCTGCCATCACTCCCTCACCACACGCTTCTCACACGCCGGTAAGGAATTCCCTGAACTCCATGCCTGCGACATTCATCCCCCCAAATTCAAGATAACTTTGGAAAGAAGCTGTCCGCTTCCTCTGGGGTCTTCTATCCTGGGACTGCCCCAGTCCTGGGAGACACATAGGCAGCATCCACGTCCTTATGCCTAGGTGGCATGGACAACATGGGTCTCCTCGCTCTGGATGCCCTCCTGACCCAGAGAAGCCACTCAGCCACCCAATAAATGTTTGCAGGACCCATAAGTAAGTGTAAGAGATAGAAGCCCCCCTTTGCTTCCCGAGGGGAACTGAGATTGGTGCCAGTGCCTTCACCAGCAGGGAGCAGGGAGCGCTCCAGCTGGGGCTGTGTGCGTGTAAATATCCACAGGAGACGTGATAAACCGACCTCGTCATTATTTACACTTTGTTAATTTTTTTCTAAAGAAAGCCCTTCCAGAATTTGGTAGAAAGAAGAAAACGATACTGAGAGGAAAACAGAAGAGAAGCCAGGCATCAGCCTGGAGGGAGGGCGTGTCCACTGTGCCACGCCCCAGTCTCAGACCCAGTGTCAGGGACGGCTGCCCCTCCCTGGGGCTCGGCTGGGACTGCGCATGCCCCACGAAGACTTCTGAGCCTTGAAGGCACCTTGGCCATCAGAACGCCTGCCGTCCTCACCCCAGCAGGAAGGGAGTTGACACCGCACACTTAGTGAAAAGCCAACTTCTGCCCAATCTAGATTCCATTTTTTAATAAGAAAAGTTTTAAACAGTCCCTCCGAAGAGGCTGAAAATCTCTGGAGCCTGCTCAGTAAGGGGAAGACTCAGAGAGCTGCAGAACCCGTGCAGAAAGCCGAGTGGGACTGAGAGGACGGCCCTTCCCGCCTCCCCAGGGCCCTCGGAGGAGGAAGGGGGTCTGAGATGATGAAGGCTCTCGGGGCTCCTCAGCAGACAGGCTGAGGGTGCCATGAGGAAAGCCAGAGCCCATGGGCTTCTTGGCCCTGGGTCACAGGCACGCTGATGGGGACCACGCGGCCGTGCTGTGGACAGCAGCCATATCACTGGGAGATCAGCATGTTCATGCAGCTAAGGAGGCTCTGGTTTTCCCAGGTGTCTTTTTTGACACCTGAGTTTTGAGTCATTGCTATTGAAGCACATGTGAGCTGCCGATGGCCGGACCCCATCCATGCTGGTTTCCACTCATTAAACACACGCATCAGAAAACAGATGATCGGCCTTCACAGGGCGGGGAGTGGGGGGTGCTGAGAGTGAAAACATTCCTTTGGACACAGCTGAAAGAGGAGATCATAATCTATAGAATAAAGCCTCATGACCACAGGCAAATGCTACTTTCCAAGGAAGAAGTTACCATCTCATTGACCGTCCCCTCAGAAAGGCAGAGGACCTGAGGCTGGCCATGGTGCTTCCAAAGCTGCCCCTGCCCACTTGCCCTCTGCTCCCTGGGATGGGCGTCCTGGTCTACAGAAGGCTGAGCTCCCCCTCGGCCGTACTAACTAGGAAGGGAAATGGGAAAAACCACCCGGGGGCTGAAAATGCCTCCAGGGCACAGGCTGGGGAACATGCTGGCAGAAGCCCTGCCAGGCCAGTGTACAGGAGAACTCATCCAGGGTGAGGAGGCAGGCACCGCGAAGGTAAGGCTGGGGACCCATGGGACCTTGAGCACCTGCCTGCCAGGGCCGCTCTCTGTGAATTCCCAGGTCCTCACAGGCTGCCAGAGAGTCTCAGAGGAATACGGAGGCGATGGAGAAAAATGTGATTGCCTGGGAGAAAAGCGTATTAGGAAATCCTCGTACTGGACAGCTTGAAGAAAGAATTATGCTTGTATTTGGTGTGGTAATAGGGATATACCAGGGGGATTTTTTAGCTGTTAATTTAATCATATTCCACCAAATGAGATAAAGCAACACAATATTTTAAATGAGAAAATAACAGATGTTCATCATGAAACATGACTAACATAACATAAAAGCCGCAGGACTCTTCAATGCAAAAAGAAACTCTCAACGTAGGAAGCACAATCTACTTCTAAAACGAGAAATATTGAATCAGTCCTGCTCAGTCCTGGCTTCTCCCCGTCACAGTCCCCCCAGGAGCTGGAATTAGGCTTGTTACTGCGATGGATGATTGTGCTTCAGAATATTTCTGAAGAAAGAAGGCAGATAAAAATGAGATATTAGAAGCAATCAGAAGAAAGAAACTGACTTTCCTTCTGTTGAATTCATGAGAAATTGCAGAAGTACCATGAAGTGGGAATTTCATCACCATGAAATGCCCCAGGTCTAGCAAATGCATGAAAGGAGCCGAGAGGCTCGAGGTGAAAGAGAAACGACCGAGCGGAGCTGGGTTTTCCCCATCGTCACACAGAGCGGTTCCACTTCCCCATGACAGCTGTGCCTGGCAGGGCGATGGCACGGAGACCTTTGTCCCTCTCCGGGGCGCCTGCCCCCTGCCTACCACTCTTGCTCTGACTCCTCCGGACCACCTTGTGGAGAGCAAAGCCGCCCTTCACTCGAGTTCTGCGGTGCGTGATTCAGCCCGGGGAAGCTGCCCTCTGAGAACCTGTGGGAGGAGCCTGGCTCAGGTGGGTCCCTGCTAGCACACCCCACCCAAGCCTTCTTCTTGGGGGTCTAACGGCCCCTGCAAACACCATGTCATGGAAGGGTTGGCATCAAAAACACCGCGTGCAGGCTCAGTGATGTACCCAAAGTCACTCTTCGTTCTGGGACAGTTCCACACACCGCACATTCTCCAGCCGTCCACAGAACTGAGTTCAGAAGTCTCGGGTCAACAGAGGCACAGAGAGAAGGTGCCACCCACACAGACTGCCAGCTGGGTGGGACGTTCGGCCACCTCAGAGCCCACACAGAGTGAGAGCGGCTTACGGCCAGGCTGACGGGGGAAGAATAAGCCAGTCCAAGAAAGAAAACCAGATTGTTCTTTTCAAAGCTCGAAACAGAGTAAGTTCACCAATTTATTTCCAGTCTATGGCAAGCCATGAAGTGGGCAGCTTAGCCCAGTATGCTCATGGGGTTCCCACTGATCTGGAGAATCCCAGTTCTTGACACCTATGAGGTTTCTGTGGGAACACGTGGGTTCCACCCTGGCTTTGCCCCGCAGTGAAGCGGCTGCATCTTCCCAGCCCTGGACCCGCCAACAAAGTGGCTGAACTGGCTGGTCCCTGAGACCCCAGCCTACGGACCAGGGACTTTTCAGGAACTGGGTTAATATCCTGACGCTTTAAAAGCATTTTTGACTTTCACTCTTTCGAAATAAATGTGCTGTGCTGGAGCTCCTGAGCCTACTCTGGCTCTCGCCCCATTCACAAAGCGTTCATCGCTCAATTAAACTCTTTTAAATTTAATTCAGCTGAAGTTTTTCTTTTATCCGATGAAATATGCTCAAGACTATTCATACTTTTAAAAAGGCACTAAAGAAAAAGCATAAAACTTCACAATCTTAAATCAAATCTTAAAGTTGCTCATTAACTCTACTTTTCTATATTCATGTTTTCTCTATTTATTTACATATTCTTGATTTTTCAACGTATCTTTTCATTATTCTAGACAAAGAGGTCACTGGCTTTAGACAGCACTTTGCTGGGTTAACAATGATAACTAATACACTGATAGAAACGAGCACGTGGTTAGAAGTCAGCGCCTGAAGGAGCTGGGAAGTTCTTCCGGTGAAGATGGGAGCAGACACAGCCCAGGCTTTGGGTGAAGGCGCCTGCTCTCGCCCTGCCTCTGCTCATCCATCACACTAAGTGCTGTCATGAACTCCTCAAGGTCCTCGGTCCTCTGACCACGACATTCCAGAAATTCTTTGCCTTCAAGAGTTTAATTCTCTTTGGGTGAGGTCATCCAAGGCCAGGGTGTGCACTGGGAATTCATCACAGCTAATAAGTCAAGGGTGAATATCTGAAAGACGGGTGTGTGTGTTTCTAAAGCCTTCCTACATTTCTCAAGGACATTAGGTCATTCAACCATTTATCTGAAAACTGCTTATTAACAAGATACTTGGTAAAAAGCACCAATTTTGCCCTCAAGGAGCTTTTAAATTAAGGTATATTGGTGAAGAGGCATGGAGGGCTGGTGGCGATATAAGTGAAATTGAAGTCAGCATTGCAGGTGCATGGGAGCTCTTTGGGTTCAATCTAGCGTTTGAGGAGAGACCCACGGTGAGGTCCTCTGCCAGCCGTGGAGGAGCGAGCATGCAGGGCACACTCGTGTTTTAAGGAGGCGTTTGTGCAGTCAGTATTTTGCCAAGCATTAGGAGTATTTTTGGTGTCCTTCAAGGCCTTCCTGATTTGCAAGAGTTTATTCTCACTCTCAGCGTTACTGAGCACAAAACCACGGTTTCTGCTTGGATTTTCTCCTGAAAAAAGTCTTTTGGAACATTTCCAAACTGACGATGAAATTCTTAGGTAGACCTAAGTCATTCTTAGGAATGACTTTTAACTGTTTGCTCTCAAAACATCTGACGATCTATAGCACTTTGGGAAGCGGTTCTGTTTTAGTATGTGATATGAACCGGAGCTGTGCCAGTGACTCCCCGGACGCCGGTTCAAGAAACATGTCACCCACGCTACGACAGGGAAGAGAGGGAGCCGGCCCTCATTGTAAGACGAGGCCACTGAGAAGAAGAAACGAGAACCAACGTGGAGTCTGCGCCCAAGAGCAAGCCGGCAGCACCCACACCCTCGAGCTTCTGAACGCCACGGAAGGCCGAGATTTGCGTGCGTCCATGTCGAACTCAGGGAGGAGGACACGCTGCTGCGTCCGTACACATTGCTTCCCGGCTTTGGATCTCGGAAAACAGCCTTTATTTTCATCGCCGCCTAGCCCTCCACTCCACACGGAGTCACACAGGCTTCTGTTTGAGAGCATTTCCCATCATTTCTGGAGGTGTCTCCACCTCCGGGTGGGAGTGAGGCCACTGTTGGCTACTCTGCAGACGGCTGCTAATCCGAAGGCTGTCGGGGTCTACGGGGACAACGATAACTGCACCCCAGGACTCCCAGACAGGCCTAAGATAGTACAGAGTGGTCAATGGCTCTGAGCCCTGACTGCCTGGAGTGGCCTGTGGGTCTGTGGACGTGTGCCTCCCCTCACACTGCCTCACAGGAGGTCGGATGGATGGAGAGCTCCATATGCCCCTTGGCTACCTGCCCCACGTGGAGGGGTGGCCAGGTAAAGGGTGAACTCCGGTGAAAACACCGAGGCTTGTGAAGTTCAGAGGCAGGAGTCGTCCTTCCGCCTTGTCCCAGCCCCACCACAGCCTTGTCCCAGCCCCACCACAGCCTTGTCCCAGCCCCACCCCCGCCTTGTCCCAGCCCCACCCCCGCCTTGTCCCAGCCCCACCCCTGCCTTGTCCCAGCCCCACCCCCCCTTGTCTGGGCTGGGGGAAGGTCCGGGCAGGCTGCTCTAGGCCTCTTGATGACACTGACTATGCAAAACCAGCTGCCCAGAAAGGTGCCCAGAGGTGCAGGCACAGACTGGCATGTTTCTTTCCCCACGTATGTAGTGTAAGACATGCTTTCAAGTCAAACAGAGAAACGTTTCTTTCCAAACTCCTAATAGCTCTTTCCAAACTTCTTATAGCTTTTTTCTACAATATTGCCTCTTTTGTATCTTTTATGATAAATTTAAGGAAAAGTCTTAACAACAAGATCGACTTTCTCTATGTTTTTAAACCATAAACCTCTAAAAGTTCATGTACTGTTGTCATAAGAAATGAGCTCCCGCAGCTCCAATGTCCTTGATTGAGTTCAGGTGAGGTTACATTTTACTCAACTCAAAACATTTGGAGCGGTGTTTTCCAAGCACACTGTGACGCTGTGTTGTCTCCTCAAGGGTAAGCAGCGACGCGACCACTGGCGAGGTGTTGGTCTAACGGGGGACTCGGGCTGGTGCCTGGCTGCCTGGGCCCCTCAGCATCCGCAGCAGCCCCCCACCAGCCCACCGCCACAGCCTGCTCCATGCTTCCCCTCCCTTATCCAACTGGCGCCAGGCTCCCCACCTCCCATGAACCCTACCGTGGAAACAGAGCGGCCAGTCCTTCCAAGTTGAAAACCACAGGACAAGTACCACAACACAACACAACACAAGTGCATCACAACACAACCCAACCCAACACACCACACCACACCACCCAACACAACCCAACATAACCCAACACAACTCAACCCAACCCAACCCAACCCAACCCAACACAGCACAACCCAACACAACAGAACCCAACCCAACCCAACACACCACAACACAACCCAACCCAACACAACACAACACAACACAACAGAACCCAACCCAACACTACACACCACACCACCCAACCCAACCCAACACAACACAACCCAACACAACACAACAGAACCCAACACAACAGAACCCAACCCAACCCAACACAACTCAACCCAACCCAACCCAACCCAACACAACACAACCCAACACAGCACAACCCAACACAACAGAACCCAACACAGCACAACCCAACACAACACAACCCATTACAACCCAACCCAACCCAACACAGCACAACCCAACACAACACAACACAACAGAACACAACCCAACACAACACACAACACAACCGAACTCAACCCAACACAACAGAACACAACCCAACCAAACACAACACAATACAACCCAACCCAACACAACCCATCACAACTCAACCCAACAGAACGCAACACAACCCAACACAACCCAACCCAACACGACACAACCCAACACAACACAACCCAATCCAACACAACACAACACAACACAACCCATCACAACTCAACCCAACCCAACCCAACACAACACAACACAACAGAACACAACCCAACCCAACACAACCCAACCCAAAGAAAACAACCCAACAGGACACAACGCAACACAACACCACACCACACCACACCACAACGGTGTGCCGACATCCACGAGGACTGGGGGTCTGAGCAGGGCTGAGCAGTGAGTGACCCATCAGGAGGGAGCAATGGTCACCCCAGGGCTTCCCCTCCCCAAATACAGGGGCAGTTACCTCCTCAGAAACCAAACAGAAAAACACATCTGCGCCACCAAACCAAAAAAGGCAAAGGTGATGGCAGAGAAAGCCGATGCCCGCAGCTCCTCAGAGAGATCTGCCATGAGGCAAGGACTCCCACTTGGAGGCTGTGGCTGCCCCGTTCTAGCGTCCCGGGGTCACGCCAGGGATTCGAACGGGACCAGGACTGGGCCATTTCTGCGGTCTCTGTTATCTCGTGATCGAGTTTGTTCTGAAAGCAGCAAGTGTCTGAGAAACGCTTTCCTAGGCTGACCTTCCGGGACCTGTCTGGCGGACCCTGAGCCACCTGATGCCAGAATCTAGTGCTTTCCGAGTATTTGCCAGAATGTCTTCCTTCAACGGCAGTTCCTAATTCTTAACAATTTTCAAGGAAATGACGGACTGGAGCTATGGTTAGATAGAAGGAATAAGTTCTAATATTCAAAAGTTCAATAGAAAAGTTACACTTAATAGTTTACTGTGTATTTCAAAACAGCTACAAACGATCTGGAATGTTCGCAACACCAAGGAAAGATAGATGCTGCAGACGATGGCTCCCCCGGGTACCCCACCCCACGCAGGAATCAAAATGTCGCATGCCTCAAAAACATGCACAACTGTCACATTTCAATTCAAACTTTCAAAAAAGCATTTACGTCATTGACTTTTCTTTTCCTTAACTATGGAATCAAAGCGAGTTTGCAATAGTAGTCTTGGCAGAATTTGAGCCACAGAAGGTCAGGTCTTACGGAAGCAGAAGGCTGGCTACATTTTGGAAGTAACTTTAAGCAGGATTTTTTTCTTTACATCTACATATGCCACCCAGAGCCACCCACAGCCACTGAGATCCACCCAGAGCCACCCAGAGCCACCCACAGCCACCGAGATCCACCCAGAGCCACCCACAGCCACCCACAGCCACCCAGAGCCAAACGGCTGCAGTGTGGGTGGGGGGTTGCCAATGACGATTCAATGAATGAGACACCAGCTGTGGCTGCATCTAAACAAAGGAAGCTCAGTACTGACAATCTGAGCCTCCGAAACAGTGCTAGGATGTCAAAGCCAAGCCCGTAGAGTCCTACGGTATGTTTTTTTTTTTTTTATTTGGATTTTCTTTTTCATCTAGATTTGTAACTGAAGCCAGGTCTGCACACAGTACACGCACATGACACACAGGAATCCTCTTCTCCTGCCTAGGCCTCAGCCACTCCAGATGGGGAAGCTGGACACTGGAGACGTTCTCCTTTTAAAAGAGCATTTGTTTCTCCCCCACACCACGATCCTCTAGCATGTCTGTGCGACAAGACTGGGCAACACTCATTTGTTGAAAGTACTGTGGAGGAGCTGCATAAGATGACACCAAGGACGGACGAGCACGTGTTCCATTAAGCGAAGCAATCCCCCACTGCAGGACGTCAGCCGTCCCGCGGACTCACAGCTCATTTCCAGGCCCAGGAAACTGCAGAAACATGACAACCTTCCCCACACACAGCCCAGCTCCCGAGAAGGCCGCGGCCACCCTGGCACACGGGTGTCGCCTAGGTTTATTAATGGGCCACAGCTGACTTCACACGCCATGGCTTTCATTCATGCCTTCTTCCTCAGACGTGGTTAACATGCTACTGCTTGTAATCCCCACACGCTGGCTTTAAAGTTACTCAGTGTGAGATCCTCCAGCCCAACCACCTGTTAGAAAGATCAACAACGTGAAAAAATGAACTCCATTTCCTCGTGTCCCTCACCTCTGGGTCTGGTTGAGTTGTCCTGAGTGGATGCAGAGAGAGGGCTTGGAAGGAGTGAGGGAGGTTGGGGGGCGTAGTCCCAGACACTGGTGCCCTCCCTTCAGGGCAGCTGCCACCCCAGGCTCAGCCACCAGCTCTTTTTAGGGTGAGCAGCAAGCAGTTCTCAGGCCGTGGCCACAGCGGGGTCAGTGGTTCCTGACCCCAGGATCGCAGGGACACAGAGGCACCTCATCTGCAGCAGCCCAGCAGCAGCTTGGACCCTATCTGCCCCTCCAGCGATGTGTGAGTCTATACTCCTTTGGGGTGTGGAGGTCCCTGTGTCCCTGAAATAACTCCAGCTCTGCTGTCGGTCCATGTTTAAATATAGAAACCTATCCAAAATATCATTATTAAACACGTGATCGGCTAGTCCCCTTGCTGACCTCAACGCTGGCATCTACAGCCAACACATATTATCAGGAAACAAAGTGCGCACATTTCGGAGAAGGCTGACAGCAACCTGATCCCTCTACCCTGCGGCTGCTGACAGGAGCCTGGGACCCAGGCTCAGACACGTAAGAATGTCTCTGTTGCTCTTAGTGCACCGTGCTGGCATGACAGTCACCTGTGCTGAGCCCCGTGGCACTCATCCTTAGCCGAGCGCAGCTGACAAATAACTCCAAGGAGCGGGGACAGCCGCGTTAGAGCCACTGAGTCGCGCCCCGTGTTGAAAGCTTTCTCAGCAGAAGTCTTTGCAGGAGACAGCAGCTGAGTGCAGACGCTTGTCACAGGCTGCGGGCTGACCTCCTCAGCCACACAACACACATGTCATTCCTCCTTCACTGCCAGACTTCACTTCTATGTAAAACTGCTTTCAAATTAGGAGGCTATAAATTAATTAGTGAGCAAAATGTTTATTTTTCTAAGTGTCCTGGAATGATTTGAAGTGAGAGTCCTATGTAAGTCTCACCAAAAAAAACTGTTAAACCAGCCAACTTTGGTTTTTCTTGTTTGTTTTGAGATGGAGTCTTGCTCTGTCATCCAGGCTGGAGTGCAGTGGTGGGATCTTGGCTCACTGCAATCTCTGCTTCCCAGGTTCAAGCAATTCTCATGCCTCAGCCTCCCAAGTAGCTGGTATTACAGGTGCATGCCACCACGCCCAGCTAATTTTTAGATTTTAGTACACACAGGGTTTCACCGTGTTGACCAGGTCTCGGACTCTTGGTCTTAAGTGATCTGCCCACCTCGGCCTCCCAAAGTGCTGGGATTACAGGCGTAAGCCACCATGCCCGGCCCCAGTAAACTTTCGATTCAGCAAGATTTATGCTTTTAAAACGACCTTTAGACAGATGAAGCTAAAAAAAATGCTTTTCTCCAAAAATAAAGTGTTTCTTAAACATAAAATGCTGATTAAAATAGACATGAAATAAAAATGCCGGCAGGGAGGCTTGCGTGGCCCCATGCAGGGCCACAGGACCCCCGAAAGCGCTGCCCCCACAGAGGGGAATGATCTGAGGGTTTTTTTCTCCCTATGGTATTTCCTCATGAGATTTTGCATTAGCACAAGCTTAGTACATGTTAAACCTCCCCAGCTGGATGATTAATTGCCTGATGTCAGACGTACGTCTGCTGAAGACCCTTTATCCTGTCCTTTAAATTATTTACCACCTAGAGGAAGGACCACAGTTAGAGCGTAATAAAATTCTTAATAGATTTTGACCACCCCCATAAAAGAGCTCTGAAGTCTAACAGAAGAGAGAACTCATGCAGTGCTCCCCGAGGCGTGCAAAGGCTCTTCCTGGGTATGTGTTTATTGACTCTTTCAGCGAGGCTGCCGTCTACACCCGCGGCATCCGGAGTCACTTAAGCACCCTTGAAGAAGTGCGGGCTGCAAAGTCACTGTTTAAATGAGCATCTGAAAATTGGCCTCTGAAAGTAATGTCGCCCTTCAGCCAAATACAATAGATCCTATTTTATGAAACCACTATAAAGTCGTGTTGAAATAATGCTTAGAAAGTGACTAAAAGCCACACACATTTTTTAGAGTCAAAGGAAATCAGAAGTCAGGCTGAGAGCTCCCAAATGTTTGCTGTCTCCGTATTCACACAGAGAAATCATGTCTAAGACGGCCCATTTCTGCAACTGGGAAGCATTTAGAAAACACAGCTTCCCCTATAGGAAACTCTCCAAAATAATTACGGTGCTCAGACGTCTGCCAAGTTTTGGTCTTGCAGCGTAGCCTTGGAAAACCAGCTGGGCTATGCTGGTCTTCTCTTAGGAGCATGCACTTTTAACAGTTCTGAAACAATGTTCTCTTTGGTGAGGGCTATTTGAAGCGTTTGTTACAGACTGAAATTGGGACTGAAGTGCTAGGCTCTTGAGACCTATGAGCCACTCTTAAATCTGTTGACCACCGCTGGAGAATATCCCCATAAAAAGGTTAATAAATACGCTCATTTTAATCACAGGCAACTCTTGGTGCACAGTTACTACACGGAGTAAGTCCTGTGCCATGCAGAGTTACAGACACAGTCCCATCTAATCTCACATAACCCAGCAGTCTCAGGACGTGCATCATTCTCTTTTTCCTAACGAGCACACGGCGGCTCAGCAGTGAATTAGCCAGTTCAACGACAGAGGCAGCCCCTGAAATCCTCTAGCCACAGTGCAAAGGCCAAGTGCATTAGTCCGTTCTCACACTGCTAATAAAGACACAACTGAGACTGGATAATTTATAAAGGAAAGAGGCTGAATGGACTCACAGTTCCCATGTCTAGGAAAATCTCAGGAAACTTACAATCATGGCAGAAGGGGAAGCGAACACATCCTTCTTCACATGGCGTCAGGAAGAAGTAGGGACCATCCTCTTATAAAGCCATGAGATCTCGTGAGCACATCTCAGATCTCACTATCATGAGAACAGCAGCTTGGGCCCTGTGATCAAATTACCTCCCACCAGCTCCCTCTCACCACACACAGGGATTATGGGAACTGTGATTCAAGATGAGATTTGGCTGGGGACACAGCCAAACCATAGCACCCTGCCACAATCACATACGCTTTGTACAAAAACTCAAGCCCAAAATGACGGTGTCCCTGCTGCAAGAACACCCCCCTGCTTCCACACCTTGACCTCCGTTATTTTCTCCCATGCCTGTGGCCCTTCTGCAATTTCTGCACGAAGGATTCACTTCCTCTTCTCCTTCAATGGCAAGTGGCCACGCATTGCATTGTGACAGCTTCTGTATTATTTTTGGTTTGGGGGTAATTTTTCAATTATTGAGTTTGTTATATTTTATTTTCCACTTTCTTTAGGATAGTTCACATCCGTGTGCACAAGGGCCAAGGGCCTATTTCCTTGCAACTCCGGAGTCCATGCGGCAAAGCAGCTATGCACAGAGAATGTGCCCCACCCTCAGCTCATCTCGGCTCCCTTCACACCATCCTGGGCCATCTGTGGAGCTCTGGGAATTTGTCCCCTGAAACTAAGAAATGGGGCAATGCAGATCAAGACCTCTGGGGGGTGGAGCATGTCTGATACAGTTTCTAAAGTTTTCAAGTCACGAAACATTTCACATGTACACATTCCTCAAGTTTCAAATGATTATCTGAATACGACAAATTTTCCGAAGTTTATTTTGCAGATTATCCACCTCCCTGCTCTTTCCTGGCAGGAGACAGAGAGGAGGGAAATGAAGTCATCTCAGCCCTGCGTCCTCAAACAGCCATGCAGATGGGGTTGACCTGCTTTATCATCAACACTTTACAGAGAATGAACTCCTGTGGCTTCAAGGTGGAGAGACAACTGGGGCTGATCCAAGGTCCCCTGGTGAAGGGGGAGGCGCTCTGCACCTGCAGACCTGGGAGGAATGGGTGGGACCCACAAGGCTTCCCCAGGAGCAACCACCTCTGAAGGGAGGCCAGTGGATTTGCATCTGGTTCAATAGCTTTAGGGAAAAGGCATCAAATGAATGGGCTGATGACAGTCTCTGGGGCTTCTGAGGAGGAGCCACAGAATTCTGTCCTTAGCCTGCTCCCTTTCCAAAACCAGTTACAATGTGGCAGATGAAGAAAGACATTGACCATCTGCTTATCAAATGGAAACAGTGTAAACACAGGATAGCTTATGATAGGCTGGATGGCAAAAGTTTTAAAAATCATGGCTCAAAATTATGGTGGCTGCAAGATTGAGCCAATGCCTACAATATGAAATTAAACAAAGCCAAATTGTCAAATTTCACAAAGCCACCAGATTGTCCAAGCACCGGAGCTGCAGTGTTTTAGACAATCAGGGAATCACTGGTTTGAAAACCCTCAATAAAAAGCAAATGCTTAGATAATTTCATCAACTCTCTAGAGTGAAAGCACTTCCTTCGATAAGTGAGGAGTGACTATTTTCATACATAATTTCCAGTTTTGTACTTTTAAAATAAATTATCTCACAAAAAATGGTCAAAGATAGCAAACTTGTTGCTTCTTGGCACGATCGTGTTCTGATGACTTGTTCTGAGACCGTGTATGGCCGAAAGTTTCTGGAAAGTAATGGAATTAAGCTCCGGGCAGTGAGTTGGAAGCTAATGTGGATGTCACTTCTGATGTTCCTGAGTCAGGCTGTTAATCATTAACCAACTCAACCAACCACTAACCAACTAGGTGACCAAAAACCTCCTGTCATCAAAAAAATTCCGGTGATATTAGTAAGATTTGGGAATTATTATGCGGTTTCCTGTTTACAAAGCCTCGGTCTGGAAATGCTGAGTGAGGGGAACGGGGCTTACATGTGAAGACTGTCACAGGCCTGGATCTCAGGAGCTGCACGTGGAATGCAGAGTGCATTTGTGTCCCTGGCCGAACACACGGCAGCCCCGTCCTCCTCCTCCAGGTCATCATCGAGAGCCTGGTTTGGAAGCTGAGCTTCCAGCCGAGGCAGGCAGGAAAGGAACCCTCACCCTGCTCTTCAGGGAGAATTCCTGAAGACCTCCTGCACCCTCTTACCTGGACCCATAATCCAGAGCTGTAGTGGGAAACTGTCCTCCTAAGAAAACATGTAACGCGAGGAGGGAAGATGAAAATGCAGCCGAACAGAAGTGAGTGCCCCCAGGCAGTGTCTGCCTCCCCCAAACACACCCCTTCATTCTGTCAGCTGCCCATCCTCAAGTTGTTGTGTCTCCCCGTGCAGCCCACACTGCCCTCCTAGGAATATCATCCGCTCTCCACCTGTTCACACCATTCTCACTGTGAATACAGTATTGCAAAGTCCATTTTCTCTGGAACACTCACTGCCTAGTCCAGCAGAGCCGAACCTTCCCTAAGTTTCTCACGCCCAGCGTGTACCTGCTTCAAACCCAGCACGCTGCCAGCTGCTTTGAGGGGTCATCTCTAACGTCTAAGGCTGGACTTTCTCGGACAGGCTTTTCTGAGTTGATGGAATTGGGTCAAGCTAAGGGTGCCTGCCTCCCTTCTCCCTCACACGCCTTTAACGAGAGGCAGCCATTGAGGGAGTGCATTGGCTGGTGCGGCACCACGAGGTGGAGATGAATGAGGCACTGCCACCATCTAGAGGTTTCTTCAGATGCCCCCTCCTGCCACCCCACGATGGGACAGGCAGCCCCGGAACCCTGAGAAATGAAGGTTCTCCCGAAAAATGGAGCAGGAGCTCACAGCACAGCAGTGCTTCCTGAGGGTGGCCTCCAGCAAGTCACCCACCCCGGTGTTTCTGAAAGGGAACGCAAGTAAGCTCGGGAAAGGGTTTAGCAAGCCAGCTTCATAAACACCAGAAAGGCTTACACTTCGTCTGAGCTTTAAACACATACTAGTCCACTAAACTGAGGACCACAGATGGGAACCCGGCATGGACACGGCTCTGGGACCAGCTTCTCCACGCACATCCATCTGCTCAGAGCCAGCTGCCCGCCTGTTTAATCGAAGGCCTGAACAGTCCATTTCATTCTTGATGACTCTCGGCTTCTCCAGGCTGGAGGCGCGGAGGGTGCTGCTAAGCAGAAAAGGTGACACCTGGCCCCAGGGATTCCTTCTTGTGGAAACCGGACAAAGGATTTGCGGACAGTAATCCCAGGTGGATTAAAGTTTCCCAAATGACAAGAGACCAGCTGGATTAAATCCCTGGGTCCAGAGCTCAGGCAGCCCCACACCCAGTCAGCCTACATTTAACAGGTGCCTGCCTGGGACCTGGGGCCTTTGATGGCCAGCGGCACTGGGAGAGCAGCATGCCCATTGGGAGAGGGAGGTGGATGGAGTCTCGGGGCCGCCCCATCCAGATCTCTTCCCATTTGGGAAGAATCAAAAGACAGCACTGAGGACATTTGGGGACAACTGAGGTCCTGGCAGAGACTGTAACGCCAAGGCTTGCACATTGCCGCCTGGGTGAGGGGACCACGGTGTGGCAGCACCCTCCCGAGGACCGATGACATCACACGGTGTGAGCACAAAACACAGGAACAGCAGAGGCAGGAGCAGAGCTGCACCAGTGACCCCAACCCCCCCAGAGCTCAGGGCAACAGGCAGGACTGTCAAGAGCATGTTTCCCCACAGAAGACAGGTGACCAGAGGTCGTCAGTCCCCCGTGCCTGAGCCAGCGCCGAGGGTGGGACCCCTGCACTGCGCCTGTCCTGGGCCCTCCCTGCCCCTCCCTCTCAGGGACGAGGCTGCCTCCCATGCACACTTCCCTGGCCAGCCCAAGGTAGGAAACTGTATGCTCCGAGAAGCCTCTGCCACAGAAATGCCCTGGATAAAGGTCATTCTCTGCTGGGCGCCATGCTCAAAAGCACTGGCAAGGGACTGAAGGAAAGGCCTTGAGAGGCAGGCGCCTCCAGAGAGCAGGTCACAGCTCCTGCACAGCCCCACCTGCTGCACCGCGGACAGCCCAGCGACCTTGCAGCAAGCCCCCCAGCATCCCTGTTACACCGGCAAACGCAGTGAAGATGGGGACTCAGGAAAAGGAAATAGTCAAATAACAGTATAATGTATGTTGGATACGGGCTGCGAGTTCGCATTTTCAGATTTAGACGATTTCTCCAGATTACATACTCGCTTGTTTCCTGAGATGGAGCTGTGTGTAGCAGCCACTGCAGACTGTCCAGAGACCAGGCCCACAGCCTTGTAAACAGACGCTCACAAACCGTTTCTGAAGCAGGAAACAGGAACCCGGTTTCATTTTGGAACCAAGGGTTTCACTCAAAGCTCGGTGTTTATTTATGTTTCTTCGGGTGATATTAATTTATGGCAGAACGATGTTCTCCAGCCCTGGGTTTTGTTTGGGAGGGAGCCGCACAGGACAATGGAACATTACAGTTTTGTTTTCAAGAACTTGTACGTCTCGACGAGGCCCTGTGTTCTGTCAACCTAAAATGCCAGCAGAAAGAGCGGCTCTCCAAAACGTGCGTTTATCCAGGAAGGAACGGAGAATTGCAATCCCAGAATCTGTGGGCCGTGGCAGATCTAGGGGGCCACAGGCGCACCCAGGGAGGCCGAGGGAGGCAAGGGCTGCGGGCCGAGGCAGGTGGCCGTGAGACACGCCTCCTCGACAAGCATGGATGGCGAGGGCAGCGTGAGTCCAGGGTTCAAAAGGCAGTCGCTGGCTGATGTCCTCACAGAAGGCCTTTCCGTGGGCAGCTGCAGGGCCTTCGTGCCAGGCTGCGGCTTTCCCCACTGGCGTGTGTGAGGGCCCCTCCGCCACTGAGCTGGGCTTGGCAGAAGTGACTCCATTTGGATTCTGACAACTTTCAGTTTCCAGCAGCAGCACAGTTTGAACCGGCCCCCGCGTGTGCCCTCGGCGGTGCAGCGCGGTCCACCTCTGTGCCGGCTGAGTACAACCACATCCAGGCCGTGGTGGGATCCTCTGTACGCCGCGTTCTTGCTGCCCGTCCCGAGACGAAGACCACAGGCCCAGAGCTGAAGGCCATTTTGAATCTGGCAGTGACACAGCAATCTCTCTCCATTGAGTGGGGTTTTCACTGATGCCTTGTTTGAATCGGATCATGTGGAGCAACTCCCAGAATCCCTGTGTTTTGTACTTCTCAGTCGTTTTCTCATCACTTTTCCTCCCCATATCCTGCCCAGGTAGTTTACAGCCAAGAAAGAAGAGGGAAAGCTAATAAAATTGTAACTCAGCATGAATCAAGCAACCAGGAGATAAAATACAAATTCCTGATTTAAAACAAGAGAGAAATCTCTCCTGTCCCTCTGCCGTAACAGCTAACAGCACACTCCCCCAAATTTCAACAAACAATATAACAATTTTCAAAGGACAATTTTTGTAAGGTGCTTCAATTGTCAGCCTTTGGCATAACCCTGCGGTTGGCAGAATCGAACTTACTGGAGGAGAAATGGGAGTCTGTGATACACTCAGCTCACTGCTAACCCGAAGTCAGCATGCTGGCTGATCCGGAACCGCGGCTGTGTTTCATGTTAGTTTTCTATATATATTTTTCTTGGGCTGGATTTTTACAAGTGTCTAGCTCCTCCAAGGCCTGGAGTGTGTCTCTTCTCTGAAGCTGGCTAGATGAGAGCAGCTTGTCTTGAGAATCTCATACACTGAGACGCCTGTAATCAAACACAGCAGGGAGAAGAACGTCCCTCCTTGCAGAGGCATCCTGCAGGCCCAAGGCCATCCCAGGCAACAGAGAACTGGGCTGCCAGGGCCCTGGGTTTCTACAACCACATTTTCAGCCTAAAACAATCAAACAGATGTAGCTGGACATCTCCTTCAGCCATTACCTCAACTCTGGTAAAGACCCTGGAATCCGAGTGATGCACTTGCCGGCACACTCTCCAAGATAAACAGGCTGCCAAACACAGGCTTAGGTCACAGGATGAGTTAGGCTGCCACGCACTTGCGCTGAATAATAAGGTTTGGCTTTAGAGTGAATGGCCCGTGGGCCTTCTTTCTGGGTGATAATCAGAGGGTGGGGACCATTGCCTTTTAGGGCCCACAGTGATGCAGGGGGGGCCAGGGCTGCTGCGGAGTGTGGAGTGCCGTGGCCAGTGGCCAACAGGGGTGGAACCCAAGTGCCACAGGCCCATCTACGGAACCACTACGGCCAGGTGTTCCTGTTAACGGCATCGGTTCTGAGTCTTCATAAAATACATGGAAAAATGCAGCTGCCTCCCACTTCTCTGGACTGCCTCAAGTCATCTGAGCGGGGCCTGCAGAAATGTCCCACACCCGCCCATTATTCGTCACAAGGGAAAACAGCAGAGGCCAGCATCAGAATTCGGATTTCTCTAACCTCTTTCCTCGCACCCCATACCGCAGCGGTGAAGGCTTTGCCTCTGCACAGGGAGCAGAAAGGGGACGCGACGTGCATCTGACGAGGGAGACGAGGGGTCTCGCATAACGAAAGCAAAGAGAATTAATCCTCCGGTGTACACATCCTCTTTTCCCGGCCGGTGGAAGGAACTTGCCTCTTTCATGTGGCGAGACCTCTACTTCAAGTTAGGGTAACTTGCAGAATTTCTCCAGTGAAACACATGGTGGGTTCTTGATTTTCCTAGTCAGCCGGCCTCACCTTCACCATCACCTTGCTCACTGCAGAACCAGTCAGATCGAGAGCTTCCCCCGCAGTCCAGCAAGGCTCTGGGCAGGCGATTAGACGTGTAAGCGTGGGATTCGCTTCCTCCTCCGAGGCCCAGAGCCCGTCTGTGTGTCTTCTCTGGCCCGCAGGCTGGCCTTCCTGGCTGAGCAGTGGGCCTGAGTGGCTGCCCTGCCCTTGCCAAGGGAAGGACACACGGGCCTGGGCATGGAAAGGCACGTGTGTCTTCCTTTGCTCCTGGGGCCCAGGGCTCACACAGACACAGGCACAGGCACGGCTCAGCTGCGTATACACCCTTGAAGGGTCGTAAAGAAGAATCGGGCTTTCCAAGCGCGAGTGCACAAAACCTACGGACGGCTGAGGGCTACGTATTTGCTCCCTGGATGTGAGCCTATGCTGTTCATTTCCAATAAAGAAAGAACAAGTAAGTGAGAAATAAAACCACCAAATGCAAATGCTATGGTAAAAAGAAACGTGAATCCCGAGAACGCTGTGAGAGGCATTTGAGCTGACCTTCAGGCCGCGCTGCACCCGTCCCTGATGGCTCAGGGCCGCTCGGGCGGGCGGGGAAGTTAGACAGGGTGCTCTCTGCTCACAACCTGCTCCAGCGTTCCTGCATCGAAGCTGCTGTCTGCCTCGGGTCTGAAACCCCAGCAGGCTCGGGGAGGGGGCTCTTCACGTTATGTTCCAGTGTCTTCCTTCCTGGAAGGCACCCTAAGCTTCATCTCCAGTGCCTGAGCCGATGGGGGTCTTCACGGTGAGTTCGATCCACATGCACTACCAGCCCTGCTGCTTTTCTCCTGCCTGGGGCACCAGGCATCTCGTGACTTTGGGGAGCAAAGGCGAAGCAGAAGCCCCTGGGGGGAAGGGTTGGGGCAGCGCTTCTTAGCGCCCAGGGGGCAGGGGTGGGGCCCACATCACTGGGTTCATTTTTGGGAATTTGAGCCTCATTCAGATTTGACCCAGATGGTGCTGCTGGTGGTGGTGGTGGTGTGCCTATGTGTCTGTGTATATCTGTGTGGGTCTGTGTACATCTGTGTGTCTGTGTGTAGGTGAATGTGTTGTCTGTCTGAATATATGTCTGTGCATCTGTATCTGTGTGTCTGTGCACATGTCTGTGTCTGTGTGAATTTGTATCTCTTGTCCGTGTCTGTGTCTGTGTGTGAATTTGTATTGTTGTGTGTGTGTTTCCATGTGTCTGCGTGGGTCTGTGTACATCTGTGTGTCTGTGTGTAGGTGAATGTGTTGTCTGACTGAATATGTGTCTGTGCATCTGTATCTGTGTGTCTGTGCACATGTCTGTGTCTGTGTGAATTTGTATCTCTTGTCCGTGTCTGTGTCTGTGTGTGAATTTGTATTGTTGTGTGTGTGTTTCCATGTGTCTGCGTGGGTCTGTGTACATCTGTGTGTCTGTGTGTAGGTGAATGTGTTGTCTGTCTGAATATGTGTCTGTGTCTGTGCATCTGTATCTGTGTGTCTGTACACATGTCTGTGTCTGTGTGAATTTGTATCTCTTGTCCGTGTCTGTGTCTGTGTGTGAATTTGTATTGTTGTGTGTGTGTTTCCATGTGTCTGCGTGGGTCTGTGTACATCTGTGTGTCTGTGTGTAGGTGAATGTGTTGTCTGTCTGAATATGTGTCTGTGTCTGTGCATCTGTAACTGTGTGTCTGTGCACATGTCTGTGTCTGTGTGAATTTGTATCTCTTGTCCGTGTCTGTGTCTGTGTGTGAATTTGTATTGTTGTGTGTGTGTTTCCATGTGTCTGTGTGGGTCTGTGTACATCTGTGTGTCTGTGTGTAGGTGAATGTGTTGTCTGTCTGAATATGTGTCTGTGTCTGTGCATCTGTATCTGTGTGTCTGTGCACATGTCTGTGTCTGTGTGAATTTGTATCTCTTGTCCGTGTCTGTGTCTGTGTGTGAATTTGTATTGTTGTGTGTGTGTTTCCATGTGTCTGTGTGGGTCTGTGTACATCTGTGTGTCTGTGTGTAAGTGAATGTGTTGTCTGTCTGAATATGTGTCTATGCACATGTCTGTGTCTGTGTGAATTTGTTTTTGTCCGTGTCTGTGTCTGTATGTGAATTTGTATTGTTGTGTGTGTGTTTCCATGTGTCTGTGTGGGTCTGTGTACATCTGTGTGTCTGTGTGTAGGTGAATGTGTTGTCTGTCTGAATATGTGTCTGTGTCTGTGCATCTGTATCTGTGTGTCTGTGCACATGTCTGTGTCTGTGTGAATTTGTATCTCTTGTCCGTGTCTGTGTCTGTGTGTGAATTTGTATTGTTGTGTGTGTGTTTCCATGTGTCTGTGTGGGTCTGTGTACATCTGTGTGTCTGTGTGTAAGTGAATGTGTTGTCTGTCTGAATATGTGTCTATGCACATGTCTGTGTCTGTGTGAATTTGTTTTTGTCCGTGTCTGTGTCTGTATGTGAATTTGTATTGTTGTGTGTGTGTTTCCATGTGTCTGTGTGGGTCTGTGTACATCTGTGTGTCTGTGTGTAGGTGAATGTGTTGTCTGTCTGAATATGTGTCTGTGTCTGTGCATCTGTATCTGTGTGTCTGTGCACATGTCTGTGTCTGTGTGAATTTGTATCTCTTGTCCGTGTCTGTGTCTGTGTGTGAATTTGTATTGTTGTGTGTGTGTTTCCATGTGTCTGTGTGGGTCTGTGTACATCTGTGTGTCTGTGTGTAGGTGAATGTGTTGTCTGTCTGAATATGTGTCTGTGCGTCTCTGTGTGTCTGTGCACATGTCTGTGTCTGTGTGAATTTGTATCTCTTGTCCGTGTCTGTGTCCGTGTGTGAATTTGTATTGTGTGTGTGTGTTTCCATGTGTCTGTGTCTGGGAGTGAATTTGTATTGTCATCTGTGTCTGTGTGTCTCTGTGCTCCATTACATGAGAGGAGAACTTCATAACAATTCTCTTCCAGTTCCTTCACTAATAGACTGCAGGTGTCCCACGTAAGCCTGCCTTTCAACGAGCGCCTCATTGTACAGAATGTTTCTCTAGCGAGATTTGTCTAAATGTGTGTGTGTTCACATGTAGCTCAGATCAGCTTCCTAGTGGTTTAGATAGCTCCCCTCAGCACTGTGTGAAAGAAGTGAGAGGGTGGCATCTTGAATATCAATCTACTCATCTATGAACAAATCAATAACACTCCCTCACAGCACTGTCATGAGTCAATGACCTCACGGGGAAAGTGCCTAGGCTGATGCCGTCTAAGTTCTCAGTAAGTAACTTGCTGTTTTGAATGTCGTGGTGGTGTTTGTGCCACGGCCATCCTGTCTCCGTTTGGTCATAAAAACAGCTCTGCTGGAAGTCAGGGGTCTTCTGTCTCCCCGGGTAGCTGCTCAGGTCAGTGCCTATGAGCTGCAGGAACCTCCTCCATGGTGATGCCCCCCACCCAGCTGCCAGGCTCTGTGACCTCAAGGGGCTGAGCACTTCTCTCCCCTCTTCCCTCCCTCTGCCGTCCCCACAGCCACCACGCAGGCCTCAGAACACATCCATCAGCCACTCTGGCTGCCCCAGGCTCGTGCATCTCTGAATCATCATCCATGAGGCTGTTGAAATGATTTTTTGGGGGGATGGGGGTCTCTATGTGGCCCAGACTAGATGGGAACTCCCAGGGCCCAGGCAATCCTTCCGCTCAGCATCTTAGCCTCCCAAGTCACTGGGATTACAGGCATGAGCCACTGCACCCAGATGATTTTTTAAAAATAAAAAAAATTATCATTGGCCAGCTGCAGTGGCTCATGCCTATAATCCCAGCACTTTGGGAGGCCGAGGCAGGTGCATCACTTGAGGTCAGGAGTTCAAGACCAGTCTGCCCAACATGGTAAAACCCCATCTCTACTAAAACATATATATATATATACATATATATATATATATATATATATATACACATATATATATATATATATATATATAATTAGCCAGGTGTAGCGGTGTGTGCCTGTAGTCCCAGCTACTCAGAGGCTGAGGCAGGAGAATTGCTTGAACCTGGGAGGATTGCAGTGAGCCAAGATTGTGCCACTAAACTCCAGCCTGGGTGACAGAGCAAGACTCCATCTCAAAACAAAAACAAAAACATTAATTTTCCATGTCTCAGCCAAAACTCTTGCAGGATATGGTCCAAATGCCTTAGTGCCTGCAGCTCTCCAGCCTCCTGTGTCCTCTAGAGTATTGCATATTGACCTTGGCTTGCTGACTCAATCTCTACTAACTTCCTGGGCTTCCTATATTTGAAGTATTTCTACAGAAATACCCTGGACAACAGAAAAAGTGGAGAATTAAAGCAAATATCTCACCTACATATATTTATGCAGAAGCAGAGCTAATTCGCTGTCCAGATGGACGAGTGATGGAGGTTAGAACCTCCTCTACTAGAGGGGCTTCCAGAAAAGACGCCATCTCATGCCCTTCCCAGCATGTACCAAGGCTGACTGCTATGAAGCTCAATCCCACACTCAGCCTGAGTGTGTCCGGCTTTCTCCAGATTGTCCTGTCCATGGAGAAATGTGGCACGGTCTCAGAGGGTGGTCCTGCACGTCCTCCGCATCCGGCTTCTACAGACTGTCCTCTCCGTGGGGAAACAGGGCACGGTCTCAGAGGGTGGTCCTGCACGTCCTCTACCTTGTCCCTTCTATGGACACCAGGTACCAGGTACAAAAGACACCTCCTTTTGCAGTAAAGCATTTTGTACCGCCCCTTTACCCCTTCAATGAAGGAGACTCTCTGTGGAGGTGTGGAGGACCGAAATGGCATCTCAGGATGGAAAGGGCTTGGAAATAGTCGTAGGAAGACAACACAGACACCCTGCTCTTGCTGCTCTCCTGACACAGCAGCAGTCTCACCTCTGCTGAGTTAGGTACGGTCAGGAAGAAACCACGCACACAGGGACTCCAGGGCTGGTGCGTTGTCAGGAAGTGGTATGTGCAAGAAATGCCAGGGCTCTAAACAATCAAGAGTAACGTCAACTCACAGCTGCCACGGCGGGAACAAAGGGGAAACCTGAGGGGCACCCGGAGGGGCACCGGCCTCGATTTGTTTTTTATTTAAGTGTAAAGGAGTTTAATTGAACAATGAACGATTTGCAAATCAGGCAACCCCTCAAGCCAAAATAGGCTCTGATACTCCTGCACAGCCACGTGGTGGAAGAAGATTCATTTTGTCCCAGTTCTTTGCCTCAAAAAGATTTATCCATTAGGATAATTCCAAAGACGACAATGCCGTTCTGCTGTGTTTGAACAACAGTTTATCCTGCATAATGCAGTGAGTGGCGGTATGGTTTGTGTCCCCACCCAAATCCCACCTGGAATTGTAATCCTCATAATCCACACATGTCAAGGGCAGGACCAGGTGGAGGTGACTAGATCATGGGAGCTGCTTCCCCCCACGTAGTCCTCCTGACATCAAGTCCACATGAAATCTGATGGCTTTATACACATCTGGCATTTCCCCTTCTCTCTACTGCTGCCACATGAAGAAGGACGTGTGCTTCGCCTTCCACCATGACTGTAAGTTTCCTGAGGCCTCCCCAGCCACGTGGAGCTGTGAGTCAATTAAACCTCTTTCCTTTATAAATTACCCTCCCTCAGGTATTTCTTCATAGTAGCATGAAAACAAACTAATACAAGTGGGCTACTATTTAACAGAGCAAAATTTTAAATAAATCGACATTTTTTAAGAGCATATCAAAGAATGCTCCAAAAAAGTAATATTTCATGACAGATAATGTGTGTTCCTCGGGAGATGTTTTTAAAATCAGAAACCTGACACTGGGATCGAATCCTATTTTCCTCTGGAAATAAGGGGACTATATATCTCAAGTGTTAATTACATCAGGAAAAGCATAGAGAAAAGACGCATAAATAGGACAGAAACTCAAAACACTAAAGTGTGTCTGCTGAAGTTCATACTTTATCTCAGGAATTTCTGAAAGCTAATTAACAACTAATGGGCATTGCATTTACCCTCTTCTGTCAGAGAGGGAAACCTCTGACGTTTCTGAAAGATTGTCCTTAATTAGACAAGTTAGAAGAGAACTAAGAAAAGGAGTAAATCGCGCTGTCGGAGAACTCCTCCCAGGGTTTCCACAGCCTGCTGTTACTCATCACAAACCAGCTGTGGGAAGTTTTCCTCCTTGGTCGGTCGTCCAGGGTTTCTAAGTACGAGGCACAGCTTATGCGTCAGGGCGCCACAGCCTTCGTCTGTCCAATTAAATTCTCAAAGAATTATCACGAAGAACATAATTCAATTGCTACTATCGGCTGGGCCATTTACATTAGTCTCGCCTTTGTTCTAGAAGCAATCACTGCCGTGCTCTGGCCAGTATCCAACCTGGATAATTGGATTTTCCCTGTCTCGAACCCCTTGGAATTAGTTTCTCCTGCCGAAGCCATTTTTCACACGCACTCCCCGGCACTGCACAATGTCAGTGCTGCCCACGCTGCCTGGGGATCCCTGACTCAAAGGGCGCTATCTGGGGTGAGGGTGAAATGTCCTTGACGTTGGCACAAATCTGGAAAATAGTTGGCAAGGATTCTACCCTCATATTTTTAGAGATAGGGAGAATTTCAGTATCATCAGTCTCCATTTTCCCGATATTTCAAACTGAAATGAGGTTGCTTTCTTCTCATAAACCTGCAACCCTCACAGCCAGGACTCGGCTCCAGAGCACAGGAACTGGTCCTCCATTGACGCGCGTCTCCCAGAACATTGGCAGGGGCCACATAATCGACAGACACGTCATGAATATTTGCTCACAGAATCAGGAAAGCAAGGGACGTGTAGTTCTCACGAGAGGGTCCCATGTAGTCTTAGTATTCAGCTGTGGGTTTAAAGGCACAGGGCAGTCAGGAAGGTCAGCACTTCCAAGTTAAACAATAAACGTGATTCAGTGAGGAGATGAAGTGCAGATAGCTAAAGAAAGCTCAAGGCATCTGAATTGCATGGTTTGGTGGAGGGGAGAGACCACAGGTAAATATTACATGCGGGGTAGAGCTGAGTGTTTCGTTCCTGAGCAGCCCTGGTGCAGGGGACCTGAAGACCTGAAGGCAGTGACCACCAACCTCAGGGAGCTCAGAGCCCATCTGAGAAGCAAGATCAGTGGCAGGAACCTTGAGAGTGAGGTGGAGAACAGCCTGCGTGAGCACAGTGGCCTTGGCTGGTGTAGAGTTAAAAGAGCCACAAGACGCAGAATGTGCAAACGGAAGCTGCCGGCTTTCTAACCACGGCAGGCACTGGCGACACAAGGGACGCGGCTGGCCATGAGACCTTCCGTCTCTGGGTGGAGTCCCCACTGGCTGGACCGGCCTCGTCGTGGTCTCACCTGAAGTGCACAGCCCTGAGAAAGAAGGGCCCTTTGAGCAGTGCCACAGCAGGCGTCCTGCCTGAGTCAGAAGTAAGAGCCTCGCGTTATAGGTTTGAATCTGATGGCGGTAGAGTCTCCGTCGACTCAGATGAGATGCCGGGAAGTCTAAACTAATAACCGTAGGCCAGTTAAAAGCCTACTTGTTATTCTCAAGTGTATACCACGTTGGAAGGCTTTTAAAGTAGTTAATCATTTAGGATAAACCACTTTAATAGAGTTAGGAACTATTTGCAATAGAATAACAATTGTTTAGAAATTAATTTAATATATTTGATGGTGTTGGAGACCGGTTTGTTCTCAAGTTATTTAAACCGTCTCTGAAATATCGCTTATGCTGTTAATTTGTCTGGCAGGTGCCTTTTTCCTGATGAATGTGAATCTAAACTTTACTCCATCTGTCATCTGCATAATCATAACTTTCAAAGCAACGCAGGCCAAACTGGCCGGAGCTCACTGTCCTGCTGTCCTTCAGAATGCTCCCTGCTGTCTTGGGGAATAATTTTTAAATGGCACTTTATCTTTAAAAATCTGGCTCTAAAGGAAACCGTAAAGGAACACAAGCCATATTGTTTCTAAAATAACAACGTGATCAACGCCGCTCAGAGCTCAGGTTTCGGAGTCGCCAGCACCGCTCAGAGCTCAGGTTCTTGGATCCCGCTGAGGGTCATTTTGTGTCTGGTCCTAGGTCATCTCACACTTGGTTCCCTGATATTCTCATAAATTCCTGGGTATTTTATGATTCAGATATTTATTGTCCTGTTATGTTGAGAAAACAGAAATAAAGTTGGAGCCCATACATTTCAGAAATGGGGTCCTAGTTTAGCGGAGTCTCTGGAGCAGCGGCTGAAGGGTGCTCAGCTTTCCCGCCATCGCCATCTCTCCCAGGCCGGATGCTGTGAGCCTGCTGTGCCGAGAGCCCAAAGTCGCCCAGGAGTCGACTGAATTTCCATAAATTGCATTTGTATCACGTGTGTGAAGACCACAGTGCAGCTGGGCTTAAAAGTAACGCAACTTCATGTTATCAAAAAAAAAAAAGTTAAGAGTCTTGGACCCTTCAATAAGTGTGTTAGGGGCAAACGGCCGATTGCTTGAAGCTTATGTGACACGGTCAAGAGCAGCCCAAACCAGCAGCATTTACTGAGGGCTTTCCACGCGGCAAGCACGTGCTCAGTTCGTTAAGTCTTTCAAGGAAACATCTCGCCCACCAATATTAAAATCGGATTTCAGAGGTGAGAGATGAGACCAGATAACGGAGGAGGAGCACTCCCTCGGGATAGGGCATCAGGGGACGGAATTCAGCCAGCAGCTGAGCACAGCCTGCAGACACGGTGTCAGAGGCAAACCGCCCTCCTCCAGGCACGCCTGCCGGCTTAGCGTTCACACCTCATGGTCTCTTCCCCGGCCCTCACCTCCAAGATGCAGAAAGCAGCTGATTTGTTCAACAGAAAGCAAGCCGACTGCTCACACGAGGTCCGTACTCTGAGAAAAACAGTAGAAGCAACAGATGCCTCAAACCTGCCTCACAAGGAAGACAGCTGGGAGGCCAGGAAGACCGAAGATGAAGACAGCTACAAACAAGGCCGGCGCGTGGCATGGCGGGCACCAAGCTGCCCGCTGCTTCCCGAGTCAAGCATTTTTATCACTAACGTTGTGAAACTGCTACGAACACGAGGCGGTGAAGAATGCATCCACCGTGGCTATTCTGCTCTCCTCTGTCCTCGTTTATAAGCGGAACAGCTTTATTTTTACAATTTAAAACCCTTTCTATCAATGACAGTGCAAATAGTACAGGCACCACCAAGGTTTCCTGACCAGGAATTGGTCCCGATTCTGTGAGACCAAGATCGAAGAACACCGACAGTGACCGTCACGTCTCTGAGCCGCTCAACCACACACAGTCAGAGAAGAAAGATCAAAACCAAACGCACGGCAAGTGGCTCCGAAGCATCTTCATGATACCAAATCTGCCCAGGACATCTTTTAGTGACTGCATTTTTCACTCATCACACATTTAAATTCAGCGCTTCTGTTTAATTCCGATACTTGTCGTTAAAGTCAATGCACACATTAAGCTCACGTTTTCTTAAAACCTAAACTGTAGCTTCGTGAGCTGTTGATTCAATGCAAAAGTGAAACTCAGGTAGAACGAATGACGGGTTCTCAGACTGTGGAGTTCAGGAACAACGAGGGGTGCTGCGGGGTGATCTGATTTGTGAGGGGCACTTTCCTTCTCTCCCACGTCTGACCTTGCACACACAGTGGCGGGGGGGAAACAGCCCTGGGCTCCCTGTGTGAACTCCTGGCCCCCTGCCCCCTGCATGGACTCGAGGCGCCTCTGCAAGGAGGTAAGAGGCCCCGGGGTCAGACAGGCTCCCTGGGAAAGAGAGTCAATGAACACTTTTTCATTCTACATTTGCAAGAAACTTGGCGGCAGGGCCGGTGGACTCGGGCCACACACTCAGGGGCTACTCACCTTGCAGCTGGCGGCCTCTGTACAGGTCCCGGGCTTTGGCTGGGTGGGCCCTGGCCGTGTTGTCACATTTTGGCTGCTCGTACCTATGGGTGGGGGGAGGTGGGGTGAGGGAAGGAGAGAGAAAACAGCAGACGTCAGATGGCTGTGGTCTGTTTTGCAATTCTGGATCGTCCTATGCCGGCACACACCGCGGCCTGTGGCTCTCACACTGCGACACCCCCGCGGCCTCACTCCTTCCTGTCACCTTTGTGGACATTTGGCACAGAAAGCTATTTCTTGCAGTCTGTAGGAAGAAGCACACTGTGATTCCCATTGCGGGGCAGGGCAGTCTCTATCCAGTCTCTGAATAAATCTCGTCTAGCAGCAGACAAACACCCGCACCTCCCCCTACCCCTCCTTCTACGGCAGGGTGGTCCAGAGCAGGAGTGTGTGTGCACGAGGGCAGAGGGTATGGCCACAACCCCCACCCCACCAGGGGAAAGGCCGCAAAGAACTTCAGGATTTGGATTCCTGTGGCCCCAAAGGCCAACTCATTCCAGCGCAGCTCAGGAACCTACAAGTTTGTCCAAAATAATCGACTCTCTGGTCCCAGGTAGCATCAACAGTAAACCACAGGTTAGGTCCTGACCGGGCAGAGCTGACTTCTAAGCGGCAGGCGCCCCCACTGCTGCGGCTGCAGGGCTCGTGGGAGCAGGTGGCTCTGTGGTTCTGTGGAATCATCTATTGAATTGGTGATGGGAACCAGGGCGCTTCTCCCGGAGGGTGTCAGATCCAAACCCGGATAAACAGCTTGTAAACTCTGCTGCCTGCCGTTCAGCAGTGCTTCACCAATGCCTACTTTGCCCGGGTTGTTCCTTGTCCTGGGTGCAGGCAAAGGCCCCTCCTGTGCAGAGCACCAGCCTCCAGTGAACAGGTGGACATTTAAACAGAGTGCGGGCCACCATGAGAACCTGACTCCCGTAGCTCCCACCCCAAGGAGGACCATCTTCTGCACACAAGTCCTTCACCGTGGACTTCACCAAGGAGTGGAGCTTGTCACCGGCATGAAGGAGATGCTGGGGAGGTGGGAGGTTCCTGGGCCAGCACACTGACAGCCCCTTTCTGGAGACTCAAGGACTGTTAGCCTGCGGGCTTCCTGGAAGCATGGGCTGTGTCTGTTCTGTTCACTGGTGTATCCCCGGCTCCCGGAACAGTGGCTGGAACATCGAGGGCCTTCACATGTTAATTGAATAAAAGATGAATGAATAAATGTGAGCGATTTTTGGGGATTGTTGAGAGACTGTATCTCTCCTCTGCTAAACTGTCCCAGTAGCTTCCCATGGGGGCTGAGATGTGACCGGTGTTCCAGCCCCAGTGTGAGGAGCCCCACTCTGTTCTCTGGCTTTCACCAGCTCTCTAGTTGCTCCCCATCTGCCCCTCCCCATCACACTCTGGGTATTAATCCGTTCTCATGCTGCCATGAAGAAATATCCCAGACTGGGTAATTGTTTTTTTTTTTTGAGACAGAGTCTTGCCCTATTACCTAGGTTGGCATGCAATGGTGCAATCTCAGCTCACTGCAACCTCCACTTCCCAGGTTCAAGTGATTCTCCTGCCTCAGCCTCCTGAGTAGCCGAAATTACAGGTGAGTGCCGCCACACCCAGCTAATTTTTGTATTTTTAGTAGAGACGGGGTTTCACCATGTTGGTCAGGCTGGTCTTGAACTCCTGACCCCATAATCCTCACACTTTGGCTTCCCAAAGTGCTGGGATTACAGATCTGCTGGCCGAGACTGGGTGATTTATAAAGAAAAGAAGTTTAATTGACTCACAGTTCGGTATGTCCTGGGAGGCCTCAGGAAACTTACAATCATGGCGGAAGGAGAAGGAGAGGCAGGCACCTTTTCACAGGGCGGCAGGATGGAGTGAGTGCAAGCAGGGGAAACATCAGACACTTACAAAACCACTGGATCTCATAACTCACTATCACGAGAACAGCAAGGAGGGAATCGCCCCAGGATCCAATCACTTCCCTCGGGGTGGGTCCAGAACATGTGGGGATCATGGAATTACAATTCAAGATGAGATTTGTGGGGGGACGCAACCAAACTGTATCCCACCCCCCGCCCCACATTCGCACACACCAGACTCATCTCCCCCAGGACTCTGCACTCCCGGCCGTCTGCAGAGACAACCCTCCCCACACACAGTGGCTACAACTGGCTCCAGCATCTCAGCCTCAGAGAGGCCTGTGCTGGCGCCCTGACCTGCCCTCACGGGGCCCAGCCCGGTCTTGCCCCACCAGCTCTGCTGTCTTTGTGTCCACCACCTGTATAACTGTTTGCATAAGGCACCAGACCCTGCAGGGGGCCTCCCCTTCCACTTTTGTAACAAAACCAAGACTTTCTTAGCCACAGACCCTGCTCCATGTGGCTGTGGGTGCCCAGGGGGTGACCCCAGCCGGCCCTGGGTGCTGAAAAGGGAAACACAACAGGTCCCCTCCCCTCTCCTCACCAGCCCAAGGCAGGTCTGGGTCTGGGAGGGCGTGCAGGGCTGTTCCCACCAATCAGGGTGAGTGGAAGCCACTGCGGGCAGGTGGGGAGGTTTTTCTCTGCTGACAAAAAGAACAACAGTCTTTCTTTCTCCAAAATACATGATCACTGCTACATCCAATGCTCTAATAGCTACGACGGAAACAAGCCGCCAAGCACACCAGGAAGCGGAAGACAGCAAAGAGGACCAAAGACGAAACACAAAACCCCGACTTGGGGCCGGGCGTGGTGGCTCACGCCTGTAATCCCAGCACTTTGGGAGGCCGAGGCGGGCGAATCACGAGGTCAAGAGATCGAGACCACCCTGGTCAACATGGTGAAACCCCGTCTCTACTAAAAATACAAAAATTAGCTGGGCATGGTGGCGTGTGCCTGTAATCCCAGCTACCCGGGAGGCTGAGGCAGGAGAATTGCCTGAACCCAGGAGGCGGAGGTTGCGGTGAGCCGAGATCGCGACATTGCACTCCAGCCTGGGTAACAAGAGCGAAAACTCCATCTCCAAAAAACAAACAAAAAAAACCCTGACTTATGACAATTACGTCTTTGAACCGCTGACATCATCCAGAACTTCCCTGCCTCCAAACAGCTGAGTGCAAAGAACATTTTGAGACCAGTTCAGTTTGAGAGCTTTGTTGGCAGTAGGGTCAGCAGTTCTGGTTCCGATGCCCCCGGCAGACCGTGAACCCTGGGGCAGGCGGGGCCTCACCTCTCTTATTCAATGCTATTTCCCTGGAAGAGGGTTTGAGTGTTGTTGACTATCTGTGCTAAATGAATGAATGAAAAATAATCAAGGTAAAATTGCATGCAGAATCGAAGAAGCCATCTCTATTTGGTTTAATTTCATATCCTTTCTGAAACTCCAGGAAGAGGGAGCTGCCCCTTCTGTAGGCAGAAATGGGGAAGAGGAGAGCCTGAGACTTCTCTTTCTGCCATGAAGCCGGGATGAATTCCAGCGGAATGAAATCAGCACAGATGGAAGGAAAAAGAGGGGTTCTTATGTTTCTAGTCAGTGACAATATTGAACGTTGCCAGGTGCTTCAGGGACAACCTTATAAATGCTGATCTCATAATTTCAGAGCCAGTTTGAGGAGCTCTGGGCTTGACAGTTTAAAGATGTTCACTGGCATGTGTATAACGCCCTCTGCCAGCGTCTCCACCTATTACAGGGGTGCCGCTCGGGGCTGGGGCTGCCGCGATTGATATGCGCAGTAAAGCAGCAGAGCTCCAAGATACGCAGAAACACTGCTTCTGAGAAAGCTTTCTTAGAAAACGGTACTCCCTATCTATACACCTAGGCGCAGAAACTAAAAAAAACCAGTAATTGTCGAACCTGAGCCTTGAAAAGGTTTATGTTCTCTTCAAGCCCTGCAGAGCACATGGGTTTAACCAATCCCCCATGTCAGCCCACAGAAGCCAAGCCTCAGCACCCCTATGCAGTGCCAGCTGAATGGGGTGTCCGGAGCAGGGGGTCAGCCAGGGCGGCCGGGACGGTGGAGTGCCAGCCGGGAAGGGGCAGCTCTCACACCCTGGTGTTATCACGCTTCCCAAGCAGGGCTCCCACCGGGCCAGATGGTGATGGGTGGACCCGATCATGGTGAAATAGGCATCAGTCAGCTTGGGCCCCTGGAAACTACACCGTCTTGCCCACAAATGTCTACGGGTTACAGCTGATGACAAATGTGGGAAATCATTTAGGAAGCATCCAGTGTTCATGCCTAGGCCTTGGAGATGGCATCACTGGCTACATTGGATAACATTTAAGAGAGTATTTTCATGTATTTCAAAACTATTTTTATATAAATCTAGGAAAAATTAAAGTCAAATTCATGTTACAAAGAGCTGTAAAACCATATCTACTCACGGTTACACAATTCCATGAACACACAGCTTACAGGAGCTGTAAAATCATCTCTACTCAGAGTTACACAATTCCATGAACACACAGCTTACAGGAGCTGTAAAATCATCTCTACTCACGGTTACACAATTCCATGAACACACAGCTTACAGGAGCTGTAAAATCATCTCTACTCACGGTTACACAATTCCATGAACACACAGCTTACAGGAGCTGTAAAATCATCTCTACTCAGAGTTACACAATTCCATGAACACACAGCTTACAGGAGCTGTAAAATCATCTCTACTCAGAGTTACACAATTCCATGAACACACAGCTTACAGGAGCTGTAAAATCATCTCTACTCACGGATACACAACTCCATGAACACACAGCTTACAGGAGGTGTAAAATCATCTCTACTCACGGTTACACAATTCCATGAACACACAGCTTACAGGAGCTGTAAAATCATCTCTACTCACGGTTACACAATTCCATGAACACACAGCTTACAGGAGCTGTAAAATCATCTCTACTCACGGTTACACAATTCCATGAACACACAGCTTACAGGAGCTGTAAAATCATCTCTACTCACAGTTACACAATTCCATGAACACACAGCTTACAGGAGCTGTAAAATCATCTCTACTCAGAGTTACACAATTCCATGAACACACAGCTTACAGGAGCTGTAAAATCATCTCTACTCACGGTTACACAATTCCATGAACACACAGCTTACAGGAGCTGTAAAATCATCTCTACTCAGAGTTACACAATTCCATGAACACACAGCTTACAGGAGCTGTAAAACCATCTCTACTCAGAGTTACACAATTCCATGAACACACAGCTTACAGGAGCTGTAAAATCATCTCTACTCACGGATACACAATTCCATGAACACACAGCTTACAGGAGCTGTAAAATCATCTCTACTCAGAGTTACACAATTCCATGAACACACAGCTTACAGGAGCTGTAAAATCATCTCTACTCACAGTTACACAATTCCATGAACACACAGCTTACAGGAGCTGTAAAACCATCTCTACTCAGAGTTACACAATTCCATGAACACACAGCTTACAGGAGCTGTAAAATCATCTCTACTCAGAGTTACACAATTCCGTGAACACACAGCTTACAGGAGCTGTAAAATCATCTCTACTCACAGTTACACAATTCCATGAACACACAGCTTACAGGAGCTGTAAAATCATCTCTACTCACGGATACACAATTCCATGAACACACAGCTTACAGGAGCTGTAAAATCATCTCTACTCACGGTTACACAATTCCATGAACACACAGCTTACAGGAGCTGTAAAATCATCTCTACTCACGGATACACAATTCCATGAACACACAGCTTACAGGAGCTGTAAAATCATCTCTACTCACGGTTACACAATTCCATGAACACACAGATTACAGGAGCTGTAAAATCATCTCTACTCAGAGTTACACAATTCCATGAACACACAGCTTACAGGAGCTGTAAAATCATCTCTACTCAGAGTTACACAATTCCATGAACACACAGATTACAGGAGCTGTAAAACCATCTCTACTCAGAGTTACACAATTCCATGAACACACAGCTTACAGGAGCTGTAAAATCATCTCTACTCAGAGTTACACAATTCCATGAACACACAGCTTACAGGAGCTGTAAAATCATCTCTACTCACGGATACACAACTCCATGAACACACAGCTTACAGGAGCTGTAAAATCATCTCTACTCACAGTTACACAATTCCATGAACACACAGCTTACAGGAGCTGTAAAATCATCTCTACTCACGGTTACACAATTCCATGAACACACAGCTTACAGGAGCTGTAAAATCATCTCTACTCAGAGTTACACAATTCCATGAACACACAGCTTACAGGAGCTGTAAAATCATCTCTACTCACAGTTACACAATTCCATGAACACACAGCTTACAGGAGCTGTAAAATCATCTCTACTCAGAGTTACACAATTCCATGAACACACAGCTTACAGGAGCTGTAAAATCATCTCTACTCACGGATACACAATTCCGTGAACACACAGCTTACAGGAGCTGTAAAATCATCTCTACTCACGGTTACACAATTCCATGAACACACAGCTTACAGGAGCTGTAAAACCATCTCTACTCAGAGTTACACAATTCCATGAACACACAGCTTACAGGAGCTGTAAAATCATCTCTACTCAGAGTTACACAATTCCGTGAACACACAGCTTACAGGAGCTGTAAAATCATCTCTACTCACAGTTACACAATTCCATGAACACACAGCTTACAGGAGCTGTAAAATCATCTCTACTCACGCATACACAATTCCATGAACACACAGCTTACAGGAGCTGTAAAATCATCTCTACTCAGAGTTACACAATTCCATGAACACACAGCTTACAGGAGCTGTAAAATCATCTCTACTCAGAGTTACACAATTCCATGAACACACAGCTTACAGGAGCTGTAAAATCATCTCTACTCACGGATACACAATTCCATGAACACACAGCTTACAGGAGCTGTAAAATCATCTCTACTCAGAGTTACACAATTCCATGAACACACAGCTTACAGGAGCTGTAAAATCATCTCTACTCACGCATACACAATTCCATGAACACACAGCTTACAGGAGCTGTAAAATCATCTCTACTCAGAGTTACACAATTCCATGAACACACAGCTTACAGGAGCTGTAAAATCATCTCTACTCACGGATACACAACTCCATGAACACACAGCTTACAGGAGCTGTAAAATCATCTCTACTCACAGTTACACAATTCCATGAACACACAGCTTACAGGAGCTGTAAAATCATCTCTACTCACGGTTACACAATTCCATGAACACACAGCTTACAGGAGCTGTAAAATCATCTCTACTCAGAGTTACACAATTCCATGAACACACAGCTTACAGGAGCTGTAAAATCATCTCTACTCACAGTTACACAATTCCATGAACACATAGCTCTTGGTCACGTGCTATTGTGAAATCCCTCACGTTGCTCAAACTCACACAAAATACGAGTGAACAAGTTGTTCTTGTATTTCAGACCCTTGAGTAACTTCCATTGCCCTTGTCTTTAGCACAGCCTCACTTTTTCTAAAAGTGTAACTTCAGGCGCACATACATGAATACCATAGAAAGCCATGTTGGACGATTGGTTCTTTCAGCTTGTGAAATGCTATGTTCCCTTTGCCAAAACCAGGAGCAGTTTCCACCCTGCCACCGGTATGTGATGCCATCCATGTTTCCACCCTGCCACTGGGCCCCAGAGCCACCTTTTGGATTCTGTCTGGTGCCAGAGGGGCAGAGGAGCTGGTGCTGCCTGTGAAGGCAAAGGCCCTGCTGCTCTCCGGCTGCCACGCGGGGGGTTTTGGAGACCATTGAAGCAATAGTTTCCTTCAGTTTCCGATGGCTGAACCCTTTTTTTTTTGAGATGGACTTTGACTCTTGTCGCCCAGGTTGGAGTGCAGTGGTGCAACCTCTGCCTCTCAGGTTCAAGCAATTCTCCTGCCTCAGCCTCCCAAGGAGCTTGGAATACAAGGACTTGCCACCACACCTGGCTAGTTTTTTGTATTTTTACTAGAGACAGGATTTCGCTACGTTGGCCAGGCTGGTCTTGAAGCCCTGAACTCAGGTGATCCACCCACCTCGGCCTCTCAAAGAGCTGGATTACAGGTGTGAGCCACCGCATCCAGCCAACCCGCTGACTTTTACAGGCAGTTCATGCATCAGAACAGAGGATTTCCCTGCACTGAATGATCAATGGCCACTTGGTGTCCCAGATCATCCAGGTGAGGAGGTGCAACACTCACAGCTGATGGAGAGACTGTGTGGGTGTGAGTGTGGGTGTGAGAGTCTGTGGGGGAGTGCGCATGAGGTACATGTGTGTGTCTGTGAGTAGGTGTGAGTGGGTGTGAGTGGGTGTGCGTGAACAGGTGTGAGAGTGGGTGTGTGGGAGTGAGTGGGTGTGTGAGTAGGTGTGAGTGGGTGTGTGCATGTGTGTGAGAGTGGGTGTGAGTGTGTGTCAGTGTGTGAGGGGTGTGTGGGTGTGTTTGTGTAGGGGAGTGTGTGTGGAGTATGTGGGTGTGTGTGTAGGGGAGTGTGTGTGGAGTGTGTGCATGTGTATGTACATGAGTGTATTTGTGTGGGGTGTGGGGGAGTGTGCATGAGGTACGTGTGAGTGGGTGTGTATGTGTCGGTGTGTGAGGGGTGTGGGGGAGTGTGCATGTGTGTGCGTGTGTATGTGTGTGAGGTGTGTGGATGAGTGCACGTGTGGGGGACTGTGGGGGGAGTGTGTGTGCATGTGTACATCAGTGTGTGTAGGGTGTATGTGGATGAGTGTGCATGTGTGTGTATATGTGTGGGGGTGTGTGTGGGTATGTGGGTGTGTGAGTACATCTGTGTGGGGAGTGTGTGTGGGTGAGTGCATGTGTGTATATGTGTGGGTGGGTGTGAATGGGTGAGTGTGCATGTGTGAGTGTGGGTGAGTGCATGTGTGTGTGGGGAGTGTGTGGGGAGTGAGTGAGTGCATGTACGTATATGTGTGTGAATGGGTGGGCATGTGTGTGTGTGGGGAGTGTGAGTGAGCATGTGTGTGGGGAGTGTGTGTGTTGGGGAGTGGGGGTTCTGCTTTCCTGGCTTCCACACCCAAAGCCTCCCAGGGTCACAGGAGCGAGTCTGCCCCGTCTACCTCGTGGATGTGCCGGGGATGGGGCGGCCGGTGTCCACCAGGACACACCAGCAGTACCCCGTGGAGGGGTGGCACTGCACCGGCTTGTAGAGGCCGCCGTGCGCACACTCCGGGATCACCACGTTGTCGCTCTCGGGCTGCTTGGCCTCCTCCAGGGCTGATTGGTGCTCCTGGTCGCAGGACGACACTGCGGGGAAGAGAAAGGTGACAGGTGAGCAGGAGCCGGGATGGCGTCCACACGCGGAGCTCCTGGCAGGCCACCGAGAACTGCCCAGAAGGGGGTGGTCCTCTGTCACCCCACAGGCAGGAGGGCCTGCCAGCGTGGGGGCACAGAGAGAGAAGAGGAGAAAGCTCACAGTGGCCTGGCGTGCTGCTGTGATCACTGATCTGTCAAGGGCATCCCCACAGTGGACATTCCTGCTCCACACCCAGCACAGCTCATGGGTCAACATGGCCAGTCACCTGGGAGAGGGGATCCAGGAGCAGATATGATGCCCGCAGGACTCCTGAATGTGGCGAGGCAGGGCCAGCCCTGTGGCTGAGTGTCATCTCTGCTCCCTGCTCCAAGGGGCATCACCTCTGCTCCCCGTTCCAAGGCCCCCGCCACTGAGGCGGGAAACTCCTCAGAGGTGCCCCAGGGCAAGGTCTGTTTAGTTCCAAGGTTCCCTGGGGTACCCCTCTGCCCACATTCTCAGCATCTGTTCATTGTCTACCCCCCATCCCCCAATGAGAGGGTGACACAGAAGAAAATCTACCCTGGGAGCCTCCCCAAGGTCTGACTTAGGTGAAACCTGAGCAGAACAGGTGCACACTATCTAAAAGTCATTCAGCCTCAAATCATGAGAATTTCCACTGCACTACTTCTAAAACAAGCTTTGTTACTGAACATTGGTGAGGAATAATAATGAGAGGTATTCTTACTCTGTGCACCAGGAATTGTGCTACGTGAACACTGACATTCACAGGCAAATAAAACAATGACTCAAAAATTCTAGGACCTTGCATTGCCACGTGCCAAGGTTGATCTCTTTTTATTAACGAACTCAGTTTCTCCTTGTGTTTAGATACGTCTAACTGACATCTGCCTTCTGTCCCAAAATGGTTAAGCCAAGAATTCCTGAGAATGAATGTGTGCTGGCAACCCCCTCCTGCCTGGCCCTCACCTGGGGGCAAGTGATAGCATCCAGGGGTGAGAGACCACGTGACCTACTGGTGGCCACGGTGGGAACACGCAGTCCGAGTGGCAGGGCAGCCTCTCTGTTCAGGCTGAAGGAAGCTTGGGCTGGAACATCATCAATCTCTCCAACTGGGAGTGATTTCACACCCACATCACAGCCCAGCTCTAGGGACTGCTCTGGGGATTGCAAGCAATTGTGGGTGCAGTGTGGCATACTGACGGGCTTCTACAAGTGTTAGCTATTGCTCTGATTACTTTTCCAATGCTAAAAGGATGCCTGGCTTATAGGCACTCGATAAATTTCTTTTGAGATAATAAATAATTGTGATGGCATTAATGGAAACCACCCTGATTTTAGCATCTCTAGTAACTCTGCTGCACATCTGAGGATAATCTGATACATAATTTTACGATTAGTTCATTACTGCTTATATTACCCAATGTCACTATTTTGTAAACGCATGTAAGTTTTCAGTCTTCACTGCAAGGAAGTAAAAACAAATGTTACCCTTTAGACTCTCTCCTATTTCTATTCCAAAGTGACTAACAATCATTCTCCCCGGTGACCTCATAGGCTGCACTCAGCCGCTTCAAAGAGTGGATGATACGGATTAGAGTGAAGTCAGTGTGTCTGCTCAGCTCAACATTTTTTGGAACTCACGGGTCATTCAAATCTCACAGTAGGTGCTCAAAATCGGTTTAATAAACAGGAGAAGCAGCAGGAAGAAATTGTCAATGACCGAAATTTCATGTGATTGTTTTATAAGTTCTGTACCTTTTTTATGGGCTCCAGATTTTGCTCAGCAATGCACAGGTGCATACATAAAACCCATCCTGGGTTACAGTGAAGAGGCTTTTGTCCTAGTGGTAACTAGGAAGACGTAAGAAAGAAAGAGGACCAGGATCTGTGTTTCTTTCTGAATTGCTCAGTAAGTTACTTTAGGTCATGAAGAAACTGAAAACAGCAGGAGTTGTGCTAAATGTTTTGGGGGGCTGCTGCTTTGCAGAAATCCTGGAGCAGTTGTTGCATCTCGAAATGGAGCTGAGCCTCTGGAGAGCAGCTGAGGATGCCGCAAACCGCCCTCCAGCAGCACCCTGGAGGAATCATGGCTGCCGTGTTCATGTGGCGCTTGTTCAGAAATTTTATTAGTGCAGAGAATTTATGGCGTGATGATCTGGACATGAGATACTTTCCCTGCTCTATCCAAGGACATATGAATCTATAGAAATCGTTTTAGAAGATTCTTGAAACGGCTCTCTTGAGGATTTTATGTGGTATTTGAAAGCTTATCATAAGCAAAATAGGATTAAATCACCAACCTCTTAAAATTTGGTGAGCATGACATAAAATATCGAAGAGACTAGAGCAGAGTCAGAAGAAAGCTGGTGCCTGTTTATATAAACGCCACGCTGCATGAGGGCTGTTAGCCTGTGCAGTTTTATCTAATAAACCCGGCTCCATGTGGGAAATTCAAATTCCCTGGAGAAATGCAACTTCATTTTCTTTTAGTAAGGGCCACAATGAAGGCAGAAGATTTTTAAACAAACCGATATTGGCCCTTGGGAATAGAAGGTGACAAAGCATCAATTACACATGTGACTGTCACCTCCCTCCCTGGGCATCCGAGAGTGCAGGGTTCTGCAGGCAGGCAAAGAGCTGACTTGGGCGTGGTTCTCTCTGGCAGGAGAAAAGTCCTTATTCTGTGAAGGACTTAATCATGCCCGTAAGAGGGGACGAGGTGGAGATGAATTCACACACTACAGGTCCCGTGTCACCACAGCACAGAAGTTTCATGTCCTGGGGAGGCTCACCGGGCCATGACTCCAGGAAGGAACCCGTGGAGGCGGAGCTCAGCGATCCTCTGGGAAAATGCCCGTGAGGCCTTAGGAGGCATTAACGGCACAGGAAAGAGGGAATTGAGTGAAGTCACAGACTGAGGGAGGCAGATGGCACGGGTAGAGATGAGGAAACAGGGAAGGAGAGGCTGTTCCGGACTGTGGTGGAGTCAGCGCAGGACTCACAGGGGCCGTGGACGCATGAGCCAAGGTGGAAACGTCTAGACACTCGGGTCTGTTCGGCGGCGACAGGGAGCTAAAGTTAAATTCTTAAAATAATCATTTCACTGTAAGTTATGTTTGATTATAGAAGGAATAGGCTAGGCTTCCAAAAAGCCACTGTTGATAGAGAAAAACCAAGCTAGAAAACAGTAATAATGAACACTTACAAAATCCCTATTGCAAGATTCCATTTTAATGTATCAGAGGAAAATACGTCGGTTTTCTTTCCTATTCAGAAGGCCCTTAACTACATCATTTTCCCTCGTGATGAATTTTGAGGAGTTAATGCATGAAGAAAAAATAACTTGAAAGGAAAAAACGCAAATAGAATTAATTCTGATATGAGGACATTCGAGTGGCTGACTTTTAACACACACATACGTATACATAATATATATATTAATCATGGTATTATTCTATATCTACAATACAGAATATGTATAATTCATGATTCTCCCAAATTAAACATATTTGACCAAAGAATAGCCTTCCTTTCCGTGTATGAAGCTCATTCTCACTCACACCTTTGGCTTTGCGTCCATCTGAAGGTTTCTGCTCTTGCCGCAGAGTCGCCTCTGCTGGTACTCAGAGCCCGAAAGGAAATGTGTGAATTCTGCGTTGATTCTGTGCTGTAAATGTGACTGCATGGTGCTGCCTTTCATAGCTCGCTCTACTGGGCGTTTTGTGCTCTCCGAGGTCCGAGCCTTGCCTGCGCACCCTCTGCTCTGACAGCTCGCTGATGTCTGTGGCTCAGATTCCTGGCCTGTGGGGCCTTGCACCCCATCCTGAACACACTCCTGAAAAGCAGTTAGCACGCTGGACACAGTCTTCCTCCATATTGTCTCATTAAACATTAGGCTAGAAACATGATTCCGATTCCAATTTACTTCTATAAATGTTGTTTTATGGAAACATGATTTCAATTCCAATTTACTTCCATAAATTCGAACTTTTATAGAAACATGATTCCAATTTCACTTCTATAAATTCTAAGTTTTATAGAAACATGATTCCCATTCCAATTTACTTCTATAAATTTTAAGTTTTATAACCACATAACTTTTTTATTTGTAGAAAGCTACCTTTGTAAAGTTGGTGGGAGGTCTATTAAAAACCTGAGTTCATGTCCCAAACTGGCATTAGATGCTTGTGACTTATGATGTGCCTGGCAGTTTGTTCAAATAATCTGACGACCAAAGGGGCTTTTTAGATGATAATAAGTGGCTGCCAGACATTTATGAACATTTTAAAAATCTTAATTATTTCATTAAATGAAGTCTACTTGATTCTGTGTGATGACGCCCGAAGCATTTTTATAGGAAGCAAGAACAAATCACATCCATTTTAAAAATGAAATCCATATTTGGCCGTATTTCAAGAACTCTCATGCTACAGACGTGAGTTTTTGGCAAGCCCACACCCTTAGGAGCTTTGCGTTAACCTTTGGAGAACTTGCTCAACTCGGCAGGCGCAGGATCCCGGGAAGCTCCTGGAAAGCAGAGAAGTACCTGACCCCCACCAGACTGGCGGCCCCTAAACTAATGCCACAGAGACAGAACCCGCAGGCCCCGCTGCCCAGTTCCAGCCTTTCCATGTGCCCTGGGGCTGTCTGTGCACCTGCCCAGACGTTTCCCCTGCCCCAGGTGCGCCACACAGGCCTGCAGCTGTTGGCCCAGACGTCTCCCCTGCCCCAGGTGTGCCACACAGGTCTGCAGCTGTTGGCCCAGATGTCTCCCCTGGCCCAGGTGTGCCACACAGGTCTGCAGCTGTTGGCCCAGACGTCTCCCCTGCCCCAGGTGTGCCACACAGGTCTGCATCTGTTGGCCCAGACGTCTCCCCTGCCCCAGGTGTGCCACACAGGTCTGCAGCTGTTGGCCCAGACGTCTCCCCTGCCCCAGGTGTGCCACACAGGTCTGCAGCTGTTGGCCCAGACGTCTCCCCTGGCCCAGGTGCGCCACACAGGCCTGCAGCTGTTGGCCCAGACGTCTCCCCTGGCCCAGGTGCGCCACACAGGTCTGCAGCTGTTGTTTTGTTTTGGGGTTGTTGGGTCCGCGGCCGGAGGGTGCGCTGTTGATTGGATGTCATTGCTGTTATTGTCAAGGGACTCGGAATCCCTTTCCTTCACATTCAATCTGCTCTGAGGACACTATGCTGCCCCAGACATACCTTGTTTTCAAAGAAACCCATAACATTGCTATTTAGTATCAGCCAACACCTTAGGAGTTCTTCAGGAATTATTACAAGTATTGATGGCGTGCGCACACATTACCCTAATGGGTCTTAACTGTTAGAGAAATGGACATCACAGTGATATTAATTCACATCTAGTTTAGGCTGGTGGGTTCTATTTTCTGTTTATGCCCATCTTCTTAGTCACTCCTTTTTTTTTTTTTTTTTGAGACGAAGTCTCGCTCTGTCACCCAGGCTGGAGTGCAATGGCACGATCTCGGCTCACTACAACTTCCACCTCCCGGGTTCCAGCGAGTCTCCTGCTTCAGCCTCCAGAGGAGCTGGGATTACAGGGACACACCACCATGCCCAGCTAATTTTTTATATTTTCCTTTAGTAGAGACAGGGTTTCACCACATTGGCCAGACTTGTCCTGAACTCCTGGCCGCAAGTGATCTACCTGCCTCAGCCTCCCAAAGTGCTGAGATTACAGGTGTGAGCCTCTGCGCCCGGCCAGTATTTACTTCATGTTAAGCACATTTAATTTTCAACGTCAAAGAGTTTTCATTTAAGTCTGTAGTAGTCATTTTAAAACTATGGCAGATCGCACAGTGCGAAATCTTGAGTCTCAGTTCAGCCCCAGCCTGGCCACTCAGCTTCAATCCTGAAATGGAAGTGCTGGGAATCACGCAGAATCTGCACTGCTCAAATGTCTGTCTGTACCCCTTAAAATTCCCATACCGGAATCTTTTCTCCCAAGGTGATGGTATTTGGAGGTGGGGCCTTGGGGCCCTCGGGAATGAGATGAGTGCCTTTAATAAAAGGGGCTCCAGGGAGCTGGTTTGTTGCTTTCACCATTGAGGAAACAAGACGACGTCATTTATGAACCAGCACAGAAATCATCCCCACGCCCACTCCACCACCAAATCTGCCAGTGCCTAGGTCTTGGACTTCCAGCCTCTGGAGCAGTGAGAAATGAACTTCTGATATGTGTAAGCTGGCGTAAGGTGTTTTGGTAAGGCAGCCCACCCAGACCAAGACCGTGTGAAAGGAAAATAAATCTCAGGACCCCAAAGTCATGAAGCCAAAGGGAAGTCAAGCCAGGAAGTGCATTAGGCAAACCTGCCTCTCAGTTTATTCCAGAATAAGATGGCTGCAAAGGTTAAAAAAAAAAAAAGCTGCAGACTCCCTCACCGTTTGCCCACAAGGAAATACCCTGTGGACCAAGGACAGACAGAACTCAAGGTCATCCCTCTGCAGTTCACCTGAGACGGATGCATATCCGACGGCTTCCTCCGCCCTATCGCTTCACTGAGCCAGACTAAGGTACAAGTGACCATTCCTCTTTCCTCCTCTCAGATGTAAATTGTCTATTCAGCGAAAGGCTCACCAGAGGCTTGAAAGAATGCGACCATTTGTCTCATATCTACTTTTGAAGTTGCCCCGCCTTTCTGTGCTGAAGCAATGTACTTCGACCACCTTGGGCACATGTCGTTAGGACCTCTGAGGCCATGTCGTGGGCGCATCCATGCCCTTGGCAAAATGGACTTTCTAAATTGACTGAGCCCTGTCTCAGATACTTTGGATTTACAACAGTATCAAACCTGCCTAATGGCCTCACAAGGTGGGCAGGAGGAGCTAGTGGAGGAACACATGAGTGTATTTAGAAGGAAGGATAAAGCATTTTGCAAAATTGAAGGGACTATTTAAAACACTATAAATCATAACCAGTAATTCTTTCAGACACTGCAATAGCATTATACCCTAAATGCAAATGTTTTCAGCTATAGTAAAACTATCAGTCTTGACAAGAAACTTTAGTTGCTCATTTTTATTAACTACTTCATTAATTAAATAGCAAAACTCGCAGGAGACTAGGGGTAGAGAAAAACCTTCTCTGATAAAGAGCATATTTTAAAAAGTCTATAGCTAACATCATATTTAATGACAAAAGACTGAATACTTTCACTTTTAGATTAGTAATAATCTTACTACTTCTTTTGTATTGACAAAGAAAAAGCTGCTAAAATTAATAAGTGAAGATGACAAAGTCCCAAGATATGAGGTCAATCTACCAAAAGTACTTCTATTTTTATGTATTGCTAATGGATAATAGGAAAATTAAAAAAACAAATGCCATTTGCTATAATATCAAAAACAAAAGCACTTAGAATTTACAAAAGATGTACAGTACATTGAAAACTGAAAGCACTGCTGAAAAAATTAGAACACCTCAATAAATAAAGAGATGTACCATGTTAATGGATGAGCAGACTCACAAATATTTAACTTTAATTCCTACCAATTTGATTGGCAGATCCTCTATCATTTCTATCAAAATCCTAGGAAGTTCTGTAGTAGAAACTGACATTATGGTCCTAAAATGAATAGGAAATGTGAAGGAAATAACATGTTCAAGGCTTTCTACCAAAACAACAATGCTGGGGGGCTAATATTACCTTATTTGAAAATCATTATAAAGCCAGTAATCTAGACCACATGTTAGTGGAAAAGGATAGCTAAGTAGATGAGTGGAAATGAATAGAAAGTTTATAAGTAAATTAAAAAGTATATTTATATGTTCAATTGATATTTGATGAGGCTCCAAAAAATATCAGTAAGAAGGGAAAGCCTTCTCAGCAAATAATTCTAGAACAATGTGTTATCTACATGACAATTAAAGAAGAAAAAGCCTCACTCACCATACACACAAAAATTCAAGATAAATTGGAGATCTAAACAAAAAAGCTAAAATATAAAGATTCTAAATGAAAACATGAAGACTATTATTGAGACATTGGGTTAGACAAAGATCTCTAGGGCAGATGCAGAAAGCACTAAAAGCACAAAAGAAAAAAGTTTATTTCATGAAAATTTATAACTGACACTCACCAAAAGGGATCATTAAGAAGGTGAAAAAGCAAGCCACAGACTGGGAAAAGAGAACCTAACACACGCGTCTGACAAAGACCCCAGATGCTATGAACAACTTCTTCAGATCAATACCAAAGGTGAACAACCCTATCCAAGTTTTACAAAGATTAAAACAGACATGACAAAATAAAAGACGTGTGACTGAAAAAGGAGTATTTGAGAGAAACTGTCCAACATCATCCACCATCGTGAAAATGCAAGTAAAACGTCACAGTGAGGCATCACCACATGCCTGCTAGAACAACCCAAACTAGAAACCCCACCCCCACAAGCCAGCGGAGCTGGGGAACAAGGGAAGTCTCAGACATTCCTCCCATGGGTGTGAAGTGGTGGGACTACTCTGGAAACCTACTTTTAGGTATTTACCCCCAGCGTAATGAAAACATGCACTCATGAATGACTAGTACAGTGAGTAGTACGTGGTATTTTTATTTGTAACAGCCCCAACCTAAAGAGAAAAACACAAGCTGTCCATTAATTGGAAAATGCAGAAACAAGCTGTGGTATCTGCATGCGGTCAACAACCATGCATGCAGATTACAGAGAATGAATGGGTTATGCACAGTGAGGATGAAGCTTAAAACCATGACTGGATCAAATAAAGCCAGGAACGAAGTGGGACTTACACTTGATTCCATTTACATCAAACTCTAGAACAGACAAAAATAACATAGGCTGGGAGCAGTGGCTCACACCTGTAATCCCAGCACTTTGGGAGGCCGAGGCAGGAGGATTGCTTGGGCCCAGGAGTTCGAGACCAGTCTGGGAAACATGGCAAACCCCATGACTACAAACAATACGAAAATCAGGCGTGTGTGGGGGCGCACTCCTGTAGTTCCAGCTACTCTGGAGGCTGAGACTCGAGGATCCCTTGAGCCTGGGCAGCCAAGGCTGCAGTGAACCGAGCTCACACACTGCACTCCAGCCTGGGAAACAGAGGAATACCTTGTTAAAAAAAAGAGTAAGAAAAGAAAATGTAATGTATGGTGATTAGAATCAAAAGAGCAGTTGCTTCTAAGAGTGAGGAGGCATGAGGAAAAGTGGCTCTGGGGGCTGTCCCGGGATGGATGTGCTGCCTACCTTGACAGGCGCACAGGTTTCCTGGGCACTAGCCCGGGGCAAAGCTCTTCCCTTGCGTATGGCCTTCTGTGCATCTCACTCTGCATCAGTGCTCTCCATAAACAACATCTGTGTCTAAATAAGCCTTACAAGTCCTCCTGGTAGGCATAAAATAGGAATTCTAAGAGATGAGAAAATGTCGGCCACATTTTAATTGGCAACATACCTTTTGCCTGTTTGGTTGTCTTAAAAACGAACAGTATCTCAGACCCCAAAAGTACATAGTCTACTTCCCAGGAAACTGTATTTAATGAATGCTTTTTTAAAAAAGAAAAAAAGAGGACCCAGTGTTCCACTAGTGTGCACCTGATTAAACAGAGACCTCTTAGCACGGTTGTGATTTAAACAAAAGGAGCAGAGCATCCACGGCTCTCGCCAAGTTTGCCTTTGTCTCTGCAAGCTTCGTTCTATTTATCATCACACTTGTGGGCCTTGAAGTGCTGACTTTATTGGCAAGAGGAGGTTTTCATTAGAAAGTGTGAATAAGCCCACCAGAATGTCTCAGTTCAGCTCAGGTCTCATGTCTGAAGAGCTGATTCCCCTCTGTGTGGGTCCAGTCTGTACGTAGCTGTTTCACAGGTGGTCTTCACATCCGGCCGACTGTTGCACCTGCAACCCTGCACGGCCACCCGCGGCTCTCACTCTCGTCTCAGCTTCTTTGGTGAACTTCTTAATCACCTGCTTCCAGCTCCTCCGCCCACCCCAAGTCTTGTCACTATTGGCAGCCCGGCTCCCATATTTTGCCAGCCTGCTGCTGCGCCGCTCTGACGTGCAGAGACTAGCGTTTGTTTACTCCTATGGGCTCTGCCAAGTCCCAATTACTGTTGCAATCCCAGCCTGGAAGTTTCGGAAATGCTTGGTTTCCTCACCTGTGCACAGGCTCATCCCTGATGGAGTGGCCTCAGGGCCGCCTGACGCCTCTATTCCAGGAGGAGCAGACTGCAGTACGGGCCCACTCTCCCCACCATACCCAGGCTCTCTGCAGTAACACAGAGGCTGGGTGCAGTGCTCCCACAGAGGCCGGGTGCAGTGCTCCCACAGAGGCTGGGTACTCTTCTCTACCTGGGACTTTGGGCCTGAGCCTGTGAACTTAGCATGCCCAGGGGGTCAGTGAGCAAAAGGCATCTCCAAAACCAGCCCATGTATCCCTTCAACAATAACCATGGGTTTAACTCCCACTCTGTGCCTGGAACCTGGGGCTGTGGTGACAGAGAAAGTCTCCAAACTGGAGCTTGAGCTCTGATGAAGAAATCAGGACACGGGCAAATGACGCAGATAATCTTGGAAGAACGCCATGAAGCAAGCAGACAAGCTAACACTGATTGTTTGGGGGATGGTGGGGCAGGCTGCCTCGGAAAGGGGGCTCAGAGAGGGCCTCTGCACAGAGGTGACTTCAGAGCTGAGGCTGAAGGAGACATTGAAGCTAGCGGTGAACGCGGCTGAGTGCAGGCCCCCCGTGTGGGAAAGACAGTTTCACAGAGCCCCGGTCAACAAGGAAGGGAGGGAACAGGGGCTACAGGGAGGCAGTGGGGTCCCAGGCAGGGCTGGGGCTTTTCAGTAGAATCATTCACATCACCCATCTTGCCTAAATATCAGGTTGAGCTGTGTGTACACAGATACATCTGACATCAATAATTGTTCTCCCTTTCTTATCAAAATGGTTTTCAGACTCCTGGTAACTACTGACAGGTAATGATTAATATTCAGTTAATAACTGTGCAATTATTGCATTGCTCAAAATTCAGTGACAGCAAGAAACGCTCCCAGCAAGAATGTGACTAGGGCAGTGGGTCTCAAACATCAGTGTCACACCTGCCTGGGGGCTTCTGAAGCTGCAGGTGTGAGAGCTCAGCCGCAGGTCCCTGGGGGTCTCAAACATCAGTGTCACGCCTGCCTGGGGGCTTCTGAAGCTGCAGGTGTGAGAGCTCAGCCGCAGGTCCCTGGGGGTCTCAAGCATCAGTGTCACACCTGCCTGGGGGCTTCTGAAGCTGCAGGTGCAGGAGCTCGGCTGCAGGTCCCCAGCCAGAGGGTCTGGGTGAGGCTCCCCTACCCTCATGCCTAAGAAGTCTCCAGGGAAGCCGACGCCAGGCACACATTTCCAGCAGTCACAGACATCCCCATGGGGGTTTTCATTACTTTTAGAATTGGTTGCTCAATTTTTATACATGTTGTCTTTGTCAGTCATGGAAGTTTTTGTGGTTCTCTTTTTAATTATACAACATTTAAGTAAGATGATTAAAGAAAGTAAAACAAAATTAAAAACGCCCCTTTCGCATTTCATTTACTAGAAAGGGCAGACCAGGTATGGGGGCGGGTGGGAGAGACCCTGAGATTTATACTTCTGATGGAATAGAATTCTTCATGGTCTACTCCTGGTATGACAACCAAGTGGGACTCAGACGCTGAGGCTGGCCTATGACAGGCGTGCTTTTATGATGAGCTGCATACTTTAATTCCGAAGGAACACTTGAAAACTCATTTTTAAGTATTAAATACCAGATTCTTGCCATCACGTTTACGTGCACCGTAGGCCCTCTGCGTGCTCTGCTTCAATCCTCATAACTACAGGGCAAGTGTGCATTAAATTATGCTTCAGGCTGGGCATGGGGGCTTGCCCACACTTTGGGGGGCTGAGGTAAGAGGATTACTTAAGCCCAGGAATTCGAGACCAGCCTGGGCAACATACTGAGACCTCATCACTACAAAGAATAAAAAAAATCAGCCGGGTGTGGTGGTTTGTGCCTGCAGTCCCAGCTACTCGGGAGGCTGAGGTAGGAGGATCACCTGAGCCCGGGAGGTCGAGGCTGTGGTGGGTTGTGATTGTGCCAGAACATTCCAGCAGAGTGAAAACCTGCCTCAAAAGACAACAAAGAAACGAACAAAAGCTTGCGTTTTATCCATGAGAACGCTGAGGCTGAGAAAAAGTTGCTATCTTCCTAAAAGGTCACAGAGCCAGGAAAGGCCGCAGGGGAATTCACAGCCACACCAGTGACAGATGCCCTCTGTCCCAAAAATGGCACCCCTGCCTCTCCTGGCCTTGGCATCTGAGGACCAGGCCCTCTCCAGGAACACTCGTGAAAAGGAAAATTAGATACTATGGGACACTCATACTCAAATGTATCTTCTAAAAAACAGGGTTTGGATAAAATGCATGAATCCAGTTTCTCTGGAAAGAAAGAAATGACCAGAGGTGTCTGTCCTGATTTATTTCTTTTCATATTTATTTCCCATAGCAACAAACTCAGACGTAAAGTAACCGTAGACCTGTAAGTTATTTCCATCCTGAAACATGAATCCTGAGCCCCACACTGCGTCTTCAGCCGTGACAAAGACAGACCATCTGGGAAGGCATCTCATTCCCGCTGGGAATGCCTCCCACCCTCCCCTCCTAACATCCTGTTCTGCATTCTCCCCAGTGTCCTCAGCACTGCGGGGGGTTACCGTGTTGAAAGGCCAACTTTCCACATTTCTCTACCAGTGACAATAGCACTAACATCGGCTTTGAAAACCGGAGTCCAGGTTTGCCCTGATTCCATTCCCTCCTTGGCCTCATTTGGCCCAAGTCTCCATGGTGTTTCCTCCATCGCCTCCCCACCTCGTCCCTGCACCCCCAGCCCTGCCCCACCAGGCTGCAGAAGCCACCCCACCCACCACAAGGTCACAGCAAGTCTCTCTGAGCGACACCCCCCAAGGACCAAGGACGGGAACTTGGCTGCTACTCATGAAGCTTCCTGATGCTGTTACCAGTGATGACGACACCCTCGCCGGCTCCCCTCAGGACAGGAGAAACACAGCTATGCTAGAAAAGTGCTGCAGAAACAGGACTTCATTCTCCTGTAAGATTCTGCAGAATTTGGACAATAATTCTATTTAAAGGAAGTTAATAAAAGTCACCTGATTTTGTATTTGGAAGCCTTACAAAAGCAATCAGAATAGTTTCCGTTTTCCAAAAGTGCTGCCTTAGGGCCAGTGGTTTCACCTAATACCGCTGATTACAAGTAAAAGCAACACTGGCAATCCCACTTCCAAAACAGACTGTGATAGGCCACCTCAGCCAGCAGCCAGAGGGGCCACGTTTTTCCACTTTACTTTTCATGTGGATAAAGGAAAAAATAGTGGCATTTAAAAAACTTGAGAGTAGGAAAAGGAAACATCAAAACAGCATTTTGACAAAAATGGCAGATGCTTGGGAACGCAGCGCCACAGCCCGCCGTGAGGAGTGGGACACAGCACGACACGGGGGCAGGGGTCACCCGGTTTGAATTCTCAGTAGCTGCGCATTCTTGGGCTGACCCTTTAAAACGCGTTTCCCCACTTGCAGCATGAGAATAACAGCTTCTACGCGCTGCTCTGCTGTGAGAATCGAAACGTCGTGGCGGACACTCAGGACCGTTAGCCCCTTCTCCAGGGTGCAGATAAATGACTTCAGGGCCCAGAACGCCGGTCAGGGGAGACGCATGCATCAGAGACAGGAAGGCTGCATTTCATTTCACCAGGCAGTGATCCCTACTTGAAAATCTTTTTTTTTTTTGAGACGGAGTTTCGCTGTTGTTACCCAGGCTGGAGTGCAATGGCACGATCTCGACTCACCGCAACCTCCGCCTCCTGGGTTCAAGCAATTCTCCTGCCTCAGCCTCCTGAGTAGCTGGGACTACAGGCGCGTGCCACCAGGCCCAGCTAATTTTTGTATTTTTAGTAGAGACGGTGTCTCACCTCATTGACCAGGATGGTCTCAATCTCGTGGCCTTGTGATCTTTAACCTTCATCACAAGAAAGAAAAGATACCCTAAGTCCTGCACTGTCATGCCCCAAACTCCAACACCCATCTTAATAATTAATATATTAATCAATAATAACCATTAATAATTATTAAATTTCATTAATAATTAATAATTCATTATAATCACATTGGCTGAGCCAGAACTCAACAAATTCATGACTGACATTAGAAAGCAACTATGTGAGGTCTTTGCCACTTGGTATTACGAGAGAGAATTCAACGCACGGGTAGACTTCTTCTGTCTTCTTGAAAAACCCCACAAGGAAGTCATGCTTGTTCTTAGAAGCAATGGTTGCTTCTACATGAAGCCCTGGGAACCTTCAGCCCAAGGGTAAGGAAGGGCAGGGCACGTTTTTGCAAGGAAATTATTCAGAGATGAACACCCTCAAACTAAATGACAGCGGAAAGGACAGAGATAGTCTGTGCCTGTCTCCTAAGCCAATGGAGTTTAAAGAAGACAGTAACATCTGACGGCACTTTCCAGCATCCATGCACTTCTTGTTCACGACCTCATTCGCGTATAATGGCTAAGCCTTCCCCACCTTTAGGATGTGCCAGCCATGATTCCAGTCGCTTTCCGTGAGCCACCTACTTAGACACTCAGTTGGTAAAGGACTCCCTCACCCCCAGCTCACAGAGGGCAGTGGGAGGCACAGAAGACCTCAGACGTGGCCAAGCTTCCCACCCGGCCTGGAGCTACTACTCACAGCAGCTGGGCGCTCCCTGCAAAGGCACACTGATTTCTCCCACATGACCCAGGAACCTGTGATTAGGCGTCATTGTCCCCGTGTTTTAGCACTGCAGACACAGATGTAGGAGAGTGAGCTGACTTCCCAAGGTTTTGCAACAGTTCTAGAAGCAAAATGCAATCCAAGATTTCAAACTCCAGAGTCAAAGGATGCTACTTCCATCTTTTTCAGGAGCTCAAAACTTAGAAAAAAACAGATTCAGTGGGATCAGTTGTGACCAAGGCAGGTCTCTTCCAAAGCTAAACTCTCAGTTCTGGACTCAGCGCAGGGAACATCCAAGTGTCACCTCCGGGCCCCGGGCGTTGCTGTCTCGTCACCTCCAGGGTCTCACGGGGCTCCGTCGATGTGCAGCCAGCCCTCAGCGCTGCAGGCCCCTGTCCCTACACCAGATTTGAAAATGCGTGACTCTCGTTCAGATGAAACAGGAGTGAACGAATCGTGGCTGGGAGAGGCTGCAGAACCGCACAGAGCCAGTCCAGGATGAGGGTGCGTTTCACCCAGAAGCAGCCACTCACCATCTTAGGAAGGCTGGGACATGTGTGTAAAGCATTTCCCATGCACACCGGCCATGTGGAGAGATTCTGGTATCTTCCAGCTGCTTTGAGCCTGATCGCTGGACGTAATAACCATCACCGTGGAAACGAGAACCCTTATCTACAGCGGAGTCCAGGGAAGGCAGCCAAACGTCTCGGAGTTTAAGTGTCAGAAAGTGTCGCAGAGATGAGAAGAGAGAAGTGTTTCGATGGAATAAGGCATCCTGGTGGAACTCTGCTTTAATACGTTTTTGAAACGTGCACAGGTTTCAATAGGCAAACCGCCACTTCAAAACAGCAAGTGTCACCCAAGACGGTGGCTGGAATTCTCCTTCCAGGGATGAATTCTTCTTCCCAGCGTTCCTTCTTCTGGGAAAATCTCCACGATGGGCCCTTCTTTCTCCAGGTATGAAGAAATTCCCACGTGTGCTTGCGGGGAAATATCTGAATGCCTGCATGTTGATATTTGAGGCTGAGGAGCAAAGTGCTTGATTTTAGGATGTAAACTAGATTTAGGATGCGTGCTCAGGTCGAGGATGAGGCTCAGGCTGCTGATGCCTGAACAGGATCCTGTCATTGCCAGAAAACCTTTCTTCTACTGGACTTCTGCCTTGCTTCCTCGGGAACATTCCCTCATTCCTTCCTGCCCGAGGACGCGGACTGCCTGAGAATCCGGCTGCGCTCAGCGCTCCTTGTGGTGAGGGGTCCACGGAGCGAGGCCCCTCGGTTTGCCTGTGATGCATCCGTTTGGCATCCCTGCTGTGACACCAGCCACTCTCAGCGTGAGGTCTGAAGGGATCCCCAGGGCTTTGCTGTCCCTGCTGTTAGGCCCCCTACTCTCGAGCAAGGTCTGAGGCTCCCTAAGGCTCTCTCAGGAGATCTGTGAGGTCGGAACCGCCTTTCTAAGCTGCTGAGTGTTCTTCGGCTTTGCGCTGAGAGCATGTGAGCCTCGGTGATCTGCAACATCAGCCCTGCGCTGCCTGACCACACGGGGCTCGCGTGTCAGTGCCCCCAGTGCAAACCTGTTCACTGATATCTGTAGATACAGCCCCTGATAGGAGGAGCTTTTTGGGATCCTCAATGAGTTTAAGCAGGATAAAGGGATTTTTATATCAAAACAGTGTGGGAGCTGCTGCATCAGACCACAAACTTGAGCTGTGTGAGAAGAAGGTTGTGCATTATGTGTTTATCTGTTTGAACGAGCACAGAGTTGAGTCTCACAGGAAGGAAATCCACGCAGGGCTTACTGTGTGCACCTGCCCAGCACGGCCTCACCCAGTCTTCACCATACGGCGCAACCAAATCTAACAACCACAACCTGACCGAGGCTCAGGGCAGGCAGGGGACATCCGGGTTTCAGACCCAGGCTGCTAGGCTCCAGGGTCCTCCAACCCTGGCTGCCCCGCCTCTGTGTCACATGGCCGACTGCCTCCTGCCCGCATGTGGCCAACAGGTGGGCACCTGGGAGGGCACCAAAGTCAGTGAAGTCACAACTGTGGAGGATGCTCCTGAGAAAAGAACTGAGTAATTATCAAGGAAGTTGGGCATCTTCACCACGGAGCCAGCGAATCTGGAGCAGCCACAGGAATTGGCTGGTGTCCTGTCGGAGCCAGGGGCACAGCCGGGCGGGGCCTGGGGCAAGTCCTGTAGATGCTGCAGTGTGTGGCTGTTCAGCGCGGCTTATTCTTCGGATGTTCACAGTGGGTTCAAATGGCTCTGCCTGTGTTCTGCTTTCCACAGCAAAGACAGACCCTCATGGCTCTGCCCTCAGACTTCCCGGAAACACCCACACCCTGGGAGGAGCTCCCGTGTTCTCCACTGGGGAACCCAAGGGAGGTTCTACTGTGACCACGCTCCTGTTCGCTGGGTCCCCACGCCCTACTCACAGGGGCCACCCACCCACTACAGTGAAGCGCGGTCCATCCGTTTATTTTCCTGACAGTATTTTACCAGATACGGGAGGAGAGTGAAAGACACATCCTCATAGGGCTGATATTCTAAGGAGGGAAAAATATTCTGAAGGAAATATCAGAAATGCCTGTTTCGTGCTCATTTTACAACACACTGTCATTTTAAGCCACAGAATAACAGCTTTAAATGTTTAGCAGCAAAGTAAGGCACTCAGTGCCGAGCTCTTCCCTGTAAAACGAACACTGGGATGGGTGTAGTCCCGAAAGGCAGACCTGGCCCGTGCCCACCCAGTGCTCTTTCACCACGGGCACACTTCACCCTTCCTCCCAGACTCGAGGGTGCTGTGAAGCTGGAAGCCCTTCCTGACAGAGAGAGAAAACCTAAGCAGACTTCTTGGCAGGGTGTTCGACTGGAGAGATTCTAAATATTTAGCTTTTGCACATCAGCACCACTGGAAGCAGCCCCTCCCGCAAGATCAAGTCACCTAATAAGGCAACATTTTGTTCTGGTTCACGCAATGCCACCCTCCATGCCCACGTGCTGCTCGGCTTTGTTTTGACTTGGAAAAAGGAGGGCCCTCCTGGCTGTCAGAAGCAGGTCTTCAGGGTGGTCGGAAAGGACAGGCCGCTGAGCCTGGCAGTTCAGGATGGGTCTGCACCTCGTCCTGTGGTGTCGGCCACTGGACCACCCACACACAGCACCGGAGTTCCCTCCTGACTCAGGCAGGATTGCCCAGGCCCTTCAGGAGAAATCCAAGCTCTAAATACACCTGCAGATGTTCCAGGCAAACTGCTCCTCACCTTTCTCCTGAGCTGCTCCTACCCTCTTTACCTCTGTGCTGCTACCTGCATCAGAATATTCTGCAATTCCACAGGCCTGGGCTCTCCCAAGGCGCGCCATGGTTTCAGGCGACCTCTCCCGGATTCTGCACATAAGACCAGTGCCACCTTCTCCAAGCGTATCCATAAGGACGGGCGCTTCCTTCCTGCCTGCTGCCCTAGGCCTGGTCCAGGATGGCTGCTGACCTGCCCCATGGAGGCCAGGTTTGCAGGGCCCCGGAGCAGCCTTCACCCCACCCACCCTGTCCATGAGCCCACTCAGGGCCTGGCCCCACCTCCCAGCACTACTGTACCACCCCCGCCTTCCCACTGCTGGACGCCAGGTGCCGGGGTGCTGCCCACTCCCTGAACGAGGGTCTTCAGTCACATAGATCACATGTGCAGGGAAAAGACGGCTGCAGGGAAAAGACGGCTGCAGGAAACACTGGTGCATTTTTTTACAGCCTCCTTTCCTAGTCTTCTAGGGTGGGCAAGGCATTCCTCTCCACAGTGAGCCCCTGTGGTGGGTGTGAGGCCTGAGTCCACCCATTCCTCCCCCTCCAGAGAAGGACACAGGCCCCTCCTGGCCAGAGAGCACATCCTACCCCATTGGCCACAGCTGTTGGTTCAGGAGAAGACACGTTACCAAAGACAGTCACTCGAGATGAGTTCTGGGACTTTTATTTAAAAACAAAAACAAAAGCCCTCCCCTGGACAGCTGGTGGGATGGGTGATAAAACCTGTGGGCTCCATGTCAGAACACCTGCATGGGAAGGACGCTGGTGAGATGAGCCTGCAGGAGGGAGGCAGGGTCCTGAGGCTGTGGTGTGGAGCTGGCACCAGGGCGTGCAGGGGCCACGGAGTTCACGGGAAGATCCCCTGCCCCACGCGTGCTGCTGTCAGTTCTGTCACAGGCACTCCTTGCCTGCACGTGTGTTGGGGGCGGATGCCACCTGAGCCCCTCCGCATCCTCCCAGGCTAGACACACAGACGCAGTGGGACCAGCAGCACCAGACGCAGCCTTGCCAGGGAGCCCAAGCAGAGCTGTGTTTCAGCCAAGTTTCCAGGGAGCCTGCAGCTCGGGCCTAGCACCCAGGGATGTGGAGAAGAGATGAGCCTCGTGTTCAGAGAATAAACAAACGAGGACTCAGCACTGAAAATGTCAGTCTCCCTCAGCACAGCACTTCCATCAGTCCCCAGGACATCCACCCAGACACAAGCACAGAAAATCCTACCAATACAGCTGTGTTCCTTACGGAAGTGTCCATACCAAAATACGAAACCACAGCATAAGAATCTACCCTCAGAACTCAGTTCAGCCAACTATGCTCCATCATGCAATAGTGTAAAACACAACGACACACACCATGCTGCGGAAAGCACCTCACAAACACAACCACGTCTAAGAACCACTGGGAGACCTGACCCTTGGTTCAGGATCCCTGTGTCCCCTCAGCAATGTCTGGTTCAGGGACTGCACTTTTCCAAAAGTCTGAGATGGTTACACTGACTAATGTTTGCTGACAGGGAGAGACGCTTGTGTGGTGCTGGGAAGTGAATGGAAGATGACACAGGCGCAGCACTGCAAAACAGAATATGGAATTTACACACCCACAGGCACAACACTGCAAAACAGAATATGGAATTAACACGCCCACAGGCACAACACTGCACAACAGAATATGGAATTAACATGCCCACAGGTGCAGCACTGCACAACAGAATATGGAATTAACACGCCCACAGGAGCAGCACTGCAAAACAGAATCTGGAATTAACACGCCCACAGGCGCAGCACTGCACAACAGAATATGGAATTTACACGCCCACAGGCGCAACACTGCAAAACAGAATATGGAATTTACACACCCACAGGAGCAACACTGCAGAACAGAATATGGAATTTACACACCCACAGGAGCAACACTGCAGAACAGAATATGGAATTTACACACCCACAGGAGCAACACTGCAGAACAGAATATGGAATTTACACACCCACAGGCGCAACACTGCAAAACAGAATATGGAATTTACACACCCATCGGCACAACACTGCAAAACAGAATATGGAATTTACACACCCACAGGCACAACACTGCACAACAGAATATGGAATTTACACACCCACAGGCGCAACACTGCACAACAGAATATGGAATTAACACACCCACAGGCACAACACTGCAAAACAGAATATGGAATTTACACACCCACAGGCACAACACTGCAAAACAGAATATGGAATTAACACGCCCACAGGTGCAGCACTGCAAAACAGAATCTGGAATTAACACACCCACAGGTGCAGCACTGCACAACAGAATCTGGAATTAGCACGCCCACAGGTGCAGCACTGCACAACAGAATATGGAATTAACACGCCCACAGGTGCAGCACTGCACAACAGAATATGGAATTAACACGCCCACAGGCGCAACACTGCACAACAGAATATGGAATTAACACGCCCACAGGCGCAGCACTGCACAACAGAATATGGAATTAACACGCCCACAGGCGCAACACTGCACAACAGAATATGGAATTAACACGCCCACAGGCGCAGCACTGCACAACAGAATATGGAATTAACACGCCCACAGGCGCAGCACTGCACAACAGAATCTGGAATTAACACGCCCACTGCTGGATTATGAATTTACAAGATATTCTACTTTATTTTCCTTGCTTGTTAATATTTCCGACAATAAAGTTTTTTTAAGCAAAAAGATGTTTTTAACTGCTATTCTGAACATACTCAAGTGTGCATTTGGGTAGAGCCAATTCTCAGGTAATACACACAGTGGTTCATGCTTCGGGGTGACAACAAAAATGTATTGTTATGAAGGTCAGACCACACACCGCTGTGTGTCCCCAGAGAGGGACATGGAACCCTGAACTGCACTCCTCTGCCTTCAGGTAATCCTGCACAGCTGACAGCTGCGCTCCATCAGCTGTTAAAAACTTCACTGTGAGTCATGTGCTCTCAGAAAACACGAAGGGATGAGCGGAGAAAAGAAAACAAGATGCTCGAAAGATACACTGCTCCCTCCCAAATAAATAAAACAGAAATAAGTGCAGGGAAGGATTAGGGATGTTCTTGTCAATAATTAGACATCCACATCTTCCCTCCAGCACAGAATGGTAAATATACTTCTTAGTTATTAAAGGGATGTTATGTTCAATGCTTCACTTTCCTCAAGTTTTCTTTCTAGATTCTTTGCAAAAGTGTTTAGAGAGTCCCTCTCCTAAGTGCGAACATATCCCAAACACCTTGTTGGAAACAAGGCCCACTCTAGATGCTTCCAACTCTCCTCTCACAGAACTTTCTTCAGTGTCTCAGTTTTGCTTTCAAAGAGGGACCGTTTTCAAAAGAGGTGAAATCTTTCCCATGCACAGCACAGAGCCCTGTGAAAACCCAGCCCCTCCCAGCTGAGAATCAGCAGGAGACTGTCCTGTGCCAATGAGGTGCTTTTATTCCCAGCATTCTTTCCTAGTCTCCCAGGCTGGGCCTGACAATCCTGGCAACGCTCCTCTGGTTGCTCCTGAAGAGACCCACTCCCCCAGCAGTCACATCTTCCCACTGTCTTCCCTGCAGCTTCACACCTCCCATTTCCTCACTTCTTTGATGCTTTTTCTAGTCATCTTTAATTCTATTCCCATTCATCTGCTCAGCACATGGCCAATTTCTGAACAAGCTTAGCTTAACCTGGTTCCAGAGCTGAGTAGGAGCCCCCCACCTACAGAGGCTGCTGATGTTTCCAGAGGAGCAAAGCAGGGTGGCACGGTGCCAGGACGATGGGACATCCACACACCAAGAAAATCAGTCTGAACACAGACCTTATGCCCTTAACAAAAATTAATTCCAATATGTCATGGATCTACATGTAAAACACAAAACTATACAACTCCTAGAAGGTAACGTAGGAGCGAATCAGGCGATCTTGGATTTGGTGATGACTTTTTAAGGACAACCTCAAAGGCACAATCTTTGAAAGAAATCATTGATAAACTGGACTTCCTCAAAGTGGAAAACTGCTCTGCTAAGATACCATTAAGAGAATGAGAAGACAAACTTCAGACTCAGAGAAAATATTTCCAGGACACACATCTGATAAATTAGCCATGTCCAGGCCAGGCACGGTGGCTCACACCTGGAGCAATCCAAGCACTCTGGAAAGCCCAGACAGGCAGATGGCTTGAGCTAAGGAGTTGGAGACCGCCCCAGGCAACATGGCAAAACCTTGTCTCTACAACAAAAATATAAAAGCTAGCCACGTGTGGTGGTGTGCGCCTGTGGTCCCAGCTACTCGGGAGGCTGAGGCAGGAGGATGGCTTGAGCCCAGGAGGTGGAGGGTGCAGTGAGCTATGATTGTACCACTGTATTCCAGCCTGGGTGACAGAATGAGACCCTGTCTCAAGAAAAGAAACGAATCAAAACCTTATGTCCAAAATATATCTACAAAGAACATTTAAAACTCAACAATTAGAAAACAAACCAATTAATTAAAAAAATCAATCATAATATCTGAACTGATATCTTACCAAAGAGTATATACAGATGTCAAACAGACATATGAAAGGCATTCAATAGCCCATGGCATTAGGTGATTACAATTAAAACAATGAGACACCACTTCAAACCTATTAGAATTCCTAAAATCAGAAACATTGACAACACCAGCTGTTGGGGAGGCTGCAAAGCAGCAAGAATTCTCATGCCCACTGCCGAGAATGCAGGATGGCACAGGAGCACTCATGCCCACTGCCGAGAATGCAAGATGGCACAGGAGCGCTCATGCCCACTGCCGAGAATGCAGGATGGCACAGGAGCGCTCATGCCCCCACTGCCGAGAATGCAGGATGGCACAGGAGCACTCATGCCCACTGCCGAGAATGCAGGATGGCACAGGAGTGCTCATGCCCACTGCCGAGAATGCAGGATGGCACAGGAGCACTCATGCCCACTGCCGAGAATGCAGGATGGCACAGGAGCGCTCATGCCCACTGCCGAGAATGCAGGATGGCACAGGAGCACTCATGCCCCACTGTTGAGAATGCAGGATGGCACAGGAGCACTCATGCCCACTGCTGAGAATGCAGGATGGCACAGGAGCTCTCATGCCCCGCTGCCCGCTGCTGAGAATGCAGTGGGTGGCCACCAGGGAAGTCAGCTTGGCAGTTTCCTATGAAGCTACACAGAGTTTTACCATACTATCCACCAATTGTGTTCCTAGGTATTTCGCCAAATGTGTGAACTCTGATGTCCACAAAAACCTATACATGAATGTTTCCAGCAGCCTTATTTATAATTGCCAAAATTTGGAAGCAACTAAGATGTCTTTCAAAAGGTAAAAGCAGATCAACTACGGTGCATGAGACAGTGTCACACTAGTCAGCACTAAAAGGAAATGAGCAATCAGGCCATGAGAAGACATGGAGGAACCTTAAATGCCTATTAGTCAGTAAAGGAAGGCAGAGGGGCTGCCTACTGTACGACTCAAACTCTGACATTCTGGGAAAGGCAGCACTGGGGAGAGTAAAACCATCAGCAGTTTCCAAGGGTTGGGGGAAGGAGGGATGAATAGGTGGAGCTCAGAGGGCTTTTAGGGCAGTGAAGCAACTCTGTACGATACTGTGATGATGAATACACATTCACAGAATGTCCAACATCAGGAGTAAACCCTAATGTAACTATGGAAGCTAGTGAATAATAATGTATCAATATTTGTTCATCAATTACAATAAACGCACCACACTAACGCATGATGTTGATTCCAGAAAAAGCAGTAGAGTGTGGGGCTTAGGAGGTACCTGGAAACTGTGCTTTCTGCATAATTGTTTTCTCTAAAAGTAAAATCACTCTAAAAATAAAGTCTGAAAAAGAAAATACTGTTCCTCACCTGAAGACATATGAAATCCTAACACGAGACGCTCACTCGTACCATTAAAAGTCTTCATTGCGGCTCCTCATCCAGCTTCATATAATTTTTCTTCAACCTAATCAAGACCTCTGGTCTCTTAAACGGTTCTGATTTCTCCCTATCTTTTCATTTGCTCAAAACTCTACATCTTTGCGTTGCCATCTCTGAAAGTTACTAAAAATGTCACAAGATACCATTAGAAACTCAGAGGTCTTCGATATTTTATTGACAATACAGTATTCAACGTGGCTTTACGAATTATAAAAAGACACACATATGCACGAATAAAAGGCATTATTGTTCAACACAAAGGCAAAGCATCAAACAAGAGAAACACCTTAATTCATTAACTAACATCTGCTTCAGCCTAAACCTCATATATACCTGTAATTTAACTTCCCACGCGTTTTGGTTTAAAACATTGCTATTTCAAAAATTTGAAGTAATAGCTTTTTAGATAAAGTATTTTAGCATTCAAGGGAAAACATAATGTTGAAAATGCTTAACATTTAAAAAAATTATTGAGTCAATAAACTCCATCTTCCCAAAGAAGCATTTTTAAGAAAATGTTCTTTTTTTGACTCACAGAATTAAAGTATCCTTCTTTTTCTTCTGATGGAAAGTCAAACCAAAACAGAAAAACAGACTTATTTCCAAGTTTCCAAACAAAAGAGAAAAAATGCCTTTTAGTTGAGACTAATCTTGGAAAATTTATTTCCCAAGTAAAGTTCAGTTATGAGTCGTAAACACACGAGGTCAGAGAGAAGGTCAGAGAGGTCAGAGAGAAGGTCAAAGAGGTCAGAGAGAAGGTCAGAGAGGTCAGAGAGAGAAGGTCAGAGAAGGTCAGAGAGAAGGTCAGAGAGGTCAGAGAGAAGGTCAGAGAGGTCAGAGAGGAGGTTGGTCAGAGATAACGCTTCACAGTCAGGATTTAATGATAAATAAATATAGCAGGCCTATCTCCTGTTTTCCGTGTATTGTCCCATCTTTTTTATACTGTCTTCCAGTTTGCCAAATACTGCTGTGCATTTGAGCGTGACTGAATGTGCCATCCACTCTACACTTTGCAAAGTCTAACTCTGCATTAGAAGTACTACAATATCCATAATAAAGCCTGAAGATTCATTTGAGGAGTTCTAGCTTAGCTAAGAATTTCAGTTCTGAAAATACATTAAATCCACATACATACATGTTAGAGACAAATAAGCCATTGCAGGATCTGCTATAAAATCTTAACTGTTGTATGTCACATGCAGTACACGTGACGAGAAAGTACCCGATAATCATGCCTGCATGGGGACACGTGCGGTGGAGCGCAAACATGCAGGCATGCAGAGGGCCACAAAGAAGGAGACAGATGATTTATTCTAGGACCAATGACAAGATAGAGGGACCTTTCAAGAGAAACCTCCCTGCTGGCCAAGGTGACAGGCACATTGCTGTGGCTTCATAAAAATTTGGATTTTTTTCTTAACTTCAAGATCGCCAATGAAAAATAACTTTTATATAAAATATCTGTGGTCATGAAACAAAAGGTATATTTGGGGGAAATTCTCACTTTTGTCTTCAGTCAATATTTGATACACTTGGAGAAAGTTCACTCCAATTCAAAATGGAAACTTATACCAAAGACAGATGAGAAATCCCTCAAGCCTCTTTCGTTAATACCACTTTCATGTACGGGACTTGAGAAGTGTTCTATGGTAAAGTGGCTTTTCACTGGGAAGACAGCTGGGACCTCAGGTGATTGCAGAAAGAAGGGCGATGCTGTCGGTAGTGCCGTCGGGGGCCTGAGGACAGAGCAGGGGGCAATTTCAGCTTCATGCTGAGCCTTTTCTTGATAGGCTTTGTTTTCAATGCAAGCAATTCAAACCCAAGTCACACTGATAGAAATAATTAGATCTTGCTTGTGATGGATTCAAAATGCGTGGATGGAAGGTTTAACTGTGAATGTGACTGTATCTGGAGATAAAGCATTTAGGAAGTTAACTCAGGATAAATAAGGTCATCATAAGCTTGGGGCCCTGATGCAGTATAATTAGTGTCCTCGCAGGAAGACAAAGAGATCTAAGGAGAATGTGGACGGAAGGCCACAGAGGGAAGGCCACGGAGGGAAGGCCATGGAGAGGAATCACATGGAAGGCCACAGAGGGGAGATCACAGAGGAAAGGCCACGGAGAGGAGATCACAGAGGGAAGGCCACGGAGGGGAATCACACGGAAGGCAACAGAGGGGAGATCACAGAGGAAAGGCCACGGAGAGGAGATCACATAGGGAAGGCCATGGTGGGGAGATCATGGAGGAAAACCATGTGGGGGCCAGTTAGAGAGAGAGCCCTCACCAGGGCCGGCCCCGCCAGCACCTTGAGCCTGGACTTCCAGCCCCCAGAGCACAGATAGGACGCATTTCTGCTGTTCAAGCTACCAGACTCTGGTGCTTGTTACAGAAGCCCTAGCAATTCAAACACTGTATTAACATTTGATTTTTAAAGAAAGCCAAGGAAAGTCCCTCACTGAAGATTAGCTAAAGGAACTGCATTTATTTACAGGTGTCAGATACAATGCAAATGCTCGGTTCAATCCCAGTTTCAGAGAAATAAGAAGTTTTAGGATATGAACATTCCCTGCAAAATTTATGCTTTTAAAAATAGCATTGCCTTTTATTCTTCCCCGTTCGGAACTGCCGTTGATGTTACTTTTACCAGCTTCCCTAGCTTCAGGAAACTTGTTCAAGGTCGAAGGAGAAGATCATCCAGTGGGGCTAACTTCAGACCTACCCTCCCGGTCCGGGATAACCGACGTCAGCGGAATGCATCGGGGTGTATTTCTGCAGTGAGACCCGCTGTCTTAGGGGTAGTGAGGTCTGTGTCACCCTGGGTGGCAGCGGGAGCTGCCAGTCATCAGCCTCCCCTCATGGGCCCGACACTGGTGCACAAATGGGGACTCAGGTGAGACACCTGTTTCTTAGACACGGCATAGCCACAAAGGAAGAGACAGGTAAACTAGACTTTCCCAAAAGTAAAAACACTGCACTTCAAAGCGCACCACCAGGAACGTGAAACAGCTGGGTGTGGAAGGAATATGTGCAAACCACGAATCCGGTAAGATACAAATCCCGTGTCTGGAATGCGTAATGGAGTCTAATACTCAAACGCCTTCAAGAAACCTTGTGTTTTGTCTTATACACATACGTAATTATGGGAAAAATTAAAGTATGTCCAAAACCTTACTGAGAATAGCTAACGTGTGTCACAGTGATCTGTACATTTTAACATAAAACAATTTATTTGAGAAGCTGCTTGAAATGCATCTCCAAGGCCCCACCCCAGAGATTCTAATCCAGGGTGTGTTTTAAACAGGACTAGAGGTGGGGGGGGGCAAGTGAGCACCCGACCCTGCCCCCGGAAGGCCTGCGAAGCCGTCCCTGAGACGCAGAGCTCCATTATCTCTAGGGAGCCTGCCTGGCTGGCAGGAACCCTACCTGGCGCTGGCGCGTGCTGCTCTAATACAGGTGCCATGGGCTGGGCGGCTTATCAACAGGCTCTCCTTTCTCAAAGTTCTACACGCTGGAGGCTCAAGGTCAAGGCTCTGGCAGACTCAGGGTCTGCTGACTCCCATTTCCTGGTTCACAGATGGAGCTTCTCCGCTGTGCTCCTGTGGCGGGAGGGGCAGGGGTCTTCCGGGCACTTTCCATATGGGCACTAGTCTCACTGCCCTCCTGAGCTCATCACCTTCCAGACGCCCCACTTCCTAACACCATCACCCTGGGGGTGAGGATTTCAACACGGAATTTGGGGACACACATACATTTAGACCACCGCAGGGAGATAGGACACAAGCACGTAATATTTTAGTTTCTATATATGTATATATACACTTTATATATATAAGCACATATATATGTACGTGTGTGACTCTATGTATGTACCTGTGTATATGTACACACAAATATAAACTATATACATACACAGGTACACATATACAAAACACACACACACATATATATGTCCATATTGTGTGTGAATACACGTGTCTTTAGTCTCAGGAATGCCGGGAAGTGAAAAGTGAACTGATGAGTGTGACTGAAACACGGGATCAACCCCAGGTAGAGATCACGATTCACACCTGCCTTTTCCTAAAATGACAGCACAGGCTCCATCTGTGGTGGCTGTGCAGAGGCGCCCAGCAGACTCCCGAACCGCCCCTTCCTCCACAGACAGAATCATGGCAGACACACAGCGGGTCTCCACTCCCAGCCCCTCTCCGGGAGCGTGCCTACATGACTGCCTTTCTTCAAGTGAGATGGGAGGGAACGGGACTGGTTCGATCCTAGGCTGGAGCTTTTAGGAGAAAGACTCTGCCTCCTCCCCATGATCTTTCCCTCCTGAAATAGCCATCTGGGAAAATAGAGCCTGGTAGGATGGAGATCCCTGCCTGACCATGTGACGAACGGCTCCACTGGGCAGGAGCATCATGTGATGAAACGCTGCGCTTCCGACCTGCTGAGACTCTGAAATGGGGGTGCATTTCTCTCAACAGTTTAAGCCGCCCTGTCTGATACCCCCAGATGTGTAATTCAGAAACGCCCCCTCTAAGGACAAACAAGGCAAACTGAAGCACCAGGACGGTCATCTGGACCCTCGCCTCCCTCCGGCTTGGGAGGAACGTTTGCATGTTTTCACATGTGAAGAGGGAAACTAATTATCTCCTCATCCCCAAGTGAAGACGGCATGAAAATAATAAATACCTCCTCCGAGACCGCAGTGAGAGCCAAGTGTCTTAGGGCCAGAAAGGCGGGTACAGAGGATGTGTCCTTCTTCAATTACTGAAAGAGTTTTAAAAAATATTACCTTCAAGTCTGTTTGTGAGCAAACAAAACTCTTACATCACTTCAACATTCTGTGTTTTGATGCAGATGCAACGTATAGCTGAAGAAGATGTTTTACAACGTCTTTGTTTGCCCTTTCATCTGAAACACAACAGCCGAAGGGTATTCTGGCATTCGTTACTACCGCCGGAGTTCACCTGAGACGCAATTGTCAGCTCCAGGTGCATAAACAGGGAAAGGCGATAAACACGAAGCAGCAGAGATGGGGAAACGTTTGCCTCCGTTAAAGCATAAGACTGCCTTTTAGGGAAAAATAATTAGGAAGGACATGCGGTTATCCACATACACATGGGTACATGATGCACCACCTCATTCCTGGGGAATGAATAAAATTCCTCAGCAAATGCATTAACATTTTTTAACCTCACAGAGCAATCATCTCCTTGATTGTAACTACATGAATGCATCGTGCCTGGCAAATGAGTCCTCATCAGTCAGCACTTGATAAGGGTGACTACAGTGAAACTGGATTTCATTAACTGTATGAACTTTGTCCCATCTGGAAGCAGGACGGGCTGGTAAAAGTATCTGGGGGGGGGGGGGGTTGGTAAAATTCTTTACTAGTCACCCGACATAAATCGTTAATTGCTCACAGTTAGGGAACGGGTGGCTGTTGAAAGGACAAGGAGACGTTGGAGGCGCGCTGTTGGGGGTGCTCCCTGGTATCAGGCCTCTGAGTCCAAGCCTGGCCATCATAGCCTTGGTGACCCACACGCACTCCTCTGGATGGTGCCAGGAGCCAGAAAGTCTGACATAACCACAAGTCACAAAGAGAAATGAAACAACTTTGTTTCATTTGTTCATTGTTCTCTTTGTGGCCACAAAGAGAAATGAAACAACTTGTTCTGCCTCGACTAATTGCTCTCCCCCTGAAACCTGCAAGCGCTGTTCCTGCTCAGCCTTGAGGAATTTTCCCTGGACACTGGGTTTCTCAAGTCCCTCACCCCCGTAACTATGTAATTTACCGCACCCTCCCCTCTGCTCGCAACAGGTACCCCCACCCTTATGATCACGCTGTTTGTAATCGATGACCCCCACCCCTGTGACCATGCATCCCGTGATGCCCTCCCCTTCCCAAGACAGATCACCACCTTTAACTGACCACTTGCCCCAACCTATGAAACCAACTCCTATCCCACTGCCCTCTGCGGACTCAGCTTGCCCACACCCGGGTGAATAAACAGCCTGTTGCTCACACAAAGCCTGCCTGCTTGTCTCTTTACACAAGTGACGTGCCTGACACCTGGCTGGGGGGCGAGAGCAGGCGGGATTCTCACCTTTGTGTGACCGCATGAGTCATTTCCAGAAGGGGCACGTTATTCATGCGCCATGTTAACTCTCCGTGGGTCTTTAACTAACTGATGGAAAGACCATGGGGACAGAATCACAGTGAAACCTCTCGTTACTGTTCTTTTCTCTCTCTCTTTTTTTTGAGATAGAGTCTCACTTTGTCGCTCAGGCTGGAGTGCAGTGGTGCAATCTCAGCTCACTGCAACCTCCGCCTACTGGGTTGAAGCAACTCTCTTGCCTCAGCCTCCTGCGTAGCTGGGATTACAGGCACGTGTCACCATGCCTGGCTAATTTTTGTATTTTTAGTAGAGACAGGGTTTCCCCGTGTTGGCCAGGCTGGTCTCAAACTCCTGACCTCTGGTGATCTGCCCACCCTGGCCTCCCAAAGTGCTGGCATTACAGGTGTGAGCCACCATACCTGGCCCTAAGTTACTGTTAAGTGTGAATAGCAGAAAGAGGTATTTCACTCCATTTATGCTTCAAGTCAAGTCCATAATCACAAGACACACATTTCATGGCAACAGGTAAATCTTGGTCCTATTAGTCCTGTCATTACCATGTCTAGTTCCTGATTTCTCAAAAACCTAGTTACTATTACAATGAACACACACGTGTGCGCACACACACAAACCCATACACATGCGTGTGCACATACCCATACACACGCGTGCACGCACGTACACACACCCCTACACATGCACAGGCACACACCCATACGCATGCGTGCGCACACGTCCACACCCCCATACACACACGTGCGCACACACCTCAGGGAGGTCTCAAGAGATGCCCCGAGTCCTTCCTTTCCGCCAAGTCCGACGCCAAGCTCGGTGAGCACGCCTGGAAGGGAATCCCGCTCCCAGACACCGGGTGGACACGGTGCTCCGACCAGACTGAACTCGGGGGCTCTTCTGTGAGGCCGGTCTCGCCACGTTAGAGAGGAGATGCTGAAACCCAGAGACGTAAAATGCATCGACCAGGATCGCACACTGGGAGCCGAGAACCAGCCCAGGGAAGCTCCGAGCAGCAGCGACCGTAACCTGAACGGGCAGAAAGGCCCCGGGGGTGGCGGCTGTTGGGAGGAAGAGCGAACACACCTCTCTCCAGCCCCTGTGCTCCCTTGTGCGGAAAAGACGGCTTCCGGGGCGGGCGGGGTCCTGCCCACCTTCACGGTACACGAGGCCGACCGCTCTCCCCGTCTCCTCCCCGTGCCCGACGTGGTCCCTCCTAAATCCGACACGGAGGAGGATGCGGCTCTGCCCGCGGGGTCCAGAGCGGAGACACGGCCGCTCTCCTGGTTCTCACTCTGGAAGCCCCATCTGTGCGCCCGAGAGAGCTTCTGCCTGGTGCTGTTTGCCACGAGACGGCTTCTGAAGCCACGTCCCTGCGCGATGGAGTATCCCCGGGGTGGGAGCGTTCACAGCTGTGTGCCCCGGGGCCCCTTCCGCACGGTCAGCCTCAGAGATGCCCCAGAGGCCGGCAGCTCCGGAACCGAGTGTGCCCGTCTATCTGTGGGCGGCAGGAGGAGGCTGGAAATCACACATCTGGCTTGAACCCTGGCCTCAGCCACTGAGAGGTTGGGAAATGAACTTACCCTTGAGACAGGCAGCCCCAAGTTCACAGGGCGATTCTAAGAAGCGGCTTAGAGAATGCGTTAGAACACACAGTGCTTTGCCTGGTGCACCATAAGCAATTATACATGAAATAAATATTCTCCATATCATGATGGCAACAATTCTACCAATGAAAACGTCCGTATCAGACCTCATTAGCTCAAGGATGAATCGAATGTCGTTAAAATTTAGAAAAGAAGTGAGGCAAAGGGCCCTCCTTTCCTGGTGAGAGCTCAAGCCCTGTGGGCACGTGTTGGTGCGTTTCCAAACCAGTTAGATAGCGCTTGCCTTTATTACTATTTTCTGTACTTATGTTGAAAAGCTTCATTCTGATTAGTTAACCACAGCTTGATTGAATAGTGAAATCTGAGAAGCGAATATGATCGAAATTCAAACTTTTATAATTATGAAAACTGGATACGTTCAGTTATGCATAGTTTTGGTAGTTAATTTATGTTTTTAAACAATACACTTTTACAGTCTACACTTACAAGGTGGCATTTGCTTTAATTTAGTATTTTAATCTCTTCAAATGACCAAAAATTAATAACATGAATCTAATTGGTATCTTGATGCTTGTGTAATGACATATTTGAAAAACAGAACAAACAGGAAAAACTTAGAAATTAAAAAAGGATATACGGGGCCCAAAGTGGCTCCGGCCAGATGTCGTGGCGCTTGCGAAGGCGAGGCCAAGAGTTCAAGGCCAACCAACCTCAGCAACCTTACAAGCTCTCAATGATTGGCAAAAAAAAAAAAAAGGATATACGGTTTGTATCATTTTCCCCTGGGGGTGCGTTTTAGTGTGATTTAAAGCAGACTCTAAAGGTCATGATCTTTTGGCACTAATGTTAGTCTGTGCGATAAAACAAAAATTACCTCCCCTAAATAAAGCAAACAAGTATTTCCACCGTGGGGCTCCAGAAACTGCAGCGCTCCTGAACATCAAGGACCCTTCCTGGACATTGAACAGAACTGTGTTTAATGGTTTAGGGAGGAAGGCATTTTTCTCCCAAGCAGGGGGAGGGTTTTCACAGACAACAAAGCCAGAGGCCTCTGTGTTCTCTCCAGCTTACAAGCAAAACTTAACACAGTAAATGAAAAGGCGGCAGGGTCCTGGGGGCTTGGGCCTGGAGCACACTCCTGGGTTTGCCAAGGTGCATTTCAGGGGCCTCAAAGAGCCCGGGGCTTTGGGAGAGCCTGGGAGGAGGCAGGAAGCAGAGGCTTCCAACGCCCACGTGGGATGCACAATACAGGAGATGAAGCATCGGGCTGGGCCCTGCACTGCCTGTGAGGCGCTGAGGAAGATTCCTGGGTGGGGAGGCGCAGGGGCGCAGGATGGGCCTGCCCAAGGACGCAGAGCCGGACTCCCCTCAAAACGGAGTCATCACTCCTTCAACATGCGGGAGGAGAGGAGCCCACAGTTCCATGGAGCCAGCAGGGCAGGGGCACAGGGAAGAGGCCTGTGGGCAATCCCACCCCAGCCGGAGATGCCACTGAGCCCCCACCTGAGTACCTCCTTCCTTCCCGCATAGCTACAGAGCCCTGGAACACTTCAGCATCCCCAGCAGGGAGCGGGAGGCCTGGACTTGGGGGGATATCCTTGGACTTAAAGGGGATCCCCAGCCACAGCGGAGGTGACTCACGGCCCCACCCCAGCTGAGACCCACATGGCCCCGAGGTCCCAGGCCAGCCTGGACCCCACTGCACTTAGAGGCCCTGACTTCAGCCTCCACCTCGTCCACAGTGTCCCAAGCGTGTCTGGATCAGGACCGCCCTGCTGGTAGGGGACCGCCTGGTGCTGACTCCACCTTAGGAGGACCACGCAGGACATGGGCTCAGGGCAGAGAGGGGTCCACCTCGTGGGGCCTATACCCTTCCTCTAAATTGAAGGTGGTCCCCAGTGGCCACTCCTCCCTGCTGGCTGGAGGGGGTGGGTCTTTGCCCATCTGAATCCAATCTGGCCTGGATCTGAAGGAATTCAGCCTGAGCTACAGATCCCCATGTGGTTCACACCCCTCAAAAGGCAAGATTTGGCCTCCACAGTGCGTGCTATGAGTGGGACCTCTTAACATTGGCCCTGGACACTGCACACATCCATCCCAAATCCCACGGGGGAGTGCGGTGCTGGCTGAGGGAGGAGCTCTCCTGGGCTTGCTGAGCCAGCACCCAGCGTCCCTGTGTAGGTGACGATGGGAAGGTAAGGGCATCCCCGCTGGGCGCCTGGGGGGAAGCTTGGTGGGGTGGGAGCTGCATGCTGACACAGCCCTTGCGTCTTCCTCCTCACCCTGCTTTGCAACCAGCAAACCCCAGGTCATAGGAGCCCAGATATGTGACAGGTGGACACACAAGAGTGGGTGAATTTCTCTGCAAGTTGAACAGCTCATAGTATATTGTTTTTTTTAATCACCAACATGAAGTGCCTTTAACAACTAGGTCTCATCTGGTTGGCTAGAGATTGCAGGTGCAGTGGAGACACGTGAGCAAAGAAGGAATCGTCGCGACCTGAGGGACAGGGTGAAGAGGGGGAGCTGGGCCCGGGGAAGCCCTGAGCTGGGCTTAGAGGGGTGCAGTGTGCAGACGCTGTTATAAGCCAGGCCCATGTGGCGAAATCCCACTTCCACTCTCTCAGGCCCTGCTTCAGCTTTCATTTTCCACTGACATCACAGCAAAGGTCCTTTCAAAAATGCCAGCAAGAACTTGCGCCCCATGGGCGCACATGCTCCTCAGCGGGAGGGACCCCAGCAGCAGACACCCCCCGCCCCAACATCTCGGGCAGGGTGAGACCCACTTCAAAACCAAATGAAGTTCCAAAAACACAGGATTTAGATCGGAAGCAGACCTGACTGTGTCCCCATGTGACAAAGCCCTGTGGTGGCAGATGGCTCCATCAGGACTGGGTAGTCAGTGCTAAGGAAAGAAACCGAACTCACCTTGTCAGCCACGGGCACCGAATCGCCTCAACTGCCAGCCACACAGCCGGCTGCGAGCTCCCAGGACTGTGTGTGTCCCACGCCTGGCCTTGTATCCTGGTAATCAGGGAAGGTCTTCCAGGACCCACTGCCCCAGAAGGTCCTGAGCAGGCCTGAGACGGTGCTGCCTCCCCTGTGCCCTCCCCAGCCCACCCCTGCCAGGCGCAGGCTGCCCAGGAGCCCAGCAGGATGCTTCTAACTTCCTAAGTACAAAAGTTTCCACAGCAGCTTCTTGAGGTCCTGCACCTATTTCTGGCCTCCTTCACGTTCTCGTCCCGCTCGGTGTAACAGTAGCGTGACACCCCAAGGGGTTAACTGATTGACAGAATTCAAGACAACTTTATCAGCATGACTAAGAAACCTGCAAACTTAGAGTAAGTATAACATGATGGGGCTTATCTCATCCCCCGGTTTGGCGGGGGACTGTGGCACCTGAAAACAACGTGATGGCAGCCTCACTGTGCGTCAAAGATGCAGACACCTGGTGGGGAATGGGCGCCACACAGTTCAAACCTGAGTTTTAACCCACTCGCCCCATTGAATAATCCTCCCACCAAACCGTGAAAGACGTGGATACCTGGTTGGGGACGGGCACAGTTCAAACGTGGGTTTTGACCAGCCCCTCCCTTTGAATAATCCTCCTACCAGAATGTGACAGAGCTGGCCTTCCACCAGCTGTCTTCCCATTCTGTCTCAGCGCTCCTCCCCATGCGTCCTGTCACCATGGGAAATGGCCGAAAATGGCACCATGATAAAGAAACCGTCCTGTGAGCCTGGGTCCCTCCTCGGCTTTGATATGCCACGATCATACGCCTTTTTCTCTAGAGGAGATGTTTTTTCATGAATGTGTCATGGAACCCGAAGCACCTGGGTGTTTGTAATTCATGAATAGTGTTGTTTTGTGAGGATGTTAGTAGCTTGCTCAAGTGAAAATAAGAAGTTACAGCCTCTGCTTCAATATGTTAGATTGGTTTTAAAAAACATCCAGCAGAGATCTAGGAAGTACTTAGTATGCCAGGAGGGAAGAGTACTAATTTGGTTTACATTTGTTTAAATCTTACATAATTAAAAGACCGTATCTTACAAAATGTTTTATCGGATAAAATCTTGTAACTACTTTATAAACCTTCTATGAAAAGAGTAATGAAACAAAGATGATTTGAGATTGTAAAAGAATTAGCTGAATTTTACATTGACAGGAAAAACTGCGTAATGCACTTTAAAGTAACTTCAGATTTTACTCAGTTATTTAACATATATTCATTTACATGATGAAAGTGATTTTCTTACTAAATGAGCCAGGAGAATATTTGATTTATATATTTATTGAATTTAAATCAAGATAAGTCTAATAGGCACCTCTAGGGGTGCCTAGCTTATCTCTCTTTTCCACTTATTTATCAATTTGGTTAGTTTGTTTCATTCAGTTTGTTCTTAAAAAAAAAAAAAAAAGCAATGATACCACAATAAGGTTGGTGGAACACAGGCTGGTACAACTCTTCATTAGTTTAATAAGTATTTGTGTATCTACTATATGCAAACTTTCAAGTGCAGCCACTCCCCATCCGCAGACCATCCCGGAGGGCAGTGGGGGGGGGGGCCACCCTCAGTGGGCTCTCTGCTGGAGCCTGAGGTGAGCCACTGGAGGGTGGAGGGGAGGTCTTTGCCAATCCAATCTGACCTGGGTACGAAGGGATTCTGCCTGAGCTACGGATCCCGATGTGGTTCAAACCCCACCGGAGGCAGGACTGTACTGTGCAGCTGCCATGTGCACATTTTCAGAGTAGAAGTATTTTATTTTCCTTTGTAAGAATAGTCTTTTAAAAAACTACTATCATCACATGCTCCAAAGCACATGTGACCACGTCTTCCCAGTGTGCCCTCAGGCATCTGGACGCATGGCAGCGATGCCCTATGTTTGTGCTAACAAGTCACTTAAGATTATTTTCACACAAAGTCGTGGGGGAAAATATTACTTTTAACTGTTGTAAAGAAACGTCAGAGAAAGAAAAAGCAATGCATTTTCCATTTGGCCCTTCTTATAAGAGAACTTGAAAAAGTACTGACAAGCTAGGTAAAGTTTTTTAAATACCCAAATTATTATTGTCAAAATTGTTTACATTTTCTCAAATAAATGTCTACGTCTACCAAAGATGATTATAGTCAAAGTATATTTTAAAAATAAAAATTAAGTATAAATGACACTCTTCTGATGTTTGAAATTTCAATTAACAGTGGTCATTATATACATATCCTATGATTGTCATTTCATTGTTAAAACTTAATAAGTATTATTTTTAATGTCCTAAAATACCAACTAGGTGTTTCTTCAGACCCTCAGAGAGAACGTACAGCTGGAATACTGATATTAAACACAAACATAGTCCAGTAACTTCATGTCCCGTGTCTACAAATCCACTCTGTGCCATCTTCTGTGCCCCACTCATCTCGGCTGACTTAAATCAAATTATAGCGTAGGGTAACTTCTGTAAACTGGAATTTCCTAAAACATTATTTTCAGTCCCACTAAATACCAAAAGCCTGCTCAGTTTTTACTGGTTAATTACAATTGGCAGGTCACTTGAAGTCTTGGAAATCTGCAAGTGGCAAGTGAGAGGTGAGACACAGAAATGTTTTTCCACAGGCTTCCATGAAGCTTAATCTGACAATGCCTTAAATGATTACATTGGCTTAAAAAAAAATGTGTATTTCCTAGCCTGTCATGGTGGCTCACGCCTGTAATCCCAGCACTTTGGGAGGCCGAGGTGGGTGAGTCACTTAAGGTCAGGAGTTTGAGACCAGCCCGGTCAACAGGGTGAATGGCTTGTCTCTGCTAAATACAACAATTAGCTGGGTGTGGTGGCAGGTGCCTGTAATCCCAGCTTCTCAGGAGGCTGAGGCAGGAGAATCGCTTGAACCCAGGAGGCAGAGGTTGCGGTGGGCCCAGATTGTACTGCTGCACTACAGCCTGGTGACAGAGCAGGACTTTCTCGCTAAATAAATAAGCAAATAAAATAATGTATATTTCCACGAAAGCATTTACAAGAATTGTACATTTGTTTTTCAAATTAGGTGCTAGCACATTTATTCTCCTGTGGTTTTCAAGATCTACCAGTGTACTAGTCCATCTTCATGCTGCTGTAAAGAGCTCCCCAAGACCGGGCTATTTATAAAGAAAGAGATTTAATGGACTCACAGGTCAGCATGGCTGGAGAGGCCACAAGAAACTCATCATAGTGGAAGGTGAAGGGAAGCAAGGCACCTTCCTCCCAAGGCGGCAGGAAGGAGACGTGCCCAGCAAAGAGGTCAGAGCCCCTTATGAAACCATCAGATCTCGTGAGAACTCACTCCTACTGTGAGAACAGCAGGGGGACCCACCCTCATGATTCAGTCACCTTCACCTGGGCTCTCCCTTGACATGTGCAGATTATGGAGATTATAATGCAAAATAAGATTTGGGTGGGGACACAACACCTAACCAACCAGTAAACCTGAAACATACAGTGTTTTAAGTAATCTCTCGTGTGCAAATTTGTATGAGACAGAAATAAATCAAATAAAATAACTTTTTCTAAAATGGGTTGACAAAATGGAACAAAACCCAGTGTCAAAAGTTTACAAGACACATACAGAGATTAGTGTGTCCATACAATAGGATATTGTATGGAGAAATATCCATACCAACTGCTGTAACAAGCGTTTCTGAGGAAAATGTTACAAACAGGTGATAAATGTTCCTGCCACATGTGCCTTTGAGGTTTACCACACAGCTGAGACTCAGGGGCTGGAGGCGGCAATTTCAGAACACCATGGGGCAGCATCCACACCCCACCTGCGCTAGCTCACCTGGCATCCAATCTCGCTAGCTCTGCAGGTGTCAGTCAGTGGACAGGACCACCACAGACTCGCCGTGGGCTTCTGAGGGGGCTGCTGGCTTAGGGAGACCCAGGCATTTCCCTCAAGAGTCCTTCTTAGGTTGGGTCTATAAGAGGCATGGGTGGGTGAAGGGAGAATCAAACCGCTCCTAGTATCCTGAATTTTAATAAACCTTCTGATGTTTTTGTGAGCAAAAGAATATATGGATGCATAAAGACAGATAAAGTTTTAATGCGTAAACAGCCTCTGGGAATGTTTGCAATTTTTTCACCCAAAGCTGATGGTAGAAAATTCAAGCTGTTACTAATTCCGTGTTTACTCAGCAGCTGAATGACCTTAAACCTACACAGCTGCTTCCCTTCAATGAGAATCTGTGAAATCCTCATTTGAAAAGGCAATGAGACGCTGGCAAGCAATCCACTGAGAGCCTAAAGGAAAACTACAGAGCAAATCCGTGCCCACAAAACAGTCAAAATCATTAACCCAAGATGAAGCAACCCATTACTGGTCTTCAAAATGTTAAAATAGTCAGCTGTAAGAGGCAGGAGGTCTCTCAAACACTGTTTCGTAGCAAGCAAAATGCACATGATTTGGAGGATTTTAAATTAACAAAGTGGTTTAACATCTCTGAAATTAGGTCAAAATCAAATACTTATTAACAAACATCTCCATTTTTATACCGAAAGCTATAGTTTGTTTGACATCCACAGAAAAATCTAAAGAATTTAGAAAATTTAATTTTAAAATGCGAAGTTTTACAACATATGCTAGTGATCAAATCTTAAGAATTATCCTCAAGGCTGAGTAACCAAGGGAAAATATTTGCAGCTGGCCCCTGAACAGCAGGTTTTTACATCATGGACCCACTGTTGCAAGGACGTTTCCTTCACCTCTGCCACCCTAGACTGAGGGCCAGCCCCTTCTCTGCTTCCTCCTCCTCAGCCCACTCAATGTGAAGAGACGAGGAGGACGGAGACCATTATGAGACCCATATCCACTTAATGAGCAGTAAATGTATTTTCTATTCCTTATGATTTCTAATCACATTTTCTTTTCTGTTTTTGTAAGAATACAGTATGCAATACATATGACGGCCGGGCGCGGTGGCTCAAGCCTGTAATCCCAGCACTTTTGGAGGCCGAGGCGGGTTAATCACGAGGTCAAGAGATTGAGACCATCCTGGTCAACATGGTGAAACCCCATCTCTACTAAAAATACAAAACATTAGCTGGGCATGGTGGTGCATGCCTGTAATCCCAGCTACTGGGGAGGCTGAGGCAGGAGAATTGCCTGAACCCAGGAGGCGGAGGTTGTGGTGAGCCGAGATCGCGCCATTACACTCCAGCCTGGTTAACAAGAGCGAAACTCTGCCTCAAAACAAACAAAGAAACAAACAAGCAATACATATGACATACAAAATACATGTTAACTACAGTATACAATACATATGACATACAAAATACATGTTAACTACTGTCTTTTTGATAAGGCTGCCAGTCTACAATAGGCTGTTATAGTTAAGTTTGGAGGAGTTGAAAGTTACACTCAGACCTTTGTACCAGGTCTCCGCCCCGGCCCCCATGTCATTCAAGGGTCAATTGTACTATCCGCTTAACTCCATGAAAATAACACACGTTCTAGATCCAGTAAATCGCTCCTTACAAAGTGACATCAGGCACCGTCTTACCTGAATTCTTATTGGTTTTGTTCTGTCGGCTTTTAACCTGCTCAGTCCAAAGGGTGGGGTAACGTGATGCGATATCTGTGAAGCAAAAGGAAGCAGTCAGCATCTTTAATTCATCCTGAAAGCACAATGTCCTGAGCTACACAGTGCAGCAAGCAGTCCAAAGCTAAACTGAGTCAATATAACAGACGTGGAACATTTTAAAAGAAATAGTTACAATGGTTACATGCATGAGACCAAAGGAAATCATAATATACATTTCAAAATATTTTTGGCATTTTTTTCTCTATCCAAAAATATATTAAAAGGTCTTTGGAGAATTCACTGTGAAAGAATCAAGTTTTAGAAAAATGCCCAATGTACAAAAATATGTCATTGTGTAGTTAAAATGGCTATTCACATAACATACAAGGTTTTCACTCAGTTAGAAGATTCAGTACAAATGCAATATGTGAAATATAACTTTTGCCTAAAATTTTTCAGCAATACCCTTTTTGTAGTAATATTATTTAACAAACAAAATTGAATGGGCTCAGTGCAATGATTGCTCACGCCTGTAATCCCAGCACTTTGCGAGGTCAAGGTGGGTAAATCACCTGAGGTTAGGTGTTCAAGATCAGCCTGGCCAACATAGTGAAATCCTGTCTCTACTAATACAAAAAAAAAAAAAAAAAAAGCTGGGCTTGGTGGCGTGCAGCTGTAGTTCAGCTACTCAGGAGGCTGAGGCAGGAGAACCACTGAACCCAGGAGGCGGAGGTTGCAGTGAGCTGAGATCGCTCCATTGTACTCCAGCCTGGGCAACAAGAGCAAAACTTCGTCTCAAAAAAAAAGAAAACAAAAAAACGGAATGTAGTGCAGCTCACAGTGTCAGGACACAGAGCCTGAAGACCCCTGGGTTTGAATGCCATTTGCTGTTTACACCCGGTGGGCTTGAGGCAGTCGCTGCTGGGCCATCATCTGCGGAGGGGATTCCCAGCTCCACACCGGCCCTCATGCAATCCCCAAGGCCCGGGACGGGGACGCACAGCCGCAGGGCACTCAGTGTGCAGCACTCAGGACCACGAACGTCAGTCATTATCATCATTTGCAAAGCATAATGCAATTCTGTGCTTTAATGTTTGGCTACTTTATACAGGTATTCCTTGTTCTCTGCCTTTAAACTCAGGTCCCCTTTGACCTGGGAATTTTTTATACAATGCCAAGTACCTAAGGCAACGTATTAAAGGTAAAAATAGGAACTCATTCTCGTTATGATACTTGTAAAGACATGAAATGCCAACAGGGAAAACGGTCATACATTTTACATTATCCAAACTGAAATGTCAACTTAGAAATGTGTTTAACGAAACCCTCCAGAGAATGCATCGTGCCAATATCTGAAATCCCTCGCTCCAAACACATCAGGAAAAACTGGTGCCCTCCTGAGGCTGGGCACGGCTAAACGTGGTCCGTTTCTGCTGTGAGTTCGCTCTCTTATCCCTGTCTAAGGCGTACATCATGATGCTTAGATACACATTTGCGCAGGGAATTATTTCTACAGCCAAGCCAGTTCACATTCCTGGCATCTCACGGTTACCGCACGGGTGTGTGGCTAGGACATGTGCATACGCGGTCCACTGTGTTCCTGGTGCTGTGTGCTGGATGAGCGCACTTGTCCATCCCACACACCTGCATCTTTGCAGCCTCTGACCTCATCTCCCCATTTTCTCCATCCCACCCTGACCTTCGTGGCCACCTTTCTGCTTGCTGTTTTTTTCTTCTCACTGTTGGAGTTTTTAAAACAGATTCCACATACAAGTGAGATTATGTAGTCCTTTCTCTCTGCATCTGGCATGTTACAATCCATACTGAATGGAGCTGTAACAAGATGACTCGCCCCACTTCCCAGCTCCACACCGGCCCTCATGCAATCCCCAGGCTCACCTTCTTCATCTCCTTGAGGCTGAGTCTCCAACGCCGGAGCTGCGGCATCATCTGAATTCAGAACGGAAAAGATTTGCAAGGAGACTACAATTATGAGAGTAAGTGACGTAAGTGCGCATACGGGTGGATGCTAAGGTCTTGCACCCAGCCCCCACAGATCAAACACAGCAGCAACCCCACACAGACCCAACCCGATGCCACCACTGCTGCGGGGCTGAAGCTACTTCACTGCTTACTGAAAATGCTCCAGGCTAGACGCTAACCTAACTTCCACGTGGAAAACACCCCATCAGTTCTAAACCATCAGGGCCAATCATAGGCCATCGGGCCAACGAGGAAGGAATCCAGATAATTAAAGGAAAGAAAGGCTGGCATTGGGAAAGACAAGTCATAAATTTGGGTCACTAGAGGTTACAGAAGAGGGCCTGGCAGGGGCTGGGCTGAGCAGGGCCAGCATTCTTACTTAACACGCCCTCTGTCTTCACCAGGAGAAGGGAGGATTGGAGCACCCTGGACCCTGCTACAGCCTTGGCCCTCCCTGTCTCCACTGCTGCTCCTCCCTGTCTCACCTGGAATAACCTAGGTGAGGATGTGAGGGGCACGGGGTGGAGGGGACGGGGTGAAAGTGATGGAGAATGGAGGAAAGGGTGGGCTGGGGCGTCACATGCCCCCCGCACCATCCATGGACATGCATTTTCCAAGTGAATCATCTGTATTTAATTAATTGACACACACGCTTTGGGTTCCCTGGTAAAGCGGGAGGTTTTACGTGGCTCAGAGGCCTGGGCCCCAGCCCAGGACCACAAGGTGCTGCGGTGCTCTCAGGACCATCCTTTTTTTTTCTTTTTCTTTTTTTCACTTAAGCTTGCTTATATCATTTTGGTAAATAGTAACTTTCAGATTGAAATTCAGGAAAAGGTGGCGAAGACGAGGCTATGGGGATAAGTCACCAACTCCCCAGGGGTCTGAAGAACAAAGTTTCTCATGAGGCTTTTTCGGGGGAAAATCAAAGCAGATTGTCAAGAAAATTTCACATTGAGCAATCTCTCAAAACCAGTTTGCTAGCTATCAAAATACTGACAAAAAGTAACAACAGTTATTTGAAACATCCACGTCCAACACTGATAATAGCAATAAACTAGGAATATTTTGTGGTTGACTATTTTACAATCTTCTTCCAAGAAAATAAAACAAAATGGGAAACATATTTTAAACGCGAGAACATACAAAAAGTCTTAAAAGGACGTATTTGAAATTTTTTGGACAATCGAAGACATTATTACTGTTGCGCATTTTTCCTGAGGCCTCACCAAGTCACCACTCTGGGGCCACCACCCATTCCCCCGTCACTGGGGCCCGGCCGCCTGAAAGCTCAGCCTGGGTGGCACGCAGGGAGGGCAGGTGTGGCCTGAGGACAGGGTGAGTGTTGTGGTCTACGCCCGATCTTCCTCCCGGGCCTGATTCTGGGCACCAGAGGCTGCTCCCCACCCTGCCCTGACCACGCTTTCCTCCTCAGCCGTGGGCATCCTCAGGCCCTACTCCATGCCCTGTCCCTCACAAACGGGGTGGCTTTGTCCCCACAGAATGAAGCCATTGGAAATAAAACAAAAATAAATAAAACACAAATCTCGAAGAGCTGTGCGTTGGTCGTTTTTCCCCATTAGTGTGGGTCATTTTTCCCCATTTCCCAATCATCGACTCACTTGCGTCTGGAAGCCAGCTCTGTTGCTTAATGGAGGTGTCCCCTCTGCGTATGCGTGCCTACACCACGGGCCTGGGAGGGGGGCGTGTTCTTTCCTTAACTCACTTTCATGTGCATGTTCTAATTCCTCCAGATTTTTTTTTTACAGTGGGTACAATAACTATCATAATGAGCAGGATTTGGCGTGCCGCCCGAAAGACAGGCCTTTCGCCTCCTCCTGCCCTTCCACACTGGATGAATCTTTCTAACCACCAGCATCGTCCCTTCTTTGCTCCACAAATGTCAACACACTGACCCCATGATCTTATTCTCTCAGCTCACATCATTGCTCTACCAACCTCACCCCTTCTCCAAATGTGCACCCTCTCCCCACCCAGCACTCCCATTAGGCCAGTCATCATTTTTCGGCTGGAAAAACAAGCTATTTTCTTTGACTGTGAGGCTTCCTCTGTCCCAGCTCACACCTGTTAGGTAGCTCCCCTTCCAGGAAGCCACTCCTCCCTCATCCTGGGAGGGTGCCCTCTGGACAGGCTGACAGTAACTCCTGTACCAGCTTGAACCCTCCTACATGTCTATGTCCTAGTCACACAGCTCTTTCTGCAAAGGATCTTCCGGAGCAGGGACGGGCCCCACTGAAGTTCCCACATATGCAGAAGGGATTGGTTGAATAAAACTCCACTCTGTTTTTGTTTTTTTTTTTTTTTGTGAGACATAGTCTCACTCTGTTGCCCAGGCTGGAGTGCAGTGGCTCAGTCTTGGCTCATTATAACCTCCACCTCCTAGGTTCAAGTGATTCTCCTGCCTCAGTCTCCCAAGTAGCTGGGATTATAGGCAGGTGCCACCACACCCAACTAATTTTTGTATTTTTAGTAGAGACAAGGTTTCACCATGTTGACCAGGTTGGTCTCAAACTCCTGACCTCAGGTGATCTGCCCGCCTCGGCCCTGTCTTTATATTATTTTTGTTTGTTACTGGTTCATTACACTGTAACCTACATTGCAAAAGAAAAGTCCCTAAAATTTTGGTACTAAAGTATTTTTTCTCATCTTGAAAACAACCTCTGACTTGAAGGGCTGATGTAAGAGAAAAGTGGAAATGTGTCCTGGTACCAAAGGCTGTTAGCCAAGGCAACGGCAGGGAAGGGGATGGAGACTTTCCAGGGGGTTGTGCTGGGCATGTGACAGCCCCCAAAACAGGACCCACAGGCTGCCATGTGATGCTTAAGGTTAAGGGTCCTATTGGGCTCTTGTTTGTACCAGTCTCAGAGGCAGTGATTGCTGTAGGTAGAAAAACTCTTCCTCTTCCTCCTTGTAGGGAGGAGTTGAGGCATCTTTATCAGGGTCCTTGATAATTGCAATGGTTTAGAATCCCACGTGGAGCTAAAATACTGAGCCTCAGCCCTCGCCACAGTCACAGACCAGGAGCCTCCAGCGGGTCCTAACGGTGTCTGCCGGTGGTCTCAACACCAGTGATCCCAGCAGGGCACAGGCCCAGCCCCACTGGTGGCCAGGAGAGGTGAATGGCACTTGCTGAATGAATAGAGAGGCAGCAAACTGGCTTGGCTCTCATTTTCATTACCAGGGGATGTTTACATTGTAACTCCAGAAGCTCCTTCACAAGATACATTACGTTAGATGTTACTTATCACCATAGACATTTACTTTAAGATAGTTACCTGTTTTTCCTGTGCCTTCACGTTGGGGTAGCTTTTCACTTGCGGAACCTAAAAGAGGAAAATAAGGAGTGAAACGAAATTATTTTGGACTCTTAAATGGTCATCACAAATTAAGTTAAGCACAAAGTTTTGCTCCATTTTGATTCATTTGCACCGCTTTGGCACATTCTAGTTAAATTCTAGTGCCCTGACGGGACCCTGTCACCCAAAGTCACAGGCACCGGACTCAGAAACAAAGGACTAGTTTCTACTTCTGGTGCTAAGGGGTGGCACACGTATGTAAGACCTTAAAACCCGATATATGACCGTCTCTCCACCTGGCACACGTATGTAAGACCCTAAAACCCGACATATGACCGTCTCTCCACCTGACAAACGTATGTAAGACCCTAAAACCCGACATATGACCGTCTCTCCACCTGGCACACGTATGTAAGACCCTAAAACCCAATATATGACCGTCTCTCCACCTGACAAACGTATGTAAGACCCTAAAACCCGATATATGACCGTCTCTCCACCTGACACACGTATGTAAGACCCTAAAACCCGACATATGACCGTCTATCCACCTGGCACACGTATGTAAGACCTTAAAACCCGATATATGACCATCTCTCCACCTGACACACGTATGTAAGACCCTAAAACCCGACATATGACCGTCTCTCCACCTGACACACGTATGTAAGACCCTAAAACCCGACATATGACCGTCTCTCCACCTGACACACGTATGTAAGACCCTAAAACCCGATATATGACCGTCTCTCCACCTGACACACGTATGTAAGACCCTAAAACCCGACATATGACCATCTCTCCACCTGACACACGTATGTAAGACCCTAAAACCCGACATATGACCGTCTCTCCACCTGACACACGTATGTAAGACCCTAAAACCCGATATATGACCGTCTCTCCACCTGACACACGTATGTAAGACCCTAAAACCCGACATATGACCGTCTCTCCACCTGACAAACGTATGTAAGACCCTAAAACCCGACATATGACCGATATGACCGTCTCTCCACCTGACACACGTATGTAAGACCCTAAAACCCGACATATGACCGTCTCTCCACCTGACAAACGTATGTAAGACCCTAAAACCCGACATATGACCGTCTCTCCACCTGACACACGTATGTAAGACCCTAAAACCCGACATATGACCGTCTCTCCACCTGACACACGTATGTAAGACCCTAAAACCCGATATATGACCGTCTCTCCACCTGACACACGTATGTAAGACCCTAAAACCCGATATATGACCGTCTCTCCACCTGACACACGTATGTAAGACCTTAAAACCCGAAATATGACAGTTCCTTCACCTGACAAATGTATGTAAAACCCTAAAACCCGATATATTAGTCTCTTCACCTGACAAATGTCATCACAACCGTAACATAATGCCTATGTTGGAGTCTGAAGTGAATTAGGTAAAAAAGGAAATGTTTTTAAAATCTTAAGACACTATGCAACCAAAGATGGTTTAAAAACCCTGATTTCAGCTTGGTTCTGATGTGTAGAGGAGAATGGTGAGGAGCTACCTTTTTGTAGAGTATTGGAAATCCACTAACTCACATGTGACCAAGTAATCTGTGACAAAGTGTGAACGTTTACAGGATGCTGAAAGGTGTATATAAAGTGTAGTTCTTTCTCTTCCAACGGACTGAGGGCACTATATGGGTCCACTTGCCCTCATCATTAGTATACCTACTCAAAAAAAAAAGAAAATAATTCTTTTCAGAGTTTATTGGGAGTTGAATATTCTGTTCAGAAATAACTTAGAATTCTCATAGCCGTATACATGCCCAGTAAAACTCCTCAGCAGAAATATTTTGTAACTTGAATTTTTTTTTTCAATTTTGAATATGACAGAAATACAGACCAATATTCACATCAAAAATATAGCTTATGATATTTTGAGGATGTTTTCTTATCTTTTGGAAATGCAATAGTAGTATGACAGGGAATTTACAAGCAGTTCACTGGATGGCAGAGAAAGTGAGTAACCTCGAGGCGCCATCATCCTGCGGCACTCTCACAGCACCGCTCGAGGCCATGGTGCCCAGGCTCGCTGGAACACACATCACTGGTTCCCACAAGTAACCTCGAGGCCATGGTGCCATCATCCTGCGGCACTCTCACAGCACCGCTCGAGGCCATGGTGCCATCATCCTGCGGCACTCTCACATCACTGCTCGAGGCCATGGTGCCATCATCCTGTGGCACTCTCTCAGCACCGCTCGAGGCCATGGTGCCATCATCCTGCGGCACTCTCACATCACTGCTCGAGGTCATGGTGCCCGGCCATGCCAGAACGCATGTCACTGGTTCCCATGAAGGGACACAGCACAGCCCTCCCAAGCCCTCTTCCATGACAGATACTCATCAGGCAATGCTGACTTCAGGAGAGCTGCATGAGGATTTACACGGGGTGTTCTCAGTGGTTTCCCTGCTCGCTGCATATCTAAAAATAACTAAATAATGCACGTTTGGGAATTAGTGTCTCCAGGGGATAAAAAGGAACACAATTATTCTGGTTCATCTGTCTGTGCACCATTTTTTAGGTGCTTCCTAAAGCCAGTCTTTCTTTCCTGGCTATTACTGTTACCATTTGGTTACATTCCATTGATTTCAGCCTTGCAACATAACCTTTTCTTGGTGAGAATCCCCCAGGATACAAAGCTTCCCTCACTGCGCGGCCCCTCCCAAAGCTCTCGGAATCCTCCTTTCCTTGTTCCTCCCCTTTGGACCATCCCTTTACAAATCCAGATTTCTTAAAGAGCTTAAGCTTCTTAGTCATCGGTTTATTTTTAATCATGTGTTCCCGAAAGAGGCAAAAAGTATTTTCTGCTTCTGACGGGAAGTGATAATATTTTGGTTATATTTTGGAATATATCTGTGCAGGCTTTAATATTGTAAGGAAAATGTAAAGATGTTAAATAATAACTAGAAGATCCTTCATGAGAGATTTTCTCCACTGAAATAAGAAACTATCTTGTATGGTACAGATAGAATGGTACAAACTGCAGATTCAAAATTTGCTGAGTGGCTGAGGCCAGAATCCAACATTGAAACGTTCTCTACCTCGACCCTTGGGCAGCCGCTGTCTCTGAGCCATCCAGCAAAGGGCTTTCTCATTCTTGCATTCAAGCAGTGTTTACTTAAATAAAGCCACACAAAAATAATTCGTTGTTCTTCATATGTATGAGACAGTTTTAAGACAGAACCAAGTGTCCCTTGATAACCTGCTCTGTGATTCATGACTTAGATATTTTACAAGGCAGAAATTGGAGGAGACCCTGAAAGTGCATTGACTTCACCTTCTAGCTACCTTGGGACGAAAAGACGACCCCCAGCCCTCCTGCTCCCCCTTCCCTGCCAAAGCCTGGTCTCTAGGACGGGACGGAGCCTGGCTTATCTCCACAGGCCAGCACAGCCTGCAAACACAAATCCAGGCCTGAGAAAGCAACTCTGAGGTTATCATGGCATTCTTTTGGAGATAACGATTTGCTGGACTTCCAAGTGTTGATAACTAGCAAGGGGGCAGGCTGTCCTTGCAGAGAAAGGCTGTAGAAAGAAGGGCTGACTTGCGTGCAGCGTTTGCAGATGGTAAACACCTTTGTGAAGCCCGGGCTGGAGGCTAGACATGACGATGTGCGTGCTGCTCAGACTCGAGGAGCTCGCTAAGTGATCCACCTCAGCCTTGCATTCCCAGGGACACGTCTGAATTGCTCCCATTTGTGAGATCCCATCCCATCTAAATGCTGTTCTAAAAGCGGTGGGTTTTGGAGTCATTGGGGTATGAATCTCTGGTGGAAGAAACCATGGAGTACAGTGTGAGGAAACGTCCCTGCTTTAAGGAGGAATAACAGCTACGAAGTCCTGTAGCTCAAAGCACTTGGTCCAAATCCAGCCACTCTCAGCTGTGACAACTTGCTGCCAGAACAACCCAGTGGACAGGATGGTGTTTTGCTGATGGAGCCGTTTACACAAGTTCCTTCATCCCTGCCAGGCGCCTTCAACACGTGAGTGAGGAGAGGGAGGTCGGTGGCACAGGTGCAAGGAGGGTGATGGGGCAGCTCCCTGCAGGCAGTCCTCCTTCAGAGCAGCTAAACGAGCCAGGGGTTCACCCCTTCCAAGAACTTCCCATCCCAGGGACGGACTGACAGCATGAGATGCAGGACGGGAGAGGAAAGGAACGCAAACAGCAAGGGCTGCGTTCTTCTGGTCTGGGGGCGTGTCTGTGTCACCAGACTTTTCTCAGGAGCTACCCCAAGGCTGCTGCCCTCTCATCCTCCCATCGGGACAGCCTGAGGGTGACAGGAAAGAGGGGGCCAATTTCTGAGGATGTGGCACAGCAGGGAGAAGATGGGGCTTGAGTGGCAGAACACAGGGCCCTCCCTCCTGGCCCTGTGCCCTGACCAGGCACCTTTGCCTCTCAAAACCTCTGTTTCCTCATCTCTGGAGTGGGCAGTGTGGTGAAAACCCACCAAGCACAGCTGAATGGACCTTGCAGAGCAACCCGGACGCAGGCGCACACCATGAGCAGTCACCAAAGACGTGTGTGTGCACCCTGGGAAGGCCGCCTCTCCACGTGCTGCATACCCGCCGTATGTGCCATCAGAAGGCTGCCTCTCCACGTGCTGAAGACCCGCCCTGTGTGCCATCAGAAGGCCACCTCTCCACGTGCTGAAGACCCGCCCTGTGTGCCATCAGAAGGCCGCCTCTCCACGTGCTGAAGACCTGCCCTGTGTGCCATCAGAAGGCCACCTCTCCACGTGCTGAAGACCCGCCGTGTGCGCCATCAGAAGGCCACCTCTCTAGGTGCTCTGCTGGATGTGCAGCTGGGGAAAGGTCCCCTCTGGAAGAGCCATGCTCCTCACTCAGACCGAGAGGCTAGAAACACAGCAGCCTCAGGGAGGGAACCAACTGGCCTGCACCCCTCAGGCCTGCACCGCCATCACCTTACATGTGTTCATTCATTCCTGCACTCACCCCTCACACACACCTGTCACGTGTCCACAGGCAGACAATGGTAAGGACACAGTACGCCACACTTCAGTCCCGTTTGGGGATGTGGGCATTAAACAGAAGTTACTCAGTGATTTCTACTGCACACAGGCAGACAATGGTAGGGACACAGTACGCCACACTTCAGTCCCGTTTGGGGATGTGGGCATTAAACAGAAGTTACTCAGTGATTTCTACTGCACTCGTGTACACAGCTGATGTCTGCATGGTTCTCACTGGGAGCTGGCCCCTGCTACGTCCCTCACAGGCTCGAAGTCATTCAGTGTAGATGGCAGCCCTGCGCAGTGGGACTGCCATCATGCCCATCACACAGACGAGGAGGGTGAGGCCAGACAGATAAGGAACCGGCCCAGGAACACTTAGGAAGTTGCACAGCCAGGGCCAAGGCCTGTGTCCTTAGCCCTCAGGAGAGCTGACTTTGAGCAGAAGGCCTCCCTGAGGAAGAGTGTAGGGGTGAGTGGGCACAGCCAGAAAAGAAGAGAGAGACAGAGTCTCACCCTGCCCTGGCCAGCAGGTTTCATCAACTCCGACTCCAAGGCCATCTCCGTGCCAGTGCCCAGACGGCTCCATCCTATGGCACTGTTCCATACGGCGCCTTTTTCTACCCTCCCACTGCCCCCTGGCCTGTTCATAACTGGGAAGGGCCCAGGTGTCTGAGATCAAATCATGCATCTGAGGCCAACCAGAGCCTATAAACCTCACTGTGGCCACAGGCTGGGGCCAAGTAGGACTTGCACACACTGCTTGTTGGGATCATTCTGGAGTGGGGATGGCGTGGTCCAGGCCCACAGTGCTTGTTGGGGTCATTCTGGAGTGGGGACGGCGTGGTCCAGGCCCACAGTGCTTGTTGGGGTCATTCTGGAGTGGGGACGGCGTGGTCCAGGCCCACAGTGCTTGTTGGGATCATTCTGGAGTTGGGACGGCGTGGTCCAGGCCCACAGTGCTTGTTGGGGTCATTCTGGAGTGGGGACGGCGTGGTCCAGGCCCACAGTTCTTGTTGGGGTCATTCTGGAGTGGGGACGGCGTGGTCCAGGCCCACAGTGCTTGTTGGGGTCATTCTGGAGTGGGGACGGCGTGGTCCAGGCCCACAGTGCTTGTTGGGGTCATTCTGGAGTGGGGACGGCGTGGTCCAGGCCCACAGTGCTTGTTGGGGTCATTCTGGAGTGGGGACGGCGTGGTCCAGGCCCACAGTGCTTGTTGGGGTCATTCTGGAGTGGGGACGGCGTGGTCCAGGCCCACAGTGCTTGTTGGGGTCATTCTGGAGTGGGGACGGCGTGGTCCAGGCCCACGGTGCTTGTTGGGGTCATTCTGGAGTGGGGACGGCGTGGTCCAGGCCCACGGTGCTTGTTGGGGTCATTCTGGAGTGGGGACGGCGTGGTCCAGGCCCACAGTGCTTGTTGGGGTCATTCTGGAGTGGGGACGGCGTGGTCCAGGCCCACAGTGCTTGTTGGGGTCATTCTGGAGTGGGGACGGCGTGGTCCAGGCCCACAGTGCTTGTTGGGGTCATTCTGGAGTGGGGACGGCGTGGTCCAGGCCCACAGTGCCCCCGGGGTTCTGGCAGCCACAGGTCCCCAGTGACCACGTGAACATCCTAGGATCACGTGTTGAGACCATGATGCGTGGCCACCCTGTGGGCCCGTGTTCCTTTGGAGTGAGGCCCCTCACCTCCACCCAGGGCTGGGAGGGTGGGGCCGGCCACAAGCACCAGTGCTGCCTGAAACCCAACAGGAAGCAAACTGGCCACACGGCAGACCTGCTGGGCCAGAAAGCCACGGAGCCGGCATAGCCTGGGCCCGTCAAGCCATCTGGGTGAGGCCAGCATGAGTGAAACTTCCAGCCAGAATCCAAACCGAACGGCCGGGCTGCTGTGATGATTCCTCGTGTGTCCACAGCATCACTGACACCGCTCACGGGTCTCCCTCCATCCACCCCCAACCCCAGCACCGCCTCCCTCCTGTCGTCTCCCTCCAGCTCAACCTCAGTGTTTCTATGGATGAAGAAACCAAACAGAACCCATTTGCTTTTGCTCAGTGAACCTTTCTGATATTTACGGACTTGGAGGAGGGCTTCGGTGGACTCTGTGGCACCAGCTTTGACGCTTCGAGGGTCTTTTCCTTTCCTAGTGATTCTGCCTTCAGACAGCTGGGATTCCTGGTTCCAGGTGCATCCAGTAAAAAAAATGTTCTGAATTTATTGCTTGCTGGGTTGAGACCCTGATTATGCAAAATCTGAGAATTTCCTTGTCTAAAATCACTAAAAAATGTAAATTATATGGTTTTTTAGTTACAGAAGTGGAGAGACTGTTTCTGCATATACATGTGTGTATATGTATCTTCTGCACATACATGTGTGTATATGTATCTTCTGCACATACATGTGTGTATATGTATCTTCTGCACATGCATGTGTGTATATGTACCTTCTGCACATGCATGTGTGTATATGTATCTTCTGCACATACACGTGTGTATATGTATGTTCTGCACATGCCGACCTCAGTGTCTTTGCTTCGTATCCTTCCATTGTCGACTTTAACGTCTAGGTGCTTCTACTTCCACGGCAGGAGAAAACGCATGAGTGCAGCTGCGTCACTCTTACTAGACAACCACACCACGCTGGAATAGCTTCATAAATCTTTTCAATATTTAACTTTTGTAACTGCATATAGTGAAAAAAGGTGCTGTAAAATAATTAGCATTTGTCCAAAAAAGAATCAGAAGAAAAATTAATATACTTGTTTTTACATATATAAAATATCTCTGGAAGCACACACCCATTATTTTTTAAATAGAGCTATATAAATTGGAGCCATTTACTTCTAAAGACCACTTGATTTCTTTGGGAGTGTTTTATTAACTATTAGAAAATATGAGAGAAAAGCCACTTGTAGATGAGATACAGCAAGGGGCCATTTTACAGGACATTCTTCTATACTCTTGGGAGGTTCCATTATAAATCAGCTGCGAAATTAATCGTACAGTAAACTACAATAGAGGAGCAGATTCTAATAAAAACACAAGTGTTAGACACCAGAAAGTACTTTTTCCTGAGGTTAAAAGTGATAAAATAAGTATTTCTCCTGAACAGAAAAACAGTTACACCAAAACACTGTGTATCAGATAGAATAGCTGTGAATAACTCAATACTAAGTCCAGCTTTAAAAAGAAAAGTGAGGCAGAGGAAGGGCTGGGCCTGGATGGGAGCTTCAGCCCCAAGAGCCTTTGGAACCATCACCCAGGCAGGACGAGGGCCGGGCGCAGGGGAACTGACTCCCTCCAGGTCGGGTCCTGGCAGCCGCAGGAGCCTCCCACTCTTCCCAAGCAGGCTTGAAGCCACTTGACTACCCTACACCCTGTGGTCTTTCTCTTTCACATTTTACTTATTATTATTATTATTATTATTATTATTTTTTGAGGTGGCGTTTCACTCGTTACCCAGGCTGGAGTGCAATGGTGCGATCTCGGCTCACCGCAACCTCCACCTCCTGGGTTCAGGCAATTCTCCTGCCTCAGCCTCCTGAGTAGCTGGGACTACAGGCACGCGACACCATGCCCAGCTAATTTTTTGTATTTTTAGTAGAGACGGGGTTTCACCATGTTGACCAGGATGGTCTCGATCTCTTGACCTCGTGATCCACCCGCCTCGGCTATGTTTTTAAATTTAGTATCATTTGAACACTTCCAGAACTTTCCACAATCTGAAACTTTTGTAACTGAGCTGTTTCACAAATCCTGTGCTGGCTGCATCAAATGACCATTTTATCTCATCATGGATGTAAAATAAACTTTATACTAAAACCAAACAGTGTTTAAAGTTACTGGTTACAGAGTAAATGTAACGTATTTTTCTCTGAAAAAAAAAAATCATAAGTTTCTAATTGTTTTAAATTTTAAATTTTTGTAAAGATGGGGGGGTCTCCCTTGGTAGCGCAGGCTGGTCTCAAACTCCTGGGCTCAGGTGATGCCCTGCCTCAGCCTCCCGTAGTGCTGGGATCACAGGCATGAGTCTCCAGGCCCTGCCTACGAGTATTTTAAATAGATAAGATTCAGATTTATATTTGCTGCTGCAGTCTGATTGCCGAGTGGCCATCTGGAGAGAGACCTCAATTCTCAGTGTCTTTCCTACTTCTCCTGAAGGTCCTTTGTTTTTACATTTCCCTTTATGTTTCTTTCAATAGGTGTTGAAATATTTTACTTTAATAACTTTCACTTTTCAAAAAAAGACCTATGAAGGCCAAAGGAAAAGCCATTGTGAGGCAGAGACACACAGGGAGCTGGATTCTCTCCGAGGCGCCTGCTCGCTGGGTCAAGCAGAACCCCTCATGCCGGCTCTGAATGAGTCCCTTTCCAGACCCACTGCGGCTGGCTCGCTGACCTCAGGATTTGGGAATCTAATTAGAGAAATTCATAAGAAAAATTAAAAATCCAGTTAGCTTTTGCTTATGGAGTGAATTTTTTCCCAAAGTCATTTGGAATGCTGCTGCAGACATGGAATTCCACCATTTTAGATGGAGGCCAAGACTTTAGGCACTGCAGAAAAATGCAGAGCGCAGTTAGATTAATGTATATCATGTACTCAAAGTGACTCGTGCTAAGCCAGGATCATCCGTCATTTACAACAGGGCCTTCCCGAAACCCAGATTTAGAAATCTCTGGATAAGCATCCACAGTGAGGATCAGATCCTGAACACAGTCAGATTCAGATCCCGGAGAGGACATTCCTAGAGAAGCCCCCGACCTACTCACGCCTGTTACAGGTGTCACCCAGGTTTTAGTAATTAAAGCCCAATTATGAATTTTCATGTTATAGAGCTTCTTAGGAAGAAACAGATGACTTCTTTCCACGCTATGGGAAAGGACTCCTCAGACACTGGGCACAGCTGTGTCAGGTGGAGCAGGAAGATTCCATCTGTGGGAGCAGGCCTTTCACTGCAGTGTGTGAGGCCTGTTCCCTGCTTTAGAAGGCAAGGGTGGGGTGGGGGTCTCAAGACGGCCGCCAGCTGCTGTACACGGCTATTTCTATCCCTCTTCTCTAACTGGAAACCTGTAGCTTCCTTCAAATTCGTAACTCCAGCCAAGCTGTATCTGAAGATTCTTTGAATATTGTAATATTAAAAATTCTTGCACGTAGGTTCGGCTTACAATATCTTACACCACTTGGTATGGATGCCAAGAAGCAGCTCTTGGCCAGGGTGCACAGTCACAGCAGAGAGATGAGATGAAAACCTGAAGCTACTTCCCAGTAATAGAGAATGGGCGGCAAACACCTTCCCTTGGCACAAAGGCCTTTGTTTTCAACCTCTAATCCCGTCCCCAGCAATGTTAGACTTCAAATCTTTGCAGGGGCAGGGAAGAAGAAAAGGAAGAAACAGAAAGAAAATCCCTACAGAAGAAATTATGAATCAAGTGTGTCTCTCGGGAGACACACGGAGCCAGCCCCCCGATCCCAGGACAAGGGACGCAAAGGGCTCGTACGTAGGGCACCCCTGCCCTTTGCTGCCCCTTCCTTCAGCACTGGAGCAGAAAGATGCTCCCTGAGCAAAAAGCCATCTATAGGCCTGGAGGTCGACATCAGCGGGGCTGTGAGGAGCATGAAACTCTCTAAACAGGGAGCCAGAAACACCCACTCTCAGCCGCGCAGAACGCAGTGTACTTGGGTACAGCTCCAAGAGCAGGCTTTTGGTCCTCGGCACCTCCAAGGCACCACAGCATTTGCCGTTAACCTCACCGCACTCTCCAGAGCCCTCGACCATCCCTGCCCACCTTCTCCTATGCCTGACTTCCAGGCAGTTGTAAATAGGAATTCAAGGCCCCAGGTTTTGGTATCTGGGGGAGAAACCTGGGTTATGGAGACAAAGATGTAGGTTTCCGTCCTAGCTCTGCCCCTTCCAAGCACGGAGGCCTTGGAAAGTTTCTTGCCTGGAAAAGAGTAGGCTTAGCCCCTACAGCCTAGGTTGCTATGAGGGATGCAGCATTCGGCCCTGGTGAGTGTGAGCCTGTGGCCAGCGCTTCTGCGTGGCCAAAACAAGTGGCAGGAGCCTCAATGCCCAGCCCGCTCTTTCCAGCTCTCCAGAGCACCCCTAGAGCCAAATCTTCATTTTCCTGTTCTCCAAATCCCCGCTAGGTCCTTCCTTCCCGCCCTCCCTCTGGCTCAGGGCTGTGTCTTTTCCTTCCACCAGCTCCTAAGCATCTGGTCCCTCTGTGAACATCATCAGGGAAGGACGCTAGAGAAATGCATACAAGTGGGGACAATTCAGCCCACATTACCTCTCTTAGTGGCATCGCACGTTTTAACATCTTAAATTCCTGGAAGATTGACACCCATACAGAAAAGTACACAAAAGGCAAATGTACACTTAATGAATTATCATCAACCAAAGACCCGTGAAGATATTTTCCGGGCAGGAAAAGGACTCCCCAGGTCAGGCCTCTCTCAAATCATAAAATTACCCCCAGCCCTCACCCCCCGCATGCAAGAGACCGTGGCCCTGCGTGTGTGGCCATCCATCCTGCCGGTCTCCATGTCTGCCACCTCGCGTGTGACCGTCCATCCTGCTGGTCTCCATGTCTGCCACCTTGCGTGTGTGGCCGTCCATCCTGCTGGTCTCCACGTCTGCCACCTCGCGTGTGTGACCGTCCATCCTGCTGCTCTCCACGTCTGCCACCTCGCGTGTGTGACCATCCATCCTGCCGCTCTCCATGTCTGCCACCTCACGTGTGACCGTCCATCCTGCTGCTCTCCACGTCTGCCACCTCGCGTGTGTGACCGTCCATCCTGCCGCTCTCCACGTCTGCCACCTCGCGTGTGTGACCGTCCATCCTGCTGGTCTCCATGTCTGCCACCTCGCGTGTGTGGCCGTCCATCCTGCTGCTCTCCATGTCTGCCACCTCACGTGTGACCGTCCATCCTGCCGCTCTCCACGTCTGCCACCTCGCGTGTGTGACCGTCCATCTTGCTGGTCTCCACGTCTGCCACCTCACGTGTGACCGTCCATCCTGCCGCTCTCCACGTCTGTCACCTCGCGTGTGTGACCGTCCATCCTGCTGGTCTCCACGTCTGCCACCTCGCGTGTGTGACCGTCCATCCTGCCGCTCTCCACGTCTGCCACCTCGCGTGTGTGGCCGTCCATCCTGCCGCTCTCCACGTCTGCCACCTCGCGTGTGTGGCCGTCCATCCTGCCGCTCTCCACGTCTGCCACCTCGCGTGTGTGGCCGTCCATCCTGCCGCTCTCCACGTCTGCCACCTCGCGTGTGTGGCCGTCCCTCCTGCCGCTCTCCACGTCTGCCACCTCGCGTGTGTGGCCGTCCATCCTGCTGCTCTCCACGTCTGCCACCTCGCGTGTGTGGCCGTCCATCCTGCTGCTCTCCATGTCCAGACACATGCCTCAGAGCTGGAGCTGTTTTCTGACTCTGAGCTGTGGTTAGGGCTGTGGTTGCGCTGCCTCCGTGCAGGGCTCCGTGGACTCAGGAGGACATCAGCTCAAGGCACCACCGAGGAAGACGCTGGACCTTTTCATCAGTGCTCACTGCTCCATAGGCGCAATCCAGCAAACCGCAGTGTTCACCCAGACGCCACCGGACAGACCTGTTTCCAGGATTCGGTTCCCATGTGAACACTGCTGGGAATGCTCTCCGGGTCTCCTGCACGCAGGTGCATCATTTCTCCAGGGTCCCCTTGTGGAATGGAAGAGCTGGTAGCTTCATCATCCACATGCAAAGGGCCAAACTGATTTTCCCACCACACCTGCAGCTCTGTCCTCGCCAGCAAGTCATAGAATTAGCTTTTTCATTTCCGCCAGACCAGGGGGTGTGGAGGGGAATTGCACTGTGACTTTAATTTGCATTTCCCTGACACTGAAGATCCTGTGCACCTTTTCTGCCTTTACTGTCATTACAGTTTTTTCCTTTGTAACTAAAATGCTGCCTGCTCAAGACTTTTGGCCATTTTCCTGCTGGATTGTCTCATTATATTATTTGATTAAGGAATTTATGGCCAGGCACAGGGGCTCACACCTATAATCCCAGTACTTTGGGGACTGAGGTGGGCAGATCACCTGAGGTCAGGAGTTTGAGACCAGCCTGGCAAACATGGTAAAACCCCATCTCTACTAAAAATACAAAAATTATCTGGGCATGGTGGAGTATGCCTGTAATCTCAGCTACTAATGGAGGCTGAGGAAAGAGAGGCAGTTGAACCCAGGAGTTGGAGATTGCAGTGAGCCAAGATTGCACCACTGCACTCCAGCCTGGGCAACAAAGCAAGACTCCATCTCAAAAAAAAAAGGGAATGTATGGATTAATATGAATTTAGGTATTTTGGATTCATGGCTTAAGAATACACAATTATGAAACAAAGGGCTCTGTTTCCCATTAAGGATGTTTCTGAGACAACTGAGGAGACGGAGGATTTGCGGCAAGAGCTTTCTCCACTCCTGGGAATCATGCAGGTCAACGAATCTCCATTTCCCTCCGCTGCAGCCGGCCTTAAGGTACATTCGCATGTATTATTCATAAACACACACACGCCCATCCTATCAGCGGCTCATTTTAAATCTCATTGTCCGATTTTCAAATTCTTACAGAGTCTACTACGGTAACCCTGGTGTAAACTTGAGGGCACAAAACATTTATTAAATACTGAAGTTTACCTAATTTTAATAAACTTGAAGAAAAGCACTCCCAGCACATACACAGTGGATTCTGCAGATGAGCCATTCTGTGTACGAGCTGACTTCTCTATGAACTACCAAGGGTGTGCCCAGAGGTCTAGCTGCCTGGTGCTCACAGATCAAGATGCTGCCCAGCTGTGGCCCACACTGTTGGCCACAATCTCACACAGATGATGCCCACTTTCTGCATTATTTGTGATGTGTTAGCTTCCAGGAAGCAGATAATTCACAGTATGCAAACATTTATGATAATCCCTTGTGTTTGGGGGGTATGTATACTCAATACCTCTTGCCTCAAAAATTCTCCCTTAAATTTCAAAATTCTCCCCCAAGACTTGTCATGGCTCCATACAGTTTTCAGAAGTGGCCCTCACACAGACACTGGCTCCCCTGCACCCCCATGTTTGCGGAGGGGAGGCCTGGAACACAGCTGGGGACTAAGAGAGTTTTTCTATAACTCTGTAGACCTGTGGAATATACTCATCATACCAACCAGGAACCAGCAGCAGGGCACCCACCATGCCAGCATCGAGGATGCAGCCAATGGACCCACACCTTGACGTGCAAACACTGCCCCGCTCACAGACAGCGCCGTCTTCCAGGGAACCTACCCTTAGGCCAACAGAACCACACCCCGGTGTGGAAACACCACCCCTCAGGGACAGCGCCGTCTTCCGGGGGAACCTGCCCGTAAGGTGAACAGAACCACACCCCGGCGTGGAAACACCGCCCCTCAGGGACAGCGCTGTCTTCCCATGGAAGCTGGCTTCCCGCCCAGCGCATTCACTGCACAATAAACACTGGACTTCTATGCAAAGGACAGTCTGCTCTTTCTTCCCCAGCCCATTGTGTGGACCAAAAATTCCACATAGGCAGTTAAAAAAAAGGAATATTTCTATACAGCAAAATGTTACTGGGAGCTAATTGGAAACACGATGTGAGCAGGCAGCACACGGATTTGGTTCCAAAAACAAGCCGCTATTTGTAGATTGTACGACATTCAGCCAATTTTGCACGTTTTCTAAGAAAGTTCTTCAGGACACTCCTTAATTATCAGATGACATCACTAAAGCAACAGAAATACACGGCCTGCCCCCACTGCTTTCCCCTTCAGGAAACAAGCTTCACCTAAAACGCTGCTCGTGGTTGGAGGAAATGGGGTGTGAAAGAGTCTCTCGGAGTGAAAGAGGGACACACACAGACCCGGTTCATCTTGGTGATGTTCTTCTCTCATTCCTCCATGGGTTTGCAACGGGACTATTAGGTGCACATGTCAGCTTAACTAAAGACATATTTCTAGCACCTTTTAGGCTCTGGAGAAAAAGTTTTTACAAAGAAACATATTCGGTTCCACATCACGCATCCCGATGGCCAGTCACGGGAAACATTAGGCCTTAACTCATCCCTGACTGTGGACACCTCGTTCTCATGGAACCCACAGAGGTCATGCGTTCTGGCCCGGGCCCTGGCTCAGGAAGTTTGGAAAACATCTGAATCGTAAACAGAATGTCCAGATATAAGATACCCGTCCCTTAAATAGAGAATAAATCTAAAGCTAAACTCTAAATGCAAATGTTGCAAGATTTCACGTGAAACACACTTGGCACTTTATCACTGCTGGATAATGAAGCGTTTTCACTCTCAGTACATATGATCAGGAACCTGGAGGCTCGCTCACAGCGTTTCTTCACAGATGCTCTGATAAGCCTCCCACACAAATTAATCAAAGTTGGGCTGCAGATTATTTTCAAATAAAAATGACCTAAATCATTTATGGTTTGTAAATCATCATGGTTGGTAAAAAAATAAAATAAAAACAAAAATCTGTAAAATGTTCTCTTTCCCATTAGTTTTTTTTTTTTTACTTCTATTTTTTTTTACTTTAATATATCAAGCCCTCTTACGAGTAATAAAATAACACAAATAAACCATTTGGAAATTGACTTATGAAGAAAGACCCATTTTTCTTTGAAAACATATACATACAAAACCAGCAAGTTTCACTTTTTTGGCCAAAGAAAACATTTGGTCATTTCCACTGGTGACTCCAAGTCCTTGTGGTTATTTTAAACAATTAAGGGTCCTGAATCATCATAAGACATCATGCTCAGACCAGGGCCATCTTCCTCAGTGAGCTGGCCTCTGGCCATATGCACACGCACGCATAGCCTCGCTCTTCCCCTCTGAAAAACAAGGGCTTCCTAAAATGCGGGCTTTGTCCAGTGACGAGATCCATTCCCACTGCGGCTCACAATGCCACCCGAACTGGATTTCCCTTCGAATCACAAGAACCCAGGAAGACGCTCATAAGAAACAGCAAACCAGTTCCCTAAAAGCCCTCCATGTTGAAAGGCACGTCAGACCTACCTGGGCACCGGGGCGTCTTGTGGGCCACGGCGGTGCCGCTGATGGGTCTTCCGTTGGGTGTGACGCACCAGCAGTATCCCGTGTAGCTGTGACACTGGACCTGTGAGAGAGCAGACGGGTGAGCCCTCCTGGGCCTGTGGCACAACGCAGTCCCTCACGGCTGCGCGGCTCACACAGGGGTCGTGGGATACCCACAGCCACCTCTGTGGCTGCATGTGAGTCCTCAGTAACAGAAGTGTGCAGGTTTTGACCCCAGGGTTTTAGAGATAAAAGTGGCCCAAATCAGCACTTTACGGACTGCTAGTGTGTGCTAGACACCTTAGCTGTGAAGTCCCTAATCCTCACCGCCCTCCAGATGGAGCCCCAGCCCTCATCTTACACATGGGGAAACTGAGGCCCGGGAAGGTCAGGAGCTCTCCACTGCAGAACCAGGAGAGGACCCTCAGCCTCTTCAGTGTTCACTCAGCAGCCTGCACCACCCGCTCCTGCAACCACTGCCAGAGCAGCCACTTCCTCCAGCTCCCAAAGGGCAAGTGGTGCTGTAAACACACAGGCCTCACACTGTCACCTGCTGGGCCACAGGCGTGTCAAAGCGCAGACCCCTTGCTGTTCCTTCTGACCCGGGGGCGTCACATCGCATTTTAGTACTTTGCTTTTCCTCAGTAAGGAATAACAGCACTGACACACTCCAAACGGAAAGGTGGGCGACTTTCTCAGCAGTGCCTTCAGCTGACAACGGTGGCATGAACGTGACTTGGCTGAGCTCCCAGTCTTTGGCCCGTCAGGTTGGGCTGGACCATCCCAGAGCTCACTCTTGGCACAGACACTCCGAGTTTTAGTGTGTGCTCTCCGTAATTAAAATTAAACTAAAATTAAATTCTAAGCAGCAAGCCAGGTTAACATGGTCTAATTGGCCTCACCAAGGAAGCTTCCTCTGCTACATTCATCGTAATGAAGGTGGGAGTGACAGCAGCAATGATATGAATGCCTGCACCCACCAAGAAATAAACACATACATTCATTTATGTGTCTATTTATGCCAAACGGCTCATTATGAATTACCTCCTAAAATGCAGGATGATTTCCGCTACGGCAACCCTGCTGCGCCTTCTGTGTGGCTCCCCCACTTGCCTGCTCCCCTCACCCACCTCGAGCCCCCTCCCTAACTGCCCAGGTGCAGAACCTCCCAAGCAAGGCTGTCACCTGGCTGTAGGTGCCGTCGCCGTTGCACTCTGGAATGAAAACTTGCTGAAACTCCTTCCGGGCTTGCTCCTGGGTGTACTTCCTCTCAGCCACACACCTGGACACATCTGCCGGGAAGAACAGGGTGGAGCAGCCGTTACTAAGTGGGAAGAAGACAGAACAGATGGGAATGTTGAATGAAGCAAAGGCGAGGCAGGCAGGAGTGCTGAGGACGTGGAGGCCGGAAGGGGCTCTCAGCAAAGGGCACCCCAGAAGAAGGGCAGGTGCCCGTCACATGCAGGCCTGGTCCTATCCGATGCAAGTCCTGGGGTGGGAAGGGCAGGACTATTCTCCACACTGAATGAAGGAGAACACAGGCTCAGAAGGCCTCCTGGCTTATCCCTGGGGAAAGCACCTGGCCCCTGCTTCCTGAAAATGGGGAAATGCCAGCTGCCTGGTGGGATACAGGCAGGCTGTCCTCAGGTTCAAGGACATCCACCTGAACACAGCAGGATCAAGTACAGACACAGGGTGGGCAGAGCCACATGCCACCGTTAAAACCAGACCAAAGAGAACCGACCGAGGGGCAGGGCTCTCAGGATGCACGGTGAGGGCCTTCCAACAGCAGCTGCAGCCAGAGCGCCATCCCGCTGAGACCAGCTGGAGAGGAGAGGACGCCTCCTCTCTTTCCCTTGCTTCTCAGTTCCCGTCCTGGCTCTTGCCACTTCACATGGAAATCTGACCATCAGGTGGAGAAAAGGTCAGGCCTCCTTAGCAAGCCTCATCGTCTGCCCCAGACGCTTCACATCCCACCATCCCGACAACACTGTGATATCACAGAAGGCACAATGTCACTGCTGTTCCTTCGGAAGGCATCCTAAGGGTGAGTAAAACTCAAGACCGAAGACTTCCGGGCGTATCTAACCTCACTGCGGGAAAAACTAATTTGGGAATACAGAGACATGAAGACCAGCAATGCAGGATGTGCATGAGCCAGGAGCAGGACCTGTTTCTCCCTCCTCTGCACCGTCAGGACGGGGCTAAGACATGTGAGGACCACAAAATCGCTTGCTGACTGCAGCCTCTCTCAGCCTTCCAGCCCAGGGAGCCAAAGCTGTGAGCCCAGTGCCAACCAGGCCCATCTTTCAGAGGCCCCAGCGGGAGAAGGCTTTGTCCTAAGAACAGCCTTCCAGCGCAGGAGATGTCACATTTGCCACCATGGGCTGCCCAGGAGATGCTACGTTCGCCACCACGGGCCACACAGGAGAAGATGTCACATTTGCTGCCACGGGCCCTGGGCCCCAGAAGCTGACCACACATGCATGCTTCACTTCTTTGGACCATCACATAATGTAGCTCATTTGAACTTTAAAAATGGAAAAGAATGGCTTTCATTTTTTTTTAAGTATTGCCAGATTCAAATCACAAGTGCCTACATCTGAGAGGGCATAAAGGCCCTCTCAACTCCAAGAAGACTGCCTCAAACGTTGTTCATTTCCCTCTTCAGATGGGGACTTTTTGACTCCCTGGTGGTTAGAGTGCTGGCTGAGGCCAAAGGCGATCTGATCTGCTGAGCAGCCCTGGGCCCCGCCCGTCACAGCATGCTCAGGGGCCTCACCTCTAATCGTGCTCCAGGGCCTGGGGGCGACTCCTCTCTGGCTTTTGCAGAGCACCGGCCACATGCTGCGTCGTGCGGGCCTCTGCAGCTGAGCACAGGCTCCTCCATCCCGGCTTCGAGCCTTCAGCTTTATCCTACAGTCTGGCCTGGCCAGCCGGCACTCAGCAACATGTGGTTTTAATGCAGTCTGTGTTTGAGCTGAGGAGAAATCACTGCCTTGCTGAACGTCTGTCCTCATTTTTTAGTATAACCTGTGGTTTTGACTGTCTAAAAGGGAAAAGTGATACGAGTTCCAGCTTGCGAGGTCTCGGCAAGGGTCAGGATGGAGCTATAAATTATTTCTAATATTTGAGCCATCACGGAGCATGCCAGAAAAGCCTAAGGTTTCCAGACCCCTGTGGGCCTCATTCTTGGCCTGGACCTCTTTGAAAGACTTCACATTTGCCACTGGTCAGATAGTTCTGAAACCTGCAGCTCTTGGCTTTAATGGAATATTAAATTTCAAGTTTCTATCTAGCCTATGGCAGACGATGTAATCACAGGAAGCCATTACGACTCAGCATGAAGTCACAGGGCCCGCATAAATCACCCTCAGAATGAATCTGCCGTCGTCCTCTTCGGCAGAACTGCTGCCCTGCTGCGGCTCACTCCTCACATCTGCCACCCTCACTCGGGATCTCTTGTGTTCAATCAGGTTCAAGATCTTTACCCCGAGAAGAGCCTGGATAGCAGCCAACAAGGTCCATTCCACCCAGAGGCACAACATCGCTGGGGAATTAGCACCCAGAAACACTCACCACCCCGGCTGTTCTCACTGTCACTCTAAGGCATTATATGCTTGATACGGACACGCCTCAGGCTGAATTAAATACCCCTCTTTATAAAGACCTAAATATTAAATGCACCCTGAAAAGTATACTGCTTCCAACTTTTTTTTAAATTTTTTTTATTGTGTTTTAGGTTTTGGGGTACGTGTGTAGAACGTGCAAGATAGTTGCATAGGTACACACATGGCAGTGTGTTTTGCTGCCTTCCGCCCCTTCACCCACATTTGGCATTTCTCCCCAGGCTATCCCTCCCCAGCTCCCCTGCCGCTGTCCCTCCCCTATTCCCCCCAATAGACCCCAGTGTGTAGTACCCCCCTCCCTGTGTCCATGTGTTCTCATTTTTCTCACCCGCCTATGAGTGAGAACGTGCGGTATTTCGTTTTCTGTTCTTGTGTCAGTTTGCTGAGAATGATGTTCTCCAGATTCATCCATGTCCCTACAAAGGACACAAACTCATCATTTTTGATTGCTGCATAATATTCCATGGTGTAATCACTGTGAAAGAATAAAATAGGATGCTTCAAGACTGGCCCTTGGAAACCTTATTTACGGATGATAAATGTGTCTCCTTGATAGATTCTTACTCCACATGATTCTTGGGGTAAGTTAAAACTTAAGCAGATCCCTGTTAGTGGCCTTGTTCAGATTTCACTCTGAACACCTGATGTCTAACTGTTTGATTATTAAATCCCCAGAACACAAGCTACATGATTTTAAAAATTACTATGTGATTATGATCAGGCACTGTGGCCCGAGCCACCTGATCACGGTGGCTGTAATCCCAGCACTTTGGGAGGCCGAGGTGGGTGGATCACGAGGTCAGGAGATCAAGACCATCCTGGCTAACACAGTAAAACCCATCTCTTCTAAAAATACAATAATAATAATAATAATAATTAGCTGGGTGTGGTGGCACGGGCCTGTACTCCCAGCTACTCGGAGGCTAAGGCAGGAGAATCACTCGAACTCAGGAGGTGGAGGTTGCAGTGAGCCGAAATTGTGTCACTACACTCCAGCCTGGCAACAGAGCGAGACTCTGTCTCAAAAAATATATACTGTACAGCTAAGTATCCATAAATGTACCATCTTCTCCATTTTAAAGTCAATAATTCAGTGGCATTTCACACATTCACGATGCTGGGTAACCGCCACCTCTGCCTAGTTCCAGAACATTCTCCTCATTCTCAAAAGAAAACCCTGTGCCCGTGAAGCAGCCATTCCCCATTTCCCCCTCACCTCAACCCCTAGAAGGATTCATCCGCCTCCTGTCTCTATGAATTTGCCTATGCTGGGCATTCCCTGTCAGTGGAATCATACATGACGTATCCTTAGTGTCTGACTTCCTTCACTTAGCATCATGTTTTCAAGGTTCATGTAAGTTACAGCATGTTTCAGAGCTACGTTCCTTTTTACAGCTGAATAATATTCTACTGTATGGACAGACCATGTTTGTTCACTGATTCATACATGGATGAACACTTAGGATCTTTTGGCCATTGTAAGTAACACCGTTACAAACATTCACGTTAGTTTTTGTTTGAACACTTGTTTTCAAGTCTTTGGGGTAGAAAGTAGAAATGAGGGAGTGGAAATGATGGTTCACACGGCAGGTCTGCATTTAATTACGGAGGGAGTGCCTGCTGTCTGCCAGCGTGGTAAACCGCTGTACATCCAGCCAACAGGGACAAGTGTTTCGACTCCACTATCTGCCGGAATTTATTTTGTCTTTTTAAAATTGTTGTAAACATTTGACCAGGATAAAATGGTTTCATAGTACTTTTGCTCACAGTATTATTTTTACTATAATCAGTATCTACCTCAAAGGAAAACTCAGCTGGAAATTGTAATGTTAATACTTTAATTAAATAAAATTGCTAATCTCCTTCTTATTGAAGAATTTTGTCACTTTTTACTAGACAAAAGAGAAACTTTCTGATGTGAATTTTGGCATACATTTTTAGAAAATTTTTGCTCTTACCTGAAGAGCAAGGACTTTATAAATAAAGAATTCGTCATTGTTTAGCAAGGCATCACTAGAAGCAGGCTCTGTTTTTGTTTTAGAGACGGGTCTCTGTCAGCCAGGCTGGAGTACAGTGATGCCATCACGGCTCACTGCAGCCTCCACCTGCTCAGCTCAAGGGATCCTCTCACCTCAGCCTCCCCAGTAGCTGGAAACGTAAGCACCACCATAACTGGTTAATTTTTTAAATTTTGTAGAGATGGGTCTTGATTTGTCCAGGCTTGGTTTGAACTCCTGGTGTCAAGCAATGCTCCTGCCTCCCAGAATGCTGGGATTACAGGCATGAGCCCCCACGCCTAGCCCTAACAGAAACATTTTGATGAAGTTTTGGTTAATGATAATTAATCGTGTAAGCAATTTATTTTTACCTGTTTAATGATAATTTCTTTCTTTCAGTTATAAAATAAAATGGGGCACCAGTGAGGTCAGAAGCTTGTTTAAGTGCCAAGGTATGTCTTGGAGCCACGGTGTGGGGCCTCACACCTGTAATCCCAGCATTTTTGGAGGCTGAGGTGAGAATATCATCCGAGGTCAGGAGTTCAAGACCAGCCCGGCCAACATGGTGAAACCCTGTCTATACTAAAAATATAAAACTTAGCCAGGTATGGTGGTGGGCTCCAGTAATCCCAGCTACTCAGGAGGCTGAGGCAGGAGAACCCCTTGAACCTGGGAGACAGAGGTTGCAGTGAGCCGAGATCATGCCACTGCACTCCAGCCTGGGTGACAGGGTGAGACTCTGTCTCAAAAGAAGAAAAAAAGGCATATCATGGAAACTATTAAAATGTGATGCTCACTACAAAGCAGAAGTGAACAGAAGTGTTTATGCTGCTGACTTAGGATGAGTATTTTCTTTTAAACAGGAAGCAAATAATCCCCTAATTCACTAGAATTTCTCAAAACAGGATGAGACAAGAATCAGCAGAGACTGCGTTGCTGAACATTTTCCACAGAAGAATTCTGGAGAGCAATAGTTAAAAGGAATGGTTAAAAGGAATCTTTGAGAAAACTTTTCAAAACAGGGCATGAAGCAGTGATATTCATGGGGATGCTGAATTCGGTGGTCCTAAGCCCGAAGACTTCCACATTCAGGGACCCCTGTCTATAATGGAATAGAGTAACATAAAGATGCTGAGCTAGGCAAGAATGAATCACAGCAACTCTTCCTGCTGGTCTTGCGTCTACACTGGAGACACTGCATCAAGCCTTCGATGCCGCTCAGCCTCCTGCAGCAATAGGCAGAAAACTTTGGGACACAGGTAATGACGACGGTAGCATCTCACTTATCCGGTAAAGGATGAACACCTAGCCTGGATGCTCTTCTCATCAACAGATGCACTGACTCTGCATCTGGCAAGGTCACTGAGTGGCTGAGATTATGGCCATGGCCATGTAAACCCTTCAAGCTCAGGGTCAGCTTCCGCTGCCATCTCCCCATGGCCCAGTGCAGGGACAGGGCTGCTGTGGGAACACCGTGGGCTGAATGAGCAAATGGCAGCCAGGCAGAGGACACATGTGGTGTCTTTGTACAATGGCCTCGGCAATGACAGCCCTCAGAGTGGCATGCCTTTCATTGTTTTTGGAGTCAAATGAAGGCAGACACTGTGTTTTAAAAGTTGTAATATTGGGCCAGGCACGGTGGACCATGCCTGTAATCCCAGCACTTTGGGAGGCCGAGGCGGGTAGATCACAAGGTCAAGAGATCGAAACCATCCTGGTCAACATGGTGAAACCCCGTCTCTACTAAAAATACAAAAAATTAGCTGGGCACAGTGGCACGTGCCTGTAGTCCCAGCTACTCAGGAGGCTGAGGCAGGAGAATTGCCTGAACCCAGGAGGCGGAGGTTGCCATGAGCTGAGATCACGCCATTGCACTCCAGCCTGGGTAACAAGAGCGAAACTCCGTCTCAAAAAAAAAAAAAGTTGTAATATTTTACCCACCCGTAATTTTGAAGGCCAGAGACAGAAAAACTAAGAAAGGTGTGCTGGAACGCTCTCCAGCAGAACTGAAGTATTCTTTTCATCCTAATATACATGGAAGTGCAGTGACATGGGCCAGCAGGTGTCCAGGCAAGCCCCCCTCCCCCAGTGATCTACAGCCCTCCGTCTGCAAAAGCAGCACACTGCATCCCCGTAGCAACAGACTGGCACACCCATCCAACCCTCCCTTGACCATAACTACAACGATGTTATTTCAGAGCTAAGGGATACAGGAATGACGTTTTCATTTTATGTACATATTCTAATTTTAAATGCATAAAGGCAGAAACAAAGTTATAATAGGAAATCCCTAAATATGTAACTGAGATTGCCAAATTGTAAAGAGAAAATGAAGAGAAACTGCAAACCACTGCAAGACTGTGTTATGCTGCTCAGACAGCCTTGATGCTATTTACACAAGAAACACCAGATCAGACCCATCTCCATGGCAATTAATAACCACGATTTTCCATAGATCAAAACAGACCATTGTGTAGATGGCCACCAAATCCTTTGCAGGGAGGCTGAGTAAAACCTTTCAGAAGGCGGAAGCTACTCCGGCTGTGTGGAGAGGCCCCTGCTCCACTGGTGCCTTGAGTTTCGTGGCACCTCTGATGCGCCACGTTCCAGGAACACCCCGCTGTGCTGCTGACCATGGCTGCAAACGAGAGCAAAGGCCCTGACGCTCCTGCTACGCCTACTCTGCTCTGTGGGGAAGGCACTTCTAAACATCACATGTGTGAAAATACCATGAGTAAGTTAAGGTCAGCATAATTTGGGTAGAGATTCTGTAAGACACAAGCGCAGATTCGGCTGAACTTGCTTCCGATAGCTGCATCTGCAGGAAGAAGGAAATTCCACCTAGAAAGTGTGGAGCCAGGGATAAGCACGGGACCTGGGAGGCCAGGACAGAAAATGAAACACACTCATGCTCACTCACACACACATGCTCACACACACGCACAAACCACATGAACACACATTCACACATACACGCACATTCTCACACACTCATGCACACACCGCATGAACACACATTCACACATACATGCACATACACACATGCACACACCACCCACATGCACACACACATGCACACACATACATACACACACTCATACACATTCATGTTCACATACCATATGAACATACACATGCACACTCACACATGCATGCACACACACTCATACACATGCACACACACCTTCAAACACACACACTCACACACATGAACATATTCACACACATGCATACATGCACTCACATACCACATGAACACACACATTCATACTCATACACACAGACACATGCATGCACTCATGCACACACATAAACACACAGCACATGGACACACACATGCACTAATGCACGCACATAAACACAAACTTTTAAATCCAATTTAATTAAACGTGGAGTAAACTATTCTAATGGTTTCCAAATAGTACATCCAAAAGAGACAGGGCTACAGAACCATCACCTACCAAAAATGTAAAAATGCCCCCGAAATACTGACGACAGCAGCAGCCTCACATGTGCCACGGCGACACTGTGTGACGCCAGCCGGCACCCACTCCAGGAACCACACAGCGAAAACCTGCTCTAAAGGACATGTGCCACGGCGACACTGTGTGACGCCAGCCGGCACCCACTCCAGGAACCACACAGCAAAAACCTGGATGTTTATTCGTATTACACGAATGGTCTAAAGGGAATATCCTGGGCTCCCTCTTTTACCTTCAGGGAGGACAGTTCTCAACCTGGGTTTTGGTACGGAATTTGCAGTATCTATGCTCTTAGAGGGAAACAGAAGCACAATTTGCTCAATTGCACTGAGCCCCGTGTCTGTTCTCACCTGTCCTAGGCTCAGCGTGTTTTTCTCCTGGTCCCTGGAGCCACTGTTGCTGCATTTGCAGCGCGGGGACAGGCTGGATGCTGGGATGGGTGATGACAGCGCGACCCAGCCCCTCAGGCTTCCTCCATGAGCCAGGATGCGGGTACAAGGCTGCCTCTTTAGGAAAACTCCAACCGCAGGCCGGAGCCAGGAGCCCCTTTCTAAGGCAGCCCCCAGAAGGGAACAGACGTAACTCAAGGCCACACGTGGACGAGAAGCAGATGGAGCCTCTCCGAGTCCCGCCCCCCATGCCAAATCTCGACTACCGGAGACGCAGGACACCCAGTTATTTCGAGATCTGTGATCATGCTGAGCAGCGTTTCCTCAGACTGATTCTGATGTTTGCTGCCTTGGCAGCTGCAGCACGACACGCATGAGACTTTGAAGACTCCAGGTGCATCTTTCCGACAGAACCCTTTCAGCTGAAGTGAGGCTCAGTTCGGTGAGGTTCATTTTATTTCTGCCTGCTTCTCCCTTATCATATTTTTGCATCATAAGTTTACGGCGTAAAACTTCTTCAGTAACACAAAGGAGAATTCCCACTGAAATAATCATCCAGAAAAATTAGCTGAGATGAGGGAACAAATAAACTAACAAATACTACCAAAAATGACATCTGCGTTTAACTGACATTTGTCCTCCCTGCCCAAAGAGAATCTCACCTTGACCCTGCAGCTGGGTAGCAGAGGCCTGACGTCAGAGGCTGGGGAGACGCCTGAAAACCCACGAGCCAGAGAGGGTGGCAGGCGTCGAGTTTCTACCCGGCGTGTCTACAAAGTCCCTCACAGGCTCCTCCTCAGAGTCTACGGCTAAAGCAGAGGCTTCCTCGCACCCTTTCAACAGAATATCTGATGGGGGTGATGTAAGGGAACAGGGCAGGAAAAAGGAAGATAAAACCCCAAGTTTAATGAGCTGCTGTGGGCTCCCCACTCCTACTGCACTTGAAGCCCTCACAGTCTATCGCTCCTCTGAAGAGTACATCATCTGCTTTTAAATTCATTCTCAAGTCCTTTCTCTTCTCAGCACACACAGCTGAGATTTATAACTACAGCCAAGGCATGAATTCACATCTGAGTCTTTCTGCAGCCTGTCTCACACACAGCGGTCAGACACAAAGGCGAGAAGAACACGCTTCCTTCAACCCACGCTCCTGGCTTCACGCCGACCTCCCATAACCCATGGCCGTGTGGTTTCCCGGGCGAAGCACGCTGGAAGTCCCGTTAATCAGGTCAACTGTCCAGGGCACCGCTGTCCTTCCTGGCCAACGACGCAAGGCTTCTAGCAGCAGAGTGTCCGTGGTAGAACGAAATGTGGAGAAAAACACACTGTTCTTGGTGAGTGTGTGTCCTTGAGTCTGGAAGATGCTTCTTCAAATAGTTCATCTCCAAAGAAACAGACTGACTTGTTCTTTCTCAGATGCAGAGTAAACAATTTGCAGTGCTGGGGCCGGCTGGGAAGCCAGGTGGGATCAGCACTTTGGGGTCCTGTGTTTATGACCCCGTGCAGAAAGCACCACCAGGCTCTGGAGAAGCCCCTGAGGGCCCCCGTGTACCCCAATGTGTGCCCCATGCCTGTCCCTTGTGTGGAGGGAGGTCTCCTGCCACCCTGTAGGGCCCCAGCCATCTACCTCATAGGAAGGTCTGAAGACAGGCTGGGTGTTGGGAGTGTCTGGGGTCCTATTGAAATTCTCACGTGAAACCATTTCCGGTGCTAGAAGCAGGCCGGTCAGTTCCCATCCACAGGATGCTGCAGGAACAAAGATTCTTACAGAACCCCTGAGTTTTGAGGCACCCACTGCTGAACTGAATCACATGAAGAGAGACGAGCTTCTTGAGACATTATCTCACAGAGAATAGCACGGACTTACTCTCAGCCTCAGTTCTCTTTAAGGAATCACTCAGAAGAAAACGTCAGTTTACCAAATGTATTACTATCCAGTCGATGTCAGAACTTCTTAAATGAAACAGGTGGAAGCAAATCAATCATAAAATTTAGAATCACAGAGAACAACGCTGCACAGGAAGAATCAGGTGTCTGTCAGGCCTGTGGTCTGTCTGTCCAAGCCTGGCCATCATAGCCTTGGTGACCCGCACGCACTCCTCTGGATGGTCCCCAGGAGCCACAAAGTCTGACGTAACCATAAGTCACCAGGTGGCCACAGAAAGAAGTGAAACAACTTGTTCTGCCTCGACTAATTGCTCTCCCCCTGAAACCTGCAAGCGCTGTTCCTGCTCAGCCTTGAGGAATTTTCCCTGGACACTGGGTTTCTCAAGTCCCTCACCCCCGTAACTATGTAATTTACCGCACCCTCCCCTCTGCTCGCAACAGGTACCCCCACCCTTATGATCACGCTGTTTGTAATCGATGACCCCCACCCCTGTGACCATGCATCCCGTGATGCCCTCCCCTTCCCAAGACAGATCACCACCTTTAACTGACCACTTGCCCCAACCTATGAAACCAACTCCTATCCCACTGCCCTCTGCGGACTCAGCTTGCCCACACCCGGGTGAATAAACAGCCTGTTGCTCACACAAAGCCTGCCTGCTTGTCTCTTTACACAAGCAGTTTGTGTGTATGTATGTGTGTACGTATGTGTATGTGTGTGTACATATGTGTATGTGTGTGCACACGTGCATGTGTATGTGTGTACATGTGTGTATGTATGTACATGTGTGCATGCACATACGTGTATGTGTGTACATGTGTGTACATGTGTGTCTCTGTACGTATGTGTACATGTGTGTATGTACGTGTGTGCATGCATATGGGTATGTGTGTGCATACATGTGTGTGTATGTGTGTGTACATGCGTGCATGTGTGTGTGTATGTATGTGTATGTGTGTGTATCTCCCATTAAATGAATCTAAGATATTTCATCCAAGTTTTCACCAAGGGAATTAAAACTAAAATAATATACAATTCACTGAAACCGAAATGTCTACTGAGAAAAAAAACTATACGGACAAATTAATGACATAGATCTATAGAACTTCAGATAGATTAGTCAACAAATTCTTTTCCTTTTCCTTGAGATAAGAATGGATGTTTGGGGAAAAATCAGTCGTTTACAAAACATTATTTACTTTAAATGGTATATTGTGTTTTTCCTGCCGCCACACAGACAGCTGGAGCAGGTACTGCTGCGTCTGTAGCTGAAGTTCCAACATGGATTTTCATGTGGATGGTGCATACAAGTATGTAATTCAGTGAAAGAATGTCAAATGCTTTCAATGGTAATGGTGTTATTGTTACTTTTATGGACTTTTTTTATAGAAAGATATTTCAAATCTGTGTTTTAAATAATTTCAAACTATTTTTTCTAGTAAAGAAAAATTTATATATATTGTTCTTTCTCTTTAACACATTTTCCAAGTATTGTTATTTTCTCTTTGAGCTACAGTTGGATGGAATCAGTTCCTCAGTGTTTGGGTGGCATCATCACCCATGCTACTCATTGACCCTCCAGCTATAAGCTATTTTGAAAAGGGGCTGGCACTCCCTCAGGCCATAGAAAGTGGTTCTCTAGAGTTCCCAAGAGCTGTTTCAAACAGATGTGTGCCCAGAACCCAGCTCTCTGGAATGGATCCTGAGGTGTGCGGTGGGTCCTGTGAGCAGGTGGCTGCCACCCGAGGCCACACCCGTCCCACTGAGTTCACTTCAGCATCTTTAAACCCTGTGTCTGGGATTCAGGTACGGTCCTACCACTGCGCTTCATTTATGTAAAGTATGAATCAAACACACTTCATTTATGTAAAGTATGAATCAAACACGCTTCATTTATGTAAAGTATGAATGAAACACGCTTCATTTATATAAAGTATGAATCAAACACACTTCATTTATGTAAAGTATGAATCAAACACACTTCATTTATGTAAAGTATAAATCAAACACACTTCATTTACGTAAAGTGTGAATCAAACACTTTTTCACTGCAGTTCATTTATGTAAAGTGTGAATCAAACACTTTTTCACTGGGCTTCATTTATGTAAAGTATGAATCAAACACGCTTCATTTATGTAAAGTATGAATCAAACACACTTCATTTATGTAAAGTATAAATCAAACACACTTCATTTATGTAAAGTGTGAATCAAACACTTTTTCACTGCAGTTCATTTATGTAAAGTGTGAATCAAACACTTTTTCACTGGGCTTCATTTATGTAAAGTATGAATCAAACACGCTTCATTTATGTAAAGTATGAATCAAACACACTTCATTTATGTAAAGTATGAATCAAACATGCTTCATTTATGTAAAGTATGAATCAAACACGCTTCATTTATGTAAAGTATGAATCAAACACTTTTTCACTGCATTTTGCTCCTTGCAGTCCCAGCAGCCTATTGAGGTTAATAAATGAATGAAAGTTCCATTTTTCCTTTGAATGTAGCTCACCCCTTCCATTTGTGGTCCTTTCTAAAGCACTCCAGGGCTTCAGCACAGCAAGACTCATTGCAATTGTGTTGATGACGCTGGGGCCTGGCACACCTGGACAAAGGCAGCAGGTGGGCGCTGGGGTGGGGCAGCCTGGAGAACTCAGGGAAGCATGTGCCATGCAGAATGGCAATATGCATCTCTGTTCTGCCCACGAATTCCTGTGTCCTTCAGTTTCCCACCGGGGAGTGCAAATCCAGGTCCCAGCACTCAGCTCTGCCAGCCTGGCTCCACCCGCTTCCCTCTCGGCCTCTCCTGTCCGACCTCATAGGACCCTCTGAGTAGGTTCCGACCTCATAGGACCCTCTGAGTAGGTTCCGACCTCATAGGACCCTCTGAGTAGGTTTCTGCTCCAGTCTTCGTGACTCTCCCAGCACATGGGGAGGACAACCCCATCATATGATAAGCACTTTAGAAACAGCATCTGACCGCAGAACCAGAACGGGACTTTCAGCTCCACAGCACCATTCTCTCCCGTGCTCTGAGATGTATCACAAAATAATCTTCCCAGGGACTCGTACTGCAGGATCTACCTGCCAGCCTACTGTGCCCCATACCTGGCACGGAGGGAAAATGGAAGTATTTTGATAAATTTATTTCATAATGGAATAAGACAGTCTAAGGAAAGAATATTAGACAAGTAAATCATGCTGCTCTTAAAATGCATAGAAGTTACTCTTCTTCCTTACATGCTGTGAGAATCATGCAAGCATAAACTCGAGTTTGTAAATGGAAAACATCACAACTCTGAAAGTGCGTTTGCATTCATTCTGATGGCGGATTTGCCCATTCATTCTGATGGCGGATTTGCCCATCTTGGGAAGAACGACCAAACGGCAGCTTACCTTTGCAGTTTCCTCGGTATGCAATCTCCAGCTGGGGGTCCTTGCACTTGGCACGTTGAAATTCGCAACGGGAAAGGAAGGTCCTGCCATCAGACGCGCACAGAGGTTTCTGGGGCGAGCCCGCACAGTCCAAGCTACAGTCCTTGTCTTTATCTTGATCAACTCTCAAAAACTTGAAGGAGAAAAAAAAGAAGCCAGACAAATTTAATGACTCATTCTTCGGAGCAGCAGAAAGCAGAAGGCTGTCTCAGGCCAACTTCCCGGTCAGGGAAGGGAAACTTGAGGAAAAACGCACCCGGTTCTTATCCCTGCCGGAAGCACCAGGTGCGCCTCTGAAAATGTTAAGCCATTGTCTGTTTCAAAAACCTAGATAATTTGGAAATTCTCTACATCAACATTGGTCATCTGACAGAAATGACGCAGAACAACATGTGAATTTCTTAGGGGATGCACGCGTGTTGAGCTTACCCCAAGGGCCAGAGTAGCAATATTTTCCTTTTAATCTGTGAATTCACTGACTACTTTACCTCCACATCCAACACCATCCTGAACTATTATTTTGGAAGTGACAAGGGTCAGGAATGTCCACTGTCTGGAAGTGGGAGGGAACCTTCCTGATATAAATGGTGCCACACAATTTTATCTGCATTCTGCGAATGCATTCGTGTGCACTCAATTGGACTAGATTATTGTTTTTCGAATGGTTGTTGAATGAATGAGTGACCTCATGACCCAGAGGAAGCATTTAGGTATTTCTCTGAAAATGTCTAAGGCACGGGAATGCTCTCTGCAGGCCACAGAGACCGCCCAATGGCCATGCGCACCCCGCAGTTCCTATGGCGGCAGCCCCAGGCCCCTGATCTCCCCTCTGCTGGTTTACAGCCTGACACATGCTTCCAAGCTCACCGGGACTCCCAAGGAAGCCTCTGATCAGGGTTTGTTGGCCCCTCGTATTTCCATTGGACAAATGATCAGTGTCCTGCTATCTCCTGACCAGCCACTAGTCCTGTCCAGGCCTCCATCAGCCCAGGCAAAACAGCAGACACCAAGGTGAAGCTCTAAGTGACACAGAGGAAGCATCTGTGCTCTGGGACAAACAGGGCAGCCAGAGGCCCTCGGTCCCCAAAACATCCCCTGCCCCATGGGGTGTTCTCCCTGATTCACAGAGCACAGACAATGCGTAAACAAAAAGAAAGGAGGAGGAGGCAGAGCTGTGGCTGGCAGGGTGAGCTAAGGCAGTACTCGGCCCTCTGGGCACTACGTGCATGTGAGCGGGGCTATTTCAGATTGTTCACCCAGGGACATTTGTGGAGATAAAGAGTGCCGCTCCGATGACCCATCGCCTCTTCCAGTTTGAGCAGGGGAAATGGATCGAGCTTCAGCAGAAGCTGAAGACCCTCATCAACGTGCTCCTTCACCAGTAGAAGAGAAAAAAAGAAACTGGCGAACTCAGGATGCTGCATTCCTTAAGAAAGTAACAAACCTTGCTCCCTTGAAGTCTGCATCCCAGCTGGCTCTGTTTAAAGGTTAGCTTTGCCCAGCTCGTCAGCATTTAACCCTCTGCAGCTGCGGCTCACCAGGCGGGTTATGTCAGGGCACTCCCAAGGAAGCCTCTGATCAGGGTTTGTTGGCCCCTCGTATTTCAGCAAGGCTGGCCTGGAACTGACACTCACTTTTATATTATTGTCATTTAGGGCTTCAGTGCCACTGTGGGTTAAGCCTCAGTGCTTTTAAAAACGGCTGCTCTGCTATCTTGAAGATAAATCTTGACCCAAGCTTTGGAGGAACTACGGTGACCTCGATGGGCAGCGGAAGAGTCCCCAGCATCCAGGCATTTGGGATTCGACCACAATTCTTCATGACTGACATGCTCTAATTTTCCTGAGAATGAACTCATCTGCTAAAATCATTCGGGCTTATTTTAGTAGAAAGAATCATAACCTGTGATTTCTTGAATGAAAATTTATCTACTTTAAATAACTTGTCCAATGTTACACGTACTTAAAAAAAACTCCACACTGAACAAAGAATTAAAAATAAAGATTAGCCAAAAGCTGAAGCTGGACTCAAAGCAGGGAGTGCTCAGGTGATGCTGTAGGGGCCGGATGGACCGTGGAAGCCCCAGCCCTCCCCAGAAATCCAGGCGGGGTCCTCAGAGCTCCCGACCTGAGGACTGTGGCAGCACGTGCATCCGGCAGGTATGGCTCAGAACAGGTAAGCCCGTGTGATTTGGAGCTCACAAAGCTACTTGGCAGTGTCCTTGCCCAGATTTGGGGATGAAGCCTGGAGCCAAGGGACAGACAAGTGGGACCCAGAGGTGACGGGCTTTGCTGTGTCAGAGGGAGCTACTTTTCCAAGGTGTTCCCTTTCAAACAGCGTGCTCTAATCTTCCTGAGAATAAACTCACCTGCTAAAACCATTCAGCCTTATTTTAACTAAGAGGCAAGTGAAAACAGATCATTGCCTTTTAGGGTTTTGCAAAAATGTGTGCTTTTACTGAAAAAAGGCAGAGCAGGCACATAAATACATTCAATTGAATTCTGCCACTGATGAGTCTCAACACACATTTTTCACTTCACGAAAAGCACTGAGCATGCTCTTCCAGCAGTGGAGGGGTGCGGGGGGGCGGGGGCAGGCAGGTCCTGGGAGGCGGGACCTTCAGGTGCTGTGGTTGGGGAGTTCCTCCACCCGCTCAGAGGCTGTTGATCTTACAAAAGGCACGGGAGTCAGTCCTCGCCTCAAGGCACTGGAGGGTCTCACAGCCTCGTTCTGGCAGCACGCAGCTGGCCGGGGCAGCGCCGCTTGGCACCCGGGAAAGAGGAAAACCCAGGCAGAAAACACGAACCTGCAGGGTGTTCACAAGGAGCCCCAGTTGCCTCCGTTTCAAACAGGGGCCTGCCTCATAATAGCTGTCTCCTACTCTCGATGAAAAGATGGAATAACCTAAATCCTGTTGATTTTTAAGTTTAAGGGGTGGTCTGTTTGCATTTCCTGAAACCCTAAGTGAGGAGATGCTGAGGACTTAGGTAAGACACCGTAATTATCATTTTCTCTAAAGGCAAAGAGACAGCTGGGACGTTTTTCATCAAACAAAAGCCCCCAGTATCCAGGCATTTGGAATTCGACCGTAATTCTTGATAATTGACTGGTGCGGAACTAACAATGGCAGCATTCTTTCTCAGGAATAGGAGCTCACACGGTGTATGCACACGCTTCTCCCCTTCCTCCTGTTTAATCGCAATTACATTTCACTAGAGACAGTGTAAGAAAATAAGCTTTTAACTGACTTGTGTTCATTCATAAACAGCCCATTCAAGAAAAATAAATATTCCTATTCCAAAGAATTCACTATGTGTTAAAAGAACTTGGTTGAGAGTCTTGAAAATAATTCAAAATAAAAGTACTTTGCCAAATTTAGAATGCAATCAATTGACATCGAGCAACTTTATTTTTAAAAAAAACCTCAAAATTACAGGGGTTTCCCATTTATTTTGATTTCCAGGAAGCAGTGCTGTTTGCACAGGTGCGAGGAGGCCAGGTGTGAGGAAGGTGGGGGAAGGGAAGGGCACAGGAAGCATCTTTGTGGACACCAAGCAGCTCAGGCATTAGAGAACGAGTCAGACAGACTCGATGGGTCAAGTCACGGTCTATGGTTCTTCTTAATAAATTACTATGTTTGGGCCAGAAGAAAAGATTAAAACAAAATTAAACCATTTATGAACCAGGTAAAAACACTTTTCAAATCTTAACATGTATAAAATTTCTCCTTGTAATATTGATTAAACACTTCTCCGTCTATGTGAGGTAACACACGGTGTGAGGAAACACTGAGGAAATTTGTCTCTGAAATACATAAGTCTGTAGCAGTAAGATTTGCAAGCCAGGGGCAGTGGCTCACACCTGTAATCCCAGCGCTGTGGGAGGTCAAGGCGGGAGGATCTGCTGAGGTCAGGACTTGGAGACCAGTCTGGGCCACACAGTGAGACTGTCTCTATCGGGGAAGGAAATTAGGCAGATGTGGTGGTGTACACCTGTGCACGCAGCTGCTTGGGAGGCTGAAGTGGGAGGATCACCTGAGCCCGGAAACTGGAGGTTGCAGTGAGCTGTGACTCCGCAGCATTGCACTCCAGCCTGGGCAACGGAGTGAGACCTTGTCTCAAAAAAAAAATTCTCAAAAGCAGGCACTTTCTAAATAAGAGGCCAAGAGAAAAGAGATGGTGTCCACGTGTTTGCCTCCTCTTAGTGGGCGGTGCACACAGGAAGAAATGAGACTGAACGACAGGGCAGCGCCGGCGACAAGGCCCACGACCTGCAGAGCCTGCACAATTCTGGACCCATCTGGGGGCAGGTGGGAGAGTGGTTCAGACTCAGGCTTGTTTGAAAGAGTCATTTCTCCATTTTAAAGCCTGCACTGTCTCAGGCTTCCGAAAACAGGGTCCTACTCTTTTAGAACAGAGAACCCGAACCTATGACGCAAATATGGAAATTATGTTTTGGAGCCTGCACTCCGAAGCTGACATGCAAAAGGCAGACACAACCAGCCACGGGACAGTTTTTCCAGAGACAGACTTTCCTTTCACTCATTCATCCAGCACTTGAGGGGAGTGAGTCGCACCGCTTTGTATTTAAAAACATTTAACTTCAGTATTTGGTCTTTGCCTTCTTGTTCCCAGTCTTTAAGAACAAAGCCTCATGTTTCCAGTTCAAAAGTCCAACTTAGCTTCAAGTGAACATATTAAGTAATTATTAAGTGACCCCTCTCTGTAAAAGGCATTCTACCTGCCTCCAGGAGGATGGAATTTCGAAGAAGGGCCTGCCTTTGCGAAGCTGAAAATCCAGAGGCCAGAAATGCAAATCCACAAATGATGACCGCGCTGTATGAGGAGGAACGGCCGAGCGGCTCAGAGGGAAGGTGGGTCAAACCGATTTGTGGGGATACCCGCGGTTTCCTAAAAGATGGTCTAGGGCAGAGGTCCCCAACCCTGCATTCAGCTGCATTCACAGCCACTCCCCGTCACTCACTTGACCCCTGAACTCCGCCTCCCATCAGATCAGCAGTGGCATTAGATTCTCATAGGAGCACAAACCCTACTGTGAACTGCTCGTGTGAGGAATCTGGGCTGCAGGCTCCTCATGAGAATCTCATGCCTGATGACCTGTCACTGTCTCCCATCACCCCGAGACGGGACCTTCTAGTTGCTGGAAAACAAACTCAGGGCTCCCACTGGTTCTACATGATGGTGAGTTCTAGAATTATTTCATTATATATCACAACATAATAATAGAAATAAAGTGCACAATAAATGTAACGCGCTTGAATCATCCGAATCCACCGCCCTCCTGCAGGTTCATGGAAAACTGTCTTCCATGAAATCAGTTCTTCATGCCAAAAAGGTTGGGACCGCTGATCTAAGGAACCCAGATAAACTGGGTGAGCAGCCACGTGAGCTGGCATCAGGGCAATCTGCAGACGTGGGTGCTTTGAGGCTGACAGTAGGAAGAAATTGGAAAGGGTGACACTGAAAGCAGACCTCATGTGTCCTCGCGGTGGCCAGTGCCTCTCAAATCAATGCCCTGGCATCCCTTGAGGACCTGGGGAGACCAGGGTTCAAACAGAAAACAGGAAGTGCTGGGCTCCTCCCTCCGGCAGAGGGTTCTGAGGAGTGTGGTCTCCTCGCCACGACACAGACGAGGCCACGGGCAAACTCCACGCGGGATCTCGCCAATTTTGTGGTGTGGTTTTTCCGTCCTCCTTGATGAACTAGACAGAGTTACTCACAACGCTCGCCGTGGGAGCCTCAGCACTGGGCTCTGGCCTCTGTGGGACACTGAGCTGGCATCAGGTCCTGGCACCACCGTGTGGTGTCGCTGGGCTCTCCAGCAGTAAGGACAGTTTGGGCTGGTGTGCGTTTTTCCACCTTTGCAATATCTGAGACTCAGTTTGCTAATCTGTAAAACGGGAGTAAGAGTGCTTTGTCACCTGTGAGGTAGCTGCGAGGATAGAATAACAAGCTCTTCCATGGTGGATGAGTACCATGAAGGAAACCACCATGCGGGGAAGGCACTTGCTTCCCAGCCTCAGCCTCAGCACAGCCCTGCTGACCGAGGTGCCTCTCGGGAGCACAAAGACTCGCCAGGAGGAGCTCACCATGGAGATGTGATGTGAGCACTCTCTGCTCATTTAAAAACAAGCCAGGTGGCCAGGCGCGGTGGCTCACACCTGTAATCCCAGTACTTTGGGAGGCCAAGGCAGGCAGATCACCTGAGAGGAGGAGTTCGAGACCAGCCTGGCCAACATGGTGAAACCTCATCTCTACTAAAAATACAAAAATTAGCTGGGCATGGTGGCACATGCCTGTAATCACAGCTACATCGTCTCAAAAAAATAAAAATAAAATTTAAAAAGTGAGGTGTGAATCAGAGACACTGGGCGTGGCTTTTCAAAGGCGGCTCGTCCTGAGTGAAGTCACCGAGTCAGAAAAGTGCCGATCCTGTCAGGGCAGGGGCAGGGTGCAGAGGGCCATCAGGCTGGCCAGGCTCTGTGGTTGCAGGGAACATGCTGACCCCGGCGGGGGCAGAAGAGCCAAGTGAGCAGGGACGTGCATGGAGCCACGCAAGCTCCGGTCTCTTCACTTGTCACGTGGAGGTGATAGCAGTGATGCCTGTTTCACAAGATGACTGTGGGAATGAAACATGACCGTGCATGAGAAAGTGACTGGAAAAGATAAGAAGATGTCATTTGCAAGAAGCCTCGGGAGCAGAGGTCCTGTTATCTACCGTTTAAATGGGCACGGGGCATGTTTGCCGTTTCACGTCTGCTGTGTGAGTACTAAGGGATCCTCCTGCTGGTGACTGTTTTCAAGGAGAAAATGAGGAGCGCATGGTAAAAAAGGAGCTGAATTAGAAGTTCAAGGAGAGAGAGCAGGTTTGTCTAGGAAGCCGGGGAAAGATGGAGGCAGATGCAGAAGAGAGAGCGGGGGCTCAGCGGTGCAGCAGGGCCACCGGAGCCAGGTGCCTGGAGCCAGCGGGAAGACCTGAGGGGTGTGCAGGCAGACGTGGCCGGGCACGGCAGCCCCTCTCAGGATTGCATCATGCTGCCTTTGCTGTTTGTTCAGTGAACCTAGAACTTTCCATAAGTGCATTTACCAACGTCTTACTGCCTTTTGGTCCCCGACCCAGCTTCTCCTAGAGCTCTTGCTTCCATCCTCCTCCTGCCTCACGATCCGCACGGTGGGCTTCAGCTTCCTGGCCCCGCAGCCGGGGACGGACGATTCCCTGACGATTCTCCGCTGTGCTTCTGGCTCTGCAACTCTCTTCTCCTTTTCTAAAACATGCATTTCCTATTTATTTTCCTTCCCTACCTCCACATCAATGTTCATTCAATGATGAAATGGACATTTTTGCTCCTCATTAGTAATTTCTGGAGATAAGAAATCTTTTAGGTTATTCACGGTTCCAGATCTAGGTTCACTAGAGATTCAGTAGAACTCTGTTATTCTAAAATTCTTCCTAATAAGATATGACGACAGAGGATGGTGTTGCCTTAATGCAAGAATTATCTCAGGTAACAATGACAAAAACTACCCTTAGCATTCAGCCAGGATCCATATGGGTCAGAGGCACTTGGAGGAACGAGGAAGATTCTACAAGTCCCTGTGAAATAGTGTAACACAGCTGAACCTCCCCCATCGTAAGTAATGCCTGCTCCATCAGAGGGTCTTGCTATGCTTTCGGTCACTTAAAAGTGTTTCCAGAAGGTTCCTGCAGCCTCAGACACTGTCCTCACTGCTTTACCACAAAAGTGCTAGCCTCTTATCCAGGGTCCCAGTGAGAATCAAGATGCCCCTCGATGAATGTGAAGCACCTGTGTGCGTCCTCAGCCGCCGCTGGGAAGCGGTACCTGTGTGGGCACGGAATGCATGGATGTGGACTCTCAGGGCTCCTGAGCCCATGGACGGTGCCTCCTCAGGGGTAGAGACGCTTGTGCACCCACGTGGCCTCAGAGTCCATCAGGGTCTGGCCAGCACTACGCCTCAGTGAAGATAGTGATAGTCTGAAGACTGTGTGTCTTCAGAGTCACATTCCCATAGCCACCCAGGGTCCCTACAGAATCACCAGGGCAAGAAGCAGGACCGGGAGAAGGTGTTTGAGAAATTCAGTGCAGGAACAGGGGGCCTGACCACACCAAGACCCCGGAACACCTCTGAGAGGGACCCACGTGTGAACACCGTCCTTCTGCCCGAGTCAATGGGTGGCCTGTGAACGCCGAGTATGGAAAACCCTCTGGCACTCAGAGTCCCCACTCCCCCTACTTCAGTCTCCTCCTCTCCGGCTCAACCCTCTTCGGACCTCATCTCCTTTTTTTGCAGGGGGACAGAGTTTCACTCTGTCATCCAGGCTGGAGTGCAGTGGTGTGATCTCGGCTCACTGCAACCTCCACTTCCTGGGTTCAAGTGATTCTCCTGCCTCAGCGTCCTGAGTTGCTGGGACTACAGATGCCACAACACCCAGCTAATTTTTATATTTTTTGAGAGAAGCAGGGTTTTGCAGTATTGCCCAGGCTGGTCTTGAACTCCTGAACTCAGGTGATCTACCTGCCTTAGCCTCTCAAGTGCTGGGATTACAGGTGTGAGCCATGCACCCTGCGTGGACTTCATCTCTGTGAGCCTCTTTCCCTGATCATAGCTTGAAGACTGGGCGCCTGGGCCCAGCACTTTTAAGCACTTCCCAGCTCTAGTCCCTGTGACCTAACAACCTTCTGCATTAAATGCTATCATTAGTCCCACTGTGCCGATGAGGATGGAGACACAGTGATTAAGTGACTTGCTCCTCCCCGGCTGCACTGCTGGTTAGGGTGGGACCCCAGGGCCCAGCCTGCGCCACAGTCCCTACTGGTTCTTGTTAAAAACTGAAATGTGTAGATCCTCAAGGGCTCCCAGTGGAAAATCACATGATAACTCGATATAAAGGAGTAGTTTTCAATTAACGTAAAAATATACGCAATAGGAATACCTACACTTATTTCCTTCACATGCGGAAGACAATTTAAACTTGGGAGGTGACACATGCATGGAATTCTCTGCTGTAGGCGCATCAGAAAAAGACAGACCGGACTTCTCGCCTGCAGGTCTGACTCTCCTTGCTGGCCCGTCAGCGGCATGCTTCATCGCTCACGTACAGCTCCTCCGCCTCCGACTGCAGCTCACAAAAGATCAGATAAACTCTGCCCTTTACTGATAGCAAAAGCAAACGGGCTACCCGGAGAGTGACTGCCCAGTGACAAGATTGCAGAGGTTAAATGGAGAATAAAAGTACAACTCACCATCAAAGTAAGTAGAAGCCCGGGTTGGACTGCGTTTCCCAAACGCCCAGCTGTGCTGGGAACCGCAGTGGTTCTCAGGGGCGGCGTGCAGCACCGTCACCCGGGCAGTGGACTCCCGTCTACACCGCCAGAGACCCTGACTCGGTAGGGCTGGGGGAACCCAGGGTTTTCACGTGTAATAGCCACGCAGTGGGCCCGACCGTCCTCACGAATCACGCTCCCAAAGGGCGTGTGGTTCTCTGACCACTCTGCCAGCAGCAGGGAGGGCGATCAGAGAAAGAGCTGCTCCTACCATTCCAAAGACACTCACAACCCCAATGACCCAGCCGTTTTGATTTAAGAAGTAGCTGTTTTTGTTGCAGGGTGTAATCCACAAATTCCCTGACAACCTCGACATTTTCTGGAACAGCTAAGCCACCCGACGGACGGCCACTCTTCCCTCTCTGTCCTTCCTCTCCCCGGAATAGCGAACGCATTTGCTGATGAAATGACATTTTCAAAGGCATTCAGCCAGAGTTTCTTTTCTGAGGCTGTTGCTCATTTCAAAGCATTTAGAGCAAATTACACTAAAATACATGTTAGCGAATATGAGAGCAACCTGGAAAGCCAGGGGAATGCATCCAAACGCCGAGATACCAGATAATTTGTTTCTCAGCCAAACCTCAGTGGAGACTGTGATTCGGTGAAATCATTTCCACTGAGAGGCATAACTAGAGGATTTAAAACCGGAAACAGAAAGCCAGATCCTCGCTGGAAACAATGTGTCCACGAGGCAGCTCACAGATCACCTGCCTCCCACTCACGCAGGTGAAGAGAGACTGACTGCCCCCTTGTGAAAGGAATAGCAGCAGCCACGCAGTCCTATGGGCTAAAATGTGACAGAATGGCCCTTCGTGTAAAGCTTGGGGGCCTCTGATCTCTGCGAAAAGTCCAGGGAGCATCCAGCTCTGTGTCTTCATCTAAAGGCAGTGAGACCTCATTTTATTCTAAGTGTCACCCATGTCCCTTCAGCAGCCCCCATCGTCACAGTTCTGACTGTGTCCATTTATTTTGCTTTGTGGGGGTAGAATGTGGATATAGGGGAGGTTTCAAAATGAAGACGGTTTAGCTGCTAATTCAGGACCATGACGGAATGTCCCGAAAACCAAGTTTGCTCCCGTTTCGTCTGACAAGACCATGGGCTCTTCACTGGGATTTGTCCCGTGAACCTGCGAGAGAATGAACATTCCTGGGACAGGCCTAGCTCCCACTCAGGACTCCTGGGAACCTGCTTCCCCCATCACTGAGGGATCTGCAGGCCCATTGCCCGGGTGGGCAGGAGCGTCCCTGGAGGAGAGAGGGCACTCAAGAGCCCGCCTCCATCCACATTCAGTGCCACGTGCCACGAAGGCCACAGAGACCTGTGCAAGGAAGGGTGAGTTCTTTCCTTTGTCATAAAAGAGCCAGATGCCCTTTGCCCACACCTGGGGGCAGGTGCAGAGGCTGTCCCTTTGGGAGGGGATGCTGTCAGGGCTGGAGGCTGAGTGGAGCTGCTCACAGGTTCACCCGTGAACACACAAATATGCCAGCCTAGGCACCTCATTTGACCATGAGGAGCTGAGGCTCCTCGCCATCACCCAGCTCCTCCGCAAGGGAAGGAGGCCTGGGCCCCTGCCCTCCATTCCAACAGGACTTTAACCACAGGGGCCAAGACTGGGCCTTCTTCCCCAGGACAGCAGCCCCATGGCTCTCATAGCTTTACACTCACAGACTTAGAGAGGAAGGGCCGAGGCCTGGCCACAGAGCCCCCCATAGCCCTCTGCCCAGCCTTCCCCATGCCTGGAGGAGAGACAGTGTGGCTCTGGCCAGGATCCTGTTCCCCTCTGACCTTGGTCACGCATTCAAACAGATCCTTTGAATTTCCAGCAGCCTTGGTTTACACTACGATAGCCCAGGCATGCAATCCTTCCAAGAGAATTCTCCCCAAAAGGCCCCCCACGCCATGCGGAAGGACCCCCATGCTCAAGTGCACAGTGCAGTCTCAGAGATGGGCAGGGGAGGGCTCTGGAGGCCGCGGGTGGGGTGGGGGGCTGGGGGGTCCTGGCCGCTGCCTCCTGCAGTCCTTCGTCTGACACCTCTCAGGCCGCAGCCCCGTCCAGGTGCCGGCTGGCCGAGGACGTCTCAGACCGAAAGGAGCTCTTGGGACAGAGCTCGAGGGCTGGGTTGGCAGGCAACGGGCCCCATCTGCAACCATCGTCACCTCTGAGCACGGGCAGGGCTTCCTCCAGGCGCCAGGGTCCGACACACGAACCGTCAGCCGTGTGAAGCTATTCACCTTGAAATTAGCCAACAGGAAGTAAAATCCGCCTGACCCAGTCACTCATTTGCTGCGTGTTTGGTTCTCACGGCCTCCCGTGCCAGCGGCTGCTGTCTGGGAAAAGGCAGCTCGTGCATCGTCTCCATCGCTGCAGACGGCGCTTCCAGACAGTGCTCTGGAAACGGGGATTGCAGGGCAAGGACGGCCCACCCTGGCTCCCCAGGCCCCAGTGTTTCCCTCAAAATGCCCAAGAAACAAACGGTTGCAACAAGATGAATAAAAATAAGCTTCCTGGCTCTGTGACCAATCGACCAAACCCTAAATGCCAAGCAGAGTCACTTAACAAAAGGGTCTTGAAATTCACACTTTTAATTACAGAGAAAATAGAGACACTGCAATTATAGGAGGACAAGAAGCTTGGAGACGTGTGGAGGGAGTACAGAGGATTTCGAGGGACTGCAAAGGTATTTTAGACGTTAACAGAAAGGAGTGGGAGGCGGTGGGGAGAGGAAATGCAGGCAGGGCACCCACAGGCTTTTCGGCCTGAGCTCCCAGCTCTGCCTGGCCCTGACCGCTCATCAGGGAGGAGGCCGAGGTGGGCAGGGCGAGCTGCGTGGGTGGGTGAAGACACCACGGTGAGCTGCGCAGGTGAGTGAAGCCACCATGGGCAGCCCTGCAGGTGGGTGGAGCTCCCAGGGTGAACCCCACAGGTGGGTGAGGCTGCCAGGGGGAACCCCACAGGTGGGTGAGCTTGCCACAGAACCTCACAGGTGAGTGAAGCGGTGGTCTAGCAGAGCCCTGTGACCCGGGCCACACCTGTGTCCTGCGGCCAGCAGGGGCAGGCAGCATGGGAGTGGCAGGCATAGGCCTGAGGGGTTTGGCCAGGCTCGCTGCGGGTTTCAGGAAGGTGCCAGGGGCAGGCCCTGAAGGATGCAGGTGTGAGGGAAGAGGTGAGGTTGAGTGAGGTGAGCACACCCTGGAGTTCTCCAGAAACTGCAGGCAGAGGGAGGCCTCAGCAGGACAGTCGCACCACAGCTCTCCCAGGCCAGCTGTGCTTAGACCAGGTTGTGATTCCATTCCAGCACCTGGGGGCAAAGCAGTGCCCAGCCTTCCCAGCCACATCCCCTATCCTTCAGCTGCTGGGATGAGGCTGCTCCAGCCCAGGGTTCACTCCCTGCCTTTTGGGAAAGAATCGCAAAACCCCAATGTGAGAAGAACTGCATTTCTCCCTGATAGGAGGAGAGCTGCTTTTCCCAATTCACATCTCCTCCAAGCCTCAGGCCTCCCGAGAAATCAGCATCACTCTAAGCAGAGGAAGTTAAGCGGTACTGCCCACTCATTCTCAATGCACTTACAAAGTGATCCCGTCTTGCTGACCGTGAAAATGCGTAGAAGAAACGTTTTCTGTGTGTGCTCATTTATCCAAAAAGATTCTGATGGGCATTTAACCCTAGTAACGTGCTTCAACTAAAGTCAAGAAAAAGTCTATCTAGGTGTTAAATTCAGAGAAACAGGAGAGGGAAGAAGAGAGGCGAAGTATCCACTCCTTTTACCAAGTTGCTGTTGAGTTCCCATCAGGCGCCTGTCTGCTGAAACCTAAAAAGACCGGATTATCACCTGCCTGCCCCACCAATGAGCTACCTGGGCCAGACCAAATACTTCGCCAGGTTGTGAAGAGTGTGGCACTGAGAATGTGCAGAAGGACAACTGCTCTTAGTAACATCTGGAATAAGCATCTCATGCACTCGCCAAGAGTCAGACAACATGACGGGAATAACGTCAAACCGAGAAAACAGGGAGGGTTATGATGGAAACAGACACCGCCTTGATCTGGGATCGTTTCAGTGGCATCGGAATGATCCAACACTCAGAATATATTTTAAGGTTACCAAACGCACTTAGGAAAAGTGGCTGCCACATAGAATCTAATTTTGTTTTCTGAAGAGCAACTCCTTTGGAAGTTATTCTTGGCAGACACTGAATAGCAAGAACCAATTAAAATGAAAACAACAGAGATGGTTAGAAACGCCATATGTCTGATGAAATAAATACTCAGATGAAGCTGATTTTCTTGGCTCTCTGTAATTTAACTGAGAAGAAAAAAAGCTAGGATTTGTACAGTTTTTTGAAAAATAAAATCATGTCTGCAAAGTCAACCTGTGTGTCAAAAGCTAATTTTAATTCCCCAGGATTTAATATCCATAAAATGATATGAATAAATCAAATTAATATAATTTTAAGTTGCAATACTATTAGCCAGATCTTATCACAGTGGTTTCCATTCTGAAGACATCTTGACCTTTGTAGTTTGAACATCATTTTCTAAACAAGAAAGTCTTCCTTTGTCTGGAAACTTGTCAGTTACTGTGCCATCTGTACATCGTTCACAAAACAGTTGCCTTCACCATGCAAAGCTACAGGAGGTCTTGTGCAAGGTAAGACTATGAAGTAACGGGAATTGAGGTTTTAGGAAATCTATACAAATGCTGATCAATGTTCCAGTCAGTTCTTTAAAGGGATCACTTTTGAGGCCAGGTGCAGTGGCTCACAGTGGTAATCGCAGCAGTTTGGGAGCCAAGGCAGGTCGATCACCTGAGTTCAGGAGTTCAAGACCAGCCTGACCACTATGGTGAAACCCCGTCTTTACTAAAAGCGCAAAAATTAGCTGTCGCATGGTGGCGTGTGCCTGTAATCCCAACTACTCAGGATGCTAAGACAGAATTGTTTGAACCTGGGAGGCGGAGGTTTCAGTGAGCCGAGATCACGCCACTGCACGCCAGCCTGGTCTACAGAGCAAGACCCTGTCTGGAAAAACAAAAAAGATTACTGATCACTTTTGAGCATATCTAAATATTCCAACAATTTAATCTTCATTCGAATTTGTGAAGTCTTCCAGCTACCTTCACAATGTATGAAGAGCTCAAGGGAAGTCAGCCTTCTGACGCTACGGGTGATGCTGAAACAGAGATCCCGTGTGCTCCCAGCACCTACAGCACGAGGAAATGAAGGCACCTCCTTACTGTATAGATGGCAACAGTTAAGCCAGAGAAACACGATGTGTTGCTCAGAGTGACAAGTTATTTTGTGGCGGTGAGGGGGCATCAGGACAGGTATGTGCCTCTGGTCACCGTCCACGTAGCGTCCTGTGACAGCATTCTCTGAAAAGTGCCATCAGCCTCGTAGGTCACGTCATCTTGAGACTGAAAGAAAAGTCGATTTAGAGAACCCTACCTCACACTGCAGTAATTTCTGTTTAATCTCGTGGTAATAACTATGGAATTCATAACAGAGCTCACGGGTACATTTTCTGCCACATTTCTTCACCCCGAGCACTGGACTGAGTTGGTGGTTTTGAGTGATACCTGTGAGTGTAACTTTGTCACATGAAGACTGGTCAGATTTGACCGACCCATTGTGGTGTGAACGTGTCCCTTAGCCTAGAGCTAGTGAGCTGAGAGGACATGGTCTGTGGAACGGGAGATGGCTGTTTTGTGGATTAAAAATGAGCATCGCATGTGTGTGTGCCTGTCTCTGAGAGGGTAGGGCAGCCAAGGGTATTCTCCTATGCTTGGCGAATTGAAACCTCCATTTTAAATGCAACTGACTTTTCTAATTTAGATAGGCAAGTCCTATATTTTTGCTTTCAAGAGGAAATTACCCTTCAGATACAACCTGTAATTTCTCTTCCACAAATAAAAAATTGGGGAGACATAATTTTGTTGAATTAAGCCCACTCGTAATGCCAGATTCGACCAGTAAGACTGGGCCATGTTCAAAGGAATTCAGTATTGGGAGACTTTCTTCTAAAGTGAGAAAATAAAGTTTATCAAAAAGAAAAATGGGGAAGAATGTGTGGGTGGCCCAAGAATGGTTAAAAATAATATTTCAGTGTAGTTAGCAGTACCTAGACTTAATCCAGAGAGAAGTTAAGACATTGAAAAGCACTGCTCACTCTCCACGGGGTTGAGAATTTCTGTAGTTAAGGTTCCCATTTAATTTTAACTTATAATACAGCAAACAGGCAATCTCTTTAAAAATAATGAAATAAAATTACAGTTAAGTAAACTCAAATGCCTCTTCTGTATCTGTGTCTGATAAGATTAGACACATTCCCACAGCTCATGCAGATATTTTAGAGTAGCAAATTAATGTTTTGGTTTAAACTTTTATTAAATATTTTATTGTTATTCACAATAAAGTTTTTGATCTTTAAAGATGCACAGGAAGCTCTGGTTGACTGGTGGGAGTTGCCCACGGGATCTTAGGGCCGAATTGACCCCAAATACGTGTTTTAAAAGATGCTGCATGGGTGACATCACCACGAGACTCAGAAACCAAGAGCCCTCACTTCCAGCCGCCAGAAGCTTCTCGGACTGTCGTGGGCCCTGCAGCCTCCTTTCCTAGCTCTTCCCGTGACTCTCATCCCACGATTCGGATGTTATGGAAACTCACATCTTCTCATTATCTTAGCATCCAACATTTCATATGCAAGAGTCAACCTGTGACTGTTATAAAAATCGTTGATTTCTGTTCAGCATCATGTGTCTCTTGCCTCCTCATAATTCAAGTTCTCCAGCACCCACAAGGCGGAGATCAAAAACACTGCATTTGTCAGGTGCATGACAGCAAGGCTGGTGTGAGCAGTATTTGCAGCGATTTGTACAAGATGATGTGGAAATATTTCCCCGCTGTCAGGAATGACCTCTCCAGAGTCCTACAGGACCACCGTTAATGAGAGAAGCCAGCGTTCCCCCACCGGCTGCCCTGCCGTGTTTCAAGTCATGCGTGGGCACGCTGAGCAGCAACAGAGGGCTCACCTACAGGACCACCATTAATGAGAGAAGCCAGCGTTCCCCCACCGGCTGCCCTGCCATGTTTCAAGTCATGCGTGGGCACGCTGAGCAGCAACAGAGGGCTCACCTCCACCTGCCGCCCCACTTGGTGCTGAGCAGGAATCCAAATCCCAAATGCAGCCTCAGCCCAGACTCAGCCACTGTGAGCGTGTGGTCAGGATGGAGGGTGACAGAAGACATCCCAAGAGGTGCCAGGCTCCTCCAGGGAGCCCCGACCCCTGGCATCATGCCAGGGGGCAGTGACCTGCTGTCTCAAAATGCCCAGTTGCCCACAAGACACTTTTAAAATCTCAATTCTACCTCTAAATCCACTGGTAAACCTAGGGGCTTACATGGAATGATTTCTAAGACCCCACCAAGCCTACATGCTGAGCCTCACTCAGCACACAACTTTGCTTCCAAGTCGCTGCTGTGACCTTGAAGATGGGTGGGCATGGAGGCCATCCAGGGGTGAGTGAGGGTCATCTGCCCAGTGAAACTCCCCCCTGGAGCCAACTTTGTGTGACATGCCTTGTATGTGACACGCCTTGAGATGCAGGAAGATATCTCAACCTTCAAAGGAAGGATGATTGCCGGAGCCTCTGTGTCTTCCTCCCTGATGTATTTCACTCTAAAACCCAGTGTGACACAAGCGGGCCCAGATGATTCGATTGAGAACTGGGTCCTGACCTCTGCCTCCTGCAAAAACGTCCAGCAGTCTAGGACCCACGCCCCCTCCCACCCACCGTGCCCTGGCTTCTGCACATGGATGCACCCTGCAGACAGCCAGGAGTGGGGACAGGCCGGAGGCCGGTGCTCCTCAGCCTCAGGAGGTGCCTGTGGCTGTGACACCCGCTCTCGCACCTTCAGCCTTTAGAACTGAGCTTCTGTCTGAGCCACCCAGCCTGGGTATGACGTTACACGGCCCAGCAAACTCATAACACCAGCACCCTCTTGAGAACAGAAAACAGATGGGCAACGAGGGAAGACAATGAGGAGACACAAGGGGAAGTGGCCGCAGGAACAGAGAGCTGCGTCTGCAAGCCGAGGAACGCCAAGGAGTGCCGGAGACAGCAGGAGCTGGAGACCAGGGGATGTGGCCCAGAGCGCAGGCAGCCGTCACGCAGCTTCTGGACTGCTGGCCTCCTGAACTCAAGAGCCTAAGTGTCTATTGTTTAAAGCACCATGTGTAGTGCCGTGAGAAGGCAGCTCTAGAACGATTGCACATGTACTGCCTTGCTCTATAAACGAAAAAAAAAGCAGTAAAATACTGCACATGCCGTCCATCACCCTCCTCCAACATTACTCCAGAAATCACCATTGCTGATAAACTATACCATCACATAAAATTCCCCAACTGGAATAATTATAACATTTTACTGCTTTAAATATAAAATATGCATGTAAATTGCCAATAAGTACTTAAAAGAAGGAGAACTACACAAACATCGATGTATAGATTGTGTGCCATGTGTATGTTTTTTAATCAAAAGGTAATTTTTGGCCGGGCGTAGTAGCTTACATTCGTAATCCCAGGACTTTGGGAGGCCAAGGTGGGTGGATCACCTGAGATCAGAAGTTTGAGACCAGCCTCATCAACATGATGCAACCCTGTCTCTACTGAAAATACAAAAATTAGCCAGGCATGGTGGTGGGTGCCTGCAATCCCAGTTACTTTGGAGGCTGAGGCAGAAGAATCGCTTGAACCTGGGAGGTGGACATTGCAGTGAGCCGAGATCCCACGACTACACTCCTACCTGGGCAACAGAGCAAGAATCATCTCAAAAAAAAAAGGTAATTTTTAAATCATCAATATTTAATTATTTCCCATATATGATAATTTTCGGTGCATGAAATAGCTCAATAAAACTAAAATGCACCATAAAATGCACCACACAGAAGCAATTCCCAAATACCGTTGGCACAGTATCTCATCTACTCGGAAATAAAGACTGCTTTGCCCATCACCCTGATGAGTAACCAACCGGATTGACTAATTCAAAAGCCAAAATTCACTCCTCTCCATTATGAGTTCATTTATGTTGGACCTTTCCCCATCTGCAGCTGAGACCAGAACACTGAGGAAAGTAGAATTTTGAGGTGTCGTTTTGCCTGGGAAAAAGACTTGGCTGCAATGAGAAGCAAGAACCAGGGGGAGGTGTGTGTGCTGAGGTGGCAGCCGGGCAGCAGAGCGGCTGGAGAGGAGCCAGAGGCCAGCGAGGGCCGCGTCACGCAATTCCCGTGTTCCCCGCAGTTCCCGGGCCCACACATCATGACACCCAAAGGTTGCAAGGCCCTCCTAATGAGTGAGGGGATGGGCTATGTCCCTCAGCACGCTGCTCAGCCCTGGGCCTAAGTTGATTAATGATTTGGTTTATGATTTTCTTCCAAGAAGTGGCAACCCTATGGAAGCAGAGGGCTTACCCTGGACTTTTACTTGGTAATAAAAAGTTAGAAGACATGGATTTGGATAGCAGAGCATTGGAACTAAGAATATTTTTTTTTGTAAAATGCTGTAGAACCACAATAGAATATGAACAAACAGAATAAGCCGGGTAGGTTTTCATATCATCAGCCTCCAAAACACTGTTAGTGACCTGCTGGGGAATCATGGTCGGCCTGGATGTGCTCACAGCCGATGCTGGCTTTGGGAATGGAGCATGGGAGCCAACTCCAAAATTGATGTGATCAAGAGCAGCTCGTCTAAAACTACGGCCGATCAAACTTCCAATCTCTGCTCGTGGCTCGTTACACACTTTTGGGAAGAAGTAGCGAAGAGAAGACGTGATGCCGTTTTCTTGACTTTTACTTTTTCCTCTCCTGTGCTCAGGAAGTGATCGCTTCCTGTGATCTGGCACGAGGAAGTGTGTGGGTCCTGTACGCATGATGGACACAAAGCTTCCGCTAAGCGGTGCAGTGTGCAGAGAAGGAAGCGATGTGAGTACCACATCTCCAAGGCTCAGGGCTGGATAAAGCGCTGCCGTGAGAATTGGGACATCCAGCATTTTCTTTCCCTGTTCTGCCACGAGATTTTGTATCTAGTGATCTGGGGAACAATATCGTATCTGTGCAACTCATTCATTCACTCACGTTTGTTCAGTTGACATTAAGTGAGCCAGAAACCATGCTGAACCAGGGACACTAAGACAAACAGTCCCCACACTAAGAGATAAGATCAATGATTGTGAAACCACACAACATGAACCGTAGGAAAGGCACTCATCGGTGCGAAGGAGAAGCAGAAGAGGAGCTGCACAGCCCTTGTCCTGTTTCTCATCATTTTCTGTGACTCAGTTAAATGTTTGGAATTGCTTGTAAGATTACAAAATACATCTATTATGCAGAATACTTTTGAATTTGATGAAGTTATAGGAACCTAAGGGAGACTTTAGAAATTTATTACTGACCGGGCGCGGTGGCTCACGCCTATAATCCCAGCACTTTGGGAGGCTGAGGCGGGCGGATCACGAGGTCAAGAGATCGAGACCATGGTGAAACCCCGTCTCTACTAAAAAATACAAAAATTAGCTGGGTGTGGTGGCGCACACCTGTGGTCCCAACTACTAGGGACCTGAGGCAGGAGAATTGCTTGAACCCAGTAGGTGGAGGTTGCAGTGAGCCGAAATCACGCCATTGCACTCCAGCCTGGTGTCTGGCAACAAAGCAAGACTCTGTCTCAAAAAAAAAAAAATTATTACTAATCCATGCATATTGAGATACAATTCACCTATCATACAATTCATTCAAATTGTACAATTCAATGTTTTAAGTTTATTCACAGAGTTCCACAGTGCTGTTAACACAATCGATATGATAATATTTTTACCATCTCCCCCGCCATATAAAACACAGCTATTAGCAGTCATGACCCCTATCTCCACACAACCTCCTCTGCCTCAGTGAATGATTAATCTGCTTTCTTCTTCTACAGATTTGCCTATTCTGAGTATTTTATATAGAGACTGGTATGACATTAAGTCTTTCGTGACTGACTACTTTCAGCATACTGTCGAGTATAATGTTTTAAGCTTCATCCTGGTGTGTATATCAACACCTTGTTCCTTTTTAAGGTCAAATAACATTCCATTCTGTGAAAAGACCACATGTTACTTATGAATATTCATCAGCCAGTGAATGAATAAAAGGCGGAATAAGGTTGATTCCACCTTTTGGCTGTTACGGATAACGTTGCTATGAACATTTGGGTCCGTGTGTTTTTGAAGACTTCTGCTTTCAATTCTTCTGGTATACGCCTAGGAAGGAAACTGCTGGTTCATAAGAGAACTCTCTGATTAAACTTGGGAAAACTGTTTTCCAAAGCAATTGCACAATTTCACATTTCTCTCAGAACTACACGAGGGTTTTTCCATATTCCTGTCAATCTGTGCTATTTTCTGACTTTTAAATTCTAGTGGGTTTGAAATGCTGTTCCACTGTTTTTTTTTCCCCAATTATTTGTATTATGGTAAAATACATGTAACACAAACTTTACCTTCTTAACTACTGTTAGGTGCATAGCTGTGCATAGTTAAGTGATATTAAATACATTTGTCATGTTGTGTAACTACCACCACCATCTGCCCCAGAACCACTTTCAACATGTACAACTCAACCTCTGTCCCCACCAAAACTTCCCATTTCCCCTTCCCCGGCCCCTGGCTACCAGACTCTCCTCTGTCTGTGACTCTGCTGACTCTAAGGAGCTTCTGTGAGTGGAATCACAGTGTTTGCCTTTTTGGGACTGTCTTCTATCACTTGCCTTCATGTTCTCCAGGTTCATCCATGTTGCAGCCTGTGTCCAAATTATTTTTCTTCATTTTAAAGCGGAATAATATTCCCTTTTATGTATATACCACATTCCGTTTATCTATGCACCTGACGGTGGCCTCTTAGGTTACGTCCATGTTTTAATTATTGTAAATAATGCTGCTATAAAGATGGGCATACAAATATCTCTTAGAGAACCTGCTTTCAATTCTCTTGGGTACATAATCGGAAGCGGAATTGCTGGATCAAAAGGTCAAACGTATTTTTGATTTTTTGAGAGACAACGGTACTGCTTTCCACAGCAGCTTTACCATGGCACGTTACCACCAAGACTGCACAAAGCTTCCAATTTCTCCATGTCCTTGCTAACATTTGTTATTTTCTGTTTTTAAAATAGTAGCTGTTATAATGGGTGTGACTTAGCATCTCATTGTAGTTTTTCTGTGCATTTCTATAATGATTACTGATGCTGAGCATGTTTTCATGCTATTTGTATATTGTTATAAAACATGTGCATTCAAATCCTTTGCATAAGTTAAAAATCAGGTCTTTTCTTTAATTTGTTAAATTTTAAGAGCTCTATATATATCCTGGATGTTTATCCCTTGTCAGATATATGATTTGCAAATGATTTTCTCTCATTCCATGGATGCCTTTGGACTCTGTGGATAGTGTCTTTTGATACACACATTTTTGAATTTTTTATAAAGTCCAATTTGCATAATTTTTTTTTGTTGCCTGTGCCTTTGACATCGTAGCCAAGAAATCATTGTCACATCCAATGGTGTCAGGCTATTGTTCTATGCTTTATTCTAAGAGTTTTACAGTTTTGGGTCTTACCTTTAGGTCATTAACCCATTTTGAGTTAATTTTTGTATCTGATGTTAGACAAGGGTCCACTATCATTCTTTTGAGTGTAGACATCCAGTTTTCTCATGCCATTTGTTGAAAAGACAGTCCTCTTTCTAGTGAATGGCCTTGAAACTCTTGTCAAAAACCGTTTGGCCATAGACGTGTGATTATTTCTGGGCTCTCTATTCTATTCTGTTGATCTATGCATCTGCCTTGATTCCAGTATCGTACTGTTTGACTACAGCAGCTTTGTAATAAGGTTTGAAATCACAAAGCGTGAGTACTCAGTTCTGTTCTTTGTAAAAGTTACTTTGGCTAGTCAGTGTCCCTTGACATCCCACGTGAATTTTAGGATGGATTTTGCTACTTATGCAGAAAGCGTTTCTGGAATTCTGGCAGATATCATCAAGCTCATCTGTAGGTCTCCTTCCGTAGCACTGACGTCTTAGCGATACCAATACTTGGCAGTACTAACACTGATCCATGAAACGGGAGGTGCTACCAGTTGTCGACGTCTTCTTTAACGTCTCTTGGCAATCTTTTGTAATTTTTGTTGTACAAATCTGTCACATTGTTTATTCCAAAGCATTTTACTTTTTAATATTATTATTATTGTTATTTATTTTTTTGAGACAGAGTTTCGCTCTCGTTACCCAGTCTGGAGTGCAATGGCGCGATCTCGGCTCACCGCAACCTCCATCTCCTGGGTTCAGGCAATTCTCCTGCCTCAGCCTCCCGAGTAGCTGGGATTACAGGCACGCGCCACCGTGCCCAGCTAATTTTTTGTATTTTTAGTAGAGACGGTGTTTCACCATGTTGACCAGGATGGTCTCGATCTCTTGACCTCGTGATCCACCCACCTCGGCCTCCCAAAGTGCTGGGATTACAGGCTTGAGCCACCGTGCCCGGCCCTTTAATATTATTTTGAACACAACTGTTTTCGTCATTTCCTTTTCAAAGCATCTGTCGTTAGTGTACAGAAATGCAATTGATTTTTGTGTTTCCATTCTTTATCCTGCTACTTTTCTGAATTTATTTATTGGTTCTAACAAGTGTTGTGGGTGTGTATGTGTGTGTACAGAATTAACAATTTTTAACGCATAAAATCACATCATTTGCAAATAATTTTACTTCTTCCTTTCCAATGTGTATGTCTTCCCTTTCAATATGTATCTCTTTTTCTTGCCTGATTGTTCTAGCTAGAACTCTCAGTAATATGTTAAATAGAAGTGGTGAAAGCAGGCATCCTTGCCCTACTCCTGATCTTACAGAAATAACCTGTGGTCTTTCACCACTGAATGTAATGTTTGCAATGTTTTTTCCATATATGGCTTTTATTATGTTGAGGTAGTTTCCTTCCAGTCTGAGTTTATTGGAATTTTTATTCACAGAAGTGTGTTAAATTTTCTCAGAAGCTTTCTTCATCTATTCAGATCATGTTTTTTACCCCGTTCATTCTATTACTATGATGTATGACACTGATTGATTTTTACATATTGATTCATCCTTGTGTTCCAGGGATAAATCCTAGCTGATCATGGTGTATGTTTCTTTTAATATCCTGTGGAATTCAGTTTGCTAGCATTTATTTTTTTAAGATTGGCCTCAATGTTGTCTTTTCTTAGAGTGTCTTTGTCTGGCATTGGAATCCGAATAATGCTGGCCTCATAGAAAGTGTTAGAAAGTGTTCCGTCTTCTTAAATCTTCCAAGAAGGATTAGCATTCATTTTTTTAATGTTTGATAGAATTCACCAGTGAAAACATTAGGCACATAGGTTTTCTCTGTCCAGAGATTTTTGATCACTGCCTCAATCGCCTTATTAGATATAAGTTTACTTAGATTTTTTTCATTATTTAGTCTTGGTAGGTTTTATTTTTCTAGGAATTTGTTCGTTGTAACTAGATTATCCTATGTTATTAGTATATAATTATTCTTAGTAATCTCTGATAATCCTTTTTATTTCTGTACAGTTGGTGGTATAGTTCCCACTTTCATATCTTTCTTTGTCCTAGGAAAACCCACTTTTATTTTTTATTTTAGTAATTTAAATCTCTTTTTTTCTTAGTCCATGTAGCTGAAATGTTAATCAATTTTACTGATCTTTTCAAAGAACCAATTGTCAGTTTCACTGTTTTTCCTCTATTAGTTTTCTATTTTCTAATTCATTTATCTCGGCCCTAATCTTTATTCTGTAGTTCCCTCTGCTGGCTTTAGGTTTAGCTTGTTCTTATTTGTTAGTTCCTCAAGTTGTAAAGTTATGTTGCTTTTCTTATTTTTTAAAGGATAGAATTAATAGCTATATATTTTTTCCCTTACAACTAGTTTTACTGCTATATTTTTTCCCTTACAACTAGTTTTACTAGGTATTTTTTCAGTTATTTTTTCAAAAAATTTTAAAAAATATGTTCTTCTTGTGGGCTGTCTCTGTGCAAAGGATGAGCCGGAGCTGTAAACTGGAGGTCTTGTCAGGCTCTTTCTGAGCCTACACCTTTCCCTGGTGTAGGAAAAAAATTGCTTTCTAGTTTTCTCCACATATTACGTTGCTTTTGAATGTCCAAGTCTTTAATGTCTGGCTCCCAAGGAGGAAAAAAGTAAAATAAAGGGTTTTCAGTGAAATGTCCCAGCCCTTTAAACACCGTGGCAGTTACTTCAGCTACTTCAGTGTCCCAGAGGTGGGACAGGGGTTGTGACAAGGGGGAAGATGCAGCAAGTGTCAGCTGCCACCTCTTCGTCTGCACCTCTGCTACCAAAAGCTGCAATCAACACTCACGGCGCAGGCTCCTCGTATTCGAAGGGTCTTTTTCCCCACTCTGGCTCTCACAAACTGCATGCCAGCTGTTCCAGGAACATGTGTATAGCTTCCACCACAAGGCAGTGTGGAGAGTGGGGAGCTACTACTGGGCTAGAGCTGAAATTAATCCAAATTTACCACACTTTACTGTCCAAGCCTTCATCTAGAAACTGCAAGCTCTCAATGGACTCCAGAGTTCCAAAATAGTTACATCAGAAAGATTTTGCCAGCACAACTGTTTTCTAGGTGCAAATATAGATCTCCGATGTTTCCTTCTCCACCATTTCCTCCAAACTACTACCACTTTTAATTTCTTAATTCTCTTTATGCTGTAAAATAGAGATGCCTTATAAATGTAGCTTATACATACATTTTAATAGGTTTCTAAAAGATCCCCTATACATAGTCTTGCCAATGCTTACAAGTACAAATCAAATATCATATCTTAGATTGCTGATCAATAGTGGAATCATTCTCTGTAAACCTGGGCTCTTCTAGACCAGATATCATATGTCATTCAATGTTCCTGACTTCCTTCTCTGAGACAAGGCACATGGAGATTAAGCTCATCCAAAACAACTTCTCTCTCTCCCATGGCAACACATGAGACTCTAAGGAAGCTGGGAAGCTGTGCTGTTGGAGGAAATCATTGAGTTAAAAGTTATTTTTCTCAAATGAATCCCTTACTTGTCAACCTCATCTGCCACAAGTCTGGGCATAAGGAGATCTTGTTTGAGGCAGCTCATCTTATTTTGGTTATTTATGAATACTTACTTTACTGCCATTTTCCAACCATATATCCTAATGCTGTGCTTACCCACACTGACCTCCTCTTACAGGTGTAGATTCTACACACATTTAAAGACTTGCCTAAAACTCTGCCTCTAGCCTATCATCATCTGCCACTCCAATAACAATTATCCTCTCTGTAGCCACAGTCCTGCCACCATCATCTTGTCTACATCGGGAGACACAGACCATTTTGGGCTGTTCTCTTGAGGTCCCAAGTCTCTACACTTTACCTTCCCTAACAGCACTTTGGGTCTTTAAGGCCAGGACCTATGGCTCATGACTCTTGTACGTCACCCTAATGTTTGGGATGAGCTCACAGCTGGTGTCTAAGGTGTCAAGATGAAATGGCCCCACTTCCCTTCATAGGTAAAGGGATTGTCAGAGCATGGCTGCCTTAGGTCCTTACAATAAACACTAATGAACATCCTACATGCTCCGATGTTCCTCTGGGGGTTAAAAGGGAAGTAGCAGTGTAAGGAGGAGACTTTTATGAGCAGTTTTCTCATGGAGAAGCTGGGGACAATCATACCGCCTCCATTGGGTGAGAAGAATTGAGTGGGTTGCAGAATGTGAATATGCTTTGTAGAATACCCAGTGCTGGAGAACTGCATTTTACTTCTGTTACGTATTTTTGGCTTTCATCCCAAGTCAGTCCTTAAAGGCAAGCACATTCGGGGATGGTTCTTTAGAGCACCACATCCAAAGTACATTCCCCACCTCCTTTTCCGACCACCCGTCCGCCCCGCACACACACAAGCTGTATGCAGCCAAGAACGGTGAGGGCGCACAGACAACGTGAAACAACCCCGCTCAGCACACATCTTTCTTGCTCCATCATCATTTTCCATTCAGGACTTGAGATGTCCAAAAAAGAAAAAGAAAGGACTCTGTTTTGTGTCTGGAACTTCCCACTGCACTTGTCAATTCTCTTAGTAGAAAATAGATGTTATAAAAAATACCAACTGGTTATACTTTCCAGGAGAAAGAGATAAATAATTGGAAGTCCATTTAAACACACGTGTAGTGACTCAGGACCACAAGTCCAAATATACCTTTTCATGCTCCACAAACTGAAAATGTGAAGAGTAAGGTTCGGACACACATTGTGGGGCTGGCCGGTGGGGGCAGGAGGCTGTGGCTGGTGACCTCAGATGTGCCGTCCACACACACGCTTGCGGTCTGGATACCTAACTCAGCAATTCTGGATGTTGTCTTCAGCGTGGGCTGGGTGTCCACAGGAAACGAAGGCAGATCTTTCAGGATCTCAGCCCATCTGTTCCTCGTTGACACCAAGGTTTGAAAACTGCAGACCCGCATGAAAATGAAGCTACATCTACTGCAGCTTTTAAAGTTAACCGACCTTAATTGGAGCTCAGAAGTATTCTAATTTCATCCAACTTCGGTTAAAGGTTTGGAACCACTGGCGTTATTGCACACAGACGTCTATAATGACTGCAGATGCTTAGGTCAAGAACCAGGGAAAATCAAGTTGCTGATGCTGAACTCTTAAGGAGTGACGTGCTGTAAGCGGTTCCAAAAGTTTCATAAATGCAGAAACTCTGACTAATTCTGCAATATGTATTAAAACCCCTTAAAGTGTTGATAACTCTTAACCCAGCAATTCCACATCCAAAATATATGTAAAGAAGAAAATCAGAAATGCACATAAATTATTATGTGCAATGTTGTTCTCTGCAATATTATTTTTAGTAGTAAAGTAAAATTTAAAATTAATTGTCCAATAATAAGGGTTTGGCTAAATTATTATAAATATATAAATGTATGCACACACACATATATAATATACCAATTCATTTAAAATCATGTAAAAACCATAGAAAATATTTGTTATATATTTTCAAACAAAAATATTTTAAAATGCAAATATAGAATATGACCCCAATTTTATACACACCATACATAGACACACACATACACACACACATACATACACACACACACGATAAAAGATGGCAAACTGTTCAGTATTGTAAAACTCTAAGCATTAAATCTCTCAGTGATGATATCACAGGTGATTTGTACTTTCTTTGTGCCCTTATAGTTTCCAAATGTCTATAATGAACCTAAACTATTTTTTCTTTTAAAAAATGACTCATTTTTCATTCCCTTTTTCTTTTAATTTTTAACTTATGAAATGCATCAAAGCTACTGAAAATATAGAAGTATATGCCCATTACCTGACGGACAAGTTTTAACAGGAAAGGAAGGAAAACAGTAGCACAAAGTAAATACACCAAACATCCCGTGAAAACAGAAATTGCCATGCTCCCTTCAAATAGGTTTAGATGTCACTCTGTCATCTACTAAGTGACTCACTACTGAGTGATTGATTATATATCACAAAATTGTGATAAAACCTTTGGTTAAAGGTTTGAAACCACTGGCGTTATTCACGAAAACGTCTATAATGGCTGCAGATGCTTAGGTCAAGAACCAGGGAAAATCAAGTTCCTGCCGCTGAACCCTAAGGAGTGACGTGCTTCCCATCACTCCCATCACAGTTATTTCCGGCATATCTGTTAACTCCCAAATCGAAAGTGCAGCCAAGACTTTCATGTATTTCCCAAATGCCTCTGCGCAGTCGAAGACAGTTAAAGTAAAACTAGAGCTTGAATCAGAAATCAATATATTAAATCCCAGTTCTATCTTTTGATGGCTTGTGTGTTCTCGGGTGACTTAGTAAAACCTCTGCAACCTCATCTCCGTATCTGTGGGACTGGAGTCGTTCTGTGAGACCACTCGTGGGAAGGTCCTGAGTGGACTACGGTGAGCAAGGCCCAGCCCTCTCAAGCCTCCCTGCCTACCTGCTCCTTCCCGTCCCTCAGTTAAGGCCACGGCCCCCCGTGAAGCCCAGGCCCGGAGGACCCTGAGCCCATCCCCTGGGCACCCGTGCCTACTGCGCAGCCCTGCAGCTCCCCCATTGGCTCTGGAGCCATCATTGCCCCCTCCTGCCTACTCCACTCACTTCCGGAGGTTTCACTGGACAAGTACTGTCCTCACTACTTCCTCCTCTAACACTGAGCAGTGTCCTCATTCCACGCCAGGTCTCACACGTGGCATCCCCGAGCCACGGACATGTGGGCAGCAGGTTTCAATTGTTGTCCTCTGTCCCTCCTGTCAGTCTGCTCAGTCCTGACACCACCTTCCAGACCCATGTGCCCTCATGCCCTGACCTCCAGTGCAAGGCTGGCCACGGGCTCCTCTTCCCATCCTGCCGCAGGTTTACAGAGCATCCCACCCATCTTGCTCAGAGCCCACATGAGACTGTGCTTCCCTCAGGGATCACAACCTGGAGAGATGGGGGAGCGGTCAGCAATGTACACACCACGTTTCCACCTGTGCCTGGCACACGGGCACCTGCTCTCCAAATGCTTCAGGAATAAATGAGTGAGTGAATTTAATCTACGTCCACAGGGAAGAGGAAGAAAAGGCACTAAATCGTGACATTCATCAAAGATGCCAGGACTTTCCAAGCTGCCTTTCACACACATCCAAGTTTAGCTTCTCCGAAGCCTGAGGGAGCGCTGGTATCTTCATTTAGAGATGGAGAACTCAGAACCGCAGAGGCCAATGAGCCCCACGTCACCCGCGGCAACCGCAGAGGCCAATGAGCCCCACGTCACCCGCGGCAACCGCAGAGGCCAATGAGCCCCACGTCACCCGCGGCAACCGCAGAGGCCAATGAGCCCCACGTCACCCGCGGCAACCGCAGAGGCCAATGAGCCCCACGTCACCCGCGGCAACCGCAGAGGCCAATGAGCCCCACGTCACCCGCGGCAACCGCAGAGGCCAATGAGCCCCACGTCACCCGCGGCAACCGCAGAGGCCAATGAGCCCCACGTCACCCGCGGCAACCGCAGAGGCCAATGAGCCCCACGTCACCCGCGGCAACCGCAGAGGCCAATGAGCCCCACGTCACCCGCGGCAACCACAGAGGCCAATGAGCCCATCACCCGCAGCAACCTCAGAGGCCAATGAGCCCGTCACCCGCAGCAACCGCAGAGGCCAATGAGCCCGTCACCCACAGCAGGGCCAGGATTTGAACTTGCCTTCCCGATTCCAGGTTCTTCACCAGAACATGGTTTCCTACAATGAGAAACCAGCTGGCAAGCGTGTGTGGCCTGAGTGCTGACCCACCATAAAGGAATCGGATCTGAAACTACAGCCACAACCACCTTACATTCTTTCTTCTTCCTTCTCTTCAAAATGTATCTGCATCCTTAGTCCAAGATGAGAAGCTTTCACGGTGGACAGCAGCATGCATCACTTACAAACAGAAAGGTATCACAGAGGCAGCCCCCAACCGTGAACCTGCAGTTCAACAGTCAAAACCTCTTTACGGCCCTCCAGCATCCAAATACGGAGTAACAGAGATGCCTTAACAGGTTAAGGAGGTGTCATTTGTTACATGTCTTCTACATGGAACACCAGCAGCGATAACCGCCGTGTCCTCCTGTTCCCCTGGCTAATCACTGCGCTTTACCTGTGTATCAACAATGCCCCTGGAGTTCTGCAGGGCACGGCCTGGGCAGCTGTGCCTGGTGGTCTTGGCTGGGCACTACGAGGAGGCAGTTGTGTACGCTTCCGGAGGTTTCACTGGATAAATACGTTTGTAAACTATTGAGCGCAAATCGTATTTAAAAGCAGAAACAGCAGCATTACTAAGAGAGAGCTTGCAGAGAGAGGGCAGAGGAGCCAGAACTAAGGGGTCAGACCACACCAGCGGAGAGCTCAGACGCGGGAGCTGAAGCCTGGAAAGGAGGCTGAAATGGACCAGCCAGTGCTGGCACAAAATCCACGAGAGGGTGGCATCAGCAAAGGGCAGCAGATGCTGGAAGGAGGAGCAGGGCACTGTGAAAGGTGCCCCAGGAAGCCCCAGCTCGAGGTCAACGCAGCCCTTACCGTGCCCGCCTCACACACAGGCGCACAGAGCAGACACTCAGTACCAGCCTCCCCATACAGTCTGTGCTCCTTCCCCGGAGGGCTTGTCTCCCCGGCTTGTGCTACCCCCTCCCTATTGAAGGAAAGAATCGGTCAATGGACGCACGGATGAGAGGAAAGAGTCAACTCCCACCAGTACACGGAATCCTCCCACAAGCCTGCGTGGAGAGCAGAATGGGTCATTAGGCCAAGTCCCAGATTGAGACGCGACTGAAACGTAGTAAGGTCAGTGATGTGCCTGACGCCATGCAGCTGGGAAGGGACAAGCTCTCTCTGCAGACTCCAGGCCCCCATGCTTCTCGGCACAGTGCCCTGCTCTCCCAGCAGGCAGCAGCGCCTGCCCTCCTTCCTCACACGCACTCACACACACTGGGACACTGGCTGCGGAGGAGTCTTGCCTGTTGGAAGACACTTTCCATAGCAACACTGGCTCTGCACAGACTGTGCCCTCATCACCTACAGTGGCCGTCTCATCCCTGACTGTTCGTCTCCCAAGGGACGCCCTGCACCGAATTCTCAAGATTTGGTCTGCTTCTGGCCAAGACACAGAGTCCCCCGTCTTCTCCATCACCTGAGGCTCAATGCACTTCCCGAAGAGATGCCCATGAAGTCACCTGCAGCCACTTCAGGCAGAATCCAGATTTGCACCAAGCTCTCTTTCAAGAGAAGAAGCAAGAGGCCTGGAGAAGTGACACAAGATAGCAGCATTGTCACACAGGCGCCCTGCAGGGCACGTAGGTGGCAGGTAAGGGCAGCGCTGCAGGCCAGAAACCTGAGTGACACTAAACAGCCAGCGACACCTCGAAATGCCTGGAGGGCTGGAACTTTCCAGCCACGAAGTACCCTTCTGTAACGCCAAAGTCTTTTAAACGTGCGGGGGGTCCACATTCCGGCCGCCCTGCTCCAGGCATCTGCCGCACCCGGGAAGGCCTCAGCGGTCTCAGCCCTGATCCCACTCCCTGCTCTGCCCACTAGAATTCTGCCCTGGGGCAGTATCCAAATTTTAGTCACCTCAGGGGTGGAGGTGGAATTTACCATTGTACTCTTCATCTTAACACACCGAAGGGCTGCTCAGCCAAACGACAAAGGACTCTGCAGTGCTGTGCAGTGCCCAAGCGATGGTGGAAGAGGGTGTGTGTGCCCAAAGGACTCTGCAGTGTTGTGCAGTGCCCAAGCGATGGTGGAAGAGGGTGTGTGTGCCCAAAGGACTCTGCAGTGTTGTGCAGTGCCCAAGCGATGGTGGAAGAGGGTGTGTGTGCCTCGGAGCCTTCCCAGGACAAAGGACTCTGCAGTGTTGTGCAGTGCCCAAGCGATGGTGGAAGAGGGTGTGTGTGCCTCGGAGCCTTCCCAGGACAAAGGACTCTGCAGATCTGTTCAGTGACCAAGTGATGGAAGAGGGTGTGAGTGCCTCGGAGCCTTCCCAGGACAAAGGACTCTGTAGATCTGTTCAGTGACCAAGCGATGGAAGAGGGTGTGAGCGCATCGGAGCCTTCCCAGGACAAAGGACTCTGTAGATCTGTGCAGTGACCAAGCGATGGAAGAGGGTGTGAGCGCATCGGAGCCTTCCCAGCACAAAGGACTCTGTAGATCTGTGCAGTGACCAAGCGATGGAAGAGGGTGTGAGCGCATCGGAGCCTTGCCCAGCACAAAGGACTCTGCAGTGCTGAGCAGTACCCAAGTGATGGCGGAAGAGGGTGCATGTAAATCGAGCCTTCCCAGTGCCATGGCATCACAGATGCACCCGCCAGCAATGATTCTGATGGAAAAACAGGACTGAGCACAAAACGATGGAGGAGGAGGGGAAGAGAGAGCTTTTCAAAACATCACCATGTGCTTTTGAAGAAGAAATAGGATTTCCCCATTTCCCCATATTAGTAAAGTATGAAAAGAAAAAAAAAAACTGATTCTAAAAAAACTGACTTTCTTCTGCAATGTGTCCTAATTATGCCTTTTGGAGGGGAAAAATGCCTATATTCCCATCCATTTGCAGGAGGACAGAATTTTACTAAAGACTCAAGATGCCCAAAGGCAGCAGCATTTTAATATTGCAGCAATGTGGAAGGTCTTGTCAGAATAAACATGAGACACTGTTACCTTAAGCAGTCACACTCATAATTCAAAGATGGGAGTCTGCTGCCCATCCTACAATCTCCAATACTTTTTTAAAAAAACTGATTTTGTTAAAGGAGCAATTTAAAAACTGGCAAAAAAATAAATGTAGACACCAATACAATAGAGTAGAGGTGCCAGAAATATGCTCTTACATAAATGGGCAAATTATTTTCAGTAGTGATGGCCAGACCATTCAATGGGGGAAAGGACAGTCTCTTCAACAAGTGGTATTTGGAGAACTGGGTGTCCACATGCAAAAGAATAAAGTTGACCCTTACCTAACACCACCAACAAAAATTAATTCAAAATGGATCAACTATAAAACTCCTCAAAGAAAACATAGAGGAAAATGTGATGACATTGGCTTTGGCAATGATTTATTGGCTATGAAACCAAAAGCACAAGCCACAAGAGGAAATATGGATAAACTGGACTGCATCAAAATGTAAAACTTCTGTCATCAAACGACACAGTCATCAGAGTGGAAAAGCAACACATGGACTGGGGGAAATATTTGCAAATCATGTATCTGAAAAGGGACTACTACCCAGAATATGTAAAGAAGGTATACAAGTCAACAACAACAGAAATAACCCAACTGAAAAGTAGTCAAAGATCTGAATATGAAAAGACGCTCAACATCATTAACCTTAGGGAAATAAAAATCAAAACCTTCTGATGAGTGATGGTGGAAGAGGGTGCCAGAGATGCCATCCTAACCCAACCCATTAGGATGGCACTACCCACAGATAAATACACAAACAAAGAGAAAGAGAGAAACACAGAAATAACAAGTGTTGGTGAGAATGTGAAGAAAATGGAGTCTTGTACATTCTGGTGGGAATATAAAATGGTATAGGCACTATGGAAAATAATATGGTGGGTCTTTGAAAAATTAAAAGTAATCATTTGATCCAGCAATTCAACTTCCATGTATAGATCCATGAGAACTGAAAGCAGGGGACTGAAGAGATGCTCATGTCCACAGCAACGTTAGTCTAAGTATCTATAGACAGATGAAGGCATGCAATGGAATATTACTCAGCCTTCTAAAAGAAGAAACTGCTGAACCATGTTATGACATGGATGAACCTTGAGGCTACTGTGCCAGGTGAAGTTAGCCAGTCACAAAAAGACCACTACTGTGCGATTCTACACATACGAGGTACTTAGAGCAGAATTCACAGAGACAGAATTCTTAGAGCAAATTCACCGAGACAGAAAGTGGAATGGTGATTACTAGGGGCTGGGGGCTGAGAGAGACAGGTAAGGTTTCAGTTTTGCAAGTTGAAAAAGTTCTGGGTATTGATTGTACAACACTTAAATCCTCTTAAAACAGAACTCAGCTATATACTTAAAATGAGTAAGATTTTCTAAAAAGGCTGAGATAAACTGCATGTGTATTTTACTTCAGGTAAAAATATTTAATGATTTACAGCATTACTACAAAACTTCGTAGATATAATAAAATTTACATATAATAAACTCTCAGCATTTCACATTCGATATTCCTTATTTGTTTCTTGTTTGGGTGGAAATTATTTTGGAAATGCCTAATGACAGTGGAGAGAATCTATACTTCTCTTTAATTTTCAATATTTGGCATCTGTGGCTTTAGATTAGGAAAGAATTTTCTATTCCATGGAACTCTGGAATAGAAATCCTTTTGAAAAACATGGTTATTCTTGGTTAAACACAGAACAAAGTAATGTCACAGGAGACCCAGTTTATTGGAGTTTATTTTATTTGTATTTACTTTATTTTTTTTGAGATGGAGTCTCACTCTGTCACCCAGACTGGAGTGCAGTGGTGCTATCTCAGCTCACTACAACCTCAGCCTCCCAGGTTGAAGTGATCCTCCCACCTCAGCCTCCTAAGTTGCGGGGACTACAGGCACAAGCCACTAACACCTGGTTAATGTTTTGTATTTTTGATAGAGACAGGGTTTCATCACATTGCCCAGGCTGGTCTCAAACTCCTGAGCTCAAGCAGTATGCCTGATTCTGCCTCCCAAAGTGCTGGGATTACAGGCATGAGCCACTGTGCCAGGCTGGGAGACCCAGTCTGAAAATAGGATGTTTTAACAAAATAAATTATTACAAATTTATTACAAAATAGCTTAACTGACAGGTCTTTTTTATTAAAATGTGAAGACGCTTTATAGTAGAATGAGTAGGAAACTATGTCCCTAAAGACTCACTAGGGAGACTAATCCTGAGACTAATTCTGAGACTTTGAGGTGCAGGAGGCACACATGGAACAAAGCACATTCTGGCTCCACCCTGTAGATTTTAGAGCAGGGGGTCAAGAGCCGATCCAAATCCACACTGTTTTTCATCCAGCCCTGTGGGTGATTCTGATGGAAATTAGCCTTGGCTCCCAGCAGAAGAAATTCTGCACTAAAGCACACAGTCACTTATAAAGGCCAATTTTGGGAAAATGAATATATTTTAAATTTCATACATATTTTCTGTGAACAGATAAAACTTAGAGAAAATTATTGTTTCTAATTTAATCCTCCAGGCCAAGACAATGAGAAAGACATATGCGCAGTGTCACTGAATGGAGTGGAAATTTCCATTCGCCGTCTTGAAGGGATGAGAGGCACTGCTAACGGGGCTGCACGTGGGGCCTCTTGGCACTGCTGGCCATGTGGTCAGTCTCTGCAAATGTCATCCGCTCCAACCAGCTCTGCTGGTGCAGAACCAGAGGCTTTGCTTGTTTGACCACAAAGGCTTGTGATTTGGCTTTCTGTACAGTCCTGGATTTGCATGATTTGAATTGCTGAAGTTTATTGATTTCAGGACACCATTCACAAACAGAAAGGTTTAGAAAATTGCTTCTGTATTCAAATACAGACCCTCTGAATTCTATTGATCCCTGAAGTTCAAGCAACCGAGTCTTCATGTTTACATAAACTAGTGAACCCATGTCTGTTTACAAAGCACACTAAATTGCCCCAACGAAGCCTGTGCCTCCCTTCAGCTTAGCCAAACTCTCCTCGGGAAAGCACTGCTCCCTTAGGAAGTTTCAAAGAGTAAGAATCTGAGAACCTCTGGGGGTTCCATCATGTCTAAAACCCTCCCTCCCAACAGGTTCCCTTTAGGGAGTGGCGGCAAGACCCTGGAAGGACTGGCTCTTATCTCTGGACAAATATCCCTTTTTACCAGTGAGGGGCCTGATGAGAACAAGCCCCTTTAATCAGGGCACGGACATTTGGAGTAAGAACAGAGGGGCCATGTTGGCTGATGTCACAGCTGGGTCTGACCCAGGAGAAGCAAGAACAGGAGGAAGTGATGTGAGAGAAACACCACTGACCCCTCCACCAAGGTTAGCCAGACCTGCCTTAGATGAGTGACCCCAAAATGCCAACTTATAGTACCTGATGGCTGTAGGTCTCCAGTTTCTAGGGTTTCTTCTTGAGACCAAAAGAAACAGAATTATGAATAAAACTGCTTAACTTGTTAAACTACCATTTAGAGACATTATTAAGAAATGCAGAAATGAGCTTGACACCTAAAACCTTCATTGTCCGCCGGGCATGGTGGCTCACGCCTGTAATCCCAGCTCTTTCGAAGTCCAAGGTGGGCAGATCACTTGAGGTCAGGAGTTTAAGACCAGCCTGGCCAACATAGTGAAAGCCCATTCTACTAAAATACAAAAAATTAGGTGGGCATGGTGGTGGGCACCTATAATCCCAGCTACTCCGGAGGCTGAGGCACGAGAATCACTTGAACCCGGGAGGTGGAGGTTGCAGTGAACCGAGATTGCAGCACTTTACTCCAGCCTGGGTGACAGAGCAAGACTCAGTCTCGAAAAAAAAAAAAAAAAAAAAAAGCCTTCATTGTCAAGACCAACATTCAGAAAAATTTCTAAATGGTGCCCACTGCCCATGGTAGGGAGAAGGCAGTGGGGGTTGGGGTGGCAGGAGTGGTTATAGGTTTTCTTTAAGGAACATCTGCACATTCTGAATGGTGGGTTCCTTGCTCCAGAGTTTTGAAAATCACTGACCTGAAAGACCTGCCTTCACTTTAGAACATATGCTTCTGGAATTCCAGCAAAGCTGGCAGAGCCCTGGGCACACACATTCCTCACCTGCTGCGATCACCATTGGACACAAAAACCGCATCTCCCTGTATCTCCCTGGATATAAACCTGCGCGCGCACAGCAGGATCATCGGTTTCCAGCAGTGTGCTCATTGTTGAACCCAATTCAGCAAGACAGTCTTAGTTGAGCCAAGGAGAAGAGAAGAGCACAAACCTCAGAAGCCCCTGAGTTCCTTATTACAGGGTAATTGTCAGTGAAATGCATCCATTATTTTTTAAAAACAAAGCAATACTTGGTTCTTCCTCAGAAATGTAGATAGATTTGCAGGTAACTTTTTGCTATAGTTTTATAATATATAAAACTCTACAATATATACATATATTGTAAATCTTTTTGCATAACAAATAATACATTAACTTTAGGAAAATCTATGTATGGATAATTCATGCTGGGAGTACCAAAAGGAAAATAATTCTTGATCCACAAGGAAAGTAACTGAATAAACTCAATAGGACATCTTATATAAAAATATAATTTTGTATGGCTTTATTGAGATATATTTTACATACCAAAGAGAGTTCACCCTGGTCAAAAGTATAATTTTTAGGGGGAAGATCCCTGGAGCCCAGGAGTTTTGAGATCCATCTGGACAACACAGTAAGATCACATCTCTACAGAAACTTTTTTTTTTTTTTGTCTTTTTGTTTTTTTCCTTTATGTGGAGAACTGGGTCTCGCTATATTGCCCAGGCAGGTCTCCAACTCCTGGGCTCCAGCTATCCTCCATTTTTAAAGATTGGCAGGGTGTGGTGGTGCACGTCTCCTGGGTGCTGAGCCCAGGAGTTCAAGGCTACAGTGAGCTGTGATGACACCACCGCACTCCAGCCTGAGCAACGGGGCGGTGCCCTGTCTCAAAATACACGTGCGTGCGTGTGCGTGCGTGTGCGCGTGCGTGCGTGCGTGCGTGCGTGCGCGTCTAAGTTTTGTTGCGGTTTAGTAGTATTGATTTGATTGTTAAGCACATTCCCACCGCAGTCAGGACGGCAGAAGCGCTGCAACGTCCAAAACGTGGAGGTCCCACCCGTGACATGACCCGCGGGCGCCGCTCTGCCCGCGGGGCGCCTGTCCCGCCGCGTGGCCTCAGGATGTGGCTGAGATGGCGCGGCCCTGCCCAGCATCCTGCGTGCTGAGCTCAGAGCAGACAAAAGAACTGAACACACGACCCCGTTTTCCACAAGGAATGCTGGGGGAGCGGCCTGGGATTTACGGCCCCACCGCAGTATTCACCATTTCTTGGCCCCGCTGAAACATCCGGGAGAAACCCAGCGTCCAGGATGACTCCGACTTTTGGCGCTTCTCCCCACCCCGCTTCCTCCCTGCACGACCTTGGCTGATGGGGAAATAAACATGTCGCAGGTGCGCCCTTAGAAGGGGTGGGGGCGGGGGCGGGGGTTGAAGAATTCGCCCTCTGGGACAGACACAGAAAGCCCTGACAAAGTGCATGCACAAATTCTATGACAAATACGCTTTTTTCTTGAGACTTTTGGAAACTCACCACAACTGAGAAGAGCAAACGGGAGAAAGCGGGATGTGACCTCCGTATCTCCCAATCCAGCAGGCAGTGAGTGGCCTGACAGTGAATCCCCCTCCAGTGCTGCCCAAGCATCTCTCAACCCTTCCCCCGCCAACCCACAGAGGCTGCTGATCCACCCTAGAGGAGCCCCTGGAGCAGGGCAGAAGGGCAGGACTCGGGCTTTGCAGGCAGCACCTCACTTCATCCAGTTCCGACTTTGGGAGCAGCACCTCACTTTATCCAGAGCACCCCAGTTCCGGCTTTGGGAGCGGAACCTTGCTTCATCCAGAGCACCCCAGTTTCATTTGATCCCCTATCAGGCTTTCGCAAAATATGTCACTTTTATAAAATCTCTTGGCAAAAGAAGAAATAGCATTTAAAAAAATCACAAAGCAATGCAATATTTGTCCACATATACCCAGAATGATTCCTACTCTCCTACGTAGCAATTTCTAAAACTTTTTTTTCCAGCTGATGGTTCATTAGCAGAGAACTGTGTGTTCCTACGCTGCATCTAAATCTTAACCATTGGAGAAAAATCTCTTTATGAAGGGCCCAGAAATTCTGGAGGAAACAAAAATGCCTCAAGTGTGCTCTCTGATCATCCAGAGGGTAAAGGACAACTCTCTAAAACCAAAGGTTAAGCAAGCAAGAAAGAAAAGACCACAGAAAGCAGCGCAGGATGGGGGCCTGGTCCACTGAGTGGAAAAGATACACACAAAAAAAAACAAGGGAGTCATTGTTTTGTTAAAAGGAGAAAGAAATTTGTGTGCTGAAGCCTTGGCAACCAGTGATGGATTCAAGGGTGCAGCAGGCAAGCGTGGTCAGGTTCCATCCACGGGGCAGGGGCCAACTCTGGCCGAGGAGGTCCGCGTGGGGCAAGGTGGGGCTGCTCTCGGACGAGAGTCACTTGCTCTTTGGGGCAGGGCTGCCTGCGGTCTGTGCAGCCACCGGTCCCTCAGACGCTGGCGCTTCCATACACCCGGCGCCACCCCGGAAGGCCCAGGCACTGTGGGGCCAGGTGAGCTTGTGTCTCAGGCTTCCAGGCCCTTCTGTACCTGCCATCTGACTCCCAATGTCCCTCTGGTACTTTCATTAATCTTCTATCAAATGCTTCTGTTTAATTGTTCCAGTGGTGTCTGTTTCTATGATAGCAGAATGAAGTTAACTAGTACAATCTGGAGAGAAATTTGGAAACCTTCAAAACGTGACTATTTACATGCTCAACAATAAAAATGCTTAAAAGGCTGTGGCACATGATATTTTTAGAGTTGTCCATTTGTGGCTTAGCAGAAATGCTATAATAGTTGACTCTGGCATTTGGGTTTCTGAGCCTTAGATGCAGAAGGTATGTTTAAAAAAAAATAGGAAAATCCTAATTGAATATTCATGAAACTGATTATAACCGAACCAATCACTTGATCCCAAAATGTTTTTTTTCATATTGGGGAACTTGTCTACCCTTTCACAGTGGAAATAATGCACCCAGGAATGGCACCGGACAGGCTGCCCTCCTGGCAGATCATGACGGCACAGTGTCACCATCAGTTAAGCGTTATGCAGCGTCATCAGAAAGCCAGTCGCTGGAGCTGTTATCTGAGTATTCTAGTGGAAGGAGATTTCTCTTTCTTTTGAGAAGAGTCTGGCTCTGTCACCCAGGCTGGAGTACAGTGGCGTGATCTCAGCTCACTGCAGTCACTACCTCCCAGGTTTGAGTAGTGCCTCAGCCTCCCAGGTAGCTGGGACTATAGGCAGGTGCCACCACACCTGGCTAATTTTTGTATTTTTAGTAGAGACGGGAATTCACCATGTTGGCCAGACTGGTCCAGAATTCCTGGGCTTAAGTGATCCACCCGCCTCACCCTCCCAAAGTGTTGGGATTATAGGCATGAAATCTCCGCGCCAGGCCAGGAGATTTCAAATCCTGGCGATAAAATGTGACATAAGGCAGAACTCCATACAAGTTCTCCAGGCATCATCCAGCTGGTGTCTCTACAGGGAGATCCTCTTCCCACCTAGGAGTGTGCCCCCGGAGGTGGTGCCTGAGCAACAATGCCCTGGGCCTGCACCTTGCCTCCAGAGAGGAGTGTGGAAGTGTTAGGAAAGCATCTTCTCTCAGGACCATGCTCTCTGTAAGCACCAGAGGGTACCCAGCCACACCATAATCTTCCTTCTTCCATTTCCAGCCGTCTCACTTCGTTTTCTCACGCTTCCCTGGCTCCGGGGAATACGTTACTCCCACATCCTCACATTCCTTTGTATTCTGATTATCAATTCCCTTAAATGTTGACATGCATTACTTGAAAAATGTAAAACCAGCAGATTTCAGTAACCCCTCAACCCACTTCCCAGACCTCACTTGGAACGAGCCTCGTGTATTTCAGCACATAAGCCAGCAACAGGTGCCAGCTCAGCTGCCGACCCTGCTTCAGGACAGCCTTCTGGAGCCGTCACTTCCTAAAGCCTTGATTTCTTCACAGCCAGTGCTTTATACTGATGAGAATGAGACTATCCTTAGGGTAAGTACAGGAAAAGGAGGTCTATTGCTTAATATTAGAAAGACAATTCTGCACTTGAGCATCTTCTGTGTTTCATTTTGCTCAGCACATTTGAAGGACAGTGAGCCTGAACCCTGGTGGGAGCAGGACCCCGTCACATGACACTCACTGAGCAAGTGCCCCATGAAAGCCAGGCTCCAACTTCCCTGCAGTTATGGGACTGCTCTTGGGTCCAAAGATTGTCCTGAAATACGTGCAAGCTTCTTGTTGGAAGAGTTTCAGTGTATTATTAATTTCCAACATCTATAGCGGTCATTTGAATCTTAGGAACCACAGGAATGTCAGCTCCTCTCACCATCCGATCATCCACTTAGCGCTTTTCCCAGGGGTCCGTCTTGCCTCCCACCTCTCACTAAATCACACAGTTCAACACAGAGAGCTGGCAAAGCAAACTCAACGTGCCTGAAGTTAATTGCTTCCTAAAGAGATGCACCAGCTCGACACATGGAGACTCTCAGCCCAAACCCTTTTTCTCCTTGAGTTCTCTAACGTCACAATCTATTCTTCCTCCCTAAATAGCTCTGCAAAGCTTGCAGCCTCCACTTCTGGGGAACATTCAAGTCGTGAGACTTCATGACATTCATCATAAGCCACCACGGGAGAGCACTGAATGGAGCCCATCAGAGGTCTGGAAATTCCATCAGCAAGGAGGCAAGGTCTTGGCCATGTAGGACCTGCAGGGAGGACAGGGTGCCAACCCTCCTGGAGCAGCAGCCAGACCTTAGGGAGCTGGGGAAACTTCAAAGAGGGGGCTGAGTTGGAAGGACCCTGGAAGACAGGGAGGCCAAGCCCCAGCCAGGTGCGGGAAAGGATCATTCAGCCCACGGACCCTGAGCACTTCCAACAAGAACATGTCCACGACCTCACTGCAGCTTCACTACAAAAGTCCAGCTTCCCCCAGGACGATCTGTCACAGCTTAGCATGGACTTCAGAATGTGGAAATGGTCTTTGTTACACTTCACAGAACTGGAATCCTTGTGTCCTAAGAAGCAAGCTAAACTGATGGGTTTTAGGGATGATCCGAATTACAAAATAAAAAATAGAAAGCCCTCCTCCAGCAGAAACTGTGAGAAAGGGAGAAATGTGCAGATGACAGACAGACGGGCTAAACACCAGGGCATCGTCCCCTTGCCGGGTGAGCCTGGTAACACACACTGCATCCTTGGCCTAAAATATCACAGCTTCTGCAATAATAGCAACCCCGAAAAACTCACAGGGCACGAGTACCACTGTGACAATGTGGGCAGGGAGATGCCGGGGGGGGGTAATAGAGCCATGTTTCCACACGGTCCCCTCATCCACATGGGTATGCCAGCTTACCAGACGGGACAGTGGCAGCATGTCTCCATTTATGTCAGATGGTGAGACTTGACCCAATTAAATGTGCTACTAGAGTCAAAATTTTAATTAACATCCCAAATGCTTTAAAGTGCACTGGAACTCCATGTCAGACTCTTACTAAATATTAAACAAAGGAGTTGAGACAATCAGTGTGAAGTCAAATGAAAGCCACTAGAAGATTAAACCTCAGTCAGTTTGGTTCAATTGAAAGGGTGAAAACCTGAAAAGTTGTCCTAAAAGTTCGATTTTAGGTATTTTCTAAAAGGTGCCCAACAAAATTTTACAAGTGATTCACTTGCAATTCAGAGTGCACCTAAAACCAGTGAAAACTGAAGTAAATTTTTCTTTTCTTCTTGATATGGTTTGGCTGTGTGTCTCACCTGCATCTCGCCTTGTGGCCCCCATAATTCCCATGTGTCGTGGAAGGGACCTGGTGGGAGGTAACTGAATCATCGGGGCAGGTCTTTCCCATGCTGTTCTGGTGATAGTGCATAAGTCTCACGAACACTGATGGTTTTAAAAATGGGAGTTTCCCTGCACAGGTACTCTCTGTTTGCCTGCTGCCATCCATGTAAGATGTGACTTGCTCCTCCTTGCCTTCCATGGCGATGTGAGGCCTCCCCAGCCACGTGGAACTGTGAGTCCATTAAACCTCTTTCTTTTGTAAATTGCTCAGTCTTGCATATGTCTTGATCAGCAGCATAAAAACAGACTAATACACCTTTTAACCAAAATACTGCCTAAAGCCTGGGCACTCTACAGATGTAGGTGGGAACCTCTGTGTGTAGAGCTGAGGTCCCAGGATTTCCCGTAGCCTCCCTCACCCTGACCCCAGCACACAGCTCGTTACTCATTATCAAACAAGCATTTTAATCTGAGAAGATCTGCAGCGTGTTGACATTATTCTGCATCTTTGGTTCTCACAAATGATGCTTTTGTCTCCTAACATTTCCATCAAAATGAGTTCTTCATAATGAATATAAGATACATGGAGGGTTTGGATACAAAGATCACAATCTCGATGGTAAAATGTGGCACTAATTCACCCTTAAATGTCAAGCCAGCAAAGGTGACGGGAAGTTGGTGAAGCTGAGACAAGACACCTGGCCCCACGCCAGGTTCCCAGAGCTTCTCAGGGCTCAGATGTCCTGTTAAAAAATGCAGCGTCTGGGTGGGCAGACCTCCAAACCCCTCCTAATGCTCAAATGAGGGAGGTAAATGGAAAATAGACTCATTCTCTTCACACTATTCCACCCCTAAATGTAACTAAGTAAGATGGACGTAAAATACGTGTATGTCCTCATCATAGCAGTGTTCTTTAGAAGTCAGGAGAAGAAAGTCTTGAAAACGCCCCAGAATTGTCGGGTAGAACCACCGTGTATGAACAGCACTGCTTTTCAAAATGTCCATTACACTGTTATATTGCTTGTAGAATTCCTCAATTACCTTAGAAGAATCTCCCATAATTTCTTTCTAAGCCATTGCTTGGTGGACTGGGGTCTAGGGGATTTCATCTGAGGAGTTTGTGGTCATTTAAGTTTGTGGGTCTTAGGTGTGTTTAATTGTATCAGTGCAACCACATAAGTGGGCAAATGCACTGTGCCTCCTGGCATACCTTTTGGGGTATCAGTCAATCAAAGCACATTTTATCCTCTTTACAACAAATTAAATGTTATCTTTCTGGTTAGGGAAGATATCTGAAGCCTACTACTTGAAGGAAACATGTGATTGAGAGATGAGGAAACGAAAGCCCAGAGCAAATAAATCAGGCCAATATTAACCGCACTGACATGGGGGCTCTTCTCACCCAACCTGGGACTCAGGCACCTCAGAAAGACTCACCCAGTCCCGGAGGGCTCATCCACCATGGCTCACTCACCCCAGGAGGGCTCACTCACCCCAGGAGGGCTCACCCACCCCAGGGATCACCCACCTCAGGAGGGCTCACTCACCCCAGGAGGGCTCACCCACCCCAGGGCTCACCCACCCCAGGAGGGCTCACCCACCCCATGGCTCACCCACTTAGGAGGGCTCACTCACCCCAGGAGGGCTCACTCACCCCAGGAGGACTCACCCACCCCACGGCTCACCCACCTCAGGAGGGCTCACCCACCCCAGGAGGGCTCACCCACCCCAGGGCTCTATCTACAGACCTGAGTTCTGTTTCCTTCTCACATGTGAGGGCGCCAGGATCCTGTTTCATCAGCTCATTTGGATCACCCCAGGTGTGACTAATGGAACTCATCTTCCCCACTTCAGGAGAATTCGCTTCCTGATGTGGCCAGATGCTGCCTTTCCAGGTTGTCCTCAATGTCACACTTCCTGCCAATGGCCCAGATTCCCTGCCATGGACCCAGGCATGTCTGTGACTGCTGTCAAAGCACACCCACGGGGCCCTAGACCCTGGTATAGCAGGAGGCCCCGCCCAGCTCTGAGCTTCAGCTTGACATAACTTGCGCTGATTACATCCTTCCTGTCCAGCCCACTGCTCCAGGAACTTCCCCAGGCCCAGGCCCTCAATCTATGACATCACTTCCTCCATCTGTGTCTCAAGTTCCTCATCTGCAAAATGGGAATCACTAGAGCAGCCACTGTTTTGGGGGTGTTGTGGGGAATAGAGGTGCTTATTTGGGAAAATCAATTTGAACAAGGCCCTGGATATGAGAAACATTATTCATTATTATGGCCACGCTTCCATGCTGTTGCTGATGACGACAGAGGGAGTACTCAGGATCCATCAATTACTCTTCCATGTCACACTGTTTTCCAACTCACGCACAACACAATGAATTAGCTTTGACTACTGTACAATGAGAACCGATATAAGCAAATGTCTTCCTGCTCTCTGCTTCCTCCACACTGAGGAGGGAGCATTTAGGCCGCTGCGGGGTGCAGGAAGTGTTCCTAGAAGGAGAGCTGGGGACGTGAGGCAAACAGCACGCAGCACAAACACATCTGCAGGGCAGGGGCCAGGACACAAGCACGCCAAATCCTGAAGACTCCCGGCAGGGGAGCAGGCCAGCCCAGGCCCCTGGAGCCCTTGTTTCTCCCCTAAGGAGCCTGGACTCCATTCCTTAGCAAGGAAGGCAAACGGTGTTATCCAGGACAGACCAAGATCATACACCACTCAAAAGACTGCAGTCCCAAGAGGCTGCACTCCACATTTTACAGCACGAAAGACTGAGACTCAGAAGCTGGTCCAGCCCACGGGGAGTGGGAATCCAGGACTCACCACAGAGCTGCTGACACCACAGCGCAGGACCTCCAGAGCAGACCGCGGGATACCCCCAGGGTGGGGCTCAGGGTGAGCCCATCTCCCTCCCACAGAGGCTGCTGCATCCCGGTTCCCTCTGATGAGCTGGTAAGCTGGTGGCCCTAGGGAAGTGTCCCCAAGCCCTGAAGTCTCGGCCTAAAGCAGCAAGCACGAGGCCAGCCTCCCACCCCTGCAGCCATCACAAGCACAGTGGGAAGGACGTGTCACGGGGCAGTTCTGAGGATGACACTGCCACAAACGTGATGAGCTCAGGCTCCTGAGTATTTGCAAACGATGTCCGCAGGCCCCTCTGTGATGACCGGGAAGAACCGGCCTCGGCATCTGCAGGATGACGTGATCACGAGGTGCCTCCTGTTCTCCCGGGAACTTAATCATTTTGGAGGAAGTCTGGGAGGCCCATATTGCATTGATTCCACGTCAGAGTGTGTGGCCCAGTGGGACCTTCAGGGTCCATCTCTGTGGCAGGTGGGGAAGACCACCCACCCACCCCGTGCTCCCCCCTCGCCAGAAGATGACGGCACACAGGCCACAAAGGCCACGAAATACCACCAAGAAAAGAGAAACAGAACTGGAATGTTTCTGTTAGACTCATTAGAAAGGAGAAGACAGAGAACAAAGCAGGCTTGGAAAAACTCCAGTGCTTCTCAGAGCTGGGTCCGCGGTCCTGCCCAGCAGGGTCAGCTCATTCCCTTTAGAACCAGCCCCACAGAGGAGGCAGTACCCTGCACACTCACGGGTGTGGGTGGGGAGGGTGGGCCTGGGCCAGGGCAGCAGCGAGCACCAGGCCAGCCTCCCGCCCCCAGCACAGCGGGAAGGACAGTCACAGGCATGGCCACATACATACAATGAGCTCAGGCTCCTGCGTATTTACAAACAGTGACTCCAGGCCACTCTGACGGGCAGAACAAGGGGCTGAGGTCATCGCAGCTTCAGGCAGGGCAGTGAGCCCATTTCTGAATCCATCATGGCCGGCAGCCCCTCGGGCACTGCTTGTGCTGCAGATGGGGCTGGGGGGTGGCATCCCCCGGGCGGGCATCACGCCTGGGTGCCGGGGCAGCTTTGAACTGGGTTCTGACTTCCCTGTTGTAGACGGCAGAATGGCAGTCACTGGAAGTTGCACTGTGTCTTTGTTGAGTGTCTAAATGCACGTTCCTCCTGGCAGCCCTCGTGGACAGTCCAGAGGAGCTGCTGTCTCCAGGTGATGAAGAAGCAGAGCTGGATCGGGGTGTGGCGGCCACATGGTACCTGAGCCAGCATGAGGACACAGGGCTTTGCCATCTCTCCTGAGCTGTGTACGGCCTGCCAGAAGGAGGAAACGGTGCGTGACGAGGAGCAGCTGCCGTTTCACAGGAGCCTGTGTGAGCTTGTCCTGAGCAGCCTCTTCAAATCCCTGCAGCCCCAGCCTTGCTGCTGCTTTCACCCTGAGCTCACACCTCTTGGGCAGAGGGATGAAGACTAAACCCACTCACTGCAACAGATGTGACCATCACCCGCCACCCGCCACCCTCATGGGGCAGCCTGGGCTTCTCCCTCACTGACACCCGCATGCCCTGCTTGCCACCAAAAACGATGCATCCACAGTCCCCTCCAGGAAATCTCATCTTCTCCTCCTGTAACCTGACATCCGCACTCCAGAGGTACTCTCCTAAAAACATAATGGGCCTTCTCTCCGATCAGCCTGACCTGGAGCATGTGTTGAAATCCAGCGCTAGCCAGAACGCTCTCCCGGGAAGGCCACCTCCCTTCTCGAACTTTGGTGCTGAGGTTGCCAGAAGAGGAAAGCTCCACATGGAAAAATCGCTTCGGCCACCAAGTGGCACCAGGGACGTTCTGTGAGAGAGACAGACTCCCTGCTGGGACACCGGGAGGGTGCCAGGGCACAGAGGAGGTGCCCGGGGTGAAAGGGACCCACTATGGGGCTTCCCTCGGTTGCCTGGTTCAATGTGGCTCAGGCTGGTTGAGGTTAACTCAAGGGCAGACCCATGGCCTGGGAACGGCTGTGCCCCTGCCAGCCCCGCAGCCCCTCCATACCCTCCACACCTTGGGTCTTGCAAAAACCCAGAGCCTTGCTCTTGCCCCCGCACTGCTAATCCCAGCCACGAATGACGACAGCCAGGCTGCATCGTTAGGGAACAGTGTGTGGGGGACCCTCTTTTAAACTATCTATCAATTGCACCAAACGCAGGCAAAGTGACTTCGCAGCGCTCAGAGAAGACACATGGGCCCACGCCTGGGGCAAAGTTGACTCCTTCTCAGCAGGCCCACGTCCCCACGCCCACGCTGCACTCCCTGGGCTTGAGGGTGGCCCTGTTCCTAGGCGTCCGCAGTCAGAGGCTGCGCCGGGGCATCCCCACCCTGGCCTGAGTGCTGTGCCCTTTCACGGGAACAGACCCCTGGAACGCAGGACGTGGTGCGAAGTTTCTGCACAGACATCTGCGTGGACTCGCAGAGGAGGCCACCCTAGTCCTCGATGCTGTTGAGATACCAGGCTTTGAATCCGGCTGATTCTGTCACTTGCAGTGTTCTCCCCAGAGCTGCCCATTGGCGTGAGGTCAGGCTTGGCTGTTCGGTTTTTAAACCCCTCAGCTCTTCCTCCAAGCACAGCGTTTCTGAGCCCAAGCGTGTGACCTTTCTGTGACGTCCACCATCAGCAATCTTGAGTGACACCCAGAAATAATCAGGAAATCTGTGTCTTTTTCTTTACGTTTTTGAAATCTGCGGAACCTTTACACGGTGCACAAGCACCAAGTGTTCTTCGGAAAGTTCATTGTAAGAAGGGAGCAGGAAACAGTACATGGGCATTTTGACGGAGGAGAGAGCAAGGGGAGAAGGTCCAGCCTCTCAAAGGCGGGACCAAGGGCCGCCCAGCAAGGCCGACTGCCAGGGAGCCCAGGCGTGGGGGCCGCCAGCAGCGCCCTTCTGCCCCGCCGACAAGTCCATCATTTCCAAATCGGCTCAGAGAGAACCACGGTCGGGACAGGAGGCAACATGGGAAAACACTGAGCCAGTTACAAAGCTCACCATTTAGTTCTTTCGTATCTTAAAGAAGAAAACCAGACCCCCAGCCAGCTGCACTTCCTGGTCCTGTCTGGGGCCGGCCGAGGGTCAGAGCCTGGACCCCTGCAGCGCCCCCGGGCTGCACCTCAAGTTGGCCTGGTTCTTGGACAAAGCCCCAGCTCCTCCCAAGGCCCGTCACGGAGGCCTTGTCCTCACTTCAACCCGGCACCCCGTGGGGGGGCCTAAGAAGCCCTCCCTTCCTGACCTGGGCTCCCTGCACCCAGCACACCCCATACACGCAGCCCCATCTGAGCCCGTGGGCCACAGGGACCCTCCAGAGTCAGCTTCAGAGCCACCTTCAGGCCAGCGCCGGCCCCTCTTCCCCACACCTTCATGGGTCTCAAACTGGGACCCTGGCACCTGTGGCACCTGTGTCTGCTGGGCCACTGGCCACGCACAGCTGTCCCCATCAGCATCTCCAGCGCAGGCCGGCACAGGTGCACCTTCACGATGCGTCCCACAGAAAAGTGGCGAGCTCACCTCAGGCACGAGACACACCCTGGGTGCCTTGTTACAATAGTTTTCACATATTTGAATGGGTTTACTTTTCTTTCTTCAAAGCCGCCTCTGTTCCCTGGAATGTGCGTTTAGAAAATGCAGAGAACAATCTGGTGAAGAACCGGTGAAGGGCACGGTCTCCTGCAAACACCTGCGCTCCCACCCGGGCTCCCACCCCAGAGCCTGTCCAGCCGCGGTCGGGACCCCTGACGGAGATGAGCTGGGGCGTGTCCTGAGGGCTCGGGTTTCACGCTGTGAACTTCCAAGGGGCTATTTTCAGTCCTGAATGAACCTGGAAAACCCAGAAAGCATCTGAAGAAGAAAGGCTGGAGAGAGCGTGTGGCTTTAAAACAAATGCCCAGCTAGACTGGCTGAGGCCAGCTCTGGGTTAGTTCAGCTCCTCTTCACAAACGCTCCAGCGATGGCGCAGGGCTTCCCACCCTGCCTGGGAAGCTGGGACACAGAGCCCAGAGGCAGCCCAGCAGGACGGCCGGCCGCAGGGCGGAGGCGCAGGACACTGAGTGACCGCTGCAGGCGCCGCCGACTGGGTGGAGCTTGAGAGAAACAGACAGAGAGATGAATAAAGACAGAGAAACAGAAAGATGAATGCAGTAAGAGAGACGGAGAGACAGTGCAGAGATGGACAGAAAGACAGAACAAGACACAGACAAGGACACAGCGAGATGGAGACAGAGACAGAGAGACAGAGAGAGAGAGACAGAGAGACAGACAGAGAGGGAGAGACAGAGAGAGAGACGGCAGAGATGGAGAATGGCAGAGCCAGAGAGAATCAGAGACAGACAGAGAGGGAGGCGGAGAGACAGAGACAGAGAGACAGACAGAGAATGAGAGACAGAGAGGCAGAGAGGGAGGCAGACAGACAGGGAGACAGACAGAGAGACAGAGAGACAGAGAGGGAGGCAGAGAGACAGAGACAAAGAGGGAGACAGACAGGGAGACAGACAGAGAGGGAGACAGAGAGGGAGAAATAGAGACAGGGAGACAGAGAGACAGACAGAGAGGGAGAGACAGAGGGAGAGACAGAGAGACAGAGAGGGAGACAGAGAGGGAGACAGAGAGACAGGGAGACAGAGAGACAGAGAGGGAGACAGAGAGACAGAGACAAAGAGGGAGACAGACAGAGAGACAGAGAGGGAGAGACAGAGAGGCAGAGCCAGAGAGAGAGGGAGAAATAGAGACAGGGAGACAGAGAGACAGACAGAGAGGGAGAGACAGAGAGACAGAGAGGGAGACAGAGAGGGAGACAGAGAGACAGGGAGACAGAGAGACAGAGACAAAGAGGGAGACAGACAGAGAGACAGACAGAGAGGGAGAGACAGAGAGGCAGAGCCAGAGAGACAGAGAGGGAGACAGACAGACAGAGAGGGAGACAGAGAGATAGAGAGGGAGACAGACAGACAGAGAGGGAGGCAGAGAGACAGAGGCAGAGAGACAGAGAGGGAGGCAGAGAGACAGAGACAGAGAGATAGGGAGACAGAGAGACAGGGAGACAGACAAGAGAGGGAGACGGAGAGACAGAGAGGGAGACAGAGAGGCAGAGCCAGAGAGACAGAGAGGCAGAGAGGCAGAGATGGAGAATGGCAGAGCCAGAGAGAGAATCAGAGACGACAGAGCGGGAGACAGAGAGACAGAGACAGAGAGACAGAGAGACAGAGACAGAGATGTAGCATGTAGAATGGCAGAGATCAAGAGATAGAACTGGAGATACAGAGAGACCGATAAAGAGACAGGAAGAGATGAAGAGTCAAAGAGACAAAGACAGAGAGACAGTGAGACAGACAGGAAGAAACAGAGAAAGACAGAATAGCAGACTGAGAGACAGAATCAGAGAGGCAAAGAGAGACAGAGAGAGACAAAGAGAGACAGAGAATGACAGAGCCTGAGAGACAGAGTTGAGAGAGGCAGAGAGAGACACAGAGAGGCAAAGAGAGACAGAGAGAGGCAAAGAGAGACAGAGAATGACAGAGCCTGAGAGACAGAGTTGAGAGAGGCAGAGAGAGCCTCGCCTTTAACTCTCCACTTGGCTTTGCCAGGGAAATTCTTTTCTCCTTCTGTTCAACTCCAGGGTAGGCTGAGAAGATGGATGTGGAGACCCGGAGAAAAGGCAAGCCGGAAATGACAGGGCTGCAGCCTGAGGGGCCTTGAAGCCAGCAGCTGCCCCGCGCCCTCCTGGGGCACAGCCCTGGGTCTCCAGCTCATCCCCCACCCCGCCCACGTTTGTCAGGCCTCCCTGATCACACTCTAAAGCAGCCTGCACCTGCCAGCTCTAAGGCAGATTCAAGCCAGGCTGCCCCGCAGTTCCTCAGAGTGTGCTGCTGAGTGTCAGGCTAAGACCCTGGGGACTCTGGTGCAGAAACAGGGGCTGTGTCCCCCCAAGACCAGTGTCCAGGGAAGCCTGCCCCCGGCCTGCTGTCGGAGCCAGGGGAGGAGGATGCCCGCGTGGAGCCCAGAAGAAGCCCCAGAAACCGAGGGGGTGGCCCGGGAGTCAGCCTCCTGCCAGCCTCGGGGCAGCGGAGAGGGACGGAAGCCTGGGCCTGGAGGGCCGCCCTGCTCCCTGCTGCCTTCTGGAATCAGCATTGGCCAGACAACCTGCGGATATGCTGGGAATTTAACAAAACACGACAGAAAGAGAAAGGTAGCGGAAATGAGGGAAGGGACTGGGAACACTGGCACGAATCTAATGACAGGACTGATGGTTTTCAACATTTCTTTCAGACTTGGGGGTACAAACAAATGCAAGTGGTTTTCTGAATATCTGAGCTCAAGAGTTTGATTTGCTGCACTTATGGTTCTTCTGGGTTAAAATCCCGCATGAAAATCAAGTCTGAAAATCCCTATCACTGGAGAACGCTGAAATATAATATTCATTTAGCAAATAAAGTAAATTAAGCAATTGCTTTAAATAAAACCTGACTCGCAAAGTGGATGACATCACAGCAGAAAGAAAACAGCAACCTCTTCAGCCAGCACAGGCCCCGGGCAGGCAGCGCCTCACGCTGCCCCTCTCTCTGGTTATTTTAAAACCAAAACCCGCTTCAATAACATGATACTCTTCTCTGATATTTGGTTATGATACTGAATGTAACGTGCACATCCCAGACCTCTAAATAAAACATCAGGCTAAAATGTCCCTGCTTTTTAATTTCCTAATTTAGCATTTTGCATCCTGAGCCAATTCTTTAAAACCAGAAATTTGAACTCACAAGAGGCAGCAGCCCGCGGGCTATTTCTGCAGTCAAGGTGGCAGAGACTTTGCTGGTGGGGGAACCCCAGACCCCACCGGGGACCCTCCCCTAATACACAGAGCTCAGCCGCTCCGGGGCTCCCTCCTGTGATCGATTCTTGGAACCAGGGAACCTGGCAGACAACCTCTTCCAAAAAAGGAGCCGGACTTCTCCTCACCCCGGCTGAGTGATGGCACCTGCGTGTTTCCAGTAGGGCATAAAGGTGGGAGAGAGGCCAAGAGGACAAAGAATCTATGACTCCACCTGGATCTTATCTCTGAATAAAAAGAAACGTCTATCTTTGGCAACTCTCTCCAAAAGAGAAATCTTTTAAGAATGAAGAACTGATTAGCATAGCCACAGATCTGTGTCCTACAGAGAGAGAGCTTAACCGACGACGTGTATGTTCAGGTCAGAGAGATTGCTCACTTGCTGACTTTCCTTAGCCTAAGGTGTTTACAAAACCCTGTATACACCCCAGAGAGAGAGAGAGAGAGAGAGAGAGAGAGAGAGAGAGAGAGAGAGAGAGAGAGAGAGAGTTCCCTGCCTGGCAGGGAAACTGTGAGGACACAGGAGATAGTGCCTGTAGGAGCAGAGAGCGAGGGCGCGGCCGTGGGCATGTTTCAGGATAGAAAGCCACAGAGTGTAAAGCCACTTTACAACTCCAGCAGGCACCTCTGTCCCACATTCCAGGTGCACTCGCCATGTTTCTGGAGAATGTGTCCATGTTTCCAGAAAACAGCCTTTGCGTGTGGTAGGAGGCTGAGAACGTACCCTGATGCCTGTTCACAGCTCTGAGAACAACTCTCTTCATCAAGTGTCAATTATTGGATTAGTGTAAGTTTTTAGATTGACTTTTCCAGTTACATGCACTTGGGGGTTCAATTTCGCATTTTACTGATAATTTTTAAGACCCTGGCTGTGGGCGGGGGCTTTCCAAGGGAGGGAAAGCTCAGTTGGTTCTCCCAGAACCTGGGGCCTTCCCCTTCCCCTGGGGAGGAAATGACTGCAGCGCATGGAAAGGCAGCCTCGGGGCGTAAGCTCTAGCCAAGCGCATTGCTTGGGAGAGTGAAGGCCAAGCCATGCACCGGAAGAAACAGGAGGAGGCCACACATTTGCATCAACGGTGGCTGTATTTCCACTAGGGTAATGGAATCAGGATGAAAATCTACTTTTAACAAAAATAATATACAAAGTATCATGTGGGGGTGCCAAAAATACAAAAACCAACCAGCGGTGGAAACCGGCTTAGCAGAGTCTTCAATTCAGAGTCACCTGGGAGGACAATCCAGTCACCAACTAGTGCCACCTCACGAGGTCACGCTCGGGTTTCAGTGACAAACGGCTTGTGCAGTAGTAGGCCTGGCATTGGGACCACACTCTTACAAGGCTGTCAGTGAACCAGAGCTCCACAGAACCTGGTGGAGAAAAGGAGCTGCACACATCAGGGACCTGAGGTGGCTCCTTGGCAGGCTGGGAAACAGCGCCTGGTGAGTTCATCCTGCACGTCAGCATCAACATCCCACTGAATCTACACAGAACACTCCCAGTCCTGGAAGAGAGAACCCGGGCCTGAGAAGAGAGGGGCCGGCTGGGAAGGGGGTCTTGTCTGCCGACAACCTAAGCATGCTCTTCGAACACTTCAATAAGTGGCCCTGGAAAGTAGATGACGTCCCTTCCTGTTGATTCATTAACAGACACATGTTTACAGATGATACGACTCTCAGCCTCATTCAAACAACAGCCCTTGCAGCGTTCCTAGTTGATAACTTCTTACACGGGGTGCAAGAAGAATTCTCCTTAGAATAAATTTTGCTCTGGTGACTGGTATGGTGGCCGGCCACCGGAATGTTACATTATCTTTCTTGCTTAGTGCTCAAAACTTTCTGTACATTCGTATTTCAAAGACAGAGGCCTAGACTGTCTTGGAAAGGACCACGACATCATATTATCCAATTCATTCTTCCCTCTCCTTCTTCTCTTCTCTCTCCTCCTCCTGATAGATAAGCTCCTCTCCAGGAAGGATCGACGGCAGTACACTGATGGAGACTCGCTGTCCCTAGGGAATATAGGACCTCGGGAAGCAGGGTGCCATCCTAACCAGGGTAGGAATGGCATTTGACAGGGCGCTATCTGCTTATTCTTTGACACAGCCACTTCACAGTGAAGAACATGCCTGTGCCTCTTAAAATATGTCACGAAATTTAACTCAATTGTCCTTTGAAAAGAAAGGGTGATGGAAAAGCATGTGCTTACTTTACACTTCACTAAAGGTAACGACACTTTCTAGAGGGTCCGGAAGTGCTGGACACACTCGGACCGCGTGGAACCTGAATGCCGAAGAACGGCCATGCCCGGTTTACCTGACGGTCCCAGGCCGCCTGCCACCGCAAAATGAAAGGACACTAACTTCCTTTATCCAAGCTCAGTTTTAACAGTTAGTTTTAATTATACTTAAAAAAAGTTCTTGATTACATAGACCCACATTCCGTGTGGCGTGAATTAATGTACACCCGAAACCAGAAACACGCCCTGAAGTCTGCCCAAGGCCTTCTGCTTTCGGATCTTTCAAGTTATTTTGAAAATTATAAGCACATACGGTAGTTCCTTTCTTATGTGAAATTTCTCTTACTTAAAAGTAGTTCTGTCTCTTATTTAAAAGGTGACTATATGAAGTCATTTTCCTTCAATTCGACTGCTAATGTCAGGAGGAACCTTACAGTGCCTGCTCTCAACATGCGGAACGTTTGCACACAGCGGTTCTGAGGTACGACCTTAGATTATGTATTTTCTCAACAGACGCCGGGCAGAGTCATAAGCAGGCAAGCGTGTGTGTGGTGAAGATGGTCCCTCAGTGCAGACACTGAATCGGGCAACTGAAGGCACCATGAGCCACAGGCAGGTCTGTGCCCACTCCTGAAGATCAGCCACAAACGTAAGGAAAGAAAGAAAAAGAAAGGAGGGGGGGCGGGAGGGCGGGAGGGCGGGAAGGTGGCAGGGAGGGCAGGAGGGAGGGAGGGTGGTTAAATGGAGGAAGCTGAACACGGGGCTGGTTTAGAGTTGCATGTTAGAGCTACAGCACACGTGCTGTCAGGACATCATAACATGGTAAAATCAGAAAAGCCTTGGAGAAATGTATCTCCCCAACACAGGGACCCCATTAAGGTCATGTCAACCCAACCATTCTAAAACTGGAAAAGTGCCTACTCCCTCCAACACCACGTTCTATCCTTTCTCAAAGTCCTGTGAATATGTTAATTGGTCCTTTAACTTTACTTTAAAACATAAATATGTATCACGTGGCTCTTGGCAGGAAAAGAGAGTTTAGCAAAGGATGTGTGTAAGACTCACTGCCTCAGTGGAGAGAGGGCAACCAGTGCTGTCCTCCTCCCCATCCCCACGCTCCTCCCCATCTCCGTCCTCCTCCCCATCTCCGTCCTCCTCTCCATCCCCACCCTCCTCCCCATCTCCACTCTCCACCCCATCCCCACCCTCCTCCCCATCTCCGTCCTCCTCCCCATCCCCACCCTCCTCCCCATCTCCATCCTCCTCTCCATCCCCACCCTTCTCCCCATCCCCTCTCCACCCTCCTCCCCATCCCCACGCTCCTCCCCAGTGCTGTCCTTCTCCCCATCCCTGCGCCTCCTCCCCATCCCTGCCCCTCCTTCCCATCCCTGCTCCTCCTCCCCAGAGCTACCCTCCTCCCCAGCCTCCCTGGAATGGTACCACACCTTTTCCTCTGCTCCTGAAAGCCCAGGTCACCAGTAGGAGGGCTTCTCAAGTCCAGTGCAATGTTGCTGTCATAGCAGAGAATTCTAAAGGGTCTCTTCCATGGGAGGATTTCCCTCCTTCACAACTCAGCCCTCAATATCATTAACTGACCACTCATCCCAGTCACAAACCCCAGGTTGGTTTGGGCCTGATCTGGAGAATGCCCACCATCTTCCCAGTCCACTGTGGGCTGACACATGCAACAGCCCTAACCCAGGCAGGGAAAGCCTTCGGGAGTCAGACGATGTTCCTAATGCCAAGAAGGAATGGCAGGTCCACGGCTGCACCCACCTCGTACATAGGGTGGATTTATTTGGTTCCAGCGCCTTGATCACTGAACAGAGTAAGAGATAAAACACCTGACTCCGACAAGGTCAACTTACATACCACGGCAATCTTTTCAATTTTTACCAACAAACCGGAGAACTTGTCCTTTAAGAAGTGACCAAATTCCAACAGACTCAGTATCCCAAACGAGATGGGCCTGATGGGGACTGTGCTCAAGGGCTCTGAACCTGGGGTCAGACATCCCACAGGCCTCTTCAGAAACTTCGCTATTACTGGGAGACTCTGTGCTAAGAACCTCCGACTTTGTGAAGACTTTTCCTGCCCCTATGTCCCCCAAAACGTCTGCCCCAGGCTGAGGGACTCATGCAGGTATGGCGATGGTGAGAGATGCTGTAGCTGGCCCCGGGGCAGGACCTACACTTCAGCAGAAGGAGTGTAGGAGCAGAAAGCAGAAAACCTTTCGGGAGCCTCAGCCAGTGCTGAAGTAGAAACAGTGCCGTTCACGGTCAGTGAATCGGTAAAGAAGAAGCAAACAAAGTTTCTTCTAATTTGGGAAGAAGCATAAAAGAGAAAAAAGCTGATGACCAGCCAAGGCGGGTGGATCACTTGAGCTCAGGAGTTCAAGACCAGCCAGAATAGCATGGCGAAACCCCATATCTACAAAAAACACACAAAAATAATTAGCGAGGTGTAATGGTGCACGCCTAAAGCCCCAGCTCCTCAGGAGGCTGAGGCAGGAGGATCGCTTGAGCCCAGGAGGCAGAGGGTACAGTGAGCCGAGATCATGCCACTGCACTCTACCCTGGGGGACAGAGCGAGACCCTGTCTTAGAAAAGAAAGAAAAAGGAAAGAAAAATGACCTTAATGGGGTCCCTGTGCTGGGGAGACACATTTCTCCAAGGCTTTTCTGATTTTACCATGTTATGATGTCCTGACAGCACTTGTAGCTCTAACATGCAACTCTAAACCAGCCCCGTGTTCAGCTTCCTCCATTTAACTACCCTCCTTCCGGCCCTCCCTCCCTCCTTTCTTTTTCTTTCTTTCCTCACATTTGTGGCCATTCTTCAGGGAGAAGAATGTACGGTGAGCAGAGACCAGCAGTGAAGAACAACCCTGAACACACCCTGCGCATTTGCCTTCTGCTCAGTGACAGGTCAACGGGCGAATATGCCACGTTAGGTCATACGCAATAGAAATCCAAACGAAACCGTGCTTCATCAGAAAGAGGCCGTTCCGAGACTGTCTCTGTGCTGAAACGTCTATTTAAACTCAGCCAGACGGTATAATATAGAAGTTTCATTTATAATCGTTCAATCTAAAAATACAAATGTGATTTCATGTTTTCCTTGGTTCTCGTTGTGTTTTCTTACGATCTCCGCTGTTTGACGTTTGGCCTGGAACTGCAAACCCACAGAAGAATGTCTGTTATTCTCACTTTCAGAGTAATTTCTTTTTAGCCCCTAGGAAATTAGGAATCAACAAAATATTAAGTCATATTATAAAATCTTTCCTCTTGTGAGCTATAGTTAAATATCCAATGTACTAACTGTTGCACGTGCTTTAAAGACGCTGACTAGCGGTGGGATCTTATGCGATTAGTCAGCGCCATCAATTGGAGAACACGAGGTGATGTTCCGGTCTCCTGTACATAAACTCAGACATTTCAGAAAAGGATTCTTAACTTTTCTTCTCTGACTTCAAAATCCTACTGGAAATTCATCATTCTAAGCTGTGTGTTGCCTGTGTAGAACAGTTTATCTTTTGTCTTTGTTTGTTTTTGAGACAGAGTCTCACTCTGTCACCTGGGCTGGAGTGTAATAATGCAATCTTGGCTCACTGTAACCTCTGCCTCCCGGGTTCAAGCAATTCTTCTGTCTTAGCCTCCGGAGTAGCTGGGATTACAGGTGTGGGTCACTACACCCAGCTAATTTTTGTATTTTTAGTAGAGATGGGGTTTTGCCATGTTGGTCAGGCTGGTCTTGAACTCCTGACCTCAGATGATAAAGTCGCCTCAGCCTCCCAAAGTGCTGCAATTACTGGCATGAGCCAACGTACCCAGCCCAGTTAATCTTTTAATTCAAAAATATATAAATGTTACCCTTGACCTCCAAACCAATGTTCTGCTGACAATCTTAATAACAATCCCCATTCTAAAATCCTGGATTGGCACGAAGGCTTATTTTGATATAGAATTACTTAGAAATCTGTTTGGTTCTGAGCCGTTGCAACTGACATTACATCCATGCCCACTGACTGCATGATCTTGTTAGGGCCTGCAACTGCTTATAATTTTATTTATGGTCTTGATTTCACGGCAAAATTAAAGTGACCCTTCCAGATGTTTGGGTTTTTAGACGCCATGTAAATGGGCTTCTAAGTTGGAAGATTGTGATCACGTTTGGTCGTCTCCTCCTTAACCACCTTCGTGGTCCATATTCTACTGGGGAATGCAGTAAAGCCCTCCCGGAGCATGAAACGGACTCAAGCCATCTGCAATGGAAGAAGAAAGGGAAAAACACACTCTTTCCCTTGACGCGAGGCTGAGTGAGAACCACATCCAGACAGGACGAGGCACGCATTCCAAACCACGATTGCTCAGAAACAGAATCGCATTTTTATTTTTGCTGTTTCAGCAAGATCAATATTAAATCATCTCATGAACTTGCTAGTAACGAAACTTTTTAAAAGTTGCATACGGGTAAATATTATTTTCTTATCACTTTTCTCTTTGAATTAAACACAAATTGAAAACACTGTTTCAGGTCTGTTATCACACATTCCCCAAGACCAAGCAGAGTTGTTTACCAGGAGGCCAGACCCTCTGTGAGAAGGTGAGGGCTCAGGAGGAAAGGCAGCTCAGTTTGAGGTGGGGGGCAGAGTGGGAGTGTGCCGTTTCTAAAGACTGCAGAAAGCAGTGAAGGGAGCTCCACCTGCAGAAAGAAAAACGATGGCAGGTTGAATTGAGAAGATCCGGATCCTCCTCGTGACCAGGGGCCCTTAGAGTCTCTCAAGACTCCTGGTTTCCTGTCTCTTGACGGTGGAGATTACGACACGTTTAATGAAGCCACGTGTGTGAACTCAGGGGAGCATTAGGGACTGGTAGTAAGAGAAGCTGGGAAGGATGGTAACGTGACTTCAAAACCCTACGTGTGAGAAAATACAATTTAGTCAACCTGGAAATGAATGCTTTGGTTCTAACCCGAAGCTTCTGGGAAAGTGGTCACAGGCAATATTGTTCCTCTCTGCTCTGAAAGAAAACATCTGGGTGTGGGCTTACTGATCAGCCCGTCAAAATTAATAAAACTACAACCATGATGAAGTTGAATCATCTCATCACGCCTGTTTGCTCTTTGAAGAACAGAATTCTGTGTAATCAAAACCATCTCCACAGACATCATTCCCTCATTTCAGTCATTCACAGAAATTACAAGAAAAATGGGCCCTGTGTGGCCATTCAGTGCACCCACTTCTGCAAGGAAGGAATTGACCTGGATCCACATTAGGGCACATTGGACACACTTAAGAATCACTGTTGACTGGAGGTGAGGGGTCTGAGCAATAACCAGGAGGCTGTGCAGAGCCTTCAGAGAGTCATGAGGAGAGACACAGAGGGCCCCACGGTGCCATTTCTGAAGAAGGACTTTGGCGGAAAGAACAGAGATCATTGCCAAGCAAAGCAGACTCTCTGAGTCTTGAACATGAAGTGGCAGAGGTGAGCACACCGGGAAAGCACACTCACCATTTGTCACAGGGAAGATGGACGCATGGTCCTAAGAAGCCAGGTGTGGGGACACATTTCCCTGCTTCTAGATGAGAAGAAATGATGGAGTGGAAGGAGGCGGAGAGGCGGGTTTTCCTCCTTGTTCTGTACAGTCCCGAGTGGCCTCCTCCCACCAAGCACACATACACACAGAGCCAAGTGCCGTGCTCTGAGGATCTGCGCCAGGTGAAATGCTGCAAAGCCCAATCCATACACACCTTAACGACGGAATGCTACGTGCACTGATGACTGTAGTGCCCATCGATAAAACTCTCTCATGTGGACCCATGGCGTTCGCACCATCAAAATAACGTCAGCTGGAGAACCAACACACACTAGGCCTTATCTTTAATCCTCATGACATGCTTGAAAAATAATGTTTATTCTCATTTTACAGATAAGGGGGCTGAAGATTATGAAATTAAGTAACTCTCCTAAAGTCACACATCCAGCAAGACCCCAAGCCGTGGGCCCCGTCCACCGCATGGACTGATACTGCCTCTCTGATATTAAAGTAGGTCGGACGCGAATTGTTTGGAGAGAAGGCCATTCTGTGAACGAGGCCTCTGGAAACAAAAGAGATTTCCAAACACCAGAAGGCGATTTGAAAAGAGACCAGCTCCACCGAAAGGTCCTGCACACCTGACATTTCCCAGTGACCAGCCGAAGCTCAAGCCCGCCTGTGTTCCGTTCTAACTCCTTGATTTTCCCGACTGGGGGTGCGGTGAGGAGAAGTGTGCCAAATGTGTTAGGGCTTTAAACTTTTCTCTGGGATACAGATTTTATTTGCAAATGTGAGTTTCAGGCAAAGTGTTCTTGGGGAATGCAGCCAACAGGGCAAAGCCCGCGTGGTGTGTCAGCTCGTGCACAGAGACCCCAGGTGCAGGGGGCCTCACTGCAACCCAAGACATCCTGGAGGCAACCTTAAGGTCAAGGGTGAGAGGGTTTAAGTGAACCGTTAGACGAGAATGAGGAGAGACTAAGAAAACCTGCTGAGTCTTAAACTGCTCTAATTACTAACCACCTGGATTCTGCTCTTGGTGGAGGGAAGGCAACAGGCCCGACCCCGCCCACACACACCAGGGCAGCAGGCAGAGGGCAGTCTACTTTTGCGCTCTCAGAAACTGAAAATCTGTGGCAACTGTAGGTGCTGGCTGCTACAGTTCTGGGAGAAACTGCTCCCATTTCGTTTGGAGAATGAGTCTTAGCTCCTCCGTGTCCTTTAGTGTGCTTTGAATGTGTGGGGTCTGTCTGCCAGTGTCTATGTGTGTGTACGTATGTGTAGATGCCTGCACAGATGTGCATATTCCTGAAAACCTCCAGTAAGTGTCCTCTGAGGGTCCCCTCTGGGGAGATAAACGATCTTCAGGGAAAGCCTGAGCATGTGAAAACCGCCTTGGAGCCCCAGTTAGCAGCTTCTAATCTACAAGTCATTTGTGAGATGCAAGGCAGAGACCCAGGGCCCTGCAGAAGAATTCTAGGTATGAGCGATGAACTCACAACCCACCCTTCACACTGCTAACACGCAGGAGAAAGGAAACGAAGAAAAAGTCAAAGAAGAAAAGGTGCCCACATAACTGTTTCAAATTTGCTGAAAAGCAGAACCGACCACAGCTTATTTCAACCGTCTTTATTTTCAATACAAAGAACCCCTTTAGGACAAGTCCCCGGCCACTTAAAAGCCGCCTCTCCAGCAGAGGTGTCCTCGCTACCTTCGTGTTTTCTCAAGCACTTGTTCAAAAACACATTTAAGTGGAATGTTTTCGTTTCTGGCGATTGCATTAATTATGGGTTTGCAAACCATGCAAGCCCACGAGGTCTGCTGGAGATGGGGGCTGCAGACACTGGCCTGGCCCAGCGGCCGCCGCGGGTTGGCTTGGCTGGCGGGGGCTTGGCTTGGCCCCCACACATGGCTCCGCGTTTGGCACCGCGCGTCTCGTCTGGACCAAGGCTGTAGCAGAGAAGTTGCAGCTCAGAAAGAAAAATACACAGCGGTCAACCGCGGTGACCTCGCGCTCAGGAGCGCAGCATCCCTGCCACGAGGAAGAGCCCAGAGGCCCACAGAGCTGGGAGCCGCTGCCTTGCTGCAGTTCTGTCCCCAGAAGGGAAGAAAGGGCTTCTCTAATGACACTTAGGCCAGAGAAGAATCATCGTTCACGTCATCTGCTTCTTTCTAGACTAACTTAAGAGGGTCTCCGGGAGGGTCAGGCCCACGAAAGGGGCCCGCGATTGGCAGCCCCTTCACCCCGCAAGAGGCCCGGAGTCCGCGGGGCGCACAAGCCCAAATCGGTCGGAGAACGCGCTGCGGGCCGGTCCCCGTGGGCGAGGTGGGCGCCCCAGTCCCGGTGGGTCGGCCTTGGCCTGGGGACAGTCCGCCGGGTGGCGCCGGTTCTCCCAGACCTGATTCCCTGCAGGCTCTGGCCCAGCAGTGAATTCGCCAGAGCCGGACACAGGGGCGCATCCGCAGCTCACCCTCGTCCCGGGCCTGCAGGACCCCAGGGTCCCCTTACAGCCGGGCCAGAGCCCCGGGCCAGGGGGGTCCGGGCAGGATGGACCCGTAAAATTCGTCGCAGCCACGGCAGCGTCCCCTGTGGGTTCCCCGAAGACCGTCCCAGCCTGGTCCCAGGCGCGCACTCCGCGGTCCTACACGCTCCGGCCCGACGGGCGGGCGGAGGCTCCACGACCCCCAGGGCCACCTGCTCCCCGCGCCCGGGCGCCTGGGCCTGGAGGGGAGCTTGGGGACCCGGCCCCGGCTGGCTGCAGGAGGCGGCACCGGGACCGCGTGAGCGCCAGGTCCCCGGGCTCGGGCTTACCGTGAGCGCCGAGAACTTCTGCGCGGGCGCGGGCGGGAGCAGTCCGGCGAGCAGCGGCAGCCAGCAGAGCTGGGGGAGCAGCATGGTGGGTGGCAGGGGCGGCGGGGCGGAAGGTCGGCCGCGCCCTGCGCCCTGGCACTGCAGCCGGGAGAGCCCAGTGGGTGAGCGCGGCGCGTGGAGGGGGCGGCTCCGCAGTCTCTTCCCACCGCTCCCGGTCTGGGCTGAGCAGCTCCCCTGCAGGCACCCAGCGGTCCTCCGCGTCCTCGGCTGCCGCCCTCGCTCCTGTCAAATACCCCGGCGCTTCCCGGATCCTCCCCTCCCGCCCGCCTCCCTCCCTCCCTCGCTCCCCTCTCCTCCACCCATCTCCTCCCACAGCCCCACCTCCCAGCGCCGGCCGCCGCGCCCGCCGCCGCGCCCGCTCTGCTCCGCTGCCCGCTTAGGCCCAGAGGCCGCCCTGGCGCGGGTCTGCGGAGTGAGAAGTGGAGCGGGGACCAACAGGGCTGCGCGGTTGCCTGTCGGGGCTGTCGCCGTGTCTCCCCCGCGCACCCACACGCGCACACCCAGGCACACACGCACACAGACGCACATCACACGCACTCACACCCACTCGCGCACCCTCGGGGGGCTTCCAAGCACAACCACCGGACGCACCGCGCCCTCCTCCCGCCACAGGGTCCAGGTTTGGTTTGCGCAGGATCAGCCTGGCGGGGCCTTTTCATCCACAAGGGTTAACGCTAGGCCTAGGCCAATCCCCAAACTCGAGGTTCTCCTTGACCACCGCTTAAGGCCCCCTGGTCCGGCCCAGAACATCGCCCCTCAAAGGAGCTGATCGATCAGCTGCGCTCCAACAAAGGCAGCTGGGAACAGGCGTCCAGAAGAGACTGGCCCAGGGCAGCAGCCTTTGGCATCTTTACACGGGGTTATCCACTGCAGGGATGGGGAATTTGGTCCTGAAGATCCTGGGTCTGACCTGAGCTGTGGCCTTGGTCCTCTGCAAATGGGGGGAGAATGTGGTTGGGTTCATTCACAGACAGATGTGGCTGTTTTCAAACAGCTCTGTGGAAGCATTTCGGGTGTTTATGCTGGGAGCACAGGGCTTGTGGGGGTTGTAAACTTGCCCTGGATACTGCGCTGGAAACCAAGAAAATGTTGCACACCCAGACTCTGGGTAATATCCACTGCAGACAGAATTGCTGAAATAGTTTAGCCTTGGCTTATAACTTTACGGGAAAAAGCCCTAATTCTGTCTCATACAGAAAGCCAGAAGAGTGAAGATTTGTTCAAGAACAATGAATCAATTGACTTGTCAGGGGCATTGGGAAAAGAACAAGACACAGCAAATCCAAATCCGACATTTCACCCGGTGTCTAGTCCGCTGCTTTGGCGTGGACTTTGGGGGAGGGGTTGTATCAGCCAATTCTGGGGCTGGCTGCTGAGACAAAGGCAATCATCCCCAGACTTTTGCATCAGGAAAGTGACGTCCTTCGGGCCACAGGAAGGCAGGAGAGAAACGTACCTTTTCCCGAAGGCAGGCTCTTCTCAGAGCTCTCCTTCAAATTTCAAAGCCCAGAGAATCTATTAAGTACTTAAACACATTCCTCCTGGTTTAAGGACTTAGAAGGAAATTATAATAAAACTCTTGAGGGACGGCGGTTGGGTCCAGAAAACAGGTGAGCAGAGCAGCTGCAAATGATTAAGTAAATAAGAGTCAGTTAGGGAACTGCAGTGAAAATTAAAAAGAAAATAAACACTACATGCCACGAACTAATTCTAGGATTATCCGAAGAATAAAATTTACACTCGAAGCTGACATACTTCCTTTAAGAAGTGTTTGCTGCTAAAGAACCTGTTTTCACTTTCCACTTTGAGAGTACTGCTCACCAGAACTCAGAAGTTTGAAAGCACATTTATCCACCCTCATCCCCTGCAAGAATGGCAGACAAGAAGTAGACTGAATTATTCCCATTTTACAGATGAGGAACACGAGTCAAAGAGGCCACATGTCTTAGCCAGATCTTCTAAGCAACAAAATCAGAAACAGAATGCAGATATTAAAACTTGCAATACTGGCAAGTCCACCCCACTTCCTCTGGCAATACGGAGAACAGAAGAAAATCACTGGCCCTCCATGCCTTGTGCTCAAGAATCTCAACTCATCTTTCATGTAGCAACTCCAGAATCCTCTGGGAGCTCTAGAAAGATAAATGCAATGCATCTGTCCAAAACTCAAGACAGATGAGGCAAGGCTGGAGCCTTCAAAACGCCTTTCAAATCTGGAGGCGCTCATGTGTCCTGAATGCCAAATTTTAGTTTCTCAAAATCCTGGAAATGGAGTTTGGAGAGATAATCAGGTTCCATTTTTATGGAGAAAAACAATACATTTATTTAAAACACTGGGAAATAGTTATGTCTGTCTTTTATTTGTAAGTCTCCAAGAAAGTTATTACTGGCAGGAATGTAGAGAGCTGTCATGTTAGAAAGGATATAAAAGTAATTCACTTAGTTCAAAGTTAAGACAGGAAGCGATCAGCTCTGTGCTTTCCAAAGAGTTCCTACAGGATATAGGAAGAAGTTCTCTTCTCTTGGAATGTAGGTGTGTGTGTTTTTAATTAAAAAGTGATGCAGGATCCATTCTAAAATGTGGCGTAGGCATTCAGAATTTAAATGTTTGTCACCGATGAAGGTTACAATAAAGAACAGCAAGAGAATCGAATTACTGAGGAATCCAGCTACGCTCGTGTCTAAACTAACTTCAGCTCTTAGGCCATTAGCAAAAGGCTTTATCATGAGGATTGGCTTCCTTTTTATTTATTTTTCTATGCTAAAACTGCAAAAGGATTTTACTTTTGTTATACACATGATATAATTTAGTTATTATTTCTAGCTAATTCATGTTTAACCAGAAAACTTTTTGTCAGCTCTTTCCCATCTCAATATGCAAAGCCAAAGTTTAGTGAAATATCTCTTTGTTGATGCAGGGACTTCCAGAATTTCCCTCTGCCATTACTGAGTATTGTCTGAGGCTGAGCACAGGTCACTGTTCATACCGCACATCATTAGTCACCTGTTTTATTACTGTTTTCTCCTATCTTCTACTTAATCATGGGAGCAGGAGTCTTCACTGTTCACCTGGACTTTCTTAGGTAAGTTCTGTGTGATTTTCCTTTTAGACTACCCCCAGGCTGGACCCAAGAACCTCTGGATTCCCAGGTGTCTGGAGTCTCCGTCCTCTTGTTGACTCGTTCATTCTGATGCACTGCATCTTCCTTCAAATTTATTCCCTTCGACCCAGGGAAAAATGATGCATAATCCCCATGTCAGTCCCAGACTTTTAGCCCAAGCTCTGCAGCTCCACAAACCTGTGAGCCATACAGAAAGGAAACCACATCAGCAGAGTTGACAAAACCAGACGAGAGCACTGCCGAGGCTCACCCTCACCGCAGCTGCAGGACGAGGCCGGCGTTGACACATCACGGTAGTGGGCTTGTGTGTTCGATCCTCGAGCCTGACTCAATGGCTTTCTTCCTATTTTGATAGATTTAAGGAATGGAGAATTTGGGCTTTGGGCTCAACAAAATCATGTAAACAAGGTTCTTCCTTCTTAAGATGCCTGAGGACAATTTTTATGATAATGGTTTTCAGGCACTTTGTGGAAAAATTTTTAAAATAATTTCAGCTTTTATTTTAGACTTGGGGGTACGCGGGCAGGTTTGTGACATGGACATACTGTGTGATGCTGAGGTTTGGGCTATGAGAGACCCAGAGAGTGAGAGTAGCATCCAAGAGGCAGTTTTTCAGCCCTCGTTCCCCACCACCCTCTGGAGCAGGCCCTGGCGTCTGTGGTTCCTTCTTTATCTCCATGTGTACCCACTCTCCAGTTCTTACATGCGTGAGGACATGCAGTATGTGCGTGTCTCCTCCTCCATTAATTCGCTTAGGATGATGGCCTCCAGCTGCATCTGTGTTGCTGCAAAGGGCATGCTTCCATTCTCTCGTGGCTACGTCGTGTACCCTGGTGACTGCGTACCACATCTTTATCCAGTCCACTACTGCTGAGCACCGAGATTTACCCCGTCTTCCCAATCGTGAGTAGTGATGCAATGAGCATACAAGCGCATGTGTCTTTTTTTGTAGAATGATTTATTTTCCTTTGGATACATACCCAGTAATGGGATCGCCGGGTTGAATAAGAGTTCTATTTTTAGTTATTTGAGAAATCCCCAAATTTCTTTGCACAGTAGCTGACATAATTTGCATTCCCACCTACAGCGTATAAATATCCCATTTTCTCTGCTGTCTCCCCAGGGTCTGTTGCTTTTTTCACTTTTTAATGATAGCCATTCTGACTGGTGGGAGACAGTATCTCATTGTGCTTTTGATTTGCATTTCTCTGATGATCAGTGACGATGAGCATTTTTTCATATATTTGTGGCTTACTGCATGTCTTCTTTTGAGAACTGTCTGTTGATGTCCTTTGCCCACTTTTTAGCGGTTTTTTTTTTTTTTTTTTTTTTTTTTGCTTATTGAGTAGAGTTGTTTCTGTGCCTTCAGATTCTGGATATCAGACCTTTGTCAGATGTATAGTTTGCAAATATTTTCTCCCATTGTGAGTTGTCCGTCCACTCTGTTGATAGTTTCTTTTGCTGTGCAGAAGCTCTTTAGTTTAATTAGCTCTCACTTGTCAATGTTTGTTTTTGTTGCAATTGCTGTTGAGGATTTAGTAATACATTCTCTGCCAAGACTGGTGTCCAGAATGTGTTTCCTACATTTGCTCCTTGGATTTTTATAGTTTGAGGTCTTTCACTTAAGTATTGAATCCATCTTGAGTTACTTTTGTCTATGTGAGAAGTATGGTTCCAGTTTTAATCTTCCACACGTGGCTAGCCAGCTATTCTCGTCACCACGTATTGAATAGGGAATCCTTTCTCCATTGCTTACTTTTGTTTACTTTGTTGACGATCAGATGGTTGCAGGTATGTGGCTTTATTCTTGGGTCCTCCATTTTGTACCTTGGTCTATGTGTCGTTTCTGTGACAGAACCATACTATTTGGGTTACTGTAGCCTTATAGTATAGTTGGAAGTCAGGTAATATGATGCTTCCACTTTCATGGAAATTTTTAATAAATGGCTGGATTGTGCTGGTGTTTTATACACATTATCTAATTAACTTTCATGGAAACTCTACAAAATGGTTATTTTACAGATGACTAATAAGTTCTTGGGAGATTACAGAACTTACCCAGATTTACACAGCTAGGAAGTAGTAGGAGCAAAATTCAACTCAATTTTCAGTTCAGTGTCCAGGATCTCTATCCTCCAATATTCTCCACCTCGGAAACTATTGAAGAATCTGTGAACTAGAGTGAGAAAAAGCTTGGGGTCCAGAATCTTCTGCCTGTTGTTAAGATAATCAGTTCTTAAATGTTTTAAACCATTAACCCTTGTGAAGTATGATGAAAACTGTGGGCCGTTTCACTTAGAAACGTGCACGTGTGCATGCGACATGTTCGAAATCCAGCACCAGACCACAGGAGAAAGCCCTTCACAGCTGGTTCTGACTTACTGGTAATGCTTCAATCCCAGGATAATACTTCCAAAGAAGGCTCTTTTTCACAAAGCCAGGCACAAAACTGCTACAGTTACAGTGAAAACGGTTCCTATAAAGTTGTTGGGAGATGCTTGTACCATCTGAAAGATGTAGTTCTGGCGTTAGAGATATGGCGCATCCGAATAGCCAATCTTACCTCAGGCCACATCATGTTGCCACTGCCATTATATATAACCCAAGCTTATTGAAGTCTATTTGTAACAATATCCAGAGGCCACGTTAGCCTTTCCACTCGGGAAGTAACTTTCATCAGTATATGGAACTTGTAGAATCTGTCAGCGGCAGAGCTAATAAAGGCTGACCACCACCAAGACTCATTAAGGCACAAGGTGCACTCAGGGAAAGAGAATGAGATCTGGTGAAATTTATAGGAAGCAACTTGTTCTCAACTCAGATGATCTGAACTGCTTTTGGATTTTTCATTCTTATTAATTCAATCTAGAAGTCCCTTCCTCCTTTCTTCGTGTGAGACAGCCTTTAAGGAAAAAAAGTTTTAAACTGGCAACAGAAACACAGCTTGCCACGAATACTCTGGGGCAGTATGAACCACACAGGTATAATTTGTACCAGCAGAAAGCCACGTAAAAAGATATGCCAATAAGGAAAGCTTTCAGTCACCTTCGGCAGTTTTCCCTCTGCTTCCCTCTCTTGCCTAGCCTAACACACAAGTCAGGACGCTGTGCCGCTAACTCTCAACTTCTGCCCTCCTCCCTCAGCTCTAAGCTGAGCATTAAAATGCATCATACCCAGATAAAAATCCTTAGGCCTTTCAGACAAATAGCACAGTGCCTGGGCTACACAGTAACAGAAACAACTACAAAGACATTTGTCCCTTGACCTCACAGCGGCAACTGGACTCTACGTCCTTCGTGGAAGTGTCATCCATCATCAACTGACTGTGCTTCCTCTTCCTACCAGCAGCCTCCTCTGCCTTTCACATGGGAAGCCATGATCTCCTCGGTTTTGGTTAGTTTTGCCCCCATCCTGGGCAAATTCCTTAACTCCTTTCCTGTCTATAAAACAGTGCTCAAGGTGGAGATTCAGTTACATTATTTTGGACATTTTAGTACTATTTCTATATGTCTAGATGCTTGCCCACATAAAGCCAGATTTATTTTATTGATGCCTATAAAGTAATTTAGCCCCGAGAGCACTGACGGTCATGACACTGCTGCAGAGGCCAGCTCCAGGGGCGACGTGCACACAAGCTCCTCTCTGCAGCTCACAGAGGGGCATCCTGGCTACGCCAGATGCTCACAATATGTCCACGGCCCACAGGGGTGCACAAAGGACGTGCATGGCTGGGGGTGAGCAGCATGTCCGTGCCCCAGAGGCCCTGAACGGGCAGGTGTAGGCGTGCCAGGCCCTGCATAGCTGGAGACACTGGCAGACGGGAAGGTGGAAATTTACACAGCACGTGTCTGCTGCTTCCTGGCTTCTCTGCCCTCAGTCACTCTTGTTTCTTTGGGCAGTCGGAACCGCTTCCCTCCATCTCCTAAGTAATTATTCATTCTTTAAATGCTTGAGCATCTCCAAGTACTTTTTGAAAACAGAACCAAGGTTAATAATCACATCACTGTCCCACATACAATACAGCAAGCCGAGTGCCATGTCCTTCCACGTGACACACGTGGTTTAAAAAGCCCAGAAGGACCTCCATGGAAGCGCGTCTTGACTCACCAGGAGAAGAGGAGGTCAGGACTGTTCCGATTCTATCTTCACCTGGAAGGAGGCCGCTTGGTTCAAGGACACCACAGAAATCTGTGCTTTCATTAGACGACGCAATTAGCTTTGCAGGGACTCCTCACCTCACGTTTAATTCAGAGACTGAGGCTGTGCAGAGGCTTGGCACTTCTGATTGCACAGAATTTGCAATTCTGGTCTACAGGAAAGTGTGGTTGGAACTATGTGGCCAAAATTATTGGGACATTTTGTTTTTTGTGTCTTTAATTTGGTAATTTGGATCATCAGAGCAATTTTCAGTCCTTTATTCATTTTTAAATTTTTGTTATTATTTTGAGAATTTCTTAGCTCATTTTCTGACCCATTTTTTTTTTCTAATTCATTTTCCACCTGTAGAATACTGGACTATATATGACTCATCTACAGGAAGCATGCCATTATTTTATCTATCAGTACAAAAAAAATTCCTCCAATTAAATTACGACTCAGTATTTTCTTGCAAGTGTCTTTAAGGCAGCCCCACTTCAAGGGCACTACAGTATCAGGAGCATGTTTTAATTCAGAAAATTGGAAATGTCTGCTCTCTGAAGTTGGAACAATGGTAAGAGCAAGTAATGGGCTTGTTTTTATATTTGTTTATTATTTTTGTTCAAAATAAGAAAAATTTATATCTACTAACCCCCCCCAAAAAAGCCAAACAAACAGAAAAACAAGACAAACAATCAAAAAATTAAAGAGAAACAAAAGAAGAACCTAAACAACACTGAGATTTCTCCCGGCAATGATGAGAGGGGAGCGCACGCCTTCCCTCCACAACACACCTTCAAGGCAATCATGAGGAGGTTTTACAGGTGTAAAGAGACAAGGAAAAAGGAAACATGGGGAGATGTTGCAAGATGGGGAGATAGCATGCAAGAAAATTCCAGAAACTGGAAAGCAGACAGACAGTAGGAAGTAACTTAGGCAGCAGAGGGAAATCCAAGACCCAGTCGGACCCAGATGGCACAAAAGGATCAGGTGAAGATCCTGACGGTAGATTTCCCCTAGGACAGCAGCAGCCAGGCTCCTCGAGGGCAGGAAGTCGGCCTGCAGACCTTGCCACACACTTAGAGCCACCAGGCAGCGACCTGTCACCCTTACACATGAGCAGACACCAGCAGTCAGCAGACATTTGAGGATAGCCTCTCCTGCAAGAGGCAAAGACTCAAGCATACCCAAGAAGCCAGAGGCTGGGGACAGAGCCGAGTGTGCACAGGAGCAAGCCTCGTGGGAGGGAGGACAGGAGAGACTGCCTCCCTACTCCCTCCAGCTCCTCCCTCCTACTTCCTTCCTCCCTCTCCTCCGTCTTCCTTCCTCACTCCCGCTCCTCCCTCCTGTTCCTCCCTCCTCCTTCCTCCCTCCAGCTCCTCCCTCCTCCTTCCTTCCTCCCGCTCCTCCCTCCTCCTTCCTTCCTTCCGCTCATCCCTCCTCCTGCTCCTCCCTCCAGTTCCTCCCTTCTCCCTTCTCCCTCCAGTTCCTCCCTCCTCCCTCCTGCCTCCTTCTTCCTGCTCCTCCACCAGTTCTGCCCATTCGTCCCCCACACCAGACAGGCTGAAAGCGGAGTGGGGACCTGAAGAGAGGAGAGGGAAGTTGTTGATGGGAAGAGAGGCAGACGGTTAGGGCTCCAGAGCCTTCCTGGAAGTACGAGGTCCTTGGATGGCACTGCTCAAGGGAGGAACAATGAAACTGTCACAGACTCTGAAAGAAACAGGAAAAGTCAAAACCCTAGGCCAAATCGAGAGTTGTGCTCCCTTCACGCAGGGCCTACCCTGCGGGGCAGCCAGGTGCATCCAACAGGCCTTCCCCAAGAATGGAGAGAGAATGAACAATGAACGAGAAAGAAACCTCATTCCCCAGCCAAGCCGGTCAACCAAACGGGCACAGTCCACTCCCAGGGGCCTCAGTCATCAGAGCTGTGCCTGCTTTGTTTGAGGAATTTCACCTCTCCCAGGCTGGAGTGCAATGGCGCCATCTAGGCTCACTGTAACCTCTGCCCGCCAGGCTCAAGCAATTTGCTTGCCTCAGCCTCCAGAGTAGCTGGGATCACAGGCGCACCCTACTACGCCCCACTGAATTTTGTATTTTTGGTAGAGATGAGGTTTTGCCATGCTGGCTAGGTTGGTCTCCAATTCTGACCTCAGGTGATCCACCTGCCTCGGCCTCCCAAAATGACTCTGCCTGTTTTCTAATTCCACGCAGCAGCTTTCTGTACTTGCAGAACTAATTACAACTAGTCCAGCAACTAATTCTAATTCAGTTGCTGAACTGTCTGCCACTTGTAAACCAGGGCCCCTCTTCTTCCAGAAAAATAAGATTTCCTGCAAGCTTCCTCCTTCCACCTCCCTGAAGTCCAGACTTGTGCCAGGGTCTAAGCTCTCACCAACACACTCCTCACAATTCCCAATTCCTCGCCTCCCCCCAGTCCCTGCTTTCAAAGGTTCTTTTCTATTGTAGGGTCGTCTTCGCAGCGCCTCCCTTCCAGGTACTGAACTCTGCATCAGTTACATTTTGCTGCATCACAAATTACCCCAAACCTTAGCTTCTGTGGGTTTCTGTGGGGGGACACAGACACACAAATACACATACACACAGAAACACACACATACACATGGACTTTACACAGACACACAAATACACATACACACACGTACACAGAAACATACACATGGACTTGCACTACACACACAAATATACATACACACATATGTACACAGAAACATATACACAGGGACTTGCACTACACAGACACACAAATACACATACACACACGTACACAGAAACATACACGTGGACTTGCACTACATACAGACACAAATACACACACACACACACACACGGACTTGTACTACACACAGACACACATAGAAACAAATATTCACACACACATACACACGTGCATGTACACACACTACACAGAAACTACACATTCACACACACATACACACATACATGTACACACACACACCACAGACACACAGACATGGAAACAAATACACATAAACACATTCACACAAATGCATGTACACATAAACACACATATACAGACACACACACAGATACACATAAAAACAAATATGCATAAACACATGTACACACATACACAGAAACACACATGTACACAGAAACACACATGCATATGGACTTGCACTACATACACACAAATACACATAAACATATTCACACAAATACGTACACACAAACTACACAGACATAGAAACAAATACACAAACACATTCTCATACACATAAACACAAATACACACATACATATAAACACATACTACACACACACACATGGAAACACTAATCCACACACCTGCAGACACATAAATCCACACACACACTCACAGACACACACACCCATCTCCACCAAGTTGCCCTGAGCCAGGTCATCTGGAGAGAGCCATGTCCTCCACATGACAATGGACCCAGGTGACCCAGGTGCTGTCCCCCTCAGCCCTCCCCACCCCAGGCACCTGCCAAGGCTGCGGGCTCACAGGAGACTGAAGGAAACACCCAGGCAGATCCTGCTAGTCCTGAGTTTCAGAAAAAGTTTAAATCACTGTTGACAGAATTGTGGGCACAACAGATGCACCTGGGCAGAAGTGGACGTGGACGGAGACATTGTGGGAAGGTAGCAATTGCACTGTTGGTCCTTGGCAGGCAGCAGAGAGGAGGGAACTAGGCACTGCAGCACTCCTGATTATCCAGCAGGGATTATAGGTATTTACAGTGACTGAAGTATGTAAGAATGCCAGCTAGCCTACCAAACACCAGCCAGTTTTGCCTTAACCCGCTGTGGGGCATGTGAACCGCCAAGCTTGTCTGTGCTCCAGCTGCGCGAGCCGGTGCCTGGAGACCTAGCAAGTATGGAGCATCAGCCCTGCAGGGTCCAGCCGTACAGGGTCCTGTGAGCCCCTCCCTGCTGGTGTGGAGACAAGAAACTGTAGAAATAAAAGACACAAGACACCGACAGAGAGAAAAGAGAGTTTGGGCTCGGGGGTCCACTGCCCACCAAAGCGTGGAGTCCAGCAGTGGCTCCGAGCGCCTGGACGCTCTGACTTTTACTGAGTACAAAGCAGGGGGCAGCGAAGGCAGGGTGAGGTAATGGTGGTTGGTGACAGGGTCAGGAAATCTCGTGTCTTGGAAACAGGGGCTCAGGACTTCCACGCAGCCGAGGGGAGGAGAAAACCTAATGCGTCAGCGCTCTTTGCATATTTGTCAGAAATATCAAGGACACTAAGATTATGTACTATAATTAATACTTACCTTCTGAGAAAGAGAGAAACCAGGTGCAGAAGCAGAGCGTGAGAGTGGACGTGGAATGTGACCGCTGAAGCACAGCCTCACATAGAGGCAGGTAAGCCCCTGGATGTCTGTGGGCCTCCCCGACAGCCGTCAGGCCCACCGCAAGAGCTGGGGGAGCGGAGTTTTCTCCTAACTCCCCAGGAAGGAGACGTCTTGGCCATTTTGGACGTCTCCTTCCCTGGTTGGCTAAACAGCGGGGCTTTCCCAGCACCGGCACTGCCGCACAGCCGAGGCGCCCTCCAGCAGCCTTATGCGAGTGTGACAGGGCTTAGAGCATCCTGCCTTAGGATCACTTGTTCACAATGTCACCTCAGTTCCATGCTTCATAACCCCATAGTCACTGGTAAAATCAAAGGTTATATTGAGTATATCTTTATAAGTAACTATAAGATTATACATGATTATATAAAGGAATAACTATGTACTTACATTTCTAATTCTTTTCTAAATTAATATTTACATGAGAACAGGCTGAGGCTTCAGACTCTTACCACAGCACTTGCCAGGTTTCCCCACACACACAGTCCTGCACCCCAGACCAGCTCAGAAGCCCCTGCTCCAAAGCGGCCGTCAGCCCAGCCACTCTTCTTCCAATCACGGTCTTTGTGCCTATATTTTCTCCTTCACTCCTGGAGGGCAAGGATGGCAGCAGACAACACAGCGGGCCCGTGAGATGTGTGCACTGTGAGGCACGTAGCCCTGCACTGCTGGGTGCTGGATGGAAGGACAGTGCTATTCGGGGCTCAGCCCCTAAACCCCACCCTGTGCCCTGCTCACTCCAGCGCAGCCCATGGGTGTTTGGAATGCATAACGAATGTCTCCTTCAGCATTTGAGGGCACGCATGGCTTAGAGCCAAGTCACAGATAGAGGCTCCCTGGCACAGTTCGGCACACGTCTAGAATTTCCATTTCCCTCCAGGCGCTGGCCCTCGATTCCTTGTCTTCATCCCAACTGAAAGGGATAATTCTTGTTATCTGCATCATTCTCACATCAGCTGGACTCAGCCCTTCCAGCGCGCCTGTCCCTGGGGAAGGGTCTTTGCCTACCAGGTCCGTGGGTCACACTTTTCTGTTTGTTTTCAGACTGTCTAGGACTCACTGAACTCGAGCATGGGCTAGCTTTTCCCCGCATTTGGCTCTCGGAAAATCTCTGACTAACATTTCTGCTATTCCACTTCCTTCAACTGATCACAGAGCTCCCACCACTGCCAGGTTGCTGGGTGGACGCCTCTGTCTTGTCTCCTCCTACCCACCACTAGCCAAGCAGCTGCCTCGGCCCCCAGGCCGTGAGATCCTGCAAGAGATACCCCGTTCTGCTTTCCCCAGCATCTGGCATGTTCCTCTGCACCGACTAGGCTTGTCTCTAACCGCTGACTGAGGACTAAGTGGGGGACTGGGACCAGAGGAGGACCAGAAACGAGATGTCATTGTGAATGACCGTGTCAGATGCAACCACAGAGGATGTGGGACTGAAATAACACTTGAAGGACGGGTAGAAGTTAACTCAGAGCAACAGAAATGAGGTGTTCCAGCCACAGAATAATGGCCCATCCAGATAGGAACCGAAGGTTGGTCCATGAAAAGCTACACATCACCAGAAGAGAACTGAGTAGAGGGTAGAGGTTCATACAGCTACATGTGTGAGGTCAGCCCCAGCCGTGATGAGTCTCATACTCCAGGTGAAAAAGTTAGTTTTTTTATGAGAAGCATTAGGGAGTTACTGTATTATGTGCAGTCAACCAGAGAAATAAAACCGATAGTCTGTGCAGATATAGATATACATCTATGTATTACCTATGTGTGAGAGTGTGTGTGTGTGTGTGTGTGTGTGTGATATATGCAGGGAAGGAGAGGAGGGAGAATGCTATCAAGGAACTAGCTCATGCCATAGTGGAGGCTGGCAAGTTCTAAAATGGAAGGGCAAGCCAGCAGGCCACAGACGCGGGGAAAAGTGAAGGTGCAGTCTTGAGTTCCACGTCGGTCTCACTCCTTTCTTCTCTCAGCGTCTTCAGCGGACTGGATGAGGTTCAGCCACTGCAGAAGCCCATCTGCTTTCCTCAGAATCTACTGACTTAAGTGTTTATCTCATCTAAAAAAATGCCCTCACAGCAACATCTAGCCTGAGGTCGATCAAACACTGAACATCATGGCTCAGCCAACTGGAAACATACATTAAACCATCACAGTCACTACGTGTTCTTGAGCCAGGAAGTAACATCAACAATAAAACTTTAGAACTGGAGTATACTGAACGTGGCTCTTTAGGAAGAGTTTTCTAACAGTACAGTTTTATCACAGCATCATCAATACTGAATGTGGCTCTTTAGGAAGAGTTCTCTAACAGTACAGTTTTATCACAGCATCAATACTGAACGTGGCTCTTTAGGAAGAGTTTTCTAATAGTACAGTTTTATCACAGCATCAATACTGAACATGGCTCTTTAGGAAGAGTTTTCTAATAGTACAGTTTTATCACAGCATCAATACTGAACGTGGCTCTTTAGGAAGAGTTCTCTAACAGTACAGTTTTATCACAGCATCAATACTGAACGTGGCTCTTTAGGAAGAGTTCTCTAACAGTACAGTTTTATCACAGCATCATCAAAATACTTATTAAATCCCAGGCAAGGCAATACTCCAGGTTTCTGGCCCATCCTAGGTGTTTGCAGCAAGGGAGACTCTGCCTTCAAAGGAAAGAACAAGCAGAGAAGAAATCATAGTCAATGTAAGTTGGAATGGACAGCTCAGTTCATAAATGATCTGCATGCTTTTCTTTTTCCTCCTTTTGATATGTCCTCCTCTTTAATAGCCTCAAGAAGGGAGGACAGAGAAATTTAAAAGATTTTATCAAGGTAGCATCACTACTGGTGACCCTGGCACGTCCACTTCAGTGAAAGATTGACCAGCTCAGAATTGAAGACTGAGGTAGTTTGTGTTAATGATAGCGCCTGCTTTCAGTTAATTGCTCCTGTCCTATTTTATAACTCACAGGTAAGGTTGATGATAGCAAAAGAACAGCAAATCTATGTACCATTATATCTTGCCTCAAGTGTATAAAAATTAAGGTCATGAGACTAAGCTGCACTGTGTAAGGACATATATAAAGAAAAGGTCATGAGACCAAGCCGCACTGCGTAAGGACATATATAAAGAAAAGGTCGTGAGACCGAGCCGCACTGCGTAAGGACATATATAAAGAAAGGGTCGTGAGACCGAGCCGCACTGCGTAAGGACATATATAAAGAAAGGGTCGTGAGACCGAGCCGCACTGCGTAAGGACATATATAAAGAAAGGGTCGTGAGACCGAGCCGCACTGCGTAAGGACATATATAAAGAAAGGGTCGTGAGACCGAGCCGCACTGCGTAAGGACATATATAAAGAAAGGGTCGTGAGACCGAGCCGCACTGCGTAAGGACATATATAAAGAAAGGGTCGTGAGACCGAGCCGCACTGCGTAAGGACATATATAAAGAAAGGGTCGTGAGACCGAGCCGCACTGCGTAAGGACATATATAAAGAAAGGGTCGTGAGACCGAGCCGCACTGCGTAAGGACATATATAAAGAAAGGGTCGTGAGACCGAGCCGCACTGCGTAAGGACATATATAAAGAAAGGGTCGTGAGACCGAGCCGCACTGCGTAAGGACATATATAAAGAAAGGGTCGTGAGACCGAGCCGCACTGCGTAAGGACATATATAAAGAAAGGGTCGTGAGACCGAGCCGCACTGCGTAAGGACATATATAAAGAAAGGGTCGTGAGACCGAGCCGCACTGCGTAAGGACATATATAAAGAAAGGGTCGTGAGACCGAGCCGCACTGCGTAAGGACATATATAAAGAGAAGCGAGGCAATACTAGCCAGAAACATCTGAATAACGTCTGTCTCTAAGGGGGAGGGAAAATGCAGGAACGGGAGGATGGCTTTCTAGAGTGCTGGAATGTTCTTCCTCTGGCCACTGGTTACATACATCTTCATTTCATTATAGTTTTAACTGTACATAGATGCTTATACTTTAATATTTGCTTATAACTTAAATTTCCCTCCAGGCTTCGAGTTTCTGGCTTTAATTTCTTGTCTACATTCTAACTTGAAAGGGCATTTTTCATGTCCTCTTAGTTCTTAAATTCAGTATTTTGTAATTTTAAAAGTGGAAGATCAAAACAAAACTATTGCTGCTTTGTCCAGCACACCTGCCTGAAGCGGGCCTGCTTCACCCTTATCAGTCACCTCTGAACAAACAGGGGATAAAACTGGCTTAAAAATAGTAATAAAAAGGATACCCATCCATGGTAAACATTCTCAGTAAACTAAGAATAGAAGAAAACTTTTTCAACTTGATTAGAAATAAAACAAAATAATTGCTCCCATCACTTATTCAACATCACATTAAGAGTTTCAGTCACAATAATAAGACAAGAAACAAAACAAGATATACAGAATGAAAAGAAAGAAGTGAAATTGCATCATTTTGCAGATAATATGATTGTTGGTGTAGAAAATCCTCAGAGATCTGAAAACGAAACAAAATCCTGTGGAACTAGTAACTGAGTTTAGCAAGGATACAGCATACAAGATAAATCTGCAAAAATCAATCGTATTTCTAAATATTAGTGACAGACATGTGGAAACTAAAATGTAAAACACCACACAATTTAAAATGACTTCAAAGAAGTAAAATGTAACAAAAACTAGCAAAATGTGTACAGAATATGTATTCTTAAATTAAAAATGCTGATGAAATAAATCAAGGAAGACCTAAGTAAGGTCTGTGAAGACGCATACCATGTCCATGGATCAGAAGACCTAACACAGTAAAGATGTCATTCTCCTCAATTTGTGTCATAGATCTGATGCAATTCCTATCAAACTTTCACCAATAATTTTTAGACATAGATAAACTTATTCTAGAACTATATGGAAATAATATTGGCAACTAAAAGTATAGGAAAAGCACAGCAACTGAAACTATATGGAAAGGCAAGAGACAAAGAGTTACTAAAACAATTTTGAGAATAAATTCTGTGTGATGCTAAGCCTTACTCTATAGTTACAGTAAACAACACAGTATGGTATTGCCGGAAAAATAAATACATACATCAGTGGAACAGAATAGATAACATAGAAGTAGATCAATTAAAATATGTCCCACTGATTTTTGAGCAAGATGAAAAAGCAACTCAATGGAGGAATGGCTGCTAGATAAATTGGACAAGTATAGGCAAAAATAAATTTAAAAGTAGAACCTCAACCTAACTTTATACCTTTTTCAAAAGTTAACGAATCTTTTTAAGAATCATGGACTTAGTCCAACTATGCCTAGTGTTCCATGCCTAGTGTTCCAATACTGGAACACTAAGCAGGTGGGAGTTATTTATATCCTACTCCTCAAGGTCATCACGAAGTTCTGACTGCAAAAATTCAAAGAATTGCGACCTTGGGTATAAATGGGTTAAATCTAAAACATAAAACTATAGAACTTTTCGAAAAAAAAAAACATAGAATATCTTTTAGAATTTGGATATTATTAACTGAATTGTGCCCCCTGCCCTTTAAATTCAAATGTTGAAGACCTCATCTCCAATGTAATTGTATTTGGAGATAGGAGATAGGAGGAGATAGGATAAAGTTAAAGGTGATCATAAGCATGGGGCCCTGATCTGATAGGATTGGTGTCTTTATAAAAAGAGGAAGAGACACCAGGGCACTCTCTCCTTCCATAACACACACACAGAGGAAAGGCCACCTGAGGACATTGATGATGCAGCCATCCATGAGCCTGAAAGAGATACCTTACCAGAAACCAACCCTGCCGGTACCTTGGTCTTGGACTTCCAGCCTCCAGAACTGTGGGAAATGAATTTCTGCTGTTTAAGCTGCCCAGGCTGTGGTGTGTTGTTGTGGAAGGCTTTGTAGATGAAAACATAGGGATAAGCAGAGTCATAGACTTCACACCAAAAGCACAGTCCATGGAATAAGAGACTTTCACTACTTACCCAATGTGTCTCTTTAATGTTTATACTATGTTCACATACTACTTATTTTAAAATAAAAATAAATTGATTTTATCTTAACTATAATAATCATATTACAATTATATTACTAGCAGTAATAACATTTTATGTCAAATTGTAATGTAGAAATTAGTGATCTGCTCAAATGTTTCACTGTAGACTGAAGACTTTTTTATTCAACTTGATTGCTTAATAAGCTCTTTTCTTTTCTGTTGGGTGTCTCTCAACCCCTTTGTATGACATAGTCATTTCCCTTTCTTAAGAGCTTCACAGGCTGAGCACAATGGCTCACACCTGTAATCCCAACACTTTGGGAGTCCAAAGCGGGCAAATTGCTTGAGCTCAGGATTTTGAGACCAACCTGGGCAACATGGGAAGACCCCATCTCTACTAAAAATTCAAAAACTTAGCTGGGCATGGCGGTGCATGCCTGTAGTTCCAGCTTCTCAGGAGGCTGAGGTGGGAGGATTGTTTAAGCCCACAGTGTGGGGGGTGGGTGGGCAGAGATTGCAGTGAGCCAGGAATGCACCACTGCACTCCAGCCTGGGTGACAGAGTGAAACCTTGTCTCAGAAAAAAGAAAAGCTTCACTATTCTCAAAAACAGTCATGATACCATCACCATTTCTCAAAAAAAATAATTTTAAGAAAAACATATCTTTCCCTATATACTGGAAACTATAAAAATATTCATAAAATAAATTGAATATAATAAATGGAAAGATATAAAATATTAATGAATTATAATAATTAATATTGTTTAAAAGCCAATACTATATAGAGTGATCTATAGATTCAAGACAATCTTTATCAAAATTCCAATGACATTTTTCAAAGAAATAGGAAAAGAATCCTAAAACTCATATGGAATCATAAAAGACTTCAAAGAGCCAAAGCAATCTTGAGAAAAAAGAATAAAGCTAGAGGCATCACATTTCCTGATTTTAAAATATACCACAAAGCTTTCATAATCAAAGCAGTATGATATTGGCATAAACTGAATTTGACAAATTTCTATTTGTCAAATATACTTTCATAAAGTATTAATTATAGCTCCAGACACAAACCAATGGAATATAATAGAGAGCCCCAAACTGAACTTCAACAAAGGTGCCAAGAACTCACAGTGGGGAAAGGAGAGTCTGTTCAAATAAATGGTGTTGGAAAGACTGGATATCCACATCCAGAAGAATAAAACTGAATTCATATCACACCATATACAAAAATCAACTCAAAATAGATTGAAGACTTAAATGTAAGACCTGAGACTGTAAAACTACTAGCAGAAAACATAAGGAAAAGCTTCTTGATATAGGTTTTGGCAATTAATTTTTGGATATGACTCCAAAAGCACAGTCTAGAGTGAAGAGGCAGCCCATGGAATGGAGAGAGTATCTGCAAACTATACCTAATTAACCTGATAAGGAGCTACTATCCAAAATACATAAGGAACTTAAACTATAGGAGGAAAACAAGTAACTCAGGTTAAAAATGGGCTATGGACTTGAACAGATAGTTCTCAAAAGAAGACATACAAAGAGCCAACAGGCTATTGTTGAAATTTGAAAATAACGCTCAACATCATTAATCATCTGGGAAATAGATGTCATTAAACCACACCAAACTACTGCCCCACACCTGTTAGGAGGGTCATGATCAAAACGATATGCACTGGGGAGGATGCGGAGAAAAGAGAACTCAGCACACTATCGGTGGGATGTAAACTAGTACAGCCATCATGTAGAGTACGGAGGTACCTCAAAAAATTAAAAATATAACTACTATATGATCCAGCAATCTTCCGAGGATATATTCAAAGGCAAAGAAATCAGTGTCTTGAAGGAATACCTGCATTCTAATGCTTATTGCAACATTATTCACAATAGTCAAGATACAGCAGCAACCTAAGTTTCCACAGATAAATGGATAAAGAAAACATTGTGTGTATACACAATAGCAGAGTATACAGCTGTTAAAAAAAGAAAGAAATTCTGTCATTTGTGACAATGTGGATGGAACTAGAGGCTATGATGCTGAGGGAAATAAGCCAGTCACAGAAAGGCAAGCACTGCATGATCTCGTACATGTGGAATCAGAAGGAGTCGAACTCACTGAGGAAGAGAATGGGATGGTGGCTACCAGGGGCTGGCCAGGGTGCTGGGGGTTGGGGAGGACTTAGTAAATGAAGGCTGAACAATTCTGGGAGTCTGATGCACAACGTGATTCCTGTAGTTAATGGCAATGTATTATATAGTTGAAATTCACTAACAGAGGAGATCTCAGATATGCTCAACACACACACAAAGGTAATTATGTGAGATGACAGAGGTTTAAATTAGCTTGATTGCAGCATTCATTTCACAATTTATACACATATCAAAACATCATGTTGTATGCCTTAAATATATATAATTTCTATTTGTCAATTACACTTCCATAAAACTGGAAAAAAGAGAAAAACTTACCTTTTCATTGGTATTTTTCCTGTTTCTCTGAATCCTTAGAAAGGTGGCCCATAACTCCGGCTGTGTATGAGGCCCACGTGGATACTGGTGAAAGCCTTAGCCCTGGGAGGCATCGCACAGATGGCTGCGAGTCAGTGCACCTGGGCAGGGCGAGGCGTCTTCATTCAGCACAAAGGGACTTTCAGGCAGACTCTGCAAGAAACACTGAGCCACTATGGGGAACTATGGGTGGGGAGCTGGCACATAAAGTAAACTGCAGGTGAGCCTCAATGTCAGCCCCATGTGCAAGGGGGTCCCTCAGTGTGACCTGCTGTGTGTCCCAGCCGCTGAGACAATGCCGTGGACACTCAAAATCTACTTGTAGAATTAATGAAGCAGGAATGAATCACTAAGGGGAGATACAACGTCAGCCTCCAGGGTTTGGAGAATTCCCGGATGGAGCATCTCCAGCTGCAGCACTGCGGCAACTTTGAGAGGCTGAGATGGGAGGACTGCTTGAGCTCAGGAGTTGGAGACTAGCCTGGACAACATGGAGAGACCTCAGCTCTGCTAAAAATCGCAATTCCTGCACTCATGCTCCCTCATGACTGATTTCAAGCTAAACACTGGCTCACAAAATTCCTGCAAATTAACTATCAGCTCCTGGAGGCCGGACGACTGCTTTGGCCATCTCTTTACTGACTGTGCTTTCCTTGGAGGAGGGTGGAGGAGATCATCAACAGGGTGGGCGCAGAGGAGCCCCCAGGCAAGCGCTGCAAAGGCAGATTCAGGGCCTTTTTCTGTTAAGGCGTATGGAACGTCAGCGTGCATGTCTGCTCACGTCTGCTCAGCCATCCTCTCACGCAGCCTTTAGGAAAGGGATCCCTGGAATGGCGTACTTTCTGACAAGTCCCAGATACTGGGACTGGGTAATGGTGTAGACTGACAGGCCCTGCCTCCTCTCAGTCTTAAGGTATATGGCTGAAAATCAGGCAAATTGGCAATCTGAATACAGTGCACAGAGGAGGGTACTGGATGCCCCTCGGGGGGCAGGGTAGAGGGTGACCCCTCCAGCTGACACTGGAGCTGCAGATTAAGGAAGGGCAGAAGTTTCTGGGTATACAAGGTGGGCAGGACATTCCAGACAGAGAAGCATATGTGAGCCAACTGTCTGTGAACAGATTTGACTATTGTGATAGAGTCGCAAACAATATATAGCATGCAAACGTGCTATATATGCCACTGGCTTCATAATGCAGAAGGCACTGTGCCCCTCCTAGGAATGGGAACCCTGCCTTCCACCTCTAATTCCCTGTTTTGTACACAGAGGGGTGGTTGGATGCCCACGAGGCCACAGGGAGAGGGATCAGCCCCCACGGTGCTTCCCAGAACAGGTGCAACAGAAGGCTGGGCAGTCCCTTAAAAGTGAGGCTGTGGTCCTAAAGCCTGGCAGAGCCGGGGAGGAGGCAGGGAAGAGGAGAGGCTAGGCGCTAGAGCCCTGGGGTAGCTCAGGAAGGGGGAGTCTCAGGCCTTGGCCCCAGGCCTGCCTCACTCGGCCCCTTGATGTGTCAGCCTTCCCCCTCTCCCTTCCACAGCCCTATGCTCTAGGACTGAGGGTGCAGGGCCCCACCAGCATACACAACAACCATGTCCCTGTATCCACAGGACTTGTTAGAAAGTCCACTGTTCCTAGGGTTCCTTTCCCAAGGGTCATACAGGAAACGTGTCCTCATCTGATGGTAGAGGGACACCACCCCCCCACCCCACTTCTGCCCCTCTGCCTGCCCCTCTCAGTTGGGAGTCTGCTGTAAAGGAGAGAAAATGAAGCTAAAAATGGTGCAAAATTCACTTCTTTCTCGTATGCTGCATGATTTTTACCCAAGCAAATCTTGCTCATTTTTTTCTTTCGATTATCAATGTTGCATACATGTTAACAGACCAAGGCCCTGAATCTGCCTTTGCAGCGCTTGCCTGGGGGCTCCTCTGCACCCACGCTGTTGATGATCTCCTCCACCCTCCTCCAAGGAAAGCACAGTCAGTGATGAGATACCAAAGCAGTCACCGGGCTTCCAGGAGCCGACAGTTACATTTGCAGGAATATGTGAGCCAGCGGTTAGCCTGAAATCAGTCACGAGGGGAGCATGAGCACAGGAATTTGTGAATGCTACAAACCTCAGGCCTTTTTTCCCCAGAAAGCCATTGCTCAAGATTTATGCTCACCCACCGCCAGTATGGCTGAGCGTGACAGGCTGGAGGAGGGCAATGGGACGGGGGAGCGGAGGGAGAACAGCCAGGCCTTGCCTGGGGAGCCTGTGCAGGGAGGGTGAGCGCGAGCTCTGTGCAGTGTGGCCACCCTCAGCTCTGCTCTGAGTTACAGGCTCACTCTAGGTGCTGGATTCTTTCGGGGGTCCAGGCAGGAGTCAACCAGGGAGGTGCATCTGTCTTCCAGGCAGGATGGCATGGGTGGAGACCCAGGAGGGGAGAAAGAAAGGCAGGTGGACACACCTGAGAGAGCCCCCAAGGTGCCACCAGCAAGGCTCCCCAAGGATCTAATTAAGCAGGCGAGTGTGAAGGAGAAGTGAGCAGGGCACACGGTGTTCTGGCGTGGGTGGCTGCGTGGGTAGGGATGTCCTTTACTGAGACAAAATGGAGATGAAACATAGCTGGAATTTGAGATGCCAGGTGAGCAGTCGGGTGTGAGACTAGAGTGCAAGGCAGGGCTGGGCATCAGGCTGGGGAGGGGGCAGCACAGACATGAGACCTATGATCGGATTCATCCACACAGGCCAGTGAGCCTCGGCCATGACCCTGAGCCCCATCCTCCTCTAACTAGGTAGAAGTGGAGCTCACAGAAGCCAGAAGCGGTGCCTGTTTTGAAAATCAAGTTGCCGCCTTTGAAAGCAGTCTCTGGCAGAGATCTTCGTCTCACCCAGAGGGGCCGGGCCTCCCCTGCCTTTCTTCCTCCACGTGAATCTGTCGTCTCTGCTCCCTTCTCCCCTCTCCCCTTCTCTTCCTCTTCGCCCTCAGGAGGCACAAGTGCATTTTTTGGCTTTGGACAACAACAGGCTTCAGAAGATGTTTATTCTCTCCGAAGACATTGGCAATCTCCTTGGAATCGGGCTTGGGCTCCCTGGGGACTTGATCTACTTCAGGCCGCGCTTCGGAGCACGTCCAGAGAGTGGAAATAAGGTCTGCTCCAGCAGATGTGAATAGCATTCTGTTTCAGCCTAGCATAGCAAATCCATTTAGAAAAAGCCCAGAAAAAAACATTTCTTCACTCTCGGCCAGCCAGGCAGCATGTGCCAGATGCGTAATTTTACCTTTCAGCAACAAATGAAAATTCTTGGCTCCTTTTACACCAATTTTGCCTCTTGTTCAGCCCACCTGGGACGTGCACAGCTTTTGACATGTCTTAAAGTAAGTTTGCTTTGCAAAATTGATGGGCATTTAGGATGAGCAAGACAGGATTCATGAGAGCAAGCCAATTGTACACTTAAGAGCTCGCTGTGTCCACACAGCTGAGCCTGGTGGCTGGAGCCAGCCACAGGCCTGGCCATGGGCCAGCACAGGCCAGCTGTCTACACTGCAGTGGCCTGGGTGTGTGCACTGGGGTTTTAGAGGGATCTGATGCTCTCCTTTGCTTCTGCACGGGGAAGACTAGGCCACAAGGCCCCTGGCTGCTCCACGGCACCCCTGCCTGTGTCTCTTCAACACTCAGCGCAGCCAGCAACAGCTAGAGCTTATCACATGAGGCTTTCTTCAGTAAATCCAAGATGATGGCAACAAATGCCTTCCTTCCCAGCAGCTCCACAGTTCCCCGGAACATCGGGAATGCCCGAAGCCCACGCTCAGCTGGCCCAGGCGCTGAGAGGCTGAGTTCCAGTACAGGCTTCAGGGCAAATGGGCACCAGTCTTTGGCAACACTCGGCATCTCTGTTTTCATGGCACCCTTCAAAAGTAAACGCAAAATGACTTCTGGGCGTTGAGTAACACCTCCCTTTGTCTACAGATGGATGGATGGGGTGATGGAGGCCGTTGGAGAAAGCAGCTTAAACAGGAAAACTGCATTGTAATACGCTCCAGTCACTTCAGCCCCTAATGTTTACCTCTGTTGGGTTATTCAGCACCAGAGCCCTTGACTTCGGTCTTACACACGCAGGAAAGCATCGTCATCGCGTCCTTCAGAATCTCAGGCACAGCGTCTCTGTGTTGGTCCACTGAGGACCTGCCAGGGGCTGTGTCACTTCGCGGCAGCTGCAGACGCTCTGCACAAGTGCCGCAGGTGCCACGGTGCATGGGCCCACCAGTGAGCCCAGTTGAGCCACCATCCTCAAGACACGGACTCAGATGGAGCACTCCCAGGCTCCACCCCTGATGGCCTCGCTCTCCTCCAGCTATCAGGAAGCCTGGCGGTAGATCATGTGTTGACTTAAGCATTTGATAAATATCTAATGAAGAGTTCGTGTGCCAACAGAGTGGTATTTTTATTATAAAGGTGTACTTGGTCTTCACTGGGAGCTCGTAATGGAATTCCAGAGCAGGATGCGTGTGGCATTGCTGTCTGCGGGTCTGCCAGGAACATCCAGGGGGTCTAGGAATGGGTCCAGGGTGTGAGCAGGGCGTCTGGGGGTGCTCTGTCAGTTCGGGGGCCGTGGCTGGGCAGGTGGGCAGGCATGCAGGCTGTCTGTTCTAAGAGGGCTGCTGAGCGCATGCAAACCCCAGCATCTCAGAGCTGGGTCCGCTGGCTCCACGCCCCATCCTGTCCTCCAGGGTCTGCAGCACAGTGTGCAGGTGTGGAGCTGTTCTTGGGGTTTCAGCCTCCAGTCATGGGTCCTGTCTCTCTGAGGCCACCTGGCAGGGTAGTATGGAGCCAGACACATTTCATGCAGGCGTGGATGCTTGCGTGCAGCTGGGTTAGAATGAGGCCCACAAAGGCTCCATTTTCCTCCTCTATAAAACAGAGACCATCACACCTGTCTTGAAGCGCCGACCTGGGGCTGAGATGTGATCCTGCCCAGGGCCAGGGCATGGTCAGTAAAGGCCGATTCCTTTCAGTCCCTGGTGACCACGTGTCATCCCACCAGGGAGTCTGTGGCCGTGTCTCTCGGGGCACCAGGGTCTGGTCATCTCCAGGGTAGCGCTCTCCCTGCTGGAAGCCTTCAGTTCCAACACTGACAGATCCCAAGCCGCGGGGTGAGACTTAACCCTTTCTGAGCACAGACCACATGTGTACCCCACCCCATCCAAAGGGAGAGGCAAGACATCAAGGCAGGAAGCCAGAGCTGGGGCTCCCACCTTGGATCTGAGTTCTCCTTTGGGCTTTTAAAATCCCATGCTCTGAAGAGGGAGCACCCTGCTCCAGGATTCCCTGACCTTTGCTTGGGACCAGCACCCTCACCATGAGATCTTATTCTGGGTGGTCACCTGGCACCTCCCAGCCCTCCACCGTTGTCCCCCTTCCTCCCCCAGGGAGAAGCAATCCTGGCTTGCACCACACCATCCCCTTGGCTCAGGAGAGGAATGTTCTGGAAAAGGCTGATGCCTTCTCTGACTGCACAGGTTGTGCTGCTATGACTTGTTCTTGGATCGCTGGAAGCATTGGACACCGCTCCCCCCGCCCCACATTTCTTATATTCAGAGCACAGTGGTGAAGGCCGGATGCAAACTTTGCTTATTAATGGAAAGATCAGAGCCGCTCCGATGGTTGTGGGGTGATCCCCATCTCCATGTTGCCATGTGTCTCCGTTAAGTACTCGCTGTAGGCAGAGCAGAGTCAGGTCATGGTGGGAAAGGCATGGAGAAATTAAAGAGGAGCCTGAGAATGATTAAAGTTCCAACTTCTTGTGAACACACAGGAAAATGTTTACATGACAATATGTCAGCAACTGCAAGTGATACCGTAAAGGAAAAGACAGCAACGTATTACTTAGGGTGTGTAGGGGGATGAGTAGATTTGGGCGAGGCTGATTAATCGGGGGGGGGGCTTTTGAAGGAGCTGAATTTTGAGCCGGGTCTTTAAGAAACAGACATGAATTGGCAACACCAGGAGTACAATGCGGACATGCCAAGATAAACACAGCCCTACGCAGTGCGTCCACAGTATCTCCGTTCTCTGTGTGTGACTTCCCACATACAAAACAGAATGCTGTGCTTTACTTGTTTACTCACAGACTCTCGTTATGATCCTATATTCAGTGACTCATAATTCTAAAAACTTTTTGGCTGAATCTATTTAGTCTTGGGTTGTTCTGGTGTTTTTTTTTTTTTTTTTGTCCCAAAAAGGTGATTTTGTTTGACTGTTTAACACTGAACAAAACTGTGTTTTATTTTTTGAGTCATAGGAGAGGGTATTTAAAAAATCGTGTCTGCTCTGCAATATAATGTTTAAGTGGTACAGCCAAATTATTTAGATTTCACATGCTTCTGAAGAATGTCTGGGCTATTCATAATTCTGGCCTGGTCTATTTGTGGACGTGGTCTTTCTCTATAACCACCAAAGGGCTACAGATCCCTCATGCGTCCCTCACACACTGATGATGCATCTTCAGGACCATATGTCCATTGGATTTTACAAAGGTAAACATGCCTCACAGGTGTTCGGTGCCAGCAAAAATAAGCACGGGACATTTTAAAGGACTTCATTTTCAGAATCAAGTTAGTCAGACTTTCTCCAGGAGCATCTTCAGTGGCCATTCAGGGAGGCTGGGCATTTCTGACCCCAGGAAGTTAGTTCTCAGAAATCTTCTGCAGGGTGGTAAAGAATTCATCCATCTTGGCCGGGCGCGGTGGCTCAAGCCTGTAATCCCAGCACTTCGGGAGGCCAAGGCGGGTGGATCACGAGGTCAAGAGATCGAGACCATCCTGGTCAACATGGTGAAACCCCGTCTCTACTAAAGATGCAAAAAATTAGCTGGGCATGGTGGCGCACACCTGTAATCTCAGCTACTCAGGAGGCTGAGGCAGGAGAATTGCCTGAACCCAGGAGGCGGAGGTTGCGGTGAGCCGAGATCGTGCCGTTGCACTCCAGCCTGGGTAACAAGAGCGGAACTCCGTCTCAAAAAAAAAAAAAAAAAAAAAAAAAGAATTCATCCATCTCTTTCCTTCCCACGACCTGCACATAAAGACGGCCTGGAAGGAGCCAGCTGCGGGTTAGGGAGGAAGAGCCACCTGAAGAAGGGAAGGCGTTTGTACCCTGAGATCGCTGACGGAGGGAGGGTCGGTGGTTTCCAGGGTGGCTTCGCCCCGCGGTGTTTCTGAAAGAGGAGGTGTGTGTGGACCCCCGCGGGTGGGACCGACAGAGACGGGAGCATGGCTTCACCTGCCTAGCACAGCTGATCCCTGCCAGACTGGGGCCACGACACAGGCCTGGGACTTCTCGGTCTGAGACCACGATTTACAAAGTTTTTTTAAAAAAGAAAGAAAAAGAAACAGCTGCCCTAGCAGCTCCTCTCTACAAACCTATTGCAGGGTCTGTTCAGGAAAGGAAAATATTCACAATGTTGTAAACAGACTTAACGCTGCTGACCTGGACGCTTACAAACGGTTAAGGCGGGAAACTTCCTCTTGTATGTTTTTCACCACAGTTGAAAATGTTAGAAAGGACAGTTCCCAGGCTGAACACCCGGCAGCTTGCCTCCCTATCTGCCCGAGGAGAACGTCCTCCCTCCTGCTGGACAAGCAGAGCCCAGTTCTCCTTCCAGACCCGGCTCGGGTCCCCAAGCTGCTCGGAGGCCCCCTGGGGAGCCAGGCCAGCTCCAGGCGCTGCTCCGCCCCGCACCCATCTGCGCTCAGGCCCACGCTGTGAGGCCATCTTTTTCGCATGGCTTCTTGCATGTCCAGTCTATTTCCCTGGCTAAAGCGATCATCTACCTAAGGCAGAGACCTGGCAGTGTCTGCTCTGGAGCCTCTGCCGCAGACACCCCCATGCCCGCGTACACGCCCCCGAAGAGCCCGCCACCACCGCACGTACACGCTCCCGCAGAGCCCGCCACCACCCGCACGTACACGCCCCTGCTTAGCCCGCCAGGCTCAGCTACCAGCTCCCGAAGAGCTCACCGCGCTCAGAAACTCACACCAAGCCCCACCACCCTCATGTACACGCTCCCACAGAGCCCGCCACCCTCACGTACACGCTCCCGCAGAGCCCGCCACCACCCGCACGTACACGCCCCTGCTTAGCCCGCCAGGCTCAGCTACCAGCTCCCGAAGAGCTCACCGCGCTCAGAAACTCACACCAAGCCCCACCACCCTCATGTACACGCTCCCACAGAGCCCGCCACCCGCACGTACACGCCCCCGCAGAGCCCGCCACCACCCGCACGTACACGCCCCCGCAGAGCCCGCCACCACCCGCACGTACACGCCCCCGAAGAGCCCGCCACCACCGCACGTACACGCTCCCGCAGAGCCCGCCACCACCCGCACGTACACGCCCCCGAAGAGCCCGCCACCACCGCACGTACACGCCCCTGCTTAGCCCGCCAGGCTCAGCTACCAGCTCCCGAAGAGCTCACCGCGCTCAGAAACTCACACCAAGCCCCACCACCCTCACGTACACGCTTCCGAAGAGCCCGCCACGCTTGCGTACATGCTCCCACAGAGCCCGGCATGCTCATAAAGTCCCGCAGAGCCCGCCACGCTCACGTACACGCTCCCGCAGAGCCCGCCACGCTCACGTACACGCTCCCGCAGAGCCCGCCACGCTCACGTACACGCTCCCGCAGAGCCCGCCACGCTCACGTACACGCTCCCGCAGAGCTCGCCATGCTCACAAAGTCCCGCAGAGCCCGCCACGCCAGCGCATACGTGGTGGGTGCCCAGGAAATGCGAAGGAAATCAAGCAGTGTGCACGGGAAACGGAGCGTTTGGGGTCACCTGTCATCTCTGAGAGGGTCAGTAGTTTCATGTAAACCCAGAACTTTCACCTAATAATGTTTTGTTTCTTATCAAAATATTTAAGTTACGTGGCAGGAATAATTGGGTAATTGATGCTGTGACCTTAGAAACCCGCATCACAAACCCTAAGAAACTGGAGGGCCAAGATTGTGGATTAAACGTAAATGTACATTTCCTCTCTACGAAAAGGCTTCTCAAGTCAAGGGAATGTCTTAAGGTCTATGCCTACCAGGACGGGGTGACGGAAGAGGAAATGACACCCGCCAACTTTTCGGAAAGCAGAGAGCGTTCTGAGCCTGCAGCGCGGGAAGCTGAGCTCGGATCTGACTTGCGGTAAACAATCCTTCCAGGTTCAAGACCTGGAGGCCCGGCCACCTCCGGGATGAGTGGAGGGGCCTGCCAATCCCAGGAGTGCTGGTGCGGCCTGCCTGGGATGCCACCCTCACGCCACACCGTGACCTCAGTGGCATCTGGAGGTGACTCGATTGGAATGATCAGATCGAGGGTGGACCGGGACGCCAGGCGCCACGGGGCAGGGAGGTCCTGCTGAGACTGGGAGGGATGTGAGTCAAAGCCTGGCCTCTTCCCCGGCTGGGTTTTCGGAGCCTGGCAGCCAGTTATCCTCCTTCCTGACAGTGTTCGGACTCTTCCCTGGCACAGAGCTTGGAGCCAGGCAGGACGGATGACCTGGCCCAGGTCAGAGTGGACGTTTCTCTCCTCACCCTCCTGGCTAAATGTCAACCACACAGTCGCTATGAGCATATTTTTAGCTTTTCTCATAAATATTTGAGTTAAATCTTTATTAAATTGCGTATGATTCATTCCGTAATTATGGTTCAGTACTTCTCAGTGAATCATTCAGTAATTAATCGTTTCTGGATTTAAAAGAAAACTTTCAGGTACAGTCAGGAGCGGTACCTAAAATAGAGACCCAGACCACCCTAGGATATCAAGACCTTTGTCGCAGGGAGGACAAACAGGTCCCCTGGCCTGCCCCTTAGGCATGCCCAGAACAAACCCTTTCCTGTAGGCGTGTGTCCCAGGTCACCTGCACGGACTCCACAGTGCCCCTCTGTCCCAATTCACCTGCACGAATGCCACAGTGCCCCTCGCTGTCCCAAGTCACCTGCACGGACTCCACAGTGCCCCTCGCTGTCCCAAGTCACCTGCACGAATGCCACAGTGCCCCTCACTGTCCCAAGTCACCTGCACGAATGCCACAGTGCCCCTCACTGTCCCAAGTCACCTGCACGAATGCCACAGTGCCCCTCACTGTCCCAAGTCACCTGCACGAATGCCACAGTGCCCCTCGCTGTCCCAAGTCACCTGCACGGACTCCACAGTGCCCCTCGCTGTCCCAAGTCACCTGCACGAATGCCACAGTGCCCCTCGCTGTCCCAAGTCACCTGCACGAATGCCACAGTGCCCCTCGCTGTCCCAATTCACCTGCACGAATGCCACAGTGCCCCTCGCTGTCCCAAGTCACCTGCACGAATGCCACAGTGCCCCTCGCTGTCCCAAGTCACCTGCACGAATGCCACAGTGCCCCTCGCTGTCCCAAGTCACCTTCACAGGCACCACGGTGCCCCTCGCTGTCCCTGGTCACCAGTAAAGATGCCATAGTCCTCAGCTTGGTGCTAAGAATGTCCCTCCACTACAGCTTCTCTAGTTTCTTCTTTGCACAGATTATGAGTCTCACCCTTCCCATGTGAGAACAGAGGAAAGCAGTTTTCTGCAGAAATTGGGAAAAACAGTAATTACATTTTACAACAAAAACTGAAGAGGAAGGTCTGGTGGGTAACCTGTTTCACACCAGCTTTGAGGTTTGGTCTACAGAGATGGCATTTTAGGGGAGCAAGCCAGGCCCAGCTCACAGCCCTGAGCCAGGTGGGGGCCACAGTCACTTTCTACAGGCAGGCCAAGTTCTCCAGGTGACCTGGGCCGACATGGTGAAGCCCGAGTTCTCCAGGTGAAGCAGGCTGCTACCAGGTGACCTGGGCCGACGTGGGCGGTGCTCCTCATCCACACTGCACCCCATGACCAGCCACTGGGGGCCACCTAGACTGTGTCCTCTGTCCTCAGTCACATTTCCCACCTTTCTCTGGAGCCAACTGCCTTGGTCACCCATGGCTTTGTGATGCGCATGTTTTGTGAGGAGGATGTCACCCTCCCACCCGTCTTGACCCCCTCGTCTGTGAAAGGTGACCTGTTTCAGGCCGGTGGAAGTGGGTGAATGCTCGTCCAAACCCAAAGCAGGGCCACATGCTCAGACCCATTGTGAGCGCGTCTGTCATCACGTTTCCGCAGCTCACTGGGTGCCGGAAGCTGCTTTGAGCATTTTCCTTGCATCAAAACTTTACTTCATCCAAAAAAAAAAAATCACCATGAAGTCAATAACATCGTTGCTGCTTTGGGAATGAGAAAATGCACGTACAGCTCCCACAGACAGGCCAACCTCAGCCCTGGGACTCCCACCTTCATAGGCCTCATTGCCTCCCCGCAGCGGGCAGGGGCCCTACTGGTGGGGCTTACTCATTCCTGCCGCTTCAGGAAGGGATCTGGAAAGGGAGAGCTCACCCAGGCTGTGGTGGCTTCAGCACGAGAGACGATCTTCTGGCACCAGGATCCTTTCTGCCCACCGTGTGGAGCTGCGGGCGTGCAGGGAACAGTGGTGAGGGCCGTGAAGGAGCACCTCGAGAGAGACCTGGCCATGCACCGCGGGCCTCAGAACAGCCATCCTTTCACGCAGAGCCCAAGGCCACCAGGCTCCGTGCCCATCTGGAGTTTGGATACCATGCCCAAGGAAACGTGTGGGTGACCATCTGTCCGCGCGGATGCCTGCAGGGTCAGGGACGGGCCGCCCCCCTTCCCAAGGGCAAACACGGCCTCGAGACGGCGACGGGACACGCTCTGCTAAGTAGTCAGCCACAAATTTGTTTTCTTTGAAGAAAGTAAGGAACAATTTTTCTATTGTATAAAACCAAAAATGTAGCACTGAATTCCAGTCTGATTCACTGTGAGCAAACCTCATTGCCACACTGCCCTCAGCTCTCAGGGCATGAAGTGAGGACTCCCTCCACCTCCTGTGGAACCTCAGAGAAGCTGCTGACCCTCATGCCACTCTGGGCCATCTGTCCATGGAGCCCTAGGTTCCCGTGACCGATACCCCCCGTAAGCCCTGGGAAGCCTGGGGTGTTCTGAGACTCTCTGCTTCCTGCCAGCAGCCCCCTGGCTTCACCTCTGAGCCTGACACTGCCCCAGCGGCTCTCAGTGGTGGTTCCTCATCCTGCAGCTGTGCTGGCATCTTCTCCAAGTCTCTCTGACAACCCCAGATGTGGGCCTTTCTGCACAGCGGATCCTTCAGGGAAGTTTTGTGGGTCACAGGGAACGGGTTATACACCACAGGAAACATCCCGTGGGAGATACCCCTGCTTTTATCAACTCTAATGTTTTAAAGTTATGAAAATAGTCACGAACATGGGTTCAGAAGGTCTCAGCCAGAGCAAAGGGTCATGCAGCAGTAGGCAAAGGCTCTGCATCTCTCCGTCCTCCCGAGGCTCCGCTGCTTCCAACCCCTTCTGTGTCTGGGTTTCAGCTCTTCTGGCCACTTCCGTAATTCAGAATAGGGCATAGATTCCACTCACATGCAGGCCCACTCTTGTTTTCATAGATAATATGTCAACATGGCTTAAAAACCAAAGATCATTCCGAGCTGTCCAGCAGCTCCTTCTCCCCCATGCACCTGCCTGCCCTTTCCCACTCCCAGAGCCAATGGTGTCTGGGAGCGGAATTTGGATTCCATGGGTCCTTTGGGAGTTTATGCACACAAAAGAACATAGATATACCTTCTTCTTTTCAGCCCCTCCTTTTTTTTTTTGAGGCAGAGTTTTGCTCTTGTTGCTAGGCTGGAATGCAATGGCATGATCTCAGTTCACCGCAACGTCTGCCTCCCAGGTTCAACTGACTCTCTTGCCTGAGTAGCTGGGATTACAGGTGGGCACTACCACACCTGGCTAATTTTGTATTTTTAGTAGAGACGGGGTTTCTCCATGTTGTCAAACTGGTCTTGAACTCCTGACCTCAAGTGATCCACCTGCCTCAGCCTCCCAAAGTGTTGGGATTACAGACATGAGGCACCGCGCCCGACCCTTTCAGCCTTTTTTATTTTTTTTAACACTAAAGCTGGCACAGTGTAGACACTGTCTAGGACCTTGCTTTTTCCGTTAGCAGCTGATTTTAGAAAACTTTCCTTGTGGGCACCTGAAGACGCTGCTCCTTCCTTTGTGAACTCCGTAGCTTTCCATGGCACCGACGGGCCACAGGTTTCCCCTCGCTGTTGGAATCTGAGCTACTCCAGTGCCGTCTGCACATCACTGCATGTGTTTGCAAGGACACAGAATAGAGCAAGGGCATGCAGGGCGGGGTTCACAGGCTGCACCTGCTCCGTTGACACGCAGGGCTCAGTTGTCCTCTACAGGGGATGAATCCTGCCTTCAGATGGGTCCGCTGTATGCGGTTATCCACTGATGTGAAAGTTTAGCAGTTTACCTTAAACAACTACTTCTTCAGGCAAGAGCACAACTTTATTTTGACCTCTGAAAATAAACCACAATTGACAACAGCAAAGGAGACTGCAGTTCAGCTTTTTATTTTGGTAAAATCAGAAATGCACAGCACATGCAGTGCCAGCATCTAAACTAATACGGTAAGCAGTTACAAAAGCTACAGCGACTTGAGTTTCCATCTTTACATTCAGCAAGTTTCGGTCCTTACATGATGTTTGAAAGCTTATTGACTGAAAATGTTGCTTGCTGATAAAACTTGCTCAGATGCTGTTGCTGAATGTGCCAGTCACTGATTATGCCAGTACCACAAAGATAACCACATGTTTGAGGATTGCAGTGTGCCAGGCATTCACCGAAAAAAAAATAAACAAAATTCACACAACAAACACCTGAGAATCTGGACTCTTCGTATCAGTGTGAAACTCCTGAAGGTTTGAACTTGGATCTCCCTCGTCCATTTTCATTGCCTGTCACCGCCCTTAGTGCTTCTCGTGTCTGCTCACGGCTCTGCTCCAGGCCTCACCTGCAGACTGCCTGATGGTTCCCCACATTATGATAGAAGGAAACGAGCCGGCCTGTGCCCCTGCCCTCCGTTCTTCCTTCCCACCTCACAGCTCTGCCAGTTAGATCCTTCCTTCTAGATTATTTAAGCATGTTGCTGCCACTTACTTTTCTACGCAGTGACTCTGAAATTTTCCTCATGCTGATTTTAAACACAAAAAACGTCATTTATATTTTATCCTTTTATAAAATTATTTCACTGCAGAGCTAAGTAGTTTCATACTATGTTCAAACTAGACTGCTTGAAGGGAAGCTGGCTAAGTGGGTATTCTTTCCTTACGCCTTTTCTTAAAGGGAAGCTGGCTAAGTGGGTATTCTTTCCTTACGCCTTTTCTTAAAGGGAAGCTGGCTAAGTGGGTATTCTTTCCTTACGCCTTTGCTGCTGCTCAGAGTCAGGTCAAACTTTGCTCTGCTCTCTGTTCTCTTGTATTCACCCAACATGTGATAACTGAGTCAGGACTGGTCTGTCCTAGTCGACGAGCAGACAGAACGCCCTTCCCTGGAGCTTATGTTCTAGGGACACAGAGCACATGAGCACATGCAGGCAAGGGCACTGTCACCTGAACCAGGAAGAGGAGGCTGCGCTTGGAAGGTGACAGTTGTGCCAAGACTTGAGGAAGACAGAGAAGGAACAAGCCGTTTGCTTATCAGGGGAAGTGCTTTCAGGCTCAGGGAGCAGCAGCTCTCAGGCTGCCTGCTGTGTGGACAGGGTGGTCAGGAGACTCCTGAAGCTGGAATGGGCCCTGAGGGGGTGGTGACAGGAGGAGAGTCAAGTGACCAGGCTGCCGGTGTGCAGTGCCGAGAAGGCCATGCTGAGAAATTCGGCTTTCAATCTGGTATTAGCAGAAATCACCGAAGTGTTTGACTTCTCTCTCATTAACTTAAGTAACATATGGTGTATGTACTTTATATCATAGTATTACGTTAATTTTACATTATACTATTTAAATCATGGGCTATCAGATAGAAGCAGGGACTTTGCTTTCTTTTGCGGGGAGGACCTCGTGCATTTTTTTGTGCTCAAGACAGTCATATCATGGTAGGCAGAATTATGACCTTATGATTATCTCCCTTTCGAGACTAAGTATGCTTTGAGGATGCCACGTTGACAGGAGTGGATTGCTGTGACTGATTTTACGTTAACTCGCCTGGGCCATGGGCTGCCCAGGCGCTGCATTGAGTGTTATTTCCAGAAGTGTGTCTGAGGGTGTTTAGGATGAGATGAACGTTGGAATGGTGGACTGGACCAGCAGATTCCCTCCCTAGTGTGGGGGACCTCACTCTAGCAGTTGATGGTCTCAACAGAACAAAAAAGCCGAGAAGAGGGACCTCCTCCTGCCTCTCTGTGGAGCCGGGACATTGGTCTTTTCTTGGCCTGGACTGAGATGGAAACACCAGCTCTTCTGGGGCCTCCAGCCTGCCACCTTCAGACTGGAGCTGAACTGTGGGCTCTCCTGGGTCTCCAGCTTAGCAGCTGCAGATCATGGGACTTCTCAGCCTCCATTATCACATGAGCTAATTTTTTGTAACATATCTCTTTCCACCTATCTCTATCTCTATGTCTATTTATCATCTACCTATACACCCGTCCTATTGGTTTTCTTTCTCTGGAGAACTCTGCCTAATTCAGTCACCAACGAAGTGGGGGAAGACAGGACAGCAAGAAAGTCCCAGCCGGGGCCATGTGCTACCACCACGTTACGAGTCAGGTGATGTCGGGGCAGAATGAGACCAAGGAGGAAACAAGGCAGGATGAACGCCAGGAAGTGGGGGCCTCAGTGTTACAGGAGGGAGGGAGCGTTTCCAGGATGAGGACGAGGTTGTGCCACGTGCTGCGGGTAGACCTGGGAGGAGGAACATGAAGAAAGCACAGCTGCATTTGGTAATGGAGAGTCCCTGGTGCCTTGTCAGGACCAGCTTAGGTGAGGGGGCAGAAGAGTGGATTCAAGAGGAGCCAGGAGGAAGGGCACACAGCAGTTGCAGGCAGCACGTGGGCTCTGACGTAAATGCCGATGGGGACACGGCACCAAGTGTGGGAGAAAGTGATGTCAAGTGGGAAGGCTTTTTTGGAGATAGGAGGAAAACAGCTTATTTTTATGGCCGTGGAAAAACTCCAGTGGAGAGGAAGCAATGAGGGGCAGGGGCTGGAGCAGGGTCGGGGGGTGGGAGCCAGTGCATGTGGACAGTGAGTGTTCCGTGTTATTTGTTTTCTCAGGGTTTCCAACTGAGTTTCATTTTTCTTGCAGACAACACATGCCTTCCTCACATAGCCCCGTTCCTTTGGGTCCTTCCACCACGAAGTTTCTTGGACGGAATGTGCTTCCTCTTTGAAGAATTTCTTCCAGGGGCTCTGCTGCCTCTTCCAAACTGACTTCTAGGATCCCCGCCCAGCTGTCCTCCTGGTCTCTTCACCACTGCATTCCTGGATTAATTCCATTTCTTCTTAAATCCATCCCATGTCATTCTCGTATTCCGGATTACTTGTGTGATTTTTTTTAAGAAAATTGGTCTTTTTAATCAATGTCAATGTACAAGGTAAATTGTATTATTTTCAGTTTGTCTGAAAATGTCTTCATTTCACCCTCCTCACACTTACTAATAGTTTGTGAATTTGGGGTTCAAAATCACTCTTCCTCATCACTTCAAAGTTATTTTTTTTTCCCCTTAAGGGTATGGTAGTTTGTATAGTGAGATTTTTGCAGATCTGGTTCCTGTTTTTATAGGTAACATTTTTTAATTCTTTCTGGGCACTTTTTTTTGAGAACTAGTTTTGCTTTTGTTGCCCAGGCTGGACTGCAATTACTCAGTCTCAGCTCACTTCAACTTCCAGCTCCCAGGTTCAAGTGATTCTCTTGCCTCTACCTCCCGAGTAGCTGGGATCACAGGTGTGCGCCACCGTGCCCATCTAATTTTTGTATTTTTAGTAGAGATGGGGTTTCACCATGTTGGCCTAGGTGATCCACCCACCCAGGCCTCCCAAAGTGCTGGGATTACAAGCATGAGCCGCCATGAGCCGCCGCGCCTGGCCTCTTTCTGGACACTTGGTATCTTCTAGTTGATTATTGTAAGTCTGAATTTAACCAGAATATGATCGTGTGCACCTCATTTTCAGTTGATCCTGCCCCATGCTTAATGAATACTCTCAGCTTAAGGATTTCTGCATTTCTTCAGCTTGATATTTTTCTTCTATCATGTCTTCGATTTCTCACCCCCATTTTCTGTTCTCTCCTAGTGTCCTTGTGAGGAGATCAGGTTCCCAGCTTGGCTGATGGCACTCCTTCAACTTCCCTTCATACTGTTCACCCCTTTGTCTTACGTCCTTGTTCTGAGAAACAGTCTGGCTTTTACCTTCAAATTTATGAATTCAATCTTTAATTACCTTTAATCTATTATTTAACCCCTTTATCTAAAACATTCTTTCCATCACATACATAGTATTCAGAAATATTTTCCTTGTTTTATTATTCAATTTTCATAGAAGCTTTTAAAAATTATTTTTAGTAACCCAGGAGCATTGATTTCTTGTCATTGAGACGTTTCTGGAATTATGTTCTCATGTTTCCTGGATCATTTCTCTTCCATGCCTGATCATCTGTTGGTTCTGTTCATATTGATTAGCTCTGTCGATGGCACAGAAAGCCCCCTTGGTTGTTAACTTGCATTTGAGAGCAAAAGGCCAGGTGGATGAGGCATGTGCCTTTCTCAGGCATTGGCACGCACAGAAAAGCCACACTCTCCTACGGATGGCACCTCAGTTCCTCATGGAATTCTCTTCTTCCAGCCTAGAGAACCTGCCCTTCCTGGGTCCTCCACGGAGCCAGGGGTGCACGTTCCCTGTTGCTCCCTGATCCCCATGTTTTCTGAGACACGTCCTCTGCCTGACACCGTCTGTCATCTTTCCATCACCCCAGCTTTGGTCAGACTCCCTGATCTGCCCTTGTTTCTCCCTCCTGCTCTCATCGCTTTTATGATTTATTTCCTTCTTTACACCTGAACTACAGTGCAGTGAGCCCTGGGCACAGCGGGTGCTGAATGGATGCACTTTGTCCACCATCTTGAACCCCAAGTTCCTAGAAGCCTAACTTCAGGGATTGCTCACCTACTCCGAGTCCCTACGCAGCATGCCCAGGCTTTGCCCATCCATCTCCCTATCTTTCCCTCTCCCGCCCCTCTTCAGCCTCTCCCACACCACGTAGGAATTCCAAATACTTCTGACTCCCTTTCACATAACTACTCAAGTCTCTCCTGCCAACACTGCGGACCTGGCTCCCTGTCCGCATTCATTTGTCAACAGGATTTATTGGTGGGTCCACCTAACAAAACCACCATCCACTCTGCAGACACCCAGGAAACCATCTTCATGAAAGACAATTAAACTATAAATAACAAGTATCTCCTTCTTGTACCTGCTTAAAAACATGTCAAGATACCAAGAAGTTACATTATTGGCTTTGCTTAATCCCTCCACAAAAGATGGGAGACAAGCTTTCTTTGCCCCCCAAGATTCACCCAGTGCCACACTATTTCCTGACGTTACCAGGGAAAGTCGCTGCCTGGGGAAACCCGTCTGGCGCAGAACAGGGTGGTGACAGATTGTCCTATGACCTCAGCCCATGGGCAGGTCCAGGACTCAAGCGCTCACTCCTCTCTCTGGAAATACAAGCCCCAGGAAGAGCACTCTGGAGGAAGTTCACGGTGGATTCCTGGGTGCAAGCGTAAGACTGAGTCTTCATTGTTTTAAGTGAGTGAATCAGCATGTATCCATTTCCTGTGACATTCTTGAATGCATTGTAAGGTGGTTGCATTCCCTCTGCTCCCCAGCTGGCATTTCTGACCCCATCAGTTGCCTGGAAAATGCAGTTTACTGATCATAGGACATCAGATGGGACAAGAAAATGGATTAACATATCAATTTCTGCTGTTGGAAAAAAAGTCCCAAAGTTCCCGCCCATTTGAAGATGAATCTGTGTAAGTGTGACTGAAAACAAAGATGGGTTTGCAGCTCCCAATGTGGTAGCATGTACTGATGGGGCAGTGTCAATATCTTTTTGTTACCAGGACTACGGGCATCCGATAGCCTCATGGGTTCATGCTTTGCGGGAAGGATCCCTGCGGGAGAGCGGCGTCCAGGACATTGTGATGTGCTCGGCTCTGGCTGTGGACGGCTGAGCCCTGAGGTTTCCGGTTGAGCTGGGCTCGCTCCGTCTGGATCTGTCTGCCCGGCTGGTCAGTTGGCTTCCATCACTCACTTAATTTGCTCTGACTCAATCAGCTGTGCACATCAGGGGTTTTTGTTGACCAGGACTGGATCTGGACAGACTGTGTCTGCTCTTTGTGAGACGTTTCCATCTCAGCCGGAAATGTTCCCACACAGGCCTTCTGGAGCTCTGGCTGAAGGACCTTTTAAACATGTTTAGAAAACTTGTCTGCTCACCTTTCCCTGGCCTGTTGTCAGCCTGTCTTCTCACTTCATCCATGTTGGTGAGACACGTCTGTTCCCTCCGACCTGTTTGCCTTTGCATGCAAGTCCTAGGCTGCGATTAATTTTCATTGCCGTGACTGTGCCCTGTGGGAGTAACCATGGTGTTGAGAGCTTGTGAGGCAGAAGCCCCTGAGAGACATTGAGAGTCCAGTTACTGGACGTTTGATGAAAGGAGGCTGCTCAGGGTCATGTCTGCTGTGGGCTGGTCAGCCATGCTCCTGCAGCACAGCCGCCGGCCTTTCCTCCTGGTGGAAAGAGAGCGGGGAGCTCGCGCCTGGGACACACTGCCTACAGGCACGAGCCGGGTCTGGGTGCATCTCCGAGAGAATTGCTAATACCCCTGCATTCAGAACAGAGTCCAGTGCTTCCCATTCCTCTCTTATTAAATGCTTGTAGCAATCTTAAGGAGTAGAGGCCATTGTTACCTTTTCAGAGGAGGAAATAGGACCAGCAGGTGGGTGTGCTGGCCTGGTGGTCTCCCAGGTCAGCCGGAGTGAGTCCCAACCCCCAGCTCCTCTGAATGGGACTTTATGTGGAGATGACGTCTTCACACAGCTTATCATGTCCAAATGAGGCCAGCACAGCACCCCCTCATCCAACATGACCCGTGTCCTCCCCAGAGGAGGGCATGGGGAGACACTGGAACAACTGACAACGTGCTCATAGGTAACAGACTGAGGACCTTCTCCACACAGGAGAGGCCAGGTCGCCCCTCCTTGGCTCCTCCTGAGGAAGCCTGGCCCAGCTGGTACCTTGACCTTGGATTTCTGGCCTCCAGAACCGTGAGAGGATCAATTCCTGCCATTGATTTGTTCCTTGGTTTGTGGGACTTTGTGAGGGTGGCCTAGAACACCTGCCTGAGGCCACAGGCCCGAGATGGCGTGGCTGCATGGTGAAGCAGGGTGCAGAGGCCATGCTCAGCCCAGAGCTGGGGGCTCCCTTGCTCTGCAGGTGCCACCTTCCTGGGAGGAGTGTGTCGTGCTGGAGCTACATCCCCAAGTCTTTCTGCACCTGTCTCAGCATTCAGAGTGGCTCACCCACAGTGCCCACCATTCAGCTTCCAGACCCAATCCAGACGTCCACCTGGCCCTGGGTGTCTGGTCCCAGGAGGATGCTCTCTGCAGCCCACCTTAGCTCCAGCCTGGCCCAGGGGAAGTACTCGACCATGTTCTGAAGATAAGGGCTTCCTCAGCTGTGCCGCACAGGAACTGATGGGGAGGCGCCACCAGTGTCCGGGGCCTGAACGGGGACTGTGGACACGGTGGCCTGACAGACATGGGTCATCTCACAGTCCTGAGCCCAGAACCCCAGGTCCAGGTGCCACAGCGCTGCCCCTCAGTGGTCCTTCCCCAGCTCTCTCCCCATCGCCACACGGCTGTTGTCCCTCTGCACCTGTCTCTGTGCCTCTGAGGACACCATCGTATTGGACCTGGCCTACACACTCCAGGGGGCTACCCCTCAGCTAAGCCCGTCTGCAGTGGCCCTTTGTTCAAATCAGGACACATTCCCAGGCACTGGGAGCTGGACTTCGATGCATGGATTTGGGGGATGTCTGCCTTTTGGCCAGGTAGACGGATTTTGCACTCTGTGTATTAGGCTGTGCAGAGCCATGGAGAGTGTGAGGTCACAGTGAGCACAGGAGCGGCCCCAGCTCTGACCTGTGCCCTGCACTCAAGGGCTTGGCTGTGCTGACCTGGAGGTGCGAGAGATTACAGGAGGAAGTTAAGGCTTTCCAGAGCGCCGGTGAGCCCTGTGCAGTGCCTGGACCTGAGCCGAGGCCGTGAGAACAGGAGGAAGGGACAGGCCCCGGGACAGAGTTTGAAGAGTCTCCAGAACTCAGTCTCTCAGAAGTAGGCAGCAGGGGCAGGGCGCAAGGGGAGGGGAGGCTCTCCAGAGGGGCAGGCCCAGAAGAGGTGATGCTGGGGGCAACCTGGTGTCTGAGGTAAAACCGAAAGTGCAAAGCTCAGTCGCTCATCTGTTGATGAATCCACTGAGCCACTGTGTACTCAAGAAGCCATTGCCCATTGCCTCTCCAGGACGGGGCTTGAGTGGATTCACTCATTTCCTAATTCAGGGGCTCTTTGACCTGCTCAGATTCCCCGTGGATCAGGGCCCAGTGCACATGTGACCCAGCCACATGAAGCTGGGTGCTATGGATGTGAGCTCCGTCACTGTGATGCCACATGCAGGCCGGAGAGCCACCCACCACCCACCAGGCTCTTGCAAGTCACTGGCTCCGGCTTCTGTGACCCAGCACCTCATGCACGGCTGGACAAGACCACCTCCAGACTCCCTTCACTCCAACATCCCGGGTTCCACACATTCCTTCTGGCACAGCCCGGCTTTCCCCAGGGAGACCCACTCCACGCCAAGCAGGGCAGTGGGCAGAGGGAGGTGGGAGAGCTGCCACCTCCTGCTGGGAGTGCCTGGATTGTGCTGGGCCCCGTCTGGGCTGCCTCGTCGGAGTGCACTCACACCGCAGGACCGGGGAGCCTGCGGAGCTTGGAAGCAGCCTGCCCAGCCCCCGCTGGACAGATGAGAAACCAGGGAGGCTTGGGTTTCCTCAAAGCCAGGCAGCTAGAATATGGAGGAGCAAGCGGTGGGGGGTATCCCTTGCTGTGACAGCCTTCTCTACGATGACATGATATCTGTTCCTAGGAAACTGCCAGGAGGGCATGACAGGGACACCCAAGCCTTCTTGTCCCCAGAGGCTGCTGGCTCTGAGCTCCTAAGTACAAGTTGAAATCTCTAAATCTATATTTTTTTAAGACATTGGAGTCTTGCTCTGTCACCCAGGCTAGAGTGCAGTGGTGTGATCCCAGCTCACTGCAACCTGCGTCTCCTGGGTTCAAGCTATTCTCCTGCCTCAGCCTCCTGAGTAACTGGGATTATCGGCGCCTGCCACCACAACTGGCTGATTTTTTGCATTTTTAGTAGAGATGGGGTTTCAACGTGTTAGCCAAGATGGTCTTGAACTCATGGCCTCACGTGATCTGCCCGCCTTGGCCTCCCAAAGTGCTGGGATTACAGGTGTGAGCCATTATGCCCGGCCGCTAAATCTGTTTTTAAAGCTAAGGTTTTACCTCTTGGTACCTTCTTATAAAATGTGTAAAAGAATCACTTGGACGTGTTTGGCTGTATCCAACAGAAAGTCCTCACCTGCCCAGAGACAGAGACAAGATCCAAGTGTTGTTCTCTCTTTCCTTCTCTCTCTCTCACTCACATTCACAACAAACTTCCCCACAGTAAAACCCCCTCACATGCCCACACACAGCCGAGGGTGGACATCCAGCATTGCTGTGCCAGTTCACACTCTCTCCCTCTTTGGGTCTGGTGGCTGTGAGGTCTGAGAAGGCCATGGAAAGTCCAGCCTTTGTACCCAAATTTCAGATTTCACACCTGAGTATGGGAAAAAACAAGGGACCCTGTCGTCTCCCGTTCTAAAAATGTTCCTAGAATCATCACACTTTGCTTTGACCTGCATTTCCCTGAGCGTGGTCCCAGGGCTTTTGTGGGTGCATTGGAGGCTGAGGAAGGTTGCAGTTTGGCCGACGTGCAGCTGGGGCTCTGTCCTGCATGAGAGGAGAGGTCAGGTCGCCTCAGGGCCCTCCAGAGATCGTGCGCCCACCCTCAGAGCCTGGAAGAGCGCAAAGCAGCTGTAGCTGAGCACCTGGCCACGCCCGCCTGGCCGCTGTCACTCCCAGGTCTCCTGCCAGTCCCAGGAGTGTGTCAGAGCCTCGGCCTCTCGGGATGTGCACACTGCCATTTGTCAGTATTCTGTCTGAACACTGAGCCCAGGGACAGCAGATGTCTGGTTCTGAATCTGTCTGGGTGTGGTTGACTAGTACAGCTCCTCAGTATAAGGAAGGAGCACCTGGAGCTATGAAAAACACTGTAGGAAGTTTCCAGAGCCCATAGCCAGGCCTGCTGTGTGACCAGGAGGTGAAGAATAAGACAGATGTGCTATGTGATAAAGACAGGAAAGATGTGCTGGGTATGAATCGGCGTGCTGGGGAATGAGGATCGACAGGCGTGCTGGGGGTGGGGATGGACAGGTGTGCTGGGGATGGGGATGGACAGGTGTGCTGGGGATGGGGATGGACAGGTGTGCTGGGGATGAGGATGGACAGTTACGTTGGAGATGGGGATGGACAGGTGTGTTTGGGATGGGGATGGACAGGTGTGCTGGGGATGGGGATGGACAGGTGTGCTGGGGATGGGGATGAACAGGTGTGCTGGGGATGAAGATGGACAGGTGTGCTGGGGATGGGGATGGACAGGTGTGCTGGGGATGGGGATGGACAGGTGTGCTGGGGATGAAGATGGACAGGTGTGCTGGGGATGGGGATGGACAGGTGTGCTCGGGATGGGGATGGACAGGTGTGCTGGGGATGGGGATGGACAGGTGTGCTGGGGATGGGGATGGACAGGTGTGCTGGGGATGGGGATGGACAGATATGATGCGGATGATGGACAGGTGTGCTGGGGATGAAGCTGGACAGGTGTGCTGGGGATGGGGATGGACAGGTGGTGGGGATGGACAGGTGTGCTGGGGATGGGGATGGGCAGGTGTGCTGGGGATGAGGATGGACAGGTGTGCTGGGGATGAAGATGGACAGGTGTGCTGGGGATGGACAGGTGTGATGCAAATGATGATGGACAGGTGTGCTGGGGATGGGGATGGACAGGTGTGCTGGGGATGAGGATGGACAGGTGTGCTGGGAATGAAGATGGACAGGTGTGCTGGGGATGAAGATGGACAGGTGTGCTGGGGATGGGGATGGACAGGTGTGTTTGGGATGGGGATGGACAGGTGTGCTGGTGTTGGGCATGGACAAGTGTGCTGGGGGATGAAGATGGACGGTGTGCTGTGGGATGAGGATGGACAGGTGTGCTGGGGATGAAGATGGACAGGTGTGCTGGGCGTGGGGATGGACACATGTGATGGGGGTGGGGATGGACAGGTGTGTTGGGGATGGGGATGGACAGGTGTGCTGGGGATGGGGATGGACAGGTGTGCTGCGGATGAAGATGGACAGGTGTGCTGGGGATGAAGATGGACAGGTGTGCTGGGGATGAAGATGGACAGGTGTGCTGGGGTGAGGATGGACAGGTATGTTGGGGATGGGGATGGACAGGTGTGCTGGGGATGGGGATGGACAGGTGTGCTGGGGCCTGAGGGACAGGACAGTGTGCTCTGGGTGCCAGGGTGAGGAACTGTGCTAAGCAGAGGCAGAGCTGAGCTCCCAGCCCTCCAGACATCCCCGGGGCCTTCTGGGAAGGTGTGGATGGTCTCCAGGTCCTGAGTCTGAGGCGATGACTCTGGAGCAGCTGTCAGCTTTGCTCCCATGCTTCATTTTGCAGGATGTCAGGAAGCTGCCTGGGCCCTGGGGCTTCCCCTTCTGTGTTCCCTGTCATCTTTCCTGTTATTTAGACTGGTCCCTGCTTTATAACCACAGGCTGCACTTGGGAGGGCCCCTGAGGGGGCTGCCAGCATCTCAACCCACCAGGCTCTCTGGGCATGGAGCTACACCCCTGTGAGGTCGCTTGTTCCCTCAGGAAGGAGGGTGGGTGTAAAAGAAGGAGGCAGTGCGGGGCATGCGCAGATCGGGGGCTCATGACGAGGGTCCCTGTCCCAACAGCCGGCAGAGCCTGCCTCATAACGAACCATACCAGTGACAAAATCAGCCTGTCCCAGCCCCAGGGAAGTTAGTGCTGGAGCCTTCCCAGCGGTGGCCAGCGCAGCGCCCCGGACCATCCAGAGCGGTGGACAGCTTGCAGGTCTCATGATCCCCCGACTGTTCAATGTGATTGATCACTGTTTAACTAATTCCTGCTCCTCTGGCCCTTCCACAGAAACCAGAACTGTGGGTCTGCTGGCAGAAGCAGGAGGAGGGAAGCCAGGAGGGGGCCCACTGAGGCACGACCCGTTGTGAATTTCCTTATTTTTATTAATAGGGCCCAATTTTTAAAAATTAACAGCACGTACATGAAACTGTGGTTGTAACAAGCAGGAGAGGGAGGATGTGAAGAGGAGGGAAAATGAGGCAAACAGGAGGTGATGGGGCGAGCAGGTGCAGGGAATCTCGCCCCATGGCCTTGGCTGACAAGAGACCACTGAGTCCCTGGGGTAAGTGAGGAGATGCTGGGAATTACCATTTCCCGGGGGTGGCAGTGAATTCAAGTCAGAATCAATCCCAAGATGTGGCCACGTGCTCACCAGGGATCCATGAACACAATTGAAGTTCATCCATTTTAGTTTAGAGAAATTGCCAGAGCCATCTGCCAGGATTGCACATAGGACATGAACGGAAGCTTCATGTTAAAGAGAGAAGCTCAAAACTGCCTCCACAAGAGGGGACAGGTTTCATAAATTACAGAACAAGACCCAGTGGGATATAGGAAAGTTTTCAAAGTATAGCATCAAGACGAAATGTTCAAATCTGGTCTCAGTGCTGTTTTCCTCAAGTTATTTCCACAACACCCACAGTGCGTGCCATTATATAGGAGCTGGTGTTTATACCTGAGGATCTCGAGCCGCCCTAGCCCCGCCCCCTGTGTCCTGTGCTACTTCCTCCTGTATCCCCCACAATAGCCCTGGGGTGGTTCCCATTATGTATATCACCCTTGAAATGAGGGGGTGAGCGGAGGAAGTGTGTTATGTGCAACTCGAATTCATTCCATCTGACCACAAAACGTGTGTGCTTGCTCCTCCTGCTATGCATCTGGTGTATTCATGCATGTGCTTCTGTTAGTATGCATTTGTGTACTTTAGGAAACAGAGGGAAATTTGAAGAGACTTCTAGGTGTTAAGATGATAACACGTCTTCTTCCCTTTCTTCCTCCTTCCTATTCGGATTTTGAACCTGTACTACCTTGTAACCGGAAAACACGTTCAGCTGAGAGCAAGACCGGCAGCAGCTATCGACTTGAGGCTGTGTGCATGGATGGGCTGGTTGGCCTGGGCAGGGCAGGGAGCGGTTGGAGAACAGCTTCAAGGGTCGGCAGGCAGCTGGTCCCTAGGTGGTTGGACTCAGCTAGAACGTCTATGGAGAACTCTGTGGAAGTCACAGCAGACAAGATGTAAGACCTCTGGGCCTCCCTCATCGGACACGAAGTGTGATGGTTTCCTCTGTTCAGCTCTGAGGATAAGGTGGCCAGGGACCCTGGAGGCAGTGTGTGGCACCGCGGGGGCTGCGTGGGGCAGGAGCGACGCTCTCCTCCCACCTCCAGGAGCCGGGGCGTCCGGTGGGTCAGGTGAGGAGGGCAGGCAGAGGCGTGAAGGCCTCTCACCCGAATTCTCACGCTGCCACAGAGGCAGGCAGCGAGGGCCCCACCCTCGTGCAGACAACTGGTCACTTCAGATTCCCACCGGCAACAGGATGCTGGGTTTGGTTTCAGGAAACAGCCGACCTGACCACGTCCTCCCATAGCGGCCGGTGCCACCGCCTGTCATCTGCCCCCAGGCCGGGCGGCGGTGGTTGGACGTGGCTACAGCACTCTCGCACCTGCATTTGGTCTCCTTTACTTGTGTGTGAACAGCACACGACTTCATGCGTGCTGGGATTTCTACATCCATGTGTCTTGGTTTTGCCAGGAACAAAGGTGAGTAAAGGTGTTACTGTGGGAGGTGGTCCCGGTGTGAGCCAGGGATGGGCAGGGGGAAGGGGTCATGAGTTCCTGCTCAGCGGCTCTGTGGGACTCTGGGTGCCAGGACACAGCACTTACTGCAGGATTCCTACCACGGGCAGGGCGGCTCTGGCTGAGGGAGGCCCTGGCTGAGGCTGCAGCCTCAGGAGCACTGGAAGCCCCCACCAAGCCCCGAGGAAACATGAGACTGGCCAGGCTTCCCCCATGTGCGTCCACTCTCCTCCACACTCAATACACTGCTAACAAAGGACTATCCGGAACTTAATCGGAACAAATTTGATTGTGTTATAGTTTTGGGAAATGGTAACTTTTCATGTGCACCCAGAACATGATACTAATACAGGAGATTAAAATTTTTAAACAACAGAATATTATTTCAACCAATCCCATTTCACAGGCAGGGACCAAGACTGTCGTCTTCAGTTTGCGTAACTGACAGAGCTGGCACACAGTGGAAGCTTTCAGGCTATACCCAGGGATTGCTCTGTCTCTGTGGATGATGTGGGCGTTTTCTGGATATGGCAGCTTACTTTCTCACTAGCTGTCAAGTTTTTGGTTTGTCCAGGGCACAGCTGACGGAGGCCAGGTTGAGTGCACAGCCGGAGCGTGTGGCCGGTGGCTTCCGCTGCAGCTGTGGCCCTCGGTATGGACTCCCTGCGTGCGAGACCAGCAGCCATCACGAGAACAGAGCAACGGTGGATGCCACCGAGCTGGAAGACGATGGAGCAGAGCAGTGTCTATTTTAGCACAGTAAGTGCACAGCAGTCATCGAAAACCCAAAGTAGGGGTTTCCAAACTTTTTTTTTAGACTCAGACTCAGATTTCATTCTTCAAAAGAAATCTTGCCCAGAAATACAAACAAACAAAATGATAAAGCAGGGCCCCTCCCTCTGAGGCAGGCCTGGTGGCTGGAGGACACACACATAGGGCCACCCCTCCCCCAGGGGACCACCAGGGCTTGACGGAGCCCCTTCAAGGGACATTCAGAACCACAGGCCTGAGAACGTCTTCTGGGGATGGCGGCTAAACAGGGAGAAGCCCAGGCGTGGGCCAGTCTTGCACAATGGGCAGCTGAGAGGAGGGGCATCTGCACCCTGCCAGTCTTCCCCACCCAAGCCCCTCACATTGCCCCAGCCATCCACCGCCCTGCAAGGCCTCTGAGGACAGAAGAGGAAGAGAGCCACGAGGCTCACGTGGACACAGCCCGTCCCGTCAGGACAAGCTCCTCCAGGGCAGGCCCTGCTCAGCATTTACCAACAGCAGCTGCACAGGCCTCTGCGGAACCTCAGTCAACACCACCCGCCAAAGACTCAGTGTTCAGTAGGTGGCCAGCCCATACAAAAGGCCTCTGGAACCTCCAGCGCCGAATTCAAACTCCGGATGGGAAAGGCTGAACCTCTACACTGAAATCGCAAAAAGGGCCCTGAGCCCTGGAGGCCTGGTGGCGGGGCAAGCCCCCAAGACCCCAGTTCTTCTCTGAACTAGGGCATGTGCAGGCTCTCAAGGCAGGGGTGGCCCAACACATGCCTGCAGGAGCTTCAGTTTAACTGTATATGCTGTATACATACGGTGTACACACATGATGTACACACACAGTGCATACACAGAGGATATCTATGTATGTACATGCCACACGTGTACTCACCAGATGCATTTACATCCTGTGTGTATGTGCTGTGTGTTTACATCGTTGTACACATACAGCACATAAACACAGGACCTCTACACACACGTACACATACACACAGGACATCTACACACACGATGTACATATACACAGGACATCTACACATGTACACATACAGCACATACACACAGGACATCTACATACACGATGTACACACAGCACATACACACAGGACATCTACACACATGATGTACATACAGCCAATACACACAGGACATCTACACACATGATATATACACACAGGACATCTACACACACGATGTACACACACAGTGCATACACACGGGACATCTACACACAATATACACACAGCACATACACACAGGACATCTACACACAATGTACACACAGGACATCTACACACGATGTTCACAGAGCACATATACACGGGACATCTACACACAATGTACACACAGCACATACACAGGACATCTATACACATGATATGTACACACAGCACATACACACAGGATGTAAATGCATCTGGTGAGTACACGTGTGGCATGTACATACATGCCCTGCATATATAACATGGCACATACACACATGACATATACACACATGCTGTATACACACATGACGAGTTAAAACCTGGCAGGAAATTGCCTGGGGCGGCCCAGCTGGGGGAGGCCTTTGAAACCAAGCACGAGATGGTGTATTAAAGAATAACGACACGAACGGTCACAGCGGTGCTGGTGCACGGTGGTGGAGGAGAGGCCTCCAGCCCTCAGGTCTCCTCTGGTCACAGCGGTGCTGGTGCACGGTGGTGGAGGAGAGGCCTCCAGCCCTCAGGTCGCCTCTGGTCACAGCGGTGCTGGTGCACGGTGATGGAGGAGAGGCCTCCAGCCCTCAGGTCACCTCTGGTCACAGCGGTGCTGGTGCACGGTGGTGGAGGAGAGGCCTCCAGCCCTCAGGTCGCCTCTGGTCACAGCGGTACTGGTGCACGGTGGTGGAGGAGAGGCCTCCAGCCCTCAGGTCACCTCTGGTCAGAGCGGTGCTGGTGCACGGTGGTGGAGGAGAGGCCTCCAGCCCTCAGGTCACCTCTGGTCAGAGCGGTGCTGGTGCACGGTGGTGGAGGAGAGGCCTCCAGCCCTCAGGTCGCCTCTGGTCACAGCGGTACTGGTGCACGGTGGTGGAGGAGAGGCCTCCAGCCCTCAGGTCGCCTCTGGTCACAGTGGTGCTGGTGCACGGTGGTGGAGGAGAGGCCTCCAGCCCTCAGGTCGCCTCTGGTCAGAGCGGTGCTGGTGCACGGTGGTGGAGGAGAGGCCTCCAGCCCTCAGGTCACCTCTGGTCATAGCGGTGCTGGTGCACGGTGGTGGCAGAGTTGGGCTCCAGCCCTTCTGGTCATAGAAGTGCTGGTGCACGGTGGAGGTTGGGGGGGCTCCAGCCCTCAGGCCCCCTTTGCTGCTGTTAGCCTTAATTATGTGTTTGCATCTGCAGAACTACTTTTGGATTCTGTGACTCTAAGAAGTGAAAAATTAAAAAATAAATCTGCAGAAGTCCACCTAGTTTTCAATCAAAGCTGTCTTTCCTTCCACCCTCGCCCCTCCTGAAAGAGAGAAGAAAGCTGCTGGGTGAAATGTGGGACCCAGTCAGGGATAGGAATCAGCCCAGGTGTGCGGCAAGCCTGGCCAGATGGCTGGGAGCACTGCCAGGCTGCGGCAGGGACTCCCAGGAAGGCGGTGCCCTCAGCCAGCCTCCCAGGGCAACTCATCAAGGGGCAGGGACCTTCTAGCACCCCCAGGCCTAATGCTAGTGGAAGGTACCTGAGCTCCAGTGCAGTGCCAGGTCTTTTTCATAACCTGAAAGCAACAAGTCAGCTGGTTTCTGCAAGAGCGGCTGCCACAGCCCAGCAGTCCCTGTGTGGGACCCGCATGGGACCCGCGTGCAGTGCTGTCCACATTTACACGTGTGTACAAAGCACCGTGTTCTCCCACACACTTCACACCAGGGGTGACCAGCTCATTCGCTGAGGAATGGGTCGCTGACAGTTTCTAGATTAGGGTCCTGAGGCTATTTGTCCCTGGAACTCTGTGATTATTTTTGGCCTCTCGAAAGAAGGAAAATTTGACTTCCAGCTGGGAGAAAAAACTGGCACAAGGGTGTGTGAGATGAGCCCCACACCTGGGCGGGCACATCTGGGTGAGCACACCTGGTGGGCACATGCACTGCGGCCCACCTCACCACCTCGGCCAAGGCCTCCAGGTACCAGCAGCTTGGCAGGCAGCACCCATGTCTTTGCAAGACCTGCAGCTGCAAAGCCAGAGCCAGACCCCCCGGCAGACACAGAGGTGCCCTGCTTGCCGGGAGGACACCTCTGAATTATTTCCGTTTGCCAACCCCCAAAGGTGCTTGTCTCTCAGAACATGAGCAAGACTGTGGTCTGGCTTCCAGTGGGTGGAGCAGAAGGCTTTCCCCATGGTCACTCCAGGGGTACTCCATCCCCTTCCCAGAGGAAAATGTGGACCTCCTCAGTTTGGCATCAGAGCGAAGGCAGAGCTGGGCTTGGGCGATCCGAGAGCCACGCAGGCCTCGGCACCTGCCCTTTCACGTGCGCTGGGGAGCTCAGCTGCCTTGTCCACAGGCGAATCCAGTGAGGTTCCTAAATATTCCCCAAGGTGTTGATTCACAGCTGGCCACCTTTCCAAAATTGTTTCCATAGCTCTTCCGCCCACTTCCATTTGAGATGGAATTACGCCCAGATTCAGCTGGGGGCGGCCCCACCGGCCAGTTCGCTCTGTTTCCCTTCTGAGTGCTTTCAAGGGACATGTGCAGTCTCCATAATGCAGCGAAAGGATTATTTTTGGCCTCTCGAAAGAAGGAAAATTTGAAAAAATATTCTCTTCATATGGATACATTTATTTCAGAGTCAATATATAAACTGATCTAGTTGCTTCAAATAGACGGTTGCCTCATCAAAGCACGAAATAAACATTATTAACCTGCCTGGCTCTGCGCGCCTGGGAAGAAGCCCCCGTGGGAGGCAGGAGGGGCCGAGTCAAAGCCAAGCCCAGTCCCACCCACACAAGGGCCCAGCGAGGCTTCGCGGATGGACACTCGCCTGAGGCCTTGGTTCCTTGAGTATTTCAGGCTGTTTTTCATATAACTTTGGTTTGATTAAAACCTCAACTGCGTTTGGCCAACCACATTTCCCTTTAATTTTTTAGTGTATATTTATTTTCAGGGAAATGTCAGCCATGCGTTTCTGATTCACTCTTTGTTGCCTCCAAGTTGGCTGGTGGTGGCGGGGCGGGTTCTCTGTGCCCTGGGCTGCCCCAGGAGTCCATGAGGATGGCAGCAGGCGTGCCCAATGCCCTGGTCCCCTCACACTCAGGAAACGGGCCCCGGAGACCAGGGGGTTGGTGATGACTCGCAGAGAGCCGGTGCATTGTGGGGCGAGGACGTGGTTTAAGTCTAGCAGTGCTGGATTTGTGGTATTGTTGTAACTCCTAACCCATGATTTGTGAGTGGTTTTAGACTTGGAAAAGCATGTTTTCTCCGCCAGGACTGACAGAACACTCAAGGCTGGCAGAGGCATCCAGGAGGCTCACGTACCCGGCCCCTCTGTCTGGACACCCCAATAGGCAGGGTCCCCCTGTGGCTCTGTTTCCCCAGCTCATCAGCTAAGGGCTGTTCACAACAAAGAAGAGAAATGGCAAAACTTCCTTTAAAAATGTTCATGCGAGGAGAACTTGCCCTTCGTCGAACACCCCCTGAAACAATACGGCTTTCTCCCAAGGGAAATGGGAAGCTCCAGGCGGGGTCTCAGGTCCTGGTAGATGACAGCAAGCTTCAGATCCAGGAGAGATGAGTCTCATTTCCATTTTAAAAAATCATTAACTCTTAAAAGCAGGGCATGGCTGAAGACTGCACAAACCTCACCTTCCAGGTTCTTTAACATACTTCAATATTCGTAAAGGTGGGAATGCACATTCTAATAACTGGGAAACTGAAATATAAGATTCCAACGCATTTCCTCAATGTTGATGTAGGTGCACGGATTCTCCATGTGCCACATGGCCTTTGCCGGGAGAGGCTGGCCTTCCCACAAGGCAGTTTATGTACAAGCTTACTCTTTACCTTTCTGTAGAAGCCAACAGATCCCCTCTCAGCTTCCACCAGGTCCTTAGGACAGAGGATGCCTCCCCTTACACACAGGTGGGGGAACAACAATTCCACCCAGAAAAAAAAACTACTGACCCAGAGTGGTCAGATTCCTATCAAGCTTTAGCAGATTTAACACCAGAAGCAGCTCAGAGGGAACTCAGGCCCTTGCCTAAGCATTTCTGCAGAAGTCCCACTGCTGACCAAGAACTTTGTCTTAATGGGTTCCAGATTCTGTGATATATTTTTGATCAAGTCGATTCAATGAAAACATGGTGACTTTACAACTAGTAACTTAAAAGTGCCATGCACACATGCACACACGCACGCACACACACTAATGGTCCATAACACATTCTCATTCCTTCTGAAAGCCCATGCAAAATGTCTCTTCAGCACCAATATTCCAATGTCCAAACCCCGTCTGCTGGGTCACCTCTTGTCCTGGAAGCTGGCCCAATAGTTGACCAGATCACAGAGAAGTCCACCCCATGCTCTCCCTGGGTACTGAGGCTCAGGACCCTGTGACCACAGCTGGGTGGGGGTGGGGTATAGGGCTGTTGGTCCCACAGCATCATGGGGTGTCCCTTATGCTGTGCTGAGGTGCAGGATCCGAGAAGTAAAGAGACAGGACACTGAAGAACTGGTGAAGAGCATCTGGACTCCGGGGGGGCCACGCCACCTATGAGTGGAGACGGGCGAGGCCCTGAACGCCCAGAAGCATCTGTATTTATTAGGTACAAGCAGGGGGAAGGGTCGTGAGTGAGGTCATCATCTACAGGCTTAGTGATAGGGCATACACAATCACGTGAGTCACAAGCGAGGGGGCCACCCCATTATGTCTCCTGGGCAGAGAGGTCGGCCATGTGCAGTAGGGGGCTGTGCTGTGCACAGTAATAGAGGGTCATGTACAGAAAAGGGGTCCACCCTCGTTAGGTCACTGAGGCAAGGAGGTGGGCTGTGTGCAACAGGGGTCATGTGCAACACTTCTTATCTGGGGGCTGGAGACTTCAAAGGATTTCTAATAGAAGGATACTGTAAGCCAATGCAGTGGGAGCTGACAGACTTGTGCTCTTCTCTTAAGATATTTATGGGAGGATGATTTGAGCTAGCACAGAAGTGAGAAAAAACTGACAGGGTGTACAGTCACCGTGACTGGTCACACCAGAGGGGTTCTTCTTCCTCGGTTACTTCCAGGATCTCAGGCCTGAGGTCTACCTTGCACAGGAACTGGATGCAGGTACTACAACTCCTTTATCAGGAAGAGAGGCTCCTGCTCCAAGCCTGCCATACAGCGTATGCCCTTTCAGGCAGGGACGCCTCCGCCGGGGTCTTTGGTTCTCGTCCTGGTCTGGCTGTTTTCCCATGTGCTGCTTCTGTTCTGTGACTGCTCTAGGCATTCCTCCTACTACAAACTACTGTATGGGTATATAGAAGGATTATATAAAGGAAATAGCTGAGTAATAACACTATAAACTAAGATATTCCTCAGGCACTAATTGTGCCTGGGGTCTGGACAGTTCTCCTTCCTCGGTGCCCATGGGGGGTGTTACCCACAGTGGGGTCATCCATAAAATACTGCACTGATGGTGGCCTTCCAGTGGTGTTTTCAGAAGCAGAGCTGACTCACTGAGGGTAAGTTCCTGAAGAACCGGCTGCCATCAGGTGACCTAGGCAGCCCCAGCTTTGAATCCAGCACAGGACTCTGCTATTAAACAAGCGACGTAGCCTCTTTGAAATCCTGTCTCTGTGAGTGTAAAATTAGGACACTAATGCGGACTCACTAGGATTTTACACTTTAAATTATGTGGAATAAGCAGTGCGTGGGTGAAGGATTCTGAGGCTCTAACGCGTGTGCAGCACACAGCACTTCCTGCCTCTCTCCCCTAAAGCTAGCAGGACCCTCATCGTTCCGGTTTCTGCTAATCTGCCACAGCCTTGAGTTTGAGTGACAGCTGCATAGGGCACTCCTGAAGGCCCAGGAGGACCCTTGGTGATGTTACCCAGCAAAGCGCAAGGTGTCACGAACAACCAAGGCCAGCGCAGGCAGCCGGGGGCGTCAGACAGAAAGCCACAGGCAGGGGGATTTCAAACGGACCCGTGCCACAACTGTTCTCAGTCCAACCCCGCACCAGCCATCATTTCTGATTTCTCCCCAGACTGAAAATAATAAGCAGGAGAAGCTAAGGCCCCACGACCATGCTGTGCAGAAAGCCCGTCTGTGTGCTGGAAGGCCGCAGGGCCGCTCTGGACAGTCCCCGCCAAACACTGTGAGGCTCCCAACGGAAAGTCTTGGGCACCAGCTCCCAAGGTCGTTCCCGCACTCTCGTGGGGTCCAGCGGCCCTGCCGGCCTGGGTGGTGGGCGAGTGTCTGGTGGAAATGTGACCACAGCAGGTGACTCATGGCTCCCGCATTTGGCTCTTGTATTTTCTTTGCATGAATGTCACTCACTGTTGGGCAGAGGCCCACAGCCTGGCACCTTGGGAGTCGGTAATTTTCTAAACTCGGATCCTGGAGCTGCAGGGTGGGGAGGACGCTGGTGGCAGCAATGGCCGGGCTCTGCAGGCCCGATCAATTCACCATTTTAGCGTGGCTTGGGTGAGAGGCCATTGGAAGTTCTTCCTTAGTTATGAAGAAATGAACATGGAAGGTTTGTACCTGTTGGAACGCTTGTACCTTCAACTTAAAGGACATGGCTTTCCCGGTGTGGAAGGTGGACTCATGACGCCCGCGGCACCACGCCCTGACCTGGGACCCGGGGATGCAGCCTTGGCATGGTGAAAGGAACTTTGCGGTTGTGACTCAGGAAAGGCCCTGAGAGGGAAGGTGACCTTGGATCATCTGGGCGGCCAGAAGTTCTCTGAGTTAATCACAGCAGCCCTGGAAAGGGCAGGCAGAGGGTCACTGACCACAGGAGAGGGCAGGGGCTGTGCTGTCAGGGGCAGGGGTTGAAGCAACACCCTCTGAAGATGGCGGGGCCAGGAGCTGAGGACCACGGTGTCTCAGAAGCCAGAACAGGCAGGACAGGGTTCTAGGGGCCAGTCCTGGAGACACTTTGACTTGGGCCCCGTGGGACTGATTTCTGACCCACGGAACTCAAAATGGTCAATGTGTATTGTCTTGAGCCACCCAGTGTGTGTGATTTTCACAGCTCGGTGGGAAAATCATAACCCCATGACTGCATCACCCAGCAAGGCCGTGTGGGACTTGGGCCGCGTGGGACTCGGGCCGTGTGGGACCCAGGCCACGTGGCACTGGGGCTGCGTGGGACCTGGGCCATGTGGGACTCAGGCCATGTGGGACCTGGGCTGTGTGGGACCCGGGCTGCATGGCACTGGGGCTGTGTGGGACCCAGGCCACGTGGGACTCAGGCCGTGTGGGACCCGGGCCACGTGGGACTCAGGCCGTGTGGGACCCGGGCCACATGGGACTCCGGCTGTGTGGGACCCGGGCTGCATGGCACTGGGGCTGCGTGGAACTCAGGCCGTGTGGGACGCGGGCCACATGGGACTCAGGCTGTGTGGGACCCGGGCCATGTGGGACCCGGGCCGTGTGGGACTTAGGCCGCGTGGGACTTGGACCGCGTGGGTCCCAGGCTGCATGGGACCTGGGCCATGTGGGACTCGGACCGCGTGGGACTCAGACTTTGCCTCCTGCCAGTCACTCAGCTTTGCCCCGACTTGTGTGGGGCCATTCTCAGGCTGGGATCAAGAATGCAGCCTTGCAGCTACACAGACAATATCCAGTGGAGAGGGGAACATCTCTCTGTATGTCTCTTTTAGAACAAAAATCCTTCCCCAGACACTCTGCAGCAAACCTTATTTTTGACTGGTGAAGGTGTATCCCTTACAGTTGGGGTGGACTCAGCTTCCTCTGAGGGGCACCTGCCGTATCCAGGGCATGGAGCAGCCTGCACAGTCTGTGGAGAAGGAGAAACGGGGGGTAAGCGGGAGAACGGGTCCACAGGCAGCCAGTGACCGGGGGTGGAACGGCGGAGGAGCCTCAGGATGTGTCCGGTTCTGAGTGGATTTCCTAGGTTGCCAGGGAAGAACAGTTTGGGAATAAACTTGCATTAAACTACATACACCCGAGGACTGCGGACAATTCTGGGGAGGCTGGAGGGACTGTCTCTTGCACCAGCCAGGAGGAAACAGCCCCAGGTGCCTGGCCTCCTGGTGTCAGAAACCGAACAGGAAGAAGGGGGGAGATCGCTGGACACACCATGTGTCATTGGGAATTGGGGGGACTGCTGGACACATTGTATGTCATTGGGAATTGGCAGCTCTGACCAGTTGAATATGAGTAGGTGTTTAATTCAAGTAGAAGAGGAAATTGGAAAGATCTGTCAAACTGCACAGCTGGGAGGAGATCACCCACACAGCTCCATCTGCAAGGAGCACGCGGCCGCATGGCCTGCGTCAGATCTGCCTCTCGGGACCCACCCCACCTCCGAGAGCAGGGCTGCTTGGAGACCCATGCTATCAACGTCAGCCTTTCCTGCTGCGTGGTCTGGAGGAGGGTGTGAACCACGAATAGGGAATTCTCGGGGGTGAGAACCGCAGAGACACTGAGGCTCCCAGCGCGCAGAATTCTCAACTAGCAGGTTTTGCTAAGTGTGGCCAAGGCAGTGTGGATGTCAGATGTCAGGGAGAGGAGACCTCACCTGCAGGTCGTCAGGGTGCTGAATTCCAGCCCGGGAGGAGGCCGGGGAGAGTGGAAGTAAAAACATCAGATTTGAAAACTCAGATTTATTCCTTGCAGATTCGCAGCTGAGGGTTGGTGGAAGAACAGAAAATATCCACAAGAAAAATTAGAGTGATGATGACCTGTGTTGCCACGGGGACGAGCCAGTCTTGAACGTGTCCTCCCTGCCACGCCACACACATCACCGGGACACAGGTTCCAGCAGCTGCCTTGAAGGTGTGAAATAGCTAGCCCAGAGTTAGAACCTGTACACTGCCATTTTATAAAGAGACAAAACTGTTTCCATTCTCCTCACAATGACTGCTAACCTTGGTTTCTGTAAACTGCTAATTTACTTTGCAAAAAGTAAAGCTGCCTGCCTTCTCTTATCTGTAACCCTCAGAATTGCTAGCCTTTGATCATCAGTAATGACCAGAAGAAGCACCCCCGAATAATTCCATTCTGGAGCCAAGTAACCCCTACCCAGATGATGTGTAAGCACATTGTTATCTCAAGTTCTGTAAATCTCTCAAAGTGTCAAACACACCCCCTAGCCATCTGGATGTCCGGAAAACCATCACCCTCCTCTCTACCCTGAGGTGATTTACAGCCCACCGAAATCTCTGAACACTTTCATCTCGTCTCTGCCCCTCACCCCCACTCCCAAAGCTCTCAAGGTGGTTTAGTAAGTATAAAGTCTTGCCTCTCTTCTTTCTCTGCCACGGGTTGGAGAGACGTGAGTCCTCCGTGGTCGCCGGCAATAAACCCTGCAATTTGGCATACTTTTGTCTTGGTGTTGACTTTCTGTGTTCGGTCCGATACAACAAAGGGAATACAAGAAACGCGGCCCGTGCCACTCATCCTGGAATCCGCCCCCCGCTTCTCCACTGTCCCCAGGTGGGGCCCTCTGGGAAGAGGGTCTCGGCCCTTCACTGAGTCCTGGCTGCTGCACGATGGCAGCCTTCTCAGAGCCCTCTCTGGAAATAAACACTTACTTTACTGAACCAACAGATTACTTAGCATCTTGTGATATGAAAATGCAAAACCAACCAAAACCAAACCAAACGAAAAGGCCCCAGGAGATGCCTGTGCTTTAAAACGGCGTTTAGCGTGCGCATCTGTGACAGCACCCTCCCAGCCGTCTCAGGCTTTTAAATTGTAACTACAGAAAGACTATAAATGTCAGATTTTATGAGGCCCTGGAAAAGAGATATATGAGCTTAGATATTCTGACTGATCAAGTACGTGACACCATTATGTTCATAAATTTAAGATGTTTACAAACAGACATATGGAGATAGGTTTTTTTAAGGGAAAATCATTTAAAAAATATTCCTAGGGCTAGGGGTAGGAGTAGGGATACAGTTAGGGGAACACATACACACACACCCCAAAATTCCGTTCTGTTGACCTGCTTCTAGAGACAGCTGAGCCAAGAGTCTGGATCTGGCGCATAACCTTTGATTCTATGTGGCTACTGAAGTGCGGGGTAATTAATTCTCATGCTGAGTCGGCTCATGAAGAGTGGTGCCGCAGCTGAGGGACCAGCCGTGCCTGAGAGGCCGAGAGGACAGGCCGGGTGAGGAGGAGGCCGGCCGCACCTGCTTCTCGCACCTATCACTTCGCCCCAGAACAATTCCTCTTTCACAATTTTAGAAGGTAATTCAGAGTTGAACACGGCTGTCCTGGCTTTATAAGCTACAAAACGAGACTCGCAGCTGCATCTTATTACTGAATATCCGTGGGCCATTTCGAATAAGAACCCGAGTTCCTGACCTGAGTACCTGGGCAGAATAGCCTGGAATTTACCTTGGCACTGACCGTGCTTGTCTATAGCTGGGCTCTCTCCTACCTTCCCTCACTCAGACTCAAAACAATACCCACTGCTGCGGTTTTAGCTCCCTGCCTCTCTCCCTCCCTCTTTCTTTCCACACAGGGCCTTGCTCTGTCTGCCAGCCTGGAGTGCGGGACACCACCATGGCTCACTGCAGCCTCAAACTCCTGGCCTTGGGCAATTCTCCCGCCTCAGCCTCTCAGGCAGCTGGGACTACAGGTGCGTGCCATCATGCCAGCTGATGTTTCCATGTTTTAGTGACGGGATCTCACTTTGTTGCCCAGGAGTGATTCTCCCGCCTCAGCCTCTCACGCAGCTGGGACTACAGGTGCGTGCCATCATGCCAGCTGATGTTTCCATGTTTTAGAGATGGGATCTCACTTTGTTGCCCAGGCTGGCCTCAAGCAATATTCCCAATATGGCCTCCCAAAGTGCTGAAATTACAGGCATGAGCCACCATACCCTGCCTGTTTTAGACCATATTTAAAAATTTTTCTATCCTAATACATTTTCTTTAGACACAGTTGACTATATTGCTGAAAAGAGCCACGGGTTTCCATCTCCCAGACTTCCCTGTCCATGTCAGCCTAAGGATGAACACAGGAACTCATCCTAAAAAAAAAAACGAGAAAGTAGGATGAGCTGCAGAGGCGGGGGTCCAAGGCCCTGTGAGCAGGACACAGAGCCTCTAGGGGCTGGTCTAACCGGGAGAGCAGAGGACGGGCAGTGCCATGAGCTCCAACCGGGGATGCGGGCATGACGGCGGCCAACAGGGCTCACGCATCACTCTCGAGGCACCCGAGGTGTCTGAGAACACTGCTTTCTTTCATCGGCAGGATTGTATCAAGTCATCACTGTTATGTTCATCTTACAGATAAGACATTTGAATCCTGTGCAGTGATTAAGTTTCCAAAGCTAAATAGTGACAGAAGTAAGATTCAAATCCAGCCACCTGCCCCCACACCCATGCACTGTAACCTGCCCCAGGGACCTGTGGTTGCTGGAGGGAGGGTCACTTCGATGGAGGGCAGGCTGGAGGGGGGTCACCTTGACGGAGGGGAGGCTGGAGGGGGGTCACGTTGATGGAGGGGAGGCTGGAAGGGGGTCACGTTGATGGAGGGGCGACACGTTGATGGAGGGCAGGCTGAAGGGGGTCACTGACGGAGGGGAGGCTGGAAGGGGGTCACCTTGATGGAGGGGAGGCTGGAGGGGGTCACCTTGACGGAGGGGAGGCTGGAGGGGGGTCACTTTGATGGAGGGCAGGCGGGAGGGGGGTCACGTTGACAGAGGAGAGGCTGGAAGGGGGTCACCTTGATGGAGGGGAGGCTGGAGGGGGGTCACGTTGATGGAGGGGGGTCATGTTGATGGAGAGCAGACTGGAGGGGGTCACTGATGGAGAGCAGGCTGGAGGGGGGTCACTTTGACGGAGGGGAGGCTGGAGGGGAATCACGTTGATGGAAGGCAAGCTGGAGGGGGTCACTTTGATGGAGGGCAGGCTGGAGGCAGTCACTTTGATGGAGGGGAGGCTGGAGGGGGGTCACCTTGATGGAGGGCAGGCTGGAGGGGGGGTCACTTCGATGGAGGGGAGGCTGGACGGGGGTCACCTTGACAGATGGGAGGCTGGACGGGAGTCACCTTGACAGATGGGAGGCTGGAGGGGGGTCACCTTGATGACAGGCAGGCTGGACGGGGGTCACCTTGACAGATGGGAGGCTGGAGGGGGGTCACCTTGATGACAGGCAGGCTGGAGGCAGGTCCGAGGCCTGCTCTCTGTCCCAGGAGAACAGTTGCTGGGCTGGCCTGACAATGGGTGTGGGGTAGGCAGTGATGCTGTGACTGGTGGGGGCACCAGGCTGCAGCATCCATAGAGGCTGGCACAGGAGCCCTAAGCCACTGGGGCTCAAGGTTTCTTGACATCAGAACCTTTTTTGCAGACATCATTCTTTGAAACCTAAACAAATGAAATGAGAAGACCAGGGCTGATTGGGGGAGGGGGGCTGAGGGACAGGGTCCTGCTATCAAGCAACCCACCCCAGGCCATGTCTTCAAATCCCAGCCTTCAAGGGACACAGTGCAATGACCACTGCCCTGGGCAGCCGTGGAGTGGAGTTTGCAAGTTTTAGGAGCCGGCTGGGAGGACTCAGCTTCCAAAACCAGAGGGGCCATGGCTGGGCCTGGTGTCGGTTCTCACCCTGGGCGGGAGTGACATCTGCCATGAGATCCCTCAGACAAGTGAATCTGACCGCAGCGACCACAGCAAGCTGCAAGCAGGCCTTCCTCCAGCCTGGCCTCGGCGAGGAGGAGCCAGGAAGGCGGGTGCCCTCAGCTGGCAGCAGAGTCCCCTTCCAACAATACCCCGCCCTGTGTAATCAGAAAAGCGAAAAGGGGCCACTTCCCACTTGCCATCTAGGTGCCTTGGCGGGCTCTGTCCTTCCTGGGCTCTGAGGGGCTATACCTGCTGGCCGTGTGGATGGCTGCTGGGCTGGACCTGAGCCCGCCCCCTGGAGGCTGCATAGAGCCAGTGGCAGAGGTACCCCTGCCGGCAGGGATGGTGGGAGCTGTTGGGGGAAGTTAGCTGACTCCCCCGAGCATGTGTCTGCTGTCAGGTCATTCCCGGAGTCCTGAGGCTGGGACCATGGGAGGGTCTGGGTCCCTGGGTTGAGCCAAGAATCCCCAACTCTGGGGCATCAATCCCCACCACTCCAGGACTGCTGGAAGTCATGGCATGGGACACAGAGGCTGAGCAGGTGCCCAGGCCTGGAGCAGCCTCCTCCGTTGTGGCATCCAGCCAGGGCATCCACCTCAGCCAGCAGCTTGAGCCCTGGGATTTGGGCATGGAACCCCAGCTTCTCCTTCCCTGGAGGACACCTTGGCTTGATACCTTTCTCTCTCTTACTTCCAGAGAAAGCAACACCATATCCTATTCCTTGTCTTCAATAATTGCATGAAAAGAACTACTTAAACCACATCTGCCACAAAACGTTCTCCGAATTTACCATCAGAGAGAGTCTGGACACATGGAAGGAATTTGTCATTCCCATTCTTTAGTGTACACGTTTGTTTGAAGGGTACATAATGCAAATGAGAATGATTAATTTGCCACCAAATTCTGCACACTCACGGGTGGAAGGGGCTGGGGCCTGTGGGCCGGTGGAGACCCCGGGGGAACTGCATCACACAGGTGAAGAAATGCCCCTGGAGATGCCAGGGAAGGATGTGGGGAACAGAGGCGGATGTGGGGGGCGCACCGACCCTCAGCGCAACCCACGCTGGCCGTAGAGTGCCGTTCTGCTCTGGTGACCTCTGTGCCAGAGAGGACAGCAAACGCACTCCCCACCTCTGTCTCCAGGGAGGAGGAACCCTCCCCAGGCTCGGGCTGCAGCAAATGGACAGAAACACCGCAGCGGCCCGGCGGCGCCCACATCTGAGCCTGACCCCCAGCTCAGGCAGTTTCCCTTGAAAGAATGACTTTCTCCACCTTCTTCAGTTAAAAGGAAAAAGGACTTATCCCCTTTTGATGCGGGCAGTTTTCTGATGGAAAGGGAGAACTGCAGATACGGGTGTTTCTAGGTAAATAAAACAGCGCATTGGTTGGAAAACGAACTCTCGTGGCGGAGTAAGTCAACACAGGTGTTCTCTAATTGAGGCCGGGCAGGTGGCGGTTTCTTTTCTTTCCTTTACAATCGTCTCTTTCTCTCCATTGGGTTCACAGCTGAGCCCACATCCTTACGGGCAGCCACGAGGAAATGTCACCTGGCCCTTGTTAGGTATTAAATGTCCTTATCAATAACGGCCTGCTGTGCCCCCGCTTATCCAAGCTGCAGGCACCTATAAAGCAATAAAAGGCGATTAGGAAGCGCTGCCAGTGTGGAGTTGTAAGGCAGCTTCCAGCTCGGGCGAGGAGCCGTTGCTGCAGACGAACAGCGTGGACTTCTGAAGGAGCGAACGCTCACATCAAAGTAGCCTGGGTCTCCAGAGAACCAAACATCTGCCATAAACCAGCGCAGCCGGTGAATGAGGCTTTGTTACCTCCCCAGGTGTCAGCTCTAGCACCGTCCCCGAGACCACTCTTTTGAGAAAGAGGCGGGGCCACACAGAGGGGGTCATGGCACCAGCCGCAGGTTTGAGTGGGGAGAGTAAGTCCAGATACTGCCTCAACACGGAGACAAAGACCTCGTGGGGCAACCTGGAGCCCGAAGGCCACAAGCCTGGTGTGTGTGCACATGTGTGCATGGGCTCAGCCTGTGGTGTGGGTGTGTGCTGCATATATATACGTGTGTGTGCGCACGCACTTGTGTGCATGGGCTCAGCCTGTGATGTGGGTGTCTGCTGCACATATATACATGTGTGTGTGTGCGCATGGGCTCAGCCTGTGATGTGAGTGTCTGCTGCACATACATATGTGTGCGTGTGCATGCATGGGCTCAGCCTGTGATGTGGGTGTCTGCTGCACATATACATGTGTGTGTGCATGGGCTCAGCCTGTGATGTGGGTGTCTGCTGCACATATACATGTGTGTGTGCGCACGTACTTGTGTGCATGGGCTCAGCCTGTGATGTGGGTGTGTGCTGCACATACATATGTGTGCGTGTGCGTGCATGGGCTCAGCCTGTGATGTGGGTGTCTGCTGCACATATACGTGTGTGTGCATGGGCTCAGCCTGTGATGTGGGTGTCTGCTGCACATATACATGTGTGCGTGCATGGGCTCAGCCTGTGATGTGGGTGTCTGCTGCACATATACATGTGTGTGTGCATGGGCTCAGCCTGTGATGTGGGTGTCTGCTGCACATATACATGTGTGTGTGCATGGGCTCAGCCTGTGATGTGGGTGTCTGCTGCACATATACATGTGTGTGTGCATGGGCTCAGCCTGTGATGTGGGTGTGCTGCACATATACGTATGTGGGTGTGCACATGGGCCTAGCCTGTGATATGGATGTGTCCTGCACATATCTGTGTGGGTGTTTGTGTGTGTGCATGTGTGTGTGTACATGGGCCTGGACTGTGATGTGGGTGTGTGCTGCACATATCCATGTGGGTGTTCATGTGTATGTGTGTGTGTGTGTGTGCATGTGTGTGCATGAACATGGGCATGGCTGCAGGTGTCTGGGCCAGTGTGCCTGTATACACCTGGTGCTGCTGGGCCTGACCTCTGACCCCCGGCTCCAGTGCCTCCGGCCGTTTTCGCCAGCTCAGGTTCTGGCTGTCTAACCAAGCTTCCTCCGAAAGGCACCTGAAGAGCCATGATTATTCCTCACTTCTCCCAAGACCTCCTCCCAGCTGCGTGTGAAGGCCAGATTGCCGGGCCATGGCATCCTATGCTGGTCTTTACAGAATCAATCAAAGAGTACAGAGCATGGGAACAGCACCCTGGTTCTGAGAAGTGCCAGTCCTGGGATCGGTTTCCCCACCAAGGAGGGAGGAGCACGGGGGGCCTCTCCCTGAGGCTGCAGTGCTGTCTAATGGTGGGCAAGCCACTCCTGCAGGGACACAAGCTTACACACAGGGCGGGGTGGGGGGCAGGAGACTTCCCATCCATGCAGTCTGACCGCTGGCTATGTATTTAATTGTGTCCCCTCTCTCCCCGAGCACCTGTGAACATGAACTTCCTGGGAATAGGCTCTCTGCAGACGTACTGCAATTTGGATGAGGTCATCCTGGGTAAGGGCCAGCCCTCATCCAATGGCTGCTGACCTTGTAAGATGAGGAGACAAGAGATGAATGCAAGATGGCCGTGTAAAGACAGAGGCAGAAATTGGTGTGGCTGCAGGCGGAGGGATGCTGGATGCACCAGGAGCAGGAAGAGACACGGAAGGAGCCTCCTGGGCCTTTGGAGGGAGCGAGGCCCTGCCCACCCCTGGATTTCAGACTTCTGGCCTCCAGGACTGTGAGAGAGTAAATTCCCAGGGACCTGAGACAACCAGCCTGTGGGGCTTCATCCCAGCACCCAGGACACCGACATGCCTCTCAGGAATCTGCACTCATTCTCAAGAGATGTGACGTTGGCACTGGGGCGAAGTACTGGGTGAAGCCCTGACCGAGTCGACAGGGGAGGGTGCAGGACTGGCTTCCCGGGTGGGGGTCAGGCTGCAGGAGGGGCCGCAGGCAGGGCCCAGGCTCCCAGGCCGTGAAGTGCACACAGCAGTGCTCCCCGACACCGCACGGGGATTCAGTCCACGTTTCAGGGGAAAACACCACGGCCGGGAGGTGGGCTTTGGGTGGCCTCCAGCGACACAGTGCTCATGGGGGCCAAAGCACCATCCCTCACCGGCAGCCCCCAAGTGAAGGGCAAGCTACAAATGACCCGAAGCCACCAGCACCCAGGAGCGGCCCCACCTCTGGAAGGAAGACCCTCCACAGCCTCGGGGAAAGTCCGCTCCTGTCTTTCTGCAGGCGTTTCAGTCTCAGATGTGGAGCTGCGGAGGACGACAGAGCTGGGTTGACCTCCATCCTTTGGAAGGGCAAGCACTTTTTAAAACCAAACAGCTCCATGCAAGGCCCAGTGGGTGAGGAAGACAAGGCACCAAAAACTCCACCTCCAGGCAAACGGCATGTGAACATCAGAGCTCTGGGGAAATCCATGCTGAACAGAACGCCCAGAGCCTCACTAGAGACAGGATGGGGGGCGTTCTTTTCGCCCCTGGCTGCAGCATGGCCCTGTGGCTGCACCTGCTCTCATGAACTCAAATCAATGCCACTTTCCCTTGCCAGTCACAGAAGACACGACGACCTAATAAAACTGGAAGGCAGAGGCCTCTTGGGACTCGTGAGTCAGGGCCAAGCCTGTCGTCCTTGCCTGCCCGCCGCCTGCCCGTCCTGGTGGGAGCCGCAGATGCTCCCGGGCCTGCGGCCAGCTTATCCCTGCGTTTGGTCGACACTTCCCAGGGGCAGCGCGGGGTGGGCGGGGCTTAGCGATGAGCTCACAACGAGCCCCGCCCACTCCCGTGCAGGTGCTGGGCAATGTGTACACTGGGCTTGGAGGCAGGGCTGAGAGGCCCAGGGAAGGGAGCCTGGCTAGTCCCGCGTTCCCCACAGCCCCGCCCGCGGTTAGGCCGGCTTAGAGGCTGAAATGCCACCGTTGCCGCCCCGAGGGCCCTCATGAGGGTCCCAGTTTGCGGTGTTAATTTCGATGAGCAGCTGGCGGGAAAGTGCGCGCGTCTTCGGGCGCTGGCGTTGCATCCTTGCCCGTGGCCCTAGAGTCAGCTCTACCCGCAGGTGAATCAGACCCGAGGGACAAGCGAAAAGGTGGCACCAAACACAAAACGCTGTTAATCGTTTTCTTAAGGGAGATGATTTTCCCGTGATCAGTGCTGGCCGCAGGAGGCTGCGGCTTTTCCTGAGACCCACGAGCCTCAGGCTGGCCACGTGACACCGCTTCCTTCCAAATTCGGCTAATCAGTGACTGCAGCAAATCGGCCCCGCAGCGCTCACCTCTGACCCTGCAGGACGCACTTCACAGGGACATGCTGCTGGGCACTTTCCAGCATGTTCTGCCTAAAAGGCCGGTGTGACTTTGGGGCGAGGCTCGTAGCACTGTCGCCGGCTCTAAAGCTAACATGACAAATGATAAGCGCAAGTGAAGTGGGGAAAAGGCGGGGCCTGGCTCCCCAAATCCTGCCGAGGCTGTTTCATAAACACTGCATCCGGCCAGAAGCCTCGTCTCTCCTGACTCCCCGGGCTGCGCCTCGGCGCTGGCGGGATCCAGGCTGCTGCCTCTTTCGCAGATACAGAAAGCGGATCAGGCAGCCTCGCATGTTCTGACAAGCATTCATTACAAGCCAGCTTTGCAACGTAACAATTTGTCTGCGTGACGTTTTTGTAAATCACAGTCCCGTGTATCCCGGAGACACGCGCCCACCCACCTGAGGGGACAAAGCGGGGACACAGAAGCCTTGCCAAACCCTCGGCCCTGCGGCCAGGACATGCAGGGCCCAGCCTGGACTTGCCAGGACGCCTTGGAGAGATCCCGCACGGTGCTCCTGCCGTCGGGGGTCCACTCCGCGGCCTTCCCCGCTTTCCTCCTGCTGCGCTGCGGGCGTCGCATCGGCTCTCTCTGGCCAGAGAAGAGGCACCCGGTGTGCTGGAGAGACGATGGGTTGAGGCCGGGGCGGAGCTTGCAGAGTTGTGGAGACCTCTGAGCACGTCCACCCATCCCAGGCCTCTTTCTGCAACCCAGAGGAGAGCCTCATCCCAGACACGGACCCAGAGGAGGGCCCCATCCCGGACACGGACCCAGAGGAGGGCCCCATCCCGGACACGGACCCAGAGGAGGGCCCCATCCCGGACACGGACCCAGAGGAGGGCCCCAGCCCGGACACGGACCCAGAGGAGGGCCCCAGCCCGGACACGGACCCAGAGGAGGGTCGCAGTCCCGGCGCAGACAAGGAGGGTCCCCGGCTGGACGCGGACCCAGAGGAAGGACCCAGCCTGGACGCAGACACAGAGAAGGGTCCCAGCCCAGACGCGGATGGCAGGGCGGAAGGCCGGGCCCAGCGTGAGCCGAGGGTGCCCCCTGGTGGCAGTGATGACGCTGTGCAAAGCGGGTCCTGCCACGTGAACCCTTTTTAATTCAGGGACAAGCGTGGGAGACAGACGGGCCAGGCCGCCCCAGCGCCGGCCATGAATTCTTCGTGAGGGGGTCACAGCCCCTCCCCTGCTGTCTGTCAGCTCCTGGGCACTACAGCACAAAGCTTATGGGTTCACTTTATTGCAACAATGAAAAGAAACCACGTTGTGTGTCAGCAATAAAGTCACTCCAAGACACTGCTCACACCCGTGTTCATCGTTCACGTTCTCACTGCACTGAACGCATGTTCATCGTAGAAACGCACCGCAACAGTGGGAGGTGACGTTATATGACAGTCCAGACCTATAAGCAACATCCTGTGATTTTATGCTGTAGGGACATGTCAGCCACCACATGCAATGTCACCGTGACGCAGGTGACCTCCTGGTGAGCGTGCGTGTCTTGAGTTCCGTGTGCACGCACGGCACCAGGTCCCGGGGCTGGAAAACAGCGGTGAGAGGGTGTCCAGCCTCTGTCTGGATGGAAGAGGCTTCTCCACCCCAGAGCTCTTTCCTACTTTCAGTAGGTGATGGAACCAATTAGCTGCTGGAAGGTGGAAGTATCTTACTGTCAAAAAAAAAAAAAAAAAAAAAAAAGACTGGCCTTTAAAATGTAAACAAGAAGCTCAACTAGATACATAGTTTTAATTTAAATACCAGAGCAAGTATTTGAAGAGCCTAGCCAAGCACTGACCTGAGCCTTCCATTCGCTTTTTTGTTTATTTTATTGAGATGGAATCTAGCTGTCTCCCAGGCTGGAGTGCAGTGGCCTAATCTCAGCTCGCTGCAACCTCCACATCCCAGGCTCAAGGGATTCTCCTGCCTCAGCCCCCCAAGTAGCTGGGACTACAGGTGCCCGCCACCACACCCAGCTAATTTTTTAATTTTTAGTAGAGATGGGGTTTCACCATGTTGGCAGGCTGGTCTCAAACTCCTGACCTCAGATGATCTGCCCGCTTCAGCCTCTCAAAGCGCTGGGATTACAGGCATGAGCCACCTCCCTCACGCAGCCCTATCTGCTCTTACTCCTCCTAGGAACACCCCTGGGTTTCCCTCACGAGGGCTCTGCTCCAGGTGCAGCACGGGGAGGAAAAGATGACCTTGCGGCTTCTTCCCACCAAGGTGTGGGGAGCAGGGGGACACAGGGCCGGGCAGTACACACAGAAGGAGGCTGGCAGTGCCAGGGTTTACATAGGTGGGCGCCTGAAAGAGGGGGTAGGTGGCCACCAGGATGGGACAGAAGGAGCCGCCAGAGGTGAGACCTTCAGAACAGCAGAAGGGGCAGCGCTGGGCGAGGCAGGGTGAATCCTGGGGTGGGAGGAAGGCTGAGAAGCACAGCTGCAGGAGGCAGGCGCGGGATGAACCAGGCAGGCTCACGTGTTTGGCTGTGTGTGCATTCGCCCACCCTGGCAGCAAACTCACACTTGGCCAGGGGGCCTCACTCCTATGCCTGTTGCTGCTGTTACTTCTGTGTCTTGGTCCTGACGTAGGCATTGCACTTGGTATGTGAGCAGGGAGAGGACTATAAAAAGGAGGCTGGGGTGGGGGTTGATATTTACAGTCTGCGTAAATATCCAGGGAGAGTTTCCTGAGGCCTCCTTTCTGCTTGGTTTCCCCAAAGAAGCTTCCTAGGTGGACCCGTCCTGACAAGGGCCTTCAGCTCCCTGTAAGTAGAGGAACTCATGACCCCTGCCTTCCCCCAGCACGGATTCTCTGATTTTAGGATTCTCTCCGAGTCCACTGATGTCCCAGACAGCGAGGCCAAAAGTGACCTTCTTCTTGGGAAACTCTCCCCCCTGAAGCCCCCGCTGACTTCAACACATTGCCAGGTTTGCAAAACACCATGAGTAAGACAGCCTTTCTCCAAAGGATGTCACACATTCCTCCCTCAGGAAAGAAAAGATCCCGCCATCCTGCGGACACTCACTGCACTACCATTTAAAATCTTCAGTAACTACTGTTTTTTCAGTTCTCCTTTGAAATTCCAAGAGAGAGGATAGAAGGGGCAAATTCAGGGCAGATTTGATTTCTGCCACGGAAGGAACCCGAACCGATCGTCACAACTCAACTCACGGCACCTCCTCCATCTCCAGCGTCACGGCCTCTCCTCTTGCAAAACTCGTTTAAACGCAGGTCTTTTCTCATTTTGGCATGGCGTTTGTCGGAACCTTGAAAACCAACTGAAATGGAGTCGAAAACACTCAGATTCAAGAGAGGCAGCGAGTCTGCAAATCACTTTTAAGATGAAAAATGAAAATAATAAAATGCTTTGAGCGGCGGTGGAATTTGACTTCACAGGTTTTCACCGAGAGGCTCCTGCTAAGAACGGAATTTTAATCTGCCTGGCACTGGATTAATCCTGACTCCCCAGTAGTAAAAGGTGTTAGCGGTATTAAGAGCGTTTGCTTGCGGTTTCTTGGGGCCATATTCGCATGGGTCATCTCTGTCCCTCCTGTGTTTGCAGATGGAAGACATGAGGTTAAGAGGTGTGCAGATCCATCTCAGAGGTGACTGAGATCCTCTGTTATCTGCAGGAGAGGAATTGCCAAACGTCCCCTATCCAGCCAAGCCGTGAGGAGGTGTTCAGCCTTCCAGCACAGATGCATCTGAGCACGTCTCACCTGGGACTGTGGCCAGGCTCCAGCTAGCGGGACGGGAGGGCAAGTCTGATGAAGTGCAGAGGATCTCAGCCCTACCAGGACATTCAGAACATCCTGGGGAGCTTTACAGTCCCGATGGCCAGCCCACACCGCAGACCGCATGAATCAGAAACCCAGTGGGACCCTGCACCAGCATTTCTAAAGTTCCCAGGTGACTGATTCCCAGGTGCAGCCAGGACTGGAACCCACCTGTGTGAGGGGAGGCTGAGGGCTGGAACTCACCTGTGTGAGGGGAGGCTGAGGTCCAGCCCTGGGGCCCATGGGCACGGCGACTCCATGGTGGGTGTGTGAGCCTCAGACCCGCTTAGCCTGACTTCCTTCTCTCTGCAGGACAAAACTATCAGACCCTGGGCACTGCTGGGCACCTCTGCAGGACAAAACTATCAGACCCTGGGCACTGCTGGGCACCTCTGCAGGACAAGAAAATCAGACCCTGGGCACTGCTGGGCACCTCTGCAGGACAAAACTATCAGACCCTGGGCACTGCTGGGCACCTCTGCAAAAGAAAACTATCAGACCCTGGGCACTGCTGGGCACCTCTGCAAAAGAAAACTATCAGACCCTGGGCACTGCTGGGCATCTGCAGGACAAGAACATCAGACCCTGGGCACTGCTGGGAACCTCTGCAGGACAAAACTATCAGACCCTGGGCACTGCTGGGCACCTCTGCAGGACAAAACTATCAGACCCTGGGCACTGCTGGGCACCTCTGCAGGACAAAACTATCAGACCCTGGGCACTGCTGGGCACCTCTGCAGGACAAAACTATCAGACCCTGGGCACTGCTGGGCACCTCTGCAAAAGAAAACTATCAGACCCTGGGCACTGCTGGGCATCTGCAGGACAAGAACATCAGACCCTGGGCACTGCTGGGCACCTCTGCAGGACAAAACTATCAGACCCTGGGCACTGCTGGGCACCTCTGCAGGACAAAACTATCAGACCCTGGGCACTGCTGGGCACCTCTGCAAAAGAAAACTATCAGACCCTGGGCACTGCTGGGCACCTCTGCAAAAGAAAACTATCAGACCCTGGGCACTGCTGGGCATCTGCAGGACAAGAACATCAGACCCTGGGCACTGCTGGGCACCTCTGCAGGACAAAACTATCAGACCCTGGGCACTGCTGGGCACCTCTGCAGGACAAAACTATCAGACCCTGGGCACTGCTGGGCACCTCTGCAGGACAAAACTATCAGACCCTGGGCACTGCTGGGCACCTCTGCAGGACAGGAACATCAGACCCTGGGCACTGCTGGGCACCTCTGCAAAAGAAAACTATCAGACCCTGGGCACTGCTGGGCATCTGCAGGACAAGAACATCAGACCCTGGGCACTGCTGGGCACCTCTGCAGGACAAAACTATCAGACCCTGGGCACTGCTGGGCACCTCTGCAAAAGAAAACTATCAGACCCTGGGCACTGCTGGGCACCTCTGCAGGACAAAACTATCAGACCCTGGGCACTGCTGGGCACCTCTGCAGGACAGGAACATCAGGCCCTGGGCACTGCTGGGCACATTTGCTTTGCAAGCCTGACTTTCAGAGTTGACCATGGGAATGTTTTGCGGATAGAGCTCAGGAAAGACTCTTCCTGTGACTCATTTTTTCATTCTCCATGAACCTGGAGTGATACTTCCTTCTTAAAATAATATTTATGGAGAAGCCCTTCAATATATTTTAAATGTTGAAATAGATTTACTTGATTTTCTCAATATGAAAGATATGTGTGTGTTTTGTAATAAACATAATCAATATGGAAAGTGTAAAATAAAAGATGAAAATAACCGAAAATTCCCCAATCCGAGGGTAGTGGAAGTGACATGTATCCACCACCCAAAATCCAAAACTGCCCTTCCAAAATTTTCATTACATATGTTTATACCAAAATAAAATGGTGGCGTGCTTTGCTTAGTGACCGGTGGGATTCGCGTGTTGATACGTATGCAGTCATATTAGTCTTCCATGGATACACCCAAGTTACGGGAAACAGTCGTGAAGCACATAGCCTTTTCCAAATGAGTGACTGAGCCCTGGGAAGGGGAGGAAGTGTGGCCAGATGTGGCTCAGGGACACTATCGGTCTCAGGGCTCCTCATTTCAGCCGTGACTCCGTGGGGACTTGGAGCTCTGGCCCTGGGAGATCAGGTGGGGTCCGCATGGAGACGCACCCCATGCTGCCCTCAGTCAGGCTGACCCTGAGGAATCAGAATGGAAAGGTGGCAACTCCCAGTCCCAGGGAAAGGATCCCAATGGAGAGCCTGGGCCCGACTCACCCCGCCCAGTGGTCCTGAGGGTGCTGAGACAGGAGTCTCGGTGGGTCCACTCACCCCGCCCAGTGGTCCTGAGGGTGCTGAGACGGGAGTCTCGGTGGCCACAAGGTGACTGCCTCCTAGACGCAGCTGCTTCATGGCTTGTCTGTCATGGTGATTCTTCCGGAAGCAGGATGTCTGCAAGGCAGAGTTAGATCGTGTTTTCAGGTACACAATTTCTAAGCTGTGTTTTCCTAGCAGCCCTAAACAACGGAAAAATGAAGATTTTAGTGTTTCTTCACAGGAGTAAATATGCATGTGTGTGCCCGTCTCTATGCCTGGGTGCTGGGACAGAGCCCTGACCCCAAACAACTTCACGGTGCCCATGGAGGCTGCAGCTGTCCAGGCATCTCCACAGCCAGGAGGCTGAGGGCAGGAGGGAGATGGCACCAGTTCTCTCCTTTTCTGCCCGCTGAGGCTGAGCCCGAGGGTAGCCCCCCAGTGCCATGCACCTTCTAGGGGGGAGCGCCTCAGAGCAGAGGCCCTACACTGGCCCCAGGGCCAGCCCCTCTGACCTCCCCCATCCCCAGCCCCCTTACCCCAGGCTTCCATGTACCAGGAAATGGATTTGGTATTGATCCTTCCTGGAAGGCTCCCTTTCAGGAGACGAGCCTGAATGTGCCCCCTTCCCTGAGTTACGGCGTGAACACGGCTCAGACCCATGCGGCCTCCACAACCTCCCAGGGACTCCGAGTCGGGACCCACGTGCCCAGCGCACTCCATCTTCAGGACAGTCCTTCACCACCCAGGAAACAGACCCTGCTCTCCAGACGCACATCTGAGAGCCGGGAGAAAGGACGGCCCCTCCGCCTGCAGCCTGATGGCCATGCACCTCCACCATACGCCTGCTCTGGACACCTCTGCCACCACCTCTGGCCACACTGGACACTTGAGGAGAGTAACCGTCACAGTGATATTTAAAGGGAACATTCACACCTGGGATTTGGAGATGGGGCCCGGCTGTCGATGAGCCACTTTATGGTACCCCTGGACTTTCTGATCCTCCAGTTCTCCACAGACAAGGCCTGCTGTGGTTCCTCCACCCTGGCTCCCGGCCACATGCAAACTCCACAACCACCATCCAGGGCCTCCGTCCAGGGCCACCTCCCAGGATCGCCCCACAGGGCCACATCACAGAGCATCCCTCAGAGATACATTTCAGGGCCTGTCCCAGAATCACCTCCCAGAATGAGTCACCTCCCAGAGTCACCTCCCAGAGTCACCTCCCAGAGTCACCTCCCAGAATGAGTCACCTCCCAGAGTCACCTCCCAGAACCACCTCCCAGAACCACCTCCCAGAGTCACCTCCCAGAACCACCTCCCAGAGTCACCTCCCAGAGTCACCTCCCAGAAACACCTCCCAGAACCACCTCCCAGAACCACCTCCCAGAGTCACCTCCCAGAGTCACCTCCCAGAGTCACCTCCCAGAACCACCTCCCAGAACCACCTCCCAGAGTCACCTCCCAGAGTCACCTCCCAGAACCACCTCCCAGAGTCACCTCCCAGAGTCACCTCCCAGAGTCACCTCCCAGAGTCACCTCCCAGAACCACCTCCCAGAACCCCCTCCCAGAGTCACCTCCCAGAACCACCTCCCAGAGTCACCTCCCAGAGTCACCTCCCAGAACCACCTCCCAGAACCACCTCCCAGAACCACCTCCCAGAGTCACCTCCCAGAACCACCTCCCAGAGTCACCTCCCAGAGTCACCTCCCAGAGTCACCTCCCAGAGTCACCTCCCAGAACCACCTCCCAGAACCACCTCCCAGAGTCACCTCCCAGAGTCACCTCCCAGAACCACCTCCCAGAGTCACCTCCCAGAGTCACCTCCCAGAGTCACCTCCCAGAACCACCTCCCAGAGTCACCTCCCAGAGTCACCTCCCAGAACCACCTCCCAGAGTCACCTCCCAGAGTCACCTCCCAGAGTCATCTCCCAGAACCACCTCCCAGAGTCACCTCCCAGAGTCACCTCCCAGAGTCACCTCCCAGAGTCACCTCCCAGAACCACCTCCCAGAGTCACCTCCCAGAGTCACCTCCCAGAGTCATCTCCCAGAACCACCTCCCAGAGTCACCTCCCAGAACCACCTCCCAGAACCACCTCCCAGAACCACCTCCCAGAGTCACCTCCCAGAGTCACCTCCCAGAACCACCTCCCAGAACCACCTCCAGGAGTCACCTCCCAGAGTCACCTCCCAGAACCACCTCCCAGAGTCACCTCCCAGAACCACCTCCCAGAACCACCTCCCAGAGTCACCTCCCAGAGTCACCTCCCAGAACCACCTCCCAGAACCACCTCCCAGAACCACCTCCCAGAGTCACCTCCCAGAGTCACCTCCCAGAACCACCTCCCAGAGTCACCTCCCAGAACCACCTCCCAGAACCACCTCCCAGAACCACCTCCCAGAACCACCTCCCAGAGTCATCTCCCAGAACCACCTCCCAGAACCACCTCCCAGAGTCACCGCCCAGAGTCACCTCCCAGAACCACCTCCCAGAGTCACCTCCCAGAACCACCTCCCAGAGTCACCTCCCAGAACCACCTCCCAGAGTCACCTCCCAGAACCACCTCCCAGAGTCACCTCCAAGAACCACCTCCCAGAACCACCTCCCAGAACCACCTCCCAGAGTCACCTCCCAGAGTCACCTCCCAGAACCACCTCCCAGAGTCACCTCCCAGAACCACCTCCCAGAACCACCTCCCAGAGTCACCTCCCAGAGTCACCTCCCAGAGTCACCTCCCAGAACCACCTCCCAGAGTCACCTCCCAGAACCACCTCCCAGAGTCACCTACCAGAACCACCTCCCAGAACCACCTCCCAGAGTCACCTCCCAGAACCACCTCCCAGAACCACCTCCCAGAGTCACCTCCCAGAGTCACCTCCCAGAACCACCTCCCAGAGTCACCTCCCAGAACCACCTCCCAGAACCACCTCCCAGAGTCACCTCCCAGAGTCACCTCCCAGAGTCACCTCCCAGAGTCACCTCCCAGAGTCACCTCCCAGAACCACCTCCCAGAGTCACCTCCCAGAACCACCTCCCAGAGTCACCTCCCAGAACCACCTCCCAGAAACACCTCCCAGAGTCACCTCCCAGAACCACCTCCCAGAACCACCTCCCAGAGTCACCTCCCAGAACCACCTCCCAGAACCACCTCCCAGAACCACCTCCCAGAGTCACCTCCCAGAACCACCTCCCAGAGTCACCTCCCAGAACCACCTCCCAGAACCACCTCCCAGAGTCACCTCCCAGAGTCACCTCCCAGAGTCACCTCCCAGAACCACCTCCCAGAGTCACCTCCCAGAGTCACCTCCCAGAACCACCTCCCAGAGTCACCTCGCAGAACCACCTCCCAGAACCACCTCCCAGAACCACCTCCCAGAGTCACCTCCAAGAACCACCTCCCAGAACCACCTCCCAGAACCACCTCCCAGAGTCACCTCCCAGAACCACCTCCCAGAACCACCTCCCAGAACCACCTCCCAGAACCACCTCCCAGAACCACCTCCCAGAGTCACCTCCCAGAGTCACCTCCCAGAACCACCTCCCAGAGTCACCTCCCAGAACCACCTCCCAGAACCACCTCCCAGAACCACCTCCCAGAACCACCTCCCAGAGTCACCTCCCAGAGTCACCTCCCAGAACCACCTCCCAGAGTCACCTCCCAGAGTCACCTCCCAGAACCACCTCCCAGAGTCACCTCCCAGAACCACCTCCCAGAACCACCTCCCAGAACCACCTCCCAGAACCACCTCCCAGAGTCATCTCCCAGAACCACCTCCCAGAACCACCTCCCAGAGTCACCTCCCAGAGTCACCTCCCAGAACCACCTCCCAGAGTCACCTCCCAGAACCACCTCCCAGAACCACCTCCCAGAACCACCTCCCAGAACCACCTCCCAGAGTCACCTCCAAGAACCACCTCCCAGAACCACCTCCCAGAACCACCTCCCAGAGTCACCTCCCAGAACCACCTCCCAGAGTCACCTCCCAGAGTCACCTCCCAGAACCACCTCCCAGAGTCACCTCCCAGAACCACCTCCCAGAACCACCTCCCAGAGTCACCTCCCAGAGTCACCTCCCAGAGTCACCTCCCAGAACCACCTCCCAGAACCACCTCCCAGAGTCACCTCCCAGAACCACCTCCCAGAGTCACCTCCCAGAACCACCTCCCAGAACCACCTCCCAGAGTCACCTCCCAGAACCACCTCCCAGAACCACCTCCCAGAGTCACCTCCCAGAGTCACCTCCCAGAACCACCTCCCAGAGTCACCTCCCAGAACCACCTCCCAGAACCACCTCCCAGAGTCACCTCCCAGAGTCACCTCCCAGAGTCATCTCCCAGAACCACCTCCCAGAGTCACCTCCCAGAACCACCTCCCAGAGTCACCTCCCAGAGTCACCTCCCAGAGTCACCTCCCAGAGTCACCTCCCAGAACCACCTCCCAGAACCACCTCCCAGAACCACCTCCCAGAACCACCTCCCAGAGTCACCTCCCAGAGTCACCTCCCAGAACCACCTCCCAGAGTCACCTCCCAGAACCACCTCCCAGAACCACCTCCCAGAGTCACCTCCCAGAGTCACCTCCCAGAGTCACCTCCCAGAACCACCTCCCAGAGTCACCTCCCAGAACCACCTCCCAGAGTCACCTACCAGAACCACCTCCCAGAACCACCTCCCAGAGTCACCTCCCAGAACCACCTCCCAGAACCACCTCCCAGAGTCACCTCCCAGAACCACCTCCCAGAGTCACCTCCCAGAACCACCTCCCAGAACCACCTCCCAGAGTCACCTCCCAGAACCACCTCCCAGAGTCACCTCCCAGAGTCACCTCCCAGAGTCACCTCCCAGAACCACCTCCCAGAGTCACCTCCCAGAACCACCTCCCAGAGTCACCTCCCAGAACCACCTCCCAGAGTCACCTCCCAGAACCACCTCCCAGAAACACCTCCCAGAGTCACCTCCCAGAACCACCTCCCAGAACCACCTCCCAGAGTCACCTCCCAGAACCACCTCCCAGAACCACCTCCCAGAACCACCTCCCAGAGTCACATCCAAGAACCACCTCCCAGAACCACCTCCCAGAACCACCTCCCAGAGTCACCTCCCAGAACCACCTCCCAGAACCACCTCCCAGAACCACCTCCCAGAGTCACCTCCCAGAGTCACCTCCCAGAACCACCTCCCGGAACCACCTCCCAGAGTCACCTCCCAGAGTCATCTCCCAGAACCACCTCCCAGAGTCACCTCCCAGAACCACCTCCCAGAGTCACCTCCCAGAACCACCTCCCAGAACCACCTCCCAGAACCACCTCCCAGAGTCACCTCCAAGAACCACCTCCCAGAACCACCTCCCAGAACCACCTCCCAGAGTCACCTCCCAGAACCACCTCCCAGAACCACCTCCCAGAGTCACCTCCCAGAACCACCTCCCAGAACCACCTCCCAGAGTCACCTCCCAGAGTCACCTCCCAGAGTCACCTCCCAGAACCACCTCCCAGAGTCACCTCCCAGAACCACCTCCCAGAGTCACCTCCCAGAACCACCTCCCAGAACCACCTCCCAGAGTCACCTCCCAGAGTCACCTCCCAGAGTCACCTCCCAGAACCACCTCCCGGAACCACCTCCCAGAGTCACCTCCCAGAGTCATCTCCCAGAACCACCTCCCAGAGTCACCTCCCAGAACCACCTCCCAGAGTCACCTCCCAGAACCACCTCCCAGAACCACCTCCCAGAGTCACCTCCAAGAACCACCTCCCAGAACCACCTCCCAGAACCACCTCCCAGAGTCACCTCCCAGAACCACCTCCCAGAGGCACCTCCCAGAACCACCTCCCAGAACCACCTCCCAGAGTCACCTCCAAGAACCACCTCCCAGAACCACCTCCCAGAACCACCTCCCAGAGTCACCTCCCAGAACCACCTCCCAGAACCACCTCCCAGAGTCACCTCCCAGAACCACCTCCCAGAACCACCTCCCAGAGTCACCTCCCAGAGTCACCTCCCAGAGTCACCTCCCAGAACCACCTCCCAGAGTCACCTCCCAGAGTCACCTCCCAGAGTCACCTCCCAGAACCACCTCCCAGAGTCACCTCCCAGAACCACCTCCCAGAACCACCTCCCAGAGTCACCTCCCAGAGTCACCTCCCAGAGTCACCTCCCAGAACCACCTCCCAGAGTCACCTCCCAGAACCACCTCCCAGAACCACCTCCCAGAGTCACCTCCCAGAGTCATCTCCCAGAACCACCTCCCAGAGTCACCTCCCAGAACCACCTCCCAGAGTCACCTCCCAGAACCACCTCCCAGAACCACCTCCCAGACCACCTCCCAGAGTCACCTCCAAGAACCACCTCCCAGAACCACCTCCCAGAACCACCTCCCAGAGTCACCTCCCAGAGTCACCTCCCAGAACCACCTCCCAGAGTCACCTCCCAGAACCACCTCCCAGAGTCACCTCCCAGAGTCACCTCCCAGAACCACCTCCCAGAACCACCTCCCAGAACCACCTCCCAGAGTCACCTCCCAGAACCACCTCCCAGAGTCACCTCCCAGAGTCACCTCCCAGAACCACCTCCCAGAGTCACCTCCCAGAACCACCTCCCAGAGTCACCTCCCAGAGTCACCTCCCAGAACCACCTCCCAGAGTCACCTCCCAGAGTCACCTCCAAGAACCACCTCCCAGAACCACCTCCCAGAATCACCTCCCTGGGCCCCTCCCATGGCCACCTCTCTTAGCCCTTCTGACCCGGCTATTGAGATGTCCTTGCCCACGTTGGCAGCATCTTAAAGCTGTCTTGTTTTCTCCCTGTATTTGTTTACCATTAATTTTTTCTGTTTAAAGCCTTGGTGGCCCCTCCTGGAAGATATCTCAGCCTTTCTAATTGCTGTGAAATCGGCCCTAAAATGCTGTAGCAGCCCCCTGCTGTGTGCTCCTGTTTTCCTTCCCTCTCTCCATTTCTTCCTGGAGATGTTTCCTCTTGCCTGCGAGCTAAGCAGACACAGGAGGTGCTGGGGAACTCTCTCTCCTCTTTGCCGCCATGGACACCATATTTCACCCATCAGCTCTGTGGGGTCACAAGACAGGAATAGATTCCAGACAGACCCCCAGTGAGGGGCAAGGGGCAAGGGGCAAGGGGCGCATCCTCCCCTCCAGGCTCCATGACTCAGTGTGCCTCAGTAGAAGCCAGACTATCTCTCGACACCTTCTAGTAGGTTAAACAAAGATCAATCTCATAGGCCAAGATGATGTCAGACAAACAATAATACTTTTCGTATGTAAATAACAAGCGAGTTCCAAAAATGCTGCTCTGTCATCAGCCACACCTGGCCTCGTTTCCAGCACAGCTCCAATCGGAGCCACCAACTTTTCAAATGAAGAAAAGCTTTGTTGACTGTTTTCATCCTGGAAAGGAGGGTGGTTCTTCATGCTCCTCAAGGAATGTCTAATCATATGCACACTTAGAAACACACTTTAAATCACATGTCGTAAGCAATAAAGCATATTTGAAAGTATGGGAGGACTCAAGCACCCACTTGACAATTCCTCATGCTCTCTTCCCGCCATCTCCCTCTCCCCCTCCATCTCCCACTTCCCCTCCATCTCTTTCTCCTACTCCCTCTCTCCTTCCCTTTCCATCTCCCTCTCCCCCATCTCCCCCTCCATCTCCCTCTCCCCCTTCATCTTCTTCTCCCACTCTATTGCTCTCTCTCCATCTCCCTGGCCCACTCCATCTCTATCTTCCCCTCCTTCTCCCTCTCCCCCTCCATCTCCCTCTCCCCCTCCATCTTCTTCTCCCACTGTATCTCCCTCTCTCCCTCTCCATCTCCCTCTCTCCTTCCACCTCCCTCTTCCCCTCCATCTCCCTCTCCCCCTCCCCCACTCCATCTCCTTCTCCCCCTTCAATTAGTTGAAGATTCCTTATGAAGAAAAAAATCACAGCATCTACACACCATGTAGTATCACTGTCCCTGAAAACCAGGGCCTTAGCATGAACAGCGTAAACACCTGCTGTTTCCTTCCACTTACACACTAAGGAAGGAGGGTCCTTGTTACCAGCCAGTGTGGGCTAAACACATCCCTGATGTGAACTGCACACCCATGCATCTGCTAAAAACTTTAGCAGGATCAAGTTTAACAGAGTTTATTTGAGCAATGAACAATTCACAAATCAGGCAGTCTCCTGAGCCAGAACAGGCTCAGAGAGACTCCAGCACAGCCACGTGGTGGAACAATATTTAGGACAGAAAAAGGAGACGCACAGAAGACAGACGTGAGGCGCAGAAACAGCGGGACTCGTTACATCTCGGCATTTGTGGTATTTGCTCATGGTGTGAACAGTTGGCCACCTTTGGCCGAAACTCATCGACTGGTGCAAGAGTAGGTTACAGTGTGTTTACACCTCTACATGCTACAGCTCTCAATGTTCAGAGAACATGTAGGTTGAATTTAAAATGTGTAGGGAGGCAGCTTTAGGCTACACTTGATTTAAGAGATTGCAAAAGCTCCCAAATGCTCAGCTCTCAAACGTGCAAGTTCTGCCAGCTGCTCAAAGGCACCTCTTCCACCTCTGCCCGCATAATGCCGTGTGCTGATCAACACAATAGCACAGGCCAGAACCCGGCTGCACCAGTAACGTGGCACTTGTTAGCTAGGAGACCGAAGCCACTGAAGAGCAATACTAATCATTAAACATTCAGGTGCGCTTCTGACAGGAGCGTCCGCGGGAGGACAGGTGCAGCTGAGGCCAGGAGCAAGGGGATTGGCGGGAGGAGGCACCAGAGCACGGGGAGCTCACGCCCACCGAGGGCCGCCCCTGCTGGTCACCGGCTGGGCCTGCTGTCATGCCCACAGGCTTGATCTCAGGTTTCTGGAAGTGGATGTTTTTGCACATTTATCTCACAGGTGAGGAACGTGCCTCTGGGGCACTTCCAACGTCGGGTAGAAATATGTTACTGTTGAAGCCTGAATTTGAACCCTGGTCTCCCTGAGTCCATCCTGCAGGAAAGAAGGGAGCAACTTAAACAGAGGCAGAAAGCAGGTGGCAAGGGGGGCACAGACGCAAAGGGAAGGGGCTGGGTGTGCCTGGCAGCTTCTGCGGACAGCGCGTCACCGCAGGCTGCCAGGGCGCTGGGCGTGAGGTGTGCAGACTTCAAGCTGTTTGTCATTTGCTGCAGGGGAGTCTCCCCGTCATCCTCACAGGGAAAGGGGATGCCTTTTAAGGCCTTTTTGGGAGAATTCTCTGCAGCTGCCTCTTTCTGGAGCCCTGGGTCAGGCTGAAGATGTCCGTGTCCCCCCGCGTGGACACCAGGGGGCACCCCACCTTCACAAAGGAGGCGCAGGCTCCCACAGCCAGAACAGGGCCCAGGGCCTTCATCCTCAACAGCGAGGAAGAGTCCGGTCCACTGCACAGCCCGGCAGCTTGCACTCAGCATCAACTTAAAGCATTTGTAGTTTCCACGTGCTCTGACACAGGGGAGCCAGGCTGAGTCCTTGAGTGCAGAGTTCAGCTGTGACTGGTCCACGGTGACCCTGCTGTCTGTCCCACACGTGGGGCAGGAGGGTCCTTCTAGAGGCTGCTGCAGCCCGCAGACCACAGTGGCTCTGGGGGAGACGCGGGGTCCAGTCATGCACCCCCACTGCCCACGCGGCCCCACTGCCCACGTGTCCCACTGCCCACGCGGCCCCACTGCCACCCCAAGGCAAATGTCTCTATTTTTGTCTCTTTGCAGACACTTGAATTTTTTAATCAAAATCCAGCATCCCAAATCAAGCAATAAAGATAGAATCTGAATGCTATCTCTGACATCAATTTTCTTTTTTTTTCTTTTTGAGTCTCACTCTGTCACCCAGACTGGAGTGCCATGGTGCGATCTAGGCTCACTGCAACCTCCGCCTCCTGGCTTCAAGAGATTCTCCTGCTTCAGCCTCCTGAGTAGCTGGGATTACGGGCTCACACCATCACACCTGGCTAATTTTTGGGGGTTTGTTGTATTTTTCGTAGAAATGGGGTTTCACCCTGCTGGCCAGGCTGCTTTTGAACTCCTGACCTCAGGTGATTAGCCCACCTTGGCCTCCAGTTTCAATGGACTGGGTTGGAACATTTTTTAAGATATCGAGGGCTGTTCTCTAGGCAAAGGCAGAGGGAAGCTGCGTGTTCTGGACTACACCAGTTGTAATGACAGTGGTCTAACAATTGCTGTGGAAAAACTACCTGACAACAGAACACAAAAGCCACAGAAATACGGACATCCCTTACCTGTCAAATCCACACGGAGAAATCTCACCTGAGAAAAAAATCCTGGGTGTGGAAAATCATTACACATAAGATATCTTCATCAAAATGCCGTTTCTGACAAAAGTCACTCAAAAGCTCTTTGAACGTCTTACAGCAGGGGAAATGCAACTCTGTGGAGAACCCCGCGCAGTAGAATATGGTCCAGGCGTTAAGGTCTGGGGTCACCACTGTGTACAACGTAGAAAACGCCCTCTATTGCATTTGACTGTGTAAAATATAGGCTCAGAAAAACAAAGCTAGGAGAAACTGAGCCAAAGTATTCGTGTACTTGTCTTCCAATAAGGAGATTCTAGATTCCAGCTCTTTTCGGGGGTGTTTGAAAGTGCATGTGATATGGTTATATTTTAATTAACAATTGGGAAATAAATAACATCTATTTGTCTTCAAAAATAGATTTTAAGTTGTATTATTATGAGAATATTGAACGTCGCTCAATAGAAAACCAAGATCTACCGAGACAGTCTGCGCCACCCAGTGTGCCCGAGCCAGGGGGCTCCCTGGAAGTGACAGCCTGCGGGCGTACCGATAAATGATGGCAGCCAAGGCTTAAGAGCCTGTGGTCCAGCTCCACAGCCCAGGGAAGGGAGGCGCCCTCAGGATGGAAAGAGAGGCACCCTCAGGGTGCGGAGAGAGGCGCCCTCAGGGTGGGGAGAGAGGCGCCCTCAGGGTGGGGAGAGAGGCGCCCTCAGGGTGGGCTGCGAGCAGAGGACTCCTGGGCAAGCTACTTGCCTCTGCTTTGCATCAGTTTCTCTGCCTGTAAAAGGGATGTGAAAATACACCACACCTTGCAAGCTTTTTGCAAAGATTCACATGAAGTAACTCACACTAAAACTCTTGTACAAAAGATGATGACAAGCAAACACTATCAATACCCAGAGATGCACATGGGTTTCTCATTCCGCGTGACGCGATATTCATTCATTCACCAAAGATGGCTTGGGCTCTCCTAACACGGGAAGCATCGGTCATCGGGCTCGGCCCTGAGGGCCTGAAGACAGAGGAGGCGTGATTTCTTCCCTTGAGCATTTTACAGAATCCATCTGGAAAAGCCAAGAGGACCTTCATATACTAAGTCTAAGGCGGTGCTTCTCTCGTGGAGGATACTCTCTACGTGTTTGCATCAGCAGATTCAGCCTCAGGTTAACTTTATATCACGCCACACGGAGCTAATTTCTTGATTTTTAAATTAGTGTGAAGTTTTATTACTTCCTGGATTGTTCTGTAGCAGCCTTGTTCTCTGAGAAAAGAAGCATTTTCCATTTTACAGGAGAAAGTAATTCTGAGATTTTGTTTATGTGGTTTAAGTGGCCATAAGAAACACAACCGAATTTACATATTTCCAAATAAATTCAAGTAAAGGTGAAATGCCTGAGGGTCACCCTCCTCCAGTGTGGTGAGCCCGTGCCACATAACCTGCTTCCGTCCGCATTGACTAGACGGCTCCCAGGTGTCCTAAGGGCATTTTCCCTTTTGTTCTTCATTCATTTTGACGTATTATGAAATCGGGTTTCATGTGCCACCTAAAATCACAGGCATGGCATGTGGCTGTCTCGCATTGCAAAGCAGCACACACTGGGGCCCTCCTCAGGGGCCCGGCGGGTTTCAGGTTTGAATCGCACTCTGTGTTTGTCTCCAGAGTAAAGATGACTTTATGGTGGAGCAGAGGCTTCACATCGGTTGGAAAAATCCTGCCAAGAAAATGGTTCTCTCCATTCTGAGAGCCGTGTTATCCTGTGTTTACGTGCGTTGCCTCTTCTGAAACCTCACAGTTGCCGGTAAGAATCCACACAAAAAGCCTCCACGTGGGTGTGTGCTTGATCGCCAGACAGCCCCCCCCCCCACGGTTCTATCCGCGGTGAGTAGAGGTGTGTCCTCCCACCTCAGAACGCTTTGCCCTCTGGGTACCCAGCGACAGATACAGAAAAGCAAGGAGCCCTTTCTGTCATTGATTATGGCAGATGAAAAGCAGTCAGCCAACATTTGCTAGCCTTTGACTTTTGGACGGCAGCTTCTACGGGATGTGAGGTGACATCTCACACTGGTTTTGATAGTCAGTGATGTTGGACACTTCCTCCTACACCCGTTTGACATTTGTGTGCCTTCTTGGGAGAAAATGGCGCTATTTTGCCCGTGTTTTAATGGGGTTGTTTTTCTACTTTCAAGTTGTATGAGTTCTCTATACATTTTGGATATTAACCCTTGATATGGTTTGGCTCTGTGTCCCCATCCAAATCTCCTGTCAAATCGTAATCCCCAGTGTTGGAGGTGATCAGATCACGGGGGCAGAGTTCTCATGAATGGGTCGTATCATCCCTCAGTGCTGTTCTGGTGACAGTGAGTCAGTGAGTTATCATGAGCTCTGGTTGTTTAAAGGTGTGTGACCCCTCCCCCGCCACCTCATTCTCCCGCTCCAGACACGCTATGTGCTGCCTCCCTGTTGGCCTTCCGCCATGACTGCAAGTTTCCTGAGGTCTCCCCAGAAGCTGAGCAGATGCCAGCACCATGCTTCCTGTACAGCCTGCAGAACTGTGAGCCAATTAAACAATTAAATTTTCTTTATAATTACCCAGTCTCAGGTGTTTCTTTATAGCAGTGGGAGAACAGACTCACACAGCCCTTTATTAGGCATATGGTTTCCCAATCCATGAGCTGCCATTTTATTTTGATGATTATTTCCCCTGCTTTGCAAAAGCTTTTTAGTTTGATGTAGTCCCATTCATTCATTCATTCATTCGTTCATTCATTCATTCATTTATTGCTTTTGTAGCCTGAGCTTTTGATGTGACATACAAGAATCTCTGCCAAGGCCATGTTAAAGAGCTTTCAGCATCTATTTTCTTCCTGAAGTTTAATGGTTTCAGGTTTTATGTCAAGGTCTTTAATCTATTTTGAGTTGATTTTTGTGTTTGGTGTAAGATAAGGGTCCAATTTCATTCTTTTTTACATGGAAATCTTTTTCCTAGTACTGTTTGTTGAAGAGACTGACTTTTCTCCATTGTGTCCTCTTGATGCTCTTGTCAAAAATTAGTGGACCATCCCTGTTTGGATTTATTCCTGGGCTCTCTATTCTGTTTCATTGTATATGAGCCTCTTTTTATAAAAGTACCATAGTGTTTTGATTACTGTAGCTTTGTAATATAATTTTAAATCAGGAAGTGCGATACCTCCAACTTTGTTTTTCTTCCTCATTCTTGTTTTGGCTATTCGGAGTCTCTTATGTTCCATATACATTGTAGAAAATTTTTCTTTTATTTCTGTAAAGAATGCCACGAGGATTTTGATAGGGGTTGAATTGAATCTATCCATTGCATTGGGCAGTGAGAACATTTGTACAATATTAATTGTTTCAAGTCATCAACACAAGATCGTTCCATTTACTTGTGTCTTCTTTAAATTTCTTCCTTCGGCCTCTGATGCCAGAGTCAGCTTCGGACGGGGTGTTCCAGCCTCTGGGGTTGTGTCTTTCTCTGCAGCCCTGTCAGCCACCTGGAGCCCAAGAAGCATTCGCCCCATCCCCCTGTGTCTCCTCCACACGCTGGTGGTTCCTGTGTGCACAGGCGCCCATGCATCCGGCTCTAACATGCTTAGTGACACCACGGCCTCCACTCCCCGCTTGGTGGAGCAGCCTCCAACCTCCTGCTCCGGCCTCGATCTGGGGGCTGAGCCTGGGCAGCAGGGCCCTCCATGCCCGCACTCCTTTCTCTCCTTTCTCTCCCAAGGGGAGCCTGGCTCCTCATGCTCACAGCTCCTGCCGGCTGCCCCCCAAGCTGCCCTGCCAGCCAGGGGGGGCTGTGCTCCCCACCAAGGCCCAGAACAGACCTTCAGGGAAGGGCTGAGGTCATCACCCCAGTGGTCAGCACCTGCTGTGTCCACGCTCAGAGCTTCCCCCCAAGCATGGAGACTCAGCCCAGGCTTCCTCCTCCCACAGGGCGTGAGGGTCCTGAGGGTCCTGAGGGTCCCTGCAGCCCCACCCCCAGTGGAGGCGGTGCAGCCCAGAACATTTCATGCAGACCAGGCGTCACATGCACTGGCAACTGACTCACTGGACATCTGCTTAGGAAGCCGCATCACTGGCACGGGGCTCTCCTCGCCAAGGTTTTCACAGCCCAGGCCATCCCTGCAGGGAGTGCTCCATGGCTGCCTGTTCCCCACCTCCAGCCGGGTCGGGACACTCTGTAAATACTTCCTCCCTCCCCATCTTGCCAGCAGGTTCACACCCACATTCCTCTCCCGGAAGGCTGGGAATGAATTCTGCTTTAAAAGACACCTAGGAGGCCGAGCATGGTGGCTCATGCCTGTGATCCCAGCACTTTGGGAACCCGAGGTGACCGATCACCAGAGGTCAGAGGTCAGGAGTTCGAGCCCAGCCTGGCCAACATGGCGAAATTCCGTCTCTATTAAAAATACAAAAATAAGTCAAGCTTACTGGCACGTGTCTGTAATCCTAGCTACTAGGGAGGCTGAGGCAGGAGAATCACTTGAACCCTGAGGAGATGGTTGTAGTGAGCTGAGATCTCGCCACTGCGCTCCAGCCTGGGCAACGGAGTCCCGTCTCACAAAACAAAACAGAAGCTAGGAAAGGGGGCTTCCCACAGTAGCAGAGGAAACTGCTTTGCTGCTGTTAGCAATCGGCTGCTAGGCTCCTCCATAGCCGTCCCACCGGCTCGTCAGAGAGCTGCCATCTCTTCTCACAGCAGGTCGCAGCGCGCTCTCAGGGAACCTTGGCAGATAATCCCATTTGGCTTTGCAAACTCGGCAATCTTGTGTTCTGAGCGCCTGGAGATCCTGCCTCCCCTGGCTGCAGTTTCTGTCACAGGTTCCTTCTCTGTTTTCACCTGTATTTGTATGTACTTGAGATAATTTACTCTAAGTGGTAGTCTGGGGCCCCGTATACAAGGAAAATTCAAACGATGGCTGTGGTTTTCTCTCTCATTCCATCTAGATTTTGCTCCTCTCAAGGAAAAACGCCACCCTTTACTACCGTAGCCTGATCCTAACATTGCTAAGTGCTGGCAACAGGGAAGGCTGATCTGAGAACTACACGCCTATGAGTCACTTTCTCCCCACAGCCACTCCATGATGGTCAGCATCCTTTGGAGAGCTGGTATACAGATCTAGAAACTGAGGCACTGGGGGCCTCGCCCCACACCCAGCGTCAGAGCTGGGCTTACGGATCTAGAAACTGAGGCACTGGGGGCCTCGCCCCACACCCAGCAATGAGGCACTGGGGCCTCGCCCCACACCCAGCGTCAGAGCTGGGCTTATGGATCTGGAAACTGAGGCACTGGGGGCCTCGCCCCCACACCCAGCATCAGAGCTGGGCTTACAGATCTAGAAACTGAGGCACTGGGGACCTCGCCCCCAAACCCAGCGTCAGAGCTGGGCTTAAAGATCTAGAAACTGAGGCACTGGGGACCTCGCCCCCACACCCAGAGTCAGAGCTGGGCTTACAGATCTAGAAACTGAGGCACTGGGGGCCTCGCCCCCACACCCAGCATCAGAGCTGGGCTTACGGATCTGGAAACTGAGGCACTGGGGGCCTTGCCCCACACCCAGCGTCAGAGCTGGGCTTACGGATCTAGAAACTGAGGCACTAGGGGCCTCGCCCCACACCCAGCGTCAGAGCTGGGCTTACGGATCTAGAAACTGAGGCACTGGGGGCCTCGCCCCACACCCAGCATCAGAGCTGGGCTTACGGATCTGAAAACTGAGGCACTGGGGGCCTCGCCCCACACCCAGCAATGAGGCACTGGGGGCCTCGCCCCACACCCAGCGTCGGAGCTGGGCTTACAGATCTGGAAACTGAGGCACTGGGGGCCTCGCCCCCACACCCAGCGTCGGAGCTGGGCTTACAGCTCTGGAAACTGAGGCACTGGGGGCCTCGCCCCCACACCCAGCGTCGGAGCTGGGCTTACAGATCTGGAAACTGAGGCACTGGGGGCCTCGCCCCCACACCCAGCGTCGGAGCTGGGCTTACAGATCTGGAAACTGAGGCACTGGGGGCCTCGCCTCCACACCCAGCGTCGGAGCTGGGCTTACAGATCTGGAAACTGAGGCACTGGGGGCCTCGCCCCCACACCCAGCGTCGGAGCTGGGCTTACAGATCTGGAAACTGAGGCACTGGGGGCCTCGCCCCACACCCAGCAATGAGACACTGGGGGCCTCGCCCCCACACCCAGCGTCAGAGCTGGGCTTACGGATCTGGAAACTGAGGCACTGGGGGCCTCGCCCCCACACCCAGCGTCAGAGCTGGGCTTACGGATCTGGAAACTGAGGCACTGGGGGCCTCGCCCCCACACCCAGCGTCAGAGCTGGGCTTACAGATCTGGAAACTGAGGCACTGGGGGCCTCGCCCCACACCCAGGCAGTGTCGGAGCTGGGCTTACAGATCTGGAAACTGAGGCACTGGGGGCCCTGCCCCACACCCAGTGTCGGAGCTGGGCTTCAGTCAGTCAGAGCAGCTTAATCGCTGTTTAACACCTTCGGCTGTTCGTGGTACCTATTTTGGGCTCCGCCATTTTGGTTCTTAAAGTAATGTCTTCAGGTTCTTGGAGGTGGAGGAGGAAGATGGCCGTTATTTAAATGGAACTCTTCTTTCCCTGAAGGACCAGCCCTTTACCCGAGTGTATGCAGCTTCCTGGAAATGTACATTTTCCCATCACTGGCAGGCGTGGCACTAAGCTGGTGGGGCCAGGACTTGCTGTGCATGGAAGCGCCCAAATCTCTGCTGTTGCTTGTCACTCCACGGAACTCAATCAACAGCTTCACCCCCAGATTAACGCAACAACGGAAACGCCCTCTGCAGAGCAGCTGCCAGGACTGTGACTGTGTGTGATTGAGAAAACAGCACTGTCTTTGTTAGAAAGCCTCTGGGTGCGTGCACCACACTTGAGACCAACACTCACGAATAAGACTGGCAGTTTAATTACCTGGGGAGCCTGAGAAGCTAAACTGAGCTCCCCACCTCCAGTTCTCACACCTGTCAACAACACCCACAGTTAACATGTGGCCCAAGAGCATCAGCTTCCTGTTAACACTTTCCACAGGCAAACAAAGGTCCCTCCCGTGCCCCGGGGTCCCTGGTGTTCTCCAGGGTGCACTGCACACAGGACCAGGTGTCTGGCCTCGACAAGCACCAGATCTCCAACTGCGGGGCTCTGCAGGGCCGGGTTCTCTGGGCCAGCACATTAGATCCCCACAGAGCTGCAGACAGACCAACGTGTGGGGAAGGATGGGGAGGGCTGGCACAAGTGACTTTTCATAATTGCCCCACAGTTCTCTCACAGGCAGCCAGGGCCAAGACAAGCACGAGGGAGACTCTCCTCGCAGTGACCGGAGCCCGTGCGGGACACCTGGCAAGCATGTCCGGGTTGAGCACAGAGTCCGCACAGGGTCCTCGCGCCTCTGCAGACAGCTCCCTGCGCCCTTCCCGGTGTCCACTCAGCTTCCTGTTTTCTGCATAGCGCTTCCCCTTCAGTGTGATAAGAAGGTTGAAAAGGGTGCGAAGTGAGCGGAGTCGCCACGCCGCGCCATCCGGCTTGAGTCTTGCTCTGCTGTCGCTTTTATCCAGCATCTGTGGCGGCAAGTTGGTCCTGCCCCGCTTCCGGAAATGTTGGCAGGCACGTAGCACCGGGGCCACCGGAGCCACTGGTAGCTTCCCCCGCTGCAAGCTGGGGTTCACCTGTAGCGAGTTCGCAGCTGGGGGTAGTTGTGATCCCCTTAGGAACCTGTATCAGTGACAAATATGGTTTTCTCACCAGCACTCACAGCATGGCTGAAAACACACTTTTATCCTGGAAATTCTGTCTGATTTCTTAGCATCTGAGATTCTAACTCAGGCCAATTCCACCTAAAAGACATATTTCTTCTGGCAGAAGAGTTAGTTTTCCTGAGCTGTCAACACACAAAGCAATTCCCTGCTGTCCCCAGAAGGAGGAAGTGAGCCCCCTGCTCCCTATGCAGGCTGCTTCTCCAGTGAACCCACAGGACGAGCCCGTCCAGCCCAGGTGCTGAGCCCATCAATCTTCACAGCTCTCCTGGATGCATGCCCAGCAGAGAATTCGTCTCTGAAGCCTGCAGACTTCCTGACAAAGATGAGGTCTCTGGACTCTCACCAGGGGAGCCGAGCAGGGCCCCGGTGCCGCTGGGGCGTGTCTGGACTCACTGGGTCCTTGCACCAGCTCATTGGACCCAGGCATCAATTCAAATGCAAGGCGTTAAAATGTGAGAAGAAAGTGAAAAATGCACACATCAAGAATCCCCCCTTGATCTTGGGAAAGTGACCCAAACCACCCGCTAGACCTGACTTTCGAAGGCTTTGCGACAAACGATGAATTCAGCAACTGGCGGCACCTGAGAGCTCCGCAATCTGATCGATGAGTTCTGAAATCAGTCGGTCAACAGCACAGGACTGAGTGCTTACCGCAGGCTTCCACAGCGACGTGTTACACTGAAGTCCACGCCTTCCAGCGCCTGGCAGCTTAATACGGCCCGTACACTAAGTCACGGGAACAGAAGGTTCTAAAATAACCACACAGACGAGTTCCACCCACGAACCAACAGCACACCCTGACTGTTTTCCAGTGAACATCCAGCGCTCTGCCCCCTGCAACGCCCCCACTGCCTCAGATACTCCGTCCAAATCAGAAACCAAACCAAACAGCCGAAGTTGCTGGAGCGAAAACCTGCCCTGAGCCTGAGTGTGAACCCCAGCGGCCGGAGGCAGTCGGGAATCACAGGACTGAGTTCCACTGGGGAAGGTAAGATCTGGAGGTGGGTGGTGGGGGCGCTCACACCGCAGTGGTACTGAGTTCTGCTGGGAAGGTGGTGATCACACCGCAGTGGTACTGAGTTCTGATGGGAAGGTGGTGCTCACACCGCAGTGGTACTGAGTTCTGATGGGAAGGTGGTGATCACACCGCAGTGGTACTGAGTTCTGCTGGGAAGGTGGTGCTCACACCGCAGTGGTACTGAGTTCTGATGGGAAGGTGGTGGTGATCACACCGCAGTGGTACTGAGTTCTGCTGGGAAGGTGGTGATCACACCGCAGTGGAACTGAGTTCTGATGGGAAGGTGGTGCTCACACCGCAGTGGTACTGAGTTCTGCTGGGAAGGTGGTGATCACACCGCAGTGGTACTGAGTTCTGCTGGGAAGCTGGTGATCACACCGCAGTGGTACTGAGTTCTGATGGGAAGGTGGTGCTCACACCACAGTGGTACTGAGTTCTGATGGGAAGGTGGTGGTGATCACACCACAGTGGTACTGAGTTCTGATGGGAAGGTGGTGGTGATCACACCGCAGTGGTCCTGAGTTCTGATGGGAAGGTGGTAGTCACACCGCAGTGGTACTGAGTTCTGCTGGGAAGGTGGTGGTGATCACACCGCAGTGGTACTGAGTTCTGCTGGGAAGGTGGTGATCACACCGCAGTGGTCCTGAGTTCTGATGGGAAGGTGGTGCTCACACCGCAGTGGTACTGAGTTCTGCTGGGAAGGTGGTGATCACACCGCGGTGGTACTGAGTTCTGATGGGAAGGTGGTGATCACACTGCAGTGGTACTGAGTTCTGCTGGGAAGGTGGTGGTGGTGATCACACCGCAGTGGTACTGAGTTCTGATGGGAAGGTGGTGCTCACACCGCAGTGGTACTGAGTTCTGATGGGAAGGTGGTGGTGATCACACCACAGTGGTACTGAGTTCTGATGGGAAGGTGGTGGTGATCACACCGCAGTGGTCCTGAGTTCTGATGGGAAGGTGGTAGTCACACCGCAGTGGTACTGAGTTCTGCAGGGAAGGTGGTGGTGATCACACCACAGTGGTACCGAGTTCTGCTGGGAAGGTGGTGGTGATCACACCGCAGTGGTACTGAGTTCTGCTGGGAAGGTGGTGATCACACCGCAGTGGTCCTGAGTTCTGATGGGAAGGTGGTGCTCACACCGCAGTGGTACTGAGTTCTGCTGGGAAGGTGGTGATCACACCGCAGTGGTACTGAGTTCTGCTGGGAAGGTGGTGATCACACCGCAGTCGTACTGAGTTCTGATGGGAAGGTGGTCATCACACCGCAGTGGTACTGAGTTCTGATGGGAAGGTGGTCATCACACTGCAGTGGTACTGAGTTCTGATGGGAAGGTGGTGATCACACCGCAGTGGTACTGAGTTCTGCTGGGAAGGTGGTGCTCACACCGCAGTGGTACTGAGTTCTGCTGGGAAGGTGGTGATCACACCGCAGTGGTACTGAGTTCTGCTGGGAAGGTGGTGATTACACCGCAGTGGTACTGAGTTCTGATGGGAAGGTGGTGCTCACACCGCAGTGGTACTGAGTTCTGCTGGGAAGGTGGTGATTACACCGCAGTGGTACTGAGTTCTGCTGGGAAGGTGGTCATCACACCGCAGTGGTACTGAGTTCTGCTGGGAAGGTGGTGATCACACCGCAGTGGTACTGAGTTCTGATGGGAAGGTGGTGATTACACCGCAGTGGTACTGAGTTCTGATGGGAAGGTGGTGATCACACCGCAGTGGTACTGAGTTCTGATGGGAAGGTTGTGGTGATCACACCGCAGTGGTACTGAGTTCTGCTGGGAAGGTGGTGATCACACCACAGTGGTACTGAGTTCTGCTGGGAAGGTGGTGATTACACCGCAGTGGTACTGAGTTCTGATGGGAAGGTGGTGCTCTCACCGCAGTGGTACTGAGTTCTGATGGGAAGGTGGTGATCACACCGCGGTGGTACTGAGTTCTGCTGGGAAGGTGGTCATCACACCGCAGTGGTACTGAGTTCTGCTGGGAAGGTGGTGATCACACCGCAGTGGTACTGAGTTCTGATGGGAAGGCGGTGATCACACCACAGTGGTACTGAGTTCTGCTGGGAAGGGGGTGCTCACACCGTAGTGGTACTTTGCTCACTTCCACTGCACTGCACACATAAAAGCAGGTGAGACATTCACTTTTATGGTACATACGTTTTAACAAAATAAAAACGTGTATTGGCTGGAATCAGAGAGAGGATGGGAAATCACTGTTATAATTTTTTGCCAAATGAAGTGATCTCAGTCCATTCATTCCCCTGCTGCTAGAGAGAAAAAGCAACGAAATGGTATTTCTCCGATTAAGAATTTTCTTTTGGAAATTGACGTGGATGCCCTGCTTGTTTCAAATAGTTCCTGATGCAAGAGAAACTGATGCACAGTTTACCCAGGGACACTCACGAGGAGACCACAGACTTCAGGACAGCCTAGAACTCCTTCCTTCAGTGTTCTGGCCGGGCACGCTGCTGACAAAATGTTCTTCTGCCTTACTGCATTTACTGGAGCTCAGAGAACCCTGAATTGCATAAATGGACTCTGTCGGTTTCTGGACACAGCCCTGGAAGGCTGAAGCCATCCCACCGCTTGCTTGTGTCTGACCTGACCGCCTGACCCCCAGTGCCTGCTTGCTGAGTGCATTCCCAGCATGGGCCAGAAACACAGAGAAGGAAACGGCAGGAAACATCCCGAAGCTGCCTGGGCTCTGTGAGGGTGAAGAATGGGCAAAATTAGCCTCCAAGCCCCGCCAGCTCCCCTCTACCATGAAACAAGCCAGTGGTGGGAAGCGTCCTTCACAAAGCAGAAGAGAGGGACGTGCCTTTGCACAGATTCTAAGACATGGGACCCGAGCCCAACAGAGGGAGATGAGGCCCTGGGCGGCATCAGGGAGGGTGCCTGGCAGGACAGGACTCGGGAGAGGCCTGGGAGGGGGGCAGGTGCATGTCCTGGCACCTCAGGGAGCCGTTCACAGCCAAGGCCACCCAAAAAGCAAAAGGGCAGTGTGGCTGAGTGGGGGTTAGACTGGACCTCAGCAGGCCATGAGGTTGAGAACAGTTGGGACTGGACCAGGTGGAGCTTGCCACGGGCCATGTGGATTTCCTCCGTGGAGCCTTCCAGGACCACATGGATGTACCTGCGTCCACCCACGGCCCCGGGGACCACATTGGGCATCTGTGCTTTACCCCCGGCTGCAAAGGGCAAAGTCAGAGTGCACCGTGGGAGAAGCATTTCTGCAGAGAATCTCGACAGGCAGCAGAGCCATTCTGTGTGATTCCTGTGACCCATTTCCCTGTGGACAGTGGGATCCACAGTGTGGTCCCAGGTCCCTGGGAGGTCTGACTTCAGAGCCCAGTCTCTGAAACCACAGGACTCCCTCCTGCCATGGTTCACTGTAAAGTCTGACACCCTCGGGCCACAGACTGGCCTAATTCGGCCTCTAGTGTAACAGGAAGACTAATGTATATTCGTAGGTTACTTAAGAGGAATAAACAGACTAATGTTTCCAAAACACAGTGCCTTATATGGTAAATGCCTCATAAGAGTAAAACAGAGTCCAAAAGTTAGACTGTGCACAGAATTTAATTCTCTTTAATTCCTTGCCTTTCAGGATTATCTAATTAGTTTTAAATATTTTTATTTAGTTGATTTCATATTATGTAAATAGGTTATACTTATTTTAACTTAATGCAGTTAAAGATAATAGTCAGTCTAACAAGGTTGTGTGAAAACACGGTGCCTAGGCATAGCTGTTGGAAGTATGAATTCTACTACTTTCTGAGGGGCGACCTTTTCAGTGTGCACAAGCGAGTCACCTTTTGTGTCTGTTTTCTAAAGACATATTAACAAGTGTGACCATTCAGGTCGAGTTGGGAGATAACGCATACCCACGACTTAACAAAGAGAACTTGACATAAATGGTCACTAGCCGCATAGTCAAGGACTGAAAAGTAAAGAGAATGCCGAGGTGCTCACTGGGTGAGCTGCTGCAGGAAGAGGAAGGAGCAGGCTGGGGCTGCCATGGACTCCCCAGCAGGAAAGACACGGGCAGCCAAGATCGGGGCCAGAGCTGCAGAGCCAGCACTGTGGGTGGTGGGGGCTGAGCGAGGAGCCGTCCCGTGGGCAGCACCACAGTGATCAGGGACTCTCATCCAAGCCTCGGATTGATAAAGTGTTACATGCACCAAAAGAGATCGAACATCCATGTAACCATGAGCCAGGGTAGGGGACAGAGCCAGAGGACGGCATGCACCCAATGCTGAGCACAGAGCACAGGTTACCCGAGTGACGTGGAGTGGTTGTGTCCCCACCCAAATCTCATCTCGAACTGGAGTGGCTGTGTCCCCACCCAAATCTCATCTTGAACTGGAGTGGCTGTGTCCCCACCCAAATCTCATCTTGAACTGGAGTGGCTGTGTCCCCACCCAAATCTCATCTTGAACTGGAGTGGCTGTGTCCCCACCCAAATCTCATTTTGAACTGTCATCCCCATGTGCTGAGACGGGGCGGTGACTGGGTCCTGGGGGCAGCTCCCCCCATGCTGTCCTCGTGGTAATGAGTGAGTTCTCACGAGATCTGAGGCTTTTATCAGCATCTGGCATTTCCCGTGCTTGTACTTCTCTCTCCCGCCGCTGTGGAAGAAGCTCCTCGCTCCCCTGCACCTTCCACCATGATCGTGAGTTTGCCGAGGCCTCCACAGCCATGCAGAACTGTGGGTCAATCAAAGCTCTTTGCTTTATAAATCACCCAGTCTCGGCTGCTGCTTCAGAGCAGTGTGAAAACAGAATGCACTGTCTGTGCTATGTGATTTCATTTTAAAATATAGGACCCCCAAAATACGCAAACGGGCTCCAGACAGGGCTGTTAGAAATGCAACTCTGGAAGGTAAGATTCTGAAAACTGTTTCTTTTTCTTTCATTTTTATCCAATTGTTCTATAATAAGCATGTCTTGCTTTTGTAATGACAAGAAAACAGTACTTTTCTTTTGTAATAAATTAAGTTACAAATGTATGAGCAAACAGGCAAGTCTAGTTCACATGTAGGACTGGGGTTGGAAATCCCGCGTGCTCATGTCACATAGCAAGGACAAACCCAGCTCCCAACACCCATCCCACTTCAGTTCCAGCTAACACTCCCAGGAAACACCTTCCCGCGGGGGCATTGCAAGTAGAACGCTTTCCAGTGCCAGTAAATATTGGTAAACATACGAAAATGCTCTTCCTCTGGAGGCTGTTTTCTTAGTTTCCTGCCCCCTTAGGTTCTGCCTTGTTTTCATCACCATTCTTTGAAATCTTGATGGAGGCTGTTTAAATTTCCCTCTTTCTCTTTGCTTAAGAAAATGTCAGGTTCTTTTCACTTACTGTGTTCATTGCTGACCCAGTTATTTGAACTCCTCCTTGTTATGTGAGGAACTTGATGAAGTTGGCATTGATGTGTAAGTTTACCAATGTTTGATTAAGTTGACTGAAGTGGTTACTATTCAACCCTCGTTTTTGACTGTCTTGCTCTGTTGCTCAGGCTGGAGTACGATGGTGCCATCTCGGCTCACTGCAACCTCCACCTCCCTGGTTCAAGTGATTCTCCTGCCTCAGCCTCCTGAGTAGGTGGAATTACAGGTGCCTGCTACCACACCCAGCTAATGTTTGCATTTTTAGTAGAGACAGGGTTTCGCCATTTTGGCTAGGCTGCTCTTGAACTCCTGACTTCAAGTAATCCTCCCCCCTCGGCCTTTCAAAGTCCTGGGGTTACAGGCATGAGCCACTGGCCCCAACCTACTCAACCTTGTTAAATTAAAAAAATAATAATAAATAAACCAGCAATTTCACGTGGTTCGATCCTTTGTAAAATACTTGTTTGATACCGAAACACACTCTGTAAAGTTAATTTGGATTTTATTTTCCATTCAACTTTTATTTATTTATTTATTGATTGATTGATTCATTTATTTCTTTGAGACAGAGTCTCACTCTGTCGCCAGGCGCCAGGTGGGAATGCAGTCTCACGATCTCGGCTCACCGCAACCTCCGCCTCCTGGGTTCAAGGAATTCTCCTGCCTCAGTCTCCCGAGAAGCTGGGACAACAGGCGCACGCCACCATGCCCAGCTAATTTTTGTATTTTTAGTAGAGATGGGGTTTCACCATGTTGGCCAGGATGGTCTCGATCTCTTGACCTCGTGATCCGCCCGCCTCGGCCTCCCAAAGTGCTGGGATTACAGGCTTGAGCCACCAGATCATGCAGAATTCCATCTGGCTGTGATGTACAATGCGATGTATTGATACATGTTTACATCGTGGGATAATTAAATCAAGCTGATTAACATATTCACCACCTCACATACTTACTGTTTTTGTGGTAAGAACATTTAAAATCTACTCTTTTAGCAATTATGAAATATATAACGCTTTATTATTCCTAGTTGGAATTTTACTATGTATTGGGGAGATTCTGGTTATAATGCTGAAATGGATTTAGGTTTTACATGGACACCTTTTAGACTGTGTTTACCTGTAAAAACCTTTACCTTTCATCTAAATTTTTGTTTCACTTTCCCCTGATCCTCCAAAAAGCCTGACTCTAACATCCTTTCTTCACATCAGGAAATACTTTACACGCATTTCTATTTACATTCTCCAGTGGTTGTAATGATAAATTCTGTTAAAGTGCTTTCAGAAACTTTAAAATATCTTACAAACAGAATCATATGTGTGCACAGTATAATTTAAAAAGAAAGGAAACGTATTTTCCCAATGAAACCTGAAATCTCTATTTCCTAGAATATGCCTATATAATTTTTTTCTTAAATACAATTTATTAAAATCATAGTTATTATTTTATTGTGTACATTACTACATATTTGGATATTCCCTCTTATCTCACAGTTTTAGCTAAAACTGGTTTGTAATTGTGAATCTTGTCTTTTCTCTTAGCCCCACGTTCCTTCCGGCATATGCTGGAAATTTTCCGTTATCTTCAGCATATTTAATCTGCATCAACAGAATGCCGAATGTAGGTGTGAAACTTAAATGCAAATAGGACTTAATCGAAATGTGACATGCTTTTCATTTTCTTCGGTACCCAGCATGCGTCGGACTAGCGCCAGCTAATGCAGTCTGAGCACTTACAAGCTGTCTAACACGGTTCCGGTTGCTTCATGCCTGAGCTTCTGTCCAACACGGTTCCGGTTGCTTCATGTCTGAGCTTCTGTCTAACACGGTTCCGGTTGCTTCATGCCTGAGCTTCTGTCTAACACGGTTCCGGTTGCTTCATGCCTGAGCTTCTGTCCAACACGGTTCCGGTTGCTTCATGTCTGAGCTTCTGTCTAACACGGTTCCGGTTCTTCATGTCTGAGCTTCTGTCTAACACGGTTCCGGTTGCTTCATGCCTGAGCTTCTGTCCAACACGGTTCCGGTTGCTTCATGTCTGAGCTTCTGTCTAACACGGTTCCGGTTCTTCATGTCTGAGCTTCTGTCTAACACGGTTCCGGTTCTTCATGTCTGAGCTTCTGTCTAACACGGTTCCGGTTGCTTCATGTCTGAGCTTCTGTCTAACACGGTTCCGGTTGCTTCATGTCTGAGCTTCTGTCTAACACGGTTCCGGTTCTTCATGTCTGAGCTTCTGTCTAACACGGTTCCGGTTCTTCATGTCTGAGCTTCTGTCTAACACGGTTCCGGTTGCTTCATGCCTGAGCTTCTGTCTAACACGGTTCCGGTTGCTTCATGCCTGAGCTTCTGTCTAACACGGTTCCGGTTGCTTCATGCCTGAGCTTCTGTCTAACACGGTTCCGGTTGCTTCATGTCTGAGCTTCTGTCTAACACGGTTCCGGTTGCTTCATGCCTGAGCTTCTGTCTAACAAGGTTCCGGTTGCTTCATGCCTGAGCTTCTGTCTAACACGGTTCCGGTTGCTTCATGTCTGAGCTTCTGTCTAACACGGTTCCGGTTCTTCATGTCTGAGCTTCTGTCTAACACGGTTCCAGTTGCTTCATGTCTGAGCTTCTGTCTAACACGGTTCCGGTTGCTTCATGCCTGAGCTTCTGTCTAACACGGTTCCGGTTGCTTCATGTCTGAGCTTCTGTCTAACACGGTTCCGGTTGCTTCATGTCTGAGCTTCTGTCTAACAAGGTTCCGGTTGCTTCATGCCTGAGCTTCTGTCTAACACGGTTCCGGTTGCTTCATGTCTGAGCTTCTGTCTAACACGGTTCCGGTTGCTTCATGCCTGAGCCTCTGTCTAACAAGGTTCCGGTTGCTTCATGTCTGAGCTTCTGTCTAACACGGTTCCGGTTGCTTCATGTCTGAGCCTCTGTCTAACACGGTTCCGGTTGCTTCATGCCTGAGCTTCTGTCTAACACGGTTCCGGTTGCTTCATGCCTGAGCTTCTGTCTAACACGGTTCCGGTTCTTCATGCCTGAGCTTCTGTCTAACAAGGTTCCGGTTGCTTCATGTCTGAGCTTCTGTCTAACACGGTTCCGGTTGCTTCATGCCTGAGCCTCTGTCTAACACGGTTCCGGTTGCTTCATGCCTGAGCCTCTGTCTAACACGGTTCCGGTTGCTTCATGCCTGAGCTTCTGTCTAACACGGTTCCGGTTCTTCATGTCTGAGCCTCTGTCTAACACGGTTCCGGTTCTTCATGTCTGAGCTTCTGTCTAACACGGTTCCGGTTCTTCATGTCTGAGCTTCTGTCTAACACGGTTCCGGTTCTTCATGTCTGAGCTTCTGTCTAACACGGTTCCAGTTGCTTCATGTCTGAGCTTCTGTCTAACACGGTTCCGGTTGCTTCATGCCTGAGCTTCTGTCTAACACGGTTCCGGTTGCTTCATGCCTGAGCTTCTGTCTAACACGGTTCCGGTTGCTTCATGTCTGAGCTTCTGTCTAACACGGTTCCGGTTGCTTCATGCCTGAGCCTCTGTCTAACACGGTTCCGGTTGCTTCATGCCTGAGCCTCTGTCTAACACGGTTCCGGTTGCTTCATGTCTGAGCTTCTGTCTAACACGGTTCCGGTTGCTTCATGCCTGAGCTTCTGTCTAACAAGGTTCCGGTTGCTTCATGCCTGAGCTTCTGTCTAACACGGTTCCGGTTGCTTCATGTCTGAGCTTCTGTCTAACACGGTTCCGGTTGCTTCATGCCTGAGCCTCTGTCTAACAAGGTTCCGGTTGCTTCATGTCTGAGCTTCTGTCTAACACGGTTCCGGTTGCTTCATGCCTGAGCTTCTGTCTAACAAGGTTCCGGTTGCTTCATGTCTGAGCTTCTGTCTAACACGGTTCCGGTTGCTTCATGCCTGAGCCTCTGTCTAACACGGTTCCGGTTGCTTCATGCCTGAGCTTCTGTCTAACACGGTTCCGGTTCTTCATGTCTGAGCCTCTGTCTAACACGGTTCCGGTTCTTCATGTCTGAGCTTCTGTCTAACACGGTTCCGGTTCTTCATGTCTGAGCTTCTGTCTAACACGGTTCCGGTTCTTCATGTCTGAGCTTCTGTCTAACACGGTTCCAGTTGCTTCATGTCTGAGCTTCTGTATTTCTGCAATTTTTTTGGAGATAACTATCGTTAGCACCCTCATCGTGCAAATAATGAAACGGATGCAGAGACAGCAAGCAACTAGCCAAAGGTCACACATAATCTGTGTTTAACTGGTAAAGTGGAGAAAAAAGCAAGGTTCACCTCACCCTCATTACCAAGGACGTCACAGTGCAAGTGTGTGTAGGGTGTGGGGTGCTGGTGCGGAAAAGGATGGCAGCCACCATAACCAGATCCCCGCTCACATCCTGGGAAAGCAGGTGGTGAAGGGGCACAGAGGGTCACAGTCCCTTTGCCTGGACCCTCAGGACCAGCGGGCCAGTCCTACCTGAGTCTCAGCTGCACCCTCTGGCTCTTAGAGGCCTTGGGCTGCATCAAAAGAAAATGCAACTTCACACACCTTCTGAAATGGCTACAATAAAACAGACAGAGAACACCCAGAGCTGGCGGATGTGGACAGACAGGGGCTCCCGCACACTGCTGGCCGCATACACAATGCACAGCCACTCTGAGAACGGGAAGCGTCTGTCTACCTATGACCCAGCACCTCCAGCCCAAGCTATCCACCCAGTTGCAAGCAAATGAAAACACAGTCCACAAAACGTCACATACGAAAGGCATCAGGGAAGTTCATCCATAACAGTGACATGCTGGAAATAACCCAGATGCCCATCGGCTGGTCAGGAGACAAAAGAGGCTGCAGAATCACCATCTAAAGGAGGTAATCATGATTCCTGTAAGACGGACAAATGTCAGAACATCACGCTCAGCAAAAGAAGCCAAAAACGAAGGGACTCACGCTGTATGATTCCTTCTGTACAAGGTTCTGGAGCAGGCAGAGCTACCTTAGGGTGCTAAAATCCCAATAGCAAATGCTTGGGGACCTGGCCAGATAAAATGCATGAGTTTAGAAGTGCTCTTCCCTGACTCCATCCATGTGTGAGTCACACGGGTGTGTACAACAGTCAGGGCTCAGTGAGTCACACAGGTGTGTAAACAAAGCTCACTAGTGAGTCATACGGGTGTGTGCAACAGTCAGCTGATTAGTGAGTCACATGGGTGTGTACAACAGTCAGCTGATTAGTGGGTCACATGGGTGTGTACAACAGTCAGCTGATTAGTGGGTCACATGGGTGTGTGCAGCAGTCAGCTGATTAGTGAGTCACACGGGTGTGTGCAGCAGTCAGCTGATTAGTGAGTCACAGGGGTGTGTACAGCAGTCAGCTGATTAGTGAGTCACACGGGTGTGTACAACAGTCAGCTGATTAGTGAGTCACACGGGTGTGTACAGCAGTCAGCTGATTAGTGAGTCACAGGGGTGTGTGCAGCAGTCAGCTGATTAGTGAGTCACAGGGGTGTGTGCAGCAGTCAGCTGATTAGTGAGTCACACGGGTGTGTGCAGCAGTCAGCTGATTAGTGGGTCACACGGTTGTGTGCAGCAGTCAGCTGATTAGTGGGTCACAGGGGTGTGTGCAGCAGTCAGCTGATTAGTGAGTCACACGGGTGTGTGCAGCAGTCAGCTGATTAGTGAGTCACACGGGTGTGTGCAGCAGTCAGCTGATTAGTGAGTCACACGGGTGTGTGCAGCAGTCAGCTGATTAGTGAGTCACACGGGTGTGTGCAGCAGTCAGCTGATTAGTGAGTCACACGGGTGTGTACAGCGGTCAGAGCTCATTAGACTGTATCCTTACGATCTGCCCATTTCACCGTGTGCTTAAAGATAGAAAGAAACGGATCACAAATATGCAGAATTTGTGATCCAGCAATTCCACTTCCGGGTATATCCAACCGAAAGACATGCACAGGTGTCAGAGCAGCACTCTTCGCAACAGCCAGCAGAAGAAACAGCTGGGCCCCGTGTCAGTAGCAGAGTGGATAAACTGTCACTGTATCCGCAGGATATAGTCTTAACCATTCTGCTACTAAACTGTAACCACATCCCTTGGAAGTTGCGTTTTCTTTTCGTGCAGCCCAAGACCTCTAAGAGCCAGAGGGTGCAGCTGAGACTCAGGTCGGACTGGCCCGCTGGTCCTGAGGGTCCAGGCAAAGGGACTGTGGCCCTCTGTGGCCCTTGGATATGGTTGCAGTTTACCCATTCTGCTACTACCTGCAGTGGTAAAAACGAACCAACTGTTGCTACCTGCAACATAATATTGAAGCAAAGAAGCTGGACACAAAAGACACAGGGTGCCATTTATACAAAACTCGCCAAGGGGCCAGCTAACCTGCGAAGCCGCGTGGTGGGACATGTCAGGAGGTGGTGGGCAGTGACGGGAAGGAATGCAACAGGAAGATGTGAGTGACGAGTCTGTGCCTAGCTGCTAACGGGTGTCTCCATGTGTCAGAATTCTGTCTGCAGCCTGCTAGCGCGTTGTGGAAGGATGCCGACACCCTTCCCCTCCCTCCTGTTATTCTTGGAACTGAGGTCTCCCGGACAGAGCCTGGCGAATGATAATAAGCAGATGGGTCGGGTCCACGTGCAACACCAGCCTGCTGTTTTCTGCCTGTTCGCCTGTTTCGTTTGTGCTTGTGAGTTCTCTGTCAAGACTGTTCCTTGGACATTTGAGGACTGACTGCCGGGGGAAATGAAGACGTGAAAACTCTCTGAGTCCTCCTTTGCTATCAGGTCAAGAACGAAGTTACAGGGAGATCCTGAGAAAATCAGTGTCATTCATGCGCATTTGAATATTTCGACACATAGGGTAAGTAAAAACAAAACCAACAAAGGAAAAGAAAACCCAGTCTTTCACTTGATACTATCTTTTCCAGGTCATTTGCAGATTGCAGTGTCACCTTCTGAAAGCGGCTGGATGTCTCTATATATCCTTTGCACTGAAGGGAGCCGTGTGCACGTCTGCAAAGCACTCTGAGCCTTATGTCTACATGTAGGGTCTTTGCTTTATTCCTTACCTTTGCCTTAAGAGATGTGTTGCTTGGAGCAGTTCCATAGCAATTATCATTGATTTTGTGTAATTGTAGACAGGTCTCCTAACCTCTAAACTGCTTATTTCCTCAGTCAATCAGTAGGGTTTGAATGCAGAAGCCATGTAAGGCCACAGGATAGACTGAGGAACAGTGAGCATCCCTCTCCCATTCACCGGGAGCCGCCTGCGCCAGCCCCCCCACCTCAGGACCCCAGCGAGGATGTGCACCTAACGACGGTGGGGGCTAGAACTAAAGGGTGAGCGACTACACAGCATCAACGTTCCTGAATCCCTTAGTTCAGAGGTAGAGAGAGTTCACATAACTGCTTCTTTTAATTATACGGTCTAAAGCATACATGAGAAGAATCACCAAACTCCCGTCCTAGGTGACACGGTGTGGGTCTGTGTCCCCACCCACATCTCATGTTCAGCTGTCACCCCCGGTGTTGGAGGTTGGGCCTGGTGCGAGGAGGTGGTTCACAGGGTTGGCTCCTCCATGAAGGCCTTACCACGACCCCCTCATGCTGTTGTCCTGAGGGAGCTCTCAGGAGTTCCGGCTGTTTAAAGTGTGTGGCACCTGCTACCTCTCTCTCTGGGTCCTGCTCGGGCTTTGCCTTCAGCCATGAATGAACGCTCCCCGAAGCCTCCCTAGAAGCAGATGCCCCATGCTTCCTGCATAGCCTGTGGGTTAAACCTCTTCTTTTCCTCTTAAACTAAACCTATTTTCCTTACAAGTTACCCAGCCTCAGCCACTCTTTCACAGCAAAGCGAGAATGGAGTAATACACCAGGTATGGGCCAACGGTTATAACAAATATTCATTTAATTTACTCCAACACAAAATTATTTAACAGTTATACAATTATATAAGTTTCCCCAACATTTCTTATTTCTCAAGATTAAAGTGTCTCCTCACTTTGAAGTCGTTATTGAGCGTCTGTTAGGGGTATTGCAGTTTATATCAAACGAAGCTGGTGGAGACACCCTGTGCTACTTCCCAGGACTGGCTGCCCCCGAGAGGTGTGTGTGCGTCTGGCTGCCCCCGAGAGGTGTGTGTGCCTCTGGGAGTGAACACGTGGTCTGCGCTGCTCCCGGAGCTGCTGGGGCCGCTGGAAGGCACTGCCCTCCCTGGCCTAAGAGTCAGCACTCATGTTTACTTCCATGAACTTCAATAAGCTCCTTTCTAAAATGCATCATTCACATGTAAAGAAATTGTATCTCCTGTAACTTAGTTTCCTCTCAATCACTTAGGGTCTTCAGGCTGAACAAGATTTTGCTGCTCCTTTTTATTGCTGGTGACCTCACACATTACCAAGCTTGTCCCCTCGCCTTGAGTAGCCGCGGATTTCTTCTATTTCATGTTATTTTTGACAACCTCTCCTGTACCTTTAATACAGAGCTCTTAAATACCAATAATAAATATCTCAAGTAAATTTTTGGCAAACGTTTGAACAGATACTACCAGAAAAGGTGTACGAATTTATAACACGCATCAAAAAAGTCCACTCTTAATACTAATCCATGAGAGTGACCCTTCCTTTCTTGAGGGAAGCTTCTTTGAAGTTCAGTGGAACTTCTTGTGCAAATGTCCCATCTTTCTGCTGCTCTCTAGAGACGGAATAATGACATGTATGACTCCCACATGTTTCAATCTGCAGCTTATACTGAAAACCACACTATGTAAAATGCATCAGTCACCTCGTAAACATGAAGCTACATTAGAAAACTCATACAAAAGAAATGGTGTAAATATGACTTCAGAATTATTAAATCATCCTTTTAGTTTTGCAAAACAAAATAAAACGTCACTGTGTTTAAAATCCGTATTCATCAGACAACTGACTTGTCACCAGCCACAAGCAGCCGGTGAGGAAGCGGGTTTGCTGAGCCTCCTGCTGGCAGAGGTGCTTCCATCTCTGAGTACATTTCACAGCTTGTACCATTCACAGGTCACTGCCTTAAGGCGGAGCTCTTATTCCCCTTCGGAAGCAGGTGGTTGGAATCATCTGGAGCTGTGAATTACACAACCCCCTGGCAGCTTTGCTCTCCCTACAGGGAGGCGACTCCCATTGTTCTCAATGGCAGAGCTGCCACAACAGAACTCCATGTCCGGGAACCAAAGAGAGATGGAGCCAGGTGAAATTAACGGCCACTCCCGGAGCTGTAGACGTGCGGAAGTCCTACCAAGAAGTCTACAGGGCGGGGAAATGACGACCTTCCAATAATAGTTTACGAGATTCTTCTATAGATAAAGGAAAAGCATCTGCTGGCTGACGATCTTAGGCAGTACCTATCAGCCTCATCCCAACTGCCTTTAGCAGTAACGTCGTTATGAACGTCACACAGCTGCTTCGGCAGGCACAGAAGTACTTTAATAAAACTGGACAAGCCGCTACGGTCTTTACCCAGTTTCAGATGAGGAATGCCTACAACCTTCCCACTTTAAAGTTTCCCTTGACAACACCGATGTGAGGCCTGAACACAAAGTGAAGTTGGTGGCTTTATTTTCTACTTCAAGGTGCAAGTTTTGATTTAATGACAGATAATTCTTATAGAAAAGTGAAAATACAGTAAGAAAGCAATCTACCCCTAATCCCTTTACCCATATATAAATACTATTAACATCGCAAATGTATAATGTTTCACACCTTCATATGCACAAAATACACACACACACCACACATGCACGCCACACACATGCACGCATACACACACACGCACGCCACACACACGCCACACGCATGCACGCACACACGCACACGCACGCCACGCACACGTATGCACACACGCATGCACACCACACACGCACGCACACGCATGCCACACACGCACACACACCACACTCACGCATGCACACACACGCATGCACACCACACACGCACGCCACATGCACACACACACACACTCACACGCACACACCACACACACACACACATACACATTTTTAATGGAGTCAGTGTTTTCTAATCTGTTTTTTTGTCCTAACAAAATATTATGCACAATTTTCCATGTCAGCGATATCGCTGTAGTTTAGTGAATGGCACCTGAGATTCCAGAGTGAGTGAGCAGCGTGAGGATGGAGGAGACGGCTCGGCAGCAAGGCTGCAGGAGCAGGGCCAGTCCAGACACGCAAGCATCGTGCAACGGTGATGGCCGGTCCGAGCCTCAGGGACGGGGGTCCATCTACTCAGCGGCACAGTGCCAGAATCATCAACCGTTCGGGAAAGATGCTGGACTCCCACATCACACCCCACGCAAAAGAAAATTCTGGGTGAATGAGAGACATACATTTAATACGAGAACACATGTAATATCAGAATAAAATTTATCAAAGTATTGCCTTCATGTTGAAGTGGGAGAAAACTTGACGATAGGGCAGGAGTCGTGAGAGACATTTAAAAAAGGAAAGAAAATTAACTGCTGATACATCAAGGTTACCACAAAGCTGTGGAGAAAGATAGACGGGAGGAAAATCTGTGTAACACACAGGGCAGGTAGTAACCTGAATATACGAAAAGACTGCACAAATCAATAAGATTTTTTTAAATTAAAAAAAGATACGTGTACACAAAACCACAACCTGCTGCTGTACACGTGGAAAGGTGCCCAAGCTCACCGCCAGGCACGGGGCCACGTGCTCAGTAAACACTGAGGTGCCATTTATTTACCGCTCACATCGAGGGGACAGAAGGTTGTAAAGTAGCGCCATTGGGGTCAGCAACACGCTGGTTTGGAGTTAGCCCTATCACACATGGCTTGTTATGGCAACAGTGTTTTGAGAAATAATTGCACAACAGTAAAATAAACTACACACGCACACTGGCATCAGAAATCCCATCCTGGAGAATACAGCCCACGGCAATAAAACCCACGGTACTGAGGTGATACGGGTGAGCCTGGCAGCACCGCCGCACGCTGGGAAAAAACCAAACGCTCTTCAGGAGAAACATGAGTGAAGTACATCCACGTAAGATAACACTTTATTCAGTGTTTATTATTATTATTATTATTATTATTATTATTTTGAGACAGAGTTTCGCTCTTGTTACCCAGGCTGGAGTGCAATGGCGCAATCTCGGCTCACCGCAACCTCCGCCTCCTGGGTTCGGGCAATTCTCCTGCCTCAGCCTCCTGAGTAGCTGGGATTACAGGCACGCGCCACCATGCCCAGCTAATTTTTTGTATTTTTAGTAGAGGTGGGGTTTCACCATGTTGACCAGGATGGTCTCGATCTCTTGACCTCGTGATCCACCCGCCTCGGCCTCCCAAAGTGCTGGGATGTTCATTATTTTTTATTAAAATGTTTACTTTTTATTTACTGCACAAATAAACTGATCAACAAGAAAGCAAGTTAACCCAATGGAGAAAGTGACCCACAGCGAACTTACAAAGAAACATTTCAATTCTCTTATGCCTGGAAGTAGACTTGCTGACAGGCGTGCACGCTTTACATGTACTTACGGTCATAACGTAGTTACAATTTTACATGAAGGTTTTTCTTCATGCACCTGGCATCTTACGAACATTTCTTCATTGCTATTTAGTACTCCAAATTATAACCGTAACAGTTATGCGAGATGTAATAATTGACTAAATTGTGTACTTTAGGACCTTGTAATGGTCATAAAAGCAAAGGCGGGGAGAAGGCCCGCTCCTCTGTGGAGTTTAAGGGGGCATGAGAAGGAGACGCATGCCTGAGTATGTGAGCCTTGAAGAGAGAGTCAAAGGTGGAGAGACCGGAAAGCAGACCTCACACAACATGGGTAATTTAGAAAATACAGACACAAAGTCAGTATTCAGAGAGAGATTCAAGATGTGATTGCAGCCACAAAATAAAAACTGTAAAATATGAACATCACCCAGAGGCTAACAAAGACCCATTAAAGTTAAAAATATGATCAATAAAGTAACAGAAGTGCTGGAAGCCAAAACTGAACAACATATTCAAGAACAAAAAGAAATACGACAGAAAAGTAAAGTCAGAAAAGCTTAATCACGGAAGTCCCAGCGAGAACTACGGTGCTGCAGTGAGGAGACAGAGACAAGTGAGAAGAGAAGTTATCACAGAAATACAGAAGAACTTTTCTACGGTCAGAGAACAAAGTCCCTTCTTGTTGAAGTTTACCAAACACTGAACGTGATGATTAATTTTATGTGTCACTGATTCCTGCTGAGCCACAGGCATTTGGTCAAATGCAATTCCGGATGTTCCTGTGAGGGGGTTTGCAGATAAGATTAACATTGACATAGGTGGACTGTGAGTAAAGCTAATTGTCCTCCCTTATGAGGGAGGCGCTCATCCAAGCGGCTGAAGCCGTGGAGAGGGAAAATCTGACCTGGCTTGAGCAAGAGGGAGTCTATATCGTTGTAGGGAGAGGAAGACCGAGCCCTGATAAAACGGCAGGGACTCCAAGTTTGTGGTAAGTAAATGGCAGGACTAATGAAACGGGAGGTGGGGCGGGGGAGTGGGAGGCCGGCAAAACTGTAGAGCTGCCAACCCTCTGGGGTGAGCCCAGCCTTGGTACAAATCACTGTGAAGACCCTCAGTCCTTGCGGAAGCCTCAGAAATGTTCTCTGGGCCCGAATTCTTTCTCAGAGGCACCTGTGATAGCGAATGTCATCTTGTGTGTGTGTGAGTCAGACAGTGCAAAAACTCCAGCGTGTCCTACAATTGACGTAAATTTATGTGACAGAAGGAGAGAGGATGATTGAGACAAACCGAGTCTAATTTTCCAGACCTGTTCTTTTCGCCTGTGACCTTCTGGACAGGGACAATGGCAGAAAAAGGACTACATGATCACTGGAATTCCTGCCAGAGCTCACGTTCTAGGACTCAAACTGAGATGGCATTCGTGCCCTTCCTCCAGAGGCTATGCTAGCAGAGCTGTTGCAACCTCCACCCCAGGCAGCTCTGGATGAGACACGGCTCACACAGGCCGTGACCCCACGGCTCTCCTTCAAGTCAGTGCTATGAACACAATCTAAGATATGGAGGACCCAATGTCTGCCCAGTAACAAGATCCTGAAAACCACCAATGAGGGCTGAGCTATTCCCATGTGGGAGACAGAAGCGGGCGAGCCAAAAACTCATTTTAAGAAATTAGAGGCCGGGCGCAGGGGCTCATGCCTGTAATCCCAGCACTTTGGGAGGCCGAGGCGGGTGGATCACAAGGTCAAGAGATCGAGACCATCCTGGTCAACATGGTGAAACCCCGTCTCTACCAAAAATATAAAAAATTAGCTGGGCATGGTGGCGCGTGCCTGTAATCCCAGCTACTCAGGAGGCTGAGGCAGGAGAATTGCCTGAACCCAGGAGGCGGAGGTTGCGGTGAGCCGAGATCGCGCCATTGCACTCCAGCCTGGGTAACAAGAGCGAAACTCCGTCTCAAAAAAAAAAAAAAAAATTAGAGGAAATAATCCGGTAAAGCGCACCCACAGAAACCAGGAAGGAGCCAACAGGGCAACCACCAAAGCCAACAGTTGTTTCTTTGAGAAACTGATAAAATTGTGAAACCATCACCAAAATGTAGAGAGAATACAAATAACCAGTGGCAGAAAAAAATGTGAGGAGGCAGCATGCAGATTCTAAGACACCTGAAGATACCAGCTCAGGTCATGATGCCAGCACAGGTCACGATGCCAGCGTGGGGCACGATGATGCCAGTACAGGTCACGAAGATGCCAGCACACTTGAAAACAGGGACAGAAGAGACGAAAACCTGTGGAATAATACACCAGCAACAAACTGACACAAGAAAACATAGAAAGCCTGAATAATTAAAAAACATTTAGAAGCTTGTATTCAAGATTAAATTTTTTACACACAAAAATCTCAGGTAGAGGTGGCTTCATTAATAAATTCTGCCGAATATTTAAGAATAAAAAGTCATAGGCTTCACACACATCCTCGCATGAACTTTCAAACGCGGGAATGCTTTTACTCCGTGAGGTCGGCATACCATTAATTCTGCAAACTTGGAAAGGAATGGACGAGAAAGCCGAGTGATGAGCTCATCTCCTCGTGAGTATAGACACAAAACTTTAAAACCAAACACTAGCCAACTACATCTAGCAATATGTAAGCGAGACAATAGTTATAAGCAGGTTGATGTATTCCTGAAATGCAGGGCTGGCTTTATATTTGCAAATCAACTAACATAATTTATGAAATAAATGGGGAAAAAACAGAAAAATATTACAATCACCTCACTATCTTAGAAAATACCTTGGATAAAATTCAACATTTATTCTAGGAACAGATGACCATCTTCTTAATCTCATGAAGGGTATCTTCAAAGCACACACACCATCCTCTCGGTGATGAAATACGGAAAAGCTTCCCGCTGTCCTTGGAAGTGACACATGGACGAGGAAGCTCAACAGTATCATCTTTCAACATTCTCCGTGGGGCGCTAGACACTAAAATACGGCAAGAAAAATGAATAGAAGATTTAAGGGTCAGAAATAAAGGCAGAAAACTGCCATTAACCTCAGTTGATATAAGTGTGCGTGGAAAAAATACCAAATAATCTGTAGATAAATGATTCAAATGAATGAGTTTCACAAAGTCGTTAGATTCTTTATTGGTATTGTTATCTATCGTCAACCAAATCAAAATAATTTTAAAGGTAACTGGCAACAGCACTGGGGAAGCAGGAGCCCAGGAGAGCCAGTGTAACACCATTTTAAAACCAATCACGTCCTGCCCCACAGTCCTGAGATGTTTACAGCCAAGAAAGCAGCTCAGTCATGGCTGCAAGGACAGACTCCTACCACAACAGGAAGTCCAGCTGTCCCAATACCTGCAGCAATAAGAGTTGTGCTCCAATGTACTTACACACTGACATGTCAAGAATAGTTTTCTTTAAATCAACAGAGTAGTTTTGCCACGCTGTCAGCCTACACACATATAGTCACAGCTTAGTATAGACTTTACATAGCGAGACCCCATATGAGAAAAACTTAACGAAGCGGTGCATTTCTCACATGCCTTCTGAGGACATCAAACTCGAACTCTGCTATGGAGTCGTTTCTAATAAACTTGCTTCTTCTCCTGCACTCTGCCACTCGCCTTGAATTACTTCCTGCATGGCATCCAAGAGCTCTCTCTTGGGGTCTGAATCAAGACTGCTTTTCTGGTAACAATAACATTAAAAAAAACAGTAGGGACAAATCTAATGAGAGCTCTAGAAGACCTCAACATTTTCACAATGTTCTACACAGAAAATTATAAAATAATAATTAGAGACACTGTAAGAATCTTTATGCTTTATGTAAATGTATAGCGTGGAACACTATGCAGCCATGAAAAAGAACTAGATCATGTTCTTCGCAGCAACATGGACAGAGCTGGAGGCCGTTATCCTAAGTGAACTAATACAGGAACAGGAAACCAAACACCACATGTTCTCACTTTTAAGTGGGAGCTATGCATCCACTACACACCCACATAAAGAAGAGAACAGGCCCCAAGGCCTATTTGAGAGTAGAGGGTGGGAGAAGCATGAAGAAGGAAAAACTGCATATCCAGCCTTATGCTTATAACCTGGAACCTGCGTGACAAAATAATCTGTACACCAAATCCCTGTGGCACGCAATGCACCTATACAACAAACCCGCCTATGCAGATTTATAAAAAAAGAAAACTTCTATGAATAAAGGGCATCATTCCTTGTCCATGGATGAGCAATAGAATGTTCAAGACTGTAAAGATGTAACTTCCCCCGATGGACCACAGAGTCAACACAGTCCTATCAAAATACAGTAGACTTCTGCTATTTATTTACTTGCTGATTCTAAACTTAACGTAAGGTTGCAAAGCACCAAAGATATTGAAGACACTCTTGAAAAATATGGTGGGAGAGCTTGCACTATAAAATATCATCACTTCTTTTAAAGACAAAGCAACCCGACACGTGCGAGAATAGACAGATGCACTCGCCGGACGGAGACCCAGAACAAGCCTGAATACACACAGACATTTCACTAGGACAAAGGTGGCGGCACTGCACAAGAGTAGAAAGGACACAATTTTTCAATAAATGTCGCACTGGAATATGTGTTTGAAAACAAGTACATTGTGACACCTCCCCACCCAATACAACCCATGAAAAGCCATTCGAGGTGGTTGACAGACCTAGACAAGAAAGGCAAAATGACAAGGTTTCTGGAAGACAGCAGTAAATGACGTCGTCAGTAACCTGGGGAGCAAACATTTCTTCAAAAGGGCACACGGAGATTAATGATAAATAAGACTATGTAAAAGTGAAGACCTTCTGTTTACCAAGGACATTATTCAGAGAGCCCACATACAGGGAGCACACTTAACTGATAACAGGCTTACCTCCAGCCTCTCGCCCTCTGCCACTATCTTCTCTATCTCTAGAAGGCATCTAAGACGAACCCACAGCTGACGTCAGACTGAACAGGAAAGACGGAATGTTTTCTCTTGCTCTTTCTGTTCCACACGGTACTAGATGTTGTAGCCAGAACACTTAGGTAAAAGAAGTAAAAAGTATCCATCCTGGAAAGGAAGCAGTAACAGTCTCTCTATTTGCAGATGACATGAGCTTCTCTATAGAAAGTACAAAGAAATTCACTTAAAAACTAATAAACGTAAGAACTAAGAAACAAGTTCACTAATAAACTTGAATAATAAACAAGAACTAATAATCAAGTTCACTAACAAACTAATAAACAAGAAATATTAGAAAACTAATAAGTTTAGCAAAGTTATAGGAATCAATATACAAGAATCTTTTTTTTCCTTTTTTTTTTTTTTTTTTTTTTTTTTTTTTTTTTTTTTGAGACGGAGTTTCGCTCTTGTTACCCAGGCTGGAGTGCAATGGCGCGATCTCGGCTCATTGCAACCTCCGCCTCCTGGGTTCAGGCAATTCTCCTGCCTCAGCCTCCTGAGTAGCTGGGATTACAGGCACGTGCCACCATGCCCAGCTAATTTTTTTGTATTTTTAGTAGAGACAGGGTTTCACCATGTTGACCAGGATGGTCTCGATCTCTTGACCTTGTGATCCACCCACCTCGGCCTCCCAAAGTGCTGGGATTACAGGCTTGAGCCACCGCGCCTGGCCTTTTTTTCCTTTTTGAGGCAGGGTCTCACTCTGTTGTCCAGGCTGGAGTTCAGTGGTGCAAACACAGCTTACTGCAGCCTTGATTTCCCGAGTTCAGTGGATCCTCTGGCCTCATCCTCCCTCCTGAGTAGCTGGAACTACAGGTGCATGCCACCACACCCTGGATAGGTTTTGCGTTTTTGGCAGAGGCAGGGTTTCTCCATGTTGTCCAGGCTGCTCTGGAATGCCGGAGCACAAGTGATCCACCTGCCTCAGCCTCCCAAGGTGCTGGGATCATAGGTGCATGCCACTTCACCCGGTCTTGCAATCAATATTTAATTTTTATACACTAACAATGAACGTTCTGAAAATAAAATTAGAAAACAATTCCACGTACAATTGTGTCAAAAATAATGAAATACTTAGAAATAAATTTGACAGGCACAAAATTTCTATGCTGAAAACTACAAAGCACTGTTGAAAGAAATTAATAAAGACCTAAATAAATGGAAAGACATCCCATGTTTATGGTTCAGAAGATTCAACCTTAAGGTAGCAATACCTGCAATAGGTAAACAAATTTTGTTGCAATTCCCATCCAAATCCCAGGTGGTGTCTTTGCTGGAACTGACAAGCTGATCCTAAAATTCATATGGAAATCAAAACACACTGGCCAGGCGCAGTGGCTCACACCTGCAATCCCAGCACTTTGCGAGGCAATGGCAGGCAGATCATCTGAGGTCAGGAGTTAGGGACCAGCCTGGCCAACACAGTGAAACCCTGTCTCTACTAAAAATACAAAAATTAGCCAGGCATAATCGCATGCGCCTGTAATCTCAGCTATTCGGGAGACTGAGGCAGGAGAATTGCTTGAACCTGGGAGACAGAGACAGCAGTGGGCCAAAATTGCACTACTGTACTCCAGCCTGGGTGACAGAGCAAGGGTGTGTGTGTGTGTGTGTGTGTGTGTGTGAGAGAGAGAGAGAGAGAGAGAGAGAGAGAGAGAATCAAAAGACAGAGATCAACCAAAACAATCTTGGAAAAGAAAAAAAATGGACGATTCACAGTTCCTGACTTCAAAACTATTACAAAGCTACAATGATTGAAACAGTGTGTTATGGTACTGGCATAAGAACAGACATATATTCCAATGCAACAGAACTAACAGAACTGAGAAACCAGAAATGGATTTCTGAATCAACTGATTTTCTACAAGGATCCCAAGACAATACAGAAAGAATTGTCTTTTCGACAAATGGTACTGGGACAACTGGGTACCTACATGTAAAAGAATGAAATTGGGTCGCTGCTGCACACTATATACAGAAATTAAAATAGATCAAAGACTTAAATGTAAGTGTTAAGACTACAACAAAATCTTAGAAGTCATAGGGGTAAGCTTTGGCTTTGGAGTAGAGGATGGTACATCAGGACACACAAAACGGGAGCAACAACAACAAAGCAGATAAACTGGTCTTCAACAGAATCACAAACGTTTTTTGCTGCGAAGGACGCTATCAAGAACATGAAAAACAAGTGACAACATGGAAAAATCATTTGCCAATCATGTATTTCATAAGGGAAGTGCAAATCATGTTTGATAAGGGAATCTATAAAGAGTACTCACACCTCAATAATGAAAAGACAACCTAAGTTTAAAATGGCCAAGGATCTGAATAGATAGCTCTCCAAAGGAAGTACACAGCAAGCACGTGAAAAGATGCTCAGTGTCCTCAGCCATCAGGGAAACAGAAACCAAAGGGAGATGCCACTTCGCATCCGCTGGACTAAGGACGGCAGTCGGTATGAGCACGGAGAACGTGGAACCCTCCTCTCCTGCTGGCGGGTGGGATTCCACTTGGGAAGCGGTCTGACAGCTCCTGGCAAGGTTAAGCAAAGCAGTCACCTATGATCCAGCCACTCCACTCTTAGGTGCAGTGGAAACATATTGTCACACAGAAACTCACGCAGGAATGTCCCTGCAGCGTTATTTGCAATCGCTGAAAAACGGAAAAACTCACATGTCATGAACAGATGAGTGGATAAGCGAAGTTTGGCACAGGCACGCAATGGAGTGTTATTTAGCCACACAAAGGAATACAGTTTCCAAGCGGTCTGCAGCACACACGCACCGAAAGGAGCCCCCACGGAGACCACCTGGCGTGTGACTCCATTTCCATGAACTTCCAGAACCTGCGGGGTGGTGGTTCCATGTGTGGGGCGCGGAGGAGGGAATGAGGGTGGCTACTGATGAGAACAGGCTTTTTTGTGGGGGGACAGTGAACACAACTTCACGAACATACTAAAAACTACGCAACTGTGCACCTTAAATAAGGTGAGCTTTATGGTATGTGAATTGTATCTTAAGCTATTACTTTAAAAACTGTAAAAAGCAAGCTGAGCAGCCTGGCCAACACGGTGAAAAATACAAAAAATTAGCCGGGCGTGGTGGGCACCTGTAGTCCCGGCCACTCGGGAGGCGGAGGGAGGAGAAGGGCTTGAACCCGGGAGAAGGAGGTTGCAGGGGGCCCAGAGCGCGCCGCGGACTCCAGCCTGGGCGACAGAGCGTGACCCGGTCTCAAAAGCAAGAAAAAGCCAGGTGAGGCTTGCACACCGCATCTGTCCGCCGGGAAAGCGGGCGACAGGTTTTCCGAGTCTCTAACGCGTTTGCGACGGTGACTCGGTCCCTGCAACGTGACACGTTCCCAATCACGGATCTTCATAAAAACGGCGAAGCCTGAACGAGCCCTTTCCCCGCCTTTGTTCCCCGCGCGCGTCTGGGCCCCTCTCCCGGCTCCTCCTCCGCTGAAGTCACGGGCGCGCTCCCTCCCGGAGCTGGCCCCAGGGTCTGGGCGCGCCCGTCCCGCCCGCAGCCGGCGAGGGGCCCCGGGGGGCGGCGGGGCGGGGCGGGCGGCCGGGGACCTCGGGCGCGTGCAGACCCCGCCCCGCGCCGGCTATAGATTCCAGCCCACCTGGCGACCCGCGGCCGCGGCGGAGGAGGAGGCGCGGAAGGAGCCGCCGCGACACAGCTCGGGATCCGCGCGGCTCGTGGGATTCGGGGACATGTGGGCGCCGGGCGGACCCCCGGGACTCGCGGGCTGGGACCGCCGCAGGTTGGGCGCGAGGCTGCGCGCGGCGCTGGCGGGGCTGCTGGAGCTGCAGGGGCTGCGGGCGGCGCAGCAGGAGCGGGTGAGGGACGCCCTGGCCCTGCAGTCCCCGCCCGCGCCCGCCGCCCCCTGCGGCCCCCACGGCCACGAGCAGCAGCTGGAGGCGGCGCTGGCCGCGGTGCAGGAGCAGCTGGTGAGGACCGGGCGCCGGGGCCGGCGGGGGACTGGGGTCGCCGGGGTCGGGGATCGGGGGTTGGAACCGGTGCAGCGACGGTGTGTTAGCAGAAGGGGGGCTGTCGATGCGGGGGCGTCCTCTGGATTTGATTCGGTCTCCGCGGAGGGGGACACGGGGGCCCCGCGCAGGTGCCTAGCGGTGAAGCGCCCCGGCGGGGACCCTGAAACCGGCCCGGGGTGCAGCTCGCACCCCGCCCTGCGGGGATATGCGCCCACGCACGCCAGCATCCCGAAGCCCGCAGATTTTGGGGAGACACCCGTGCGTTTGTGACAGCGCTGTTCGGACCTGCGGGTACACACACAGGTCCCTGGGGGAGGTGGGCTCGGGACCCTGGCTTCACTTCCAGGGGTACCAGGCTCCCCTGCGGTCTTGGGTTGGGGGCAACAGTGTCCGTGTGGTAAAGCGCACCCCGACTTGTCCTCGGGAATGTGCTGACGTTTGTCACCGGTCGCCTCACTGTAGTGGAGTACTGCGGGAGAGCTTGTGACTAACAAAGGCCTCTTCAACTTTAAGATGTGAGCTGAACCGTGGGGAGAGGTGAGTCCTCTGATCAGGGGAGAAACTGATTTCCTGGCCCTCCCCAGCACTGCCTGGGCGCTCTAACCCCTCCTCTCACACAATGGCAGGAACTCCAGTCGTTGCCCTCTGCCCATCATGTTGCAGTACGACTTTGTTAAACTTACCGGCAACAACTCAAAAGAGTGTTGGAAGTAGTTGCCATATTTTCTTAGAGAAAAACTAAAAAGGTTGGAGAAAGATGTCTGTTTACGTGAGTCACCTCTATTACACTCAGTGGAATTTCTTTTACGTTAGAAATTTAAGCCTGTCCTGTTAAAATTTACTACCTTTACGAAGTGGCCCAGGTGAAGCCGTGGCATCACGGTCAGCCTAGCTCACTCAGCCAGGCTGTTGACATAGCAAACCCTTGTGGATGAAAGAATCTGGAAGCCACTGTCTGGGACGCCTCCCAGGATCCCTGTTATCACCTCACCTTGCAGAAGACGAGGTGGCAGACTGTGTGGGATTAAGCCGGGCCCCAGCTCTGCAGCTTCTGCCTCCTAAGAGGGAAGGAGCTGGTGTCCACACTGTTCGCACACCCAGTGACCAAATCCTGACCGTCTGTTTAGGTCGTTTGTGTGTTTGCACCCAGACACAGTCCCAGCTTCTGCATGACCTCAGCTCAGCACACGGCAGCCACGGACGTGTTACACTCGTGTGATGGGAAGGGAGGTGCTGCTGAGAGGCTGACCTCAACCCTGCCGTCAAGGGGCGAGAGTGCAGTTGATGATTAACTTGGCTTAAGAAATACACAAATCAAACTTGCAAGTGCTCAGCCTCTAATTACAAGTAGCCTTTTGGAAGAGAAGATCAAACAGGGTTTTGTTTAATTTTTTTTTTTTAATATGGGGACCAGAAGGAACACGCAGACTTTGTCTTGAAACTTTGTTCTTGGGATGGATTTTGTGATCAAAAGAGAAGAACGATTGAATTTGAGTGACATCAGCACAGGGCTTACCACTTCCACATTTTCTTACCGGGGAAAACCTTAGGAGTGATAGCAGTTTGTAGTGTGGAATTCAATGAAAAGCCTTGCTTGCTAAACAGTTGCACATTCCAGCAACTCCCGGCTAACTCGGCCCCTCCGCCCACCCTGGCGCTCACCTGGCCATTGGTCATCATTCAGCTGTGAAGGCCGGAAGAATATTTATCAGGCCCTGAGCAGCTCTAGCCGACAGGAATTCTCAGGTGCGAATGATCACTAGCATTTCCAGGGCTGTGAACTGCCGGGAAAACAGCAGCACTCCTCACCTCAACGCGTGTGCAAGGCTGCACCTTTTCAATTGCTGTGTCACAGAAGAGAGTGCAGAGGAGCTGCTTAGGAGGATTTTCTTGAATAAATAAATGAGTGGCTTTTATTGCTGCAACAAAAGGAAAATGATTTCAGAATTTGGGGTCTCCCTGTTCTGGGTTTCTAAGCTGATGAAACCCCCTGTGCCCTCCGTGGCCCCCTTTGCTGCTGCGTGGCTAGTCTGTAGAGGGTTGACTCTGCATCCTCATTTATGGTTTGCAAGGGAACTTGTCATTCCCGACAAGTGCTGGCCATGCCCATATTCATGAGGGTTAAGTTCCCCAACAAGCCCTGGATGGAAAGAGACTCCACCCACTCCCCGGGACCCAGAGCCCACGAGTAGACTGGAAACCCCTCCTTCACCAGTGGATGCTGTCTCCATAGCGGGGAGACGCAGAAGGCTCCGGACTCTGCAGTGAAGTCTTATCCTGAAGAATTTCCCTGCCTTGGTGTTGCTGGTCGTGACTTGTTCTGAAAGCGGCAGCTTGCAACAATTCCTTTTCCCTGGCAGCTTCCAGCATCCCGTGCTTCAGGAACAAGCTGTGCGTCTGCTTCTGCAGAGTAAACTTGATGCTGGCGTTTGCCTTGGGCCAGCCATGCTTGCTTTGTGAACACACAGGGGAACCAAGGGATGCCGGGCTGAGAACTTGCAGGGGCCAGTCCTTAGGGCCAGGCAGCCCCAGAAGCCTGCAAGGCCTCTGTGATGCTGTTATCTGTGAGTCCCCCTGGGACCCCTTTGCTGTTGATTGATGGGCCTCTTTTAAACTTAGGAACTAGCATTTACCCCTCTACAGAGTGGAGGTGTTAGCCTTGGAACTGAGGCACAGAATGTTTCCTCTGTACACTCTAGCTCTCAGGGACACAGTGGAATTGTGGGTACCATCTCCATCTCCTGAACTCTGAGGCATTTCCATGTTTAGCCTCTGCATGTGCCATAAAGGTGCTGCAGTGGCTGGACTGTTGACTTGCCCATGGAACAGGCACGGCACGTGGGAATCAGCTCATTCTCCTGTGGTGCATGAAGAATGCATTTCAAAGGGATTCGCCTATTTTTTTAACAGCACCCACTGGAATAGAAGTCCTCAAACTTTTTGTTGTTATAAGGAACTTTCCTGGTCCCTGGGAAGCTTGTTAAAATGCAGGTTCCCAGGCTTACCTGGTGGAGTCTCAGGAAATGAGTGGGCCCGGGGTCTGCAGGTGTGCCCAGCTGTCACACTGCCTGGGGAGGCTTGCTGTGAGCGCCTTTATATCAGGCCCTCCTGCCCCTTCCCCAGGCCCAGGGGTTTTGGCACAAGTGCCCCCAGAGCTCACCTTGAGCAAGTCCACCTAGAGTTAGCCGGAAGACTGGCAGAGGGCTGCCTGGAGTTAGCATGGACGCCCGCAGAGGGAAGTGGAGCACCGAGGCCACCCACGGCTTGCTTGCTGCTGTGGAGCGAGTCGGGCCAACTATGGACACATGTGGAGAGCATGCTGTGGGGCTGGCCTTGCAGTGGACTGTCTTCCTTCCCGGCCACGTATCTTTTGTGACTGTGAGTCCTAAGAAAGAGCGAATGAAAAGCACAGTCATACAAACCCCAGGTCAGGGCCAACGGTCGGGGTTGGAGACAGTGGCCAGGGTTAGGGACAGCAATCGGGGTTAGGGACAGTGGTCAGGGTTACAAACACGGCGTAAATCCTGAATGGTGGAGTCCTGCAGACGCAGACAGGACCTGAGGATGTAATAAATAACCTGTGAACACCTGAGAGCTCTGTGCGTCCTGCAGCCCCCTGGACCATTAATCAGAAATCAGCAACAGAAGGCCGGGCTGGCCAAACATTAATCAGAAAGCAATTAACCTGCACAAACATGGGGCGGGGAGGGGCTGGAGGAGGAGGACACAGCTGGCCGTGTGCAGGGCGCCTCCTTCAGAAGAAGGGGAGTGTGATTTAGAAGAGGAGAGGGAACATGGATCCTTTTAAGCATTGAGGTGTGGCCTCACAAAGAAACGGAATTTTCTGTGGGTACCGTGGGTTTTGTTTTACAACAGGCAAGGGAAAATCCTGAGCTATGAGACTCCTCCGCCCCTGTTTGGATCCACGCTTCTTCTTTGCATGGCTGGAGTGTGAGAGCCCTCGTGTGTGCTGCGCAGGCATGGTGCGGTTCACCTGGAGAGTGGTTTACCTATGTAAAAACGTGCAGGGCGAGAAGCCCATGTGTTTACATGAGGCTAGGTGGTCCTGGAAGCATAAAATTTTGATAAAATTCAGGGTGGTTTTTTTGCCGTGTTCACATTCACAGATAATATGGCTTCCAATCTGTCGTGTGCAAACTTTGGAGGTTGTTGGTAGGCCCCTGATTGGGTCCTGGAGCAGGGAGCTGCTGCCGGCACAGAAGCTGTGTGCTGGGTCCAGCCAGGCCTCCACCCGTCCGCTCGCCCGTGCTCTTGCGTTTGGAAAAGCCGAGAAGTCATTCTCTCATCAGACCAGGAAACCATCGCTACCTGCCTCTCTTGTAATGACTTCTCATACTGTGGAAATGACCCCAGTCATTCCCTCAGGCCCAGGTTATGGGGTTCAGGGGAATTCCTCATTTCCTGTGTAAAATTTGAAATATAATTAATCATTTTCCTAAGAGGACCAACCACATCATTACATTCATTAGTTATTTGCCTAAATCGTAGTTGTTAATCAAAACAAGAAATGTTTTAGAATTAAAAGAAAGACACATACACACACACACACACACGTGTCCATGCTCATCATCAGCCCTTGAGAGCTGGGGATGCTGAGGCCCATAGAAGGCACAGCCTCTCAGGGCAGGGCTGTGATGGTAACTTGTAAATACCCAGCCCCTTGGCCAGGCTCATGCCTGTAATCACAGGACTTTGGAGGCCAAAGCGGGTGGATCACTTAAAAGCAGGACTTGGAGACCGGCCTGGGCAACATGAGAAGACCCCATCCCTACAGAAAATACAAAAATTAGTGGGACATGGTGGCTTGTGCCTGTAGTCCAGAGACTCGGGAGGCTGAGGTGGGAGGATCACCTGGGCCTGAGGAGGTCGAGGCTGCAGTGAGCCGTGATTGCACCACTGCGCTCCAGCCTGGACAACAGAGCAACACCCTGTCTCAAAAACAAAACAAAAGCAAAGATCCTGAAGGCAGAGTTTCGAGCGGAATTTATTTATTCCAGGTAAAGCTGACATTTTCCACGTTTGGCTGAGAACCTTCTCCCCTCGTAGCTCTACCAAAGCCTCTCACGGTTCAGAATGTGACTTCTTCTATCAGGGAGGGAGAAGGGACTGAACAGTCAAGGGGAGTGTTTCTGTCTTTCCGCTGGACTTTCTCAGCTTCTGGAAGAGTCTAAAGGTTTGTGCTTCCCAGGCACCAGGCACCCAGAGGCGCCCAGTGAAGGAATGCCGCCGTGGCGGTCGTGGCAGTCGTGGCAGTCGTGGCAGTCGCGGCGTGTGGACAGGCTGAGCACGGGAGAGTACTCTCCTCTGCAGGCTGGAAAACGCGGCCAAGTCGAGGATGGACATCGCTCCTGTCTGCCAGAAGGAGGCGCTGTTTTCAGTCCTGATTTCACTCTCACGTGCTGTAGTTCTGTTTCCTTATAAAGAAATGTGTGATTTGAAAAGTTCTGACACGTAAAGCAGTGTGAGCTGGAGAAAAACCCACGTGTGTGGGGGGAGTCAAGGAATGGGTGTCCATGAACAGTGGAGCAAGGAAATGGCTTCAGAATGAGCGGGCCCCGCGCCAGGTTGAGAAGGGGTGTTTCACGTGGACTGTAGTGCGATCATTTCTGTGGGTACAGTCGTTCCCTTCCTCTTCTTCCCCCCTCAGTCCCGGCTGAGACAGCAGGACATCGGCCTGAAGACGCACCTGGACCAGCTGGACCTGCAGATCAGCAAGCTGCAGCTGGACCTGGGCACCACCTCAGGAGAGGCCCTGGACAGCGACAGCAGGCCCAGCTCAGGTACCCGGGCCCCCTGACCTCCTGGACGCAGGGCAGCCCCCCGCAGCGGCAGAGGTGAAGCCTACACCGCCAGCCCTTCTCGGGCTGAACTTCCGGCTCTCCAGGGTCCGGCAGGGAGGGTGCTGCTTCATCAGGCCCATCTGAAAGTTAGCAGGCAGCTGAAGCCTGGTAAAGCATATACGACTGAAGAATACTAAAATGAAATGCTGCTGTGTCAAGGGGTTTTAGGGAAAAGGGCATATATAGGAATTGGCTACCTCACTCTTGTTTTCATAATTTGCAAAGATCACATGGTGGTCTGAGTGATGATGTTGGACTCAGGAGGCCTGGGGTGGAAGCACCTCCCCAGACTGGTCTCCTCCTCACCTTAACTTGGCAGCACCAGGGAGGAGAGCAGTGCAGGTGCCAGAGGCCTGTCCTCAAAGGGCTGAACTCCTAAGAGGCCACCCCTTAAGCAGGCATCAGCCACCCAGTGCTAAAGGGACCATTGCCAGGAGAATGGAAGGCCAATGCTGGAGGGCGTGGGTAGAGGGCTCTGACCAGCCCTCTGACAGCTCCTGGGAAGAATCCTGAACATTCCCACCAGAGCCACTCTCCCATGCCGGCTGTATGGACGATGGCCCACAGCCTCCAGTAGCCTCAGCTCAGGAGTTCCCCTGGGTTCTCCTGTGCCATGACAAGCTCCAGAGGAGAGGGGGCCTGGGCTCTTCTGGAGGGGGTTGCTGACCTGCCGTGTCTGCTCTGTCCAGGCTTTTACGAGCTGAGTGACGGTGGCTCCTGCTCGCTGTCAACGTCCTGTGCGTCTGTCTGCAGTGACCGCATCTCCCCATTGCTGGGCAGTTTGCTGCCTGTGGCCCAGGCCCCCAAGGCCAGGCCCAGCATGGGGGACTGGAGGCCCCGGTCAGTTGATGAGACTGCTGTGCCAGCGTGGAGACCCCAGGCTACCAAGGAGAGCGACACGCCGCCAGGGAGCCTGCGAGAGGCAGGTCAGCCGTCGGGCACGTTCTGGTCCAGGCCAGTGTCTACAGGTAAGAAACCGCCGGGGAAGGTAGGGGTCTCATCTTAGGCCCGGGGGTCCAGAGTGCAGCCCCCAGCTGCTGAGGGCAGAGCTGGGACCCCACAGGAGCGTGCTCTGCGGTTCTAACGGCTGCTGGAAGCCTCCGCAGGCCATGTGGTTGTTTGGAGGGAGGCGGGAATCCAACGTGGCCGGGTGCGTCACCAACAGCTCTTCTAGCGCAGAGCGCTTTGCCCCGTATTCAAAACAGACATCAGCAAGTTTGAAAACATCCTGTAAAAACCCCGGATCCACTGGTGTTGGGAGTGAGAGTGGGGTTGAAAGCGCTGGTTGGAAGAGAACTGGGCTCACATGCGGATCCCACCTGCTGGCCCAGGAGGGGCTGTACTTGTCTTCAGACTGTCTCCAAAGGCACAGATGTCACTTTGGGCCTCATTTTATTTCTAGTACAAGGCCTGGTTTAGTAGTAACCATTTGGTCTTCAGTTACTGGGAAGCCCCACGGTTTCCTCCAGGGCATCTGCAGGGACTGGCCTCCCTTCCTGGCCTCCCTCCCTTGCCTCCATCCTTGGCCTCCCTCCCTGGCCTCCATTGGGGCTCCATCCCGTGGCCTCTTCTCTCTGGGCAGCCTCTGAACCTTCAGGGAAATGGGAGTGCTGAACTGGAGATTGTCACTCCCCATGCACTCTTCCTCAAGCGGAAGGGTCGGAACAGGCTGAGGGGGCTGTGCTGCAGATGCAAATGGGGCCCTGCAATCCCTATCTAGAGGGGGACCCCAGTGGCTGAGGAATCGCTGTCTCCCAGAGAGCCCAGGATTTCCTTGAAGCAGCAGTGAGCAGCGTTTCCTTCCTGTCTGCCACGCATGAAATGAAATCAACAGCACACTAAATCCTGTCCATATTCAGGTGTTTGTTCATTTTCTTATTACCAGGTGACCTTGACAGAGCCCTGACGGCAGACACGGGGCTCCAGAAAGCCGGCCCCGACCCTGAGCTCCTCAGGCTCCTCTGCCAGGGGGCAGACACCCCACTGCACATGCTGGACCCCAAGTATCGGCAGGACCTGGTGTCACAGGGAGGCAGGGAGGTGTACCCGTACCCCAGCCCCCTGCACGCAGTGGCTTTGCAGAGCCCCCTGTTTGCCCTGACTAAGGAAACCCTGCAGGGCGGTGGTCCCTCGTCCCCGAGGAAGGCCCCCCTGGGCCCTGCAGCTGTGATCACCGTCCAGACTGGGCTGGTCCTCGAGGCTGGCCCGGCCAGAGCCAGAGCCTATATCGACAGGCTGCTGCGTCTGTGGGGCCGGGAGACTCCAGCAAAGGGTAGCGAGGGAGAGCAGGGACCTCGGAGGCGTGCGGTGTCCCCATCCCCACAGAAGCAGGGTGGCTGGAGTGCAGATGGTGGAGGCCGACTTAAGAAGCTGGTCTTTGCCCCAGGGAAGGAGGATGAGGGAGGGCCAGCTCAGAGGAGGGGTGCCAGCAGGGGTGGCCCCCAGCAGCAGGGACCCGTATATCCTGAGGGTCCTCAGCACCCTGGCAGCCTTCCGGAGGAGGGGTCCCAGCCCTCAAACCACTGCATCCTCAGGGAGACCACGGCAGGGCCGTCTCCCAGCTCTCAGGCCCAGAGCACACCCCCAGCCCAGGACTGTGGACGAGACAACATGTTGCCATCGAGGCTGGATGAGAGCCCCCTGCCATCCTCTGGGTACTTTGCCCACCTGCCCTTTGCTGCCAGCAGGCCTTCGCCACCATGGCCGAAAATGGGTCCCCCCAGAAGCAAGGCTGAAAAGATCAAGAGAAGGCCCACGGACAAGGTGCTGAGGTTCGCAGGGCAGCCGTCAATTTGGATGGAGAGGCCTGAGGGCACTCAGGCCGCCCCCCAGCTCTCCCTGGAGTGGGACCCTGCCCACTGGCCCCCAGGGAGGGGCGCGCTCCAGAGGAGGCCGGCTCTGGCCTGGGAGGTGCCTGGGCGCTCCTGTTCCGAGTCTACCCTGTACCCCATGCCCGTCCTCGTCCCCCTGGTGGTGGCCCCCCAGGAGAGCCAGCGGACCTCAGCCCACGCCCTGTTCCCCTTGGAGGCGACGCTGCTCACCTCGGTGGCCAGGAGGAAGCATGGCCGCTGGCAGTCCACCATGGACATCTCGGGGCGGGCCCGCATGGCTGGTTACCCAGAGTCTAACCTGGGGCCCTCCAGGCCCACGGCCAGGAGAGTGGGTGGCCCACAGGCCCGGCGCCGGCCCGCACTGGTCCGCCAGGATGCCCACACCAGGAGCGACTCAGAACCCTCCAAGCACTCGGCTGAACATGACCTGCGGTTCCCCTCGGTCATCCCGGAGACCAGCGAGGGGGAGGCTAGTGAGCATACCACCAGCCGATTTGCAGACCACGAGTCAGGCAGCAGTGACGGGGAGGGCGGCGCCCGGAGCAGGGACTGCGGCCTGGCACTGGGCCACACAGCAGCCGGGCATGTGGAGCTGGCCTGGCCCCAGGTGGCCCCGGTCAGCTCGAGGCCGCTCCTGTCCCCTGTGCCCAAGCTGTGCCGTATCAAGGCCTCCAAGGCCCTGAAGAAGAAGATCCGCAGATTCCAGCCGCCGGCCCTGAAGTTCATGACCATGGTGTGAGCCGCAGCGGCTGTCGGGAGAAGCTGGTGCACACAGAGCCTCTTTCCATGCTGTGACCTGTGGGTGGCTGTTCCAGAGATGCCCATCTTCCGAGGCCACCACAGAACAGGAGGCCCCTCAGATGGGCTCTGCCTGTGGAGTGCAGCCGTGCGCCCCGTCCCGGCAAAGACCCCTCCAGAGCTCTGGTTTCAGATGCCAGCAGCCTCCCCAGCTGAGCTAGCGTCTCATTTCAGCATCTCCCCAGACACTGCTTGTTCCTGGCAGGTGCCTGTTCCTGCCTCGTCATCCTCCCAAAGCTTTGCCTGCACTCCCTCCATGCCGCTGGGGACGCGGTTTCCAACCTTTCAGCCATTCCTCCCCAAAAGCATCTTAAAAAGACAGTTGCAGGACTCTGCTGGAAATTGAATTTGAGCTTAAACTCCACCTTAAGCTGTCAACATGCATAAACCCAAATCACGCCATGATCCCCTCAAATAAAAGGAACTTTGTTTTCCTGTTTTAACGTCCTCCTCCTCCCTGTTTCCTTGAGTGGCACGTGGTGGGGACCTGGAACCCTCAGGCCTGCCCATCACGGGGGCACGCTCCAGCTTTGGGTGGGGAAGGCACCTTATGAATGAGTCGAGACTAAGCTCTGCTTTCAGTATAAAAAGAGGCATAAAAGCGTTATGGAAAAAAAAATTTTTTTGGTGTTTACTTTTCCAAAGAGTTTTCCTCAACTTTTCAAGAAGAAAGATAGCGGTGTTTTCAGGTAAGCTGCCTGGTGAGGGCTGTAACATGTTCAGTTCAGAAAGCAGCCTTCTGAGTGATTAAAAGAATTTTACATGAAGGTGGACGAGGCCACTGAAGTCCCCGTGGACGTCCTGGTCTCTCAGAGCTGGTGCAGCTGGGCAGGATCTTTGGAAGGAAGACAGGAGTGGACTTTGTTCTTTTTTTGATAGAGTCTTGCTCTGTCGCCAGGCTGGAGTTCAGTGGTGCAATCTTAGCTCACTGCAACCTCCGCCTCCAGGTTCAAGTGATTCTCCTGCCTCAGCCTCCCGAGTAGCTGGGATTACAGGTGCCTGCCGCCATGCCCAGCTAATTTTTGCATTTTTAGTAGAGACCGGGTTTCACCATGTTTGCCAGGATGGTCTCGATCTCCTGACCTCACGACCTCCCAGAGTGCTAGGATTACAGGCATGAGCCGCCGCGCTTGGCCAGGTGGACTGTGAAGGAGGTGTTAAATGTTCCTAACAAGGAACTGGTTTTAGATGCTTATAAAGAACCTAACATTTAGAACACAGTGGAGGTGGCGGGAGGATGCTGCCGAGGTTCCTGACAGTGAAGATGGTGGATGCAGGCTCCGCTCCTGTGCAAACCGTGAGAAAGGGCAGGTATTTCACGGGGGCCAGAGCAGACTGAGATTCAGACACCCATTGACCTGGTCTGTGTGCAGTTCCACACATGGGTCGCAGCTGTAAACCAGCATGTTCGCACCACGGCCATCAATCGTGTCACAGGCCCCCACTGTTAACCAGCATTTCACACACCCCACGGCCCTCGGTCACGTCACACGGCCCCGCTATAAACCAGCGTGTTCACACCACGGCCCTGAATCATGTCACAGGCCCTGCACTGTCTGCGGACACAGCAGCCTTCAAGGAGCCTTGGCCGGTGAACGCGTGCTCAGGCTGTGTTGTTTCATGCACGCGCAGGTACCGACCGCACCGAGCTGGTGGCAGGGCTGCCTGTGCCATCCAGGCTGGGAGGTGCAGCTGGGAAGGGCTCCTCCCTCCTCTCCCGGGCATGGAGGCTCCTCAAGGCCGACTCATTCTTCACTCCGGCTGCAAACCTCCCCTCACACGCCCGTGGGCTCCTGAATCTCCCTACACAAATCATAGTCGGCATTTTTCCCGGTGCAACACTATCCAAATTATTTTTGCCTCGATTGAGTCAAATGCTGCTGCAGCTTTTATGGCCTGGAGTAGAAAATGCAGTCACGTCGAAAGGCGCCCTAGAAATGAGAAAGAAAACAGGTTGTGTATAGCAAGAGCAGTGGCGTAAGTGGTCCCGAAAATGCGGCCAAGAGGATGGGACCACGGTTCAACATTTCTGACACGCGTGGGGACGGCCTTGCATCTGGGGCCCAGCCCGAGCAGAATCTCAGCTCTCCACTCCTGGAAGTAGAGCCTGGCTTGATCCTGCGGCTGCTGACTCAGCCTCCTCAGCCTGCACTGCAGGCACAGGCCCGGGACCGGATAGACAGACTGGCTAATCAATAACCCCAGGACAACAGGGCTCCTGCCTGCCGCAGGGAGGTGGAAAGCAACCGACCTCTGTAAAAGCTTAGGGGGAAGCAGGGGTGAACCCAGGGCAGTGAAGGGCTGAGTTGGGGGCTGAGAAGAGGCAGGCAAGAGGCAGTCAGAGGGAGGGAGGAAGAGAGAGAGATGTCGAGGAGCAATCCAGGGAGGAGAGCAGGCCTGGAGCTGGGAGTGAGGCTGGACAGTCACCAGGTGTGGGCTGTGGCCCATCTCATAGCTCCAGTTCCACCTGGGACGGGACCAGCCACCGCAGACTTTGAAGTGTGAAATAATCAAAGGCCACCGGGTGAGGACAAGCAAAGGCAGAGAGAGATGCTCGCCACAGGGAAACCTCACAGCGAGCACAGAGCCCCAGGCGTGCCCTGCTGGAGGCCAGGCCCGGGGGACCCCCGAGCTCTAATGACAGGCAGGCGTCCCGGGGGCATGGCTGGCATTCTCTGGCTGGTTCTCAATTAGAAGTGGGACAAAATTTAGGAAGCTGTCAGGACGGGCCAGGTCTTGGCTCTCTGAGACTGATGATCACAGAAGTTACTGCTGAGCGCCCTGCACTGAGTGAAGATGGCAATCTGGCTTCCTGCAAGCCGGAGGCGGCCACTGGCCTCCTGGACTGTGCACTGTCGATAAGCATCTGGCTTCCCCGGCAGGGGTGGGTCAGAGTTCTGTTTTTATACCTGATCGAGCCTTTGACACTGTGTGTTCAGTCCTCAGAAACAGAGGCGTGGGGGAGAATGTAATTCTATTTGTGTTTTAGAAAGACCCATTCTCCAGGAGGCTGGAGTTCCAGAGAAGGGGCCCGACCCAGGGCCTGGCCGCAGGGACTCCGGGAGGAAGGGGGAGGCGCTCGCAGGTGCTGCCTGCGCAGACGCAGAGCTCAGGGCTGTTTGGCCTTGGGAGGCCCTGGCCGCTCACCGCCGTCACAGGTGACCGCAACACAGGAAGATCTCCAAGCAAACCGAGACGTTTCCACGTTTCTTCATCCCCAGGAGGAAACGTGAGTCCTACTGAAGTCAGAATCTCTTTATAGGAGTGATGCTCTAGTCAGTCTTTTAACTTCACTTTTGAATTTTCAAATGCACTTTATTTCTACGTTTCCTTCGGCTGCAGTCTCCCTGCCAAGTGCAGAGCGCGTGGCAGGACACAGCAGCAGACCCCGACTGTGCTGCGCCCACTAAAGCATCCTTCTCCCGAAGAATCACCCTCCTCCATCACCTTCCTGCACCCAGCTCGAGGACTTATTCTGGAGTTTCAAATGTTTGTTCCTGCAGTGCGTTTTCTGTCCTGGGTGACAGGGCCTGTCTGGTTCCGGGACAGTGAAGCAGGCACAGGCCTCTCCATGTCAGCGCTGGAGAGAGAGCATTTCCTTCCTCCTGGAGGGACGCTCTCCAGGCTGACTGCAAGGACACAGCCAGTTCCCAGCATGTTGCCCAGCCCAGCCCCAGCCACCGCACCTGTCCCCATGCTGGTCTGCAACAGCAGGGAGGGGGACCCCTTTGTATGAGGGCTGGTCTGGCCACCACTCAGGAAAAGGCAAGACATCCTCTGCAGTCCCTGAAGGCCCTCAGTGTCTCCAGCGCATCTGCCTCAGGACAGCTCCTCACGGGGGTCTCTGAGGTCTGCCTGGAAGATGCTCTCCCAGCCCGCTGGGTCCTGCAGACAAAGCGCGTGGTATCCCCTGGCCCCAGAATGAGTCTCTGTGACCCTGAGGGTCCCTGTACAAACAGCCACGTGGGCCCTCCTTCGCGGTGCCTGGTGTGCCTCGCTGCTTTTCGCTTTCTTACCTGGCCTCTGCTGTCAGACCCGAGATGGGCTGGTGCTCTCAAGACCTCCTGCAATGACAGGTTCGTGTTGGGTGTAGAAAGAAGCCATTGTAGACCTGTCTGGTGATGGAGGCTTCAGCGAGGCATGCGGCCCAGGAGCACATGGTGGTGGCATGTGGGAGGAGCCGGGCAGTGGGCAGGAGCTGGCATGGGAGCACGGCGGCATGGGGGAGGAGCCAGGCAGTGGCTGGAAGCTGGCATGGGGAGCATGGTGGCAGCATACTGAAGGAGCGGGGCAGTGGGTGGGAGCTGGCATGTGGGGACTTGGTTGGCTAAGAATTTGCGGCAAACAAATCTGTGTTTGGCGTGAGCAGCCTGTGTGGTCCACCGGCTCTAAACCATGCCTCTTTTGTCCAGACCTGGCCGGGATCCGTGAGTCCTCGGAAGACATTTCACCTCACTCAGAGTCACAAAAATCAAACAATGACAAAACCAGTTCCTGGAGTAGAATACCATTTACATTTCACTTATATTCATTGATCACTGTCAAATACCCTTTTTATTTTGCCAAATTTCAAACTATTAAAAACAATGGAGGTTTTGGAACCCAGAGCCAGGCAGATCCTGAGAGTTTGTCTTTATCTGCAGCTGTGAGCACAGAACTCACGTATGTCGGTCTCGGAAAGATCACGGGCTCACGGAGCTGACACCAAACACCCGGGAGGAATGTACCTCTTCACGTACTGGAGCGGCCAAAGCAAACCATGCCTGAGCAGGAGAGGCCTGCACCAGCCGCTGCTGGGGAAGAAGAGGTCCTATTTAACAGGAAGTTTTTTTCACATATAATTTTTCATATATAATTTAGGAAAAATAGTAATTTATTAAAGGACTCTTAGGGACTTGTAGTTGAAGAATGTCAATTGTTTATTAACTGAGATTTACAGCACAGTTGTGAGGGGCTGACATTTACTATCGACCATTTATTTTTAACAAGTATATGTGAGTAATAATTTACAAAGTACGTCCACAAAAATATTCTTCTGGTGCTCGTGACAATCGCATGGGAGAGCGATTGTGGGTGTTTATTTTATATCTATACTATATTTTAAAGCTAAAAGAGCTAAAGGCAAAGTGAATACTTGGCTTGCTCAGGGCTCCCTCCCTCCCCCGCAGCCAGCAATGAACCTCAGGTCTCTGATTTCCAAAACCTCTTGCCCAAGGTCCCAGTTCGAACCAGAGAGTAGGCCTCTGAGCAGGTGGCGGCCTGTGATGTATTCGTGTTAATCTCCGCGGGCTGCCAGGAGAGGATGACACATCCGCTCCGAAGAAAGAAGGTTGAACCCAAATGTCTGCACTTCGTCTCTTTCTATTGGTTCATGGCCTTTTTCTTGTTTAAAAACATATTTAAAATTCTGAAGTATTTAAAGCATAAAATGATGCAAATACCACACACCCATTCTGCATGCCTTACCAAATGGATCTGAGGCCAGTTAGAAGGCTGCTCCGTTTCCTTCAAATGTTTAATTTTCAAACAGGAAGTGACGTGTAAGAGCGGCAGCAGAAGCCTCTCACTCCGTCACAGACGTGGCCACAGTTCTGGAGTCAGGACGGACCTCTTAGGTTTTCCTGTATTTACCAACATGCATGTACGTGTGACACCACCAAGCATCCTTTTACATTTTCATGTCTTGAATAAACGCCGTCGTTTTCCCAATGTGTGTATCCACTGAGCATGACATCAGGATGTGTGACAATCACCAGGAGAATATTTACGGAGCTCTCTGATAAACCAGACTTGGCGCCATTCACTCACGCACGTCCCCCTACAGATGTGTGAGGAGTAATCACTCACCGGGGTGGGGACACAGACCCACCAGGGCTGTGCCCATGCCTCCAAGAGCTCATGCCTGCCCCAGGCTGCCCCTCAACTAGGCCATTCTCCCACTGACCAGGCCGAAGTTCATGTGTCCATTCCTCTAATGATGGACTCTTAGGTTGCCGTCTCAAACGAAGCTGCAGCAAACATCCATCGCTCTCTCTCTATGCATGAAAGCAAGACTCTCTCTCGATTCACCATGTCTCTCCAAGGTGGCTGTATGTGTTTCCTCTGTCACAAGCTACCACAGACTTGGGGCTTAAAACACAGCAAATGCACCTTCCTACCGTTCGGGAGGTCGGAATTCCACAGTCATCCTCCCTGGGCTGAAATCCAGGTGTTGGCAGGGCCGACTCCGGGAGATTCCAGGGAAGAAGCTGTTTCCTTGCCTTTCGCAGCTCCTTGAAGCCAGTGGCTCTGGGCCTCTTCTTCCACCACGAAAGTCCCTCTCAAACTGCGCCTCTGTTACTTCCTCCTTCCTCTCATGGGGCTCCTGTGAGGATCACGTTGGGCCCACCGGAAAATCGGGGACAGCTCCCTGCTCTCAGGTCAGCTGACAGCCACCAAATTCCCTCTGCAAACCTCACACCCCTTTGCCACATCGCCTAACATAGTCACAAGTTCTGGGGATTAGGACACGGACATCTCTGGGGGACCATTGTTCTTCTGACCACAGAGATCACACCAGGTTTTTCCACCTACCTGCTGTGCCCAGACTCCGGGCTTTCTCACTTCCAAGACTTGGTGTTGTTGGGCCTTTGTAAAGGGGCCGAATATAAGAGATCAAATGGTGTTCGATTATGGTTTGAATGTGCATTTCGCTGTCTATAATGAGGTTGAACAATTTTCATATTTTTATTGGCCTTCGAATTTCCCTTGTGAATTACCTCTGCGTACCCTTCCCCCCCATTTTTCTCATTTTTCTCATGGATGTGTGGGAGTCCTTATAATCTGGAGACTAGTTTGGGTCGGTGATAAGTTACAGGTGACACCGTATCGCCTCCCCGGCTGAGGCTTGTCTTTAAATTGGTGACCGTGTTTGGGCTGAATGCAGGGTTTTGTGTCAATGTCATCAAATTTGTGGATCTTTTCATTTATGACTTGTGGGTTTTTATAAAGCGTGTATGCAGCGCTCCTGTGCAGTCTGCTGTTCCACAGATATTCCTTATTGCTTTTAGCAGTGGAGTGTCTTTGCCTTTCGCCGGGAGGTGCCCATGACACTTCCCCTGGCTGGGGGGGGAGCTCCGCTGCTGATTCCGGGTGCTCGTCTCCCGTGGCCATCTTCCCGCCGCTGTGGATGGATCCGCTCTTGCCCATGCTGGCTCCAGCTCTCGGGGGTCTCATCCCGGGGACACAGCTGTTCTCTCTCACCACTTATTTCTTCATCCTCCAGTGCCACCTAAGTCAGTTCTGCAGCTTTTGAATAAGGCTTGGTAACCGCTCTCAGCCAAAGATCACAGCTTTTCTCCTTCCAACGCTGTCCTGGCCATCTGTGCTCTTTACAGTGGTGTGTGCCTCACAGGACCATCTTGTGAAGTGAAAAGCCTCTGCTGGGTCTCAGTGGACTTGCATTTACATTTACAGGCTGACCTGGGGATTCCGACCATCTTCACGATAACAAGTCTCCATGTCAGTTTGCTCAGGTCTATTCTACGCACATCAGTACATTTTAAAACTTTTTTCTTAAAAGTGTGCCCGTATTTTCTTACATGTGTCTCTATATACTGTTTTTGTATAATAAAGTTGGGATTTCACGTTATGTGCATGCCCCTGTGTGTGTGTGTTGCTGTGTTTATTTTGTATCCAGCAACCTCATTAAACCCTCTCATTAGTTTTAGGGATTTGTCTGTGGGCTCTCTTGGATTTTCAGTGCCTGCAGTCAAACTAGGCAGACTGTCTGTTTGAACCCAGTAAATGACACTCTTCATTCCCACCCAGGTTCTGAAGCAATAGCGAAGTGAAAATTGAAGCAGCCAAACGTTATACCATCAGTTCTACTTGAGAAAATGCTGGTATTATATCTGCAGAAAAGTGGGCTTCCCAGTAGTAAGCCCTGAATCCACAGATTTGCCCACATGACCCTCGGAAGATCCCCCTGGGATGGGGCCTCGTCACTCAGCTGCCCCCGTCGCTCAGCAGAACGATTCAGGGCAGAGGAGGAAAAGGGCAGGGCTGCTGCCCGCACCCCGCACGTGCTCCGGACTCAGAGCCGAAGGGAGGGGCCGAGCCCCTGGCTCCGTGAGCAGGACTCGGTGCTGTGGAAGGTGCTTGAGTAGAAAGCACCTTCATTACGTTCCGTGGTTTGTCTCACAGAGAAACTTGTCAGGATATACATTTGCTATTTAACATCCTTCAAAGTGTAGGAAGTTAAAATGTTAAATTATGGGCAGGAATGTTGCTGTCTCTATGTTGCCCGCCGGTTTTATGAGCTCTGACTTGTCTGCAGAATCGCTGGGGCAGCACGGCGTGTCCCACAGGTCTCCCATGCCCTTGTGTTTTCCTCTTTCCAGAGCCCTGCAATGTTCCAGGTGAGCCCCAGGCGCAGGCTCTGCCCGCAGGCTGCACTGCCAGCTCATTGACAGGCAGGGAAGGGCTGAGACGGAGGGAGGACGCCGCCGTCCTCTTTCCCTTCCCTCTGTGTCCTCACACCCAGCCCAAGTGGAAGGGCGAGGGGACAGATGTGAGAGGCTCCTGCCATTCACGTTTCTCAGGATGGCGTTGGCTTCTCTCTGCATTAGGTGCGGGTTCTGGTGTAAGAGGAAAGTGTGGCCTCTGAGGCTGTCAGCTCCCGTCCGCTCAGTGGTAAATGCTGCACGCTCACCGTGTGCATGCTTCGGGCCTGGCTGCGCTGCTGCCATCGCGGGTCTGAGCTCACGGGCCTCATGGGTGCTCTGTGGTGACGGGGAGGCAGGAAGCAGTATCGGACATGCATGTCTGATAGACCTCCTCTGCTCACAGGCATTCTCTGTCGTCCCTGGGGACGTCACTTATAGGACACAAAGTCAAAGACAAAACAAGAATTCCAAGACAGCAATGACAGAGCACTACACCAACCTCTGGCTGCATCGATGGACATTGGGTCCTGACCACAGGCCCAGCTTCTTCTCCCGGCATCACCGCTCGCTCTGCGGTGACCCCGAGTTACTGTGCCTTCCCCATAGTGAGCCACTGGGAGCTGCAGAGAGGTGTCTAGAAAGTAGTGGCGGTTGGCGGAATTCCCTTTACATGGAAAGTGGAAGTGAGGAAGGAATGGGTGCAGGAGAGAACGGTTTCTCCCTAACAAATATCGACTGGAAATTCCAATCCTTCTACTTCCTGTGTTTTCTAGTATGGCTGCACATGCTGGGGCCAGCGGCACCCGGGAAAAGACAGCAGGTGACTGAGTGTCAGGGAGCATTCCTTCTGGGTTTTACTTTTCTAACAGCCCCTTCTAATGTTTCATAATTTTTGTGATTTGTGCAAATACACTGTTATCATAAGTTAAAAAAAAAAAAACCTCTTTAGGTTAGGAAAAGTTCTAATTTACATGCGTATGTGTCATTTCAAAATGGTGTGAAAATGTAATATTTTTAGATATCAGTGATATTTTTCATGTACTCTGTTAATAAGGTGGATCCCGTTAGTGACATGTCCGTTGCTGAACCAGTCGTGCCTTCACAGGATGCGCGTTTGCTTACGCTGTTTTCGTTTGTTTTTTCAAACGATGCTTAAGCACAAGTCAGAAGAACATGAGCTCCAAGGTGTCCGTCACAGCTCCAGCGGGCTCAGCCAACGGCCCTTCTTCTCATTTACCAAACCCACGTGGCCACCCCCACCTCAGATGGATTTTTTTTGCAAAGTCCAGACACTCAGTTATTTACAACGTGTCTTTTTGGAACACTGCTGGAATCAGGTTGGGAATTTTTTTTAGGATTGTATCTTATGTTCATAATTGAAATTGGCCTATGAAATTTCTTTCATAAAATACTCACATGTGGTTTTCCTCTTAAAGCTAAACCAGCCCACAGAAGGAGATGTGATGGTTTTTCTCTTCTTATATTTCAATAAATGGTATGTAAAAGACGGGAATCATGTTCACTCAAAGCCTGATTGTCTAACCATCTGGGCCGTGGAGGGTTTTTGTGAATTTTTGAGCATTTACCCTCTTAAGTGCTTAAGTCTCACCAGCTTTCTGTCTATATTTTTAAGTCGGCTTGGAAATGTATGCCTTACTGGGAAATTTTCGTTTCATCTAAATTTCTAAGTTTAGTGATACAAAGCAGGGACCTGTCTTAAGATTTGAAGCGATTACCATGGATGTGGCCGCGACCTGGCTTTCCTTCTGCTTTCCCTGTTTTCTACCTCTGATCAGTCTTGAGCAGGGTATGTCAATATTATTCCTTCCACAAAAGGAGCTGTTTTTGTCTTTTTATCTAACTCTATTTATTTATTTATTTATTGAGATGGAGTTTTGCTCCCAGGCTGGAGTGCAGTGGCACAATCTCAGATCACTGCAACCTCCTCTTCCCAGGTTAAAGTGATTCTCCTGCCTCAGCCTCCTGAGTAGCTGGAATTACAGGCACCTGCCACCACACCAGGCTAATTGTATGTTTAGTAGAGACAGGGTTTCATCATGTTAGCCAGGCTGGTCTCGAACTTTTGACTTCAGGTGATCTACCTGCTCTGGCCTCCCAAAGTGCTGGGATTATAGGTGTGAGCCACCGTGCCTGGCCCTAACTTTATTTTTTAAATTGATCTTGCCAGTGGTGTGTTCATATTGCCCATATTTCCAAAGAACCAGGTCTGATTTGCACTGGTGTCTCTATTTTCCTTCAGACTGTATTTCATTAATTCCTGCTCCTGCTTTTGTCATCTCCTTCTTTTTTGGAGTCATTTTGTGTTTCCAAATTGCCTGCTCAGCTAATGGGTTGTCAACCTTAGGACCACGTCAGCTTCTACAACTTTATATGCAGTGTTTTTGTTGCCATTAATTAGTAAATGTTTTCTTTCTCTTTCTTTCTTTCTTCCTTTCTTTCTTTTTTTTTTTTTTTTTTTTTTGCTTTCTTTATTCTTTCTAATTTGGCCGTAAATTATTTCAAAGGTCTTTGTAAACTTCCAAACCAAAGGGGGTTTGGTGAATTGTCTTTTTCTTTTTACTTTCTAATTTCCTGTGAGGTCAGACGCTCTGGAATAGATCTGATGATTCTTGCAGTCTTGTGGTTCTTACCGTTGCTGAGACCGCCCTTGTGCTCTCCCGGGGTGTTTTCGGAGACTCTCTCTGTGTGCTTGCTGCTGGCAGGGTTTCAACTGCGTTTCTGAAAAGCGAAGCCTTCACTTCCTGTGTGTGTGTAAAGGTTTATTGTCTGTTGCAGGTATGATGAAATGTCTTGCTGTGCCTCTGGATGTGTGCATCTTTCTTTGAATGTTCTCCTTTTCTGCTTTATCCTGTTGAAGAGTGTCTTGTTAGTTTTGTACTTTAGAAGTGCTTTATTTTCCTTGGTGAATGGCTCTTTTCAGGTACGCGTTGGCGGTTTGTGTCCCCAATGATGCTTCCTTCTTTAATCCAGTCCAGATGCTCGTGTCGTTACGACTCCTTCCCTCTGGACTTGGTGTTTTCCTGTCAGCTCTGCTCACGTCCCTTGACATTCAGCCCGTCCGTGCTCACGTCCCTTGACATTCAGCCCGTCCGTGCTCACGTCCCTTGACATTCAGCCCGTCCGTGCTCACGTCCCTTGACATTCAGCCCGTCCGCGCTTCTGTGTTTTAAGTGTCTCTCTCACACTTCGACGGCTAGATTCATTCACAATCATTGGATTTATTTAAATTTATTTCTAATACCTGTTTTATGCTTGCTCATTATCACACTTTTTCTTTGTTTTGCCCACAAGTTTGATTGTAATTTCTGTAACCGTTTCTAACCTCTCTACTAAGATAAGCATATATTGCTTATATTATGCAATATAAGCATATTAAGCTTACATATGCTTAATATAAGCATATATTAAGAATATATGCTTATGTTGGATAGGCATATATTCTATTTCTTTTCTTTCAGGAGTTGTTTTGACACACATACTTGTCTTAAGAAAGTTTAAATTTATACCAATTTCTTTCATGCAATGCAGAAAGAAATACCACAGAATTATTCACCATGCTTTAGTTCCAACATGCCCAGTTGCCCTCATGGACGGCATTGCTCTTGGAGTGATCACTCAGTCATCCGTGGATCAGGCCTCCATGGACGGGATCACTGTTGGAGGACCGCTCAGTCTTCCGTGGATCAGGCCTCCGTGGACGGGATTGCTGTTGGAGGACTGCTCAGTCTTCCGTGGACCAGGTCTCCGTGGACGGGATCGCTGTTGGAGCACCACTCAGTCTTCCATGGACCAGGCCTCTGTGGACGGGATCGCTGTTGGAGGATCGCTCAATCTTCTGTGGACCAGGCCTCTGTGGACGGGATCGCTGTTGGAGGACTGCTCAGTCCTCCCTGGACCAGGTCTCCGTGGACAGGATCGCTGTTGGAGGATCACTCAGTCCTCCCTGGACCAGGCCTCCATGGACGGGATCACTGTTGGAGGATCACTCAGTCCTCCCCGGACCAGGTCTCCGTGGGTGGGATCGCTGTTGGAGGATCGAACAGTCCTCCCAGGATCAGGCCTCTGTGGGTGGGATCGCTGTTGGAGGATCACTCAGTCTTCCATGGACCAGGCCTCCGTGGACAGGATCGCTGTTGGAGGATCGCTCAGTCTTCCGTGGACCAGGCCTCCGTGGGTGGGATCGCTGTTGTAGGACTGCTCAGTCCTCCCTGGATCAGGCCTCCATGGATGGGATCTCTGTTGGAGTGATTGCACTCTCTTCCCCAGAGTCAGCCCTCCATGGACGACATCACTGCTGGAGTGATCGCTCCATTTTCCCTGGGTCCATTCTCCATGGGGGGCGTCACTGTTGAAGTGGTTGTTCAGTCTTCCCTGGAATCAGCTCTTTAATCAGTGTTTGCTGAGGTACCAGATAGTCAAAAACAAGAATATAGGAAGTGAAAATTAGATTGAGATGAACAAGCATGTTATAACTAAAATCAAGAAGAAAATAATGGGAAACAAAAACTTAGAAGCAAATTATCTGATCTATCTATATACCTACTTAGCTAGCTATTATGTGTCTGTCTGTCTATCTATGTATCTACCTACTTACTATCTACCTATTATCTATCTACCTACCTCCCTACCTTCTTGTCTAGCTATTATTTATCTATCTATCTATTTATCAGCTTTAGATAGAAAGGGGAGAAGTTCAATGCTTCATTTGAGACCCTTTTTGGGGTTAAACAGCACCAATCCCCTCAGTTCAATCAACATCAGGGACTTGCCTGATCAAGAAACCCACTGCTGTGTAGGGGCTATTTGTGTTTAATGCAAACACAGAGGGGCAGCCAGGCATCTACAGAGCTGTGATGAGGTCACAGTGGCCAGGAAAGAGTGACAGTGAGGGGTGAAGCCAGAGCTGTGATGGGGTCACAGTGGCCAGGGAAGAGTGACAGTTGTGCTCCCAGTCCAGCCAGCAGACTCCCTCCTGTCCCTAAGGAATTGGGGCCACAGCTGCGGAGGGTTTCTAAGATCCTTCCTTCCAGATGAGCATTCCCCACCTCGACCCACGTCACATCATCTCCTGGCGCTGTGTGTGCTAAGAAGTTTCCCTGGGCCGAGCATATGGTAAGGCCAGAAGTTTTGGACATTCATTCATGCTCAAGGTCAGAGTGGTGTTACCAGGTCAGCCTATGGGCACAGGGCGATCCTCTCTCCTTGGCTGTTGAAATAGGGCCAGAGATAATGCAGGCGTGAGTTTCTGCCTTCAAGAAAACATGTCCCTGGGTGAGTGGTTAAGGAAGAAAGGCCAGGGAGAGGAGCAGGCCACCAAGTCCCTGGAGGGACTGAGCTGCTCAGGACAGAGGCTGTCCGTGTGGGGCTGCATCTTGTCCTGGTCATTCCCAGGGCTCCTACGCTTACTGCCACCCTCCATGCCACAGGGAACACTTTGAATGGCCCAGTCCGTGTGGAAGGCCAAGACGTCAGAGTCCTCTGGGTGCCAGGAAGGGACAGGCAGGTCCATGCAGGCAGGGAGGGCATGGCCGCCTCTGCACAGATGGTCTGCCCATTCCACGGGTCGTCTCCTGAGTGCCATGTGGAGATACTGGGTCCTGCCGTGAGGAAAGCAGAAGCTGGTGTCCCTGGGATAGCCACTGTGTGGTCAGAGGTGAGTCTGCCCGGGCCACGGGGACTGAGGCTGCAGACAGGGCATAACCACTGTTGCCGGCTGGGCAGCCAAGACCCAGGTGCAGCACTGGGTGCTCCTGGGGCCTTTCTCCATGGCTTGTGGGCACTCACGTATTTCCTTGCTCTGTCAATGGAGAGGGAATAGAACCACCACCCCAGTAAAAGCAAGCCACCCAGCATCCAAAACTCGGTCCCCTACCTAAAGCACTCTCCAGCAAAAGGAGGAACGGCTGGATCTAGGGGAGAGGCAGGAAGACACACGATGGCCTTGAAAGGTTTCACCCCCTCCCTCCGGAACAGCCAATAAGGACAGTGGGCATGGCCACACAACAATGAAATAAGTGTACTTAATGCCACTGAGTTGTGCACTTAAAAAGAGCCGAAACGAGATTGCAGTAGTGTGGTGTGTATGTGTGTGTCATGTGTATGCGGTGTGTGTGGCATGGTGTGTATGTGTGTGCCGTGTGTACCTGGTGTGTGTGGCGTGGTGTGTATGTGTGTGCCGTGTGTACGCAGTGTGTGTGTGGCATGGTGTGTATGTGTGTGCCGTGTGTACGCTGTGTGTGTGTGGCATGGTGTGTATGTGTGTGCCATGTGTACGCGGTGTGTGTGTGGCATGGTGTGTATGTGTGTGCCGTGTGTACGCGGTGTGTGTGTGGCATGGTGTGTATGTGTGTGCTGTGTGTACACTGTGTGGCGTGGTGTGTATGTGTATGATGTGTGTATATGGTGTGTGTGGTATGCTGTGTATGTGTGTGCCATGTGTATGTGTTGTATGTGGTGTGTGTGTGTTCTATGTGTATGTGGTGTGTGTGGTGTGGTGTGTATGAGGTGTGTGTGGTGTGTATGTGTGTGCTGTGTGTATATGGTATGTGTGGTGTGGTGTGTGTGCCGTGTGTGTGTGGTGTGTATGTGTGTGCCGTGTGTATGCAGTGTGTGTGGTGTGGTGTGTATGTGTGTGCCGTGTGTACACGGTGTGAGTGATGTGGTGTGTATGTGTGTGCCATGTGTACAAAGTGTGTGTGGCGTGGTGTGTATGTGTGTGCCGTGTGTACATGGTGTGTGTGGCGTGGTATGTGTGTGCCGTGTGTACGCGGTGTGTGGTGTGGTGTGTATGTGTATGCTGTGTGTATGTGGTGTGTGTGGTGTGGTGTATATGTGTGTGCTGTGTGTATATGGTGTGTGTGGTGTGGTGTGTATGTGTATGCCGTGTGTATGCGGTGTGTGTGGCGTGGTGTGTATGTGTGTGCCGTGTGTATGTGGTGTGTGTGACGTGGTGTGTATGTGTATGCCGTGTGTATGCGGTGTGTGTGGTGTGGTGTGTATGTGTATGCTGTGTGTATGCGTTGTGTGTGGTGTGGTGTGTATGTGTATGCCGTGTGTATGCGGTGTGTGTGATGTGGTGTGTATGTGTATGCTGTATGCGTTGTGTGTGACGTGGTGTGTATGTGTGTGCCGTGTGTATGTGTTGTGTGTGGTGTGGTGTGTATGTGTATGCCGTGTGTATGCGTTGTGTGTGATGTGGTGTGTATGTGTATGCTGTGTGTATGCGTTGTGTGTGATGTGGTGTGTGTGTGTGTATGCCGTGTGTATGCGGTGTGTGTGGCGTGGTGTGTATGTGTGTGCTGTGTGTATATGGTGTGTGTGGTGTGGTGTGTGTGTGTATGCTGTGTGTATGCATTGTGTGTGATGTGGTGTGTATGTGTATGCTGTGTGTATGCGTTGTGTGTGATGTGGTGTGTGTGTATGCCGTGTGTATGCGGTGTGTGTGGCGTGGTGTGTATGTGTGTGCTGTGTGTATATGGTGTGTGTGGTGTGGTGTGTATGTGTGTGCCGTGTGTATGTGGTGTGTGTGGCATGGTGTGTATGTGTATGCCGTGTGTATGCGTTGTGTGTGATGTGGTGTGTATGTGTGTGCCGTGTGTATGTGTTGTGTGTGGCGTGGTGTGTGTGTATGCTGTGTGTATGCGGTGTGTGTGATGTGGTGTGTATGTGTATGCCGTGTGTATGCGTTGTGTGTGATGTAGTGTGTATGTGTATGCTGTGTGTATGCATTGTGTGTGATGTGGTGTGTGTGTGTATGCCGTGTGTATGCGGTGTGTGTGGCGTGGTGTGTATGTGTGTGCTGTGTGTATATGGTGTGTGTGGTGTGGTGTGTATGTGTGTGCCGTGTGTATGCGGTGTGTGTGGCATGGTGTGTATGTGTGTGCTGTGTGTATATGGTGTGTGTGGTGTGGTGTGTATGTGTTTGCCATGTGTATGCGTTGTGTGTGGCGTGGTGTGTATGTGTATGCTGTGTGTATGCAGTGTGTGTGATGTGGTGTGTATGTGTATGCCGTGTGTATGCGTTGTGTGTGATGTGGTGTGTGTGTGTATGCCGTGTGTATGCGGTGTGTGTGGTGTGGTGTGTATGTGTGTGCCATGTGTATGCGGTGTGTGTGGCATGGTGTGTATGTGTGTGCTGTGTGTATATGGTGTGTGTGTGGTGTGGTGTGTATGTGTATGCTGTGTGTATGCGTTGTGTGTGATGTGGTGTGTGTGTCTGCCGTGTGTATGCGGTGTGTGTGGTGTGGTGTGTATGTGTGTGCTGTGTGTATATGGTGTGTGTGGTGTGGTGTGTATGTGTATGCCGTGTGTATGCGGTGTGTGTGGCATGGTGTGTATGTGTATGCTGTGTGTATGCATTGTGTGTGGTGTGGTGTGTATGTGTATGCCATGTGTATGTGGTGTGTGTGGCGTGGTGTGTATGTGTGTGCTGTGTGTATATGGTGTGTGTGGTGTGGTGTGCAGTGAGCCAACATCACGCCATTGCACTCTGGCCTGGGCAATGAAGCAAGACTCAGTCTCAAAAAAAAAGAGCCAAACTGCTGATCTAGTTGTGTAGATTGCTTTAGTTACAGTTCTCCAGAGAAACAGACAGCAGGATGTGAGTGTGTGAGTGTGTACCGAGAGAGGTGGTGAGGAATCAGCTCATGTGGCTGTGGAGGCTGGCGGGTCCACTTTCTTATTTTTTATTTTATTTATTTACTTGTTTTGAGACAGGGTCTCACTCTGTTACCCAGGTTGGAGTGCAGCGGCTCACTGGAGCCCCCCAGGTTCAAGTGATTCTTGTGCCTCAGCCTCCCAAGTGGCTGTGATACAGGCATGTGCCACTACACTTGGCTAATTTTTGTATTAAGATTTTTAGCAGAGATGGGGTTTCACCATGTTGGCCAGGCTGGTATTGAACTCCCGGCCTCAAGTGATCTGCCCGCCTTGGCCTCCCAAAGTGCTGGGACTACAGGTGTGAGCTTCTGCACCTGGCCACATTCTATGGAGTGGACTGGGAGGCGGGAGACCCAGGGTAGTGTTGGTATTTGAAGGCAGAATGCCTCATTCCTCCCTCCTCAATCAGGGGACCCCAGTCCTCTTATTAAGGCTATCAACTGATTGGATGAGGCCCACCCACATCACAAGGAAGTCTGCAGACTTAAATATTAATCTCATCTAACTATACCTTCCCAGAAACATGTTGAATAACATTTGACCATGTATGTAGGCACTATGGCCCAGCTAATTTGATACATACAATTAACCATCATCTATGTTTCACCGTAAGAAAAAGAATCCATTTCCCTGGTATTTTTTGATGATAGACAAACTAAACCAGCTGTAAGAGGTAAGCAGCAGCTGGACTAATTCATACTGACATGTAAATGACTTCCTGTTCCAGTTCCGGCGATTCTCCCCCGCACCGCCGTGGCGGCTGCCTAGCTCAGTTTTATGCGTCTGGGCCTTACTCTGACATCTTCGAATTTTCTCTTCCCAAGGACATTCTCATTTTTAAAAGAGAAGCCCCTTTACCCCGCAAATAATATTATCCCATGAAAATTTTAGCATAAAATACATGGGGGGTGGGAAGTTGATCCAGCACTCCCCACGGACAGCTCAGGGCCCCACTCCGTCCACTGCACGGAGGGTGAGCCTGGCCACCATGTCCCTGAGAAGGGACGGGGCTTCCTCTCACCCGCATAAACACGTACTGGGAATTCCCAGGCACTGGGCAGGCTAGCTACCCCTCCCTCTCTTTGGAGAGTATTTGTCCCTGGGCAGGAGAGTTCGTCCGTGTTGAAAGGGTCATCCTAGCTGCTGGATACAGAAACTCCGTATCTCCATGGATTCCCGGAGCTTCCCACACACCATACGTCAGGGTCACCTATGAGTATTCAATACCTCACAAAACTCCCAATATTGAAACGCACACCTTAGTAGAACGTGCCTTTCCGGGGCCATGTTACTGCTTACCATAAATATCTGCAGGGTGGCAGAAAGAAGGTGATTTGTTTAAAACAAAACTAACTTAAATATCCCACTGCTGATAACAGAAACAGAAGACTGGAGATCCTATCATGATGAGTCCTTCAAACGTCGCCAACAAGCTTTGTTCCTCAGAGAGCTTTCACCGGCCTCTTCTCCGGTGAATTCAGACGTGTGCGCAGTGGCTCTGAGGTCTGACTTACATGTCATCGCAAGGGGTGCTTGGAAAACACCTGCTGAAGAAGTCGGTGATTCTGCAGCTTACGGAAGACTTCAGCAAATTTCATTTGGTCCAGATGGCACCGGAACCATCATCCCCAGCCCACACGCACCTCTGTTTATTTGCTTTTGTTTTTGTTTTAACAGGTGAAGGAATTAGGGCTTGGAAGGATGACATTTTTTCTGGGAATGTGAGTTCCCAGGGGAACTCACCTGCTGGCATCTGGTCCCGGCCGCCTTCAAGCTCCTGGAAGGAAAAGACTCCTGATGACAAACTCCCGAACCCATTTGTTCTGCCCAGCGTACTCCTTTTGGAAAGGGTGGAAGTGCAATTGCTATTTTCGTTTATTTGATTCAGTGCAACACACACGCTGAATGCCAGTGACGGGCTAGCCCAGGCATGGCGATAATTCCTATGATCACGTTAAACGAGGCCGAATTGCCCCCTGTGGTTCCTTACATACACGGGGTCCAACTCCTGGAGATGCATGGAAGCACATTCAGGAAGGTCAGGGTCCCATATCTGCGTGGCCACTGTGGGCACCGTGGCAGTGAATGGATGTGCCATGGATGCTACAGGCAGGCAGTTCTGGAAGCTGACTTGGTGGCCGTCCCCTTAGTGACCTGTCCTGAAGGAGAGGCGTTGTCCCTGCCCCTGAGAGAAGGAGTTTGCAGAACTGAGTAACCTGGTTACACCCACTGTCTGAAGAGCCCTGGTCTGCCCAGGTAATCCTGCTCTGCTAATCGGCTTGTTCAGTCACCACGGGTCAGTGCAGCTCTGCTCAGACTGCGCTTGTGAGGTGTGGCCAAAGGTCTTAGGCTGCGGCTGATCTTGCAGCACACCCTCCCTGCCTCAGCCCAGGAGAAATGGGGGTGGGAACAAGACCCATGTGAGCACGGATTTCTCCACACCTGCAGGCCCTCACCTGGGGCTTAGCCCAAAACCACTATGCACAGGAGTGGGACCGACTGCAGCTTCAGACACTGGCTCTGCGTGGCCAAAGGCAGGTGCACAGCTGAAGACCCTCAAGAGGTGGCGGAGCCCCTGGTTTCCCCTCCTGGAGAAGTCCCGCACGGTCAGGCCGCACCTCCTTGGATTCGCCTGGTTCCTGTATTTGCTTGACCACAATCAGACAGCTGTTTTCTCAAAGACCCTCTCTCTTCATTCAGCCAATTCCAGAGCAGGGTCACAGGTCGCCAACGTGATGGTTTCTGAGCTGTGAGTGCTCCAGGCCGTTCCTACCCTCCGCATCCTGCCCTTCCCCCCCGCCCCCCCTACACCCGCCACGTCCCACAGGCCCCGCCTCTGTGCCGCTGGGCAAGACAGGACCGGGAGCTGGCACAGTGGATTCCCACCGCCCGTGCTCCAGGGCACGCGCTAATCCCTCTCGACACCTTCCTTCTGTTAACGAGGTTGTAAACTACTTACATCTGGGCGTGCTTCGCTCTTCTTTCCCTGCACTTGTCCTTTGCCACAACAGGAAAAAGTGGCTCCCATAGGTCTTCCTTTGCACGTTTGTCCAGAGGGAAGCTGCGTCTTCCACGAGAAGGCAGTACCTTTCCACGCGCAGCCATGCTGTCTTCGAGAGGCTTCCTGAAAAGACGGTTTTGAGACCCCGATGTTTCCAGCAAGAAGGCAAACGTCACCTGGAGAGGTCTTACTGCAGGGAATTAGAAAGGCAGACGGAGGACCTGCTGCTGACTCAGAGTCACACCGAGACCCCGGACTCCCACTGCTGTATCCACTGTGCTGTCTAGCAGGGCGGTGAGGACGGAGACGTTCCTAAGGCAGGGCTGCTGTCTCCTCCACGTAGGCCTGCAGGTGTCTCTTTAGTGACACATTTCCAAACCCCAAAGCAAGCACCAGGCCATAGCCGCAGACATGGGTAGCCAAGGGCCTGGCCAGCGTCTGTGGGTTCCTCTGTCCACATATGCTGGGGGCACCTCTACCTGCACCTGCAGACCCTGGAGGAGCCCTCACCGCGGCCTTGCGGGAGCCTCCATGCCCAGGGCCTCATGGGGCTGTCCGTCCTTCAGGACATGTGTGTGCTCCCAGCTTTGTGTCCCGGGAGGCTGCAGAGGACGGGACCTGGGGCTTCAAGCAAGACACTCATTGCCCGCAGCTCTGGAGCTAGAAGTTCAGAACTTTCTCTCGCTCATGTTCTGGGGTACATTACACTGAAACTTTGCGTCCCCCCAGATTACTGTGTTGAAATCCTTCCCACAAGGTGATGGCATTAGGAGGGGGCCTTTGGGAGGTGCTAAGTTGGTGAGGGTGGAGCCTCGTCGTGAGATGAGTCCCCTTACATAATGCCTATGGGAGGTCCGGGGGCCTCCCTCACCCCTTCCACCATGCGCGGGCACAGCGGGAAGACAACACCTGGAAGCGGCACTCACCACCCACTGACTCGGCCCGCCTTGAACTGCCAACCTCCAGAACAGGGAGTAGATGCCTATTGCTGATCGGCCATGAAGTCTATTCTGAGGGCCACCCAAGCACACGGAGGCATGGAGGCTGCTGTCCCTGAGCACACGGAGGCATGGAGGCTGCTGTCCCTGAGCTCACGGAGACATGGAGGCTGCTGTCCCTGAGCACACGGAGACATGGAGGCTGCTGACTGTCCCTGAGCACACGGAGGCATGGAGGCTGCTGTCCCTGAGCACACGGAGGCATGGAGGCTGCTGTCCCTGAGCTCACGTAGGCATGGAGGCTGCTGACTGTACCTGAGCACACGGACGCATGGTGGCTGCTGACTGTCCCTGAGCTCACGGAGGCATGAAGGCTGCTGACTGTCCCTGAGCACACAGAGGCATGGAGGCTGCTGACTGTCCCTGAGCTCACGGAGGCATGGAGGCTGCTGTCCCTGAGCGCACGGAGGCATGGAGGCTGCTGTCCCTGAGCACACGGAGGCATGGTGGCTGCTGACTGTCCCTGAGCTCACGGAGGCATGGAGGCTGCTGACTGTCCCTGAGCACACGGAGACATGGTGGCTGCTGTTCCTGAGCACACGGAGGCATGGAGGCTGCTGTCCCTGAGCGCACGGACTCATGGTGGCTGCTGACTGTCCCTGAGCACATGGAGGTATGGTGGCTGCTGTCCCTAAGCACACGGAGGCATGGAGGCTGCTGTCCCTGAGCTCACGGAGGCATGGAGGCTGCTGTCCCTGAGCGCACGGACTCATGGTGGCTGCTGACTGTCCCTGAGCACACGGAGGCATGGTGGCTGCTGACTGTCCCTGAGCTCACGGAGGCATGGAGGCTGCTGACTGTCCCTGAGCACACGGAGACATGGTGGCTGCTGTTCCTGAGCACACGGAGGCATGGAGGCTGCTGTCCCTGAGCGCACGGACTCATGGTGGCTGCTGACTGTCCCTGAGCACATGGAGGTATGGTGGCTGCTGTCCCTAAGCACACGGAGGCATGGAGGCTGCTGTCCCTGAGCTCACGGAGGCATGGAGGCTGCTGTCCCTGAGCGCACGGACTCATGGTGGCTCCTGACTGTCCCTGAGCACACGGAGGCATGGTGGCTGCTGTCCCTGAGCACACGGAGGCATGGAGGCTGCTGACTGTCCCTGAGCGCATGGAGGCATGGTGGCTGCTGTCCCTGAGCACACGGAGGCATGGAGGCTGCTGACTGTCCCTGAGCTCTCGGAGGCATGGTGGCTGCTGACTGTCCCTGAGCACACGGAGGCATGGAGGCTGCTGACTGTCCCTGAGCACACGGAGGCATGGAGGCTGCTGACTGTCCCTGAGCTCTCGGAGGCATGGTGGCTGCTGACTGTCCCTGAGCACACGGAGGCATGGAGGCTGCTGACTGTCCCTGAGCACACGGAGACATGGAGGCTGCTGTCCCTGAGCTCACGGAGGCATGGAGGCTGCTGTCCCTGAGCTCACAGAGGCATGGTGGCTGCTGTCCCTGAGCACACGGAGGCATGGTGGCTGCTGACTGTCCCTGAGCACACAGAGGCATGGTGGCTGCTGTCCCTGAGCACACAGAGACATGGAGGCTGCTGTCCCTGAGCTCACGGAGGCATGGAGGCTGCTGTCCCTGAGCACACGGAGGCATGGTGGCTGCTGACTCTCCCTGAGCACACGGAGGCATGGAGGCTGCTGACTGTCCCTGAGCTCACCGAGGCATGGTGGCTGCTGTCCCTGAGCACACGGAGACATGGAGGCTGCTGACTGTCCCTGAGCGCACGGAGGCATGGTGGCTGCTGTCCCTGAGCTCACGGAGACATGGAGGCTGCTGTCCCTGAGCACACGGAGACATGGAGGCTGCTGTCCCTGAGCACACGGAGGCATGGTGGCTGCTGACTGTCCCTGAGCTCACGGAGGCATGGTGGCTGCTGTCCCTGAGCTCACGGAGACATGGAGGCTGCTGTCCCTGAGCACACGGAGACATGGAGGCTGCTGTCCCTGAGCACACGGAGGCATGGTGGCTGCTGACTGTCCCTGAGCACACGGAGGCATGGAGGCTGCTGACTGTCCCTGAGCTCACGGAGGCATGGAGGCTGCTGACCGTCCCTGAGCACATGGAGGCATGGAGGCTGCTGACTGTCCCTGAGCTCACGGAGACATGGTGGCTGCTGACTGTCCCTGAGCTCACGGAGACATGGTGGCTGCTGTCCCTGAGCTCATGGAGACATGGAGGCTGCTGACTGTCCCTGAGCACACAGAGGCATGGAGGCTGCTGTCCCTGAGCTCACGGAGGCATGGAGGCTGCTGACTGTCCCTGAGCACACGGAGGCATGGAGGCTGCTGTCCCTGAGCACACGGAGGCATGGAGGCTGCTGACTGTCCCTGAGCGCACGGAGGCATGGAGGCTGCTGTCCCTGAGCACACGGAGGCATGGTGGCTGCTGTCCCTGAGCGCACGGAGGCATGGAGGCTGCTGTCCCTGAGCACACGGAGGCATGGAGGCTGCTGACTGTCCCTGAGCACACGGAGGCATGGAGGCTGCTGACTGTCCCTGAGCACACGGAGACATGGAGGCTGCTGTCCCTGAGCTCACGGAGGCATGGAGGCTGCTGTCCCTGAGCTCACAGAGGCATGGTGGCTGCTCTCCCTGAGCACACGGAGGCATGGTGGCTGCTGACTGTCCCTGAGCACACAGAGGCATGGTGGCTGCTGTCCCTGAGCACACAGAGACATGGAGGCTGCTGTCCCTGAGCTCACGGAGGCATGGAGGCTGCTGTCCCTGAGCACACGGAGGCATGGTGGCTGCTGACTCTCCCTGAGCACACGGAGGCATGGAGGCTGCTGACTGTCCCTGAGCTCACCGAGGCATGGTGGCTGCTGTCCCTGAGCACACGGAGACATGGAGGCTGCTGACTGTCCCTGAGCGCACGGAGGCATGGTGGCTGCTGTCCCTGAGCTCACGGAGACATGGAGGCTGCTGTCCCTGAGCACACAGAGACATGGAGGCTGCTGTCCCTGAGCACACGGAGGCATGGTGGCTGCTGACTGTCCCTGAGCACACGGAGGCATGGAGGCTGCTGACTGTCCCTGAGCTCACGGAGGCATGGTGGCTGCTGTCCCTGAGCTCACGGAGACATGGAGGCTGCTGTCCCTGAGCACACGGAGACATGGAGGCTGCTGTCCCTGAGCACACGGAGGCATGGTGGCTGCTGACTGTCCCTGAGCACACGGAGGCATGGAGGCTGCTGACTGTCCCTGAGCTCACGGAGGCATGGAGGCTGCTGACCGTCCCTGAGCACATGGAGGCATGGAGGCTGCTGACTGTCCCTGAGCTCACGGAGACATGGTGGCTGCTGACTGTCCCTGAGCTCACGGAGACATGGTGGCTGCTGTCCCTGAGCTCATGGAGACATGGAGGCTGCTGACTGTCCCTGAGCACACAGAGGCATGGAGGCTGCTGTCCCTGAGCTCACGGAGGCATGGAGGCTGCTGACTGTCCCTGAGCACACGGAGGCATGGAGGCTGCTGTCCCTGAGCACACGGAGGCATGGAGGCTGCTGACTGTCCCTGAGCGCACGGAGGCATGGAGGCTGCTGTCCCTGAGCACACGGAGGCATGGTGGCTGCTGTCCCTGAGCGCACGGAGGCATGGAGGCTGCTGTCCCTGAGCACACGGAGGCATGGAGGCTGCTGACTGTCCCTGAGCACACGGAGGCATGGAGGCTGCTGTCCCTGAGCACACGGAGGCATGGTGGCTGCTGTCCCTGAGCGCACGGAGGCCTGGTGGCTGCTGTCCCTGAGCACACGGAGGCATGGAGGCTGCTGACTGTCCCTGAGCACACGGACGCATGGTGGCTGCTGTCCCTGAGCACACGGAGGCATGGAGGCTGCTGACTGTCCCTGAGCACACGGAGGCATGGAGGCTGCTGACTGTCCCTGAGTGCACGGAGGCATGGAGGCTGCTGTCCCTGAGCTCACGGAGGCATGGAGGCTGCTGACTGTCCCTGAGCACACGGAGACATGGAGGCTGCTGTCCCTGAGCGCACGGAGACATGGAGGCTGCTGACTATCCCTGAGCACAGGGAGGCATGGAGGCTGCTGACTGTCCCTGAGCTCACGGAGGCATGGAGGCTGCTGACCGTCCCTGAGCACACGGAGGCATGGAGGCTGCTGACTGTCCCTGAGCTCACGGAGGCATGGAGGCTGCTGACCGTCCCTGAGCACACGGAGGCATGGAGGCTGCTGACTGTCCCTGAGCTCACGGAGGCATGATGGCTGCTGACTGTCCCTGAGCACACGGAGGCATGGAGGCTGCTGACTGTCCCTGAACACACGGAGGCATGGAGGCTGCTGACTGTCCCTGAGCTCACAGAGGCATGGAGGCTGCTGACTGTCCCTGAGCTCACGGAGGCATGGTGGCTGCTGTCCCTGAGCACACGGAGGCATGGTGGCTGCTGTCCCTGAGCACACGGAGGTATGGTGGCTGCTGACTGTCCCTGAGCGCACGGAGGCATGGAGGCTGCTGACTGTCCCTGAGCACACGGAGGCATGGAGGCTGCTGACTGTCCCTGAGCTCACGGAGGCATGGTGGCTGCTGACTGTCCCGGAGCGCACGGAGGCATGGAGGCTGCTGGCTCTGCCTGGCATTTCTGGCTTCTACGGAGACATGCCCTGCAGTCTCCACCCCCATGAGGACCTGGCTGTCCTCTCTGTGTGTACCATGATGCTCCCCGCTTGGGTCTGTCATCTTATTATAAGGACAGTGTCATATTGCACTAAGGGCCACCAACCCCACTGTGACCTCATCTTAACTTACATCTTTTTTTTTTTTTTTTTTTTTTTTAAGATAGAGTCCTGCTCTGTTGCCCAGGCTGGAGTGCAGTGGTATAATGTTGGCTCACTGCAACCTCCACCTCCCAGGTTCAAGTGATTCTCCTGCCTCAGCCTCTTGAGTAGCTGAGATTACAGGTGCCCGCCACCATGCCCAGCTTATTTTTTGTATTTTTAGTAGCGACCCGGTTTCATCATGTTGGCCCGGCTGGTCTTGAACTCCTGACCTAGGTGATCTACCCGCCTCGGCCTCCCAAAGTGCTGGGATTACAGGTGTGAACCACCATGCCTGGCCTTAACTTACATCTTGATTGTAATTGCAATGACCCTATCTACAAATAAGATCAGAGGTGCCATGGGCTAGGACTTCAGCAAATGGAGGGTATGGTGGACGGTTCATTCCATGCAGCAGGCCAGGCTTTCTGACCCCCTGGGCTGGCTGGACACACCCATAATTCTGGCCACCTCTACCCTCCTCACCCCTGATGTCACACTGTCTATGGATGGCCCTCCCGCCTGGACCACAAGCACCTGTCATATAAGAGTATAGAAATCAGAAGGAATTCAATGTAGGGCACTGAAGGATGGGCCTTCTTTCTAGGGGAATTTCAGTGAAGACACATTCTGGAACTTTCTGAGCACTTAGGATTTATGGTCAAATCAGAGTCTCATCATGTTTTCATGTAGAGAACAGAACATCAGGGCTAAGAAATTCTCGATCTTCGATGCACGCAGCCCTGCTGCAAGCGATGGGGTTCCCGGAGAATGCGCCCCGTGCTCCATGCGGGGGAACTCGTGCCTGGGCGGAGTGACGTCCACACCCAGCCACAGCACACACTGACCCACAGAACCCCCAACTGAGCCTCACTGAGCTGACTTCCAGAGAACACCACACAGTCATGGATTCTGTTAGCAGAAGAAAAATAAAGTGCAAAGTTGAGGTCAACATATTAAGTTCAAAAGTAGATTAGAAAACAGATTTTATTGAGCCAAATGTGTGACGTAGTCAGAAGAACATTCGCGGCAGTGAGGATTCCAAGTGGTGAGGTGCCTGATGTCCCACCCCTTCACATTTCTCTACGCAGGGAGGTATTTCTCAGAGAGATTCATGTGCTTTCCCTTTTCAGACTTCTCCCAGGACCAGCTGCAACCTCGCCTGAGGCATTCCTTCACACTTCCCAAATAGGATTTTAAAACTTACAGAGAAACAATGATGTTGAAAGTCAGGCTTCGCTAAGGAAGAAAAGTGACTGCTAAATCTGAGAAGGGCTAGAGGAACGGAAGCCAGGACTCAGGCCGCTTGACACAGCTCCGGCTCAGCGGGGGATGGCTAGGGGCTCCTGCTGTGGAGAGAAAACCTTGGAACAGTTGACGTTTGGCTGATCAGACTTTGCAGTGGCAGAGCATCATTTCCCATGAGACCGCCTTCCCTCCCCACTTGTAGATGACAGAGAGGCACGCAGGGGGCACACGCAGAGCGGGTGGGGAGGTACGGCCTCAGGGCTGGACCTGCGGGGCTGGACCTGACCACCTGCAGCCAGTTGACTCTGCACTGACCCTCCCTGCCACCTGTGTTCCTGGTTCAGAAATGAGAGCATTGGTTGTGTTCACACGGCTTGAAGAAGGACCTCGGGGATGCATCATGGTGCCTGCCGCTCCGAAAACGGGGCGCTGCTGCCGTGAAGCTTGGTCTCTGCGTGTAGCCCCTGGGAGTTTCCAGCTCTGAATCTAGACTTGCTCTGCCTGTTTCTCACCATACAGCAAATAATGAAATACTTTCCACCTGGTTCACCCTTCAGAGGAAACGCATTTCCCAGCACGGAGTCACTGATGTTGACGAGGTTTCCAGGAACACCATAGTGGCCATCACTATCCAAGGACAACCCGACACTCGTGATCTCAGCGCCAGGCGCCCTCTGTGCGTCTTGTGCTGAGCTTGGTGTTGCCTCCGTGCCACTGTCATTGGTGGCATCCATTGGCAGCCAACCAGGCATCGGTTCCGCTCTTACGATTAGTGCTGGAATCTTTGAAGCTGCCGAAGACGCGTCCGAGAGCTGCCCTGAAAAGGCCCCTCGTGTTCAGCTGTGTTCACGGAGAAACGGTTTCTCTAGATGCAGTGCCTGGAAAGTGGTGGCATCACGTTCCGCTGCTTAATGAATTCTAAATGAATGAACTTACATTTTCCTCAGCATGAGGCCCTGAACGTGAAGGATGGTGGACGTTCAGTCCCAGCGCCAGCACCCACAGGAGCACACGGCAGCCTCGAGCACGACCTTCCCATCCCCCGACCTCTGTGTGAGGGACCTGGGCAGGACGGCTGGGCCGGGGCCGAGCACTCAGGGGAGGATGGGAGTGACACTGGGCACCGGCGGAGTCTCTGCATTCTAGGACTACCCCACAGCTGGATTGGGCCTCACCCTCTGTGACACACCCCACCGCAAGTGCCCAGCCTGGGAGGAGAGGAGGAGCAAGCCCAGGGACCTGACCTCACCGGAGCCCCAGGCTCCCCGATCTGCAGCCATAGACTAAGGGGCCAGGTATGACCGATGGGACTGAGGCCAGGGTGACCAGCCTGGGACCTGCGGGGCATGGAGACTCCACCCATTGCAAACCTCGGCATGTGTACAAGCTCAGCCTCCGAGGCTCATTCAGCACCAGGAGTCGACGATTAGAGACTCTGCTCAGCATAGCGGGTGGGAGGGCGGGCAGAGAGTTCCCACAACACCAGCAGATGATGAGCTCGTGGGGCGGGATGCTGCCCCGTGGGGAGGGCCCTGTCTTCGCAGGTGGACCCTGGGGGCTCATAGCACTGTTCTCTCTCTCCTCGAGGCTGAGGACACACCACAGGGACTGCTGAGCTGCTCCTGACGCCGCCTGTTTTGTCTCTCACAGGTGGCACCCGCTTTTGAGGTGGCAGAGGAGATTCGCCACCATGCAGATGTGACGTTCCTGACAAGGGACGCTTCCTGCCTTCTGCAGAGATTTTCTGGTCCCTGGGAAGGTCAGGAAAGGGATTCCACTGTCAGCATTTCTGGGTTCCACCTAACGGTCCCTGGGAAGGTCAGGAAAGGGATTCCACTGTCAGCATTTCTGGGTTCCACCTAACGGTCCCTGGGAGGGTCGGGAAAGGGATTCCACTGTCAGCATTTCTGGGTTCCACCTAACGGTCCCTGGGAAGGTCAGGAAAGGGATTCCACTGTCAGCATTTCTGGGTTCCACCTAACGGTCCCTGGGAGGGTCAGGAAAGGGATTCCACTGTCAGCATTTCCGGGTTCCACCTAACGGTCCCTGGGAGGGTCGGGAAAGGGATTCCACTGTCAGCATTTCCGGGTTCCACCTAACGGTCCCTGGGAGGGTCGGGAAAGGGATTCCACTGTCAGCATTTCTGGGTTCCACCTAACGGTCCCTGGGAGGGTCGGGAAAGGGATTCCACTGTCAGCATTTCTGGGTTCCACCTAACGGTCCCTGGGAGGGTCGGGAAAGGGATTCCACTGTCAGCATTTCTGGGTTCCACCTAACGGTCCCTGGGAGGGTCGGGAAAGGGATTCCACTGTCAGCATTTCCGGGTTCCACCTAACGGTCCCTGGGAGGGTCGGGAAAGGGATTCCACTGTCAGCATTTCTGGGTTCCACCTAACGGTCCCTGGGAGGGTCGGGAAAGGGATTCCACTGTCAGCATTTCCGGGTTCCACCTAACGGTCCCTGGGAGGGTCAGGAAAGGGATTCCACTGTCAGCATTTCTGGGTTCCACCTAACGGTCCCTGGGAAAGCCGGGAAAGGGATTCCACTGTCAGCATTTCTGGGTTCCACCTAACGGTCCCTGGGAAAGCCGGGAAAGGGATTCCACTGTCAGCATTTCCGGGTTCCACCTAACGGTCCCTGGGAAGGTCAGGAAAGGGATTCCACTGTCAGCATTTCCGGGTTCCACCTAACGGTCCCTGGGAGGGTCAGGAAAGGGATTCCACTGTCAGCATTTCCGGGTTCCACCTAACGGTCCCTGGGAGGGTCGGGAAAGGGATTCCACTGTCAGCATTTCCGGGTTCCACCTAACGGTCCCTGGGAGGGTCGGGAAAGGGATTCCACTGTCAGCATTTCTGGGTTCCACCTAACGGTCCCTGGGAGGGTCGGGAAAGGGATTCCACTGTCAGCATTTCTGGGTTCCACCTAACGGTCCCTGGGAGGGTCGGGAAAGGGATTCCACTGTCAGCATTTCTGGGTTCCACCTAACGGTCCCTGGGAGGGTCGGGAAAGGGATTCCACTGTCAGCATTTCCGGGTTCCACCTAACGGTCCCTGGGAGGGTCGGGAAAGGGATTCCACTGTCAGCATTTCCGGGTTCCACCTAACGGTCCCTGGGAGGGTCGGGAAAGGGATTCCACTGTCAGCATTTCTGGGTTCCACCTAACGGTCCCTGGGAGGGTCGGGAAAGGGATTCCACTGTCAGCATTTCCGGGTTCCACCTAACGGTCCCTGGGAGGGTCAGGAAAGGGATTCCACTGTCAGCATTTCTGGGTTCCACCTAACGGTCCCTGGGAAAGCCGGGAAAGGGATTCCACTGTCAGCATTTCTGGGTTCCACCTAACGGTCCCTGGGAAAGCCGGGAAAGGGATTCCACTGTCAGCATTTCCGGGTTCCACCTAACGGTCCCTGGGAAGGTCAGGAAAGGGATTCCACTGTCAGCATTTCCGGGTTCCACCTAACGGTCCCTGGGAAGGTCAGGAAAGGGATTCCACTGTCAGCATTTCCGGGTTCCACCTAACGGTCCCTGGGAAGGTCAGGAAAGGGATTCCACTGTCAGCATTTCTGGGTTCCACCTAACGGTCCCTGGGAGGGTCAGGAAAGGGATTCCACTGTCAGCATTTCTGGGTTCCACCTAACGGTCCCTGGGAGGGTCAGGAAAGGGATTCCACTGTCAGCATTTCCGGGTTCCACCTAACGGTCCCTGGGAGGGTCGGGAAAGGGATTCCACTGTCAGCATTTCTGGGTTCCACCTAACGGTCCCTGGGAGGGTCGGGAAAGGGATTCCACTGTCAGCATTTCTGGGTTCCACCTAACGGAGGCTCAAGACATGGATGTTCCTAATGCTTGATGTTTCTAACCTTCCATGGCGGGTTAGCCAAAACCTGTCCGCTCGTGCGAGGAGACCCCGAGGTGCTGGGGAGCCTCCCTCTCGTTCCGTTTCCAGCCCTTGCCAGCCCTTGCTCCCTGCAGTGAGCTCAGAAGCAGACACTTGCCATTCTCCTCCTTCCCGTTCTCTCTGGGGAGTACACAGAGGGTGTGGTCTGGACGGGCAGTGCCACTTGTGGACAGCGGGAACTCACAGGGGACCTGGGCTTGCTAATTAGATGCTCCTCACCAGGACATGAGCAAGTGCCAAGAGTCGTGAACCCACGCCAGTGTTCGTGGTGACTGGAGAGGCCCCAACAGGACAGGGCCACGCGGTGGGCGACTCACCCTGTGGTAGATAAACCATGGTTGCTGTCTCCCTTCTGGGCTAACGAACACTAAATAAATAAAACAGACAAGGACATCTGGTCACAATAAGTGTTACTGGGATTTAGAATGAGGTGGGCTGACAGCAAGTGACCAGATACTGGTCCCTCCTGCTGGATTGGGGTGTGGGGTTCCTCACTTCTGCCGGATTCACACTGCAGCTGGGAGCAGCACCCCAGAGCCACCGTCCTCCATCCTGAACAGCCTCGTATCACTAGGTGTCGCAAGACAGTGCTGGGGGTTGGTTTTATTCTAAGTGTGTCGAGCAGTCAATGGATAATTTTGAGGAGGGAGAGACATCATCTAATTTAATTTTGCTTTTCAGATCCTCCTATCTGCTGTGTAGATGATATATTGCCATTGAGAAGAGTGGAATCAGGGAAGCCAGGATGCGGCAGAGGCGATGGCCATGGTCCAGGCGGCAGAAGATGGAGATGCCGGCCAGAGGGGAAGGAGCAGGGATGAGAGAACCGGGTGCATGGTGCACGTGATGCCGTGGAATAAGGTGACGCATGCAATGCAGGGTGACATGGGACACGTGACGATCACTTAGAATGAACATGGCCATGGGCATCAATGTAAAAAGGCACAGTGCATGTGATGGGGGATGAACGTGGCCAGTGTGATGTCATAGAATTGCATGGCTCACATGGTGTAGAAGAGCACGGCTCATGTGATATGGAACAGCGTGGCTCACGTGGTGTAGAACAGTGTGACTCATGTGGTATACAACAGTGTGGCTCACGTGGTGTAGAACAGTGTGGCTCATGTGGCATACAATAGTGTGGCTGACGTGGTGTAGAACATAGTGGCTCACGTGGTGTAGAACATAGTGGCTCATATGGTGTGTAACAACGTGGCTCACATGGTGTAGAACAGAGTGGCTCACATGGTGTAGAACAGTGTGACTCACGTGGTGTACAACAGTGTGGCTCATGTGGTGTAGAACAGTGTGGCTCACGTGGTGTAGAACAGTGTGGCTCACGTGGTGTAGAACATAGTGGCTCACGTGGTGTAGAACAGTGTGGCTCACGTGGTGTAGAACAGTGTGGCTCACGTGGTGTAGAACAGAGTGGCTCATGTGGTGTGGAACAACGTGGCTCACGTGGCGTGGAATAGCATGGCCCATGTAGTGTAGAACAGCACAGCTACGTAGTGTGGAACAGTATAGTTCTTGTGGTATAGAACAGTGTGGCCCATGTGGCATGGGAACAGCATGGCTCATGTGATATAGAATACCATGTATATTTTACATTGACTGTAAGTCTATCCATTGGAAATGCTCAGTAGGCAGTTTGGGTTCTTAATTTGAAGCTCCTTGGAGTACAAAGCACTAAAGATAGTTTGGATAGAACTGGTTGAGGTCACCTGGGGGATGCCATAGAGAGGGGACAGGGGCCCAGGACTGAACCCTGAATCACTCCACTGTCTGTGGGTTTCAGTGGAAATGGCACTAATGAGTGTGAGAAGCCGACAGTGAAGGGGAAGGAACCCGGACACTGTGCTGCCAGAGGCCGGGGATGGGTGCTGCTGTCAGGAAGGGCGTGGTGGCTAGTGAGATGCTGCTGGAATCAGGACGCAGCCCAACCAAGACAACCCGGGGACTCAAGCAGAAGAACGCCCGCTGGCCTGGGCTGGGGGAAGCCGGACCGGTCACTCTGGCTAACTCTCCTAAGAGCTGCCCCTGCTCAGGGCTGGGGGAAGGGATCACTACGGGGTGTGTGGCTTGGAGTCCAGCTCGCATCCTGTTTCTGCAGGTGCTGGCTCCTAGGGCCAGCACGTGGCAGTGGCCGTCATGATCCAGCCCTAGAGGATACCCCGAGGGGAAGACAGGCCAGGCCGTGGTACAAGGTCTTTGCTTTGTGGAAGCGGAGCATCGGCAGAGCTGTGCCTGACACGGCCTCGCCTCACCCAGCAAGGAAGAGAGGAGGACCTCCCCTCCCGTGGCCCTGTGTGCTGAGACGTGTGGGGTCAGAGCATGAGCGGAATGTGAGGAGGGGAAAGCTGCGGGTCTGCGGGCGGAGGGGGGCTGTGCCGCCATCGCCCTGGGAGGAGAAGACGCTGGCGGTGCCGCTTTCTCCGCAGCTGCATGGCCGGGACCCAGAGGGCCAGGCTTGCTCCTCTTTGATGAGTGGAGACTTATAAAGAGAAAGAAATGCCTCCAATGGCAACCAGCCACATTTCAGCCAAAATTACGAGATGGTAGAGGTCTAAAGTATAAAATGGAAGACAGTAAAATGTGCAGCAATGGCCTGTGTCATGCACGGGCTGACAGCGGCAGCCTCGCATGCCCCGGAGCCCTGCTCGCCGCTGGGACACTGCAAAGCCAATCCATGGAGGGGCAGAAGACCCAAGGCAGATGTGGGTGATTGCCACGAAGTAGCAGGGACACCAACACATGCATCACGGAGCATGACGGCCACTTCCCGAGGCTCTAGAACACGCCAACCTGAGTCCTTGTGGTTTTCAAAGCAGACTTAATAATCATGTTAAAAACTTGGGTGGGATAAATGGGGGTGGAATTCAAAAGCAGAGAAAAAATAGAGTGAATAATTCAAATACAGCAGGAACCCAATTTTCAGCTGGAATTATTTTTCATCCCTTCAGTGAAGATTAATCTTGATTACATAATCTTTCAGAATGAGGATTCAGTCTATTGTGATAAAGAAGGCTTTGGAATCACTCCGAGCATTCTGTCACTGGACACAGGAGAGCCGGCCCTCGCCTTGGTCCATCTCTCCTGCTCACATCCCACCCATTCATTCTCCCTCCTCCTGTCCCCTCCGCCCGGTCCTCTCTGAGCTAGAGGAAAAATGTCCCACGTTTCCTTCCTGTGGTGTGACTCTCAGGCCTCACAGAGAACAGGACGGGGTCCCAGGCACTATGGAGGAACCTGGGGCCTGTAGGGACCCCTGGGGACAGTCGGGCACACCAGAGACTTTGGGGGACCCTGTGGGCTGTAGGGGGCCCAGTGACTATAGGGGACCCCAGCCTGTAGGGAACCCCAGGGACTATGGGGGGCCCAGGACTACAGGGGACCCCCAGACTGAAGGGAAATTGCAGACTGGAGCCCCCAGGAAGGGCCCCTTCTCCCTGGGACCTGACTGTCACACAGAGTTGCTCCCTCCAGGCTTTGGAGCATGGCAGGGCCAGGTCCTGGCGGGCTGCAGGCAGCACCTCTGGAGTCTGAAGCCCTGCGTTTAAATCCACAGCCTCCCTCTGCCTGTGGGGCAAAGGATGTTAGCCTCTCCGCCCCCAGTTGCTTCTCTCTAAAACAGGATGTTCACCCTGTCTGCAAAGCAGGGCTTGGAGGGGAGCAAATGAAGCAGGGGTGGGAGGCAGGGTTCCCCACAGGCAGGATGATGTCAGCAGGGGTGGGAGGCAGGGTTCCCGGGGTGCAGAATGATGCCAGCGAGGGTGGGGGCAGGGTTCCCTGCATGCAGGATGCCCTTGGGAAGCAGTTGTAGGACCAGGAGGCCCAGCTGCTGATTCTGATGCAAGCTCTCGGTGCCCTCGTTTCTCTGCACACAAAGTGAGGGGTCTGGACGCGCGGGTCCATGAGATCCGTCCCACCGTGGGAGCTCCATAAGCTGCATAGCTCAGGCCCAGGGCATGTTCTTAAAGAGAAAATGCAGCTGAAGCAACACAACCCTGCAGAAAGAAAGAGAAAGAAGAAAGGAAGGAAGGAAAGAAGGAAGGAACAAAGGAAGGAAGGAGGGGAGGAAGATTAGAAAGAAATTTTATTAATTTTACTAATGAAATTGGCAATTACCATCCAATCTCGCAGTGCCTGCCTCCCGGCAATCCATCTGCGACCTTGGCCTTGGCCTTTCCTGTTCCGGCTGCACCTCTTCTGCCTGCTCCCTGGGGTGCTGGGATGTGGGAAGCCAAGATTCCTGCTTTCCCATGGTGTGTGAGGTGCAAACGCGGCCCTGCCCCGACAGGGCTCAGGCCGGAGAGGCCACCCTGCTGCCATTGCAGGGAGGGGAGGGGTGTGTGTCCCCGGGAGGGGCATTTGCAAAGGGCAGCTTCAGCTTCAGACACCAGAACCTAACTTTAAGCCCCTGCTTTTAGACCTGTCCAATTCAGACCCTTGAGGAGATTAAGATTTCTCAAGTTCAATAGTCAATTGAACAGGATTGCTTTAGCCAGTCCTGTGAGTTAAACATTAAACCAGAGCAGAGGAAGAGCAATCCACAATGAGACATTCTTCCCCCAGCAGGACCTGCCTCGGCAGTACCATGTCCTGTGGGAGCTGTGGACACACTGCCAGAAGGCAGGGACCCTGGTGGCTGTCCTGTCCATCCAGACTGGGGCGAAGGGACAGAGACGGGGTGTTCCTTGCACTGACTTGGAGAGAGCAAGCAGGCACTCTGAGGACAGCCACCTCATGTCCCGGTCCTCTTGTCCTGGGGAGAGGCAGCAACAGACTTGAGGGCATGGAATGGTGGGTCCTGCTTTTGTGCCAGGATGGGGGGCTCCTTTGTGCACCCCTGGGTGTTGTGTATGATGGGGGAAGTCTCTGGGCTTGGGTAAGCATGTTCCGTGGGGCATCCGTGCAGCGTTTTTAGGAGACTGGTGACGGCTCAGGTTGGGGCTGGGGAGCTGTGTTCCGTAGAGGGGAACCCTGCCCACCACCCAGTGATGGTAACTGAGGCGCTCCCATGGTGCTAAGATGGAGCAGATAGAACAGAGTGTGGATGGAATGCAGTGTGGACGGAATGCAGTGTGGACGGAATGCAGTGTGGACGGAATGCAGTGTGGACGGAATGGAGGCTGGACAGAACGGCGTGGCTCCCTTGGCAGGCCGGGTTTCTCCTCTCGTAGGCTTGCAGGGGCACTGGGATGGTTGAAACATAATGCCAGCGTGAGCCTCCCCTGCCAGTCTAGTGGCCACCTGCTCTTCCCAGGGTGACCAGCTCTGCTGAGTTCTGCGTCCCACCCACATTCCCAGTCAGGGCCCAGGCCCCGGGACACAGGCAGCATGAAGAGCGATGCGGGTCGGGACCCTGCATGCCTGGCCTGGTTCCCCTCATTCCGACACATCATAAAAGAAAACTTTTGCCGCTGCTTGTGGATGGGAGAAGCGAAAGCAGTCACCACCATCCCCAGGAAACGTGAACATGAAACTCACAGCCATCGCCACCATCCCCGTGAAGCACAAACTTGGCCGTGAGCCACAGGCGAGCTCTTGGTGGGAACTGTCCTTCTCCCGGAAGCCGGGGGTCCCCCAAGGCCCAGGCCTTGCTCCTCAGGCATCAGCCCACGTGTGGCTGTGGGGGTGGGGCCTCACACAGGTCTCTTTAAAGCAGCCATCCCTGTGTAGGGCTCTCTCACACAAAGGGCCAGGGGATTGTCTCAGTAGATTTGGTGGAAGAGGAGAACTGGAGAAGACGCCTTGCAAATCTCACCACAGTTCATCACTCACAGGGAAGTCCCTGAAGAAGGAATGTCAAAACTGTTATTATATAAATAAGAGATTTAATGGAAAGATCATCCTCCTCTTAAGCCACTGCACAGACTTGCTAATTTCACAGACAGGCCAAGCGTGAAGCTTCCCGGACACTTCGCAGGGAGCCACAGCCCTCACGGAAACGTAACCTTCTCACACCATCTTCTGTTCGGATGTGTCCCATGCCACTTAAATCTCCCAGGCAGCACTGTAAGATGAATTTCTGTCCTCTTTGCATATGGAGGGTTTCATACATCACTTTTCTTTTTAAAAACATTTACTATGAACATGAGATATGGTAATAAAGAAAACAGGATTCACTGTGCCTGTCCGCTCCCAAACTATCTGTGTCTTTGCTCCAGCAGCCAAGCCGATAAATTGCCCCAGGACAGGGGACAAGCTGCGCCAGTCACAGAGCTGCACCCTCAGGAATTTGCCTCTTATCCGATTCAGCAGGGCGCACGGAGATGAGTAAGCTGGTTCCTTCGCTTTTAAACTGGAGGCCGGCGAAAATTTCTCCAGAATGGCAAAGAGTTGCAGGAGACAATTGGCTGGACTTTCAGTGGAAGGTTTTCCAGCCTCTAAAGAAAGCAGAGAATAGTTTTCAGCTTGTAGGATAGCACCTTTGCAGGGCGACTCTCGATAAAACCCCATCACCATCACCCGTGTTCCTGCCGCTTCCTGGCAATGAGGGATGCCCTCTGGCAGGAGTGTTGGGTCCCCACAGGCAGAGAGCCCGGCACGGAGCCGTCTCTCAGGGATTTCCTCTGGCTCTACCTATGGTTGTGTGTTTTGTTTTAGAGGCAGTGCATTTAACTTGGTTAGGGATGCTTGGGAGGGACACGCACAGGCCGGGGTTGGAGTGGGAAGTGAGAAAGCGGGTGCAGACTTCATGTCTGTGAAGTCCAGCATTTTATTCCGTTCAGCAAACAGTAAAGTGAGAGACCCTGCTCTGTCTCCTACAGCCAGCACGGAAGCCTCCACCGAGCGGCATCAGCATTAACAGGCGTCAGTGTCATGGCAGTAAACGGGCCGAGTCACGTCCTTCTCCCGGCTTCGCCTTCAGCCCACCCAGGCCAGCTCGGGCCTGCCTCAATTCGCCACACCCCTGGGGAGCTTGGTCACCACCGCTGGGGCTGTGCCTGTGCCTCTTCTGTGTGGCCGCTGTGCGTGTCTAGACGCCGTGGGGTTTTGAGTGCTGGTGCTGGGCTCTGCTGGGCCTGTGAATGAGATTTCTCCAGGCCAGACGGGACCCTGCTCGGTGACAGACAGTTCTGAGCTCCGTTTAGCTGGATGACACGACAGCATTGCCACATTATGTGGATGTGCGCGGATTCTCTCTCACTTCTGGCCTCCCAGGGCACGGTGCCTGGAGGGAGGGAGGATCCCTGGGCAAGACCCCATCCTCTGGGTCCCTGCAGCCTGGCTCCCTCTGCCTGCACAGGAAGGGTATGGACGCCTAGGCCGATTTCAGAGGGAGTGACGACTCCAGTGTGTGTGCCCCTGTGTGCCCACCGGTCCTCCCGCACCTGAGTCTCACCCGCCTTGCCTGGCTGCTTGGTCAGGCCAAACACAGCACAGGTCCGCTGGGTGGGAGGATGGGAAGGTGAGGAGGGCAGATGTGGACAAAGCCTCTTGCACCCTCCCAGAGGGCGGGCAGGGCCACCTCCCTTCACAAAGTGCAGAGGACACGTTGGCTTTCTACTTAGGAAAACCATCTCGATGGGGACATAATTCCCAATCCCCTCGCCCGGCACAGCTGGCTGGAGACAGCAGCCTCGCTGATCCGGGCTCAGATCCCATGTCCAGAGCAGTCCCCTGGGGCATGTGCACTGGTTGCCTGAGAGCCTGGAGTCTGGATAGAGAGGTCTGGCTTCTCCTGTGGGGCCGATGGGAAGAACTCCCACGTGAGCAGGTCCACGATGCTGGCCTTCACTCTGTGCTGTCTGGTGGGGGGCCGATGGGAAGAACGCCCACGTGAGCAGGTCCACGATGCTGGCCTTCACTCTGTGCTGTCTGGCGGGGGGCCGATGGGAAGGACGCCCACGTGAGCAGGTCCACGATGCTGGCCTTCACTCTGTGCTGTCTGGCGGGGGGCCGATGGGAAGGACGCCCACGTGAGCAGGTCTACGATGCTGGCCTTCACTCTGTGCTGTCTGGCGGGGGGCCGATGGGAAGAACGCCCACGTGAGCAGGTCCACGATGCTGGCCTTCACTCTGTGCTGTCTGGCGGGGGGCCGATGGGAAGGACGCCCACATGAGCAGGTCCACGATGCTGGCCTTCACTTGGTGCTGTCTGGCGGGATTCCCACATACACCTTCCAGGCTGGGCTGGTCTGTGGGGGCCGAGTCACCACAGTTGATGGGGGCTGGGGGTCACCCACTCAGGGGAGCCAGGGAGGCATGAGGCACCTCCATCGCTGAGATGGGGCCTCCAACGACAGGGCAGCACCCCCACCTGGGGCAACTAGAACCTACTCAGGAGGCAGTGAGTTCGGGGTTACTTGCTGGGCCCCCACAGCATCCATGCCCTGGGACCACACATGTGTGTGAGAAAACGTGGGGCATAATGTGTGTGGTGTGGGTGTTATATGTATCTGTGCTGTGTACACATGGTGTGTACTCCTGTGTGTGTGTGTGTGTGTGTGTGTGTGGTGTTGTGTGCATGTTGTGTGTCCAGTATGTTTGTTCTGTGTATTCTGCATATAATGTGAGTTACACTTGTGTGTGTGTGCATGTGTGGTATATGTGCTGTGTAGGGGGTATGTACTGTATGTGGTGTGCATATTATGTGTATCTACAGTGTGGTGTATATGGCACGTGTAGTGTGCATGGCGTAGCTTACATGTTCTGTGAGGGGAGTGTGGCATGTATACTGTGTGTGTGGTGTGGTGTATATGATGTGTGTGAAGAGTTTCACATGTGTGGGGTTGTGTATTATGTTTGTGGTATGTGTATATGTTGTGAATGTGGTGTATGGTGTGTGTGTGGTATGGTGTGTATTGTGTGTGGTGTGTGTATATGGTGTGTGGGGTGTGGTGTATTATGTATATATGGTGGTATGTGTGTGTGGTGTGTGTATATGGTGTGTTATATGTATATATGGTGTGTTATATGTGTGTGTGGTGTGGTGTGTATGTGTGTGGTGTGTGTATATATGGTGTGTGATATGTGTATATGATATAGTGTGTAGTGTGTGTATATGGTGTGTTATATGTGTGTGTGGTGTGGTGTGTATGTGTGTGGTGTGTGTATATGGTGTATGATATGCATATATGATATAGTGTGTGTAGTGTGTGTATATGGTGTGTTATATGTATATATGGTGTGTTATATGTGTGTGTGGTGTGGTGTGTATGTGTGTGGTGTGTGTATATGGTGTGTGATATATTATGTGTATATGGTATAGTGTGTGTTGTGTGTATATGGTATGAGTGGTGTGGTGTATTACGTATATATGGTGTGTGTGTGTGTGTGTGTGTGTATGGTGTGTATATATGTAGTGTGTGTATATGGAGTGTGGAGTGTGGTGCATTATGTGTATATGTTGTGTGTGTGATGTGTGTGTTTATGGTGTGTGGGGTGTGGTATATTATGTGTATATGGTGTGTATGTGAGTATTATGCATATATAGTGTGTGTGGTGTGATGTGTGTGGTGTGTGTATATGGTGTGTGGAGTGTGGTGTATTATGTGTATAGGGTGTGTGTGTATGGTGTGTATGTGTGTGGTGTGTACATATGGTGTGTGCATATGGTGTGTGTTGTGTGTGGTGTATGTATATGGTGTGTGGGGTGTGGTATGTATATATAGTGTGTGTGTGGTGTGTGGTGTGTGTACATGGCATGTGGTATATTATGTGTATATGGTGTTTGTGTGTGGTATATGATGTGGTATATTATGTGTATATAGTGTTTGTGTGGTGTGGTGTTTGTGGTCTGTGTGGTGTGGTGTGCTGTATTATGTATATACGGTGTGTATGTATGGTGTGTATGTGTGTGGTGTGTGTATATGGTGTATGGAGTTTAATGTATTATGTATATATGGTGTGTGTGATGTGTGTACATGGTGTGTATGGTGTGATGTCTTATGTATACATGGTGTGCGTGTGTCATGTGTGTATATGGTGTGTGGGGTGTGGTGTATTATGTATATATGGTGTGTGGTGTGTATTATGTGCATGTGTGTGTATGTGTGTGGTGTATTATGTGTATATGGTGTGGGGGTATGTGTATGGTATATTATGTGTATATGGTGTGTGTGTGTGTGTGTGTGTGTGTGTATGGTGTACATGATGTTCATGGTGTGTGCACATGGTGTGTGCATGTGATCCTGTGGTGTATTGAGTAGAGTGGTGGGCACCAGGGTGTGCGTGTGATCCTGTGGTGTGGTGTGTATGTGTGTGCTGTGTGTGTATATGGTGTGTGTGGTGTGGTGTGTGTGTGGTGTGTGTACATGGTATGTGCGTGTGATCCTGTGGTGTGGTGTGTATGTATGTGGTATGTGTATATGGTGTGTGTCTGTGCTGTGGTATGGTGTGTGTGTGGTGTGTACGTGTGATCCTGTGGTGTGCTGAGCAGAGCCATCAATCCCAGGGCACGATGACATCTTCTCTCCAAGTCCCGGAGGGCAGGTCCTGTGACTGCCCCAGCAAAGCTGCCCGTGGAGCCTGCCGTGGCCTCCAGCACAGTTCCTCCCTTCTTTCGTGAGAGCAAAACACTGTGGCTGCTCTTGTGTCTAAAGAACTCCAGGAAGAAATCCCTGGAGATGCCCTTTTTGTTTCACTGGAAATGCAAGTTTTCTCCAAGGAAGTGGATCTGTTTTTCAGAGGAGAGGGGATTTCCTAGTTACCTTGTGAGATCCCCCATGGAGAGATGGACAAGGAGGAGCAATGGGAACCCTCAAATTCCCCCCAAATCCTTCTGCTCCTGGAGCCACTGCAACCAGGCACTGGGCGACGGCAGCCCTCGGCTCTGCTCACAGTGCCCAGAGCGGCCTGGGGACAGCAGTGTGGCTTTCTGCGAATCATTTCTATTGTAGGAATTATCGCCCATTTCCTGACACACTGGCTTTTGTGCTGGGCGTGCGTGAGCTCTGCCAGTCACCGATTCTTGCCTACTAAGATTCCCGGTGGCATCGGTGAGTGCCTGGCCCTGGCCAGTCATTGAGCTTCTGGCATCTAAGAACCTGAGCGGCTTCACCTCCCATGTGGATTGAAATTGAGGAGTCTAAAATAACTGCTCCGAGGGTCTGGTCTTTAGCAGGTTGCCAGCAGAACGCGTGGCGTGCCCCATCAGTTCTGATGCACTCATTCCAGGCTCAGTCTGGCCTCGCTGTGAAACAGAGCAGCTTTAGGTGGGTTTCAGTTTCACCTCCAGACAATGGAAATGGGGAGCTGCTGCCCACGCCCAGAATTTAGAGTGGGGTCCAAAAGCCTGTCTCTCATGATGGTTTTAGGGAAACCCAGCAGGGGGTTTACGCTTTTCCAAGTAGAAAGACGCCCATGTCCTCCTTTCCCTGCATGCTCCCTGACCCTGTGGGCTCCCGGGCGCTCTGTGGGGCCCCTGTTCTCTCCAAACATCCCCAGCATCAGAGCTGAGCATTGGTTACCTGGAACCCAAGCAAAGCCGGGCCGCCTTTGGCCCATATCAGCCCAGCTCGGCCTCAGAAGCAACATGGATCTGCCACTGCTGCAGGTGATTTAACTGTCACTCAAGTCCCTTGAAGAAACACTGTAGAATGCCTGCCTCCCTAGCACACTGCCTGCCTTTTGGGGTCCACCCCTCTGCTTCTCTTCTGTCTCAGCTCACGTGGCAGTGGCCCCTCAATCCCAGGCCCTGCAGCCACAGGTCCCCAGGGACTCCCCAGGTCTCAGATCCTGCACCCTTACCTCCCAGGTGCCCCCCTGGCAGTCTGTGCTGGCCCCTCTGAGCTTTCTCATGTCCATGGATTTAGACTTCTGGGGACCTCCTGCAGTCCCGCTCTCTCCCCAGTACCCTGATGGACACCACAGATGTCCCTGGACAGGCCCACACAGACCCCAACTTAAAAGGGGGGTGGAGAGTCAGGACTGTGGAGTCATGTGTCTGCTGACACTCACATGCTAAGGCACAAAACAGATGGCCTGAGGAGTTGGCCCCGAGCTCTGAAATAAGAGAACGAGGGACAGATGGGGCAATTCATTAGGACCATGTCTTTCCCAGGGAGGGAAAATAGGACCCAGGGAACAAGAATCACAGTCACACGTGCTGCCACAGGCTGGCGGCGCTCCCTCCAGGAGGCACAGCGAGGGTGCAGTGTGGACATGGCACAGGCTTCTCAAGAGCACAGCTTGCTTCCCACAGCCTGCCAGGGAGAGTGGAGGCAGAGAGGCCGGGACAAAGCGTGTCCCTGTATCCAGGGTCACGGCCGGTTGTGCGGGTCCTTCCTACGCCACTGTTCACCATAATCGGCTCTGGGCTTCCACTTTCCTGCCCCAAATCAACAATTCCTCATGTCTCCCTAACCCTCATGTCCCGCTAACCCATCACTCTGAAGAATTTGGCCGCATGATTGAAAACTCTCTCCTCCTCAAGGGCTTCCCGAGAGCCCAGCGCATCCTGGGGACCCTCACCCAGGGCCTCCTGGGAGACCCGGCTCTCCCTTCAGGCACCACAGTCACCAGAGGGGCTCAGGTGCCTCTCGCCCTGTGGGGCTGGGGTCCCTCTCACCCTACTGGGTGCTGTCTTTGGGGCTGGGGTCTCTGTCGCCATCCACGTGGCTGGGTTCTCTCTCACCAAACTCGGGGCTGGGGTCTCCCTCACTGTCCTGGAAACCTTCTGCATCAGTTCCACCCCTCCCCCTCCCCATCTCTCTTCCTCTGTCCCCAGCAAACCCCTTGAAGATTGTGTCGTCTTCACAGTCCAGTGTTCCTCCTCCCATTCGCTCCTTGGTTTTGCCTTTGTTGAATGAGTTTTAACGAAACAAGCATAAACATAGTGAGTCCACCACTGCAAATGACTTCACGTGCGGCCAGAGACCGGGAACCCAGCAGCCTGTCAACCACGTAAGACGTGCTTGGGGCCCGCGGGTCCTTCTGGAGGGACACCCTCTCCACCCCCATCCTGGCTGCTGCCCTCAATTCCCATTTGTCTTCTTACTGCTTTCCTCAGCCTAAGCCCTGACCTTCTAGAATGGGGTCCCCGGGACACTCCCTTCGGCCACGCGTGTTTCTGCTGATCAGAATTTCCCACACTTGTAAGTTTGGCCTTTTGACGGACATCCTGGCGGACGTAAAGTCGTGTCTCATTTGGTTTTAATTTGCGTTTCCCTGATGACTGAAGACGCTGAGCTGCTCTCCACACACTGGCCGCCTCTCGCGATGTCTGCTCAAGTTCTCTGTTGAGTTTTTCTTTTGCTTTGTCTTCTCACCAGTTTGTGGAAAATATTTTTATATTCTTGGTGTGCAGGTATTTATTGAACGCGTGGATTGCAGTTACCTTCACCACGTGGGGCTTCCTTCCGCTTCTCCCAATGGTGTATGTTGATGAACAAAAGTTATTAATTTTTCAGAAAGTTCCATTTTTCAAACTTATTTATGATTCGTGCTTTCTTTGCTCCATTTAAAAGACCTTTGCAGAATACTTTCACACTGTTGGTGGGAATGTAAATTAGTTCAACCATGTGGAAGACAGTGTGGCAATTCTTCAGAGACCTAGATCAGAAATACTGTTTGACCCAGCAATCCCGTTACTAGATATACACCCAAAAAATATAAATCATTTTATTATAAAGATACATGCAAATATATGTTCATTGTAACACTATTCACAATAGCAAAGACATGGAATCAACCCAGATGTCCATCAATGATAGACTGCATAAAGAAAATGTGGTACCTACACACCATGGAATACTATGCAGCCATAAAAAGGAAAGAGATCATGTCCTTTGCAAGGATGTGTACGGAGCTGGAAGCCATCATCCTCAGCAAACTAACGCAGGAACAGAAACCAAACACTGCATGTTCTCACTTACAAGTGGGAGCTGATCAGTGAGAACACAGGGACACAGGGAGGGGAACGTCACACACTGGAGCCTGTCAGGGGGACAGAAGGGAGAGCATCAGGAAAAATGGCTAATGCATGCTGGGCTGAATATCTAGGTGAAGGGTTGATGGGTGCAGCAAAACACCATGGCACACGCTTACCTATGCAACAAACCTGCACACTCTGCACGTTTACCCTGGAACATAAAATAAAATAAGTAACTTTTAAACATCTTTGCCTGACCGTCTTCTTGAAGACAGGCCTGTGTTTTACCCCTGATTCTTTAGTGTTTTACCTTCCACATTTACATCTTCGATCTACCTGAAATCAACTTTTGGAATGGTGCTTTGAGGCAGAAATCAGTATTTATTTTTCCCCTAAAAATACACAATTGATCCAGCCATAGTGTTTTTGGAGCTGTCTTTCCTCAGTGTGTTGCGGTGATCACTTTGTCATACGTTAGGGGACGTGGGGGTCTGTTTCTGGAGCCCTGGGTCCCTGCCTCGGATCTGTTTGTCTGTCTGTCTTCTGCCCTGTGTCATGGAAGAGTCTGACTTCCGACCTTGAAATCTAAAATCACTTATTATCTGTAACTGGTCATGTACATTTCAACACACATCTTAGAATCTCAGACACCATGTCAATTTTAACCTGTGTGTCCCTCCCTCCCGGCCCCTCCAAAAGAAACCCACCTGGGATTGTTTGGAGGGATGGCATTGAATCTAAAGGTCTGTCTCTGGAGAACTGGCCGTGTCAAATGGTGGAGGCTCTGGAGTAGCAGCGGCTGCTGGGCCGGCCGCACACACTTCAGAGATGTGCCTGGCCCGGACACGTGGGCACGTGTGGTTCTGACCTTTATCGTACACCCCGAGCACACGTGAGACGGCGCGCTGCAAGCTCTGTGTCTCTGGTCCCACAAGACAACTCCGAACCAGAAGATTTAACAGCTGTAGGCCCCAATACCTTTTCTCTTTTGTTCGAGCCAGAGTCTTGCTCTGTTGCCCAGGCTGGAGTGCAGTGGTGCAATCTCAGCTTCCTGCAACCTCCGCCTCCCAGGTTCCAGCAATCCTCCTGCCTCAACCTCCCAAGTAGCTGGGATTACAGGTGCGCACCACTATGCCTGGATACATTTTGTATTTTTTAGAGACGGGGTTTTGCCTTGTTGGCCAGGCTGGTCATGAACTCCTGATCTCAAGTGATTCACCTGCCTCAGCCACTCAAAGTGCTGGGATTACAGGCATGAGCCACTGCGACAGGCCCTCAACGCCTTTTTTTAAGAAAGTTAGTTTGGCTTCTCTGTAATAATATTTAATATCCAAACCAGATAAATAGGCAAGATAAGCATAGTTTATAGATTTAATGGAAAATTTTACAACTTTATAATTATAAATCTAAGGAACTTAAAGAATCACAAAGTAAAAACACTTGGATAATAAAAATTTGTGTTTAATTTGCATTTAATTATATTCACATCTAAAGAGCAATATTAGGAGAAAATAGGTAGAAAATACGTTTTTAAATATATTTTGTTGTTTGAAAAAAAATACGCATTTATATTTAATTACAGCACGTTCTCAGTGTGGCTCAGCAGGAGGGAATAGGTAGGAAAATACGTTTTTAAATATATTTTGTTGTTTGAAAACAATACACGGCAAACTTAATGACAGCACGTTCTCAGTGTGGCTGCACAGCCTGGTCTTCCATCCTGGCAGGTGGCTCAGGTCCCGCAGATTCCAACAGGGAGATGGAGGAGGGCGGGGCAGAGGAGGAGGGCGGGGCAGAGGAGGAGGGCGGGGCAGAGGAGGAGGGCGGGGCAGAGGAGGAGGGCGGGGCAGAGGAGGAGGGCGGGGCAGAGGAGGAGGGCGGGGCAGAGGAGCTTCAGCTATTCTGAAGCCAAACAAACATCAGTTTGGAAATAAGAGACGCAGAAAAATGGGAGCTTGTGTTGGCTTTCTTTTTAACCTGGCAGGGATCAGCCCACAGAGAGGCATCAGGCCGCAGCAGACTTGAGGCTCTACCCCATGGGTCCAGTGCCCAGCGTCCACTCTCCGCGCGTGTCCTCAGCTCTTCAGGCGAGACTGCACCCACAGCCCCGCCTCGCTGGAAATGTGAGGCAGGTAGAAATCAGCTTTCAGGAAGGCTGCGTGGATTTCCTTCCTGGGGAGAACCCAGGGGCCTGGTCTGCCTCCCCGCCAAGGCCGCGGGGAGCTTTACGTCTGGATTCTTTATCCAGCATGAGACAAAGCGCCCTCTCTGCGCTACTTGAAGGATACTTTGAAAGTCCGGAGGACAGGCGTCATGTGTCATCATCCACCAAACACATTTGTCAGACGATTTTCCCTTCTGTTTTACATCTCAAGGGACACATATTTACAGCTCAGTGCAGCGTGAGCATAAAGTGCGAGTGGCATCCCGTGGAGGCCCAGGCCAGTTAAAATACACTGCTTCATGCTCTGTTCATTGTAAGAAACCTCTTCATAGAAAATAATAAAACTTGTATTTGCAAATAGAGAGAACAGGCCGTTCTGGGCTCTAAGATGCTGGTAAGTTTTAGCAGCAGAAGATGGATTTGCCCCAGTCTGGTGATTCCAGACTCTGGGCTTGGGAATCAAGAGCCCCTCCCTTCCTGCCAGGTGAGTCCCTGTGGGCCCGGGGACCAGGACAGGGCAAAGTGTCAGACCCTGTGACCCAGGATGTTGAGGAGAGCCCAGCACAGCCCACTGCTGCTCAGAGCCTAGGTTAATTATTATTATTGTTATTTTTTTGAGACAGAGTCTCACTCTGCCGCCCAGGCTGGAGTGCAGTGGCAAGATCTCGGCTCACTGCAACCCCCGCCTCCTGGGTTCAAGTGATTCTCCTGCCTCAGCCTCCTGAATACCTGGAATTACAGGCACCCACCACCACACCTGGCTTGTTTGTATTTTTAGTAGAGACGGGGTTTCTCCATATTGACCAGGCTGGTCTTGAACTCCTGACCTCAGGTGATCAGTCGGCCTCGGCCTTCCAGAGTACAGGGATCGCAGGCATGAGCCACCACGTCTGGTCCCAGGTTAATTTTTAAATGACTGTGAACTCTTAGCGACTCCTGAAGAATAAACAAAAGCCTCTACCACTCTCACCGTCCCCATCCCCGAGGGAGAGAGGCCGGTCCCCTGCAAGGCTGAGGGTCCGAAGGAAGCGGGGGCTTTCCACAGCCATGGCAGGTGTTTGTTTTAAACAAATATTTCCAAAGTGCAGATCCCGAGAGCAGCCCCGTGCCTTCGTTTGGGGGCCCATTTATCCTCTTAATCTGCAGCTTACTCAGTAGCATGCTAGCCTTCTCGGGCTTCTGAAGGTCAGCAGCTGAGGCCAACACACACTTTTCAAATTGACTCATGGTGAAGCCCCGTAGGGCTCAGTGGAAGGAGCGAGCTGTGCCTCCCTGGCTGGTCTGTAGGGTGGAAGTTCTCCAGGCACGCAGGCTGTATTTCTCCATGATGATAACATCTGAGGCTTCAAGAAAACTTACCACTGCTGTACGTTAAAAGAACACCACTGTGAAGTAGAAAAAGAGCGCCATGTTTCCATAAATACCTATTGTTTTACTTTAAGTCCCAGGGTACACGCGCACGATGTGCAGGTTTGTTACATCGCTAAACGTGTGCCATGGCGGTTTCTTACATTGGTAAACGTGTGCCATGGCGGTTTCTTACATTGGTAAACGTGTGCCATGGCGGTTTCTTACATCGGTAAACGTGTGCCACGGTGGTTCGTTACATTGGTAAATGTGCGCCACGGTGGTTTGCTGCAGTGGGTAAATGTGTGCCACAGTGGTGTGCTACATCGGTAAATGTGTGCCATGGTGGTTTTTTACATCGGTAAATGCGTGCCACGGTGGTTGTTACATTGTTAAATGTGTGCCATGGCGGTTTGCTGCACCTGTCAACCTGTTACCTAGGTATTAAACCCCACATGCATTCGCTATTTATCCTGATGCTCTCCCTCCCCCAACGCCCCTGAAAATACTTATAGATTAAACAAATAATTGCCATACGTTAGGACATTAGGAGTACTTTTGGGGCAGGCATATTGTAATTAAGTGGTTACGTAAAACTTTTTGAAACATGATTAGTTTCCATTGTTTCTGTTCTTGCTTTCATCTCTAGCAGAAAAGCAATTCCGAGTCAGCTTCAGGGTGTAGACAGAAGGCTGGGAGTCTCAGCTTCGCTGAAGGTAATTTCTGAGTCAGCTTCAGGGTGCAGACAGAGGGCTGGGAGTCTCAGCTTTTCCGAGTTAGCTCCAGGGTGCAGACAGAAGGCTGGGAGTCTCAGCTTCGCTGAAGGTAATTTCTGAGCCAGCTCCAGGGTGCAGACAGAAGGCTGGGAGTCTCAGCTTCACTGAAGGTAATTTTGGGGCCTTGAGCAAGTTATTTAATTTCTGGACACACCATTGTGTGTGGGACTGACCCCAGCGACTTCCTTGTACGGCTGCCCTGGGTAGCGAAGGCGTCCACGTGGGCGGTGGTGGGCGCAGCGATGCCCGGTGAGGCAGATGCTGTCTCCTTTAAGTATGTTCTGAAAGGCCTGACTTCTCCATGTTTTAGGATACACTTACTTTTTATTTGAAGGATGGTCAATTGAACGCACTGTGATTTGGGCACATATTTGCTCAAGATGAGCTCACAGAGCCTCAGGGCTCATACTTTAGTGAAAAACATTCATCTCACATGTCTGTGTTCACTGCCGTTCCCCGGGGCCTTTGCATTTCATTCTTTTTATTTTTCCGTATTGGTTGTTTTCCACAAGCTTCGGTGACTTGCTGGCAGCTGTGACGCTGCGGACGTTCTCTCCTTTGCACAGTGTCATGGGAAGGTGGTCATGTGGACAGGGCGGGGCCGGGGTCACCATGCACACCTCTTGTCCACAGAGGGGTCTCTGGTTGTCCCATGGCCTGTCTGCCTCTCTCTCTGCCACGCTGAGAACCATCTCTCTGCCACACTGAGAACCATCGTCTGATGTCTTCACTACCAAGTGGCTCTCCCTGCTGTGAGCTCACACCTTTACAGTGAAAATTCCCTGCAGGGAAAGCTCGTTGCTCACCTGGACAGAGCTGGGGCTGTGACTGGGGTTCTGCACTGAAGGGCTAGTTGGAGAACACGATTCCCTCCATGGGTCAGTGCCCATGCGCGTGCCTGCCGGTCCCCACCGCCACTCTCACTGACGCAGACTGGCTATGCTGGGTGGACTCTTTCCTTCACCGTTTCTGCCTCCCCGAGCCCTCAGGCACCGCCCTCAACACCACTGCCGTGGTAGACCCTGGCCTGTCGTGGCACAGCGCTCCACAGCTGTGCAGACCACCCCAGCAGGTAGACTCGTGACCCTGGCAGAATTCAGGATTCTTTAAACAGACCCTTTCTAGCTGAAACGAGAATTGTCTGTTCCTGGGTCTGCTAACCTGAGAGCATGCTAATCTGGGCGGGTCATCCAGGGGTGTGGGAATTGTCTAAAGAATGAAGCCAAGCAGAAAAGTATAACATGAGAGACAAATGGTGGGTGGGGAGAGGACGAAGGGGAAAAGACAGAGACTGAGGGAGAGACACAGAGAGAGACAGGGAGAGAGGCAGAGACAGAGGAGAGAGACAGAGAGAGAGGGAGAGAGACAGAGACAGACGGAGAGAGACAGAGACAGACGGAGAGAGAAGAGAGGCAGAGACAGAGGGAGAGAGACAGAGACAGAGGGAGAGAGGCAGAGACAGAGGGAGAGAGAGAGAGAGAAAGACAGAGACAGACGGAGAGAGAGAGAGAAAGACAGAGACAGACGTAGAGAGAAGAGAGGCAGAGACAGAGGGAGAGAGAAGAGAGGCAGAGACAGAGGGAGAGAGACAGAGACAGAGGGAGAGAGGCAGAGACAGAGGGAGAGAGAGAGAGAAAGACAGAGACAGACGGAGAGAGAGAGAGAAAGACAGAGACAGACGGAGAGAGAAGAGAGGCAGAGACAGAGGGAGAGAGACAGAGACAGAGGGAGAGAGGCAGAGACAGAGGGAGAGAGACAGAGAAAGACAGAGACAGAGGGAGAGAGAAGAGAGGCAGAGACAGAGGGAGAGAGACAGAGACAGAGGGAGAGAGGCAGAGACAGAGGGAGAGAGACAGAGAGGGAGAGAGACAGAGACAGAGGAGAGAGACAGAGAGAGAGGGAGACAGGCAGAGACAGAGAGAGACAGAGGGAGAGAGACAGAGACAGAGGGAGAGAGAGAGAAAGACAGAGACAGAGGGAGAGAGAAGAGAGGCAGAGACAGAGGGAGAGAGACAGAGACAGAGGAGAGAGACAGAGAGGGAGAGAGGCAGAGACAGATGGAGAGAGACAGAGGGAGAGAGACAGAGACATAGGAGAGAGACAGAGACAGAGGGAGAAAGACAGAGACAGAGGGAGAGAGGCAGAGACAGGGGAGAGAGGCAGAGACAGAGGAGAGATACAGAGAGAAACAGGGAGAGAGGCAGAGACAGAGGGAGAGAGACAGAGACAGAGGAAAGAGACAGAGACAGAGGAAAAGAGACAGAGATAGCGACCAAGGGAGAGAGACAGAGAGAGAGAGGCAGAGACAGAGGGAGAGAGACAGAGACCAAGGGAGAGAGACAGAGGAGAGAGGCAGAGACAGAGGGAGCGAGACAGAGACAGAGACCAAGGGAGAGAGACAGAGGGAGAGAGGCAGAGATAGGAGAGACACAGAGACAGAGGGAGAGACACAAAGAGACAGAAGGAGACAGAGACAGAGGGAGAGACACAAAGACAGAGACAGAGGGAGAGAGACAGAAACAGAGGGAGAGACACAGAGACAGAGGGAGAGACACAGAGACAGAGGGAGAGACAGAGACAGTGGGAGAGACACAGAGACAGAGGGAGACAGAAGGAGACAGAGGGAGAGAGGCAGAGACAGAAGGAGAGACAGAGAGAAGCAGAGACAGAGGGAGAGACACAGAGAGACAGGGAGAGAGGCAGAGACAGAGGGAGAGATACAGAGACAGAGGAAAGAGACAGAGACAGAGGAAAAGAGACAGAGATAGCAACCGAGGGAGAGAGACAGAGGGAGAGAGGCAGAGACAGAGGGAGAGAGACAGAGACAGAGGGAGAGAGACAGAGACAGAGGGAGAGAGACAGAGACAGAAGGAGAGAGAGACAGAGGGAAAGAGACAGAGACAGAAGGAGAGAGGCAGAGACAGGGAGAGAGACAGAGACAGAGGGAGAGAGGCAGAGACAGAGGGAGAGAGGCAGAGACAGAGGGAGAGAGACAGAGAGCAAAGGAGAGAGACAGAGATGGAGAGAGGCAGAGGGGGAGAGAGACAGAGACACAGAGAGAGGGAGAAAGACAGAGACAGAGGGAGAGAGACAGAAAGAGATGAGGGAAAGATTGAGACAGAGGGAGACAGAGACAGGGAGAGAGGCAGAGAGAGGGAACCTGACTCTATACATTGGTGACACTGGCTCAGGACCCTGGTTCTGGGCCCTTCCTTGGATTCTGTGATCCACCCACGATCCCATTCAGCTATAAGCCCATAACATCCCTGGGTGCCTAGCCCGTTTCAAGAGGAGTTCCCATCACTTTGAATGGAGAGATTCTGTCAGCTGAGCGATGGCCACATTCCTAAGGAGGAAAGGAGAGCTTCATTTCTCATGAAGGGCTGCAGCCTGCGGGCGGTCGTTTGGACCAGCTGGGTAGGGTCGCCTCCATCCAGAAGCCAGACACAGACACGCAGAAGGTGGGAGGAACAGGACAGGGATGGCCTGAGACGGTGTGAAAATATGCATATTCCATACGCTGAGGAGGAGCCGCGAATATTCGTGAAAGAAGAAACACACGTGTGGCCAGGCTTTGTGCCCCTTTGTGGGTCCCATGTAAACAAATGGCCACATTAGCACAATCCAGGGGTGGAGTTTTCAGCCCTGTGATGTCAAAAAGTGAAGTAGAGGACACAAAAACTCAGTGTACATCCTCAGTTAGACTGGCCAGAGCCATTCTGAGGTCAGTGGTCTCCGTCAGAAGGAATAGGGGTCAGCGGTTTTGTCAAAACTGCGAAGGGAGGGGTGGTATCAAGTAGTCGATTGACATCAGTGGCAGAACCTTTTGCCCTTGGGGAAGGAGGCCTCGTGGGGAGGAGGCACTTCTCATCTTCCATCTCACTGTGGCTGGGAACTCAGATTCAAGGTTTCTCTGGGGTCCTCTTGGCCAAGAGACAATCTATTCAGTTGATTGGGGGCTTAGGACTTTATTTTTGCTTCTCAATCCTGACTGATGCATGGCCCTTGGCTTGCACTACAGCTCTGCCTCTATGAGTATGTGGAGGACTGAGACTGAGCTGCCTGGCCGTCCAGGAGGTGTGACGTGGGGGTGCAGGCCAGGACAGCCGGTCCAGGGGCCTTTGCTGCACATGGAGTCGGCCAGCGAGACAGAGGACAACAGCTTTCCTCAGATCTAAGGAATGGTAAGTAGGAAACAAGCCAGACGCCAGAAAAGCACACGAGTTCAGAGTGAGAGTGAAGAAGCCAAAGTCGTCCTTCTGAAGAGGGTGGAGCTCATTGTCCTTTGTCATTCAACGCATGAGGATGGGTCAGCGGGTTTGGGTAGACATCCAGGTTCCCCAGAAAAACAGAACCAGTAAGACGCATACAAAGTGTAAGCAGAGGGGGTTGGCTCATTCATCACAAGGATTATAGGGGCTGGCAAGTCCAAACCCTGCCATGTGTGCTGCAGGCTGGGGACCTGGGACAGGCCGTGGTGCAGCTCAGTCTGAAGGCCATCCACTGGAAAACACCCTCTTGCCTGGGAGGCCATCCTCTTGTTCTGTTACGGCCTTCAGCTGACAGGAAGAGACCCACTTACATTACGGAGGGCAGCCTGATTTACCCCAAGTTCACAATGTAACATCAATCTGGCCAAAATCACCCTCCAAGTTAACACCTAAGATGAACTGTCACACGTGCATCCCATGCTGACCTGGCACCAGACATGGCTCCTTACACCACACCCAATCTCCAGGGAAAAGCAATAACAAGGCCACACTTTTCCCTAAAATGGTACAAACATCTACATACATCCGAGAATGCACACACTCCTTCCCTAGAAGAGGAAGCAAGGTCCTTCAGCGACATCTCATCTCCCTGATATCCTGTAACTCACATGCTATGACAAAGGGGACACAAGAAGGAAGGAAGCAAAGATATCTGATACACCCGAATATTCATAGCAAAACAGAGAGGGAACACTCAAGACAATGGCAGCCCTGGATTCGGTGCTGGCCCCACGGGCAGAGCTGGCACTCACAACGACCTTCTTCTGAGTGCCACTTGCCTGCAGCAAGGTCTCAGCTGGTCACAGTTCTGTATTGGGCAGGGTGACCCACACCTTCATACCTGAAGGGTCTGGGCCATCGTAGTCCGACTGGACTGTGCTGGTCCTTTTCCATTGACCTTAATCACAGGCATGGTAATACCAAGAGACACCCCGAGGGCTCTCCTGTATTCCAGACACGGCCTTCCTTACCTCTACTGTAAAGTAGCAGCCAGTTTCCCTGGTAGTCAGGGTCAGGCACCCAGCCAACACCATAGCCCTCTTCCTGTTTCGCCTGTGGACTCAGAGGCGTGAGGATCTCCAGGCGGCAGGATGGCATCTGAATTTCCAGTTCAGGGCATCCTCCCTGCATCTCCTGGTGGAAGTGTGCCTCCACCTGGAACTCAGTCCTTTCAGAGATGAGTAGTCCCCCCCTTGGCACCTATGCTCTAGGTCAGCAGATAATAAGTTTGCAGGACAGGACGCAAACATGGTGCTCCTGGGTCTCTAGCAGGTGACAGTGAGTGGTGCCACCCCCACTTCCACCCAGGATCAAGTCCAGGTAGAAAACCCTCCCTCCATCAAACAGGCTCTGAAAATAAAGGCTGAGCATCTAAGACAGAGAGGTCATCCTTCACTCCCCTCCCACTGGGGAAACGTAGGAACATCTCAGAGTGCTGGGGAAATTAACTTTGAGCTTTGATGTGATCGGCTGTGTCCCCACCCAAATGCCATCTTGAATTGTAGTTCCCATAATCTGCAGGTGTCACAGGAGGGGCCCCTTCCCCGAGTGGGAGATAATTTAATCAGGGAGGAGGTTAAATTATCCCTCATGCTGTTCTTGTGATAGTGAGTGAGTTCTCAGTGCCATGATTGCCTGTTTCCCGAGGGCTCCCCAGCCATGCAGAACCGTGAGTCAATTAAACCTTCTTCCTTTATAAATTACCCAGTCTCAAAAAGTTGTGTGGCATCCTGAGAACGGACTAATACAAGCTTCTTCCAGGAAAGTGAGAAGACTACATTTTTTAAAAATTGTGTCTGGATTTAGCTGGGCAGCTAGTGCCTGTGATTCCAGCACTTTGGAAGGCTGAGATGGGTGGATTGCTTGAGGCCAAGAGTTCAAGACCAACCTGGTCAACTTAGTGAGACCCCATGTCATTTTAAAAAAAAATAAAACTTAAGTCTCTGCATTAATTTTATAAACTAAGACCGTAAGCCTATCCTTAAACACTTCAGACTGAGAGAAGCAACTGTCCTCTTACCTTGGTTTACAGGTGGGAAACCAGAGAGAACTGTCCAGTTGAGCATCACATTGAATTGACGTTGGTACCAGGCCTTGAACTCAGATTTTCTCCTTCCTAGTGAAGTGTCCTTTGCCTCACACAGTGAAAAGCATCCAATCACATTCATCACATCCGATACTTATTAGTAAGTTTCAAAAGCCCATAAGAAAGCAAGACATGGCTTTGGTTTTCAATTTGTTTGTTGAGGAAGCATATCAGCGTCATTGTTCAGAGGTGACAGTGGTTGTGAGGCTCAGGGGCCCTAAACACACCCTAACTTGCAATCTTTCTTAAATGTCTATAAAGCTCACATTTATTTCCATGTTACATATTATAAGTGTTTTGGTCTTTGCTTAGAGGCATGCTGATAATGTTTACTGGCCAGAAATATGCTGTCCCTCTTGACCCACAGTCCCTCCTCCAAATCCACAGTCTATCCTCCCAACCCACGGTCCCTCCTCCCAACCCACAGTCCCTCCTCCCAACCCACAGTCCTCCTCCAAACATACAGTCCCTCCTCCTAACCCACAGTCCCTCCTCCCAACCCACAGTCCCTTCTCCAAACCTACAGTCCCTCCTCCAAACCCACAGTCCCTCCTCCAAACCCACATTCCCTTCTCCAAACCTACAGTCCCTCCTCCAAACCCACAGTCCCTCCTCCAAACCTACAGTTCCTCCTCCAAACCCACAGTCCTCCTCCAAACCCACAGTCCTCCTCCCAACCCACAGTCCTTCCTCCCAAACCACAGTCCCTCCTCCCAACCCACAGTCCTCCTCCAAACCCACAGTCCCTCCTCCAAACCCACAGTCCCTCCTCCAAACCCACAGTCCTTCCTCCCAAACCACAGTCCCTGCTCCCAACCCACAGTCCCTCCTCCAAACCCACAGTCCCTCCTCCAAACCTACAGCCCTGCCTCCAAACCTACAGCCCTGCCTCCAAACCTACAGCCCTGCCTCCAAACCTACAGTTCCACCTCCAAACCTACAGTCCCTCCTGCAAACCCACTGTCCCTCCTCCAAACCTACAGTCCCGCCTAACCTGCAGTCCCTCCTCCCCACCCACTGTTCCTCTTCCTCATCCACCGTCCCTCCTCCTCACCCACCGTCCCTCCTCCCCACCCATGATCCCTCCTCCCAACCCACAGTCCCTCCTCCTAAACCACCATCCCTCCTCCCAACCCACAGTCCCTCCTCCCAACCCACAGTCCCTCCTCCCAAACCACAGTCCCTCCTCCCAACTCACAGTCCCTCCTCCAAACCCACAGTCCCTCCTCCCAAACCACAGTCCCTCCTCCAAACCCACAGTCCCTCCTCCAAACCCACAGCCCTGCCTCCCAACCTACAGTTCCTCCTCCAAACCTACAGTCCCTCCTGCAAACCCACAGTCCCTCCTCCAAACCTACAGTCCCGCCCAACCTGCAGTCCCTCCTCCACACCCACAGTCCCTCCTCCCCACCCACGGTCCCTCCTCCCCACCCACGGTCCCTCCTCCGCACCCACTGTCCCTCCTCCACACCCATGATCCCTCCACCTCACCCACCGTCCCTCCTCCCCACCCACAGTCCCTCCTCCTCACCCACCGTTCCTCCTCCCCACCCACCGTCCCTCCTCCTCACCCACAGTCCCTCCTCCCCACCCACGATCCCTCCTCCTCACCCACCATCCCTCCTCCCCACCCACAGTCCCTCCTCCTCACCCACCGTCCCTCCTCCCCACCCACGGTCCCTCCTCCCCACCCACGGTCCCTCCTCCCCACCCATGATCCCTCCACCTCACCCACCGTCCCTCCTCCCCACCCACCATCCCTCCTCCCCACCCACGGTCCCTCCTCCTCACCCACCGTTCCTCCTCCCCACCCACCATCCCTCCTCCTCACCCACGGTCCCTCCTCCACACCCACGGTCCCTCCTCCCCACCCACGGTCCCTCCTCCACACCCACGGTCCCTCCTCCCCCACTGTTCCTCCTAACCACACCCTGGTGCTTCTCATCTGTCATCCTTGTGCTGGTTGTGGAAAAGTCCCTGAGCTGCGTGCAACTCCCCAAAGGTAGGTAGGTAGGTAGGTCCTGGGAGGACAATGAGCCCAGGAGGTGTCAGTGACCCAGACAGAGGCTTGCACTGCTCTGGGGGCCTCCGACCACCCCTCTCTCCCTGTGCCAGAGTCCTCCGAGATGGGAAAGGCGGTGGCTTCTCCTATCTTCCTGAAGTACAAACGTACCCCCACACCAGGGTGGGCTGTGTGAGTAACACTGTGCTTTGGAAACTCGGGTTCCCATGACACAGTCACAGCCAAAGCTGGCTCCCCAGGTTTCTGTGGGAGTGACTTCCCGTGCCTGAGCTAAGATGTTTGGATACTGCTCCCGTTCACAACAAATGCACGTCACGCACAGATGCCCTTTGCGCCCATATGGATCCCACCCTTTATTCCTGCATTCATTCATGAGCAGAGCTTCCCGCCCACCAGCGCTGCACTGCACCTGCCTCGCACAGTTGGGGGAGGGGCTCCTCCCGGGGGCAGCCTTGGCTCAGGAGGAAATGGCACTGCACATGGAGCGTCGTCAAAATGGACAGGTGCAGAAGTCCAGCTGTGCCTGGAGAGTTAGAATGCCGAGTGTGACCTGGACTCAGGCCCTGCCCCCGAGACAGGAGAGCCCTGGCTGTGTGTTGAACAAATGACTTAATAAAATCATGAAATCATGTATAAATATTATAGTAATGCAACAAATCATTACACTGATAGGCAATGAATCAGCTTTATTTTTCAAAGCAATTATTTATGTATCCTTTTCCTCCTAGAAATTTAGTCCAAGGAGAAACTGTCAGTAATCATCTTTCTAAAAGCCATCATAAAGCCCCAGGAAAAGCCACCGGTTATCAGAGGCCAGTTCAAATCAATGGCCTTTGGGGTCTGGGGGAAGCTTTGGGCTCCTGGGCCTCAGCCCTCCAGATGGGGTCCATGAGGGCGCAGTCACCCCACATAAAGTTTCCTGGGGCGCCTGTGCATCCTGCATGAAGGCAGCTGACTCCATGGCCCAGGACCCACAGGCACCCCAGGAAACGCAGCCAGTGGGTCAGCGCCCGCTCCAAGGCCCTCCTTAGCTCTAGGCTGCTGGGACTTCTGTGTATGTTTTTCTTTGTTGGTTTAATGCAGCAATTATTTCTAGCATAAAACCACAATCTACAAGACGTTTGCTTATTCTAACTTAACAGTAACTTTAAGTTTCTAGTTTAAACATTGTTATCTAGAAATGTATGATCTAAGCAGTGCAGTGTAAGTTTCGGTTTCCATCTGTTACCTTACTGATTCGGTCACCCAACAGCGTTTTCCAAACTTGACATATTTGACACTAGAGGTGCTCTGTGGACTTTGCTATGTTTATTTACACAGCAGTGGAAATGCTAGGTGCAAGCCCACGTCGACAAGCAGTTTTCTCCGGGATGAGGCTGTCCACAGTGATGTGGTGGGGTGGCGGGCACTGGGGTGGGTGGGACGGGGATCCTGAAGTCCCTCTTCCTTGGCATCAGGTGCACTGCCGAAATGGGGGGGGTGGGGGGGTTGTCTGGGAGAAGCTGAACCAGAATTCCCTCTTCCTTGGCGTCAGGTGCACTGCCGAAATGGGGGCGGGGGGGGTTGTCTGGGAGAAGCTGAACCAGAATTCCCTCTTCCTTGGCGTCAGGTGCACTTCTGAAGCTGGCAGTGAGGGTTGAACAGCACCCTTTCCAGACCTATGCCTCAGGCCTTTGTCGCCCTAACGGAGCAGCCATCTCTCTGGCATATCAGGCCCCTTGCACCCTCCCTTTGCGGCACTAGTGTGAGGGTGACACTCTGAGAGCTGATGTGCACCCCTGGATGCAGTGCAGCGCTGGAATTAGTCTCCTGAGCTTGCGGAGAAATGGCAGCGAGAGAGCCACTGCCCTCCTGGCCCTCACCCTCCATCTGTCCCATGGACACCAGGATCTCGCTGTCCTCTGAGAGTCATTAAGGCGGCTAAAAATAATCACAGAGCTCATCTCAAATGCACAGTGTTATGTAAACAGCGCAGGAAATCCCCCATTCAGCGAATTAGACCCTAAGATCATTTTTAGGAGCCAGTGATGGGTAAGAAACAGAGCCCAGATTTGCGGGTGACGCCCCATATAGGCACCGAGGAATGAGAGCTAAGCAGAACCCTGGCACAGTTAGGGTCTGAGGAATATCTCACTTTATAGTGTTACTACTCAGCTATTTCCTTTATATAATCCTTTACATAATCATATATTAGTTTATAGAATTAGGGCTTGAAGAATCCCTTTATCTAATCCTCTCTATATAATCATTTAATAGTTGATAGTATGAGTGCCTGAAGAATATTTCCCTACATATATACCTATAATTATATCTTAGTTCATTCAGAGGAATGCCTAGAGTGGGCACAGTACAGAGAATGAATTAAGGAATAAGCAGCTTATAATCGGAGGAATGCCTGGAGCAGACACAGCGCAGAGCATGATTTAAGGGAAAACAGTTATACCAGGACAAGAATCCATGGCCCAGGCGGCAGCGTTCAGTATCGTAAAGATCCCGCTGTATGGCAGGCTTGGGGCAAGAGCCTCTCCTCCTGATAAAGGAGCTGTAGGACCTTGCTCCAGTTCTTGTGGAGGGCTGCCCTCAGACCGGCCATCCACCTTGGTGACTGTGAACTTTACCAGCTCTTACTACTGTGCTGCTTGAAAAGCTTCTTCCCATAGAACTCACTGGAAGCTGCCAGAAGGTGGCAGTAACCCTGACAGCTCTGTCACTGCTGTGTGACTTAAAGCATCCTCCTATAAACCTTCTTAGAAGTAGTTTGACCATACATAGAAGTTTTGCACACTGCACTCTCTTCACTGTGCACAGCCCACCTTCAAACCTCGGTGACCTGATGGGGGTGGACCCCTTACTGCGCACGGCCCCTGCCTTCGTGGGAACGGGCCCCTTGCTGTGCACTGTCTACCTCCTGGCCTCGGTGACCTATGGGGGTGGACCCCATGTTTTATTGCTCACGACCCTATCACTATCCTTAAAGATGATTTCACTCACTGCCCTGCCCCCTAATGTATACACCATAAATACTCAGGCTTCTGGACATTCGGGGCTCACCTGACTCCGCTCATAGGTGGCGCGGCCCCCCGAGCCCAGCTGCGTTTTCCTTGTACTTCTGTGTCCTGTCTCTTTATTTCTCGGATCCTGCGCCTCAGCAGAGCATAAGGCTCATCCGCGACCCTGCGGGGCCCTCAGCCTTACATCTGGCTCCCAACGTGCCCTACGCAGATTTTTCAGCTTCGGGGCTTTTACTTCGAAACTAAGTGGTCACACTGACAACTCTGGTAAAAGTTACTCTTGTTTCCGTCATTGCCACCTGCTTCGTAAATGAACAGACAGAGCACTGGCGCAAGCGTACACGTGACCGGAGGTCCGCTTTCCAGAGCAGCACATTTCACAAATGAGTCACTCTTCCGAGGACCCTTCAATTCAGTAGAACGTTCGGTTCTTGAGTCATGAGATCCTAGGATGAAGTTCACAGGCCTTTCCATGGGGAATGCCTTCCTCTGCGTTCCTTCACCAAAAATGCTTTTCCAGCATCAGGCACACCTCACGCACTGCCTGAGGCTCAGGACACAACTGTCTGCATATTTACGGGAGCCTCTTCTGCAGACACAGTGGGGTGCAGATTGACACACAGCTAACGTATACGCACTGCTTTCCCTATGCATTTTGCAGATTTGTGAGTCTAACAGTGCAGGGTGAAGTGTGACGCTCAGGTATGAGAAGAACCAACTCCCCAGAGGGAATCCTCTTTGAATTGGGAAGCAACATGGGCCACTAAAAATTAACACAGACTCTGGAGACAGCACTTGTGGATTCCGCTTGCTGCCACACTCTGAACCTGTGTTTTCTCCTCTGTGAAACGGGGTCACCCTTGTCTACCTCTGTGTTTCTTGCTGACAGCTGGATTAGAGGCTGCATTTGAGGTGCAGGCTCTGGGGAGCCTGGAAGCGGGAGCTCCGTGATGTGCAGGCTGCACCTCTGCCTCTGCGGTTTACAGATGATGACAGAAGCAGCGTTCACTGTAGCGCCGTGCTGCGCATGTCTTAAGCACTCATAGCTGCCGTACGAACACAGAGGCACCCGGAGGTTGTTCCTGCCATCCCGGGCATCTGAGAGCTGGGGTGTGATGTCCTCAATCCGCACAGCTTCTAAGCCACAAAGGAAATCCAGCTTCTTGCCCCAACTCTCCCACACTGCCTTGGTTGCAGGAAAATCATCCAGTGGTCATTCAAGGCTACGAGTAGGATCAGCTGCTTAAGTGAATACTGGATTACATCGTGGATTGGTTGCTTTCCTACCTCTCGAATACACAGCATGCTTTCAATAGAAGAACAGTTTTATCAGCTTAGATTCAGTTCATGAACGGAGTAATAAAAATTCAGTTCCCCCCAACGGTGTATTTTTTAAAATCATTCTGTAACTGCCACTTTGGGGGTTATTTCTGATGATTGAAAATTCCTGAAAGTTGCTTGGGACATCCCAGAGAAGGCTACTCCATGCAGAAATGTCGGGTGCAGGTCAGCCTGACGGCCAGCTGCCTCTGGGCTTTCGCTTTTTCGCATGAATTGGATTCAGGTTTCTATTTTTCTGAGCTGTGTACTTTCGCTGAAAGCCTTGCAGCTCTGAGGGGCTCCGAGTTTACTCAGCGCTGGAGCCAGTGCTGTTTGAACGTGGTGCGTAGATGTGAACAGACACGGTTTTGTTTTCAAGCTTGACTGAGTTTTTCAGGTAGCGTAGTAAACCAGCTGTGATTTCCATTTCAGCGACGGCACACACAGCCGGCCTGCACGTGGCCTCCTGTGTATAGGGCCAGAGCCCTGAGAAAGCTCTGAAATCACGAACTGAGTCCAAGATAAGGGACAGTCAACAGAGAGCCGTTGACTGTGGCAAGAGTGGGCATGGCCCACGTGGTCTGATCCGTCCGCTTCTGGGGATGGCTCAGAGGGGAGGTGATTGGGTTAAATGATTTGAGAAGCCACGGAATATTGACTCTGCCTAGTTCTATAGGTCACCCCCTCACAAGCCAGGTGCTGTCCTGACGAGGGGGGCACCCCTGACCCCGAGAGCCTTTCGCCCACGAGGGCGTCTGCAGTGTCGGCGGCTGCCCTTGGCGCCTCCAAGCTGGAATCAGGCTCCTTGAGAATCTCTGGAGCTCTGCAGGGGAAACAGAGTCTATGCTGCAGTGATAGAGTGTTTGTACTGACTTGCTGGCAGGGAGGGGGGTGTATAAAGCTGTAGCATTTCAATCTCTTCAATATAAAAAACACCACCTCTTCCTTTAAGAACTAATATTTTCTTCAAAACTGGAAAAAATCATTGGCGAATCTGTCTCACAGGGCAGAAAGGTGTAGAATCTGTTAAGACCTCTGCCCTCACTTCTTTTTTCATAAATTCCTCCAACCCTGGGATTGGCTAAGTCTTTCTCTCAATCTCACAGGTGGGTCCCAGAGAATGCCAGAGAAGTCAGAGGATGCCAGCTTTCGCCGGAGGTTCGGCTCAGCCAGGACGGGGACAATCCCCGTCATGGAAGCGTTTGCATTTACGGTGGGAGTAGAAGTGGTAGTTTACCGACACTGAAAAGGTGCCGGTGTTGAGCTCCTACGAGTAAGAATGAAAAGCAGTCTCCCGACAGTCTGCAGCAGGGTCCCTTCCCACCGAGGGCGAAACCGGGGCCCGTGGTTCCGTGAGCCTCTCCTGCGGCTACAGACAGTTGGCTACCCTTCCACCTTCACTGCCAAAGGCTCGGGTCAAGGGCTCAGATTTAGAAGGTTGAAAATCTACCCAAAGGATTTCTTGTTCCCAGCAAAACTGGCATAGGAGGTGGGGCGGGGGGCAGAGTGAGAATTTTGTGGAATGTTTAATGAGTTTGATTCTTTTCATGAGTGCTGGTGCCGTTTGCCGCTGTGCCTCGTTTTCCTGGTTTGGATGGGGAGGAAGGCTAGGCAGAGAGAGGGCGGAGGAGAGGACCGTTTCCTGATGAGAACCGATGCGCAGACGGGCAGAAGGGAAGAGGCGCCTGTGCTGCAAATTCTCAGGGGAGCCTGATCATGAATGAAAGGGTTTCTCCTTCATCTCCTCACCTAAGCCAAACTTGCTCCTCTTCTCCTTTTTATTTTTATGTATGAATTTGTTTCTCGAGCGTTCAGTTTGCTTTGCGATTCTCAGGTTTCTTTTATACTTCTTGGGATTTGCATTTTCCAGGGCTGGTGCCCCTGGGAGACCTCAGGTTGGGGCGGTGGCCTGGCCACCAGGCTGCCTCTGCCCTCTGCTCCCTGCCCTCTGCCCTGCCCCGGGCGCCCTGGCGGACCTGCATCCTGGGACCCACCTGGGAGTGCTCGGTGCTGTGCTCAACCTTCACCCAGCCCGAGTGAGAGGCTCAGGTCCATCCATACAGGCCCCCGTCAGGGGGTGACCCTGAGCTCCATGAGCAGGGCATCCTCCAAGGCCAATTGCCACGTGGGAGCCCCAAGGGTGGGACGGCCATGACCTCCTGCCTGCTGGTCATGGAGCCAGCTGCACTCCAAGGCAGGGTTCCTGGATGCTGAGGCCTGTGCAGGAACCCTGGGGGATGCTGGGGTTCAGGAGGAACGGGCAGGGCTTGATGGGCAAAATCACAGCTGGAAGGGCGAAGGCCCCAAAGGAGAGGAAGGTCTCAGCACAGTTAGAATGCAGACTCCAGGGCCCGGGGACGTGAACTTGGCCTGGGACCTGTGCCGAGCAGTCTGTGGAATATGACCAGAGGCGTGGCTCTCCTGCAGAGCGTATTTTGGACCTACGTGTTGAATAAACAACCAAGGAGTGGGAAGCGGGCCTGAAAATGGGCTGTCGGTGTCGAAACCACACATGCGTATGGGGGACTTGTGTCAGGTCCTCCTCTTCCACAAAACCTCAGACGCTCCTCAGGAAGTCACCCCAGGGACAAGAGGCCATGGCTGTGTCAGGGGAGTCAGGCTCCTGCAGAGCTACCCCCTTTTAACGTGTGCATATACTGGAGTTCCACAGGAGGCCTCCTTTGCAGAAGCCAAGCCATGAAAGCCCCCTGCCCCCGCCTCATTTTACAGTGGGAGACCCGGGACCCAGGACCAGCAGGGACTTGGCGGCCTCCCGAAACCCCCACGGCTGCATCGCCATACTGAGGGTCTGGCCTGGGTGCTGCACTGTGGGGACCCAGCCAGGACCCAGCCTGGACCCTTCTGGCTGCTGCCCTCTCCATGGGCACAGGCTCCACAGGGTGGAGGGACGGACCACCCTCCCAGCCCCATGCCTACCCCCTTGGCCTCACCAGCACCCAGGACCCTGGAATTCCTGCCCATGTCTGGAGCTGGCAGGGTCTGTGCCAGGCTACCCCTGCTTAGACAGTCAAGGTCCACCTACGCTGCCAGCATGTGCCCCAAGTCCCAACAGGAGGCTCTGGGGGAGGGGTGCCTGGAAGTGAGTGGAGGTTACATGCATTGGGACCCCCTTGCAGTGTCACTGGAGTGACAGAAATGGACAATAGGGCCACGTGCAGAGACAGAACTCCCACCCACAGCCCAGGAAGCCAGGTGGAGAACCCCATGACAACTAACCCAAGGTGGCCGGGACCTGGTGAATCGCTGACAGCTGCTTCCAGCTTCCAACTGAGGACCAACCAGAGAAAGCCAGGTGTGCACCCCACCACCACAGGGTGCCCCCAACACAACCTCAGGGTACCCCCACCACAGGGTGCCCCCAACACAGAATACCCCCCACCATGGGGTGCCCCCCACCACAGGGAAATCCCCACCACAGGGTGCCTCCCACCACTGGGTGCCCCCAAGACAGGGTGCCCCCCACCACAGAGTACCCCCGAACACGGGGCGCCCCCACCACAAGGTGACCCCACCACAGAATGTCCCCCACCACAGGGTACCCCGCACCACAGGATGCCCCCACCACAGGGTACCCTGATTCCAGTTCCCTGCCTCCATCTTCCCCTCCAGCAGCGGGGAGGGGTGCCCCTGGCATCTTCTGCTTTTGCACCATGAGGCGCCCCTCCTCTGGCCGCCTTTGAGGCTGTCGGAATGTGAGTGACAGTGGCCGACTCCCTTGCTACTTCAAGCTCAGACACGTTGCATGCTCCCATTTCTCCAGGAGGAAAGGGGCAGGCTGCTGTTTATGATCTGGGTCTGCAGATGCTGGAGGAGCCCTGAGAGGTAGCAAGTCCCCTTGCTTTTCTCACCAGGACACTCCGCATTTAAATCAGGCCCAATTCCGGAGAAATTAAAGACATTCTTATTAATTCTCAAAACGTCTCCTTCTGAGTCCATGAACTGAGATGAGGAATGGCTGTGCCCTTTCTAACTAGACGCAGACGCTTCCCCAGGCCCTGCTGACCTGAGCCCTCCCGTCTACTCCACCAGCACCTGCCCCACTCTGGACGCCGTGGGTGCTTCTCTGGAGACTCTCACCAGGCGCAAGGGTTCCCCTTGCTGACGTCTTATTTCCAATTCATCAGCCACACAGATTCCCGAGGGAGATGTGACCAGGTCAGGCCCTGATTAAAACTCACTGAGACGTCCCTGACAAAGCGCGATCCCCGGGGCTGGCTCAGGCCCGGTGACCCGAGTGGACGTGAGTCAGCTCACCAAGTCCTCCTCACCGTCTGCTCGCTGCCTTAGCTGACCTGGCTTCCATCTCTGCGCGCTCCTTCTCCTGCTGCAGCTTGCACAGGGACATCCTCCCCCGCACACCCTCTTGATCCAGCTGATTCTTGTCATTCTCAGGTCCCAGCCAAAGTCTTGTTTCCTCCTGACCTTTCCTTGATCACAGACGGCTCAGATGGACACGGCGTGGCTGCCCCTTCCCCGTTAACGCCTGCACAGTGGGAAGAGCTGCTTTAACCTGTGACTTCCCCACTAAACAGCAGACTCCAAAGATCACAGACAAGACCCGTCCCCAGCACCCAGCTCAGTGCCTGGCACAGAACCCGCCAACGCTGTGGGCAAGCATTGTTGAGAATAGGTGGGATCGCATGATTTCGCTGTGTTAATATTTGAATTGTGCTTCAATGTGACCCTGTGGGAACAGGGAGCCTTTCTCTCCACCGAGTTTCACATCGCAGGGGATCGTTGAGTGAAAGTTCACCATCAGCTCCTTCAACACCAGGAAGCCCCAGACGCAGCCCTGGAGCCTGGAACTCCGCCGTCCGCCTTTGCTTTGTCAAAAGAGAACCTTCTCTTCCTGTTCCAACGGTTTTCCTTCTGTGTCAGTCCTGCGAAAGCAAACAGAGAAAGTCATGAACTTGGATCTTCCTTCCTAAAAATAAGCTCAGTAGCTGGAAAATCTCCAGCTCAAACTTATCATTTCTCCCAGAGCCACGTGCAGACACAGCGCACCGGCAAGAAACCAGTCACGGTTCGCACAAGACACTCCGAAGCCCTCACTCATTAAAGGGCTCCTGTAGTTATTTGCACACAACTAATTCATAGCCTCAATCATCTCTAGGCTGGGGTCCACGGACACGGTTGGAGCAGGAGAGCACACCCCTGTGGAAACGCTCACCCCACAAGTGAATCTCATCTCCCCATGGGGGTACAGTTTGAAAACAGGTTCTGCTCACACAGATGGGCCAAGATTCGGCTCCAATCCAAATTGAATCCTGAACAATTCCGTCTCCTCCGGAAATGCAGATGTGCATCAGTTAGGATTCAACTGTCAGTAACAGAAAACCCAAAATGCCAGTGACTCACCCAAAGTAGACACTGCTCTCTCTCGTGGTAGGAAGTCTGGGGCTCGGCAGTTCTGCCCCGGGCCAGCAGCACCATGAGCACCGGGGCCAGCTCCTTCCACACAGCTCTGCTGTTTTGAACAAGTGGTCCATCTGCCCATCCATCTATCCATCTAACTTACCCATCTGCCTATCCATCCACCTGCCCATCCATCTTTCCATCTGCCCACCCATCCATCTGCCCATCCATCTATCCATCTAACTTACCCATCTGCCTATCCATCCACCTGCCCATCCATCTTTCCATCTGTCCACCCATCCATCTGCCCCTCCATCTATCCATCTAACTTACCATTCACCTATCCATCCACTGTCCACCTGCCCACCCATCTATCTGCCCATCTGTCCATCCATCCATTCATTCATCTATCCATCCACCTACCATTACCTATCCACTGCCCACCCATCTGTCTGTCTTCCTGCCCATGCAACTGTCCATCCATCTATCCATTCATCTATCCATCCACTGCCCATCCATCTCCTCATCCGTCTGCCCTTCCATCTATCCATCTACCTCTCCTCCACCTATCCACCCATCTGCCCTTCCATCTATCCATCATGCATGTTGATACATTCATCATTGGTTGAGTGCCCACCATGTGCTGGCATCTGCCTGGAGCTGGGTCATCCAACCAGGGATGATGTAGTAAGGAATGGCCTGTCTCTCCCCTTAGGGACACTCTGTGGCAGTCGCCAGCACATCTCCCACATCATCACATCTGCCAGACTCATCATGTCACCATGCTTAACTGCAAGGAAGTCTGGGGAACGGGATCTTTGCTCCTGGAGATCATGTGACCAACTAAAATGTGGGGTAACCATCTAGGGCATGAGCTCCTCCTCCCCTGCCCGCTAGCAAGGGAAGTCATGGTGCCATGAAAGGGAGTCACTCCTGCTCTAAACACAAATCCCTGCTGGGTTGGGCTCTTGCTCCAGAAGAACAGGCAAGTGTCAGGCAGAAGGTCCCTGCCTCTGCGCCCCCGCCTGTCCTCTGCAGCGCGATGCTGCTTTTACACGCTAGGCAGTTGTCCGGAGGATCACAAGGACCCCCTTTGCCCTGGAAACACTCTCAAAGAGCCCTGGGCTGGTGCCACGGCTACAGGCCACATGTGTTCGTGGCTGTGCCACTGGACCCAGTTGTTTGATGGAGCCCAGTGTAGATTGCTGAGAAGTGTAATTTAGATGAGATTAACATTTACATCAGTCAACTTAGAGTAAAGCAGGTGGCCGTCCACGGTGTGGTGGGCTCATTCCGTCAGCCGAGGGTATCTTAGACAGAAGCTTCCCTAAGAGGAAGGCATTCTGCCTCAAAACTGCAACATAGAAAGCTGCGTGGTCCTCCAGCCTGCTGGCCTGCCTCACACTTCTCAAGCGTGGGGGCCCCACAATCACAGAAGCCAACTCCTTAACGGGGACGTCTTAACATACACATATCCTGGGAATTTTGCTTCTTTGGGAATCTGACCGACACATTTCTTACCTTCAACGGCACCAACTCTCCATTATCTAAATTTTTATTTAAGAAAGGCAAAGTTGTGGAGGGCCTAAGGGTGCCAGTTTAAAAAAAATAGGATCCGGAAGTACAGCCGGTCCTTTGGCACTGATTTGGGGCCCCTTGAGTACAGATATTTATTATTTTTGTCAGTGAAAGGGAAGGGCGTGACTTCGCAGCTTATCCTAATTTAACACAAGCTTGGAGTTGGAGAAGAACAGCATGAATTGCCTCATTTATACAGACCCCATGCTTAGTGCTCAGAAAAAGCACTGGAGCTATCAAGAAAATATCCAAGGGCCAAAAGGATGCTGTTTTCTTTAACGCAGCTGTCCTCTGACTAACACACTCGAGAAGCAGGGACTTGGAAACGCATTATATACTTCAGTTCCCGGCCAGATTCCACGTGTAACGTTCTTAAGCTCAGTTACAAAAGTGGGGACCGACCAGCTGAGAGCTTTAGAAATCTCCATGGACACGCACGTATCCTACAGAAAAAGGAAAGCAGGAAATTTGAAGAGAAGCTGGGAGTTCACTGAGGAAGCTGTTGCTCACGGCGCACCCGGACGCGAATGGATCTGGGCTGCGTGGTCGGCTGACTTATAGCATCTCTTCCCACCAGACATAAATGGAAATACGGTGTTCACGGAGCTCGAAACCGGTGTGTACAGAGGGCGGACTTTTTCTCTATTCGGGTTCCTTCGCGCTGATTTTGGGACTCGTGTGCAGAGCGGGTTCTGTGCCAGGGTCTTGGCGCCAATGCCCCGCGTACTCCCGGGGACGAGTGTCCTTCATGCTGAGACACATGTGCTGGCACCCGCTGGGTATCTGCACAGGAAAGGTCACGGCACCTCCGCGTGTCTGTCCTGTGACGGTGCTGCCTTCCTGGCTGCTGGCTGCCGCCTGAACGTGCAGCTGAGGCCAGAACCTGTTTGTCCTGTGACATCGCGTGCAGCCAGACGCAGTGGCGTCTTCTCTCTATACACCTTATTATCCAAGTTCCCAAAAGAACCAATCATTCGACCTATTTTAGAGACCACTGCACCACACACGTATCAGTGACATTATTCGGGGTTTTGATCACTGTTTCAGAAATCTGACCAAAGCTGCCAACCTATCAGAGGACCTGAGACTTGCTCTTGTGTTTTCTTGGTGACAACGGGAGAAACAGCCCATGCTCCGGAGGCGTCCGGATGGAGTTGAGGGAGCCACATCCATGCTTTGGCATCAACACCAGCCCTGGCAAGAGGGTGCTCAGAGTCAGTGTACCCTCAGGACGCGCCCTCCACGGCCGCCAGCCTCCCACTTAGGCCATGGCCCCTGCTGAAGTCCCCTTGGGGGTGAGGACTTTTCCGCAACAAACTCCTCTTCCAGCTGTTTCTCATCGCTTGGTAGGTACCTGGGGAGTCCTTCAAGGCAACGCTTCAGCTGAAGGAGCACCAGGAGAATGGGCTTCCCGAGTGTGGGCTCCAGGGTGGAGTCCAGGGCCAGCTGGGCATGAACCCGGGTTTCCTGAAATCTGTTCTAGCGCTGATCACAGGAGACGCTCTCTCGACCCCACCGCTGTCATCCCGTCTCTTCCTGAACTGGCCTCACCACCTGGCCCTCCCCAGCCCCAGCCCCAGGCATCTGTTTGATTTCTGAACCCAGGCTGCAGGAGAAGCACCTGTTTCCAATAGAGGTGGAGGGTGCAAGCCCCGCCCCCCCAACCCAAAGGTGCCAGAAGACTGTCTATTTCCCCTGAACTGACGGGGGAGCAGGGGCTACTGGCTGACCATTAGTCCGTGGTGACTTAAAAGCCAGTCGACCAGCAATGCAGTCCTCCACTGGTGGTGCTCAGCCCTTGGGTGAGCTGACCATGGGCCACTCTGCTGACCACAGACCCTCTGCTGTCCACAGACCCTCTGCTGTCCACAGACCCTCTGCTGTCCACAGACCCTCTGATGACCACAGACCCTTGGTTTTCGTCATAGACCCTCCTCAGTCCACACGCTCCCCTACTGCCTTCAGATCCTCTACTGACCACAGATCCTCTACTGACCACAGACCCTCTGCTGACCACAGACCCTCTGATGACCACAGACCCTCTGCTGTCCACAGACACTCTACTGACCACAGATCCTCTGATGACCACAGACCCTCTACTGACCACAGACCCTCTGCTGACCACAGACCCTCTGCTGACCACAGACCCTCTGCTGTCCACAGATCCTCTGTTGACCACAGACCCTCTGCTGTCCACAGATCCTCTACTGACCACAGATCCTCTACAGACCACAGATCCTCTACTGACCACAGACCCTCTGCTGTCCACAGATCCTCTACTGACCACAGACCCTCTGCTGTCCACAGATCCTCTACTGACCACAGACCCTCTGCTGACCACAGACCCTCTGCTGACCACAGACCCTCTGCTGTCCACAGATCCTCTACTGACCACAGATCCTCTACTGACCACAGACCCTCTACTGACCACAGACCCTCTGCTGACCACAGATCCTCTACTGACCACAGACCCTCTGCTGACCACAGACCCTCTGCTGACCACAGACCCCCTGCTGACCAAAGACCCTCTACTGACCACAGACCCTCTACTGACCACAGACCCTCTGCTGACCACAGATCCTCTACTGACCACAGACCCTCTGCTGACCACAGACCCTCTGATGACCACAGATCCTCTGCCGTCCACAGATCCTCTACTGACCACAGACCCTCTGCTGACCACAGACCCTCTGCTGACCACAGACCTTCTGCTGACCACAGACCCTCTACTGACCACAGACCTTCTACTGACCACAGATCCTCTGCTGTCCACAGATCCTCTACTGACCACAGACCCTCTGATGACCATAGATCCTCTGCCGACCACAGACCCTCTGCCGACCACAGGCCCCTCTGCTGACCACAGGCCCCTCTGCTGACCACATATCCTCTGCTGACCACAGGCCCTTCTGCTGTCCACAAACCCTTGCTGACCACAGATGCTCTGCTGACCACAGACCCTCGGTTTTCATTCACCTGGCTTGCGTGTCAGAAGCGATTGTCCACTTTATTGCTTTGCATTCTTTTGTAATGATCTTCATTCCATCAAGGCTGCTATTCGCTGAGCAGGTTGTATATAGAAAATTCAAACTAGAAATCAGCCGAGCATGGTGGGTCACCTGTAATCTCAGCTACTCAGGAGGCTGAGGTAGGAGAATGGCTAGAACTCTGGGGGCGGAGGTTGCAGTGAGCTGAGCTTGCGCCACTGCACTCCAGCCTGGGTGACAGAGCGAGACTCTGTCTCAAAAAAAAAAAAAAGAAAATGATAAATAGAAATGCTCGTTAACATTTCTAAAGGCTTGTCATAGAAAGTAGAGAAGAAATAGGACCTGCCCCCAAGTCTCGAGGCTCACTCAGCAAGTAGTAGGTGGAGAGGGCTGTGGGGTGACCCCTGGGCCCTGGAAGGGACTTTGCCCTCACTCCCTCATCTCAACAGGACACCCAAAATTTCTTTCTGTGGAACAGAGTTTTGTCCAGTAAGGGATAAAACACAAACGCGCCCCAGGGAGACACAATGCAACATGTAAATCCATCCTAAAATGCTGCTATCAACCGCAAGATGTAGTTTTGACTCGTTCCGGGAAATACTCACACTTGGCATTTCCGAGAGTTTCTGCGAATGTGTAGAAGATGCGCGTCCCTTTGGACGCCCTGCAGCTCCCAGCAGTGTTTCTGTTCCTCGTATTAAGTACATCTTTGTTGTGAAGATTTTAAAGTCTACTTCGGCCTCTGGACTTTATGAAAGCAATATTGTTTATATGTTTCACCACATTGGTAAGAGTTCACTAAAATCCCATAAAAAGTTCCACCCAGGCATGGCAAGTCTTTAGAGGCACATGGTAAATTCTGAGTAAGTCAGGCCTGTGGGCATGAACCACAGGGTGTCAGGTCGTGAGTCATCCTGGTAAACACATTCCCGATCCAAAGATCTGCTTAGCCGGATTTCAGTGAGGTTAACATGCGCGGAACCGGGGTTGTTTCTGCAGGGATGATTTTACAGGCTCCACCCCCAACCCAGTCAAGGCAAAAAGTAAACCAAAGGAGAAAGTGAGACCTAACCCCTCCCCACACAGAGAATCAGCTGCAGAAACTCACTCAGTTCCTCAGCTATCCTGATACTTGAAATCAATCTATTTATTTTTGGGGAAAAGATAACAGAAATTTGGGAAAATTAAGTTATTCATCTAGATGCTGTTTGCAAACTCTCCAGCTCCTGGAATCATTGCTCCCCTCCCCAGTTACCATGTGAAAGCCGGTGTGTCCGAGGCCCTTGCTCAGGAGCCCTCCGGGGCAGCGGAGGGGGGTGGGGGGTGTTGTTCTCAGTGGGAAAGAGGAGGATCTGAACTGCTTTTGCTCAGGGTAGAATTGGAGACAATGAAGGGGGTGGGCATCCATGCTGTGAGTCCCCTGGGAGCCCCCCGGGAGCCCCCTGGGAGCCCCCCGGAGCCCCAGGTCTGGCCCAGGCAAGAAGGCACTTCTTCCCAAGGGGCCACCCCAGGGCGACCTCAGCCTGTAACTGGAAGTGAGAACTGAAAGTTTCCACACTGAGCATGTGTGGGTGTTTCCTTGTTTCTTACATCCTTCTGCAGTGACTGTGTTGCTTTACAGGAGCTGGAAGCTTGGTGAGGGTGAAACATCCGTGAGAAGTACCTTCATCCCAACAGAGCTCTCTGCTTGAATGCAACATCTGGAGGAGCAGCTGTGTATCAACCTTACAATGACCTGCTCTCAAAAGGAGCCTTTAATCATGCGGGTTTCCACAGAGACATCATAGTACAATTATCCGTGTGTCGGGCATGAAGCCACGAGGAGATTCGTGGGAGGATCGTGGCGAACTTGTGCGTGGCTCTCAGCGGCAGCCTCGGCACCGGGCGTTGCCACCTGGGGGTCAGAATGAAGACAGTGGCGCAGCCCGGCTGACGGACGCAGCGGTGTCTAGGGAGGCAGGGCGTCCCGGGGAGCCGGCTCTGGTTCGGCCAATTTCAGCACGAGTCCAGCTCTCCTCTGCACGTCACCTCTCATCAAGCCTTTCCGTTCCACCATTATGTTAACAAATATTGGACCTATTGCTGTGTCAAAATATTTAAAATTTTTGTTTTAATTTACATATATAAATTTTTCTTGGAGAAATCTTTCAAAACCAAGCCATTAAATGTGGGTTGGAGCTGAGAGAAGACTGGGCCTTGCTTTGTGGCCTGAAGGTCAGGCTGGAGGGGCCGACTGTCCACTGAGGGGGTGGCTCTGACAGCATCGGGAGCCATGGATTCAGGCCCGGTGTGCCTCCCCGAGCTACCTTTGCCCCTGGAAGGGGACAGCCTCCCAGATGATCCGGCCCTGCAGGAGCTCCGTCTGGCTGTTTGCCCTGCAGGACTTTTGAGCTCAAGGACAAAAACCTAATTTAAGTAGCAACACCTGAATTAGCCATGTACAGGTTTCATTAGACTACCAGGTAAGCGAAGAATCTCCTCTGTTAACTCAGTGCATTAATGATAAACATGTTCCGGGTGTTTCCTTGTTTCTTACATCCTTCTGCGGTGACTGTGTTGCCGTTCTGCATGTTCTGAAATCCAAGATGGCCCGAGAGTACTCCCAAGTCATTCAGCAATCGTTTAAATGTGGACTCTCAGGAGCATATGCCTCTCTTCACTGTACTAAATGCAAATGAATTGGCCTTATGTCTGGGTTGCCTGGGAAAGGAGGAGACCAGAAGAGGAAAACAGGGCGAGGAGCCCCCAGAAAGTGCCAGGTGGCCAGAATCACTGCAGCTGCTGCTGGTGGCTGACCTCGGAGCTGGCCAGTCCTCTTCACACGGCTGCTGTCACCCTTCAGTAATTGCCATGCTGGCTCCTAAGCTCATGCCTCTTCACTTCTGTCATCAATCACAGTTCTCACATGTCTCATACACATTTCAGTCATTTTGCCTTATAGACCAAAATACCCCACATACGAAAACGTGAAGAAAAGTATTTAAAGAGTAAAACTGCATGAGGGCTTTTGGGACCCCTTCACGTCACACTCAGGCTGCAATCGAAAGTCAACCCAAACACTCTCACCGGGTCCCCGAGTCTGCTGTCCGCACTGCTGGGGTCCCGAGAGCCCCTCAGGAGGCCCGCAAAGGGAACATGATTGTTATCACAGTGCTGAGCCTTTTAGTTTTTAACTGTGTGGGTATCACACTGCTGGTGTATAAAGGCAATAATGGGCAAAACTACTGAGTCCTTAACCCAAAGCAAGCTGGGTACCAAACCACACAAATAGCTGTGGAACTCTGCACCATCACCTACCCGCAGGAAAAAGAAAAACCATTTCCACCTAAGAATGTCCAGAATCCAGCAGTGAGCTTCATTATCAACTATTCAGTCAATCCGTGCAGGCGTGTCTTTTCAATATTCTGTGCAATGATGTGGGAACTATATGAAGCATATCTGCACGTTGGGGTAATGTGCTCGCTGCTGCGGGGGCTGCACTGGGGCCAGCACTCCAGTTACCTGCTGAACTAGCTCCTTCGGTTGATGTTCTCTTTAAATGGAGCACAGTTTTCACTTGAAAGAACAACCAACAGGCAAACTGTGGTATTCAGACCGAACTAACAGCCTGTTCCTCCAAGGGAAAGAACCAGTAGTATTTGTGGCTGGTGTTAAAATCTGAGCTTTTGATAAAAGTTAGACTTTTGGGTCACTTTTGTTCATCACCTTGAGCTTGACAGTTTTAGGACACTTAGAGGCCTTTTTGCGAGATGGGTGGCAATGTTAACAACCGTGGTTTTTCATAGTGTCTAATGAAAGTGTGGAAACAAACAAAGACCAGCTCAGTGAGGACAGGCAGGGGCTTTGTATTTGGGGCTTGCTGGTCACCACTGTGAGTGCCCGGCAGGGACTCAGAGGCAGGGGTGCGGGTGTGTCCAGCAGGGACTCAGAGGCGGGGGTGCGGGTGTGTACCCGGCAGGGACTCAGAGGCAGGGGTGCGGGTGTGTCCAGCAGGGACTCAGAGGTGGGGGTGCGGGTGTGTACCCGGCAGGGACTCAGAGGCAGGGGTGCGGGTGTGTCCAGCAGGGACTCAGAGGCGGGGGTGCGGGTGTGTACCCGGCAGGGACTCAGAGGCAGGGGTGCGGGTGTGTCCAGCAGGGACTCAGAGGCAGGAGTGCGGGTGTGTCCAGCAGGGACTCAGAGGCAGGGGTGCGGGTGTGTACCCGGCAGGGACTCAGAGGCAGGGGTGCGGGTGTGTCCAGCAGGGACTCAGAGGCAGGGGTGCGGGTGTGTGTCCAGCAGGGACTCAGAGGCAGGGGTGCGGGTGTGTCCAGCAGGGACTCAGAGGCAGGGGTGCAGGTGTGTGTCCAGCAGGGACTCAGAGGCAGGGGTGTGGGTGTGTGTCCGGCAGGGAGTCAGAGGCAGGGGTGCGGATGTGTGTCCGGCAGGGAGTCAGAGGCAGGGGTGCGGGGATATTTGATGAGAAAACTGCAGGCCCCAGATGTGCCCTGCCCAAGGCTGCTGCTGGGGACACTGGAGGCACTTAGCTGGAACTGGAGCATCCTATGGGACTGGCCAGGGGTGTATCTGGCTTTCTCTGGCTGGTGCTGAGTGGGAAGCAGGGAAACAGTGAGGAAAGCTGTTAGTCACTCATCAAGCCCTGCCATCATGGGTCAGCTGTGGTAGGGTCCCTGTCCCACCTCCTGCAGTCCTGACGGTCACTGACCAAGCCCTGCCATCGTGGGTCAGCTGTGGCAGGGTCCCTGTCCCACCTCCTGCAGTCCTGACGGTCACTGACCAAGCCCTGCCATCGTGGGTCAGCTGTGGCAGGGTCCCTTCCCACCTCGTGCAGTCCTGACGGTCACTGACCAAGCCCTGCCATCGTGGGTCAGCTGTGGCAAGGTCCCTGTCCCACCTCCTGCAGTCCTGACGGTCACTGATCAAGCCCTGCCATCCTGGGTCAGCTGTGGCAGGGTCCCTTCCCACCTCGTGCAGTCCTGATAGTCACTGATCAAGCCCTGCCATCGTGGGTCAGCTGTGGCAGGGTCCCTGTCCCACCTTCTGCAGTCCTGACTCCTAGACAGCAGGCTGCACTGTGGGGCTGGCGTCTGCAGATACCAGGTTAGGGTCAGGTTTCCTGGGCAGGCTGCCGCAGGGGTGGGTCAGCTTGGGTTTTTCTGTGGCCTGCCCAGAGTGCCTTGGGATATTCAGTCCCTCGGAGACGTCTGCATTTGGAAGATCTGCCCATCTCAATAAACCGATGTTTTCCAAACGGTGAATGCACGAAATTACAAAAGTCAACCTGGGAAAAAGGCCCATTCGATGGGCAAGACAGACAAAGGAATATTAGCATAGGAGAGAAGGACTCCTATGAGCTGTGCTCACCACTGAGGCTTCGGATTCCGTATTGCCAGGAATCACTCTACAAACTATCACTTTTCAGGGTTTCGTGAAGATTAAAGTAAGAATATCCATATTAATCCAAAAAAGTTCTTAAAATGTTCCTTCTCCCCCTACATATATGTATGTACACACACACACGTGTCTGGATTTTCCGGATATATTCCCAAAACCCACCATAGCAGGTGGGATGCGGAGGCGCCTTCCACGAAGCCAGACAGAGACTTACACACGTGTAGTGCTCCTCTTCTCACTAATTCCTTTCCTCTTTTGAGAACTAGACTTGGCCTTAATAAAAATATGTTATTATGTTAACATATAATGGATTTATTACTGTTATTTTAAAATGAATTAGAATATTGAAAACATTCTCAGTTTTAATTCCTAATATGGTAAATACTGACATATAATTCACATAAACAAATTGTGTGGGTCCTCAGTGATTGTGAGACCACAGAGGGCGCTGAGGCGGAAGTCCACACCCACCACGGGTTCCACGCAGCCTGAGGTTCTAATCTAGTCACGTCGTTTTCTATCTGACACCAGAATTGCTCAACTTTGGCTGAAAAACTGAGTCGTTTAGGAAGCTTTTTAGGAAAATGCAGATACCTAAAGGCACCTCCCGAAGTTCTTGTTTAATTAATAACCTGTGTTGTGTCGTAGGCGGTGGTACTTTGTAAAAGCTCCTTGAGTGATGTTCTGGTGGTTAGCCGGGTTGGGAACCAGTGCCCGAGGTCAGGGTTCCTCAAGGTGGGGGCCAGGAGCTCGCTGAGCCCACAGTCTCAGGGGGCCCCGGAGCCGGCCTTGTGGGTCGTGCCCCGTTGGTTCCATGTGAACCACTCCTCCGCTCTGTGCCTCTCACCGGTCAAACAAGTTCCTCATCAGACGCCTTTTCCATCCTGGGAAGAAGCGGGTGAGCCTCCAGGATCCTGGCAAGATAGGACCCTGGTGTGAGGGCCAGGTGAAGAGGAAACTGAGGGAGGGCTCTGACTTGGATCCAGGTGCCCGGGACCGACTGAAATTGCCAACAGCAGCAACTGCAGAGACGTCGGCCAGGGAGGCTCGCCCAGGCGGCCACTCATGATTTCCCTACTTCACAGCCATTGCATCTGAGAGCACATCGTGGACACCTCGCAGCCAGGGCGGTGGCTGTCATCGCACTTCTTGACTTGCCCCTCTGCTGTCCGCAGCCCTCAGGCCCATCTGACAGGCGCGACTCCGGCTCCCGTGCTGGGCACACAGCCGACTCAGCACTGCGCCCAAGCAGAGCACCTGCTCCCTAGACAGTGAAATGAATCTCTGTGGTCTTAAATATTTCAAAATGTGCACCTCCTGGGCTTCAGCTGTGGTTTTAACTTCCATCTGCCTTAATTTCCCCAATAAATACACGACTACACTTACGAGTGTAGACATAGATGGAGACGGACTGGAAGCACACACTTTGTCTTTCTGTCCATGCTGCTGCAGAAGGGCTTTCCCAGTTAAGGTTTGCAAGAGCTTTTAAGTGGAATGTTGACAATTACAGGCCTCTGGGGCAAAAGCAAAGCAAGGGACACATTCATTGCTTTCACCAAGATCCTAGAGAGAACACAGGACCTTGTGACTGCAGCTCTTGTGCTCCTAGATGAGAAGCACCAAGTTAGGGACCAGAGCTACATTAGAAGGGCGGGGCTGGGCTCTCCTCCGATCACTGCTGGGGCATTTAGGGTGCAGCCAAGGCCTCAGGATCTTTTGTACTCATTCTGGCAGTAAATTCGTTTCTAAAAAATGATTAAACGCAAAGGCAGTCGTCATATTGAAATGTTTAACAGGAACTTGTGTCTTGGGTGAAGGTCGTACAAAAAACGACTTCCGCATCAATGAGGCTGCCATGAAGCAATCAATCAGGCGTTTGCTGCGGCTGGAAGCAGACAGGCCAGGTCACTAAGGAAGAAGGAAGACAGCCAGTGCCTGCCCCCATCTGACCTCTGTAATTAAACCCACACTCCCAAGCTAGCTCAGGGCTATCATTGTTGCTGCCACAATTCAGGGGAGGCAGCTGCTCAGGCCCCGCTCCGTCTGCACCGTGTGTGATCCCCAGAAGGTCTGCACAGGTGCCAGGCAGTCGGGCCCTGTCGGCTGAGTCAGACGGGCACACGCGACGTCACCTGTGATTCACTTAAATGTGTGTTTGAAAGCATCCCTATTACTAATCCAAGTGGCCGTTATGGTAGTCACTAGCCACAAGGGGCTACTTAAATTAAATGTTAATTAAGTAAAATCACCTAGAATTCCACATTCAGCTCCTTGGTGTCACTCCCTTCATCTCCAGAGCCCTGCAGCCATGTGGGAAGTGGCTTCAGCGTGGGACTGTCACAAAGGAACGTGGCCTTCAGCAGGGGCACTTCTGCTAGCCCCACTTCTGCAGTGACTCACACAGATTGGGGTTTAATGAATGACTCAGTGATGTAATGTTGGGTTAGAGACAGTGTACAGATATTAAGGTGGAGTATGGACTGGCTGATCCTTTCGAAAGCAGAAAAAATAATAAAATACCCTCTAGAGTCTGCCCCTCCCCCACCTAGTGATCAATTGTTCTATTAATAAAATACCCTCTAGAATCTGCCCTCCCCCAGCAAATGATCATTCTATTAATAACATCTCCTCCAGAATCTGCCCTCCCCACCAAATGATCGTTCTATTAATAAAATATCCTCTAGAATCTGCCCTCCCCCACCAAATGATCGTTCTATTAATAAAATACCCTCTAGAATCTTCCCTCCCCCACCAAATGATCTTTCTATTAATAACATCTCCTCCAGAATCTGCCCTCCCCACCAAATGATCTTTCTATTAATAAAATATCCTCCAGAATCTTCCCTCCCCCACCAAATGATCTTTCTATTAATAACATCTCCTCCAGAATCTGCCCTCCCCACCAAATGATCTTTCTATTAATAAAATATCCTCCAGAATCTTCCCTCCCCCACCAAATGATCTTTCTATTAATAACATCTCCTCCAGAATCTGCCCTCCCCACCAAATGATCTTTCTATTAATAAAATATCCTCTAGAATCTTCCCTCCCCCACCAAATGATCTTTCTATTAATAACATCTCCTCCAGAATCTGCCCTCCCCACCAAATGATCTTTCTATTAATAAAATATCCTCTAGAATCTGCCCTCCCCCACCAAATGATCTTTCTATTAATATGTGTTCATTTCCTTTATGGAGACTTTCTTTTTACAAAAAAAAAAAAATAAGATTACACATATATACACACAATCCTGCCTTTTTTAACTTCACAATATTAGTTAATATCTTGAATTTATCTCTAGCTGCAAGAATCAAGACTTTGTTTGTAAACCTGAGGCGGGGCTGGGGTGGGAGGTTGCATGTCCTGGGAATGAAACCAGAAACTCTGAGGCAGACAGACTGAGTTTGAATCCCTGCCCCAAAGTTACCGGCCGAGGGCCCCTGGCCAAGTCACTTTGTATCCCCAAGGGCCTCCCTGTGAATGGCGACAGTAAATTTAAAGGACATCAGGCAGCTGAAGTGGTCCCTCGGAGCTTGACAGGTCACATGTTGGGCAAAGCCGAAAAAGGAAAGTGAGTGTCTGTGGTTTGGTGGGAGGGTATGATTTCACAGCAGGTGAGGGGTTCTGAATTCCTCTCCCAAACAATGTGTGCTTTGATGGATTCTGCCGGGTGTTTTCTTGCTTTTCTTTTAACTGTGCAGGTTGAAACCTGGGTGCCCGATTGAGTCAACTGCTTACATGTCTTGTCTATGAAACTCTATTATTCATCTGAACTGAAAAAAGATTGTGTCAACAGCAGCAGGGCCTTGCTGGGCAGATAAACAGAAATAAAAATGTGTAAAGACAAGCATATGGGTTTTGTCTTTGACTAAGGAGCTCACAGGTTCCTGGAACCAGGTAGTCAGGACCTCCCTGAGCCATCGGAATGACTTGGATGCTTCGGGCAGCGACAGTGTTGGCCAGACTTTTAATAACCTTTGTTCAGGAAGAACTGGAAGAACTCTGTGCCTGCCGAGGGGCCTCTCCTCCCTCCCTCCCTCCCTCCCTCCCTCCCCAGCACAGGGGTCATGCTCAAGCCCACGCTGGATGATGTGGAGCTAGCACACAGAGAGACAAAACCCGACTCTGGGCCTGCCACTGTGACACCGGCCTGCACACCACCAACAGCCAGACTGGGGCACAGTCCCGGAGCACAGCCCCGGAACACAGCCCCGGAGCACAGCCCAGGAGCACAGCCCCGGAGCACAGCCCAGGAGCACAGCCCCGGAGCACAGCCCAGGAGCACAGCCCTGGAGGACAGTCCCGGAGCACAGTCCCGGAGCACAGTCCCGGAGCACAGTCCTGGAGCACAGCCCCGGAGCACAGTCCCAGAGCCCAAGAGTGTCCCGAGCTTGCTTCATCTCCAGAGCTCTGTGGCCACGTGGCTGAACCCCGCACCTGCTCCGTCACCTGCACCACCTGCCTCCTCTCTGCTCAACTGCACACTTTATTACTTTCTTACTTTCCTATGCCTGTAGGATGGCTGTGACCAGATGAGAAGAAACACTCTGAAGTCTTTACCCCGCAAGGGCCGAGTCTGGAAAACCATCTCGTCACACAAGAGCCAGTGGTGGGGATCACCGGCATTTTCCTGCTTCTCCTCACCGACGGCAGAGTGAACGCAGGTGGTCTGAAGCCCCTTGCACATTCTGTGTGTGTGTGTGTGTGTGTGTGTGTGTGTGTGTGTGTGTGTGTGAGTGAGATGCCCTACATGTTCAATCGAAAATAACAGGAGAGTACATTATTTTGTTTGTTTTATATGTAAGGAGTTGGGAACTTTGGAGTTTAGAATTCAAACATATGCCAAAACATGATGGAAAGAAATGCATTGGGCCAAAAGTCTTACAAGAGGAGAAAGAGGAGGAGGCAGAGAGGGAGGAGGGGGAGGGAGAGGAGAAGGGGAAAGAGAAGAAGGAGGAGGAGGATTGAGAGGAGGAGGAAGGGGGGGAGGGGGAGGAGGAAATTCTTTGCTAAGGCCCTGAGGGAGGAGTGGGAGGGGTGGCTGAGCAGGATGACATCTAATGCTCTCAGCATGTACTTGTCCCGTCCATTCTGCAGGATGGAGCTGACAGCTGTTGCACCTGGGCCAGAGTCCCTGCCCCAGAGGCTGCTGTGATGGGAACCGCCAGCCTCACTCCCCTTCCTGAGAGAGGTCATGTCCCTGTCCCAGCACCTTCAACAAAGAAGTGGGGCCTGCAGCTGACGCTATGAGCGGGCGTCAGGCTGGGTGGAGGTGGCAGTTGGACAGTCGGAAGTTGCTATAGCAATAACAAACCAGGCTGTCATGTTTTGAAAAGAAGGGACACCCTGTGAGGAGCAGGAATTCTTCCGTCATGATCCACACTCTGTCGGGTTGCGGTAGCCATCAGCATGCTCATGTGCATGTACACAAATATACATGTGTATATATATGTCTTTTTCACTTTATTGGCAAATACTGCACAAGTATGTAAGCCTCACGTTCTACAGCTAAGGGCTGCATAGTCATAACTTCTGAGCAGTTTATTAAGGTTGAATACAATCGATGTAAGGAATCATTTTATAAAATAAAATCTAGTGCGGGTGTGTATGTTTTATTTTATGAAGGGCGTAGCGAGTGAATCTGTATATGCCCCACACATTGCTCTCTCATTCCTTGTTATTCCAGCATTCAGGCACACACGCACCCACAGACATTCGCACGTTCACACAGACACACACACGAGCCACAGCACGCCCCGCCCCACTGCTGGACGAGGGTGGGGTACACCTCACAGGAGTTTGTGTCCCGTCTGAGGTGTTGGCCACTGAAACTCACACCGCGAAGTGGCATCGCTTTATTTCCATGTGACAGCCTGTTTTCCAAATGCAAAGGCTGCCTTTGATGGATTGTTGTGTCCGTCACTCAGCTTTGGCCACATTTGGGCACAGTCTCTCACCCTTTTTAAGTGTGTTCTTGATGTAGATATTTGAAAAGATGGAGTCTATGAAGATAGGCTTTAGTGAATCAACGGACAAAAGTCTGCTATATTATTAAATAAGAACACAGTTCAGGAAGCCTAGCTTGAGACGCGCCAACTGCCGCGCCCCGAGGAGGCTGGTTCCCAGGCCGGCCTCAAAGCTGCAGGATGGAGATCGGTCCAGTTACAACGAGAGGACACGTCTCAGGAGTCGGAGACAAAGAAACGATTAATGGTCCTTGCATTGTGTGAGTGACCTGGCTGCCTGCTGGGTCACTGTGTACTTTTCACTCAGGTGAGCTGAATCAAACCACGGCGCCGCTTGTGGAGCCAGACCCAGCTGCCCAGACCTCAGGGGACTCGGGGTGACGAAGCTTCCTTGACACATGGTGTCTGGGCTTGCTGAGAGGCTCCTGCATGCTTGCCCTGCCTCGGTCCTCATATCTACGGGTGACCTACCCTCATTCTGCCCCATGCCACTCCAAGCACACCCCGGGGGCCTCTGTCGGCCGTAATCAGAGCCTTTGCAGACCAGCCTGTTCCACTCTGCATGATTCTAGTGGGGCTGTCTGTCAATCCACTGTCCTGGGCGTATTACCAGCCCGGCTGTCCAGAGAACCCTGCACCCATGAACACAGCAACTGGACACAAGGCAGTGCATGTCCCAAGCAAGCCAACTTCCTTTTTCTAGGATTGATACAAGCACTGGAATAAATAGAACCCCTCTCCCTCTGAGATTATCAGTTTTACATGTTACATTGGCCTGGAGTGGTGGGTGGGACATAGAAAGTCTTCTAGAAAATGAAGCCAATGCAAAGAAGAACAAAGGCAAGAGATAAAGACAGGATAGGCCTGGGTTGAGCACCTAGATCCAGCCATGCCTGAAGTCCATCCTCTTCTTAGAATTCTGAGTTACAGGAGACAATAAATTAATAATTTTTCTTGAGTTTGTTTAAAATGAGTGTGCACGGGAAGAGTTCTTGCAGTTTTCCTTAATGTTCCTCAGACATCACTTGCAGGAGGTATTATTTACAGGAGAGTTTTACTCCAAGTTTAATGGCTTATCACACAGCATCCGAACCAAGAGCTCACGTTTTAGGAAGACTTACCTTAAGAACCCCTTTGGCTATTTCTATTCCCCCAGCCAGCTCCTCTCTGTCCCCTTTTCATGCCCCCAGAAGAGCCAGGCCATAGCCATTCCCATCTTCAGTGTGACGATCTCTTTCACAGAGATTGAAGGCTAAAGTCACATCTCCCGCATGACTCTGCCGCTGTGATCGCAGGCAGCATTTAGCTTCTCTCCATCAGATGCACCTGCGCCAGAACTGCAAGGTGACACAGGATAGAGGTTGCTGCAAGAACAGCCTCAAGGCCACGGAAGAGGTTCTGGGGCACAGCCATTGGCTGCATGAGGCTGTGCGATTCCAGAGTCAAAAGCTGCAGCCTCCTGGGGACCCAGTTCTGGGGTGACAGCCCCCTAATGCACCAGGTTCCTAAGTGAGAAAGAGGCAACTGTCTCCTTGGGACCCACTTCTGAGACAAGGCTTTGGGAACAGTGACTAAAACTCAGTGTGAATTCTACTTCCTTAGCTCCTCCAGCGCCTCTGTAAGCCCCCAAATCCTCTTCTGCTTAGAAGTGCAGATTCCGATTCTGTCTTCTGAGCCTCCGCCCCCAACCAGCAATTCCCACACCTCAGGTGGCTCAGGACCCTCTCCCCCTTCAACATCCTCCATTCCCTTAGAGCTCCTGAACATGTCCCTGCTTATTCCTTGTGTGGGTTGTTTAACCCTCTCTGCCTATCCCGACAAGGCCCCAGGGGTCACCCACCCAAATCCAGCTCCGGCCCTGGAGAAGTTTTGCTGACCCATGCTCCTGGAGCTCCTGCCCCCAAAAGCTGTGCCACCTGGTCCGGGGATCCCCACCCTGGCTTCCCACTCCATAGCAGGGGCACCTGGCGTCAGTGAGGAAGACCAGACGGAAGGTCTGAGGCCCTTCCCCCATCCACCATCTCCCCTTTCCCCCCATCCCCCATCCACCATCTCCCCTTTCCCCCCTTCCCCCATCCACCATCTCCCCTTTCCCCCATCCCCCATCCACCATCTCCCCTTTCCCCCCATCCCCCATCCACCATCTCCCCTTTCCCCCATCCCCCATCCACCATCTCCCCTTTCCCCCATCCCCCATCCACCATCTCCCCTTTCCCCCCATCCCCCATCCACCATCTCCCCTTTCCCCCATCCCCCATCCACCATCTCCCCTTTCCCACCATCCCCCATCCACCATCTCCCCTTTCCCCCATCCCCCATCCACCATCTCCCCTTTCCCACCATCCCCCATCCACCATCTCCCCTTTCCCACCATCCCCCATCCACCATCTCCCCTTTCCCACCATCCCCCATCCACCATCTCCCCTTTCCCACCCCTTGCTGCCAACAGTCACCGACTCTACCCTTTGCTAAGTCCAAAGAGGCAAATATTCTGTCAGTGTTCCAACAGACCCTGAGGCATCTACTCAGGGTCACCCGCGAAGAGTTCCCGCTGCCACCTCCGTGCCCTCCGCCCTCTGTGGCTGCCCAGTGGTGGGGGTCCCTCAGCCCACACTCAGACGCTGGAGCTCTGGGGGAAGCCTGAGCCTGCCGGGAATGATGTGAGGAGCCTGGAGGGTGCTGGGGAGACTCTGGGCCCAGAGAGCCATCAAAGACGAAGTCCAGTGAGCACAGGGCCGGGGAGGGCACCGCTCACTGAAGGCAGGAGGAACGGGCGCAGCCACCACGTCCACACCCGAGCCTGACTTGGCTGCCTCCCCCAGACAGGAGGGTCTGAACCAGGGCGTCTCTGGCTTCCCTGCTGGCCAGACACTGACTAGTGGCCGGGCTGGAGGATTTCAAAGGAAAGTGAGGACCTCAGCCATACATTCGTGTTACTTAATTTTCAGAAGGGGTGCATTGACGAACACAGGCACGGAGCCCGAGAGGAAGGGAAGGGAAAGACTGGGGTAGGGCAGTAGATACTGACCGCAGGAGGAAATGTGCCAAGAGTGAACCCCTGAGCAAAATGCTGAACAAAGGCTGAAGCCACAGGGTCCAGCTTTCACCAAGCGCAGGCCCTCGGAGCGGCAGTATCTGCGCCTGTGCTCTCTGGGCCTCTGGAGGCGCTTCCTTCTCTTCCCACCCTTCTGGAGACTTCCCATCTCCCACCCGTCTCTGGCCCCCATGACCTGTGGCGATGCCAGTGGCCCCTGCCCAGACGCACACATGTACTGCCGGGCCCTAGGCCTCACGCTCTTTCCACAGCTCCTGCCAGCTGCCCTCAGGGACCTGGGGCTCACGCCGTGGTGCGCCCCACCCTCAGAAGGAAGATGCACTCAGGGGCTTGTGCAGAGCCCGAAGGGGCTCAGCGCTCTGTGGGCAGGGAGTTCCTGGGCCCAGGGTGCCCGCCCAATCTACAGAGTGGAGCGGGCTCTGGGGCTCCCAGGAGGCACGTGCCCTGGCCTCAGGGATGCACTGTGGGGTGGGGCTCCGTGGCAGAGCAAGTCCAGGGTGGGGTCCTCCCAAAAGCAGGCCCAGATCATGGTCCTCTTGATTAGACCTGAGGGAAGAACTAAGAGGCGTGTCCTGATGGGGACATTCTCTGGCAGCCTGTGAATACTGGAGGAGGAATTAGGTTTAACTATAAGGAGCTAGAAACAATCTATAAAGAATTATTCCAGTCCTCGAGAGTGTGAAACTACACGGCGGACTGGGGCCGCATTGCCAAAATAAAACCGCAGTCCTCCGGGATTGCCACTGATCACACGGCGTCTACCACCAACAGCACGTCATGCTTTGTTTTTCTTTACCGACGTGAGCCGTGCCAGTAAAGAATCCCTGTGTGTGTGGCTCAAACCCGCAGCTGGGTTACACACAGCAGGTGCCTGTGTGTGTGGAGGTTCATGCTCTACGCATCCCCGCAAATCCGACCGTATCTCGGTATGTCTGTTACGTCTTGTCCTCAGAAAGTCTGCAAGCACATTGCAATCACAGACACTGAGATTTTACATAAGGAAAAATGCATAAAAGAAAGAGAAACTGCTGGTAGAGGAAACCCATGGGCTCCTGAGCTCATCGGTAATCCGAGTGACGCGGAGGAGTTGCTCATGGGAAGAGAGCGGACAGCGTTGACACCGAATTTCATACATGGTAAGAATAAGGGCATGGAAAGCAAACTGACTAATGCATAGGGCCAATTCTAACAGGGTTCAGAGCAGAGGAACACTCGAACAGCTCTGAAATCATACCGTTATGGACAAAGCAACTTAGAGGTTTTCCCAACAGAAACGATAAAATCATAAAACGTTGCATGCTTTACAAGGAAGTTTCCTATATAAAATATTGTCTAAACACAGTAATAAAAATCAATTTGGTCATGAATGCTAGAGGAGAAGCTGGATTACCTTTTAATTTTCTCTCTACAAGACTTGGCATAGGAAGACTCGGCCAAAGAATATGCAGAAAGGATTATAGGGAAGGATTTAGAGGGGTGTCAGCAGCTAGTTAGTCCAAATATGTGATTTTTCTGGACATTTTGTGTGATTAACTTTTCATTAATTGGATTATCAGATAGTCCTTGAGCCCATTTGTTTCTTCTGCTTGTAATTATAGGAAGGAGACATGCTGGAGCCACGGCGCCACTCCCTGTCCTGGGCCCCAGGCTGTGCACCTGCCTCCAGGGAGCCAGAGCTTCTGATACTTCCAAGGAGAGGCTGGGAGGAGGAGGCAGCCTCCTCCTCCTTGAGAGTGATTGACGGTGGGGGCACCCCAGCTCTACACCAAGCTACATTTATTCCAAGGAGGCCTCAACATCGATTGAAGTCAAAAAATGCTAGAATGTGGACATTGTATTCATTGAATATTTTATTTCTTAGCATCTCTTTTCATTTGAATTTTCATCACACAGTGGATCACAAGAACGATTTCCTCCGATGTGATGCTGTTGATTTTTCTAATCTAAAAGCACTAGATCATAAATCACTGGTGTGACTCTCAACAGCACGCCAGCTGTGCTGCTCCTGGTAGCCGGGCGTCTCCAAAAATCCAGGGTCCATGGGAACAAGTGTCTTTGCTTTGGCTCAAAAACCTACCATGAAAAGCAAGAGCGATTCAGCCCTCTGCATTCACCCCATAACACACCCAATGGGAGCGGGTGCAGAGACTGGGGAGAGGCAAAGGGACTCTGCCTGTTTCCAAAGGTCCCACGGCGCACACTGTGTTTCCTGTGGACACCATGGCTCGTGCTGAGGTCAGGGCACATTTTCTGAAATGTGTCTGATGCACCCAGCACAGCCCCAGGCTCTGTGCAGAAGCTGTTTCATTTACTCTTCACAAATGAGCAGCTGAGATGCAGAGGCCAGAGGACCCACCAGGCTCCCAGTTCAGGTGACTGCTGGTCTTGCCCACTGGAAGCAGGGATGGCTCACAGCATTTCTTGTGCATAGACTTTCTCCCTGGCAGGCACCCAGCCCTGTTCCATGTCACAGGGTCCTTCTTGCCATTGTCTTTCAGAGGGCAGTTGAGATGGGAAATCCTGGCTCTGAGCCTGCCAATCACCGCCCCACCAGAATGAACGTATCGGGTCCCAGAAGTAGGGGGGTCTCCGGGAAAGGGCATGGGGTGACGGGGGACAGGATGGAAAGCTGAGCCCAGAAGTGGAAGGCTGCCATCCAAGAAGCCGGAGGCTGTTTCTGGATTCCACCTCCGGGACTGACCAGGCAGAAAGACTCTGGGTCCCCAGACTGTATTTGGTGAAATTTCTGAAACCCAGCGGGGAATTGTGTGAAGGACTCTGGCATCCCCACGTTTTTAAGCATTATATCAGAAGACATTCTTACACGATGAATATGCTGAAATCATGTCCAGAGAAGTTTGATTTCCTTCGGCTAACCACTCCTCATCCCTAGAGAAAGCGAGTATTTCTGTTACTGTGAAGAGCAAGCATGCGAATGCTGCGTGAGTTAGGAGCTGGTTCAGGCCCCCCGACGCTTAGCACTGAACAACTCAGGTTTAACTTGAGTCTGGCCTTTGAGTAAATCCTTGCTTATGCACGATACTTCATGAACATTTTACTTGCCAGGCCTTTTCCCAGGCGCAGGGTAAGACCGATGGAAAAGTCTGCAGTCGTGGTGCCTTATGAGTGATCGTGCTGATTCATCAGCAGCAAGCGACACACACTGCTGTGTGTCACCTGCAGCCTGCGCAGTGAGCTGGCGGAATCCGACGAGTCAAGCCAGGGCAGGAGAGAGGTGTGCCACCGTCACGCTGGTTGGAAAACACTCCAAAATGTAGAGAGAAATGTCTGCAGTTTCTAAAACAACGTCATCTTGCACAGACTCCAGACTTGTGCTTTTGTTTTCCAGCGAGAAGGAGAAGCAGGAAGCTTGTTTGCTTTGTTCACTGTGCGCGTGCAGAACACGAGCACATCTTTGCCATGGATTCTGTGGCACAGGAGACCTGAGAGGTGCGATGTCAGGCCGGCCCCTGACGGGGAAATCCTCTCCATGTGGTCTTCATTTGGGATTTTTTTTAAAAAAAAAAAAGATAGTAAGTATGATAAAAAGAAAACAGCCAATCTGACTCCATTCGCTCCCAGCCGAACTGTTCCTGTATATCTTTTGTTTTGGTGCTTGACTGGAAGTGAAATTGCTCATGGCATTGAAAACAAAGCTAACTACACCCTGGGAAGGTGCCACCAGCAGGCACTTGCAGGTGGCAGGACATGTCAATTCCACTTTCCCTGAAGAATATCATACTTTTGTTTAGAATCATCAGAGACAAAAGACTCTTAACCAGATTTCCATGAAGTCTTGTGGCAGGGTTCCCAGACATTCTAAGAAGCTGTTTGATGTCAGAATACGTTGTGCTGGCTGCCCACGGACAGCACGGGTGTTTGAACTGTCCACTAATCAAAATGAACAACCAGCAAAAATGACCAAGCGAATGTGAAGTCCAGAGTACTCTGAAAACAAACCTGTGCTGTATCAACCTCATGTGCATCTACAGATGCTGAAACCAGAGGGTTACGTATCTGAATTAGCTGTTATTTCTTCTGCAAGTCGTGATGTGCACTTGGCCCACAGGCCTCTCGGGAACCCTGGCTCCAGGCACCGTAAGCTCAGGGTGAGGCCTGAGTTGTAAATATCATACATCAGATGTTTTGTAAACGTACTTAGCTGTGTATTTTATAAAAGTAAATCTTTCCAAGCCTGAGAATATTTATAGGTGTTATCCTGTACTTTCTAAATAGGCTAATTTAGGAGAAGGTCACTAAAGCAGGTGACGGGAAAGGTGGCCTGAGGCCCTCAAAGGCCCCATCCCCAGGAGATGTGTGCACGGGGTCCTCCCCGCCCTCGCCTCAGGGCCACAGCCGCTGTCTCCGTCTTGCTCCGTTGCAGCTTGGGGATGTATGCATGATGGAGGCCAAGTGAAGTTATTGATGAAGGGGCCTGGGGAGCCCGGGCATCCCGTGCCCCACATTACCCTAGTGTTTTAAAGCTCTTCCAGCCCACTCCCAGGCACCCCTTTTTCATCAGGACTCCCCCCCAGTTTCCCAAACAAGCTTGAGTGACAGCCTTCACCCACCGAGCTTGCTGGGTGGGTGTGCTCAAGCTCCGACCAGCGGGAGACCCGGGAGGGAGCGACTGTGTCCTGCCATGGTACGAGGCCTGGCTCGCCCTGCACCTGCCTTCACCCTCCTTATTCCAGTGGACGTGTGAAGAGTCCCCATTCCCATCACCTGCCCAAATCCCAGGTTCCACATGAATTCCGTGTCCACCCTCAACCGGGCAATGTGATTTCCATCCTGTGCCCCTCAGATTCTGGAGAGAAGGGTCGTCCGATGAGAGTTCCTGACCCTTCTCTAAAGGCTGAGCCACATGCAACCCAACAACTCACTTCAGAGACTAAGCGGAGATGCAGACACGGCCAGGAGGGAGGGAGGCCCAGGCGGGCCACTCCACGCGGCCCTGGGCTCACCTTCAATTCTACTGGGAAGAGATTCAGTGCAGAGGTGCTACAAGTTGTTAAAATTGTCCTAGTCAATCTTTATAAACCTCCACGGAAAAGCAACACAGTGAGAAGGAAGGGCATCTGGCGCCTCTCCACTCACCACAGGCGAGCAGACAGCAGAGAGTGCTTCTCGCCCCTAATATTCTACCCGTTGTCTGCAGGAAAAAACATCAGCCTCTTGGAATGAAAACCGCGTTCCCCAGCCTGTCGCAGTAAGTGTGGCCATGTGTGTAATTTCTGAACAAAGGATGGGAAGGAAATGGGGGCACGGCTCTGGGTGCTCTGCCCGTCCAGGCTGCATCCCAGCTCACAGATTCCCACAGCAGCCTGGGCCCCGGGGCTGCACCTGAAATAAACGTCTGCCCTGTTTAAACTCCTGCTCTTTTGAATATCTGTAACCAGAGCCAAACGTAATTTTTAACGAATACAAACTCCATTTGATGGTAAGATGAGCACAAAGAAAAATGTATTTATTCAACAAGTATTTATGTATCAGGCACCTTTAATGTCATCACAAACAGTGATGAACTGAACAGACAGAGTCCCTGTCCTCATGGCTCTTGTGTTCTGCAAGGGAAGAAAGATGAGAGGAAAATGAAAACAGAGACACTGGGTGACTGCAGATGACGGGGCTGCCGTGGGGAAAGAAGCAGGGCGAGGCGTGCAGGGTCTGGACACAGCCCCGAGCTGACGAGAGGGTTCCGTGCTGCTCCGGAAGAAGTGAGGTCCCCGCGTGACCACGTGAGGCCAGGAATTCTCCTTCACCCAATTACGAATCAGGTCGTTCATTGAAACTGAGGTTGAAGTCACATGCGTCATTATTGAAAAATGCGATCAAAGAGAAAACACTGGAGGTGATTAGCAAAATATTATCTCTAAGATACAGAGCATGCAAGGAGAGAGAGTTCTGTTTCTCTCAAAAACTAAGGCAAATGCGTTGGAAAGATAGAAAATGCATCTGCTTTACAAAAGTTGCTGCTGACTTAGGAGGAGATGGAGAAATGATGAAAGTCCCAGAGCATTCCAGCCAGGCTGTCCGCGCAGGGTTGTGAAGTCCTCACCCTGCTTTGTGAAAATGAGCAGAAAATTGTCGGGGAGTCATGTGGGCATTGTTTATGCAAGAAAGACACAAAACCCCAGTGAGTTCCTGCCGGAGAGAAAGCCTGAGTCCCCAGCACAATATTGTCTCTAAGTGGCCATCAGAATATTTACTTTCTCCTGGTATTTCTCTTAATGATTTCATACTTAATTGACCATTCGCAGCTTGGAAGCTACGGAAAGGGAGGACGCTGCGGTGTCAGACGTAGGCTCTGTCCAGAGGGCCCCCTGTCTGTGATGGGGAGGGGTGTACCTTCTGCGATGCCGGCAGGCTGGGGTGCGACAGCGGGAGGTGGTTGATAGGGACCTCACCCCAGCCAGGGAGTCGTGAAAGCTTCTGGAGGAGAGGGCATGGGAGCTGCATCAGGAAGGACACGGGTTGTCTGGAGTAGCGTGTCCGCAGATGGAGAACATGAAGGGGCCTGGCATCTTCTTAGGACCCTCATGTGTTCTGTGAAATGGACCCAGGGCTTTCCTGGAGGGGCAGGAATGGCCAGTGGCTGGGCTGGGGAGCTGACCGGTTGGCGGGGTCAGATCAGCAAGGCCCTTGCCTGCGCACGCCTCCAACCTTCCCCTCCAGGCCCAGCGGACGCTTGAGAAGGCAGAGGCCTGCTCCCTTCTGAGTTTGGGGAGGCTCCTCTGGCAGGGTGGAGAATGCATCCCCAGGCTGCACGTGCAGGTCAGGTGCTCTCCAGGGAAGGACATTTGGTCACACTTGTGCCTGGGAGCTTTCGGGGCACAGATAATGACTGGAGCCCTGGAAATGAAGGGAGTGGGAGGGGTCAGAGGCAGGAAAGAGCCCGAGGAGCACCTGTGTCCAAGGGACAGCGGCCCCACAGAGAGGAGGAGAAAAACCAGTTCCACCAAGGACATGAAGCCTAGGAAGCCGGAATTTCCACAGCCAGTGGGATCAAGTGCTGCAGAGATGCTGAGTGTGGTAAAGTGGCCGGAAAGGGTGAAAGGCACCCCAGCGACCTCGGTGAGAGCAGCTTCAGTTCGAGGCCGTGCTGAGACATGGGCTCCAGAGGCTTCCGGGGCAGGTGCCAGGAAGGGTCGCCCAGCAGAGTGGCTGCACAGAGCTGCGTATGTACACTGCAAACACGAACAGGAGTGTGAACAGCTCCCTTGGGGCCTGGCCACACGCGTGTCCACCACAGCTCTGTCCGGAGTAGCCTTGCCGTGAAGGCAAGGCAAGAATTAGAGAAAGAAGGGGACCCAGTGTTGAGGGGTAATTTTCTAACCACATATGAGACGTGACTATTTCTGCGCACACAAGGAAACACACATCACAGAAGCAGAGGTGAAAGCGGGGAGGGAGGAATTGTGGATGGAGAGTGAGCCCAGGGAAGCAGAAATGCTCTTAAGTCAACATGTGTCAATCAGACCTGCAGGTGACCGGTGGAGGCAGAAGGCCGTGTCTGCTGACCACATCAGACCAACATCCTTTTCACGGTCATTGGAGCTGGCTGAGCTGAGGCTGGACGAGCACATCTCAATGGAAAAGTGTCAGAGGAGGGGGATCAAATCCTGTGCATGGCTGGCTATCAGAAAGTTTAGCCTCGGGTTTTAGATATGTCCTAAAAGCCTGACCGGCACGACTCCTCACTTCTTTTTGTGACTACGGCTTCAGACGTGATGTGAAACTGTATGAAGTCTCATCGGACAATGATAGATGTCGAAGCAAATTGGCATCGTGATGTGAATGCAGTGAGTGATTCCAGGAAGGGCCACTCATCTTTTACCAGCTTTTATCACATGGAATGCGCCATGAAAACACATGACAGGTTGTGTTTAGACTTTGCGTCATGAAAACACATGACAGGTTGTGTTTAGACTTTGCCATGTGCCTTTCTCGTTGTTTCAACATTAATGTAAAGTGCAGATACAACATGGCTGTGAGGGGGGCAGAAGTTGCAGCTCAAATGATGGGCATCCCCCCATATTCCAAACCTCGGGGGTGCCCTGGGAGGAAGAAGGAACCGGCTGACGTGGCTCATGGCTTGGTCGGGGCTTCAGGGATTTGGATTTTGCAGCAGCATCTGCACCCGTGGGGGAAGCCACAATGGGCCTGAGGCGGCGCTGCCCATCACAGGTTCATCTGTCCTCCAGGGCCCACGAGGGGCTCAGAGCTTTCATCCTCTGATCCCGGGGTCCAGGCAGTGGCTGCATCTGGGGAGGGGCTGACTTCAGAGAGAAACTCCCTATGAAAGGGTTGAGAGACGAAGTGACTGATGAAGTCACTGGAACATGGACGCTCGGTGAGTGCTTGGCACCGTGCGCTACTGAGTCTTGGCTTCATGTGGTTTCTTTTCCCGGAAGCTCCACCGCGTCTCAGCCTCACGCTCCAACTCACTACTCTGGCCTGTCAATTTCATTTCTGAAACTGAACCTTTCTCAAATCTGCTCATTTTTCTCTGTTTAAGCTGCAGCCTCCAAGATCTAGGCTCTCATCCAGCCCCAGGCTGATCCTTGGTCCCCTTGGGCATGCGGACCCACACCAGGTCACGCCAGGACCGGACCTCCAGAATCGCAGCAGGAGGGTGGCTTCTCCACCTTCAGGATGAAGTTCGGAGAAGCCTCCCTGACCCTCCAGATGCCCATGCAAGTGTAGACCCTGTCCCGCCCCCACCCCCAGCGCTGGCCATGCTGCTTTCCAAGGCATCTCCAGACGGAGGATCCTGCAGGGCGTCTGCCCCTCCCGTGCCCTGTGGCACCTCCCACTGCCCCCCTGCCACCCTAGCTAGCCAGTGAGCGCGAATGTCCTGTGTCTGTTCTTCTGTATTCTCGGTGGGGTGGACACCAGCACCCACTTACCAGTACAGCAAGGCAGTGACGATACCCTTGCCCCACCACCCAGCTTCAGAAAAACAACTCTGGACCCCAGGTGGGGTCCCACCTCTGCCCTCCCCTCAGAGCTGAGCCCTGCCCTGAGTTCGTGCACATGATGGCCTTGCTTTATTATAGATTTGGGGACAGCATACGGCTGTCCCCAAATATGTTCACAGTAGGTTTTGTGGAGTCAACTCTGCTAATAAAAAGAGGTTCATTACAGCATGGCTGATAACCTAACAATTCTCGTAAGAGTGGATGAGGAATAAAAGTTACATTGATTTGCTAATCATTATCCTGGGCCTGACTCTTAGAGATGAATTATGTGAAGATTTGGTTGAAGTCAAGGAAAGATGAGGTGTGTGAGCTTCTGCTTTCCTTGCTTGGGAAAGGCCTGGCAGATTCCCCAAGGCCACACCCCTGATCACTGATGAATTCAGGATGACAGGACTGGGCCATACTTCATTAGAATCGTGACTTCATGAGGCCACGTCAATCTTTGTAAAATAAATAAAAACAGCTTGAATTCTTGATTTAAAGTGGGATGTTCTTTTTTGATTTCAAAGCTCAGTGATGTCTAAAGATACGGTACAAGCAGCATAAACAATAATAGTGGGACCCACTGATCTGGGGTTCCCTAGCGGAATCAAGCCACAGAGACAGACAGGAGGGTGAGGGCTCTCAAGAGCTGGAAAGAGGGAAGGGGGGGTGTTTAATGGGGCAGAGTGTCCACCTGGGATAATAAAAAGGCTTATTATGAGCCATCTCTCTCCAGGAGCCATCCCTCTCCAGGGGCCATCCCTCTCCAGAAAGCAGCTCTCTCCTGGAGAGAGATGGCTCCTGAGAGGGATGGCTCCTGGAGAGAGATGGCTTATAAGCGGGATGGCTCCTGGAGAGAGCTGCTTTCTGGAGAGGGATGGCCCCCGGAGAGGGATGGCTCCTGGAGAGAGATGGCTCATAAGAGGAATGGCTCCTGGAGAGAGCTGCTTCCTGGAGAGGGCTGCTTCCTGGAGAGAGATGGCCCCTGGAGAGGGATGGCTCCTCGAGAGGGATGGCCCCTGGAGAGGGATGGCTCCTGGAGAGGGCTGCTTCCTGGAGAGAGATGGCTCCTGGAGAGGGATAGCCCCTGGGGAGGGATGGCGAAGGATGGCTCCTGGAGAGGGATGGCTCCTGGAGAGGGCTGCTTCCTGGAGAGAGATGGCTCCTGGAGAGGGATGGCCCCTGGGGAGGGATGGCTCCTGGAGAGGGATGGCTCCTGGAGAAGGATGGCTCCTGGAGAGGGATGGCTCCTGGAGAGGGATGGCTCCTGGAGTGGGCTGCTTCCTGGAGAGAGATGGCTCCTGGAGAGGGATGGCCTCTAAGGAAGGATGGCTCCTGAAGAGGGATGACCCCTGGAGAGGGATGGCTCCTGGAGAGGGCTGCTTCCCGGAGAGGGATGGCTCCTAAGAGGGATGGCTCCTGGAGAGGCATGGCTCCTGGAGAGGGCCGCTTTCTGGGGAGGGATGGCTCCTGGAGAGGGATGGCTCCTGGAGAGGGCTTCTTCCTTGCTTTGCCTGCACAGGTCTTCCCTTCTTCTGTGCAGAGAGAGAGAAAAAGAGCTCTCCGCTTCCCCTCCTCCAAGGACAGGGTCAGGGCCCACCATCATGACCTCATCCAACCTTAATGACCTCCCATTATTTTTTACTAATAAGCAGCATTTCCCTCAAGTCAGTCTGAGTTAATAGTGCTTCACTGTAATTTATTTGTTCAACCTTACAGAGGTAGTTTATGCTTTCATTTTTCTCTACTGATGTCTACTTCCGAGAAAGGGTTTAAATCTTTAATTAAAAAAAAAAAAATGCCATCCGCCAGATAAAGAAATAATGCAGGCTACCTCTAGCCTAGAACTGAATAGATGAGATTTTTGTTAAACCCCGAGTGACAGTGCCAAGCCGTGACCAAGTTGCCCAGAGAGACACACCAGCTGCCACATGGGTTCTGCCCTGAAGAGGCATCTGCTTTCGGCAGTGATATTTACACAAAACAACCCACAGTGCCAGGCAATGAAGGAGCCTTCTCCTGGGAGCGCCTGCGAGCGGCTGAGGGGGCAGAGTTGGGTGGATGAGTGGGGTCGGAGCCAGGACATGGACGAGGGTCCGCCGTGCTAGGCTGCAGCAGAAGCCGGGCAGAAAGTCCTGGATAGTGAGGCTGGCTTCGGGCACAGCTCAGGACACACTGGAGGACATGAGATGAGGACAGGGAAGGGAGTTCCAGGAGTTCCAGGAAGGAGGTAGGGACTGTTTCCCTCCCACAGACGCTGAGACAGGTGGCACTGACTGGCGGCTTTAGCCAACAGATTTAGCTGCTCACAGAACTGTGGCCAGAGACTCCTGATCTTAGGTCCAGGTGCAGGCAGGGCAAGCTCCCCTGCAGGCTCAGGAAGGCTCCTTCCAGCCCCCTGACGTTTTGGGGGGCTCCAGGCCTCCCCTGGCTGCAGCTGCACCTCCCGGCTCCATCTCCACACTGCCCTCCTGTGTCTGTGAGCAAACCCGCTCTGCCTTTCTCTCACCTGGAGGTCTGTGATTACATTTAGGGCTGACCAGGAAAACCCAGGATCAACTCCTCCTCAAGAGACCCCCCACCTAATCCCATCTCTTACCACGTAAGAGATCACTCACAGCCTCTGAAGATTAGGAAGTAAGGAGGTCTTGGGAGGGTCATTTTTCAGGCCTCCACAGTGAGAAAATGGAAGGCTTGGGCTCTGTCCCCTCCTCCCTCCTTAGAAAGTTCAAGTACAGGGGACCACAGCAAGTGGTCCCTGAGTGGGTAGAGTTCTCACCGTCCTGTTCATGACTGAGCACAGGGCTGACGCTGGCTCGGAGCCCGTGCGAGTCGCCCAGCAGGCAGAGGGAAGGGCTTGCTGGTTCCAGGTCAGAGCAGCCCTTCCTGATGAGCTCTACAGGAAATGAAAGGGCTGTGGCCGGCGGCCCTCCCTCACCCGGTCATCCGTCATGCCTGCTTAGCGGGATGTCGCAGAGGGTCCTGGCAAGCGTGCGGAATTGAAAGACTTATTAAATAAATGCTGCTTGTGTGTGTGTTTTTAACCCAAAGAACCAAAATGAGTCACTGGACATTACCCCAACTTATTCCAAACTCAACCCTTGTCATCCCGAGCCAGCTCCTGAGGTCCTCTGAGGACATGGCCTCTTTGGACCGCAGCCTCTGTCTTCCCCGTGCCATCAGGTGGGTCTTCGCCAGCTGGGCTTTGGTGATTTTTCATGCCTGACTCATTAGGTGCCTGTGCTGTGTTCCTTGGAACAAATGCTGTCTTCTGAGCCGCGGTGAGGAAGGCCGTCTTCCCAAGCCTTGACGGGGTCACGGAAGGCAGCTCCTGAGTTATGGGTAAAACCCTCAGAGGTATGAGATTAATTGCTCTGGAAATTGAATCCCTTCATTGCGTTTTTCCAAAAGAAGGTGTGTTTCTCCACTGCTGGTAATTTTCCCCCTACTCTCCGAGTAGAAGAGAAACTTCATCATCCCTTCAGTGCCTGGATGCTGCCCAGACGCTGGCCACAGCCATCTCCAGCCAGGAACTGGCCTCGGCCTTCCCAAGAGCTCTTAAAGCCACGCCGCCTTCCCAAGCCTTTGGAGGTGCACGCCAGGGCAGGCAGGGTGCTGACCCGCTGGTCGTGCTTGGCTTTTGGCTCAGACAGCCTGGCAAACCTAAGGTGGCCCCACCCCGACCCCACCCCACCCAGCCTGACTTTGTGCCTAAAAGTTTGAGTCACTCGATGCTCAGGCCGAGACACAAAGGCCTTAGGTCACTGACTCGCCAACACCGTGATTGAGCTTGTGGAATTAATTCTTTAGTGCCAAGGCCTGTTAGCAACTGTTCTCTCTTCCCGTCCAAATCACTTACGTAGAGAAATCGGGTTGGCAGGGGCGATCCATTTTTCCTCCCCTGACTCGTTCTTCTGCCTGCAGTGATTCTTTTGCTGTGGTTACTACCAAAGTACCTTCAGTGTTTACACTGAGGGCGCCATCAAAGAGCTTGGGGGATAAGAAACAGGCTGAACTGGCTTCAAGAGAAGGAAACAGTGATACATTCTCACCAAGCGCTTTCTCACCTCACAAGCACCTAGAAGGCACAGCTCCGCCCTGCCTCCAGGGATGCCAGCCCTTGCCAGGGTCTGATCTTGCTGCCAGGAGGAGGAGCTCACACTTACCAGCAGGCAGGTCAACCCACAAACATTCACAGCAACGCTGCTTCAAAAGGTTATTTTCACCCTGTTTTACAGATAGGAACTGGAGACTCAGAAAGGTTATTACAGGTGGCCAGAGGTCACACAGCGGGTCCGAGGTGGAACTGGGATTCCAGCAAGGCCCACCTGGCTTCAGCCCTGCTCCCGGACCCTGCCCGGCCGTGTGTGTGCAGAAACGTGTGTTCGTGCATTCGTGCTCCTGTGGTGTGGATGTGGTATGCGTGTGAAAGCAGACACCAGAAAATGTACTATCCGGGCTTTATATTTGAGAGAAGTAGGCGTATCGAGGAACAGATAAACCATGTTTAAAAACAACAAATTCATTTATCTCAATGCTTTTCACCTTCACCAAAATCAAAGAAAATAAAGGTCAACACTCCTGATGGTCATTCATAATCCAATAGCTTGTATCCCTGTGGTCAAGAAGGACATCTGTACCTAGCCTTGTTCTGAATCATTCCACGTTTAGATCTGTGTTTCAAATGCCTTCCGGTAGAAATTTCACAGTCATGCTGAGATTGAACAATTCTAGAGGCCTAACCTCTGTTGCAAAGAAATCTTTCCAAGAGATGTGCTGTCTGCTGCTCTCTTTATTCCTGCCATGAATCATGAATAAAAGCAGTAAGTCCATTTATTGGCAGCAGGGAGCCACCGTACAGCACCCAGTGGGGACATATTTGTCAGAGGTTATCAAGGCTCCCAGGTCCTTCTGTCACAGCCTGAACAAACAGAGGAGTTTTCTAAAACACAGAAAAGTGATGGTGTGTTGGCTCCTGTGTGTGCACGTGTGTGTGAATGTGTGTCTGAATGTTTGTGCACACATGTGCATGGGGTGCATATGTGTGTGTACGTGTGTGTGAATATGTGTGTGGGGTGTGAGCATGTGTGCACGTGCATATAGGTGTGTGAATGTGTCTGTGTGCATGTGTGTGCACACATGTACATGGGGTGGTGCATGTGTGAATGTGTCTGAGTGTGTGCACGCATGTGCATGGGGTGCGTATGTGCACGTGCATGTGTGTGAATGCGTGTCTGTGTGTCTGTGCACGTGTGTGAATGTGTGAGTTTGAGTGTGTATGTGTGTGCCCACATGTGCATGGGGGTGCATGTGTGTAAATGTGTGTGTGCACACATGTGCAAAGGGGGTGCACATGTGTGTATCTGTGTGCACATATGTGTGAATGTGTCTGAGTGTGTGTGCATGTGCATGGGGGGTTCGTGTGTATGTGAGTGGGTGTGCACGTGTGTGCGTGAATGTGTATCAGTGCGTGTGTGCCTGTGCACGTGTGTGAATGTGTGTCTGAGTGTGTGTGTCTGCGTGTGTGTGTATGAGTGTGTGAGTGTGTGTGAGTGTGTATGTGCTGAGCTACCTTCTTTATTCTTTGGCCAGGCTGCTCTTTTTAAATCAATAGAGGGAAGGAAAGAACCATCACGTCTGTTCCTAATGAAAACACATATAAGGACCAGGAAACAGTTCTGATTCCATTCAGATGCTTTCATCAATAATCATCCCCACCAGGAGGTGCCATCTCCGGATGCGGAGGCGTGGAGAGGGGGTGCCTCCGGCCCGCCCCGTCAGGGCACAGGCTCCAGGCAAGAACCTCAGGCTGTGGGGAGGGTTGATCCAGAAGGACAGGCAAGCGGCCCCTGGGAAGGCATCAACCACATCTCACAGGAACAGAAAAACAGTTTGACCTCCAGATGCTCTACTGAGCCTTGGGTCCTCCTGGCAGAAAACTCCAGAAATATTGTTCTGAAACAGGACAGAAATATAAGATAAGAACTTACTTGGAGTGATAAGAAGCTACTAGAAAGCTCTAAGTAGATTAACATAACTAGATTAAAAATTCTAAAGGCCACTCGGCTGCTGTGTTGAGAATAGGCTATCGGGGAATGTATCAGCTATCCATGGCTGTGTAACAAATTACCCCCAAGGGTAGGGCTTAACACAACAGTAAGAATCTGCTGTGGACTGAATTTTTGTGTCCCCCTCCAACCTCAAAATCATGTTGAAGCCCTAATCTGCAATAGAGAGGGAGCTTGTGGGACAGAACCAGGTTTAGATGAGGCCATGGGTGTGGAGGCTCCTGATGGGATCAGAATGACCTGCAAGAGGAGGAAGAGCTCAGCTCTCTCTTCACCCTTTGAGGACGCTGCAGGCAGGTGTCTGTGTGAGCCCTCACCACACACAGATGTGCCGGCAACTTGATGTTGGGCCTCCCAGCCTCTGGAACTGTGAGAAAATATGGTTTAAGCCCCAGCCTGCTATTTTGTCATAGCAACCCCTAGCCAACTGAGGTTCATCTTCACCTTGCATGGCTTCCGTGGGCCAAGAACCCAGGAGCAGCTTGGCCAGGCTGTGCTGGCTCAGGGTCTCTCACGTGATTGCAGGAAAGACATTAGCCTCATGCCAAGGCTCCGCTGAGGCTGGAAGATGCCCTTCCAAGGTGGCCCACCCACATGGCTGGTGGGCTGGTCCTGGATCTTGGCAGGAGGCCCCCATTTCTCCCCAAAGAGCCTCTCCATGGGACTCCTTGAGCATCCTCACAACATGGCAGCTGGCTTCCCCTAGGTATGGCAGTCCAAGAGACCAAGCCAGGAGCTACTGTGTCCTGTGACTTGGTCTTGGGAGTCATCTGTCACCTTTGCCAAGCCCATTCATCACATACAAGCTCCAGTTCTGTGTGGGGCAGGCTGCACGTGAGGGAATACCAGAAGTCAGGGGTCACTAAGCTGTCTTGGGGGCTGATCCCACAGAGAGGCAGACCCCAGGTCTCTCCACTGGGGTGGGAGACCAGTGAGCGAGTGTGTGCAGGGTGCGGCAGCAAGACCCAGGGTGGTGCTGGCGAAGAGGACAGAAGTGGGCGTCTGAAGGCACCGTGTGGAGGCAGAGTCGGCTGTGAAGTGTTGGCTGGGCTGGATGTGGTAGAAAGAGAGCATCAGGGATGAGAGCAGTGTCTTCAGTGGGACCCCGGTGGAAGGGCTGTTTACTGAGAGAGGGAACTCTGGAGGAAAAGCGCTTTTTATAAACCACTTACTTTTGTGAAACGGTATCTGTGTCCAGTGGTACTAGTTTTCCATGCAGACAGTTCCTAACCAGGTCCAGCTCCTTCTCTGAACACCTTCACTGTGGAACAATTTGACCGACTCAGCAGCAGGAAGACCACACGCACCCCTACACTGTCACCCCCACACTCTCACCCCTGGGCTGCCCCTTCTGCACAAGCAGCACAGCCCCTCATAGGGCCCCAGTTTTCTCACCAATAAAATAAAATACTGGACTGGGTGTGACGTTCTCTGAAGGTTTTTGACAAAGGCCAAGAAGAATTGTTGTGCTTTGAAACCTGCACTTGGCATTGTATGCATCTGTGCACATGGAGCAATCTGATCACTAAGGCAGAAAATGAAACGAGCTGCTAAGAAACATTATTTAGATCTTGAAAATATTATCATATTTTGCATGAGTCTCTAATTTCAATCAATTGATTATAACAGAAAGATATAGACTGATCCGTTACAGTCATGAAATCAAATTCAAAAGAGAGGAACCTAGCTCTGAGATCTGTAGTTTGGGCCCCGGTTAAAGTAGCACCAGCAAAATGGGGGAAAAGGCAGCTCTAAACTGTCCCCCTCCCCCTCCCGGAAACATCAAAAAACAGGCAGAGGCCTAGAGCAACCAAGCAAATGCTGACAAGAAACAGCAACTTCACAAGAAGAAGAAGAAAGCTCTTTGGCAGCTTTACTTCCTGCTCCACCCCCCGAAGCAGAGGCCATCCACGTTCCCAGAGGGGGGACCCAGCCCTCGCTGTGGAGGGAGCAAGCAGGCCTTCTTCACAAATCATGGCATCTGTGTGTTCCCACCTGTCCAGGGGCTACTGGAAGGATGAACATGGGTGTTCTTTGTTTCACCTAAATAAGAACTGAGGCTGGAAAAGCTGCAGGCGTGAAATTTGGAGCTGAAAAGTATAGTAGCTGAAATTCAGAAATTCACTAGAGGGTATCAGTCGTGGATCCTCGCAGGCAGAAGACATGATCAGTGAACTTCAAGATATGACGGTTGGAATTACCGTCTAAAAGAGAGAAAAAGAAAAACTCGAAGAAAATCAAATAGGGCTTCAGGGCCCTGTGGGACACCACGAAGTAGGCCAATGCACATCATCTCTGACCACCATGAAATGAAGCTAGAAATCGGTAACAGAAATTAAACTGGAAAATTTAATTTTTTATTTATTTTTATTTTTTTTCCTAATCCTAACTCTTTAGAAATGTGTATAATGCCTGCCCATATGGCACCTGCCAAATCTCCACCCTCCACCTAATGGCACGCCATACCACATCATAACGGGCTCTATTCATGGCATTGAATCTCTAATGCCTCGTCATGTTCCTGGGCTTTTACCTCTGCTTTTCTTTTTGTCTTGGATAGTCTTCCTTGCCTTCACCCTAAGATTTCAGCATATTCTTCCTTCCCCTCCCCTATCATTGACTGGGCCATAAGTTCCTACCATGTGCTTGTAAAGCATCCTGTATTTCTGCCACCACAAGCTCCATCACCTTTCATTGTGAATCCTCACACTCAGCACATTACCTGGCCCCAGTAACTATCTGTTAAATAAATGAAATTTTGGTGCTATGCTGAAAATCTGTGTATTGCTAGGGGCAGAATAATGAGACATCTAAAAATATTTCATAATTGTAAAGTTAAACATACATGCAAATTTTATATATGAGAGGACTGAGAGCAAAGATGTCTGTCCCTGAACACATGAAGGGTGTTCAGTTAGAAGTATTGCACTTTTTCTGAGGTCTTTTAAAAGAGCAGACCAAGACTAACAGGACAAAGATTCAGGAAAGATATTTTAACTAGATATACGGCATGCCCTTCTAACAATTGGAGCTCTCCAGTCACAGCTCTGATGCTTCAAAGCCAGCTGAAATCCTAACCACTGGAAATGCTCAAGCGGAATCTGACTAACCATCCGCTGAAATTCCTGGAGAAAGTAATCCAGCATACAGTTGAGATCAAAACTGGGTTATGTGTTCCTAATCTAGCTTTTCTTTTTTCTTTTCTTGGATTTCATTAGAATTTTTTATTGCATTTTAGGTTTTGGGGTACATGTGCAGAACATGCAAGATAGTTGCATAGGTACACACATGGCAGTGTGATTTGCTGTCTTCCCCCACTTCACCCACATCTGGCATTTCTCCCCATGCTATCCCTCCCCAGCTCCCCCCTTCCACTGTCCCTCCCCTATTCCCCCCAATAGACCCCAGTGTGTAGTGCTTCTTTCTCTGTGTCCATGTGTTCTCATTGTTCATCACCCGCCTATGAGTGAGAATATGCAGTATTTCATTTTCTGTTCTTGTGTCAGTTTGCTGAGAATGATGTTCTCCAGATTCATCCATGTCCCTACAAAGGGCATGAACTCATCATTTTTGGTTGCTGCATAATATTCCATGGTGTCTATGTGCCACATTTTCCCAGACTAGTCTATCATCAATGGGCATTTGGGTTGGTTCCAGGTCTTTGCTATTGTAAACAGTGCTGCAATGAACATTCGTGTGCATGTGTCCTTATAGTAGAACGATTTATAGTCCTTTGGATATATACCCAGTAGTGGGACTGCTGGGTCAAATGGAATTTCTATTTCTAGGTCTTTGAGGAACTGCCACACTGTCTTCCACAATGGTTGAACTATTTTAGACTCCCACCAACAGTGTAGGAGTGTTCCTATTTCTCCACATCCTCTCCAGCATCTGCTGTCTCCAGATTTTTTAATGATCGCCATTCTAACTGGCGTAAGACGGTATCTCAATGTGGTTTTGATTTGCATTTCTCTGATGACCAGTGATGATGAGCATTTTCTCACTGATTCCACAGAAATTCAAACCATCATCAGAGAATATTACAAACAACTCTATGCACATAAACTAGTAAACCTGGAACTGGACCCCTTCCTGACACCTTACACTAAAATTAACTCCAGATGGATTAAAGACTTAAACATAAGACCTGACACCATAAAAACCCTAGAAGAAAATCTAGGCAAAACCATTCAGGACATAGGAGTAGGCAAGGACTTCATGACCAAAACACCAAAAGCATTGGCAACAAAAGCCAAAATAGATAAATGGGACCTAATCAAACTCCACAGCTTCTGCACGGCAAAAGAAACAGTCACTAGGGTGAATCGGCAACCATCAGAATGGGAAAAAATCTTTGCAGTTTATGCATCTGACAAAGGGCTGATATCCAGAATTTACAAAGAACTCAAACAGATTTACAGGAAAAAAACAAACAAGCCCATTCAAAAATGGGCAAAGGATATGAACAGACACTTTACAAAAGAAGACATACATGAGGCCAACAAACACATGAAAAAATGCTCATCATCACTGGTCATTAGAGAGATGCAAATCAAAACTACATTGAGATACCATCTCACGCCAGTTAGAATGGCGATCATTAAAAAATCTGGAGACAGCAGATGCTGGAAAGGATGTGGAGAAATAGGAACACTCCTACACTGTTGGTGGGAGTGTAAATTAGTTCAACCATTGTGGAAGACAGTGTGGCGATTCCTCAAGGACCTAGAAATAGAAATTCCATTTGACCCAGCAATCCCATTACTGGGTATATATCCAAAGGACTATAAATCGTTCTACTATAAGGACACATGCACACGAATGTTCACTGCAGCACTGTTTACAATAGCAAAGAACTGGAACCAACCCAAACACCCATCAATGATAGACTGGAATGGGAAAATGTGGCACATATACACCATGGAATATTATGCAGCAATCAAAAAAGATGAGTTTGTGTCCTTTGTAAGGACATGGATGAATCTGGAGAACATCATTCTCAGCAAACTGACACAAGAACAGAAAAAGAAATACCGCATATTCTCACTCATAGGCGGGTGAGAAAGATGAGAACACATGGACACAGGGAGGGGGTCTACTACACACTGGGGTCTATTGGGGGAAATGGGGGAGGGACAGCATGGGGGGGGCTGGGGAGGGATAGCCTGGGGATAAATGCCAAGTGTGGGTGAAGGGGAGGAAGGCAGCAAAACACACTGCCATGTGTGTACCTATGCAACTATCTTGCATGTTCTGCACATGTACCCCAAAACCTATAATGCAATAAAAATTTAAAAAATTTAAAAAAAGAAGACACAAGATGAGGCAGGGGATTTAGGCAGGTCTATGTAAAAATGCAAAATAAACTATTAAAAAAAAAACTAGTAAACCTGGAAGAAATAGATAAATTCCTGGACACTTGTGTCCTCCCCAGTCTAAACCAGGAGGAAGCCGAAACTGTGAATAGACCAATAACAAGGTCTGAAGTTGAGGCAGCAATTAAGAGCCTACCACACAAAAAAAGCCCAGGTCCACATGGGTTCACAGCCGAATTCTACCAGACACACAAAGAGGAACTGTTACCATTCCTTCTGAAACTATTCCAAATAATACAAAAAGAGGGAAATCCTTCCCAAATCATTGTATGAGACCAACATCATCCTGATATCAAAACCCGGCAGAGACTCAATAAGAAAAGAAAACTTCAGGCCAATATCCTTGATGAACATGGATGCAAACATCTTCAATAAAATACTGGCAAGTCAATTGCAACAGCACATCAAAAAGCTTATCCACCATGATCAAGAAGGATTCATCCCGGGGATGCAAGGCTGGTTCAACATACGCAAGTCTATAAATGTAATTCACCACAAAAACAGAACCAAAACCAAAAGCCACATGATTATCTCAATTGACGCAGAGAAGGCCTTTGACAAAATTCAACAGCCCTTTATGCTAAAAACCCTCAATAAACTTGGTATTGATGGAACATATCTCAAAATAATAAAAGCTATTTACAACAAACCTACAGCCAATATCATACTGAATGGGCAAAAACTGGAAGCATTCCCTTTGAAATCTGGCACTAGACAAGGATGCCCTCTCTCACCACTCCTATTCAACATAGTACTGGAAGTTCTAGCCAGAGCAATCAGGCAAGAAAAAGAAATAAAGGGTATTCAAATAGGAAAGGAGGAAGCCAAATTGTCTCTATTTGCAGACGACATGATAGTATATCTAGGAGACCCCATCGTCTCAGCCCAAAAACTCCTGAAACTGATAAGCAACTTCAGCAAAGTCTCAGGATATAAAATCAATGTGCAAAAATCACAAGCATTCCTATACACCAATAACGGACTTAAAGAGAACCAAATCAAGAACGAACTGCCATTCACAATTGCTACAAAGAGAATAAAATACCTAGGAATACAACTTACAAGGAACGTAAGGGACCTCTTCAAGGAAAACTACAAATCACTGCTCAATGAAATAAGAGAGGACACAAACAGATGGAGAAACATTCCATGTTCATGGTTAGGAAGAATCAATATTGTGAAAATGACCATACTGCCCAAAGTAATTTACAAACTCAATGCTATCCCCATCAAGCTACCATTGACTTTCTTCACAGAACTGGATAAAACCACCTTGAACTTCATATGGAACCAAAAGAGAGCCCGCATAGCCAAGTCAATTCTAAGCAAAAAGAACACAGCGGGAGGCATCACACTACCAGACTTCAAACTATACTACAAGGCTACAGTAATCAAAACAGCATGGTACTGGTACCAAAACAGAGATATAGACCAATGGAACAGAACAGAGGCATCGGAGGCAACACAACATACCTACAACCATGCAATCTTTGATAAACCAGACAAAACAAGCAATGGGGAAAGGACTCCCTGTTTAATAAATGGTGTTGGGAAAACTGGCTAGCCATGTGCAGAAAGCAGAAACTGGACCCCTTCCTGACACCATACACTAAAATTAACTCCAGATGGTTTAAAGACTTAAACATAAGACCTGGCAACATAAGAACCCTAGAAGAAAATCTAGGCAAAACCATTCAGGACATAGGAGTAGGCAAGGACTTCATGACCAAAACACCAAAAGCATTGGCAACAAAAGCCAAAAGAGACAAATGGGACCTAATCAAACTCCACAGCTTCTGCACAGCAAAAGAAACAGTCACTGGAGTGAATCGGCAACCATCAGAATGGGAAAAAATCTTTGCAGTTTACCCAACTGACAAAGGGCTAATATCCAGAATTTACAAAGAACTCAAACAGACTTACAAGAAAATTTTAATATATTTGGAAATGTTTCCATGGACAATTTTTTAAAAATATATATTTATGGCATTCCACATGATGTTTATGGGAATCCTACAGGAGAAAGAGAAAGAATATTTGGAAAAATAATAGGCCAAAACTCCACTGTTTATATCCTATAAAAGACTAATTCATTTTAAAGTCATTATCAATCTTTGTTTGCGAGTTCACATATATAAAGATGTAGTTTGTGACAATAACATAAATAGGGAATGGAGCTGCATAGGGGCAGAGTTTTTGTAGCCTTCTTAAGTTAATATCAATTCGAATTCATGTTATAAAGTTAGAATGTTAATTTTAATCCCAATAATAAACCCAAAGAAAATATAGGAAATCAGAAGGGAATCAAATGGTTTAGTATCAAAATAACAACACAAAGGAAGGCAGTAATTGAGGAAATAAAAGGAAAAACTATAACATCCATAGAAAACAAATAGCAAAATGGCGAAGTTCTTTCTTAACAGTAAAAATTTTAAATGTAAATGAATTAAACTGACTAGTAAAAAAGCAGTGATGATTAACAAATGGATTTTTAAAATGATTCAAATACATGCTGTCTTCAAGAGGCTCACTTGAGCTCTGATGACACCAATATGTTGCAAGTGAAAAATAGAAAAGGATAGTTCATAAAAATAACAACAAAATAGGCTGGTGAGCCTATATCACTAACAGGTAAAAAAAGATTTAAGCCAAAAACCATTACAAGAGAAAAAGAAGAATATTTATGTACTAACAAAATAATTAATTCACTAAGAAAATGTAACAGTTATAAAAACATATGCACTAAACAGGAGTCTCAAAATATATGAGGCAAGCACTGACGAAACTGACAGGAGGAGCAGAGTTCACGAGATTAGCTGAAGACCTTCATGCTCCATTTTTTAGTAATGGCTAGACAGAGGTCAATAAAAAGATGAAGAGCTTAAACAGTGCTATAAACCAGTGGACCTACCAGACATACACAGAACATGCCACAAAACGCAGCAGAAAACATGCTTTTCTCAAGTGCACATGACACATTCTCCAGGATAAACTATATGTTAGGTCACAAAACAAATCTTAATACATTTGAAAGGACTGAAATAGCATGGAGCATCATCTCTGACCACTACAAAATGAATCCAGAAATCAATCAGAGAAGCCAAGCTGGAACATCTATAAATATTTGAAAAACTTCCTAATTGACAGATTTATTACAGTATATATTTATACTTTACCACATGATTTTTCACATATGTATACATTGTGAAATAGCTACATTGAGCTGATTAACATATGTGTTAACTCACATACTCATCATTGACTTGCAGAGAGAACGTTTATCGTCTACTGTCTTAGCAATTTTCAAGTATATGACACACTGCTGTTACTATACAGTTAACCCTGGAGCAACATGGGTTTGAGCTGCACAGGTCCACTTAAATGTGGAATTTTCAGTAAATACACTTGGTCCTCCGTATCTATGGGTTCCACATTTGCAACAAAGTGAGGACAGAAAACGCAGTATTTGCAGGATGCAAAACCTGAAGATATAAAGGGTTAACGTTTTGGGTATGTGGGTGTTACAGGGCTGACTACCAGACTTCACTGTGTGCACTGTGGAATACAGCAGGGTCCTGGAAGCAGTCCCCTGAATATACAGAGAAACAACTGTTGTCACCATATTATGCAATAAATGTCTTGAACTGATTCCTCCTGTATGACTGAAATTTTGCACCCTTTGACCAATATCTTCCCAATCCCTCTGCATCCTCTAAGAACCACCATTCTACTCTCTTTTTTTATGCATTTACCTTTTATAAATGTCACATATAAATGAGATCATGCAGTATTTGTCCTTCTGTGCCTGGCTTATTTCACTTAGTATATTGTTCTCCAATTCCATCCATATTGTCACAAATGACAGAATTTCTTTCTTCTTAAAGGCTGTATAGTATTCCATTGTGCATATATAGTAACATTTTCTTTATCTATTTATCTGTTGGTAGACACTTAGGTTGATTTAGAATCTTGGCGGTTATAAATGATGGTGTAATGAACATGGAGTGCAGGTATGTCTTCAACACACTGATTTCATTTCCTTTGGATATATACTCAGAAGTGGAATTGCCACATCGTGTGGTTGCTCTATCATTAATGTTTTGAGGAACCTTCATTCATGCTGTTTTCCACAACAGCTGTACTAATCTACATTCCCACCAACAGGGTACAAGTGTTCCCTTTTCTCTTTATCTTTGCCAACATGTTATCTTTTTTATAATAGCTGTCCTAACAGAAGTGAGGTGGTATTTCATTGTGCATTTTCTTGATTACTGAGGTTGACCATTTTTTCGTATACCTTTTGGCCATCCATATGTCCTTTTGAGAAATGTTTGTCTTCCTTTGAGAAACATCCATCTGGAGTCTTCATTCATTTTCTGATCAGATGATTTGTTTTCTTGCTGTTCAGTTGTTGGAAGCCTGCGTGTTTTTGCTATTAACCCATTATTGGATGTATAGATTATTTGTTTTCTTGCTATTGAGTTGTTGGAATCCCGCGTGGTTTTGCTGTTAACCCATTATTGGATGTATAGTTTGCAAATGTTTTCTCCTGTTCCATAGGTTGTCTCTTCACTCTGTTGATTATTTCCTTTGCTGCACAGAAGCTTTTTAGCTTGATGTAATCCCATTTGTCTACTTTTGCTTTCGTTGCCAGTGCTTTTAGGATTCACATTAAAAAATTCATTTCCCAGGCCAATGTCATGGAGCTTTGTCCTTGTGTTTTCTTATAGTAGCTTCACAATTTCAGTTCTTATGTTTAAGTCTTTGATCCATTTTTAATTGACTTTTGTATCTGGTGTGAGGTAAAGGTTCAATTTCATTCTTCTGCATGTGGATATCCAGTTTTCCCAACACCATTTATTGAAGAGACTGTCCTTTCCCCATTGCCTTTTCTTTGTTTAAAGTCAATGAACTGTAAAAACATGGATTTATTTCTGGGATCTCTATTTTGTTCCATTGGTCTGTCTGTTTGTGTTTGTGCCATTGCCATATTGTTTTGATTACTATAGCTTTAAAAAACTGTTAGAACAAATAAATAAATTCAGTACAGTTGCAGGATAAACAAAATCAACATACAAAAATCAGTACCATTTCTGTACAGTAACAACAATATATCTAAAAAAGAAATTAAGAAAGCTCTTCAATTTACAATAGCTACATAAATACTTAGGAATAAGTTTAAGGAGGTGAAATATCTGTACACTGCAAATTATAAAACACTGGTGAGAGAAACTGAAGAAGACACAAATAAAAAGATATCCCATGTTCATGAATTGGAAGAATTAAATTGTTAAAATGTCCTTACTCCCCAAAGCAATTACAGATTTGATGCAATCCCTATAAAAATTCCAATGACATTTTTCACAGGATTAAAAAAAAAAACAAACCCTTAATTTCTTATGGAACCACCGAAGACCCCACGTAACCAAAGCAATCTTGAGAAAAACCGTAAAGCTGGAGAAGTGTCGCACTACCTGCATTCAAAACACGTGGGAATGAAACCATCCACTCCTGACCACCACTGGGTCAGTAAACCACAAGGGAAATAAGAAATCCCTTAACAGGCCCCGCCCTGAGCCTCAGGGTCCAGGTCACACCTGATCTTGGATTTCTGGTCTCCAGGACAGAGACAGGAAGTTTCCACTGTCTGAGCCACCCAGTTCATGGTACTTCACTGGGGTGGCCTGAGCTGGCCAGCACAGACCTCTGGTGCTCAGATATGCTCTGGTGTCTCTGTGTCCTCCCCAGATTATCCCTCTCCATGTCAGCTCCCTTCTGAGACCACACCTCTCTTGTCCCCACAAAATGCCAGGACCACAGGCCGCTGCTTCACTCAGTTCAGTGTGAACTGAATTCTCACTTCACTCAGTTCACACCAAAGCCCCAGAATTAAATCCTGATTCTGACTAGTCTGACTTGAGCTAAACATTCATGGCTGAACAAAACCCCTTCTTCAGAGGTCGCCAGGCTTGACCCCTTCCTCCCCTGGAGCTGGAACCCGAATCCATTCCACCAAAGCTTCATGACCCGAGAGTGGGAGCAGTAGGAATCCCCCAGAAGTCAGGGGCTGCCAGGAGTCGGATTCGTGGAGCCCGGGCACCAAGAAGCCACACAGGCCCACTGCAGTGTAAGACGTGGGGTCGCAAAAAGGCAGAGATCTTGACTGAGGTCCCACAACTGTATTCACGTTGCAATTTAAGGACCACGTGGGATATGGAATTCCAGAGAGGCTGCCCAGGTCCACCACCCCACATTCCTTGCTTCCTTCATGCTAACTAAATCAGTATTCGACTGTCAGCTGTGGAAGGAAAGCAATGCCTGTTTATTCTAGCTCTCTTCTGTTTCTAGCTTAACTGATTGACCTGAGTTCAGTGGTGGGCTTGGGTTCGAGGCCTCCACAAGTACCTGTGGAGAAGGGGTTTGGACACCAGCGGAGACAGCGTGGTTTGTAGACATCCCCCTGCAGATGGGCGAGGCAGCGGGTGGCCACCTGGCTCTCAGCTCCGAGGCCTATCCTGAGTGCCGAGGTCCTCCTGTGCTGTCATAGAAACAGGACCAAGGCCAGGCAAGGACAACAGTAAACAAAAAGTACACGCAGGACTCCACAGCCGGCAAGTCTCGCGTTGTTACCCAGGCTGGGGTGCAGTGGTGCGACCTTGGCTCACTGCGACCTCTGCCTCCCGAGTTCAAGCAATTCCCCTGCCTCAGCCTCCCGAGTAGCTGGGATTACAGGCATGTGCCACCACGTCTGGCTAAGTTTGTGTATTTTTAGTACAGACAGGGTTTCGCTGTGTTAGCCAGGATGGTCTCAATTTCCTGACCTCATGATCTGCTCACCTAGGCCTCCCAAAGTGCTGGGATTACGGGCGTGAGCCACCGCACCCGGCCAGCAGGGGCTTTTGACCTCACAGACACACGAGCATGTGAGTCAGTGGCAGCTGCCCACGCCCCCTTCCAAGTTCATCTGGAGGGGCCCAGCAGAGGCTTCTGGAATCAGCTTAGGAACTGAGGAAGCGGAGTTTCCGCTGACTCCTTTTTTTTTTCTCCATTACAGAGACTTTCCTTCTTTATATGCTTCTGAATATTCAATTCCTAATCTCCATTTAAAATGGGATAACCCACAACGCAGTACGTCTACGTTACAGCAAAGTGACAAGAAAGGCAGAGGCAGAGGGGGAACGCGGGGCTAAGTGCGCCTTGTCCCAGGCATGGATTTTCTACCGGGCATTTGAGGTGCTCTGTTGTTTGAGCCCTCAGGACCTAAAGGGCTGACTCTGACAGTGCCCCAGGAGCACCTCACTCACTGCTTCGGAACTTGAGACTCTGCTTATCCCAGAAATGCACAGAGCAGTGTGGACATTTGAAAAACGTTGTGTTGCACTTTGCAGCAAGCTGTAGAAATTGTAGTGCAAAAGGACAAAAAAATCTTGGGACCCCAAACTCACTAAGCCAAAGGGAGGGGCCAAGCTTGGGAAGTGAGCCTCGAGAAACTGCTTCTGATTGATATCTGTTCCTCCGGGGATAAAAGCGCAGTCTCTCCCCGGGGGCTCCTCCACAATTTGTTCACAAGGAAATTCCTTGAGGGCCCCAAGATCTTTACCCTAAAACAGTTCTGTTGAATTTCACCCTGACAGTGTGAACTGCCAGCTTTTCTTCACCGGTACAGGACAAAGACGGGATCACCTCTGCCCAGCTGACATCTGCCTGCTAGTACAGATTCAGAGTGAGATGATGGGTGATTGGCTCTCCCTTTGCTGCCTCCTTTCACATGTAAACTACGGATTCAGTGAATGCTGATCAAGGCCTCCAAATAACACAGCCATTACCCCTTTTTTCTATCCTCCCCCAACTCCTTTTTCCTCTTCCCCCTGCTGCCTACTCTTTCCCCTTTAGATAGGGAAGTCCCCCAACCCTCTTTGGACAAAGCAGAGATCACAGATGTTCCTGGGGTTTTGTGTTCCTTTTTCCCAGGCATGTCCTCAATCTTGGCAAAATAAACCTCTACTTTGATTGAGACCTGTCTCAGATGCTTTTTGCTAATGGTGGGTTACAACTGTGCCTACGGGCTGTGCACCAATGCTTCATTTCTGATACGTCATCGGACTTGCAGCAAGATTGCCCAAGAAGGTCAAGGGCCTTTGCCCTGGCCTCAGGGGCACCTGCAATGTTCTGCATTTTTCCAGGAGTTTGGCGGGAATAACTCGGACAGCCCCGTGTGGGCCTGGCCTGGTGCCGCGCCAGCCACACGCCTCCTGCCGTCTGCCTTATACTCCTTAGAGTGGTTGCTTTGCTTCTGTCCGGGCTGTCCCACACATTTGGAGCTCACAGCAGCCCAGGTGCCACAGCTCTGTCTTAGGAGCGTTGATACAAAGAGTCAAACTCTGTAAAATATTGGGAGAGATTTATTCTGAGCTGAATGTGAGTGACCACGGCTGGTGACACAGCCCAGCAGGTCCTGAGAACAGGTGCTCAAGGTGATTAGAGCAAAGCTTGGCTTGTATACATTTTAGGGAGACGGAGACACCAGTCAGTACCTGTGAGGGAGATGGAGACACCAGTCAGTACCTGTGAGGGAGATGGAGACACCAGTCGGTACCTGTGAGGGAGATGGAGACACCAGTCGGTACCTGTGAGGGAGATGGAGACACCAGTCGGTACCTGTGAGGTGTACATGGGTTCAATCCGGAAAGGTGGGACAACTCAAAGGGCAGGGAGGGCTTTCGGGTCATAAGCGGATTCAAAGACTCTCTGATTGGCGATTGGCTCAGTTTATCCAAAGGCTCCTAGAAGGCAGTGTCCGGGTGAGGACGAGCGGCTGTGGAGACCAAGGTTGTTATCATGCAGAGGCAGCCTCCAGGTAGCAGCTTCAGAGAGAATCAATGGTTAGTGTTTCCATCAGACTTAAAAGGTGCCAGACTCTTAGTAGATTCTCTCCTGGATCAGGAAAAAGACCTGGAACGGGAAGGGGCTTCTCTAGAGAATGCAGACTTTCCCCACAAGAGACAGCTTTGCAGGGACATTTTAAAATATGTCAAAGAGGCTGGGCCTGGTGGCTGAGACCTGTAATCCCGGCACTTGGGGGGTCCACAGGGGCGGCTTGCTTGAGCTCAGGAGTTCCAGAGCAGCCTGGACAACATGGTGAAACCTGTCTCTACCAAAAACACAAAAACTTAGCTGGCTGTGGTGGTGTACATCTGTGGTCTCAGCTACTTGGGAGGCTGAGGTGGGAGAATTGCTTGAGCCCAGGAGGCGGAGGTTGCCGTGAGCCAAGATCACACCGCTGCATCCAGCCTGGGTGACAGAGGGAGACTTGGTCTCAAAAAATAAACAAACAAATACATAGTAATAATAAAATCTGTCAAAGAAACATGTTTTGGGGTAAAATACTTTGATTTCCTTCCTTTCTGAGGCTGCGTGTGAGCTGCAGCGTGCCAATCCATCAGGCCACCCAGGAACCCTGGGCTGCTCCCACCCCTGGTTTTGCACACAGGGCTGCCGTGAACACGGGTGGACAGAAATCATTTGCGTCTCTGCTTTCACTTCTTCTGGGTCTGTGCCCAGAAGAGGAACTGCCGAGTCAAACTGTCATTCTACATTTAACTTTCTGAGAAGCAGCCACCGTGTCTGATGTACCACCCTGCAGCCTGTGTGCACAACCCTGAGGCTGCTTCTCCATGAACACTAAGAAGCTTAAGGAACATGCAGCGCTCAGCGCGGGTGTTAACTTGTCTCAGTTGAGTGAGGATAACTTTAACTCAATGCAAGTTCTATGTGCACAAGGGAGACTGCCCTCTTCCTTTCTCTCTGGGACAGAGATGTAGCAGCTTGGTTCTGGCTTCTCCAGCCCCCAAAGGCCTGAGCCCCCACCCTGGCCCATCCCCTGGTGCGGTGGCTAAGTAGGGGCAGGTGCATGAGCAGCACCACCAGGCCCCGGCCAGAGCCTCCCCCGGCAGAATGTCTGGGGCGGGGCGCCTCCTCTCTCAGCACAGCCGTCTGTACTTTAGTGATGCCAAAGAGAAGCAGCGGGCTCAGCAAACACCCTGCCTGCCTTTCACACGGGATCCCCGAGAGTCACCTGTGCTGGGAGTGAGCCCTCCCCTGAGAGGGTGACACCATCAATCCTCAGCCTGTTAGTCCAGGAAAATATGTCCTAAAGGGAACACCTCCCCAGGTGTCCGATGGGGGTTGCAGAGCAGCACCGGGGCCTGCGTGTCCACGGGTAGCGTGGACTAGTGGAAGCATCCAAAACTCCCAGAGGACGCCGAGGTGAGGTGAGGCAAGCCCCGGGGGAAGAGGAAGAAGGGAGATGGTCAGATCCTCTACGTCTTTCCATGCGTCCTCCGCTGGTGTGTCCTCTGCTGGCAGCTCTTGAAGGCAGGAGCTGAAGGCTTAGTGCTTTGCAGGACCAGCTGTGAAAGTTACTGGCAGACAGCACCAAGGGACATGGGCACGGGATGGAGGGAGGCCACTTGACAAGGCGGTGGGCATCCCATGTGGCTGAGGGCCACATGCATGGGGGTCCCTCACAGACCCCTCAGCACTTAGGGCCCCAGTAAAAGAGTTCCAAAGAAGTGAGAGGAGATGCCAGAGGTGATGGTCAGGACACGCACAGCGCATGAGCCATGACCACGGAGTGCACCTGCCACGGAGTGCACCTGCCGTTCTGTGGGAAGGGTGGCCAGCACTCCAAGTGGGCTTTTCCCTGGCCATGTGTGCCTCAGTTTCCCCATCTGAAAAATGGGCAAAACAACAATGGCCCTTTCCTCACAGGCTTGCAGCAGGGATTATCCAAAAAGCACGCACTGCCACTTCTAACGTGGGCAGGCGGACAAGTGAAGGACCCGACACATCACAAGCCACGGCGCCTCCGGCCAGCTTCCCTTCTGGAAGAAACTCACAGGAGATGAGACAAGGGAATCAAGCCATTCGCTCCCCTGCTTCCCAAGGGCTGCTCTCCCTGAATGCCAGTTTTAGCAAGATCAGTAGCTCCCTCCATCACAGAAACAGGAAGAGACAATGGACCCCACAAGGCCGGTTCTGTTTTGTAGTCTTGGCAGCAGATAGCAAGCTGATTGCCACAGTATGGAGCAGGCTGAAATCCGTGCTTGCTGTCTCCAGGAAGAGGCTGATCTCTCCATGGGATTCCTGGACTGAGCACGGTGGGGAAGGGACCAGAGCAGAAGCCCCTTTCCACCCTCCCCACCCCCACGGGCGCTGCTCTGGAGAGAAGGGGTCATGAGCTGCTGGGCCCTGCTGGCCTTCAGGCTGGCCAGGCTGTGGCCTCTGCTTGTGAGATCTCAGAGGGTGTGTGTGTCGGGTAGAACTCAGGTCCTTCACACCACTATCGGGGGTGCAAATCTGCAATGAATCCTGTCATCCTCAAGAGTCTCCAGCCCCAGATCACGGTGAAAAGCACGTTTGTCTGGTCCAGGGACTCAGCTCACTGCAGTTGGATTATCTTCACCTGCTCAGGTAGCATGGGGTCCTCAGTATATGCTGACCTTGCTCATTTTCCCCTGCACATGGGGAGGGGCTTCCGAAAGGCAGAGGGGTGGTGTGGGCTCGCCAGGGGCTGGTGTCTCTGGTCTCCCGGCAATGTCCTGCCAGCTTTTAAGCTCACCTGGGCATTCATTCACGGCAAGCTCACCTGGAGGCCACACAGCCCATTACCTGGTCCAGCCTGGGCCTGTGCCCATGGAGCCCATGGCTCCAACTCCATTCCTCCCAGACCCTCCCCTCTCCCGCTCCTCCCCTGCGTCCTTTCTTCTCACAGCAGCTTTTCCTACCCACACACCTTCCATGTGGCACCAAACCTGGTGGGAGAGTTCCAAGCATCGCTCTACCCCTGTCTGAAGTGCACGTGGTACTGAAGCCAGAATTACTGTGTGTTTGGCTGCCAGCTGGCCCAGGGCAGGGGAGGCTCTGATGTCCTAGGGGGAGGGGATGGGGTGGCTGCGCTCACTCGCTCATGTTCTGTGGGGTTGATCTGGGGAAGGAGACAACGTTCTCCTCAGTCTGGAAATTTTCTGGGGGGAAAAGGTTTCATGCATATTGGTCTTTGTATTCCAATACAATAGAAAATCTCATACTTCTTTTTAACAACGTAAAAACTTCCATCACGATACGGCAAGTCCGTCTCTCACCTCTTACTGCCTTTCATTTAGGATGGCTCTCAGGCCATCATGGCCAGGTTCGCGTCTCCGTGCTGGGAAGACACACGGGCTATTTATGTTGGCACCAGCAACCGTAGCTGCCACAACCCCAAGTGATTTAAAGCCCTCTGGGTCTTCTGGGCAGAATGTGCTATTGACTCAAAATCCTGCCTGATAGGCAGCCTGCCCAGGCAGAAAGCAGAGCTCTAAGAGCCCAATTCACACGCCGGATGGCTCCGCGTCACGGCTGTTGTCGGCCCTGAAGTAAAGGAGCATGATCTGTTTAAAAACCAAGCTGGAGAGTGTCAGTAAGAACATGACATTTTAAACTGGAATTTAGCGATGAAGCTTTCCTAAGAACGGCATGCCTACCACATCGCCGTGCTTGTTCAGCTGCCAGCAATCTAACGTCGATGGCAGAGCACGGACAACAATTAAAATCGTCAGGAGACGTGTGTTTAAATCTCGGCTTTGACTCCACCAAGCATTTGACCCTGGCCTTTCAGTTTCTGTAAAAGGGGGTGGTGCCCACTTCCAGGCGGACGTGAGGACGTCCAGAGATGGAGGATGCCAACCCCCCTCCCGGGGCTCAGAGTCTAGAAGAGGCCCAATCCGTGTCTCCTTTTTAAGGTCTTAGCAGACAGAAGCTGTGGCCGCCGAGGAACTGGGATGGCCCCAACAGAAATCGGCCTCCAATTCTAGTTCACAGAGGAAGACGGGGACCTTGGGGTGGCAGCGGGCGTGACCCTGGGCTTGTGGGAGCCACAGAGCTGCTGCTTTGGGAGCCAGAACCCTTTGAGAATTTGATGAACGCACCTGACTCTATTCCCAGAAAACAATAATGATAATTATGATAATCCACACGTAATGGGGGGCTGCAGAGACCACTCCCCACACGAAGCCCCCCCTTAGAGGGTTCACACAAAGGTCCAGTGACCATGTGGCCCGCCCCACCGTGTCTACTCCTCAGCTGGAGGAGTGCTCAGGGCTGGAGAAGCATCACCGCAGAGTCAAGACGAGGCTTGGGCTTCCTGCGCTTTCTCTGTGGAAGAGGAGGCAGGAAAAGCAGACGAGGGCCTGTTTTCGCTCACGCCCCACCTGGTGCTCCCCAGCCTTGAGCCAGGCAGGCACTCACCCCTCCCGACGTCCTTCCCTTCCCACTCCCTCTACCCGAGGGGCGGCTCCAATGCCCCTCTGGAAAGCCCCCGCCCAACCCCACGGGGCACCCACAGGAGCGTTGGCCTTGCTCTGGACCCGCCACCTGGTGAATGTGTGTGCTGTTTCCCCAGCACTGCTGAGAGCACCCAGCATTCCACGGTCACAGGGTGGGTGCTGGTGGGTGTCTTCTATGACAGTTGAGTAACATATTTCCTGTGACATTACTTAGAGATTTAAACACACACAGGTGTGAGGCATCTAACTGTTTAAGTTGATGCTGAACTCCCAAATAAATTGCGTTGGAATCCATCGCAGGTGTGGCTTTCCAGGGCTTCCCTTGTCTCCTGGGGGTAAGAAACAGTTCAGAGACAGGTGGACTTCTGGGGGCTGTGCCTGAGGTCTCTGGAAAGAGGCAGGTGACCCCTCCCTCACACAGCACCGGGCTGAGGCTCCCACTGTTTTCCCTGCGGATATTTCAAGAACAAATCCACTCTTGCAGCTTAGCCTGAGGAAATTGAGTTTGACATTGTTAAGAGAAAAATACACTGTTAGGGTGTTGATATTTTTTCCCATTGCCTATAATTAAATATGTGTTAGGCTAATGCAGCACTCCAGTGAGAGGAAAGAGCGATATTTACAGACCTGGGTGCTTAAAAACAAATTTCCGGTGGGATGATCATCTGAGCACCACTAACAAAGGTTCATTCTTAGTGGAAGGGAGGGGGAAGAGGAAACTGAATTAACGATGCCCACAGCGGGGAGGGTGGGGTCCCAGGATGCCCACAGTGGGAAGGGCGGGGTCCCAGGATGCCCACAGCGGGAAGGGCGGGGTCCCAGGATGCCCACAGCGGGGAGGGCGGGGTCCCAGGGAACGGCTTCCTCAGGCCTGCAGCTGCTGAACTCGAGAAATTAAATACATATGTGAATGTTTTAAGGAGGAAAAGAAAGTCACAGAGCGTTTCAGCCCCGGAAGTCCTCCAAGGAACAAAAGGTTCTCTTTAGGAGTCAGAGGCGCAGCAGCTCCAGTGCTCCCCCTGGGGCTCATGGTGCTTCCCTCCACATCTGGGCCTGCGCAAAACCCGAACTTAGGGTTGGCAGTGGGGAAGAAGGTGGAGTTTGCTTTTTATCCCAAATGAAGGTGGAAAATTTAGTATGTATTCTAATTTTTTATAATGAAGGGACTGTAGCCTTTGAGCAGTTAATAACATGGCGTGTCTGCGATGCCTCCAAGGGCAGATTTCCCACCAGCCAAATCCTGGCATGGGGATGTCACTGTGGCCCACACTCAGGACACGGCCACGGCCTGTCAGCCTCCAGCTCACAGAACACCTGCTGGGCAGAAACCCTGGGAGGATGGCTGCCCCCCTTCTCAAGGCTGTGAGTCTGGACCATGGTATGCCCTCCCCAAGAAACCTCTCGGGCACTAAGTCTCCCCAGTTAAAGGAGGCTATTCACTAGGTGAATATATGATTCTAATTTATTCTCATATCATTCCTATCTCTCTCTCACACACACGCACACACTCACACACACACACACTCACACACACACTCACACACTCACCATAGTTTTGTTGTCTGAAGGGGCCTGGGCTGTGCACACCTTGTAATAATCCTCCAGTTTAAAAAAACAAAAAAAAGCAAACCTTCCCCTTCCTCTCCACAAGCCCAGTGGTTTTAAACTGCAGAGTTCAGGGCTCCTGAGTCCGCCATAGGCAGTGGCTTGAGCCCTGCATGGAGCCTGACCCTGGTACTCCGCGGAGGTTCTGCCCAGGTGCGAGGGGCAGGGGTACAAAAGCCAACGCAGGATGTTTACACGAAGTTTTGAAACCAGCACCTTAAACACAAACCATTTACAATGTGAGGTCTTTTCACTTCATCCTAAGTTACCCCACTCAAGCCAGGTGACTTCTGCAATCACGCAGGTGCAGCTGACATCCACGTCTACCCCCTGTGAGCCATCTGCATGTCCCCAAGCCACCGTATCTTCTTCTGTCACTGGGGACCGTGGAGATAATCCCACCTCCAGGAACCAGCACAAGCACTCCACCAGAAAGTGACCGTGCCAGGCAAATGCCAGGCTCTCGCTGCGTGTTGGCAGCCTCACTCTTGGCATTTACTGAGCACCTGCAGCTAACAACATACTAAAAGTCCCAAGTCCTGCCTCAAACAGCACCTCCTCCAGGGAGCTGGTGGTGTCCTGACCTCGAGGTTCACCTGCCACCCACCTCCAACCCATCAACTTCCTTCTGGATGGTGGCATGACTGCCAGCCTGACAGATTCCCAAAATCCAAACCTTCTGACCTGCACCTGGCACAGCCCCATGCCATGGGAGTGGTGCTGACCGAGTGCCTACCATGTGCCTCCCAACACTCTGGCCGCCAAACCTGCAGAGTCAAACAGAGTGCAGGAAATATGAGGCTCAGACCCTCGCAGGCAGGGGCAAATGCACAGCACAGAACACGTGAGGCTCAGACCCTCGCAGTCAGGGGTCAGGTGCACAGCACAGAACATGTGAGGCCGACGACCCTCGCAGGTGGGACATCAGGTGCACAGCACAGAACACGTGAGGCCGATGACCCTTGCAGACAGGGGCAGGTGCACAGCACAGAACACATGAGGCTCAGACCCTCGTAGGTGGGAGGTCAGGTGCAAGCACAGAACATGTGAGGCTCAGACCCTCACAGGCAGGGGTCAGGTGCACAGCACAGAACATGTGAGGCAGACGACCCTCGCAGGAGGGACTTCAAGTGCACAGCACAGATGCAAGTGGGGACAGACCCTTGCAGACGGGATGTCAAGTGCACAGCACCGAAGTGACCACAGGGAGGGAGTGAGGGCAGAGCGAGGTTCTGGAGCCAGCTGTGCAGTATAACAGTGGCCTCGGGGACTCAGGGAAAAGGTCTAGAAAAGCCAGTGTGGAGTCTGGGCAGAACCCAACCTGCAGTGCCCCTGCAAAGCTCCTATCGCACCCCTAGTCCATGGAAAGGGGCTTCTGCCCTGGTTTCATGAAGTATGTCCAGCTACGTCCTGAGCCCCTAATGCCAGGACAAATGCACCTGCTCGGGTTCCTGCCTCCCCCCTTCCCAGGAGGTAGCTGGATTCCATCCAGACAGCCGTGAAGTGCCACACATGTACTCATCATGGGTCCCCACTCCCCAAAACACCTGTCGGCAACAGCACATCCCAATGAAGCCGGTGCTGCCCCAGGTCAAGGTCAAGCCAGGGTTGCGTGGCCTTTGGACGCGGCTTCCCTCACCCTGGATGGGCATGCTGGGCTGGGCCACTCGCCGTGCTGTCCTGTTGAAGTCCCTAGCCACAAGGCATGGCCTTCAAGGGGGAACCTCTGCTAAGTATCCGCACCCATGTGTGCTCCATGCTGCCCCATCCACACCACCAACTCTAGTTACCTCTCTGTCTGCAGCACCCACCTGTGGGTAGCTGAGAGCAGGGAGGATCTGACCGGTCTTTCGTTCCTGACGCCTGGCAAACAGCAAGCCCAGGGTGTACCCCATCCGTGTGTCAGCAACGTTGTGAGACTATTAGCCTGACCTCGTTTTGTACCCCCTAGACCAGGACACCCTGGTGCCCCCACCTGTGAACTCAGGAGGTGCCGGTGCCTGAGTGAAGGGAGGGGACTCCACTCAGTGCGATGTCAGAACTGAACTGTGGTTCTGAGTGCAGGCACAGAACTCCGGGTGGGCTTCCTGACGAGGGGAGGAGACTTCTTCCCAGGAAATGGCTCCCAGGAAGGCTGGCTGTTGGGACAGATAGAGGGAACACAAGACATGCAGGGAACTCTGTGCCCAGCAAAAGGGCAGCGGGGAAGGGACAGAGAGGATGGACTGAGGAGCCGCTTCCCCCAGGACCAGGCCTCCCTGCCAGGAGTGAGTGGGCACGGATTTTTCTGAGCCATCTTTGTCTATAAGATGCTTCTCACAGGAGTCTGGAAACCCACACGCCAGGCAGAACGTCTCCATCTCATGCGTCTACACTTCTCACAGGAGTCTGGAAACCTAAACAGCAGGCAGAACGTCTCCGTCTCATGCATCTACATCAAAGAAATCACTTTATTTGAGATGACTTGGGGCACTATACAAGCCTGGTGTGTAAATAGTTGGGGTTTTTCCAAAGATCCTCAAATCACATCATTTACTCCTTCAATTCATGAGGCCATCCTCCATTCTCCCACTGACGACATGGCTGACTTTTTCCTGCAGATATTCATTGTCATGGGTGACCCAGTCCTGTGATTTCCACATCAGGGACTGGAAAGTAACAGCCTGGGGGCATCCACTCGAGGCCTCTTCCCAGCAGCCTCTGAGTCTGTTCCTGCTGCTTTTTACAGAATCAGACCACCAGCTGCTCCCCTACCCGTCCCTGCTTGCTGGCCATGCCACGTGGTGGGGCGGGGCAGACTCGAGCACATCATGTCTGCTGCCAGCCTGAGATGCACGTGATTCCTCAGAATTGCAACTGCGTTTCTAGCTCCTCATTATTCTCCCTCCACTGAAACGGCCTCCGCAGCCCAGCCCCGTCTTCACCAAGAATACCCAACACCTCAGACCCAGACTCATTGTTTGGACCAGCCCTGACGTCCCCCAACACGCCCGCCCCACCCTGGCTCACATGCTCTGACTATGGCAAGCCCAGCAACCTGAGGCCCAGCAGCCCCACCGGGCGTGAACCAGAGCAACGGGGGCAACGGGCTTTTCTTGGGGACCCTTCTGCAGCTGCAGGGCCCAGGCACAACACCAGCTCCCAGTGTCCATTGTCCAGAGCTGCTGAATGCATTTCTAAATCTGTACATGTAACATAACATCTCACAAGTCTTGAAAATAGACCATTTACAGTAACCAGCAATGTGGTCACCTAAACACAGCTAGTATTTCTGTAGGTTACTTTGGAGTCATAATTTTTAATTATATTAATTAAGATAATTATGTATTATTACATAATTGTTGTCCCTTTGCACATAAAGTCTAGGGATAGATAGGTTTTTATGGGAAGCTGAACAAGAAACAAAAGAAATTTCTTTCGAAGATTTTCATTCAAGAAAGGAAACAACAGTAGTGCATGAAATAATGAAACTGCCTCAAAATGTTTTTTAAAAAAGGCTAATAGAAATTCTTGATTTTATAGGATGGCAAATTAAAAAAAAAAAAAAAAATCTTGAGAGACATGAGCCTCCCTCCACTCATGCGTTGAAGAAGGTGGTGAAAATGACCTGAGCCCGAGTGTCCACCAGTGTCTGCAGAGAAGGCACGTGCTGACGTCACAGCCTAGATTTTCTACCACAGGTGTCAGGCTCACTCCTGTGAATGCACAGTGACCCAGGAGGGAGCACGAGGAGGTAACTGCCTGATATGGTTAGGCTTTGTGTCCCCACCCAAGTCTCATCATTAAGTATCGTCCCCAAATCCCCATAACCCCACGTGTCAAGGGAGAGACCAGGTGGGGTAACGGAGTCATGGGGGCAATTCTTCCCATGCTATTCTTGTGATAGTAGGTGTGTTCTCATGAGACCTGACAGTTTTTTATAAGGGGCTCTTCCCACTTTTCTGGACACTCACCCTACCTGCCGCCTTGTGAAGAAGGGGCCTGCTTCCCCTTCAACTTCCACCATGATGGTAAGTTTCCTGAGGCCTCCCCAGCCATGTGGAACTGAGTCAATTAAACCTCTTTTCTGTATAAATTACCCAGTCTTGAGCAGTTCTTTATAGCAGTGTGAGAAGAGAATAATACAGCAAATTGGTACTGGAGTGAGGTACTGCTATTAAGACACCCAAAAATGTGGAAGCGACTTTGAAACTGGGTAACAGGCAGGGGTCGGAATAGTTTGGAGGATTCAGAAGAAGGCAGGAGAATGTGGGAAAGTTGAGATCTTCCTAGAGACTTGCTGAATGGCTTTGACCAAAAAGCCGATTGTGATATGTAGCTTATCCCTTGGTCACAGAACAATTGTGCCCCTCCAAGGCTTGGGGCTCACACCCTCTGGAGCAATGGCCTGAGCTGTATGTTGGCCTCTTTTAGGCACAGCTGGGATGCAGGGCACCAAGTCCCGAGATTGCACAGAGCAGCAAAGCCGCAGGCCCAGCCCACAAAATCATTTTTCCTCCTAGGCCTCCCAACCTATGACAGGAGGGGTGTAGGAGGGAGATGAGGAACTTCGTGGGAACTGGAATAAAGGTGATTCTGGCTAGACTTTAGCAAAGAGACAGGCAGCATTTTGTCTCCATCCTAGTGGGACTTTGAACTTGAGAGAGATGGTTTGAAATTGGAATTTATGTTTAAAAGGAAGCAGTGCATAAAAGTCTAGAAAATTTGCAGGCTGACAATGGGATGGAAAAGAAAAAAAATTTTTCTGAGAAGAAATTTAGAAATTTGAATTTCTGCAGAAATTTGCATGGGTAACAAGGAGCCAAATGTTAATCGCCAAGACAATGGGGAAAATGTCTCCAGGGCGTGTCAGAGATCTTCATGGCAGCCCCTCTCATCACAGGCTTGGGGGCCTAGAAGGACAAAATGGTTTTGTGGGCTGGGCCTGGGGCCTTGCTGCTCTGTGCAGTCTCAGAACTTGGTACCCTGCATCCCAGCTGTGGCTAAAAGGGGCCAACATACAGCTCAGGCTGTCACTTCAGAGAGTGCAAGCCCCAACCTTGGAGGGGCACAATTGTTCTGTGACCAAGAGATAAGCTGTAGAAAGAAAAGCAGGTTTAGGTGACAGCAGGTGAGGGAGAGGAAGGGAGGGTAATTTCCACTTGTAGGCAACACTGGTTTTGAGCTGCTTAAGGAACATCTGGATGAAGATGCACCGAAAGCCATTGGACTTGTGGGCCCTGAGCTCAGGAACGAGGCTAACCTGGAAATACTGCTAATCCACTGCACAAATATTCACCACACCGCAGGTGCACTGCATTAGAAATGCAAGGGCAGGCAAGCAGACGTTACTCAATGGGTCAGGTGAAAAGAATAACAACAGCACCTGCAGGGCACTTACAATCTCTCCCCGCTGGGCTAACTGCCCACGGATTTTATTTCACGGAATCCTCCCATGAACCAGCTGAGATCCAGGACTGCTTTACAGATGAGGAGACAGAAGATCAGAGTAATCTGCCCAGCACATATCGAGTAAGTGGTAGAATATGACACTGATTCCTGACGGTCTGACCCCAGAGATGCGCACGGTACCTGTGGTCAACACCTCTGGATGCTCACGAGGAACCTGAGGAGATGGAGACCAAAAGCTGCTGAGCTTCACCACATGGACCTGCTATGGCTCCCAGGGTGGGGTAGGGTTAGAGTAAAAACTGCCTATGGCATGAAACCATCAGCTTCTCCTGGTTTGCAATTTGAATGTGCCCACAGGTCAGGGCACACTTAGAAAAAGTTGGGCTAGGCATGGTGGCTCAAGCCTGTAATCCCAGCACTTTGGTAGGCGGAGGTGGGCTGATCACTTGAGGTCAGGAGCTCAAGACCAGCCTGGCCAACATGGTGAAACCCTGTCTCTACTGAAAACACAAGAATTAGCTGGGCTGGTGGTGCACACCTGTAATTTCAGCTACTCAGGAGGCTGAGGCATGAGAATCACTTGAACAAGGGAGGCAGAGGTTGCAGTGAGCCAAGATCACACCGTCGCACTCCAGCCTGGGCAACAGGGCAAGACTGTCTCAGAAAACAACAAAAAAAAGGAAAAGGAAAAGAGAAAGAAAAAGTTTTACTGTAAGAAAAGAAGAGTTTGAGGCAACATAGATCATAACACTGGGCCTGGGGAGAAGGATTCTTTCTTTCTTTTGTAGGAAGAGATGCAAGCAGGTGAGAAGAGGAGCAATGGGAAGAGAAAGGGTGGAGACAAAGAGGGCATTTGGTGGGCTCTGGGCACAGGAGAGGAGGAGGAGCCTGTGCAGGGAAGGAGGCAGGAGGGAGCAGGTGCACCAAGGGCAGAAGCCAGATGGGCCATCAGGCAGGGCTCTGGGCAATGGGGTTATCTTGCTGCCCTCAATGTGTCAAATACCACTCAGATTCCCCTAATGACAAAGGACAGATAAAGGTGTGTCAACCTAAAAAGCACACAGAGAGAGACTCTCTAAATGCAAATGATATTTATTCGTGGATAGAGCATTGCAATGGGAATATGCATCTGATATTATGTGTGTATTCTGAAGGATGAAGGAAGACAAAGGTTATTAAAGGAAAAATGAGAAGGGTGATGTCATTGTTTTGAAATAATTCTCCTTGGCTACAGGGATCAATAAAAAGAGTGGGCCCAGTGCAGGGCTGAACAGGCATTTGCTGGGCAGATGTGCCTTTGTGCAAGCTTGCACTGTTCACAGAGTCTGTTGTGATTGTTTTCATGCTTAGGAACCCTCCCTTCGTGGCCTTTCCCTGTTTTATTTGTCAAGGTTTTCAACACAAGTGACTCCATTTTGATTCTGGCAACTTTCCCATTCCCCTCTTTCGATCAAGATCTGTCTCTGACTGTCTCCAACCCATCACCCTGCAGTTAGGTTTCGATTTTCCCTCGGTGCCAGGATAGTCCTGTCTTGATCTGGTCTGGTTCAATTCTACATTGAAGGGAGTGACTGGTGACAAGGAGGCAGTGTTGACATCCAGTCAGCCACATGTGACAAGGAGGGAGTGGGCCTCAGGCTAAGCCTACTTGGAGCTCAATGTTGTTAAGTTCTTAGTTCGATTTCATCTGTTCTGTAGGTGTCTTGGATGATAGCCTACACCTACGGAGCAGGTGAAATTGAACTAAGGACTTAACAAAAGAAGGAGTTATACTTCTGCGGAAATTGACAAGCAACAGATACAAAATGTAAAAAGGACAATGAAAGTAAAATTAAGAGTGATCTCTCAAACTCAGGTACTATAATGGTTTTGAGACATTAGTGTAGGCTGAAAGGCCACCAGTTGCAGACATTAAATGACAACCATTGTTGGAAGTAGATGCTCGGAGCTGCAAAGAAATGTTAGCCCTGAGACTAACACAGGGCTAACACAATTTTTCAGCAACACAATTTTTGCTTCCTATAGGAAGGGTACTCTCACTAGCCATCTTGCCACGAGAGTGCAATGAACAAAGCAAAACACACAGATTTATCCCTTACACATTTGGGGTCGTCCTTACTGCTGTGTCTGATCTCTGTTGGCTGGAGCCAGACCTTACAATTTAGACTAAAATCCGATTGGCTAACAACTTAAAAGTTTTCTAAACAGGTAAAAGCAGTGGAGAGCTGGGACATGCCTGTGAGCACGTCCAGCACAGATATCTTGGTTAAAGTACAAGGACATAGAATGTACTATGTGCCTGTAGCATGGCGTGTCTAACAGTTACATAGCAAAGGGCTTCCCAAAGAGTTATTAGCACACTTATGATTTATTCTTTAACAAGAAAGGAAACTTTGAAGAGGAACTTTTTATTCCCCACAGCCATCCTGTCAAGTCACAAAGGTAGGCATGAAGACAAGTCAGAGTGTCCCTGCAGCACGGAGCGCTGTTTCCACATCTTAGGAAAAGCTCTCTACAGTGTGCAACCATCAGCTTCTCCCGGTTCGCAGTTTGAATGTCTCTGTCACGGCATCAGGAGGTCCGGTAAACTCTACATTTGACTTATACATTAGGTATCAGACTTGTTCCTTGAAATTAATCTAGGTTCAGCTTATAGAGCCTGAGGAATGGTTTCCATTTTTAGTAGCTTTACGGAAAAAACTGGATTGGAGGAACCTGGAATTCATGGTTTGGTCTGGTCTACAGGGAGTTACCAAGAACTCAAAACCGACGTGCAGAGCTATAGTCCAATCAGAGGTGTATTGGCTGGTTTTTCTTAACCTTTTCTCTCTACATTAATCACAGAGGAATCTCAGATTTTGAAATCTCTTGAGGCTAGAAAGTCAAACTAAGACTGACTATAGATTTCACCTACTGTTTCACCTTCCTGCTCCTGCCGGCAAGTGACAATTTTACTGACTGTAAGATCTTTCTGACCCTTAAACACGGGCATTCTGACTCTACGCACATCCCCAAATGTGAGATTTCAGACAAAACCTTGGCAATATAACCAATGTTTTCAATTGCATCCTCTTATCAAGGGAGAGTGAATTCATATTGAACTTATGCGAATAGCTATATTCCCAAAAAATAATGAGAATAACAATACATCCCACTAGTTTCCGATTCTGGGAGAATGATGTAGGGAGAAAAAGAAAATCCTTCCACCTTTGTTCACAGAAGTATACTTCACCAAGTTGCTAAAAACTGTGGATAGCTTAAGAGAGAAAATTTCCTTTAGTCTGCAAAACAAAAAATTTCCAACAATGTCACAGATGAAGGTCAGAGGAATGTGCTCTTCGTCAGTTACTCAGCTCATGTGATTGATTTTTGCTCTGCCTGACCTCGATCAGCAGCTTCGTGGACCCATCCATTTCCTCATCAACGTTCTACAAACCTTTAGTCTATCGATCTTAAAGGTATAAGAAAACTGCAATTGAGGGTACTTGTTAGAATCTTTCCATGAATCTGACTGCAAACACTTTCAGACGACCATGGAAACAATATGTGAATGACAGAGACTTAGAACAGCCACGGTTATAAATCTGATTGAAAATTTACCATTACCAGAAAATGACAAGAAAACTTGGTTATTTTTGTGGCGTTTAGCATAAACAAACAGAATTGGGCCTTGACGATGTACTAGACTTCTCAGAGTTTATGCAGCTTTGGAACATGCATATCAATAACACGCCCATCAATATAACTGGAAGAATCCCTAGTATCTCTGACCATCTGACAGTGCTTACCATGCAATTTACCAAAAAAGGCTAACCATTTAATATTTCTGTAAGATGAGAGAGACACCTTTTTGGATTCCCTAAGGGCCTGAAAAGAAAATCTAAAAGTTACTTTTAGGTCAAAACTACTTAATGTAGAATTTTGATACTGGGGACGCCGATCAAAGATACCAAAAGCTTTAAAACATTTGATAAAAACAGAATCACAAGTCATTGTGGAAATAACAATCATTCATTTAACCAGAGTGATAAAGACTTTAAGAGCTATACAGAAAGTTACATGGGTTTAAAAAGAAACCTTAACCGTTTCAAAGCATAGTTTGTCTAAGTAATCAAAAACCCAACAAAAAAAACTGAGGAAATGATCTTGATAAAATGTAAAATCTTGTTTTTTTTAGGCCTATTACCAAAACGTTAAAGAAGAACCTCCTGCAATGTGATGGCTTCTCCCTATGGGAAGCCCATTTTCGTAAACTAGAAGTCACACCTGATGGAAAAGCTACTTGAATTTAATAAGACACAGAGTGTGTGTCTGAGGTCCTTAGAGCAGAGCATGGATCATGAACAACGTCACTAGTCCCTTGAACAGGGGAACACGTGGCCCTTAGTAACAGTGTGATCAGCTTCCTATTCTCTGGAACAGTACAGATGTACCAAGAAAAGCCAGGAATTCAAGTTATACTGGAGAAAAACATTGCTTTTCTAGGTTTTCAAGACAGAAATTTCAGTGTCAGTTTATAACAGCAGACAAAACCAGAGGAAAAAAAATTACAGGAGCTGACAAAAAAAAAAAAAAATTGCAGGAGAAAGTCACTCCCAGAGCCTTCTCGGGGGAGAAAAGAGCTGAAGGCAGTGATGCATAGCTGGCAAATCACACACAGCAAGAAATGGTGGAAGGGAAGCTTCTGAGCATGAACCTGAGAAGCTTCCAGAGGGAAACTCCACCTTGAGAAATAAAATCATCATTCTCAATGAAGAAAACAGTATTTCTAAGCTGAAACTATGGACATTTAATGGATCTCAGAAAAAAAATGGCAGAAATAGCAACTAAAACAGGTCGAAGCTGCCATTCAAGAAATGGTTGAAAATGTAAAGGAACAGACTTCAGAATTCGAAATAAAAGCCCTTTGCAACTTTTATGAAGAGCAGATCAATATTTTTTTAAATCTTGTTCTAACATGGGAGAAATTTTAGCTTTGTATCAGTGTATTTTTTTACCTTCCCCCTCTTAAAAAAAAAAAGAAAAGAAAAAAGAGACAGGGTATTGGGGTGGGAGGAAGGAGAGGAGCAGAAAAGGTAACTACTGGGTACTGGGCTCAGTACCTGGGCGATGAAGTCATCTGCACATCAAACCCCATCACACAAGGTCACCCATATAACAAACATTTACATGTACCCCTGAGCCTAAATAAAAGATGAAAAAGAGGAAGAGGGTAATGCTATGTTGCCTTGGCTGGCCAAGTTTTGTACCAGTGTGTTTTTAATATCAAATCTGAATCTTTGGATAGATATTTAATTTACTTCTAATTATAGCCAACTTTATTACACACAAATTTCTTTCATAAATTTATCATTCATGAAACTTTTGTGACCTGCACAGACCTGCTACAACATGCTTGGACTTTCTGTTCTGCCCCGTACATCCTCTTTCTTACCTAACCACTTATTTTGAGACAAAAATGTACCACTGAAGATTCTTTCTCATACAAAATTACTCTCTTTTTAAATTTCTTCACCAAAAATATAACTTTTTACTTAAAACTTTTTTCATATCTTTGTCACCTACTTACCAGTTTCTCTCTATCTTGCTTCTATTTTTTAAATCCATACTTTGAAACAACCTTTAAATAAGCTCTGAATTAGACAGAATTGCTCTTTTTTCATTAAAAACAATATTGTATGCCTTCCTCATTTTTGTCATTAAAAACACATCTTGCCGGGTGCAGTGGCTCATACCTGTAATCCCAGCACTTTGGGAGGCCGAGGTGGGTGAATCACGAGGTCAAGAGATCGAGACCATCCTGGTCAACATGGTGAAACCCCGTCTCTACTAAAAATACAAAAAATTAGCTGGGCACAATGGTGTGTGCCTGTAATCTCAGCTCCTCAGGAGGCTGAGGCAGGAGAATTGCCTGAACCCAGGAGGCGGAGGTTGCAGTGAGCCGAGATCGTGCCATTGCACTCCAGCCTGGGTAACAAGAGCGAAACTCCGTCTCAAAAAAAAAAAAAATCTTAATTTTTGCTACACTTTGTATATAGAATCATATATATTTATACACACACAATACATATATATATAAATTAAAATTTTAACTCTTATCAACCTTACTTTTTACCTAAAACCAAAGCAATTTTGAGCTGTCTGTCCAATATCTACATTTTATCTTCTTTGAGGATACTCAGACATTTCATGGGAATCCATAACTTAATTTAACATGACGTTAAGACTTTACATGCAAAGCTAGGTCCATTTACATTTACCTAGTTTGTTTGTTTTTAATGGTTTACCTCTATTACTTGTGAAAACTAAGATATTAGACAAAGCCAATCATTTTCAGTTATTTTCCTAGTAACCATTTTTCTAGCCTGTGAATATCATGTTCTTCACCTAAGTAAGAAACTTAAAGTAAAATACATGGATATTTTGGTGATGATGCAGAAGATACAACTAATTTTCTTAAAATGATAACATTATATTTGCCTTATTTATCTGCTTTTAGGCTGAGTTTATAGTTTTACAACCTTGGTGTCAAACTGTGACACCTTAAAACATCTACTGGAGACAAATATAAAACTGTCTGACCAGTAACCTCAGGTAAAAATGTGTGTTGACAATTTTGAAAACATTTCTATTTTTATTTTAACAACGATTTTAAAAGCAGCTTATTTATCAGAATTACTGAAGTCATGTGACACAAAAGACACTTAAGTTAATTACTATATAGTTTAACAACTTTTATGAGCACTAATTTAAGCCAATCTGAATAAATTTTCTTAAGGAATTTTTAGCTGATTATGCCAGATTTTACCACATAGACATAATTATAACATCACACACGTGCATATATGTATGTACACCTAAACAAACACACACAGACACACACAAAGACCTTACAGTTTGCATTTTAGGATTTTAGTCATGGGACACTAAACATATAAACTCATCAGTATAGAGAAGAGAGTTATGTTTCTGACAAAACAGGACAAGGTCACGTTTTTTTTTTTCCCTAACCAACATTTTGGGTAAAGCAGTTTCCACAGCAGTTTGACTTTCAAATAAAACGTTGTTCTTTCTTTTTTATTTATTTATTTTTTTTATTTTATTTGTTTATTTATTTATTTTATTGCATTTTAGGTTTTGGGGTACATGTGCAGAACGTGCAAGATAGTTGCATAGGTACACACATGGCAGCGTGTTTTGCTGCCTTCCTCCCCTTCACCCACACTTGGCATTTCTCCCCAGGCTATCCCTCCCCAGCTCCCCCCCTCGCTGTCCCTCCCCTATTCCCCGCAATAGACCCCAGTGTGTAGTACCCCCTTCCCTCATTTTTCCTCACCCACCTATGAGTGAGAATATGTGGTATTCCTGTGTCAGTTTGCTGAGAATGATGTTCTTCAGGTTCATCCATGTCCTTACAAAGGACACAAACTCATCATTTTTGATTGCTGCATAATATTCCATGGTGTATATGTGCCACATTTTCCCAGTCCAGTCTATCATCGATGGGCATTTGGGTTGGTTCCAGGTCTTTGCTATTGTAAACAGTGCTGCAATGAACATTCGTGTGCATGTGTCCTTATAGTAGAAGTATTTATAGTCCTTTGGATATATACCCAGTAATGGGATTGCTGGGTCAAATGGAGTTTCTATTTCTAAGGCCTTAAGCATTGGCAACAAAAGCCAAAATAGACAAATGGGACCTAATCAAACTCCACAGCTTTTGCACAGCAAACAACATTCTTTCTTACCCTTTGCTCAGTTTCAAATGAGTTTAGGGTTGAATTTTCAGCATTTACCTTTCAGCAGGGCTGGCTGAATTGTGTACAATAGATTCTCCAAGTGGCCTTGGATTCGCAGCAAATCTCTCTCGCCTTATCAGTCTGGCTTGCTTGACTGGTCTATGTGGTCAGGGAAGCATTTTAGCAGAGTTTTTTTTTTTTTACTTTTCTGGCTCCTTCATGGCAAGACCAAACAACTTTTATGCCAGACAGAAATATTTCTATATTTTTTCTGTGAACTCAAGATTTTGGCCTGTTTGATCTCAGGGCCCAACTTTTATAAACGTTTTCTACTCCTTTTTTTTTTTTTTGTAATACTATTCCTTCAGTTGACTGTTCTATTGCTCTAAGCAATTGTTAGAAAAACCTAAATTTACGTTTCCAGAAGGTGTCTTGGTTGCTGGTTGCCATGGAGCTGTGGTAATTTGTAAACTCAGTAATTCGAAAGCCCTTTAAGACTTTTTAAAAGCCTTATCTGGCATGTCATAAGCAATGAATTTTATCTCAACATCTGCAGAAGAGTCAGCAAATGGAAAGTAGGAAGAAAAAGTATGTGTATGGATACATGAGAGAGAAAGGTTAGAAAGCTCTGCAAGTTAACTCTACAGCTGTAGCTGTTTGGAGTCCCTGAAAACTCCACGGGCCTTAGTGTTTGAGAATTCCATTCCATTTCTTCAAGAGCCAAGAGAAGCCTGTAGATCGAGTGGAGCAGTGTCAGGCGCTCGGAGCAGTGTCAGGCGCTCGGAGCAGTGTCTGTCAGGTGCCCAGAGCAGTGTCAGGTGCCCGGAGCAGTGTGAGGCGCTCGGAGCAGAGTCAGGCGCTCGGAGCAGTGTCTGTCAGGTGCCCAGAGCAGTGTCAGGTGCCCGGAGCAGTGTCAGGCGCTCGGAGCAGTGTCAGGCGCTCGGAGCAGTGTCTGTCAGGTGCTCGGAGGGGTGTCAGGCGCTCGGAGCAGCATCTTAGATGGCAGGGGCTGCAGAGTGGCTTCCCGTTAGCCGTCTCACACCCACCACGAAGAATGTTTGCTTCTGCTCTGGGAGGATAATTTAGAAACAAGCCAGGGGAAAAGAGCCAAATCATTTACAGATGTACAAAACTAAACCAATATGAGTGAACGTCAGAGTGCTCACAAAAATGTTAACCAGACACTCGATCCAAGAAAACATTAAATAGGGCAGAATGAGCCCAAAGTCAGTCCACAGAGAAGACAAGAGCCTCAGAGGCAGAAGGTAAATCCAACAGGAAGCAGGACACTCAGGCCAGAGGGGCACTGGCTTTTATACCCGAGAGAACTTGCCAGCAAGGGAAAAAGGCCCGATCATCCCACAAGGGACGTGAGGTCTTTTACTTCAGGTGGCATTATAACCCAACCAAATCCCAAAGTAAAAAAGTTTCTACCAAAATAAGGCGGCTCAGCCTGAGAGCAGACTCGCCCAAGCAGAAGCGGTGATGTAATCCCCACGGAAGCAGAGAGCTCATGGGCCCCAGTGAGAACCACGTACAGGTCTGAGAGTCGCCCGTCCTCCCAATCACGATCTTCCTCAGCTCCTGCACTGCACACTTTCTTCGTCAGCCTAAAGAACAGATGGGCTCTCTAAAAGAAAGTGACATTGATTTGGGAATAGACATAGCAATGACAACATGTGTGTCATAGTAAACAGCATATTCAGGGAGGTCAAGGAAGATGGAGGTTTTTAAAGGAAAAACAAGCAGGGGGATTACATCATTGCCTTGAGATCATTATGCTTAGCAAAAGAATCAGTAATGATAAGGTGGTGCCAGTCCCAGGCTGGACGGGCAGTTGAGGGCCGATGTCCGTGCAGGAGCACTTTGTGTGAGCTGCAGATGGCCTTGTACAAAGCTGCGGGGTTTGCAGCATCTTATGTGACAATTCTTGGTGTCAGGCGTTCATACATAAGAATCCTCCCTTTACAGCTTTTCCTGGCTCTGGTTTTCAGGGTTTTGACGTAAGTGACTCCATTTTGATTGTGACAATGTTCACGGGTGAAGTGTTTCTGAAGACACAACTTAGTGAGCAGGTCACTTCCACGTGTCATCTCTGGCCTTTGCCTATTGAAATCTAAGCAGTTCTTGTGGATGGTCGGGAGAGACCCCGGGAGTGAAGCCAGCTCCAGACTGTCACTGAGAGAAGCCCAGGAGTCAACCCCGTGTCCAAAGAAGGAGGGGCCAGGGTGGCCTGGGCCTCCCCACCACACCCCAAGGATTCTGCAGAGAATCGTAGGCCACAAACACCCCTAAAACATGTGAGAGTTGCCAGCACACCACTCAACCCCCATGGAATTCATTTTCCTGAGACAGAGTGGTTAATGGGGACGGGGGACACACGCTGACCAGCTGAAGCTTTTTCAGGTCAGCGAATCTTCAAGGTCACCTGAAGAACATTTTATGTTTACTTCATTAAAGCCGTCCCGCCTGCTCACTCAGGCCACAGTGTGAACACCCAGCTGTCCCACCTGCTCACTCAGGTCACAGTGAGAACACCCAGCCGTCCCACCTGCTCACTCAGGTCACAGTGTGAACACCCAGCCGTCCCACCTGCTCATTCAGGCCACAGTGAGAACACCCAGCCGTCCCACCTTCTCACTCAGGCCACAGTGAGAACACCCAGCTGTCCCACCTGCTCACTCAGGTCACAGTGTGAACACCCAGCTGTCCCACCTGCTCACTCAGGCCACAGTGTGAACACCCAGCCATCTCGCCTGCTCACTCAGGCCACAGTGTGACCGTCCCACCTGCTCACTCAGGCCACAGTGTGAACACCCAGCCATCCCGCCTGCTCACTCAGGCCACAGTGTGAACACCCAGCTGTCCCACCTGCTCACTCAGGTCACAGTGAGAACACCCAGCCGTCCCACCTGCTCACTCAGGTCACAGTGTGAACACCCAGCCATCCCACCTGCTCATTCAGGCCACAGTGAGAACACCCAGCCATCCCACCTTCTCACTCAGGCCACAGTGAGAACACCCAGCCGTCCCACCTGCTCACTCAGGTCACAGTGTGAACACCCAGCTGTCCCACTTGCTCACTCAGGCCACAGTGTGAACACCCAGCCATCCCGCCTGCTCACTCAGGCCACAGTGTGACCGTCCCGCCTGCTCACTCAGGCCACAGTGTGAACACCCAGCTGTCCCACCTGCTCACTCAGGCCACAGTGTGAACACCCAGCCATCCCGCCTGCTCACTCAGGCCACAGTGTGACCGTCCCGCCTGCTCACTCAGGCCACAGTGTGACCGTCCCGCCTGCTCACTCAGGTCACAGTGTGAACACCCAGCCGTCCCACCTGCTCACTCAGGCCACAGTGTGAACACCCAGCTGTCCCACCTGCTCACTCAGGCCACAGTGTGAACACCCAGCCCCACCCGCTCACTCAGGTCACAGTGTGAACACCCAGCCATCCCACCTGCTCACTCAGGCCACAGTGAGAACACCCAGCCTCCCACCCGCTCACTCAGGCCACAGTGTGAACACCCAGGTGTCCCACCTGCTCACTCAGGCCACAGTGTGAACACCCAGCCGTCCCACCTGCTCACTCAGGCCACAGTGTGAACACCCAGCCATCCCGCCTGCTCACTCAGGCCACAGTGTGAACACCCAGCCGTCCCGCCTGCTCACTCAGGCCACAGTGTGAACACCCAGCAGTCCCACCTGCTCATTCAGGCCACAGTGTGAACATCCAGCCATCCCACCTGCTCACTCAGACCACAGTGTGAACACCCAGCCATCCCACCTGCTCACTCAGGCCACAGTGAGAACACCCAGCCCCGCCCGCTCACTCAGGTCACAGTGTGAACACCCAGCCGTCCCACCTGCTCACTCAGGCCACAGTGTGAACATCCAGCCGTCTCACCTGCTCACTCAGGCCACAGTGAGAACACCCAGCCATCCCACCTGCTCACTCAGGCCACAGTGAGAACACCCAGCCCTGCCCGCTCACTCAGGTCACAGCGTGAACACCCAGCCGTCCCACCTGCTCACTCAGGCCACAGTGAGAACACCCAGCCGTCCCGCCTGCTCACTCAGGCCACAGTGAGAACACCCAGCCCCGCCCGCTCACTCAGGTCACAGCGTGAACACCCAGCCGTCCCACCTGCTCACTCAGGCCACAGTGAGAACACCCAGCCGTCCCGCCTGCTCACTCAGGCCACAGTGAGAACACCCAGCCCCGCCCGCTCACTCAGGTCACAGCGTGAACACCCAGCCGTCCCACCCGCTCACTCAGGCCACAGTGAGAACACCCAGCCCCGCCCGCTCACTCAGGTTGCAGTGTGAACACCCAGCCGTCCCACCTGCTCACTCAGGCCACAGTGAGAACACCCAGCCATCCCGCCTGCTCACTCAGGCCACAGTGTGAACACCCAGCCCTCCCACCTGCTCACTCAGGCCACAGTGAGAACACCCAGCCGTCCCACCCGCTCACTCAGGCCACAGTGTGAACACCCAGCCGTCCCACCTGCTCACTCAGGCCAGAGTGTGAACATCCAGCCGTCCCACCTGCTCACTCAGGCCACAGTGTGAACACCCAGCCATCCCACCTGCTCACTCAGGCCACAGTGAGAACACCCAGCCCCGCCTGCTCACTCAGGCCACAGTGTGAACATCCAGCCGTCCCACCTGCTCACTCAGGCCACAGTGTGAACACCCAGCCGTCCCACCTGCTCACTCAGGCCACAGTGTGAACACCCAGCTGTCCCACCTGCTCACTCAGGCCACAGTGAGAACACCCAGCCGTCCCACCTGCTCACTCAGGCCACAGTGAGAACACCCAGCCGTCCCACCGGCTCACTCAGGCCACAGCGTGAACACCCAGCCGTCCCGCCTGCTCACTCAGGCCACAGCGTGAACACCCAGCCGTCCCGCCTGCTCACTCAGGTCACAGCGTGAACACCCAGACATCCCGCCTGCTCACTCAGGCCACAGTGTGAACACCCAGCCATCCCGCCTGCTCACTCAGGCCACAGTGTGAACACCCAGCCGTCCTGCCTGCTCACTCAGGCCACAGTGAGACCACCTAGCCGTCCCGCCAGCTCACTCAGGCCACAGTGTGAACACCCAGCCGTCCCGCCTGCTCACTCAGGCCACAGTGTGAACACCCAGCCATCCCACCTGCTCACTCGGGCCACAGTGAGACCACCTAGCCGTCCCGCCAGCTCACTCAGGCCACAGTGAGAACACCCAGCCGTCCCGCCGGCTCACTCGGGCCACAGTGTGAACACCCAGCTGTCCCGCCTGCTCACTCGGGCCACAGTGTGAACACCCAGCCGTCCCGCCTGCTCACTCAGGCCACAGTGAGAACACCCAGCCGTCCCGCCTGCTCACTCAGGCCACAGTGTGAACACCCAGCCGTCCCGCCTGCTCACTCAGGCCACAGTGAGAACACCCAGCCGTCCCCCCGGTTCACTCAGGCCACAGTGTGAACACCCAGCCGTCCCGCCTGCTCACTCAGGCCACAGCGTGAACACCCAGCCATCCCGCCTGCTCACTCAGGTCACAGCGTGAACAACCAGCTGTCCCGCCTGCTCACTCAGGCCACAGTGTGGACACCCAGCCCCACCCGCTCACTCAGGCCACAGTGTGAACACCCAGCCGTCCCGTCTGCTCACTCAGGCCACAGTGTGAACACCCAGCCATCCCACCTGCTCACTCAGGCCACAGTGTGAACACCCAGCAGTCCCACCTGCTCACTCAGGCCACAGTGTGAACACCCAGCCGTCCCACCTGCTCACTCAGGCCACAGTGTGAACACCCAGCCGTCCCACCTGCTCACTCAGGCCACAGTGTGAACACCCAGCCGTCCCACCTGCTCACTCAGGCCACAGTGAGAACACCCAGCCGTCCCACCTGCTCACTCAGGCCACAGTGAGAACACCCAGCCGTCCCACCGGCTCACTCAGGCCACAGCGTGAACACCCAGCCATCCCGCCTGCTCACTCAGGCCACAGCGTGAGCACCCAGCCGTCCCACCTGCTCACTCAGGTCACAGCGTGAACACCCAGCCATCCCGCCTGCTCACTCAGGCCACAGTGTGAACACCCAGCCGTCCCACTTGCTCACATTCATTGCTCAGCATTCAAAGGTCTGCCTAGGCTCTCTACAGTTAAAGGCATCTGACCAGCTCCCTTCAAGGCCACGTTTTTCTGTTTATCTCTCAACGTGGAACACACTGTTTTTTTTTCCATTTCTGTACCAGACGAGTGTGCCTTGAACACTCACCCTGCACCAGGCCCTGGGATATGTGCTGAGGAGGATGAGAGATGCCACAGGCCAGCTTCCCTCAGGAACTTAGAATTCTGCTGGTGAGATCAGATGCACCCTCAAATGTGGACCAGAGGCCGGACAAGGTGGCTCACACCTGTGATCCCAACACTTTAGGAGGCCGAGGCAGGTGGGTCACCTAAGGTCAGGAGTTTAAGACCAGACTGAGCAACATAGTGAAACCCTGTCTCTACTAAATATAAAAAATTAACCAGTCATGGTGGTGGGCACCTGTAATCCCAGCTACTTGGGAGGCTGAGGCAGGAGAATTGCTTGAACCCAGGATGTGGAGGTTGCAATGAGCTGAGATTGCAGCACTGCACTCCAGCCTGAGTGACAAAGCAATACTCTGTCTCAAAAAAAAAAAAAAAATTGGTGGACCCGTTAAAGCAGAGTGTGAATGCCACCACAGAGGTAGCATGGGGCACTGTCCTGAGATCCAAGCTACAGAATGCTGCATCCCGCTGGGGTGTCGGAAACTCTGCTTGGAGAAGTGGTGTCTGAGCCAGACTTGGCTCTGGAGTCTCTGGTGGAACTCTTGCTCCATAATGTAACGGATCCACACAGATTGAGCCTCCCATTTCCAACCTCGCCCTGTGCCGTCTGCCTGCCTCAGTGGGTGACACAGCCACGTGCTAACAGTGCAGGCTGAATGATTCAGGAAGTCCCTCGCTGAATGACTGTATCAGCACTTCCTGTGAACAACCCTTACACAAGCTTTGCTGATACAGCAGCTAAGAACCTAGACAAAACCATCGACTTTGCGGAACTTATGTTTTCTCACCCCCATGACTCACCGGTCCCCAGGTCCTCCGGACCTCCTTTCCTGGGCCTCCTTCAAATCTGCACCCCCGTTCCAGAGCCAGCACCACCCTGCAGCCTCTGTGGCAGCTCTCCCGGCCGCCAGGGTCCCAGCTGCAACCCCTCGAATCCATTTCCCATGTTCTAGGAAGAGCAAACTTTCTGTAGAGAGGCTTGTTCATGTCCCCACAATGTCTTCTCAATGAAAGTCAGCCCTTCAGTGAAGCCCTCTGGGTCCCGTGATGCTGGTCTCCTGCCCACAGCTCTGGCAGCACATCCCGCCCCCGGCTGTCCTGCCCCTGGCTGCTGGCCACCTGTCTGGCTCCCTCTCTGTTCCTCAGATGCTCTGTCCCCTCCCACCCCAGGATGGCCCAGCCCAGCCCATCATTCTACACCCTCATATAGCAACCTCCTGTCCCTCACACAGAGCCCCCATCACCCCTGGAGGGAGGCTTCCCAGTGACCCCAGTGATATTGGCTTCCCCTGTTACCCTCTATGTGATTGGCTTCCCCTGTTACTTACCCTCTATGCGATTGGCTTCCCCTGTTACTTACCCTCTACGCGATTGGCTTCCCCTGCTACTTACCCTCTATGCGATTGGCTTCCCCTGTTACTTACCCTCTATGTGATTGGCTTCCCCTGTTACTTACCCTCTATGTGATTGGCTTCCCTGTTACCCTCTACGTGATTGGCTTCCCCTGCTACTTACCCTCTATGCGATTGGCTTCCCCTGTTACTTACCCTCTATGTGATTGGCTTCCCCTGTTACTTACCCTCTATGTGATTGGCTTCCCTGTTACTTACCCTCTACGTGATTGGCTTCCCCTGTTACTTACCCTCTACGTGATTGGCTTCCCCTGTTACTTACCCTCTACGCGATTGGCTTCCCCTGTTACTTACCCTCTACGCGATTGGCTTCCCCTGTTACTTACCCTCTACGCGATTGGCTTCCCCTGTTACTTACCCTCTCTGTGATTGGCTTCCCCTGTTACTTACCCTCTATGTGATTGGCTTCCCTGTTACTTACCCTCTATGTGATTGGCTTCCCCTGTTACTTACCCTCTACGCGATTGGCTTCCCCTGTTACTTACCCTCTATGTGATTGGCTTCCCCTGTTACTTACCCTCTACACAATTGGCTTCCCCTGTTACTTACCCTCTATGCACTGAGCTTTGACAGTTTGTCTGGAACATCTCCTCCCATTAGACCATAGGCCCACAGCAGCTAGGATGTCACCATTGCCTCCCTGGGGCTCAGCCTTGGCCCCCCAGAAGGGCTCCATCAGTATGTGGGTTATCGTTCTGTTCCTACAGTCGTTGGGGTGGGCATCACTCCCCTCATCACTGCCTTTAGAAGCTGTGCAAGGGAGAATGGATATAGTAACATGACTCCATCTGGGACCCTGAATGGCCCATCTGACAGGTGGACGCTAGGTGGAACATCCCTGGAAATGCTTTCCAACTCACTTCCAGAGCACTCACCCCCGGCACACTCACTTCACACCACATGAATCTCATCCTGACTCTGATTCCCTCTGGCTCAGGGGCTCGATGGCTCCTCCAGCCTGGGGCATCCTAGCTGAGTTTAAGGGGGAAGATCTCTGTGAGGTGGCTTCTCTCTTCCTCTCCAAAGGCTGGACAATTCATCTGGTTGTTTATTAAAATGGTGATATGGTTTGGCTCTGTGTCCCCACCCAAATCTCTTCTTGAATTGTAATCACTGTGTCAAGAGTGGGGCCTGGGGGTGGTGATCAGATCATGGCGGCAGCTTCCCCCTTGCTTCCCCCATGATAGTGAGTTCCCAGGAGATCTGGTGGTTTGATGAGTGTCTGGAATTTCCCCTGCACACTCTCTCTCTCTCTCCTGCCACCTTGTGAAGAGGCACCTTCAGCCATGATTGTAAGTTTCCTGAGGCCTCCCCAGCCATTCAGAACTGTGGGTCTTGTGTTTATAGATTACCCAGTTTAGGTAATAACTCTATAGCAGTGCCAGAAGGGATGAATACAAATGTTTTTATCAGTTGTTTGCACATGATGGAGACATGATCTGAGGATGAGTAAAGGAAAAGATTCCGTTGAATAAAAGCCGACTTTATGTCCTCATGCGCAGGCTCGCCCGCATGTTGAGGTCACAGGCCATGGTGCTCCGGTCCTGTCACTTCACCTGTGCAGCATGGGAGACAGGGCCATGTGCCTCACATCGGGATTTGCAAAGACACAATCCTGAGGCCACCCAGCTACGACTGACGCCCGTGTGGTGCACTGGAACCTGCCTCCGTGAGTATGCCGGGGCTGTCCTCAGAGATCACGTACTGGGTGACTTAAGCCAGAGACTCATTGCCTGGCAGTCCTGGCCACTGGGAGATCAGGGTGTCGGCAGGGCTGGCCCCTTCTGAGCCTCGATGGAGAAGCTGTGCCAGGCCTCTCTCCTTGGTGTGTAGATGGCATCTTCTCCTGTGTCTCTTCCCTGTGTGTCTGTCTCTGCATCCAAATATTCCCTTTTTATCAGGGCACCAGTGGTAGTGGGTTAGGGTCTACTCCAATGACCTCATTTTAGTTTGATCATTTCTGTAAAGACCCCGTTTCAAATAAGACCACATTCGGAGATACTTGGGTTAAGACTGCAACATCTGAATTTTGGGGACAGTTCAACCCATCACAAGGTTGGCATAACAATGGTAATAATACCTCAATGCAGGATCCCTGGATTTCAGCGGTGAGCTCAGTACCTTCATCTCAGTGTCTCCTATATAAAATAGGCCTGAATATATCTATTGTACATGACTGCAAAGACAGAGTCATAAATGTTGTAAAAATGCCCTGAGCTGTTTGAAGCCCTGTACAGCTGTACGATTCACAGCATACTTCGCTGCCTTGTGGGGTCCTGCTGGCAGTCCTGGGCCTGTCCTGGGTTTGGAATACAGAAGACACACAGCCACCATCAGCCACAGCCACCATCAGCCACAGCCACGCAGCCTCCTCTTGAAGTAAGAGCCTTGCCTGCAGCCGCCAGGCCAAGTGGGTGCCAGCGTCTGAGCACAGCTCTGCAATCACGGAACCCTGCATGGTGGAGGCTCCACCATGTCTCTTTACTTCTGCTTTTTTAACGAAAATTGAACCAAAATAAAGCAAAATTAATTACATGGTTGAGTCAACAAGCCATCAGGCAATTTTCAGTAGACTTCAGTTGCTGATTCATTTTTAGATAATTATTGTTACGGGGACAGATAAAAATACACATTTATCAGAAGGAACCAACATTAAAAGCACACCAAACTCGCAAAATGATCAAAATGTAGTGACCGAGGTGAGGTGGCTGTTAGAGAGTACTTGAGGCCCAGTGGCTCACGCCTGTAATCCCAGCACTTTAGGAGGCCGAGGCAGGTGTGTCACGAGGTCAAGAGATCAAGACCATCCTGGTTAACATGGTGAAACCCCGTCTCCACTAAAAATACAAAAATTAGCCCGGGGTGGGAGGTGGCACATGCCTGTAATCCCAGCACTTTGGGAGGCCGAGGCAGGTGTATCACGAGGTCAAGAGATCAAGACCATCCTGGTTAACATGGTGAAACCCCGTCTCCACTAAAAATACAAAAATTAGCCCGGGGTGGGAGGTGGCACATGCCTGTAATCCCAGCTACTCAGGAGGCTGAGGCAGGAGAATCACTTGAACCCAGGAAGCGGAGGTTACAGTGAGCCAAGATTGCACCACTGCACTCCAGCCTGGAGACAGAGTGAGAGTCCATTTCAAAAAAAAAGAAAAAAAAAAGAGAGCACTTGGGTTTCTGTGGTCACTGCATCCCATGTGCCACGCCTCACCACGCCACGCCGTGCAGTGCACTGAGCCCTCTGCGTGCTGACCACATGCCGTGGAGATTTGCACACCCCACCCAGGGAGTGGGCAAGGAAGCCAAGCACGAGGTTGGGTCTTGGGCCCAGGATGACAATAAGGCCCAGCCCCTCACAGGAGTGGCAGGAGGATTTTCATCATATGATGCTAGCGAGAAAACATCCCTCATAAAATGAAAATGAAGTAACAGAACGATGCGGTCCTGGCGGCTGAAGGGAGTTCCTCTCTTTTCAAACACTCATTTGTGCTCTCGGGAGCCATTAGTCATGGCCCATCCTCCCCTGCAACCCAGCCTTTAATTAACTCTGCTCTGCTGATGGTCTTGTTAGCAAACATGACAGCAGGTTAAAAGAGGGAAAATAATTATTAGAGAATCAGTGCTTTCACATTAACCCAAATAAGAGAAGCTTATTTCTCTGTTTGGCAGAGAAGCTTTCAGCAGATAGAAGATGGACAAGATCCGCCTGACCACAGGAGGAGGCTCACGGCATCTTTTCTCCTCCCTGGAGTCTGACAAATAAGACCGAATCCACAAAACTCCAAATCCTATCTAGTATTCAAAAAACAGAGATGCTTAATCGCTACCTCCACTATCAAAACATACTCTGCTCTTAGTTTTCCAAGCTGTATTGTCATACATGTCATTTCCACCTCTAGAAACCCTCTATGAGAGGCACCATGTGGTCCCACCCTCCTTCAGGTAAACTGATGTTCATTCAGCTAATACTTTTGTGTAGCTTCTATGTGCCTTGCCCTGGGCTAGACCTAGAAACACCATGTGGAGAAGACACCTCGGTCCCAGACCTCAGGGTGAGACTTGAGCTGCAAACGTCTCATCTTTAATGAAGGAGCCGGGAGGGCAGCACTGAAGGCTCAGTGCCTGGTTCTCCCGCGTTCAGGCTCTGCAGCTGTGGGCAAGATGCAGGCTCACAGCCCCAGCTTCCTCGTCTGTAAAATGGAGATAGTCGTCCCTGCCTCTTAGAGCTGCTGAGGGAATGAATCCGTTGATACACGGGAGGCCCGTGGAATGGTGCCTGGCACTCCGCAAGTAATGAATAAATACCAGTTATTCATCATCAACAGCATCGTGTTGTTTTTCCAACGTGGTAACTCTTTCGACAAGGTTCAGTGGAGTCCTGACAGCAAAGCTCTACTGACGTGGCTGAACAGAAATTATTTCAACACTTTATTTTAGAAGGCTGAGTGCTTTTTTAAAAAAATCAGGCTTTATTTACCTATCAAATGATTTGTAATTGAATTTGATTACTCATTTTTCCCCATGAATGAGATAAACAATGCTAGCTTAGAAAGCAATCTTAAAATATTTGGTTAAAAATATAAATTTCATCAAATAACCCAGGAGGTGACTCTCAAAATAAAATACACTTCCAGAAACTTTTTACCATCCATTCAGAACAAAAGAAAGGATTCTCTCCATTATGCCAATTTACACACGGTAAGTAAATGGCAAGAAACTGGGTGACAATGTGCGATGCTTTTCTGAGGTCTGAATACAAAGTGATGAAGTTGCTCCTGGAGCCCAGGAATCACCTTCTGGTTTCCCTAAGTGATACTGACAAGGGGCAAACAACCTAGGATCGAGAACTTGGCGTCACTGACCCCTGAAGAATTCACTGACCCCAATTCATTGGCCACGTTAGTCTCCAAAGCCCCGACGTGACTTGTCCCAGCTCAGGGCAGCAGCCAGCGGGCCTCCCTGGGCGGTTTGGAGTTTTGCAGACAGTCCTGCGGGTCTTTCTGAAGCTCAAGAGTATCCTACACTCCTCAGTAGTGAGGTGACCTAGCCCTGTCACTGTCTCAAAGTTTACCATTGTTCGTTTTGATCGTATTTGTGGTGCTTACATGGAATTAACCAAAAAAAAGTACTGGAAAGTAACCCACAAACTTGGGTTTCCGAATAGCTGTACGGAAACTATTATATTTCAAGTGACAGATCTCTGAAGTTGGGAGTTTTATAAAGCACTTTGTTACATCAAAGCGGGCGTGGCCCAAGCCGTGTCTTCTCCACACTGGCCTCGCTCCTGCCTCGCCCCAGGACACTGCCACGGAGCAGCTTCCTCTGTGCTTTGACCTCGGCCTGTCTGTGCAGCCCAGCGAGCAAGCCTTTCCCTGGGGAATCTTGAGCAGTCGGATCCCCGGCCCTGGACACGGCAAGAGCACGCTGCCAGAAGCTGCTGACCTACCGTGTTCTAAGAGCAATGCAAGGCTTCTGATGCGTCGAGCAATGAAAACGTCCTGTTCCCACAACTCAGCCTTTCCCGGTCCTCACCATGGGCTGCTGACCTACCGGGTTCTAAGAGCAATGCAAGGCTTCTGATGCGTCGAGCAATGAAAACATCCTGTTTCCCACAACTCAGCCTTTCCCGGTCCTCACCATGGGCTGCTGAAATCTCTACTTTACACCACCGACAGCCACGTGTGCCTCTCCTGTCTCTCCAGGAGAACCTGCTGTGTGTGACGGGTTGTCAGACATTCTCCTCCCATGGTCAGTGAGATTCTACTCACCACCTCTCAACGCTTTCCTGTGTCAGACACGAGGCCCTGAGTCAACACATACCCTGACTTGAATTTTACTTGAAAACAAACAGTCCACCAGGCCAACTCCTGACTGACCCGAAAACAGAGACACAAAGGAAAAACTCAGCCTTAGGGTTAACCAACGTGCCTCTGAGCTCACAGGTCTAAAACGAAGGTCACAAAATTGTGTAGTACATCCCGGTAGAAAAGAGTCAGTTTTTCATTCTCTGTGTTAGAAATACAAACATATAAACTCATGTTTGAATTTACCTTGTGTTAGAAAATACGGAAGTGCACACAGATCAGTGTTTGCGAACACATCAGCCTCACTAGGTCTGGGACCTGAGCCAGGAATTCAGCATCATGGAATTCCTGGTGGACCTGCCTGACTGTCACCTCCATCTAAATGTGGGTCCCACTAACCACAGGGCTGGAGTCATTTCAATCCAGGCAAACTCAGATTTTCAGTTCACACCAGCCGCACGTGAAATAATGACACTTTCCTCTTGAGAATGTGGAACGGCGGCCAACTAGTCCTACCTGGAGAAAATATTTTAGTATCTTTCATGTTCGAGTGATCAGGAGAGACAAAGAATAGGGCAATTCTAACAGTGAGGGCAAGAAGCTTGCCCGGCGTGTTCAGTGGCTACCTCCTTTCTTTTATTCTCATATTTATATGGCACAATTAACCTATTTCCCGTAACCGTTTCAAGTTCCCATCGAAACTGATGGATTTAAGGTGTTAAAAATAATTCTCTAATGGTTAAAGCATCACCGAGATCAGAGCACAAACTACCGTTTCCGCCTGGAAGGGTTTCCTGCGTTTAACCTGTGAGCCTTCAGTCTCACCACAAGGTGGGCGGTTAGACCCCCAGAGGGAGGAAAACCGCAGTCATCATTGAGAACGCAGCGCACACGCGTGCGGCAGGAGGATGGTCTGTTCTTGGGACTGCGCTGCCTGAGAAACAAGACTTTAACTCCTCGTTCTTATCTAATGACATTCACGGAAAATCAGAAGCAAAGTTGCCAGGCCAGGGAAGACTCGTGGCGCAAGACTCAAAGAGAGCTTCGAAACTACCTAGAAAATAAAAGTAATCCATCCTCATTGCTCAGGTAATTGACCTGCCCTACACTTCAGCTGTCAGTGTTCCACTTGGAAAACCCACAGGCACCAAAGGCGTCTCCACAGAAACAAATCCCCAGGCAACGATTCCAAAAGGAAGACACCGCTGCGGTGGCAGTGCCATACTGGGGCGGACGAGGGTCGCTGGGGAGCCTGGCGTGGGCCGCTCCTCCCACCCCACACCCAGGGAATGGCCTGTGGGGACACTGGGACCGCTGGGGCGCTGTGGCAAGGAGTAGCATGGGGAGGGGAGAGGCGCAGCCCCCCAAGGAAGCCGCCTCATGGGGAGATGAGAGGATGGCCAGACTGACAGGGAGGCTTCTCACAGGCCAGATGGAGCTGCCATGTGTCATTGATCATTAAACACACTGCGTTTGCAACATCCCAGCCTCTCTAGAGTCAGCGTGCTGGTTATGGACGATGGAGAGGTGGTTGTGACTGGACATCCTTGCGTCCTCACTAGTGACCTTGGCCAGGCTGCCATTACCTCCACTGAGCCCTGGGCTTCACCCCACAGCGGCTTCAGCCGGCAGGGGAAGGGGCCTCTCAGGCACTCTGCGCCTCCCAGATCAAAAAGAAGAGCCACAGGGTGGGGCCCGGCCAGGCCCTTGGGCCAGAGCCTCTGGGATGAGGACTTCTGTGCTCTGGGCTCTCCAAGGTCTTGTCCACAAGTTAGGACAGGGACATGGTTGTTTCCCCGTGGCTCCCTCACCAGACAACCACGGCCCACGGCGCTGTCTCCCACAGGCTGCATACAGTTCTGTAAATAAATGCAAGTCCTGGTTATTGGCTGAAAACATTTGGTGGAAGCCTCCAGGTAAGATCAAAGAAAGCGAATGTCGAGGCTGTGAAACTGTCGTCAGGGTGGGAAGGAAGCCCTGGAGGCCAGGCGGGTGCTCTGTTAAGAAGTGCGTGGCAGCCAAGCCCTCAGGGACACGGCGGATGGTGTCCAGAAGCCACCCCTCACCCAAGGTGACCCAGCCTCCCAGACTCTCCCCGTGTTGGCACCGGAAGCTCCTCCGTCCCAGGCAATCCAGACCGAGGCTCACTCCGTCATCAGGGACCCCAAGGAACCAGGCCCTGGTGTCCCACCATGCTCCAGGGAACCCTTCCCTTCCCACCACTCACAGCTTCCTATTCCTGCCTTCACAGGGGTGACATTTGACAACCTGGGCCTGAATTAGCCCTTACTCTTTCTGTAAGGAAAATATTTAAGAAGTCTGAATGGTAGGAAAGATTCAACTCAGTTTCACTGGCACCGTGTTTTGTGATGAAACAGGAAGCCGCGGTGCCCATGTCCTCATCCATGGCTCTTAGCTGCAGTTGTAGGGAGGACTCGCTCCAATCATCACAGCAATTAAGGGTGGAGGAACAAATGGCTCCTCCTTCAGATCTGTCACACTTCGTTACTCTGATTGAACTCCGCTGTAGTCCAGGAAAGGGGTTCAGTAAAGATAAAACATAGAAGAGAGGAAGAAATGGAAGAGAATGAACAAGAGAAAGTCAAGGGTAAAAGCGCGTTTTCCTATATTAATGACCACAACCAACATTAACGCAGCCCTCCAAGGAAGGCACTGCCCCCCCCATTTCATAGACAGGGAACCTGAGGCGCAGAGGAACTGAGTCATTTGCATACAGTCTCAGATCTGAACCAGACTGGTGTCACACACAGGCTGCCAGGAACCGATGCTCCCACCCCTGCACTTCACCCCAAATGGCCCAAAAGAAAGTGTTCTTCCCCACATCACCGGGTTCGTCCTGCGGGAGCCCCTGAGCTCACCTCGGAAGGGAGCCTCCTCCCTGCTCATGGAGTTTCCAAATCGATATTCAGCCAATGCCCCATCAATACTTGTTACAGGAGAAAAACACGCGAAGCTTGCAATTGTCTCTGTTGTGTAGCAGATGCTCTCCTGACACTCCGCGCGGCCCTCACAGCCGCTGTGGAGAAGACGGTGTTTGCTCTCTTTGTGTATAAACAGAAACTGAAGAGGTTAAATGGCCCAAATTTACGCAGGTGCTGAGTGGAGGAGCTGGATTTAAACTTCAATCCACCTTGGCAAAGCCCAGGTCTTCACGTCACATCCGTGGTCTTCAGCCGGGTCTTCAAACATAGCACTCAGAGCACTGAGTTAGAAGAAAATCATGTGTCCACGCGCGGTGGCTCATGCCTGTAATCCCAGCACTTTGGTAGGCTGAGGCAGGCGGATCACCTGAGGTCAGGAGTTCAAGACTAGCCTGACCAACATGGTGATACCCCATCTCTACTGAAAATACAAAATTAGCCAGGTGTGGTGGTCCATGCCTGTAGTCCCAGCTAACTGGATGGCTGAGGCAGGAGAATGGCTTGAACCCAGGAGGCGGATGTTGCAGTGAGCTGAGATTGCACCACACAGCCTGGGCAACACAGTGAGACTCCATCTCAAAAAAAAAAAAAAAAAATCACTTGTGTGTGTGTGTGTGTGTGTGTGTGTGTGTGTGTGTGTGTGTGTTACCTCACCGGTAGTTCTTTTTTTCACATTAGTAATTATAAAGATGAAACTTTTCTTTTGATGTAAACATTTACAGTTGAAAGACATTTTCATAGACTGGCTTTTTAAAGTCAGTGTTAAAAAAAGTCAGTGTTGCTCAACATTGAGCAATTTTAAGAGGATCCTTACGCGACTCAGGGGTTTGAGACTCCAGGCACCACTGCACCTCCCGCCCGCGCTGAGGGCTGGCATTCAACCACCTCTTCCCGTGTCTGCGCAGCCAGCCCCACCTCAGGAGGAGCTCCGCCTCCTCGCTTCCCGGGTACCCTTCGTTTGGAGGATAAATGAAACCCAGCAGCTTGCAGGGACTTCCTTTACCAAGCCCAGGCTCCGGCAATGCTGGGAGAGGATTAGCCGCTTTTGTGGAAAACTGTTTGCTTAATCAAAAACAAAAACAACTAGATTGGTAAATCACTTTGCATCTTGCCGGGCGGCAGAAGCTGTCACGTCAGTGCCGATTTATTTTTTCCAGAGGGCAAACGCGTCCACTTCAGAAGCCCTGGGATTCAGTTTTGCTGTCACTTCCTTCTGCCCTCAGCATGGACAGCAGCTGCCGCCCCGCGGGGATTTTCGCTTTAGCTGCAGAAGCTGGAAGTGGGTCTGAGGCATCCCTGTGGTCAGGTAGCAGCCTGCAGAGTCTCTGCTTTGTGGGACCCTCTGCTTGATGACCAACTCATCCTCTTCCTGCTTGAGGGAAGGTGACCAAATTAGGAGCAGCTGCTTCCACTTCCAACATAACCACGCAGGAGTCTATTCGGCCAACTGTGTTCCATGAGCTTGCCAAGGTCTCCTTTGTCATAGAGACAGAGGGGTCAGCCCTGACTCCGAAGTGATGCCACAGTGATGAGCTTGACGCAGTTTAACTAAATGGAAGGATGACTGGGTGAGGCGTGTTGATTTAGAAATCAAACAGCTTCATGGTGGCTAAAGCCTGTAATCCCAGCACTTTGGGAGGCCGAGCCAGGCCGATCACGAGGTCAAGAGATCGAGATCACTCTGGCCAACATGGTGAAACCCCATCTGTACTAAAAATACAAAAATTAGCTGGGTGTGGTGGTGCGTGCCTGTAGTCCCAGCTACTCGGGAGGCTGAGGCAGGAGCATTGCTTGAACTCGGGAGGCGGAGGCTGTGGTGAGCCGAGGTTGTGCCACTGCACTCCAGCCTGGTGCCTGGTGACAGAGTGAGACTCTGTCTCGAAAGAAAGAAAGAAAGAAAGAAAGAAAGAAAGAAAGAAAGAAAGAAAGAAAGAAAGAAAGAAAGAAAGAAAGAAAGAAAGGAAAAGAAAGAAAAGAAAGAAAAAGAAAAGAAAGAAAAGAAAGAAAGAAAGAAAGGAAAGAAAGAAAAGAAAGAAAGAAAGAAAGAAAGAAAGAAAGAAAGGAAAGAAAGAAAAGAAAGAAAGAAAGAAAGAAAGAAAGAAAGAAAGAAAGAAAGAAAGGAAAGAAAGGAAAGAAAGAAAGAAAGAAAGGAAAGAAAGAAAAGAAAGAAAGAAAAGAAAGAAAGAAAGAAAGGAAAGAAAGAAAGAAAGGAAAGAAAGAAAAGAAAGAAAAGAAAGAAAGGAAAGAAAGAAAAGAAAGAAAGGAAAGAAAGAAAAGAAAGAAAGAAAGAAAGAAAGAAAAGAAAGAAAAGAAAGAAAGAAAGAAAGAAAAGAAAGAAAAGAAAGAAAGAAAGAAAGAAAAGAAAGAAAGAAAGAAAGAAAGAAAGAAAAGAAAGAAAGAAAGAAAGAAAAGAAAAGAAAGAAAAGAAAGAAAGAAAGGAAAGAAAGAAAAGAAAGAAAGAAAGAAAAGAAAGAAAAGAAAGAAAGAAAGGAAAGAAAGAAAAGAAAGAAAGAAAGAAAGGAAAGAAAGAAAGAAAGAAAGAAAGAAAGGAAAGAAAGAAAAGAAAGAAAGAAAGAAAGAAAAGAAAGAAAGAAAGAAAGAAAGAGAAAGAAAGAAAGAAAGAGAAAGAAAGAAAGAAAAGAAAGAAAAGAAAAGAAAGAAAAGAAAGAAAGAAAGGAAAGAAAGAAAAGAAAGAAAGAAAGAAAGAAAGAAAGAAAAGAAAGAAAGAAAAAGAAAGAAAGAAAGAAAGAAAGAAAGAAAGAAAGAAAGAAAAGAAAGAAAGAAAGAAAGAAAGAAAGAAAGAAAGAAAGAAAGAAAGAAAGAAAGAAAGAAAGAAAGAAAAGAAAGAAAGAAAGAAAGAAAGGAAAGAAAGAAAAGAAAGAAAGAAAGGAAAGAAAGAAAAGAAAGGAAGGAAGGAAGGAAGAAGGAAGGAAGGAAGGAAGGAAGGAAGGAAGGAAGGAAGGAAGAAGGAAGGAAGGAAGGAAGGAAAGAAAGAAAGAAAGAAAGAAAGAAAGAAAGAAAGAAAGAAAGAAAGAAAGAAAGAAAGAAAGAAATCAAACGACTTCTCAGCTTTACCAAGGCTCCTGAATGTCTGGCAACTGTAGACGTCTGTTCTCTAAACAGCCTCTGTGGCCTTTAAAGACGACCTTTCTCTCGAAGTCTCTGCTGCGTTTATTCTAGGTCCTCGTGCAACAGGCTGGTGAGGCCTCGGGCTTCCCTTCGTCCTCTGTCAGGGACTTCGAGGGAAGCAGCAACCCACCTTCACCAAAATGCGGGCAAATTCATGTCCATAACGAGCAAAGGAGGGTGAGTGAATATCCCTCAGATGTCCCCGGCAGGGCGCCGGGCTGTCTGGGGAAGAGAGAAAATCCCTGGTCCTCTGAGCTGAGGAAGCAGGTGGGTAGGACCTGCACTGAAGACCAGAGCTGAGCTCTGGAGCCCGGGCAGGGGGGACCCTGGGCCCTTCTCTAAGGGAGCAGAGAGTGGCTCTGCTGTGCTGGCTACACACTAGTCAGCACAAACCCAGAAATGAGAGTTTAGCCATCGGACAGAAAAGCTGAAGAATAAATCTTAGGTATTTACAAGGACGTTTTAGAACAGTGAGTAATGCAGAAGTGTCTGCTCTTGTGAGCCAGGAAGACTGACCTGCAGGGAGCCGCAGCTTACAGACACGAAGCAGAGGACCATTAGCGGGCAGGGGCAGTACCTACTGCTGGATGGGTGGCTCCTCCCCAGAGGGCAGACAGCTGGGGTATTTTTTTTTTTCCGCAATGCCTGGCAAGAGTTTAAAGCATCCACAAGAGAAGATGGCCTCATTTCGGTAAGTGCCAGAAAAAGCACGTCAGCTGAGTCAAGTTTAAAATCACGCCTAAGGTACGTTTCTGGACGTGATGACTGTGATTTGTAGGATATCAGGCGCCTCCAGGTCGTCTGAACGCTTCCTCATCAGGCGATATCCCAGCTGTGTGGACGGAGGCAGATCTTGTCTCAGCCTGGGGATGAGTGAGCTGATCACTTCCACCTGCAGGGGCCACCGAAATGTGGAATTGTCGCTATCGATGCAGGACCTTTTCAGGGACTTGAGTCCAGCTTATCCTACTGTTCAACACTTTCCTCTGGAACTGCCACCCTACACTGAAGGGGCTGGGGCTGAACAGGGATCTGACAGTGAAGCCCAGGCCTCTTGAGGGACAGCGTTTTCCTGGAACTCATCTCATCCGGGCAGACTCCCAGGGCACTGCTGCTGTTGGAAGGTAGACAAACCTCCGTGACAGTTCTTCAGGAGTGACAGTGACGTATGTGTTGTCAGGCCCGAGGGCTCTCTGTGCACCTGGCTTAGAACAGCTGGACAGCAAATGCATGAAGCATCTGGGCTCCTGAGCAGGGCATACCTCATGGTCACAAGGTGGCTGTGGCCTGCCGACCGCCACGTCCGCAGCCACCCTTCCCCATCACCTTTGCCACTGCCCCGCCCTGTGCCCATGGCCTTGCTTCTCCTCTGCCCAGGATGTCCTTTAATGCAACTGCAGGTGCTGAATGTGGAGTGGAATTGCTCCCTGAAATCTCGTGAGTTCACTTTGCAGAAAGGAGACAGAGGTGGACTAGTATCACTTCCCTCTGGAGGCTGACCCCTCTGCCTCCTGTAAGAAAGGCAAACATTTGCAAGCTCATGAAAGCTGTTTAGTTCATTCTGAGAAGTTGAATTGCTTCCTGAAGTCTCGTGACTTCACTTTGCCAAAAGGCGACAGAGTGAATCACTTCTGTATATTCAGCTGGGGCAGGATGGGGGAGGAGTCCTGATTTGCAGCATTTGCCAACTTTCAGGGTGCAAATGTTCCTCTTGTAATGGCTTGAAGCTATGAACATCAGCCTCTCAAACTTCCTGAATATTTAGCTGATAGGAGCCTGTTTCAGTGCCCCTGACTTTGCACTGACGGGGGAATATGGTGCTCAAAAGACAGGCTCCTCCACCTGCCAGCTGTCGTGGAAGGCTCCCACCAGGGAAGGACTGCCACACAGCGTGAGCACCGGGGGACCCAGGACACAGTCCAGAGATCGGCCTCACCATATGAACATTCGATTCACAAAGTCACACGATGTTTGCAGGGCATGTGGGCTGTTTGACCAACACAGTCAGTGCCATGTTTTCCTGTGAATTATAATGGAATTCTGATGGCATAGTTATTTCAGTCTTTTTTCTAAAAATGATGTTCATCTTCAAATAAACCAAAACGCGATCACAAAGTCATAGAATTTCCTTCTTTATGTGGAATATCACCAAATAGAAGGCGTGCGTGGCCCTCATGTTAAACCACAGGAGTACAAGTCCAGGCCCTGACGGGCGTTTGCACTCGGCCTTATGGATTCTTCAAGAGCGATCGTGAAGTTAGATCACTCCACTTCACTGGAAACATCTTTCACAGACAGCAGAGAAAACACATGGGTGTCTTTTTCTTAATGGGATGTGTAATGTGCTTTGTTAAAATCAATTAAGAACATCTATGTTTTCAACATATGACAAAACAACACGTGTTTGAAATATGAGGCAAGAGCCCTTCCTCCCGCAGAGGAGCTTTCTAACCAGGTTCTAAGCAGAACCCTGAGTGGGGAGAGACTGTGAGGATGAGGACGAGCTGCTGTGACTCTCCGATGAACTGTGCAAGGCTGGAAGAATATTTTGGGAGTGCTGGGATCCATCTCCTGCCCAAACACTGAGTCATTGTGAGGCTGGGGGAAACGGCATGCACATGCCCCTCTGTCTAGTTTCTCCATCTTCTGATAGGGCATGGTCATCTCTGTTTGCCCAGGTTAAGGAGGGGAAGGGGAAGTGCCACAGAAATCCCCAAAACTCACTGAATCCAGAGGCCCCGTCACTCGTGACTGTTGTCAGGTGCCTGGACAAGGGAAGCTACTAAGGTGAGGACACAGCCCACTCCAAGCCTGATTCCAGGGGTGAGGACACGGCCCACTCCGAGCCTGATTCCGGGGGTGAGGACACGGCCCACTCCGAGCCTGATTCTGGAGGTGAGGACCACTATGAGCCAGATTCCGGAGGGGCTTGGCTTCTGTAGGACTCAATTATTACAGGTAGCCACAGTGGCAGCCACATGCCAGGTCTAAGAGAAAAAGAAGAAAATGCCTCTGGCTGTGGCTTCCCCAACTTCCCACAGAGGCTGCAGGAGTACAGATGAACAGCTCAGCATGTCAGTGCCTGCTTTGAAAAAATGGGAACACTTCTTGCACCTGAAAATCACCCAGTCCCCCAGTTATGGTCACACTGACCCACCATGGAGAATCCCCAGTTACCGTCACGCTGACCCACCAGGAAGAATCCCCAGGTACCATCACACTGACCAGCCATGAAGAATCCCCAGTTACCATCACACTGACCCACCATGGAGAATCCCCAGTTACCATCACACTAACCCACCATGGAGAATCACCAGTTACCATCACACTGACCCACCATGGAGAATCCCCAGTTACCATCACACTGACCCGCCACGGAGAATCCCCAGTTACCATCACACTGACCCGCCACGGAGAATCCCCAGTTACCATCACACTGACCCGCCACGCAGAATCCCCAGTTACCATCACACTGACCCGCCACGCAGAATCCCCAGTTACCATCACACTGACCCGCCACGAAGAATCCCCAGTTACCATCACACTGACCCGCCACGCAGAATCCCCAGTTACCATCACACTGACCCGCCACGCAGAATCCCCAGTTACCATCACACTGACCCGCCACGCAGAATCCCCAGTTACCATCACACTGACCCGCCACGGAGAATCCCCAGTTACCATCACACTGACCCACCACGGAGAATCCCCAGTTACCATCACACTGACCCACCACGGAGAATCCCCAGTTACCATCACACTGACCCGCCACGCAGAATCCCCAGTTACCATCACACTGACCCGCCACGCAGAATCCCCAGTTACCATCACACTGACCCGCCACGCAGAATCCCCAGTTACCATCACACTGACCCGCCACGAAGAATGCCCAGTTACCATCACACTGACCCGCCACGAAGAATCCCCAGTTACCATCACACTGACCCGCCACGCAGAATCCCCTGTTACCATCACACTGACCCGCCACGGAGAATCCCCAGTTACCATCACACTGACCCGCCACGGAGAATCCCCAGTTACCATCACACTGACCCGCCACGGAGAATCCCCAGTTACCATCACACTGACCCGCCACGAAGAATCCCCAGTTACCATCACACTGACCCGCCACGAAGAATCCCCAGTTACCATCACACTGGCCCACCAAGGAGAATCCAGTTACCATCACACTGACCCACCATGGAGAATCCCCAGTTACCATCACACTGACCCACCACGGAGAATCCCCAGTTACCATCACACTGACCCACCACGAAGAATCCCCAGTTACCATCACACTGACCTGCCACGAAGAATCCCCAGTTACCATCACACTGACCCACCATGGAGAATCCCCAGTTACCATCACACTGACCCACCATGAAGAATCCCCAGTTACCATCACACTGACCCGCCATGGAGAATCCCAGTTACCATCACACTGACCTGCCATGAAGAATCCCCAGTTACCATCACACTGACCTGCCATGAAGAATCCCCAGTTACCATCACACTGACCCACCACGGAGAATCCCCAGTTACCATCACACTGACCAGCCATGAAAAATCCCCAGTTACCATCACACTGACCCGCCACGGAGAATCCCCAGTTACCATCACACTGACCCACCACGGAGAATCCCCAGTTACCATCACACTGACCCGCCACGGAGAATCCCCAGGTACCATCACACTGACCCGCCACGAAGAATCCCCAGTTACCATCACACTGACCCGCCATGCAGAATCCCCAGTTACCATCACACTGACCCACCACGGAGAATCCCCAGTTACCATCACACTGACCAGCCATGAAAAATCCCCAGTTACCATCACACTGACCCGCCATGGAGAATCCCCAGTTACCATCACACTGACCCGCCATGGAGAATCCCCAGTTACCATCACACTGACCCACCACGGAGAATCCCCAGTTACCATCACACTGACCCACCACGGAGAATCCCCAGGTACCATCACACTGACCCACCACGAAGAATCCCCAGTTACTATCACACTGGCCCACCACGGAGAATCCAGTTACCATCACACTGACCCACCATGGAGAATCCCCAGTTACCATCACACTGACCCACCACGGAGAATCCCCAGTTACCATCACACTGACCCACCATGGAGAATCCCCAGTTACCATCACACTGACCCACCACGAAGAATCCCCAGTTACCATCACACTGACCTGCCACGAAGAATCCCCAGTTACCATCACACTGACCCACCATGGAGAATCCCCAGTTACCATCACACTGACCCACCATGAAGAATCCCCAGTTACCATCACACTGACCCACCATGGAGAATCCCAGTTACCATCACACTGACCCACCATGGAGAATCCCCAGTTACCATCACACTGACCTTCCATGAAGAATCCCCAGTTACCATCACACTGACCTGCCATGAAGAATCCCCAGTTACCATCACGCTGCCCCACCATGCAAGCTTCCCTGTTATCATCATGGTGGCCCGCCATGCAAATCCCCCAGATACCATGCAGCTGGCCCCCTATGCAAACCCTCCGGTTTACCAGGCACTGGCCCACCATGCTGTCCCACCCTTCTGCCTCGTGCATGCCCACACTCAGCTGCTGTGACTTTTTCGACCGCAGGTGCTGCGCTGCGCACACACACACTCACACACTCTTATTCCAATCGCCGAGTTTCAGCCAATCACAGGCAGCAAACTACTCAAACCGAGTTCAAAGAGGGCAAATGCTGAGCTGTAACCGACCAGCTGTTTTTGTCCCTCCTGTTTTCTGTGCCTCGCTTTCCTTTTTTGTTCATAAATCCTTTTCCACCCCAAGGCAGCGCCAGAGTCTCTCTGAGCTTACTCTTCTTTGGGGGCTGCCTAACTGGAGAAGCGTTTTTGCTCAATTACTCTGTTAATTTTTCTTTTCTTTTCCCTTTTATTTTTTTTGAGACGGATTCTCACTCTGTTGCCCAGGCTGGAGTGCAGTGGTGCTAATCCCAGCTCACTGCAGCCTCAACTTCCCCAGCCCAGGAGATCCTCTCACCTCAGCCTCCCAAGTAGCTGAGACTACAGGCGTGCACCACCACACCAGGCTATTTTTTCTGTTTTTAATTTTTGGAGAGATAGTGTTTCTCCGTGTTGCCAAGCTGGTCTCAAACTCCTGGGCTCAAGCAATCCTCCTGCCTCAGCCTCCCGAAGTGCTGGGATTACAGGCCTGAGCCACCCTGCCTGGCCTTGTCTAAGGTTTTTAACAGATGTCTCACAGACATAACACCCATAATTAGGAACATCATTCTGAAGCACAAAATCCAATTATATGAAGTGGAACTTAATTGGAAATAAGACGTTCATTCTAATCCCACTGGGATATTCTGGGCTTTTTTGCAACATGGGGTTTATGTGCTTAGGAGGCCAGGTTTTTTTTTCTTCTTCTTTTTCTTTTTTTTTACACAACCCGTTCATCACTAACAGAAGGGGCCAGAACCGCTGTTGTGAGAATTGTGTCACGAGGAAGAGATGCTTCATTTTTCTGTTCTCAAGAGAAGCCACACTCCCTGCCCTCTGATCTGTGAGCACACGTGTGGCGCTTCGCGTTGCAGGTTCACCCCTGCAGATAATCACTGCTCCACGCAGCTTCAGACTTGCTGAAAGGCCCTGTTTTATCTAGGTATGAACGGTGCCTCTATGGAAATAAGTCTGCAACATTTGTAAGGATTTAAAACACACCACATTGCACTAGCAAAGCCTAGGGACCATGCAGTGCCTTCTGTTCTGACAGCAAAGACAGAGACTTAGGCATCGAACTGTGAATTGGACCTCACCTGATGGCTCCCTTAAGGAGCTCCCCGAGCTGTGCAGCAGGAGCTACACAGTCCATTGTCTAGAATTGCTGCCTTCAAGGGCGGCCCTGAAGGCTGGTCACCTGCAGAGGTTCATAGAGCATCCGCAAAGCTGAAGGTCAGAAACTCACGTTCTCAAAGCTGAAATCTCTGTCCAGTGCGGTGTGGTCTTCAGGGCTATTCCCTAGCAAGCGTGTGCTGTTCTGCGGGTCTGGCCAGGGGTGGGTGTTTCCTCTTCCGTGTTGTTAAACCCTATGAAATGCTGCTGGGTTTCAAGATCCTCACCTAGAAAATGAAGGAGTCATTTCACATGGTCTCTAGGATTCCTCCTACCACAATTTGATGAAGTTAAAATTCTGTCTGAGAAAATGCAACTGATGGCGCCTGAGACAGAGGACAGGTCATGATCGCAGAGCTGGGGTGACATATGAGTCCCAGTGGTATTTCCAGGTAGAGACCTGGCCTTGGTGAACAGCCTGAGGAAGGGCGGAGAGACACAAAACCTCCCCTGCCATGCCCCTGCCATGCCCCTGCCGTGCCCCTGCCGTGCCCCTGCCATGCCCCTGCCATGCCCCTGCCACTGGCCATGCACTTCTGCCTCTGGCAACAACCCCTGGGATGTCAGGGGTGCTTCTGCAAAAATAACCCCAAGAATCTCATCAACTAATCCAAGTGACTCTGCTGGGAAAATGGCAAGGAAGAGAAAGCAACCAACGAGATAGCAGTGGAGCTGGAAGACCCTCCAGCATGGGTTAGAAACCTTTCAGCTTGGGTCTCCACATAGCTTGGAATTCTCAGCTTGTCACGTTTCCCATGTGAGGTCATAAAATCCCAGGAGGAAAGTCAGAGCTTCGACTGATTGCCGAATTGAGATGACGGAATTCAATAAGACAGCAAACATTCCTTGCCTTGCCCTAAATGTCCAGGGCAGGACAAATATTTATAAGATTTAGCACTTAGCCCATTTTCATGGCTCCAGATGCCTTATGTCTGTTCCAAGTAAGACAACACATTGCTTTGTGGCACTGGTAATTTGTGGGAGCCCTATAACCCCAAGGAGTTTAAGGAGAGACAATGGCTCTATAACCCCAAGGAGCTGGAGTTTAAGGAGAGACAATGGACCATGTCATGGTGTGAAGTGAAGTGACCCCCTGTTAGGTTGCACAGTCTAGACCCCAAATCCAAGGTCTAACTCACCAGTCACCTTCATTCTGCTTTGCTCTCTGCCAAGCAGCAGAGGAGAAACAGGACAGCGGTCCCTGATGCCACTTCCCAGTCTGTAGAGAAGGAGGCCACGTGTGGTAACAGCCCACCTGCCTTTGTGTTGTTATTTCAAACAAATTCTGCAATCAACACTTCTGTGCAAATGGGTTGAGTTGCTGAGCCAAAGAGCAAAAGCGTTCATAATTCTGAAAGACGTTGCCAATTAATCTTCAAATTGAGGCCAAGTTACCCTCCCCCAAAGGTAAATGAGAGTCCTGGCTGCACATCCTCCTGTCAGTGACGGGAAGGGCTTACCTCTCCACCAATGGATGCGTGAAGACTGATTTGACGTCATTTGAAGAAACCACCCTTAATTACGTGAGGTGAGGTGAGGTGAGGTGAGGTGTATTTTTAAATATTTAATGGCCCTTGGTCTCTTTCTCTGTGTCTTTGCCCATTTTTCCGTATTTCGTTCCTCGTTAATGTGCACGTGTAGAGAGATCCAAGATGGCTGATAGCTGACAGCTCGGGATTGTAGCTCCCAGTGAAAGCTCGGAAAACGTGAGGACGCCACATTTTCAGAGGAATTTTCGTCGCCCACGGACCAGAAGATTTCCAGTGGAGGAGCCCCGCGGGTCGCCAGCGCGACTTCTGTGGCCGGCGCAGCGGTTTTGTCGTCGCCTCGGCGCGGCAGCTCTTCGTGTACAGTGAGCGGGACTGGTTCCCCTACTGACTGGTGTTTGGAGCTCCGGGAAGGCAGAGCCGCTTGTTGCGGACTCAAGAAGGAAGCCCGACTGGAGATTTCCAGGCAGAAGAGCACCATCGGTCTTATCGCTGTTGTTTTGGCCGGCGCAGTGGGTTGCTCGGATTCCAGCACTGGGAATCAATAAATCGGACGTCCTCTCAGGAACTTAATCAGAAAGGCGCTAATTGTAAAGACATCAGATGGATAAATTCACAATAAAGGGAAAAAAAACAGCCTAAAAAGGCCGAGAAAACCGAAAGTCAGAACCCCTCTCCCTCTACAGGGGATAGCAATTCCTCACCAGCAACGGAACAAGCCCTAATGGAAGAGGACTGTGTTCCAGTATCTGAAGGAGGCTTTAAAAGGTGGATGATAAAAAATTTTTGGGAGTTGAAACAACTTGTTCTAACCCAATGTAAAGAAACTAAGAACTTTGAACAAAGGTTTAATGAAATGTTAAAAAGAATGGACAATATAGAGAGGAATATAAATGAACTAATGGAGTTGAAAAATACAACACGAGAACTTAGTGAAATATGCACAAGTTTGAATAGCCAAATTGATCAAGCAGAAGAAAGGATATCAGAGGTCGAAGACCGACTTAATGAAATGGAACGAGAAGACAAGAATAGAGAAAAAAGTATAAAAAGGAATGAGCAAAGTCTCCAAGAATTATGGGACTATGTGAAAAGACCTAAGCTACGTTTGATAGGTGTACCTGAATGTGATGGAGAGAATGCATCTCAGCTGGAAAATACTCTTCAGGATATTATCCAGGAGAATTTTCCCAATCTAGCAAAGCAGGATACCATTCAACCTCAGGTAATACAGAGAACACCACAAAGATATTCCTTAAGAAGAGCAACCCCAAGACACATAATCATTAGATTCACTAGGGTTGAAACGAAGGAGAAAATACTAAGGACAGCCAGAGAGAAAGGTCAGGTGACCCACAAAGGGAAGCCTATCAGACTTACAGCAGATCTCTCAGCAGAAACCCTACAAGCCAGAAGAGAGTGGGGGCCGATATTTAACATCCTTAAAGAACAGAACTTTCAGCCCAGAATTTCATATCCTGCCAAACTAAGCTTCATAATTGAAGGAAAAATAAAATCTTTTATGAACAAGCAAGTGCTCAGAGATTTTATTACCACCAGGCCTGCTTTACAAAAACTTCTGAAAGAAGCATTACACACAGAAAGGAACAACCAGTATTAGCCTTTCTAAAAATATACCAAAAAGTAAAGAACATCAACATAAAGAAGAATTTACATCAACGAATGGATAAAACAGCCAGTTAACATCAAATGGCAGTAACCCTAAATTTAAATCGACTAAATCCCCCAATCAAAAGATACAGCCAAAGCCTAACGGTACACTACATCCAGACCCATTTTATATCCAAGGATACATAAAGACTCAAAACAAAGGGTTGGAGACACATTTATCAACCAAATGGAGAGCAAAAACAAATAAATAAACGAAAAGGAGTTGCAATTCATGCATTTGATAAAACAGATTTCAAACCAACAAAGATAGAGTGGTATAAGGATCAATGCATCTTAACACCCAGACACATAAGACCCATAAAGAGATTTAGACTCAACGAGACAGAAAACTAATAAGGATATCCAGAATCTGAACTCAGATAAGTAATAAGTAAACTTAATAAGTACTTATAGAGCTCTCCACTTTAGATACATAAAATATGCATTCTCCACTTTAAATATACAAAATAATGATCGGCCATTATTAATACCCATTCATAGAATAAAGCAATATTCCTGTTCTCTCTCCCTCTTTTTCTTCCTCTCTTTTCCTTTCCTTCTAAGAAAAAAAAAAAAAGCTACAAATAAGTGTAGAGACCAAAAAAAAAAAAAAAATGTGCATGTGTATTGGAATCGTGACTCTTTTATTTTCCATATTTGTTAAAACACCTTTTTCTAGTTGAATGTTTGCGCTTCACTTTGTTGACACACTTCCTCCTGTCAGGAATGTTTTTACGTTTATATGGCAAATGTTGTCCACTTTTTTTTATGTCTTTTGGGATTTGGGTCATACCTTCTCTACCCCAATAGTAAGCGTATATGTTTCATTTTCCGTCTAGTACTTTATGGTTTTATTGTTAAAAGTTACATTGTGATCCAGTTGGACTGAGTTTTGGTGCGAGGACTGAAGCCTGCTGGGTGTTACTGTACCTATAACATTCACTTCCTGCAGTTGTAAGATTGTCAAGAAAGCTGTGAATTTTTGAAAGAAAACAAAACAAAGAAACTACAGTTTTTCTAGGATAGATTTTTTCCCCCTTTAACTAACTCAGAGAACTCAGTTAACATTGCCATCCTGCTGAAGAAAATTCCTATCCACACGATATAGTGGGAAGTGCAGGCCACACTTGTCAAGGGACTCCGGGCTGTGCCTGGGCAGGGATCTGCGCCCACATGGCACCCAGGACACGACAGAGGCCTCTAGCAGTCCCCTCAGCTGCACCTCCAGGCACCTCGTGGTGCCATTTGCAGACTCAGGCTGCCACCTGCTGTGCACACAGGCAAAAGCAAGCCGAACCCAAGCAGGTTTTGCCTAGAACACCTTTGACTATAGACAGCAATCCTCACTACCTCCAAGGTGTTGTCCTGCTTTGTTTTACTTTTTGTTGCGGTGAGAACACTTAGCATGGGCTCAACCCTCTTCATAAAATTATAAGTGTTGACAGCTCGGGGCTATTCCCTCTGGGAACATTACCCGGACCATCTCAGAGTGTAGGCGCCTTGGGTCGCTGACACACACACCCATGGAACAGCAGCTGGCTCCTCCCTGCCCCTGCCCAGCACCCGCCATTTCACTGTGGACTCTGGGGTCTGGTGGCTGCAGGGCTTCCTGTAAGAGGAATCACATTGCTGGTCTGTTTGTGATTGGTGCATTTCCAACTCACACGGTGCTGGTCTGTTTGTGATTGGTGCATTTCGGACTCATGCAGGGCCGGTCTGTTTGTGATTGGCCCATTTCAGAATCACGCAGTGCTGGTCTGTTTGTGATTGGTGCGTTTCTGACTCACACGGTGCTGGTCTGTTTGTGATTGGTGTATTTCCGATTCACACGGTGCTGGTCTGTTTGTGATTGGTGCATTTCCAGCTCACCTGGTGTCGGTCTGTTTGTGATTGGCCCATTTCACCGAGCGATGTCCTCAAGGCTCCCCACTGCAGTAACCCGGGTCAGAATGGCCTTCCCTTTTGAGGTCAAAGCATGTCGCATTCTCTGCGTTCACATTCTGTGTCCGTTCATCTGCTGACACACACAGGTTGATTCTGTATCTTGGCCACTGTGAACCGTCTCGCATTGCACGTGGAAATGCAGACATCTTTCCGAGATCCTGACTCTCATTCTCTGGATAAACTGGAACCTTTGCACACTGTTGATGCAACCACCGTGTGGAGGGCGATATGGAGGTTCCTCAAAAAATTAAAAATAGAACAAATGATCCAACAACTCTGCTTTTTGTATTTTGAAACCCACAGTGATGTGTCCAGCCCTGTGATAAGAACTCTCCTGGCACCACAACCACCTCTGTAGGGGGGTTAAATGCAGACACCAGCTCAGGATCCTCCGCGACCTTCTGCAAAGCCACAAAACCTGTATTTAAACATTTATTATTATTATTATTATTATTATTATTATTATTATTATTGAGATGGAGTTTCGCTCTTGTTACCCAGGCCGGAGTGCAATGGCATGATCTCTGCTCACTGCAACCTCCACCTCCTGGGTTCAGGTAATTCTCCTGCCTCAGCCTCCTGAGTAGCTGGGATTACAGGCACACGCCACCATGCCCAGCTAATTTTTTTTTCTTGTATTTTTAGTAGAGACGGGTCTCACCATGTTGACCAGGATGGTCTCGCTCTCTTGACCTCATGATCCACCCGCCTCAGCTCCCAAAGTGCTGGGATTACAGGCGTGAGCCACCGCACCCGGCCGTATTTAAACATTTAACACCATGTCAAAGGACACAGACGTCCCATCCCAACATGAAAATGCCGAGGAGAAAATCAATGTTTGAGTGAATCTTGTCACCAAGGGGAATGTCCCCATGCGCCAGATGAGCATGTGCCCCACACAAGTCTAAGGACAGATGTGTAGGTATTAATTCTCCCAACAACGTCACAGCTCAATTCCATGTCTAATCTGCTGTAAGATTCAGATGTTGTAAAGTCCTTAGAGAGACTCAAAATCCCATAATCTGCTAAATCCCCAGCAAGCCTTCTCTCTTACACTGGGATTAAGGGCACGGTGGCGGTGATGATGATGAAAATGATGATGGTGACAAGGACGGCTTCTGTTCATGGAGCGGAGTGCTCTTATAGCCAGCTCACATACACTGTGCCATGTAAACCTCATAACGTCACTATGAGGGGGGTGGCCCTGTGATTCTCTTCACTTGACCTATGAGGAAACTGCTGTAAAGAAATTGAGACCTTTACCCCGGGATACACACACTAAGAGTGACCGAAACGGGCCATTTTAATCACTCTTTTGTGAAATTTAATCCTGGACATTTCATACTTTCTGTCAATGTGTGGCTCACAGAATAATGACTCTTCAAATATTAAACCAATGAACACATTCTGGAAGGTATTTTTTTAAAGCAAGACAAAAATTACAGAACGCACCTCAAAGCCAAATAGGAAAGCTGTTCGTATTTTTGTTATTTATGGTGATTCACACATTGCTCTCCTTCAGAAAATATATTCGGAATTTCATTCTCGAGTGCTTCCCTGTCTCCCTATTTTAAAGCATAGTAGTTACCGTATTTCTTTGTTCACACACCCCCTTCAGGGTGAGAGGCTTATAGTACCATATGTCTCAGCTAAATCAGCCCCACCTCTGGCCAGGAGCAGCCACTGCGTTTGTGGTGATTTGTTTCAGCAGCTGTGGCAAATGCATCCAGCAGGTCCACGCCCAGGTGGGGCTGGGGTCAGCGTGCTTCGGGCTCCCCCAGTGATTCTGAGATTCCACGTGGAGACTCCAAGGCTGGGAGACCCTGGGAGCCTGTCTTCCATCTTAAATTGGTGTGATCCATGTCATTTGGGAAGAAACATGATACTCTCGACTTGGAGATGAGAAAGCACCTGTGACGGGAACCCACTTTCGGCATCTGCGTTTCTATCAGGTCACTTTTGACTTACGTTGTTTATGTTTCTTTCGCGTCTTGCTAGACTGCAGGCTCCTGGAGCGTAAAGTTGGGAAGACCTCATCTGCAGCCTGTGCATGTGCTCCAGAGGTAGTCGGCACTCACCACACGTGTGTTCCACAGGTTGAGCATCCCGAAAATCCCAAATCCAAAATGTTCAAAATCCAAAGGTTTTTGAGCACAGATATGACACCACAGCAAAGAATTCTACACTGTCTTCATATGACAGGTCAGAGTCAAAAGGCAGATGTGAAACGCACACTTTATTCGGCAAGGGGGCCACGGCATACGGTAACCTTTTAACCAAGCGCAGCGCAGTCGGTGGATGCTGAAGATACCACTGTTCCCTGAGGCTGCTGTCTGAGGGCCAGTGCTACCCCGGACTCATTACTCTCCACTGTTTTAAGGGTATGGAGTGCTCCTGACTGTTATGTACTGTGTGAGGAAGCATGAGAAAATGACTGCCTATCGGCAGCATATAAATTCAGACAGGAGTGATGGTGTCGCCAAACAGTCCTAGCTTATCTGTTTGTGGGCTACATATGGAGCTGGGACAGTGACACCTTTGCCTTCTGATGGCTTGATGTACACGAATTTTGTTTTATGCCCCGAATTATGTAAAACATTGTGTAAACTTCCCTCTAGGCTATGTGTATAAGGTGTACATGAAGCATGCATTTGGGCTATGTGTACACAGGGTACTTGAAGCATATGTTTGTGCTATGTGTACACAGTTTACATGAAGGATGTATTTATGCCATGTGTACACGGTGTACATGAACCATGCATTTGGGCTACGTGTACATGGTGTACATGAGCCATGCATTTACACTATATGTACACGGTGTACATGAACCATGCATTTATACAATGTGTACACGGTGTACATGAACCATGCATTTGGGCTATGTGTACACGGTGTACATGAGCCATGCATTTACACTATATGTACACTGTGTACATGAACCATGCATTTACACTATGTGTACACGGTGTACATGAACCATGCATTTACACTATGTGTACACGGTGTACATGAACCATGCATTTGGGCTATGTGTACACTGTGTACATGAACCATGCATTTATACAATGTGTACATGGTGTACATGAGCCATGCATTTACACTATGTGTAAACGGTGTACATGAGCCATGTATTTACACTATGTGTAAACGGTGTACATAAGCCATGCATTTACACTATATGTACACGGTGTACATGAACCATGCATTTACACTATGTGTACACTGTGTACATGAACCATGCATTTACACTATATGTACACGGTGTACATGAGCCATGCATTTACACTATGTGTACACTGTGTACATGAACCATGCATTTACACTATATGTACATGGTGTACATGAACCATGCATTTACACTATGTGTACACGGTGTACATGAACCATGCATTTACACTATGTGTACATGGTGTACATGAACCATGCATTTGGGTTATGTGTATATGGTGTACATGAAGCATGCATTTGGACTATGTGTGCACGGTGTACATGAAGCATGTGTTGGGCTATGTGTACATGGTGAACGTGAAGCATACATTTGGGCTATGTGTATACTGTGTATGTGAACCATGCATTTACACTATGTGTGAGCCCTGGATACTCTACATACCATTTGGGAAACCTGATCTTCCACGATAGAAACCACCTCCCTAAGTCTGTGTGAACCTCTGGTGGAAAATGTATAGAGGAAGAAAAGTTGATGCAGTGCTTTCGAATGTGGTTAGCAAAGCTTCCATCCAGTCCTCCCAGAGAAAGCAGGAGTACTGCCCAGTAACAGCATCACATCCACTCCAGAGCTCAGTTTTCTACCATCCACGTGTTCCAGGAGGCAATGTTCTCCAGCCCCTAGAATCTTTAATAGGCCTCAAGATTGCCACAGGAAGAGTGATTAGTGGAGCCACCTCCCAAAAGATTCCCAGTTCTCAGTGGGAACCAAATACTGTCTATTTACATTTGGGTGGGAAGGCGATTAGGTTAGCCTCCTTTGATATATTCACTTAATCTTCAAAGCAATCACAATATTATTAGACAGTTCTCAAGATTGCTCCTCTGCTGTTGTATTTAATCCACACAATTTGATTGATGGAAGGCTTTAGGATGGTTTACGGGCCTGCCGTGAGCCAGGCTTCAGCAAGTGGAGCCATAATGGATAAGCCTGTTGAGACCACAGCACTGGGAATGCTTCCTCTCTTCTCATTTTCAAAGCAGGACTTCTCAGTTATGTTTGGATGGTTAACTGGTCACAAGTCTTATGGAGTTGATATTTTTTGCATATTCAGGAAAAGTGGACCACCCTTGCTGTCTGCATTGCGGTAAGGAAGGTGCAGAATGGGGCCACTCAGGGTTCTCAGGCATCTGTTCGTGGCACCATGATGAACCTGCCCATGAACAGACCACATCTGAGATCAAGGCTGCTCTGGCTCAGCCAGATCATGTGCAAAAGCCCAGCCCAGCCAGAAACTCCCCACTCTCCAGCTGTCTCAGCAAGAGCACTGCCCAGAGGCAGGAGAATTGCTGGAACCAGGGAGGCGGAGGTTGCAATGAGCTGAGATCATGCCACTGTACTGCAGCCTGGGCGACAGAGTGAGACTCTGTCTCAGAAAAAAAAAAGAAAAAAGGCAAGTGCCCTGTTGAAGGACATGGTCCTGCTGACTGAGGAGCCCTTGGGCCGTGAAGGAGCACAGCGATACCCAGCAGTTTTCCACAGGCCTTGGGTGAGACTCAGAGATGTGCTGGCTTCTGGTGTGACCCGGCACATTCCCAGCTGGGGTGGCTACAGGGCGAGGCTCCTGCCTGAGAAAAGCAGAGGGAAGAGCAAAGGGGACGTTGTCTTGAACTTTAGGTACCAGCTCAGCTACAGTGGGACAGAGCATCAAGTGGGCTCTTGGGGTCTCAGCTCTGGGCTTTGGCTCTTGGGCAGCATTTCTGGACCTGTCCTGGGCCAGAGGGGAGCCCACTGCCCAGAAAGGTGAGTCCCAGGCTAGGCAGCATTCACCACAAGCTGACAGAGGAGCTCCTGGGCTTTGGGGAGCACTGGCAGCAGCCTGGCAGTATTCCCGTGGGCCCACGGTGGTAGCCATGGGATGCAGCTTCTCTCCCTGCAGAAAGGGGACTAAAGAGGGGGAAGAGCTGCACCTCGTGTTTGAGTGTCAGCTCAGCCACAGCAGAATACAATAGCCTGGGGGAACTCATTGCCCTGAAGAGAAGGCCACAAGTCTACCCGGCTTCACTACCTGGCTTCTTCACCTTACGGCTGACTGCAGAGCCGTAAGGTCTTGAGCAAACATAGGCAGTAGCCAGATAGTGGTTATAACAGACCCTGGGCAAAACCCAGCACCGTGTGGCTTAAGGTCTGACCCAGAGCCATCCCAGCGGTGGTAGCCACAGGGGTGCTCGTGTCACCCCACTCCCAGTTCCAGGTGCCACAGAGACCGAGAGATTACATTTGTTTGGGAGAAAGTAAAAGAAGAGAATAGGAGTCTCTGCCTGGTAACCAGAGAGTTCTTCTGGATCTTATCCAAGACCAGAGGCAGTACCTTTGTTGTCTGTGGACACCAGTGCACACTCACAAGCATCAATACCATCCAAGAAAACATGACTGCACCAAGCAAACTCAATCAGCCACCAGGGACCAATTCGGGAGACACAGGCATGTGACCTTTTAGAGAAAGAATTCAAAATAGCTGTTTTGAAGAAACTCAAAGAAATTTGAGATGACACAGAGAAGGAATTCAGAATCCTATCAGGTCAATTTAACAAAAAGATTGAAATAATTAAACTTATTAGAAAGAATCAAGCAGAAATTGTGGAGTTGAAAAATTCAGTTGACATACTGAAGAATGTGTCAGTCTCTTGATAGCAGACTCCACCAAGCAGAGAAAGAATTAGTGAGCCTGAAGTCAGCTATTTGAAAATACACAGTCAGAGGAAACCAAATAAGAATAAAGAAAAATGAAGCCTGCCTACGAGATCTAGAAGATAGCCTCAAAAGAGCAAATCCAAGAGTTACTGGCCTTAAAGAGGAGGGAAAGAAAGAGACAGGATTAGAAAGTTTACTCAGAGAGATGGTAACAGAAAAGTTCCTAGACCTAGAGAAAGGTTTCAATGCCCAAGTGCAAGTGAGTCATAAAACACCGGCCAGATTCAACCCAAAGATGACCTCAGCACATTTCATAACCAGACTCCCAAAGGTCGAGGATGAAGAAAGGAGCCTGAAAGCAGCAGAGAAAAGAAACAAATGACAGCACATCCGCAGCAGATGCTCTGGTGGAGACTTCACAGCCCAGGAGAGAGTGGCATGACCTATTGTAAATGCTGAAAGAAAAACATCTACCTTAGAGTAGAATATCCAGCAAAAACGTCCTTCAAAAGTGAAGGAGAAATACTTCACTTTCTCCTTGGGTATAGAAGAAACATACCTCAACATAACAAAATCCATACACAACAGATCCACAGGTAGTATCATACTGATTGGGGAAAACCTGAAAGCCTCTCCTCTAAGATCCAGGATACAAGAAGGATGCTCACTTTCACTTCTGTCATTCCATGGAGTACTGTATGTCTTAGCTGGAGCAATCAGCAAGAGGAAAAAATAAATAACATCCAAATTGGAAAGGAAGAAGTCAAATTATCCTTGTCTGCAAATGTTATGACCTTATATTTGTAAGAAAATATAGACCCCACCAATTATAACTGATCAAGAAATTCAGTAAACATGCAGGACACAAAATCAACATGCAAAAGTCAGTAGCATTTCTACATGCTAACAGAACAAGTCAGTAGCATTTCTACATGCTAACAGAGAACAATCTGAAACAGAAATCAAGAAGGCAATCCTGTTTATAATAGCTACAAAAAATTTAAATCCTGGGGATTAACTAACTAAAGAGGCAAAAGATCTCTACAATGAAAACCACAAATCATTAATGCAAGAAACTGAACAGGACACAGAAAACGTAAAGGCTATTTCATGTTCATGGATTGGAAGAATCAGTACGGTTTAAATATTTATAATTCCCAAAGCAATCTACAGGTTCAATGCAATCCCTATCAAAATATCAATGACATCCTCCACGGAAATAGAAAAATATCTCTAAAATTTACATGGAACCACAAAAAATCCAGAACAGCCTGAGCCACCCTAACCAAAAAGAACAAAGCTGAAGGAATTACCTTACGTGACTTCAAAGTGTATGACAATTCTGTGGCAATCAAAATGGTACTGGCATAAAAAACGACGCATCGGAACAGAAGAGAGAACCAGAAACAAATCCATCACACCTACGGCGAACTCATTTTTGACAAAGGTGCCAAGAACACACACTGGAGAAAGGACAGTCTCTTCAGTAAATGGTGATGGGAAAACCGGATATCCATATGCTGAAGGATGAAACTAGACCCCTATCTCTCGCCATATACAAAAATCAAATCAAAATGAATTAAAGACTTAAACCTAAGACTTCAAACTATGAAACTACTCAAAGAAAACCTTGGGGAAATTATCCAGGACATTGGTCTGGGCAAAAATTTCTTGAGTAATACTCCACAGCACAGGTAACCAAAGCGAAAAAGGACAAATGGAATCACACCAAGTTAAAAAGCTTCTACACAGCAAAGGAAACTATCAGAAAGGGAGAAAATGTTTTCAAACTACCCACCTGATAAGGGATAAGTAACCAGAATATATAAGAAGTTCAAACAGGTCTATAGGAAATAATCTAAAAATCTAAGATCTGAATAGACATTTCTCAAAAGAAGAGATACTAATGACAAACAGGTGCGTGAAAAGGTGCTCAGTCAACATCGCTGATCATCAGAGAAATGCAAATAAAAACGACAATGAGATATTATCTCAGCCCAGTTAAAGTGGCTTTTATCAGAAAGATGGGCTCACTTTCAATGATAAATGCGGATGTGAATGTGGAGCAAAGGGAACCCTTGTACACGGTTGGTGGGAACGTAAATTAGTAAAACCACTATGGAGAACGGTGTGGAAGCTCCTCAAAAACCTAAAAATAGAGCTACCATAGGGTCCAGCAATCCCACGCCTAGGAAATCAGTGCATCGAGAAGACACCTGCAGTCCCACGTTTACGGCAGCACTTCACGCCAGCCAACACTGGGAAGCAACCGACTTGTCCACCAACAAATGAATGAATAAACAATACACTATGGAGTACTATTCAGCCTTGAAAAAGAATGAGACCCTGTCATTTGCAACAATGGATGGAACTGCAAGTCATTGTCAAGTGAAATGAGCCGGGCACAGAAACACAAAGTCCACACGTTTTATCCGTGGGAGCTAAAATTGAAGCAATTCAACTCTGCTCTTCTCAACTCTGAGAAGCGTAGAGAGAGGACGGGGTGGTGGGGCAGGAGGAGTTGGGATGGTTAATTGGTACGAAACATAGAACAGGCCTAGTACTTGCTAGCACAACATATGACTATACTCAATAATAATTTGATTGTACATTTTTAAATAACTAAAAGAGTGTAATTGGATTGTTTATAATACAAAGGATAAATGCTTGAGAGGATGGATACCCCATTTACCCTGATGTGATAATTACACACTGCAACCTGTATCAAAATATTTCATGTAACCCATAAATATATACACCTATCATGTACCCACAATCATCAAAAAATAAAAATCAAAACAAGTGCCCTATATTCCAGGAGAGAACCCAATATTTGAAAGAAAATAATGAAGAACATGAGACCTGAAGAATTATTCCAAGCTTTGAGGCCATGTAGCTACGTAGCTGCCTCAGAAGAATTCATTCTGTGATGCAGCAATCTCCCCCATGTGTTCTCAGCACTTGGGATAGACCAGTGAGCACAGCAGTCACTTCTGCCCCTTGGAGCTCGGCTCTGGAAAAGAAAGAGAAAATAAACAAAAGATGTAGTCAATAAGCAAGACCATTATCAGCAATTGGCAAATAGAGTAAGAATTAAGTGATTTTTCTGCCTTTCCTGCACAAACTGTGCTTCAACCTAACCAAACAACCCTGCATGATGAAAGCGTTTCTTCCCTGAAAATTAGCACCAGCTAAAAATGATGTTGAAAGAATAACAGAAATAAAAATATTCCACTTCTAATTTTAAAAATATCAATTCATCAGTAGATAAAACCAGTGGACAATAGGTTGACAAAGAGACTCAATAGCAGAGAGCTCCACCTGTCCCAAGAGCCCAGTGCCGGCTCCAGCATCCCTAAGAGTGGGCCCCAATATAGGTTTCCATCTTGGCACAAGGGAAGATCACAGCCCCAGCAGGAGGTGCTCTTGTCACAATGTACAACCTGAGTCTCATCACGCCTTTAGTGCTAACTTCCAGAAATGGGAGTTACAGAAACGGAGGATCAAGGAACAAGCTAAATGACACCAGAGAAGGGAGCAAACAGAAAGATCCAGAAAGTAAGAACTTCCACAGGACAACCGACCGGTTATCATCACACGTGTGGCATGAGAAAAGCAGAAAAGGGTAGGGCACCTCGAGAGGAAAAGAGACTTGTAAGATTTCACAGTGAAATGCACCTGAGGGCTGTCGACATCCATCTTCAGCCAAGGATGTGGTTGAACAATGAGTTTATTACTTGCTGCCGGAAGGGCACCCACTCACTGGTGAGAGGTGGGAGCGTCTCAATGCAAGGGTGTTAGAAGCAACTGTCACAGGATGGGACTTTGCTGGAGTAATTTGGGGAGGGTTAAGGAAGATGGGATCTCCCATAGATTAGGTGCTGTCAGGAAGTTGGGGCAAGTCTATGAGTGGGGGCCCAGTGAACCTCCTCCTAGGGAGGCCAGAGTGGAGTGAGGGTAAGGCGGGAGCCGGCATCCATTTAATCAGAGAGGAGCACTTGGTGTCTGTGGGTTGCAGAATGGCCAGGCTTCACATGGGTTTCTGTGAGCCTCTGCCCATCCACCACAGCAGCAGGTTCAGCTGGGAGCTCCAGCTGCTTTTTTTCTTTCTCAGTATGAAGTTTAAAAACTGAATACAATTGTTAAAAGACACTTGTAGTTCGTCAAAAAAAATTGGGCGTGGTGGCTCACACCTGTAATCCTAGCACTCTGGGAGGCCAAGGTGAGTGGATCACTTGAGCTCAGGAGTTTGAGACCAGCCTGCGCCACATGTTGAAACCTCTTCCTCTTTTTTCCTCTTCTTCATTCCTTTTTCTTTCTTTCTCTCTCTTAAAAATAAATAAAAATAAACCTCATCTCTACCAAAAATACAAAAATTAGCTGAGCATGGTGGTGAATACCTGTAATCCCAGCTACTTGGGAGGCTGAGGCAGAAGAATCACTTGAGCCTGGGAGGTAGAGGCTGCAGTGAGCTGAGATCACGCCACTGCACTCCAGCCTGGGCAACAGAGTGAGACTCTGTCATAAAAAGAAAAGATTTATTATGGATGAATTACTAGATATGAAAGAATTATTTATAACGTTACCAGGTGTGATTGTGGCAATTTGTTTGTACAAGAAAATGTCCATGTCTTTTAGAGAAGCAGATGGAATTACACGGCAGTGAAAGGACACAGGGTCAGAGATTTGCTTTAAAATCCTGGTAACAACAAAAAGTACGGGCAGATGAAGCAAATGTGGGGAGATTGGGTAGATGCTGCATCCCTAGAGGGTGAGATCTTTCCTCAGGAGGACCCCCAGCCCTTGGGGATGGAGGATGCCCTCCCGAAACTCTGCCAGCCATTTTTCATAGTGGGAGCAGGGCTCTGCTGAGGCCTCCTGGGACCGCAGACTGCACAGGGCACCAGCCACCTTCTGAGAGTGAATGTGACGTTGGCTCAGCTGAGTGGCTGGTGGAGGACTCAGAACCTCCGGAATCTGGTGGTCGCCCCCGCACCACTCCCTACGACACTCCCAGCGGCACTCCCTGTGACATTCCCCACGACGCTCCCTGGGACATTCCCCACGACGCTCCCCGCGACATTCCCCGCGACGCTCCCCACGACATTCCCCGCGACGCTCCCCAGCGACACTCCCTGGAGGATCATGGCCTGGTGACCTTACTCCTCCGAGCCTCCGAAAGACCAGAGGTGGATGAGCTTCCCTCCAGGTTCCCTCCCCGTGTTAGGTTTCTACCTTGGGTTTCAGGCCTTCCTGACTACTGACAGCCTTTGCTTGGGCACACTTGAGTCAGGCTCCTGAACCTTCTAGGCCCACCACCATGCACCTCCTTGCGAAGTCCAGGTTTAGTAAGAACCCTGCAAAGTCAGTTTGCCAAGAGCCTTCACCCCTGATATCTGATCATTTTCAATATGTGATCCGTTTCCTCATCACACATCATCTCCCAGGAGACATCTGATCACCCTGCCCAGACTGCAGCAAGAATGCTGCTGCATCAATTTCCTGAATCCCCGGACCCCTGATGCCTTCTCTCAGGACCTTTCCATCCTGGGACCCCCCACGCTGCCTTCTGGCTGTAAGTTCCCCCTTCTCCATGCTGTGTTTTGAGTGGAGCCCCCTCAGTCCCCCACTGCCTGCCCCGTTGCCGTGGTCCCTGTACCCGTGGCTGGTCCTGAATGAAGCCTTCTTCACCACTCTTTAACAGTTTGAATAAGTGTTTTTCAACACTACTGAGACCTCTTTAAAGAAAATACTGAATTGGTTTCTAGAACTTTTACCGAGGAATATGCCTTCAGTCCTACAGCGGTCTCGTTTCCTGACTACTTCTGATTTCCCCCTCTTCCTTCTTAGACGTCCTGGTCTGACTGTAGTTCTGCAGACGGTGAGGGTTCACGCCTCCACACATATGACTGTTTCATCTCCAAATGTAAGGCTTCTACCATGAATCATATACACAAAGGGAGCAAGAAAAAGCAATGATAACATATTTTTAATGTTTTTAAGTGGAAGTTTAAAGATCATTTCTGACACTAAGAATACATAAACTTTGTCAGAGTAAATGACAAATTCAGCAAAATTGCATCCACGAGCATAATCCCTACGAAGCCACCATTCAGCACAGTCTAGGTGTGGTCTTCCGTGGCAGGTGCTGGGCGTTCAACAGCCACAGGGATGGACGTGACCCCCCCACCTACAGGAGGTGGGAGGAGAACGTGGTGTGAACCGAGGAAGACAGGGAAGCAGGGGCCCGACCAGCCAACGGCACGTTGCAGAGCTCAGATGCAGGTGTGAAGTTGGGGAGGACGTGGGAATGCGTGTTAGCGAGCAGGGAGTAGCCCGGGCTCTTCTGTGGAAGGCTCAGCCCAGCTGCGCGTGACGGGCTGGGAGGGGAGCGTCTCAGACGAGGTTCCGCGGGGTCACAGGCCACAGCTCTGAAGAGCTCTGAAAAGAAAAGCAGACGAGCCGCATTCTCTCCTGTTAAAACCTTGACAGACGAACCTTTATAATAACTAAGTGTCCAAAATGTGCCCGAGGGTAAATAATTTTCCCACAATTAAAATGTTGACAAAATATAAAAAATGACTGAATTTAGTTATTACAGCACAAATTGGAATATTCTGTTGAGCAGTTGGTGATAGTTGGATAAATGTGGGCACGATAAATGTAATAACTACATATTTATTCTACATTCTTGCCTTTCAGCAAATACTAACTCGGTTGCCGTAATTAAGATTTTCACAAATCTGTGTTCCATTGAGAGTAATAACAAGTTAGGCAGCATGGAGGGAACACTGTAATTCCAGATGGATCTTGGTTATCACAGAGAAACGGTGCTCTGTTGAAGCAGGAGCCGCTGGAATCGTCAGTGACATTGTTACAGTCATGTGCCAGGCCCTGCTTCACTGGAGCTCAGACTTCGTCCAAAACGGTGGTCCCAGAAGACGATCTACCGCATTTTCCTGTCCCTTCCCTCTGTTCCGGTGTGTTTAGGCACACAGGCATTGCCTTCGTGTTACAGTTGTCCGTGGTGTTCAGCAGTCACACACTGCATGGGTGTGTGGCCTGGGGGCAGTGGGCTGTGCCGTGTGGCCTCTCGTGGGGGGGCTGTGCCCTGCGGCCTCTCGTCGGGGGGGGGGGGCTGTGCCCTGCGGCCTCTCATGGAAGGGAGCTGTGCCCTGCGGCCTCTCGTGGAAGGGAGCTGTGGCCTGCGGCCTCTCGTGGGGGGGCTGTGCCCTGCGGCCTCTCGTGGGGGGGCTGTGCCCTGCGGCCTCTCGTGGGGGGGCTGTGCCCTGCGGCCTCTCGTCGGGGGGGGAGGCTGTGCCCTGCGGCCTCTCATGGAAGGGAGCTGTGCCCTGCGGCCTCTCGTGGGGGGGCTGTGCCCTGCGGCCTCTCGTGGGGGGGCTGTGCTCTGCAGCTTCTCGTGGGAGGGCTGTGCCGCCTACACATGTGTACTGCACTCCATGACCTTCCCACAGAGACAAAATCACCGAATGATTCATTTCACAGCACACATCCCCATTATTGACTGCTGACTGTATTTAGATTGAGAAATAATCTCTTAATTTTTAAGATAACTGACATAATTTACATGTTTAGGGGATACAATGTGATGTTTTGGTACATGTATCCATTGCGCAATGATCAGATCAGGTAATGGGGATGCCCGTTACCTTAAACATTATCATTTCTTTATGATGAGAACCTGTCTTCGACTTTGTGATGTACACTGTTGTGTGCTCTCGCCATCCTCCCCGCCACCAGCAACACCGGAACTGACTTCCCGTGAGTGCAGATAGCCTCCAACTCTCCCCGCTCCCTGCAGCTCCCACGCTCTGCTGACCACGCTTCGACTCTCTGCTTCCACCAGAACGCCTCATTAGCTTGCACGTGTGAATGAGATCGGGGGTACTTTTCCTTCTGTGCTTGGCTTATTCCATGCGACGTGAAGTCCTCGTTGCCTCTGACGACAGGATTGGGTCCTTTTATGGCTGAGGCGTGTTCTCTTGTCTATACATATCCACCACGTTTTCTCTGTCCACTCCTCCAGTGTTGGACATTTGGGCTGATGTCACGTCTTGGCCTTTGTGAGAGGTGCTGTGGTGAACAGGGGTGCAGGTGTGCCTCTGACCTGCTGACCTGAGTGGTGCCCAGGGCGTGGCCTTGTGTGTGAGAGGCTGGTCTGTGAAGGAGAAGTGTGTCGCTCAGCCCAGATCACCAGGCCATATCCAGTGCCTGGCACCTGCTCTTGAGGGTCATGAGCCTCCCTGAAATAAAGCTGTGGCACCCCAGGAATTGCGAGGGAAGCTTGGGTCTTCCTTGCTCACACACTGCTGTAGGTTGACAGTATGCATTTCTCCAGAATTTACATGTTGGAACTTAAGCCTCAAGGTGATGGGATGAGAAGATGGAGCCACGGAAAGAAGAGGATTAGGCCATGGGAGCTCTACCCTCACGGAGGGGATACGGTCCCTCATAAGAGCGCCTGAGGGAGAGAGTTCACCTCTGCCCCCACCTGCTGTGATGTCAGGACACAACCACAGGTGCCGGCTCGGAGGCAGAGACGGGCCCTCACCCTACCCGGCACCTGCTGCGCCTTCATCTCCAACTCCTCTGCATCCAGAACAGTGAGAAATAAACTTCCATTGTTTAAAAGTGGCCCAGTCTGAAGTATTGGGAGTGGGAATGGACACAGCCATACACATCACTCATTCCACTCATTTCGCTTCCCTCACATCCCCACCCTGTAGGACTCCCACCCCTGCACCCCGAGTCTCGCACACACGCCCAGGCTGGGTTGGGCTTGACCGGCTCATCATTCTGGCCCAGAGTCGGAGACACAGGAACTCTCAGATTCTCCCTCCCTCGGCCTCCAGCCCCAAGACCCGCCCAGCAGAGGGGCTGCACTGTGGCTGGACGTCCACGCTGGAGCCGCGTGCCTCCGCCGCCTTCAGATCGCCGGCCGCAGGTTTCTTCTGCGCCAGCCCTGCCGCCCCACCCACCCTGCCCAGCCTCCCCGCTCTCCTTTCTGTAGGGATTGTACCTGCCTCATCGGCAGGTGAGGAATAGAGGACGTGACCATTCTGGCAGAGACTGCTTCTAGCAGGGGTGCGCACAGCTGCAGGACCCGCACCAAGGCCAGGGCCAGCCTTATGTAAAAGGATTCTGTGAACCAGTTGGGTTCTTGCCTAACTCAAGGTTCTCCATGCTTTGCCAGTGTTCAGTAACAAGGAAGGTTGTGTGAACAGCGATAATTAGAAACGCACCTGCCCCGTGCCCGGGCCCGGCTGCAAGGTCTGCTCTGGGTGCTCCTGGGTCCTGGGATGTGTGGAGAGAGCACACGGGTCCAGCCCTGCAGGTGCAGGCTCTCTCCAATCCCTGTGGCCTCATCCTAGGGCCACAGCTTCCGCCCTTCACTAGGCCGGTGTCCGAGAGCCTCATGGGACCCCAGCGGCACCTTGGCCTGTCCAGAGTGTGCAGGAGGAGAGGAGAGTGGCTTGGGGGGTTTGGCCCCTGTGACACCCTAGGAGAGGCAGCTGAGGCCATGCCCCACGCTCTCCAGGGTCCAGGGAGTTTTCTAGGATGGGACACCGTGTCACCTTCACCCTCTTTGCTGAGCATCCCAGCCATGTGTCCAGGGGACAGGCAGGGCTGGATTTCCACCCTGTGTCTACTGGGTCAGGGGCATCTGGTCTGAGACCTCGGCATGTCACTGAGTTCTCCGGGAACCTGACGCTCAGCCGCCAGCAAGCGCTCCTCAGACCAAGGGTCAGCCAACAGGGGTGCGGCACCGTGCAGAGGCCACGCTCGTGGGGCAGCAGCTCTGATTAGTCAGGAGGAACCCGCAGTGCACTCCTTCACGGACGCTGGCGGAGGAGGCAGAGCTGAGGACCAGCCATCAACAGGTGGCAGTTGTGACCACACAGTGAACACTTGAGCGTCCCCACTGCAGGCTCCTCCGCTGTGCCTGAGAACGAGAGCCGGTGTCCCCAGCAACAATTCCACGGGAACCCTAGACACGCCGTGCCCAGTATTCATGATCAGATGGGAGTGCACACGTTAGACCTGGCCGGCAGAAGCTGTTTCATACACTGTTTTCAGACAGGGTCTGTCTCTGTCACCCAGGTAATGATTACTGGATAATTGCTCTTCCTGCAGAAAATGAAACTGCAGGTTCCACAGCCTTCTTCCCGCGTGCCTGCAGGTCTGGGTATCTGTCAGAGGAACAGCTTGGCCTGCAGACCCGACCCCTCCCTGCACGTAGGCATCTGCGGGCTGATCCGGGGGTCTGGGGGGCCTGAGCCTTTGCCTTCCTAGCCAGCTCCGGGCTGGGCGGTGGCGCTGCAGGCAGGCCCAGCGGGCTGTGCTTTCTGACTCCGGGCTGGGCGTCGGCCTGCAGCCTGTGTGCCGCGCTGGATTGACAGCTGGCCGTGCCAGTGAGCTCCATCGGACCCGACAGCAGCTGCTTTCTAACTTGTCCTTTTTCAGTGACCATGCAGTATTTACAGTCAGGGTCAGAGTTTATCTTTGAGATCAATTGCAAATCAGAGTGTATTTTAAATGTTTTAATTCATTTTTCTAAAGTCCCTTTTCCTGAGTTACCGTCAATATCAATGCAGAAGGGGCCCCCTAGCTCACCTGGAATCTCAGACATCAGACCACAGTTCAGGAAAACTCTGGAAGCCCAGGAAGTGGGGAAGCTCTGAGCAGTCACCAGATGGCAATGTTGAGTCAACGAAGAGGAACCGCCCAGCGCCGGTGCCGCCAGACAGGGGACGTGCCTGGCACCCTGATGAGCACCGCACTGCACCTGCGTCCCGGGCATCCTGATGCGCGCCGCACTGCACCTGCATCTGGGCAGGAGTCCAGTCGCCTCCCGTCCCACCAGTGGTCCTATCACCAGGCGGCTCCAGTGTCACTGAGGTAGGCAAGGGGTAATTCACACCGCAACTTTCAGCAAACCCTCCCAGCTTGTTCCCAAGCCCTGAGCTTGGGACCTGAAGTCTGAGAAACAGCTGCAAAGCAGGAGGGCACAGTACAGAGCAGGAGCTGGACGCACTGACCTTAACAGGGATGGGCCACGACTAGAAAGCACAGACGTGCTGTGCGTGCACTGTTTCTCCTCAGCAGGAAGCCTGGTTCTGGGGATTTCGCACGGCCCTGGGTGGAGACGGCAGTCCGGGGCGGAATTTGGTAAATCGCCCTCCATGGTGCAGAAGTGCTGAGGAGAAACCCTAGATTCCAGTGCAGTGTGAGGTTGAGGTCCCTGCTCCTTTCCAGTCTTCAAAGGAGAAATTCCAAGAAAGACACCCAGGAAACAAGTTTGCATCTTACAGGAAAAGAAGCTGAGCCACCAACGTCTAACTCCTGTTAAAGAATCCTGTATCCCTCGCAAATCTTCACTGAGTGCCTGCTGAATGCTGGGCAGCTTTGGCGATGGGGTTGCAGGGAGCAGAACAGCCCTGGTGCCCACCGCTGGGGAAGGCAAGACAGCCAACAGGTCACGCCAGGTGTGGTCAGTTCTAGGAGACAAGACACAGGGTCAAGGGCACTGAGTGGACCCTTGAGACCTGGTACAGCCTGGGGGACTCAGACCAGGTGTCGGAGAATGAAGCAGGAAGAAGGCTTTCCAGGTCGGGGGACAGAGGCTGGTGTGGCCAGAGCTTAGTGGGCAGGGAGGAGAGCAGCAGGAGCCAGGCAGGCAGAGGGACAGGGAGATAACTGTCCCTTCCTCGGACACAGGAATCTTCTAACTTCTCCAAACTCTTCCCCAACCCATTCCTGGCCTCAGCCCCCACCCTCCTGAACCTGCTGCCATCAAGGTCACCGTGACCTTCTGGTCCCTGCAGAACCCTCCTGTCTGCATCTACGTGACCTCTGGCCAACTTCCCACTTGCTCCCTGGAACATGCCTGTCTCGGCTGCCCCAGAAGATGCCGCGCCCAGGATGCTGACCCAGCTTTGGGTCCAGCTTCTGCCTCCACCTCCTGCTTTGCAAAAAGAATTAAGCTTCCCCCGCACCTGGAGACCCAGGGCTCCCCTGCCCCCCTGCTCTGCCCTGACACCGTGCTCAGTGAGCCACCTCCATGAGCCCCTGTCCATTTAAATGCCTTTGCTGTAAAATAAGGGGGTGTTCACTGGGGCGGGGACAGCATGGAGTCTGAGCCGGGCAGTGTGAGACCTTGGAGCTGACAATCACAGCCGGGCAATCAGCAGAGCAGCTCCCAAGCAGCGTGGCAGGCCGGAGCGCAGGTGGTGAAGCAGGGTGGGAAGGCTCACAGAAGGGGATGTTTGGGCAGGGTTTTAAAGGATGTGTAGGTGTTTGTTGCTCACAGCAGGGGTGAAGAAAAAGAAGTGGCAGGACCAGGCCCAGGGGTGTGAGGCGGTGGGGGTTGGTGAGGGTGCCGTAGGAGCAACCGGGAAGACTAGGTGAAAGACACAGGGGGTCAACCTGGAGATGAGCTTGGGAGCCAAGACAGGTACTGAGCTGGGCCCTGGCTCCCATGAAAGCCGCCTCCTGCGCTCCTCCAGCCACAAGTCCTCAGCGGGTCTCCTTTGAGGAGGGTGGGGCTCAGGTTAGACTCTGGTGCGTGTCACAAACGGACAAGACGTGATGCTGTGTCTGTGGAGTGCGTGGCACAACTGCTGGCACCACGTCAGGGGCTGCTATTCCCACAGACACATCCCTGCTGCTCCCGCTGCGGCTTCTCACCTCCCCGCACCCCAGGGCTCCTCCAACACCATGCTACTGCTGGGGAGATGAAGTCCCCGAGGGGCGGGACCCTGCCGGCATCACCTCTGCTTCCCCAGCACAGGGGACCATTGCAGGTGCTGACCCACGGCCTGATGAATCAGTGAAGGGTGCAGGAAGCCCTGGGGCCCAGCGTGGGGAAGCTCCCACAAACTCCTGCTGCCCCCGGCACGGGCAGGACGGGACCCCACCTGCCTCTCCCCTGCTCAGACACTTACCTGGGGTTAATTGCTTGGGGCCTTTGAAGTCTGAAGTGGAAATACCTGAGCCTGCTGTGGAGCTGGGTGGATCATGGCCCTTAACTGCTGTGAGCACACAGATGGCCAGATAAGAACCGGAAGAAATGCCAGGTCGGGGGCTGCACTCACCCCCACCTTACAGGTCTTGGCAGGTGCAAGGGGTGGTTTCCTTCAGGGCAGGCTCATCGCAGCCTCGTCTCCAGGTGTCCAGCCGGGACGGCCCCGGCATTAACTGTCAGGGATGCCAACCAGTGATCTTCTCACGGCCGGCCGTGCGCCCTCCGCAATCAGCCTCCAACGTGCCTACATTCCTCCAGCCAGGTGCTTTGCGGGGGCCGTCTCCTGGGTCTCCAGCCTCACAGGGTTCTGGGGCAGACCCTCACACACATGCCGTGCCAGCGTTGGCATTTGTTGGAGGCACTTTTCCAACTCCACCGAGGCCCACATGTATCCTCCAGGGAGCAAGTCCAGCCCTCTAAGCAATGGGCAGCTGCCTGTGTGCCTGGGCAGGAGGTGTTCTTAAACTTGTGATTTAAATTGTAGCTTTGCTGGAGGCAACAGCATTAAACAAGCACTTGGAGAGCCCTTGGCTGTGTTCTGAGACCCTGCAAACCAGCCCCAGGCCTGTAGCAGCTGGGGTGTCCCTAGACCTTCCCCCACCTAAAATGGAAGCAAATGGGGGAGCAGATGAGGCCCCACAAAAGAGGAGTCCCTCTAAGAAGTATGATCGCTCACTGCCTACCCCTCATTCCTCAGAGTCCTCTCCCAGGCCAGGACATTCCAGAACATGCCATTGACCACCCAGCTCCTCCACTCACGTCATCTAAGAGCTGCTGTAGGAACAAGTCCTCTTAGCTCATTCTGAAAGTCCTTAGACCCCTATTGGCACTCACATCTGAAGCATGGGAGTTAGGGAGCAAAAACACACAGGGCAACTCCCTGGAGCCTCCTGCATCTGTGCAGAGCTACCTGCACAGGTGGGCCAGGGGGCTCAGGGCCAGTGCCTTCTGGAACACTGCAGCACACCCACCTTGCAGGTGAGACAGGTCCCTCCCCATGCAGCTCTTCAGAAGTCATACCAGGAGCCAGCCTGTGGATTCAGGGCGTCATCCATGTTCTGCTGAAATGACAGACATCGTGTGCACATCACACTTCACTCATCCATCCCCTGTTGGATGCTGGGGTCGCTCCCAGCTTTCAGCTGCTGGGAATGCTGCTGCCATGAACACGGGGTGCCAGCATCTGCACCCCATTTCCCATTGTTTGGGGTGCACACCTAGGAGGGGCGGTACTGGGTCACATGGTAATTCTGTGCTTAACTCCAAGATGTTGCCAAGCGATTTGACAGCAGCAGCTCCATTTTCCACTGCCACCAACAGTGTGGGAGGTCACCAACTTTAATCCTCCCCAACTCTCGCTGTTTTCCATGTTTTTGATAAAAGCCATTCAGTGCTGAGTGGAAGGAGCCAGACGCTAAAGAACGGACGCTGTGCAGCTCCGCTCACACTCACACTGAGGAACAGACACCGTGCAGTTCAGCTCACACTCACACTGAGGAACAGACGCCGTGCAGCTCCGCTCACACTCACGCTGAGGAACGGACACCGTGCAGTTCAGCTCATGCTCACACAGGCGCCTGGAGCAGTCGGATTTCTAGAGATGAAAAACCGAACAGAAGCTCCCAGGGCTGGGAAGGGCAGGGGGTGGGGGCAGGAGGAGTCATGACCCCAGGTGGGGATGGAGCTTCCATCGATGAAAGTGTCTGAGAAAGAGACACAGGAGAGGGCCACACAACACTGCAAATGTATTTACTGCCACTGAGTCACACACTTCAAATGGTTGTCATGGCAAAGCTATGTATATTTTACCACAGTAGGAGAAAGTTAACAGAAAAGTCACACCAGGAATTCTCCACTGCTGACCTGCCTTCCTTTCCTCCCAAGTCAAGCCCACCACTCATCACGAGTTCAGGGCTGATTCCTTCCCAGAGGGGCCTCCCAGGATCAGAGCTGAGCTTCAGACACAAGTCGTGAAGTTCTGGCCGCCCTGGCTTGGCTCTGCCGCCCACCTCCAGATCCCAGGAAACACAAGGACTCCTGGCCCAGGGATGTCAGTGAGCCGTCTGGACACAATGCCCGGCAGACACTTCGGTGCCCTCTGACCTGGGACTTCGCATCTTTCTCAAGTTTTTATCAGCCAAAAAATTTCTCCTGTGCCCCTGAAACCTTCTAGTGGATCCCACCTTTGCTTTCAATGGACTCTGAAGCTGTGGCCACGCTCACCCCAGGTGGCTGGAGAGGAAACTCCCATCCTGGGAGAAACCACAGGGTCAGGCAGCCGCTGTCTGGCTCTGACCTCCCGCTACCTCGCACCCGCCCTGGCACTCACAGTTCTCTCTGTGAATGTGGGCAGTGCGTCACCACTTCTGCCAGAAAACTCTGGGGTTCGGGGGTGCTCCCAAAACTAATCTGAACAGGCTCTTTCCCTTTTCAAGGCTCTTGGGTGTGAAAACCAGAGACAGTGAGCCGGCAAGCCAGGACCCATGTGCTCTCCCCAGTGGGGAGCCACAGCCCCCACTGAGGGAGGAGAAAGGGGAGGCACGATGGGTGGCATGGGGGCGCCGGGCACCCAGAGCTGTCGGGGCCTGGGACAGTGACCCCCTCCATCCAAACAACCTGAACCTCTCGGTCACTTTCTTTCCCTCACAAATTAGTGAACTCCCCTTCTATAAAGCAGGAATCCCAGTTGTATTCTCCTCTGAGCTGCCCAGTGTGCGTGGGAGGAATGCTCCTCCCACTAGCTCCAGACACAGCCAAGGAGGCCTGAGGACACACATGTGGCTTTGCGAAGCCAGGAGAGGCAGGGTGGACAGTCGGGGTCATTCGTGGACTCCTGGCCTGCATCTGAGGCGGGTTGTGGAAGTTCCATCAGGTCACTCTGTGCCCTGGATGAGGCGGTCCCCCCTAATGTGTTTGGTGAGGGATGGGGGCATTGTTGGTCCCGGGGCCCTTTGAAGAACCGTCGGAAATCTGTGCGTGGAGACAGGCCGGTGGAAAGGGGCCCCTTTGCGCCTGCAGTTCATGGGTCCCATGTTCCCAATGTGATCTTTTAGGAACCCAAACGATGCGTGACTCAGGTAAGTCTCTGCAATACTGTTTACGTCAGCTCAAGATGGAAATAGGCCACATCCCATCAAACTCAAAAAGATGGATCCGTGTCCCGATACAAAAACATCTCTAAGATTGTGCTGGTGGCGAAAAACAAGAGTATATGTTCGTGTTTCCTTATAGCTGCATAAACCACCCTGGAAGGTTCAGAAGAAACGAATAAACGTGGTTATTCGAGGGTGGAGGGGGCAGGTGGGGGCGCTTCACTATGCGCATCTATTCACATCATTTTAATTTTTCAATCATGACTATATGACCTATTCAAACATTAACTTTTTTACTCCTGTTAGAATAATCACCTTCTGCAGACTGGTTCCTGTCTGTTTGGTGCCTGAGCGGATTCTGAGGGTGCAGAAGGCGGCCACATAATCCTCGTCGCCTGAATGTGTGTTCCTGACCTGGGGTAGGCGTATTTGTTTATCTGCATTTTTATGCAAAGCAGCTGCACGGTTCCAAACCTCTGGGTTCATTTGCATAATTGAAAACCACACCATGAAGAGCGTGGGGCAAAATGTCAATAACCAGCTCACTCTACTCAATATAATCTGTGTTGTGTTTCTTCTGGAAATACAATTTCTAGAAAAACGCCATCAGATTAGGAGAAAATGCCTGAGGCAGCCATCAGCATTAACTCACAGTACTCTGAAGATCAACAGCCTCCTTGTCTTCCAAGTCAACAGGCTCAGGGAGACTGCCTCAAATGTCCAATCCCTGGTGAGAAGAGAATGTATATATCATCCCATATATAGATACATCTATGTATCCATGTAGTAAGTGGGTGTGGTGGCACATGCCTGTAATCCCAGCTACTCGGGAGACTGAGGCAGGAGAATTGCTTGAATCTGGGAGGCGGAGGTTGCAGTGAGCCGAGATTGAGCCATTGCTCTCCAGCCTGGAGAACAAGAGCAAAGCTCCATCTCAAAACATATATGTGTATATATATATGTGTATGTATGTGTGTGTGTATATATATATGTGTGTATGTGTGTGTATATGTGTGTATGTGTGTGTGTGTATGTGTGTATATATATGTGTGTATGTGTGTGTGTGCGTATGTGTGTATGTGTGTGTGTGTGTGTATATATATATATATATATATATATACACACACACACACACACATACATACATACCATGGACTGGGCAGCTTAAACAGCAGGGATTTATTTCTCACAGTTCTGGGGGCTGGAAGTCCAAGGCTGCCAGCAGATTTGGCGTCCGGGGAGGGTCGCTTCCTAGACTTTTCTTTTTTTTCTGTCATTTTGCTGTGACCTCATCCGGGTGGGAGGGACGGGGGAGCTCTCTGGGTTCTCTTTCACAAGGACGCTAATCTTGTCCCTGACGCTCTGGCCTCATGAATGACTCCCCTCCCAAAGCCCCACTTCTAATGCCATCACCTTGAGGGTGAAGATTTCAATACATGAATTTGGGGGGACATGGACACTCAGCCCACAGCATAGTCCTAGGTTAATGTACAGATACCTATTTAATGCACAGTACGATTATTTAAAGTGAAAACCGATGTTTCAACAATGACAGTATTGAAAAGAGAAAGTATAGGGACAGCAAAATACGTATTTATTTTTCAGGCTAGGAAAGGAAGCAGGTCCGCTCATACCAACGTTGCAGGCGGGCGCAGGTGGGCCGAGGGGTCAGAGCTTAACCACCGTCACTCTGCCTGAGCAGCTGCTGCTTTTCAGGGCGATTTCTCTTTCTCTTGGCTCAGAGACGCTGCATGACAGGAGGTGGAGTGTGGACAACCAGGAGAAAGCCATTTCCCCGCAGAAAACAACTCCACTGTGAATTGCAGAGGGGAGGAAAAGAGGCTTTGGGCACAGGGACCTCAACCCAAAGGAAGGAGCCAAAAAACACACGGGGCAGCTCTGCATGTGACCAGCAGAGGGCGCCATGAGCCCACCCAGCCCGGCGGCTCCGGGTAATTTGCAAAATTAAAACGTAATTAATTTCCTGGTGTAACAGGGCGCTGACAGTTTAGTTGCTCCGACCTCAGTGTGATACAACCTTGTCTCAAAATCCCATAATTCCATAAAAAAGTGATTATTGTGGGAAAACATACGTTTTTGACCCTAGATAAAATGTACTTTTTAATTTGTGATATTTTTACTCAATTGCAATCTGTATTATTTCCAGTCACTCTCTGCCTCTTAAATGCCTTCATTTCAATTTCCAGATCACCCTATTCAGCATCAGAATCACACATTTCGCTCCAGCTGCTGCCCTCAGAAGCCTCCTGTGTGCTGGGGGTTTTGTGTCTTGTCCAGCGTGGCCTGTGGTCCCGGGAATCCAATGTGCTGGCTGGGTCAGGAGGGTGGTGGAGGAGTCTCCCCTGCCCTGCTCGTGATGGGGACAGCTCTTGGCTGACCTGGCCCTTCTGGAAGAGAACCTGGTTTTGTCTCTGCTGCCCAGATCCATGGGAAAACAGGATGGGTTGACAGGTGGGTAGATGGGTGCATGGGTGCGTGGGCAGATGGATGGTTAGAGGAATGAGTGGATGGAATAGGTGGGTGGATGGATGGGTATGTGGGTGGATGGGGGAATAGATAGGTAAGATTTTCAGTGAAGCTTGGCAGTCAACTCTAATGCTGAAAAAAGTAGGCTGAGCTCATGATAATCAATGCAGAAATAGGAGCAGAAGGAACAAGGGGTTGCGGAACGTGGCACCATCGTACCTTGCCAAAGTGACTAATGTTTATCATTATTAATGTAAAAGCAGTGTAACAATATACAAATTTGGAAATTTTACAAAATGTATTTGTGATGCAGCAACACTGCCGTAGCCCTTCAGTTCTGAGTGCTGCGTGCCCCAGCTCGTCCCAGCTGCTGGCTCCCCAGGCCACCGTGATTTGGGCAGTGACCACTGTCAGGATAAAGGCATGTTGGCCAGTCACTGGTTCTCCAGGAGCACATCCTCCTCTGAGGCAGCCTTCCTCGTGCTGTTTCAAGCACTTCCCTAACTGTGGCTTCAGGGAGCAGCTTCAGGTGGGCTCAGCATGGTTGACATGCGGCTGGGTCCAAGTCTAGCCCTGGGTCAAGGACGTCAGCACCCTGAGGCGACAGCCAGCCTCTCTGAGATGAGAGGAGGGATTCTTCCCTTTCACAGGCAAAGTGAAGGCCAAATGGGGACACCCTGGGTCTCCCGTACAGAAGGGACGGGAACAGCACTTTCAGCTTGCCGAGGAAGCCTGGCCTGGACCACTCTGGGGATGCTGGATGGCGGGGCGGGGTCTTCAGCTCTGTCCTGAACTTTGAAGTAACTGAGTGGGGGTCTCTTGAGAAGACACGGATAAGACACTGCTGACTCACAAATTATTACATCGCATTATCTGAGAGGAAAAATCCTGAAAGAAAGAGAAAATGAAAACAGTAAAAGGAGGAGAGAGGCAGACAGAGAGAGAACGGGGGAGACACAGACAGAGACAGAGAGACAGGGAAAGACAGAGAGGGAGATAGAGAGAGAAAGATGGGGGAGACAGAGAGAGAAAGATGGGGGAGACAGAGAGAGAGACAGAGACAGGGGGAGACAGAGAAAGAGAGACAATGGGAGACAGAGGGAGAAAAACAGAGAGGGAGAGAGACAAAAAGCAGAGAGACAGAGAGAGATGGAGAGAGAGAGAGAGAGAGAGAGATGGAGAGAGAGAGACAGAGAGACAGAGACAGAGAGATGGAGAGAGACAGAGGCAGAGAGATGGAGAGAGAGAGACAGAGAGATGGAGAGAGACAGAGACAGAGAGATGGAGAGAGACAGAGACAGAGAGATGGAGAGAGACAGAGACAGAGAGAGACGGAGAGATGGAGCGAGACAGAGATACAGAGAGATGGAGACAGAGACAGAGAGACAGAGACAGAGACAAAGAGATGGAGAGAGACAGCGAGATGGAGAAAGAGAGATGGAGAGAGACAGAGACAGATGGAGAGACAGAGACAGAGAGACAGAGAAAGAGGGGCAGAGGGAGGCAGAGGTGAGCAGGGGTTGGGGAGAAGGCTGCAGGTGAAAGGAGCCGCCCACCCCGCAGGCATCGGGCTTTATTTCTCTCTCTTTCCTGACCTAGTCTCAGGGACCACGGGGTTGCAAGCAGGGAGACAAACAGCACTCCCAGAACAATTGTTCCCGGCATCCTCACCAGGTGAGATGTCTTGAAAACATTCCCACCTTGTTCTCCGGAGCGCAGCGGTACCTGACCTTCCCAGAGTGCAGTGCCTGCCAGCCCGCTTCCCTCCCTGGAGACGTGGGCTCTCTCACACCGAAGGCAGTTCTTCTCGTTTTGGAGATGGCATGAAAGTGACCAGATGGCCCCGGGACACCTGCTGCCGGTGTATTCTGACCACGCCCCCTCTGTTTCTCCATCTGGTGTTCCTACCAATGGTGTGAGGGCTTCGCTTACGGGGGGTTTTTTTGTTTTGTTCTGTTTCATCCCTAACAGATCTTCTCCGCATCTTCTACCAAACTCACTTTTGTTCAGGGTGAAGAAAGATGAAGTGTAGAAGGCACCAGCAGAGGCTGAGAATGACCTGCGAGTCTCTGCACTCCCCCGCCACACCCCACTCATGGGTCTGCAGGCTTCAGTTCCCGCCACAGTGAACAGACGTCATTCCGAGATCCAAGCAGATCCTGTGGTTTATGCAAAAATGTAAACGAACCTGAGAGATGGAGAATCTCCACTGGTAATTATCACTCTCCGGGGTTTCTGCTAATGAGGTTACGCACTGCACTCCTCATGAGCTGGGGCAACCATCTGTGGGTTACTTACAGGGAAAGGCTGGCAGAGCCCGCATCCCAGAGCCGTGGCACGGACGTGGCAGGTGCCCTGGCTGGCTGTCGGAACCAGGCTCTGTCCAGTTTTCTCAGCCGAGTCTTGGCACTGAGACCCACACGCGGTTGTCGCAGGTTTGCTGTAGCCGCAGTTCGGCGGAAATCACGTAGAAAGGTCTCGAAGTCGATATCCACGTTTCCCTTTGACAGCAATTTGTTTGGTCCACACGCACGCAGAGAATTCAGACTGAAGGCATCCGGCATGCATCCAAGCCCCAAAGGAAACTTTGCCTGAGCACCTCAATGGGGAGGAGGCTGATCTGGCCTCAGGAGTTTTCTTTGTGATTAAAGTAACACAGAAAACAAAATTCTGTCTTCTGATCATGACTGCTAACGCTTTACTGTATTTCTTTCCACTTACTAAACATAAAATGTGGGTTGTATTATACTTTTATATCCTGTCCTTCCATTAAATAAAAATTTCCCATGCGAAAAAATGTTGTAAAATACGATTTTCACAATCTACAAAAATAGTCTACCAACTTGATGCAAAGTAATCCTTTAAAACCAATTCTCCATTTTCAGTTGTCAATATTTTCTCTACTTCTGTAATCACAAAAACAGCAACGCAGGATGCATCCTGTGCAAATACCACTGAGACTAACTGCCTTTTATTGTGTTGTGGCTTCTGTTTTACACCTGTTACCCTGTGACTACGACGGGAATTATTTTAGCATAGAGCATGGAGTAAGAATCTAAGGTTTTCTCATGCTCAGTGGTCCTCCCGGCACCGTCTGTCACACGACGCTCCCTCTTCTGACCTCTTCGCCCGTGATCTCCCACACAGCGGATTTGTCCACCTTGGGATCTGCTCCTTCTGCCCGTCACCCACAGCCCTGTCTCCCCGTCTGTCTGTCCGTCCTCTGCTGAGGCTGTGCCCTGTCCACCTCCTCCAGCATTAGCCCTGTCTCCCCGTCTGTCTGTCCGTCCTCTGCTGAGGCTGTGCCCTGTCCACCTCCTCCAGCATTTCCTTGGCTATTTTCGTCTACGTGTCCTTCGCTAAAATTTTTTAACTGGATATTTTAATTAGAAACTCAGTACACCTACAAATTATTTTTTAAAAGAATTGAACTCCTTATCATATTTAGGTTTTTATTTACATGAATGATCATATCACCTGCAATCAGTTATATTTTTGTGTCTTCATGCAGCTCCACGGGACTCCTGGGTCTGTGAACCACCTTCCTCTTCCTTCCCCCAAGGCCCGGCCATTCCCACTCACCCTGAGAGCCTACGTCCTCTCCTTCCAGACGCTTCCCTGCCCACTTCTGCCCCTTTTGATGGTTCCTCGGGGAACATCTGAGGGAGAGCAGCCACCTCCACTGCCGCGTCAGCCACATGGAGGGGACAGTCGTGGGGTGAGGAGGCCCCAGCCAGGCCCTAATACCAACCTTCTCTTAAAATGTATGTGGTCCGGGGTCCACCCAGAACACTTTGCACTGCTCTAACTGAGTTATTGGATGTCTCACAAATGTAACAAATTGTAATCTCACAAATTGGATATCTCTTAAAAGTAACATAAACCAAGGCGAACTCCTCATCCACCTGGCCCTCCTCATGTCCCTCACATCAGCAAACGGCAGCCTGCTGCTCGCCCTGGTACTGAATTTAGAAAATGGACTGGTCCTGGTGTCTCCCTGCTGCTCCCCCTGGATTGAGTCCCTCAGCAGGTCCAGCCTTTCCTGGGGCCGGACTGATGTCTGCTGGGGGCCCGCAGGAAGGCGACTGGACTCTGGGGTCTGTGGCCCTCTACGAGAGCGTCTACACGGTTTCCTGTTGATTAGACTGGTGAACCCGTTCACAGCCAGAGTCAAATACCCATTTTCTACAACAAATCTCAGTAGCTTTCACCAGTGACTTTCCATCCAACTTCCTCCCAGTTTTCCTCCCAACACCACAATTTGTCAATCACACATGCAATATTTCATCTCATGCCAACCTTGTCTCATTCAAATGTATATGGTCTGGGGTTGAGACATTGCCCTCTTTGTGGGGACACGGAGGGAAACTGAGCACTCACTGTTGATCGAATTGAATGAATCTTCAATTTGACATAGGATTTGACAGGGAAAATGCTTAACCACCTCCAAAATCGCATTCTCTTTTCCCTTCCGCTGGTACTAACCACGCCTTCCCAAGTGTGTGGACATCTAAGTATGACACTCAGTCGTGCTGTATAAAGTTTACAAAGTCATCAAATAGAAAACAACACGACATTGTAATTTTTAGCCACAGTAATTAGAAGCTGTAAGTCGCCCGGATATAATAACGTGTTATAAAAATGTCTGGCGTTCACTGACAACATTCTTCACACTCACGTTATTGCTCATGTGCTTCAGTCCTGCATCTCGTACCAGGTTGGATTTGAGTCCTTTTCAGGTCACTGGAGATGTCATGTTCCCTCTCTGAAAGTCCCTTCTGGGAGGTGCTTAGCTGTCCAAAACACAAGAGAATTAAGAAGTGGGCTGAAAAGAGTTAAAAGCTCTCTGAATGAGTTTTTAAAGGGCCCAGAGTCCAGGTACAAAGGTCATTCATTTTACTCAGCTAGGAATGGCTGGTCCTTTACACAGAGCCCGCTTACCGTGACCTACGGCTCCATTCTTAGAGCCTTTCCTGAGCTGCTTTGCCATGCCATGGCAGACTGGAGGAAGGAAATTAAGGGGGCAAGAGAAGAAATATTGATCATGTCAAGAAGTGATGACTGGGACCGATAATGAAGGGGAATGAAACTTAAAGTGAAAGACAATAGGGATTTTTGTTCACGTAACAGCATCTGGAACCCTCAGGGCGGGTGCACTCAGTGACAGGCAGCTTATCCAGCCTGAAGGCATCACTGTGCAACATAGCCCGTCTTACAATCTTAGCTTCCTCAATCAAAAGCAATTGGAACACGTCATTATACTAGAGGTAGTCGCAAAGGCACAGTGCACATGCTACTGAGGTGCTCGTCTGTTACGGACAGCCTTCTTAAAGCTTTGCAGTTGAGTGACTGTATCTGTTACGTGTTACGGAAATCTCCCAACTCTAGATCTCAGTGTAGAGATGAGTTCCATCTGGCTTGATTCCGAGCTCACTGAAACCTCAGACACTGGCTCCTGCTCACTGCTATTCTCCGTTTGATAAGAAGACAATTGAGTGGGGTTTCCGTCCTTCCCTGTCACCCCGCCCTGGGCATGTGGAAAGCTTGGATTCATCTCCCTAATGTGGTGCTTAAATTTTACTCTGAGCTCTTTCCATTGGAACAAGAGCACTTGCCAGTATTTGATGGCGTTGATAATGTCACTTTGCCGCTTAGCTGGAAGTGTCACCCTACGCGGCTGGGGGGCCTCATAAAAAAGGTAATGTGGGGTGTCCCTCATCACCGAGGGACAGGGCTATCTGCCAGCGTGGCTCCCCGTTAGGCCTGAGTGCCATCGGCTGGCAGCAGAGCCTTCTTACAGCGAATCTCTTGGCCCAGCTGGGTCAGAAGGCAGGTGCGTTCCTACAAAATACGGCCAGAAAGTCGATCTGGTTTGGGAGAAACCAGGGCTCCCCATCCATGGATCAGTGCTGCGAATGCCCGCATTTAGCCTAGAAACAAAAAGCACCCCTCACCTCAGCCTGGGGAATGGACTTGCCTCTCTTTAACCCCAGTCCTGGTGAGAGCAGCTGCAACCTCAAAATAAAGAATCACGTCTCCTAAGGAATGTATCACATGAATTGAACAGCGTCTGCTCCCAGAAGAGCTGCCGATGTCCTAACCCCCAGGACCTCAGGACGTGCCCTTGCTTGGAAATGGGCTCATTTCAGAGATGTAGTTAGTTAAGACGAGGCCACCTGGAATAGAGTGGGCCCTTAATTCAATATGACGGTGTCCCTATTAGAGAGGAAGCAAGACAGACACACGGAGAGGACCACCCCATGTTGGGAAGGCAGAGCTCGGGGCAGTGTCCGCAAGCCAGAGAGGACCGAGCATGGCCAGCAATGCCTGGATCCAGGAAGAGGCAGGAAGTCTCCTCCCCAGGGACGTGGGGGCGCACAGCCCTGCCCACACCTTGGCACTGGGCTCCAGCCTCCAGAGCTGCGGGACAGGAAAGCTCCATTGTTTTCAGCTGCTGGGTTTGTGACCCTTTGTCACAGTAGCTCTTAAGAAATTGACACCGTGGGCACCTCGATGGAGCTCGTGTCCATGAGGAGAAAAGCCAAGCCCTCCACACAAGGCAGGCGCCGCCTGGAATGATAAAGGACAGGCATTGTTTATTGTCGTTTTGGAATTAAACGTGTAACCCCATCTCTTTCCAGTTTAAGCCACACCCTACCTGCCCACTGGAGGCCAGCCAGGGTGCCCACCGTGAGCACTTCCCTCCAGGGGCCTCGGACTCGTGAGGAGCGCACGGTCTCCTGAATGTCACGGCTCTGGACAACTCAGACCATCACCCAGCCTGACCCACGTCTCACAGTGACCTGCCCCTCAGGGTCCCAGAGCTTGACAGTTAGTAACAGAATAGGAGCAATGCTTTTTTTCTAATTACTAATTTTTAAATCTCACCTCAAAAATTTAACTCTTTAGCAGACAGTTAAACAAATTAAAATTAACATTTAAACAAATCAAATTTAAGATGAAGACTTCAAATCTTAAATCAAGCAAGATTTTGCTAACTCAATTTTGATTAATAAAGTAATCCTATCTCTTTTCCTCCTCCCCTCCCTCCCCCGCTCTCTCTCAGGAACCCAGGGGCAAATGCTAGACCTTTTCGGAGGTGGATCATTACGAAAATCATCTTCATGGAATGTTCCAGAGCCATGCCTCTGCCTTTCAAGACAATATCTGCAAAGACTCAAAAGTTTGCTCTAGTTAATAAAAATAATTTTTACTATACTAATCAAAATCAAGTTTACAAAATCCTGGTTCACTTAAGATTTGAAATCTTCATCTTAAGTTTGATTTGCTTAAATGTTAATTTAGATTTGTTTAAATGTCTGCTAAACAGTTAAATTTTGAGGTGAGATTAGCAAATTAGTAATTAGAAACAGAAACGTTGCTCATGTTCTGTTACTAAATGTTAAACCCACACAGAATCTTCAATCTTCCAGACCCAGCGCCAGGAAGAAATGGTGCAAACACTGTTACAGCTTACCTGGGAACAGAAATGCACGGCTGGATATTCTCCAAATGGTCAGAGCCTCTGTCGGGAAGGGGACTGGTCTATGCTGACGACATTTGGGACAAGCTGCAGGTGCATAATATGAATATAAGCAGGTGGATATCACAGGACACTCCATATCCCGACTGTGTCCGCCCGACCCAACGTTGGGGCAGAGAGCTCTCGCAAACCCCTCCCAGCTTCCACATTTATTTTTAAGGAAGGTCAGCATGAAATGTTCTCGGAGATTTTTATTAGACAAATAATCGGATTTTGTCATATGAAAGGCTTATTGCGTCGGGGCGAGAGGATGCCTGACTTAACAACACAAGAATTCAGAACTGATGATGAGTGGTTCTTGTTGGCCTTAATTAGCAAATGTCCCTGAGGGATGCTCAGACCAGAGTGGGCGCCTTGGACATCCTGCCAGCCGCTGTTCCAGGGCAGGGCACCATGTGGGAGACACGTGGTGCAGCCCGGCCAGGCCTCTGGCGACTGCAGATTCCCTCTCCCCATGGTCCTCCCCCTTCCCCAACGACCTTGTTTTTTGTTTGTTTTGAGATTGAGTCTTGCTCTGTCCCCCAGGCTGAACTGCAGTGGAACCATCTCGGCTTACTGCAACCTCCACCTCCAGGGTTCAGAAGATTCTCCTGCCTCAGCCTCCCGAGTAGCTGGGATTACAGGCTCCCACCACCACGCCCGACTAACTTCTGTATTTTTAGTAGAGCTGGGGTTTCACCATGTTGGCCAGGCTGGTCTCGAACTCCTGACCTCAAGTGATCCACCTGCCTCAGCCTCCCAAAGTTCTGGGATGACAGGCGTGAGCCACCACACCAGGTCCGTTGTTCTTTAAATTCTGTTTAAACACAGCTCACCAGGTGGCATCACGCTACTTACCCATCACCCGGCAAAAACATCCTACAAATGAAAAGGAAGAAAACTCGTTGCCAGAGGAATGGCAAAGAAATAATAATTCTGACCTTTGCAAATTGTTGAGGTAATAACGCATGATTTTTCAACTTGCTGGGTTTTTAGTGTTATGCAGTGAGAAACTTCTGTGAAAATTCCAGCCTTCAGGAAGGACCTCAGGACCTGCTCCATTTCACAGCAGACAAGCTCCTACAGCCTGCTTGCCAGGGAGGCGTGGGAGGAACATGTTTCCTTCATGTGTTTCTCCTGTGGCACGTCCTTCAGCGGGGGGTTCAGGGAACTATGTTTGGAAAGACTTTAAGTTGTTTTGACATTATCTTTCGAAAATGAAAAGGGGAGGTTTTCTCCCAGGAGCACCAGGCCTGACCCAGTACCTGCAGGGAGGGCCTGGCATGGTCCCACCCTCGTTTCCTCCTCTGTCCTCCATTCCTGCCCATCCTTCCTTCACGCACCTCCCTCCCGCAGAGATCAGCCCTGGCCGAGGAATGGCAGCCTCTTTGGGTGGCTGTCCACACCTCCTTCTACCCTCTGCCTGGCTGGAACCTGCCCATGACCCAGGGGCAACCATGAGGTAAGACCCTCAGACAGCCCCGTCACTGTCCATTAACTCTTCCTCAAGTCTTCAAAACACTCCACGCTCTACTCCTCCCCAACCCCACCCCGTTTTTTTTTTTTTTTTTTTTTTTTTTGTTTGAGACATGGTCTGGCTCTTCAGGAGAGTGAAGATCATCTGGTGACAGCACTCCTTACCTGAGAAATCCAGAAGCCATTAGGGATATTATCTAAAGCCGGCGTCTGGTTCCAGACCTCTTTCCAAAAATTCGTAAGTAGGATTTCTCTACGTCTCTGGAAGGCATGCATGTGGAAACTCACTGTGCAACCCTTGCTGACATCAGGGCAGCAGAACGCCTACAGGTCGTCACCGGTTGTGACCTCCGTTGCTGATAGGGCCCAAATTTCTCTTCAGCTCCTGCTCTGAGGTCCATAAATGCCCCTAAGAAAAATCCACCATCGCTCGGTCCCCTCACGGAGATGCTCACGCACTCCTCCTCTGCTGCGTTCTTTCGTTCTCCTAAAATGTTCCTTTTCAAACCCATGCCGCCATCTGTAAATTCTTCTTACTATCCTATGACCTGTGAACTGAACATTTTTCTGATGCTGGGGCTGTGACACCTCGCCTGGCAGCTCCATCGCCCAACCTGGAGTGCAGTGGCACCTCAGCCTCCTGAGAAGCTGGGACTACAGGCGTGAGCCACCATACCCAGCCAATTTTTGTAGAGATTCGGTCTCACCATGCTGCCCAGGCTGGTCTCTAACTCCTAGACTTAAGCGATCCACCCGCCTGGGCCTCCCAAAGTGCCAGGATCGTAGGTGTGACACCACACCCCGCCAATTCCTCCCTTGCTAACACTTATTCACAGGGACGCGTGTCCTTGGTACTAAAAGTACAACATCCTACTCCCACTTTTCAATAGGCTTTATTTTTTTGAGCAGTTTTAGGTTTACAGAAAAACGATGCAGAAAGCACAGAGGTCCCATGTACCCCGCTCCACCCTCCAATTTCCCTTCTTCCTGACATCCTGTGTGGTTAGAGCACAGCTGTTGTTGCTGGTGGGCTAAAACTGGACACAGTTGCTGGCTGAAGTCCGCAGTGTATGCTGGCTGGGGCTCAGAATCTGTGTGTGCTCCCCTGGGCTCCAGCAAACGCAGTCATGCGTCTCTACCACGATCAGATTGCACACAGGAGCTTCACTGCCCTAAAATCCCTCTCTTCTCCACCTGTTTATCCTGCCTCTCCCCAAGGCCCTGGCAACCACTGATTTTTCCCCCATTTCCGTCTTTTTGCTTTTTCTAGAACGTCTCGTCCCTGGAATGGAGCAGTTGGAAACACGTTCGGGCCGCTCCCCCCACTGAGTAGGCCCTGCCCGGAAGACTTCTCCACACCCTCCCGGCTCCTTGGCTCAGCCCCTTCCGCTGCTGCACTGAGCCCCGCTGTTCGGGGATCCCACGGTTTATCATTCCCCTCCTGAAGGGCATCACGGTTGCATGCAAGTCTGGCTATAATGCATGAAGCTGCTGTAAACAGCCACACGAAGGCTCTTCTGGATGCAAGTGCTCAGCTCCTCTGAATACCAAGGAGTGTGGTTGCTGGATCCTGTGGTCACAGGACATTCAGTCTCGTGAGATGCTGTCAAACTGTCTTCCAAAGTGGCTGTGCCATTTTGCATTCCCCCCAGCAATGAGTGGGAGTTCCTGGAGCTGCCCTTTAAAAAGCAAGACACCAAAAAAAGGAAATCTCTTAACAACTGTTCCATGTAAGAGAAAATCACATGGTGAGGTGTGGCACCAGGCCAGTGTCAGGAGCATGGGTTTCAGGTGGGTGTGGTGCAAAGACAAAGCTTACCTTCAGAGAAGGGCGACAGGGAGCCTTTAAAAGCCACAAAATACAAACACACCTGCAGCCAAGATTGACTGCAGAAGCGCTTGCCGGCGGGGAGCTGGCGCAGCTGTTTGGGGGCGAGTTACTCAGGACGCCTCTAAAGACCAGGTGATGGAAAGCAGCCCTCTGTCTGCAGCCAGAAATCAAAAGCGGGGAAACCCAGCAGCCGTTCTCCTTGTTTCCTAGAACTACAGCGTTCACTCTTCAGCAAGGCTGTTTTCATTCTTTTTGTTAACGCTCATTATACAAATAACTATTCATTTTTAAAAACCAAGAAAAAAAAAAAAAAAAAACCTGGAGATCTTACTCCTTTTGGTGTATTTTAATATATTTCCCTCCAGACATTTTTCCCTGTAAATATTGAAACATCATTTTTACGAATTGTCTTCCTTGTCTTCTCCATTTAAATTTGAAGTGACAGCCTCGTTCTCCTCCTTTTCCTCTTCCCCAGACATAAATATTTCTATCTTTTTCTAGGAAGAAAGAAGCATTAAACTCCCAATCCAAATGGTCAAGAGCCATTTGCTGTTTTATTAAACAAATGTCACACCAGGGAACCACGTCCCCGGGTGGGTGGCGTCACGGCCGCACCCACAGCTGTTATTCTGGCACCTTCTGGACAAACGAGGCTTGGCGAGTTGCGTGTCCGGTGAGTTGGAGCTGGCAGAGCCAGAGCTGCGGAGTCGCTCCCAGGTGAAATCCCAGTTCGTGCTCTCCATGGAGTGTCTGCTGCTGGGCGTGATAACCCTGCGTACGTTGACAGACTTACGTACTGGACATCAGCAACGCCTGGCACTTCACCACCCTTTTCACAAAGTAACTTCATATTTCTTACATGCGGGCCATTTTGTGACAATGCGGAGAATGAAGAGATCTACAGCTGGGCACGGTGGCTCACACCTGTAATCCCAGCACTTCGGGAGGCAGAGCTGGGCGGATTACCTGAGGTCAGGAGTTCGAGGCCAATCTGACCAACATGGCGAAACCCTGTCTCTACTGAAAATACAAAAATTAGCCAGGCATGGTGGTGTGCACCTGTAATCCCAGCTACTCAGGAAGCTGAGGCAGGAGAATCGCCTGAACCCAGGAGGCAGAGGTTGCAGTGAGCCAAGATCGCACTCCAGCCTGGGAGACAGAGCAAGACTCCATCTCAAAAAAAAAAAAAAAAAAAATCTACAAGGAAAGGAGGTAATATTGAGCTGCGACTCAAAGATGAGATCACAGCCAGCTCCAAACAGCGGGCGGCCATCATCTGGGGCTATGTGGGGGACGGAGTCTGCTCAGCCCACCTCCACAGAGGACAGGATGGAGAGGACGACGGAGTGAGGGCCCCACGGAGATCACGGTGGACTGAGAGAGGGTTCACTGCCTGCCTGGGTGAAAGGTGTGATGTAAAGGCTGCTTCCAGACCACGAGGGCAGGTGGATACAGAAGTCGTCCCATCTGCTACCAGCCTATAAACAAACACAAAAAGCGAAAATCTGCCAGGAAGATACACAACACCAGGGCACCACGACATCAAACCCGTCTTTTTTTTTTTTTATGTGAACTTTCATACATAGTATTAAAAATCACTGTTTTAAAGAAACTCAAAGAAATTCAATATAACACACAGAAGGAATCAGAATTCTATGAGATAAATTTAACAAAAAGATTAAAATAATTTATTATTTATTTATTTATTTATTGCCATCCTCCCACCTCAGCTTCATGAGTACTTGAGACTACAGGCATGGACCACTACACCTGGCTAATTTTTATATTTTTTGTAGAGATGGGATCTTGCTATGTTGCCCAGGGTAATCTCTAATCTCGAACTCCTGGGCTCAAGTGATTCTCCCGCCTTGGCTTCCCAAAGTGCTGTCTGGGATTATAGGCGTGAGTCACCATGCCCAGCTGGCATCATCTCTTTTAGGAAGTTTTCTCTGACTCTCTTTTCCTATGCCAGCTTAGAACCATTTTCTTTTCGTTTCTTTCTTTCTTTCTTTCTTTTTTTTTTTTTTTTTGAAAAGAAAAGAAAGAGAAAAAAAGGAGTGGAGAGGAAGAAAGAGGAAAGAAAAGAGGGAGAGAGAACGGGAATATTGCTTTATTCTAAAAATCGGTATTAATAATGGCCGATCAATATTTTGTGTATTTAAAGTGGAGAATGTATATTTTGTGTATTTAAAATGGAGTTACAAGTAAACTTAACGTGTATTTATTAAGTTTACTTGTAACTTACAGAAACCATCTTAAGGTTTCTGGCTCCTGCTGGTCTGTGACCTCTCCATGCAGCACTGGAGCTCTTTGCCACCCCGGCTGTCCTCACTGCGCACGTGCGCGGACGGCATGAACCACCTTCATGTAAACGGTGCATTGCTGTGTTCTTGCTGGAGCTCAGAAGGAAAAAGAGAAGGGAGTGGAATCCGCCTAGGAGCCTCTTCATGTAAGGCAGGGTGCCAGCTGTGCTGCTTGTGACGGACTGGAGCCGCCAGGCCCCTACCTGAGCTGCTGCCCTTGAGCTGGGCCCTGATACACGAGCTTATTCACTGCTAAGAACTCTCCAGTGCCAGCAGCTCTGGGAGGTGTTTGGGTTTCGGCAGTAAACAGCAGATAAAAAATATCTGCCCTGCTGGTGCTTAGATTCCAACCGGGGAGGCTGTGAAAAGGAACGGCTCACTGAACAGTGTCAGATGCTGGAAAGTCAGCGCTCCGAAGGAAAATGCGCTGGGGACGTTTGAGGCTTGGGGCACAGGGTGGAAGGGGAAGGAGGAATCGGAACCAGGACCGTGGAGAAGCACCCTGGGCCGGATGCTGGGCGGCTTAGAACCTGGTTCCCCAGAGCCTCAGAAGGCAGCCAAGGCTAGGGTCAGGGCGCTGAGCCTCAGGGGTCAGGAATGACGCCCTCTCTCCCTCTCCCTCCCCTATCTCAACCCGCAGCATGCTTAGGGCCTCTGCACTTGCTGGCCCTCAATTTAGGACCCACGTCTTTCCCCAGATATCCAAGAGGCCTCCTCCGTGGCCCCTAAAGGTGTCTGCCCAAATGTCACCCTCACAGGGGGTAAATCTCCCTCGGCCAGTGAAGCTTCCACTTCTGGGCCGTGGGCTGGTTTTGCACAGGTGATAACGCCATCTGCTTCCTAGAGCTCCACTGCGCGGGGTCTTCCCACCCCCAGGGCTGGACCTGGCCCATCAGCCCAGCCAACCCCGGACGCGCCCTCCCCGCCACCCGGGCCAGGTCCCCTCCGCGCTCTGTGCTGCCCGCCCAGGGTCCGCGGCAATGGGTTCCGGTGCACGCCTGGGTCTGGTCCGGGACGCGGGCCGTCGTTCCGAGGGGCTGTCCAGGCCTTGAGTTCGGGGGCGGAACCCGGCGCCGGGTCGCCAGCAGCCTGCAGGGCGCGGAACCGGCGCATCCGCGCAGGGGGCGTCCCGTCCCGGGGTGGGTGGCGCGCGCTCACCTCTCCAAGGCTGGAAGCTGCAGCCCCGGCCCGGCCACCGGGGCACGTGCGACTCGGGGATGGAGCGACCCTCGCACGGGGCGACCCCCGGGATCCGCAACTCTGGGACCCTGCGACCCCCAGGACAGTGAGACCCCCGCGGATCTGCTCGGCCCGGGAGGTTGGCGGGGAGGGGAGGGTGCGGGGAGGTGTAGGAGGGGTAGGGTGGGGCGGGAGAAGGGGCGGGAGGGTACGGGTGGGGGCGGCGCCGGCCAATCCGGAGCACGGAACGCATCACCCCCCCCCCATCACCGCTGCCCCCTCGTGGTTCCACCTGGAGGGCGACACAGTGGTGGCGCCTCTACCCTGCCCGCCTGGAGCCCGACTAGGAGCCGGACCTGGACCCCCGCAGGTGAGCGCCTGGGTCTCCTCCAGCCGCCGCTCCCAGGCGAGGAGACCCCGGAGGCGGCCAGTGGCGCGAACGGGCTGTCCCTCTTCGCTGTCGAGTGTCAGGGGTTACGCCCCAGGTCCCCGTAGCACAGGGCCCGAGCGGCTTCCGCTGTCGTCCCCTAGGAGGTCCAGGACTGAGGCCGGGTGTGAGAGGACCCCCTGCCCTCCCACCTCTCCGCCGCCAAGCGCACCCTGCCTGCCTTCTGGAAGGAGCCCTGGCCCTGTCGTCCTGTCCCCAGCTCCCCCCACCCCTCCCCACCTCCCCGCACCTCTCTCCACCTGCCTTCCAGTCAAATGCCCTCCCCCTCTCTTGTCCCCTCCCCCAATCTCCTGTCCGCCCTGCCGGAGGCTCTGCCTGGAAGCAGGTGCTGGCCAGAGAAGCCGCAGTTCTGCCTTCACCCCACCCCCACCCCCACCCGCTTGCCGGCTGGAATTTGTGTTTCAAGACAGTTAGTGCCTATCCCAGTGCAGCCAGCACCGCAGCCGCGGTCACTCTGCCTGGGCTGCTCTCCAGACCAGAAGCTGAGACCCACAGGCGGAGGAGGGGGGGCTAGGGAGAGCGCTCCTTCGGTCCACGAGGCCTGCAGGGTGCAGCCCCTGCCCTGGGCAGGCCCTCCTGCCCCTCCTAGCCACGACAGAGCCTGTGGCTCGCCCAGAGACTCTCTCCTCCATCCCAGCCCCACCCAGGAGGGAGAGCAGGCGGAGACCCAGTCAGTTGGAGGCGCCACTTGAAAGGCACCGCTGAGGCTGGAAGGTCGGTTGTTTCTTTGAACAAATATTTATAGAGCCAGGGCGGGCAGTGAGCAGAAGCTCGTCGTCTCCTCCTGGGTCTCCTGGCGCCCGCTGCCCGGTGGGCAGGCAGCCTGCGGCACATTCCTGAGGGCATGAGTGGCACAGCACAGTGCCAGGGGCTCTGGGAGCCATGTGGAAGCATTTGCCTTTCAAGGCCAGACGTTCCAATGACAGTGGGGCCTGCTGATAACCCTCCTATGCCAGACATACTGAACGTGCAGAAGGTGTTTGACTCCCTGAGAAACCCAGGGTCAGCAGCTCCTAAGTGGCACAGTTAGTCGGAGTTCATCTGTTGGTGGAGGGGTGGCTGCCTGCTGGGGTGTCCTGGGCCTGGGGCCGTGAGCTCAGTGCACAGTGGCCAGTGGACTGGGGGCCGCCTAGGGGAGGGGCCTGGGCCCAGTCGGAGACCTCCAAGAACGCCGTTGCCGCTTACGACGTGTTCAAGACCCCTGGGGCAGCCAGGTGGGAGGGAAGGCACGGTCAAGAGAGGGAGAGTCTGCTGCCTCTGCAGCCCAGCAGGAGAGCACGGGGCAGCAGAGACCCAGGGTGGACCACGGAACTGACCAGGGAGGGCTTGTTGCACAGCGGGGCGGCCTTGCCCCACTGAGCTCATGTTCTGGAGAGGGCAGAGGCGCAGGCACCTCCCACATGCTCTTCACTGGGCACCCCCAGTCGAGCCTCAGGAGACCACCTGGCCGCCTGTCTGGTCAGCAGGGCTGAGGCTGCCTGGTGCAGGGCTGTGCGTGCCACCAATGACCCAATTTGGCCCATTTTGGCACCCAGTGCATGGGCCAGCACTGGCTGCCAAAATGTCCCATCCCAAGCCAGCACCATGCGGGGTGTCATACAGGGAGGGTGGCCTGGCTGCCTCATACTTCCTGCTATGGACACACTGGAGAACAGCGTCCTGGACGCAGTGTGAACCGTGTTCTAATGGCAGTGGTCAAACATGCGGACTCAGTGTCCTGGGTGCAGTGTGAACCGTGTTCTAATGGTGGTGATCAAACACGCGGACACAGTGTCCCTGGAGCAGCGTGAACTGTGTTCTAATGGCAGTGGTCAAACACGCAGAGCGGCCGGTGGAGTGTGGCTGGGTGCTCTGGGCTGTGCAGGCTGGGCTGGGCTCTGGCCGTGGCTCACAGAGCTGTCAGAACGCTGGGTGGTGTGCAAGAGCCTTGCAGGTTACAGCAGGAGTTAGGAAGAGGGACAGTAAAGCACCTCTCCCAGCTCAGCTCCACAAGTGAGATACAAAATCCCTGGAAATAGAGCCTTTTTCCATGGGTCTTTCCACACAGGTAAGACCCGGCTCTCCAGGGAGCTTCCCCGTCCCCCGCACAGGTGCCAAGGCCGTTGTCACTGGCGGAACTCACAGGACGAATCCTCCCCTTGCTGCCTTGTGCCCCTGGGCCTGGAGTCATCTGTGTCTCAGAGTCAGGCCCGATTTTGTTTTGAGTCAGAGATGGGCTAGGGGCTGGCCTCCGCCGGCAGCACGCACTCAAAAGCCACACTCAGCCCCTCCGGCAGCCGCCATGGCCAGAGCCGGCGGCCCACTGCTCTAATGTCACCTAGGAAGGGAAACGCATCCTAGCAGGAGGCTTCAGAGCATCTGGCAGGTGCCCCTGATAAGGCCTAGGAGCCCTGAAGGCCACACCCGCTGCCCCTCCCCTTCCTAGGAGCCAGGCTCAGGGCACCCATCCCAGTTCCTGAGGGGACTCCGGCGGGCTCTCATTGCTGCTGGCAGGGACAGTGAGGCCTCTCCTCTCCTAGGGTTTCCCCGGAAACATTTGGAGGAGCACCAGGCGACAATGACCGTGGCCCAACTGGAATGGCACTGGAGGTGCCATCAAACACCAGGGGTCCTTTCAGTGTAGCCTGGGTGGGAGCACCCCATGTGGCCTGGACATGCCCTAGGGTAATGTCAGCTCCCATCTTTGGGGTGTCCAGCGATGACGCGGTGACCCGATGACTCAGGCATCTGAATGTGGGCAGCACACTGGCCCGGCCCTGCTGTCAGGGTCAGCCTGTGGCCCTTGTCTGTCTGCCCAGTGGCTGCTGCAAGCCTGAGGTCTTGCCAGGTGACTGGCTTGTTCATCTGATCAACCGTTCCTGCTAAAAAGGTGCAGGCGGCCCAGGCTTCCCAAGTGCCAGGTGGCAGTGAGGATCTGGCCTTTCCCCACCTGGAGGCAGCCGGGGTCCTCCCCTTCCACCTGTCCTTGTCTCAGGCTAGAACTACCTGCATTGCTGGCTCCAAGCTGCTGGCTTCCCCTTCATCCAGGCACACGTGTTGAAGTTACTGTCTTAGAGCTCTTCCGTGTGGACTCTTCTGGAAAGAGGATGCTGGCTTCTCAGCGCTGGCCCCTGAGATGGGAGCTCTTGGGGCTGGGCCATCCTCACCATGTTTTGTGTGCTGCCAGATGCTCAGTTCTCGGTAAACTTCAAGGGTTGGAGAAACCATATCTGTGCCCTGGGAAACCGGACAGGCCTGTGGATTCAGATAAGGGGAAGGTACTGGCACCCGGTGGCCCCATCGACCCCACCCCCAAACAGCTATGTGGTCCTTAAATGCAGCAAAATTAAACAGATGGTGGTGTGGGGAGTTTTAAGACTTAGCCCGATGGCGCTGACGGAGGTTCACAAATTTTACACTGTGTTGGTACCTTGCCATGAACAACACAATTTGGGTCAATAGTTTCCTTCAAGACTCTAGAAACATCGAGGGCACCTTCCTGGCTGCTCTTCTGAGTTTGCAGAGGGAGGCCGGGCATGAGGCCCGCTCCTCCATCCAAGTTACTGAGTGTTTGTGTCTGAGCCCTGGGCGCTGGGCCGTCCCCAGCCCAGGGGATGCCAGGGGATGGACAGGTGCCAGTCCTGGGAGATTCCAGAAGGGAGCAGTTCAGGGCTGTGACAGAGGCCAGTCTGGGCTCTGACTGGGCACACAGACAGGACAGTCTGAGGACCCCGATCCAGAGCCGGGGCCTGGCAGGGGCTGGGTAGCTGCCTGCACCCTGTGGTAGGTGTAGGGGTGACTTGCTTTGCCCACATCGACAGGAAAGCCAGGTCAGGCTGGCACCGCACTGACCTCCGTGAGCAGCTACCACGTCAGCTCCATGCTCCCGCTGCCCGGGATGGAGGGAGCGCTGTGGCCAGTTGTGCCCATCTGGGGGAAGGTGCCTCTTCTGAGCATCGGGAGCTGGCACAGAACCTGGGAGGGACAAGTGCTGTCCCCAGCATCCTGCCAGGTGGACCCCGTGCTCTGTCCCCAGCATCCTCCAGGCGGACCCAGCGCTCTGTCCCCAGCGTCCTCCACCCAGGAGGCTTTGTCCCTTCTCTCTAAAGGCTCAGGGCTAACTGCACTCTCTGTTGAGGGCCCAGGCGCCTCTGACCCCTTCATCCCTGTGCAGGCACCAGGGTGTCCTTGGGCCCAGAGCTTGCTCTGGCCTCTGGGGACACGGAACCTGACCTGGGGCTCCGGCCCCTGGTGAGTGACAGAAGGGGCTGCAGCGACGGAGGGCTGGTAGGAGCACCTGGCTGGGTACTCTGCTTCCCGTTTCTGTCATTGTTTCTTGGGCAATTTTTGTTTTGTTTTTTCGAGACAGAGTTTTGCTCTGGAGTGCAATGGTGCTGTCTGGACTCACTGAAACCTCCACCTCCCAGGTTCAAGTGATTCTCCTGCCTCAGCCTCCCGAGTAGCTGGGACTACAGGCATCCATCTTGGGCAATGTATTTATTTTTCTTGGGTCTCAGTTTCCTCAACTGTGAAATGGGGGTGATGTAAACCCTTTGCTCAATGTGACCAGGTGTGTAGACACGGAAAAGGTGTAGGCACTTTCCCTGAGCTCCCTGGCGGTCCTGCGTTGGCTGAGTCGGGGACAATGGAACCGCTCTGAACGGCTGGCACCAAGAGTGAGCCCTGTGTCACCACAGGCTCTGGGTGATGGAGGTGGGTCAACATCCGATTGTTGATGGTAACCCACACAGCGCACTGGGAGAAGCTGCTGTGAGTGGGGGGCCGTATGAGGATGGGGGCAGGGAGCACAGGGCTTATCTGTACCTTCCTCTCAATCTTGCTGTAAACCTAACCTGCTCTTAAAAATAAAATCTATGTTGAAAAGCACACAGCCTGCCTGGGATGAGAAGCAGATGGGCAGAACAGAGTGGGCCAGCCTCACAGAGCAGGGAGGGTCTCCTGAGCCGGACAACCCAGAGAGAGGGATGGCTGCCATGTCATCTGCCGGGGAGCGTCTGGGGAAGGACGGGGATGGCTGCCATGTCATCTGCCGGGGAGCGTCTGGGGAAGGACGGGGCAGCCGAGGGCGCAGGTGCCTTACACGCATCACACACTGAACACCAGGCCCTGAGGTTGCTGTTTAGAATCAGCATACCACACCAGCCACAGCACCAAGAAATGAAAAACCTGGATCTCATTTCACCTCCAACAAAGGAAGTGGGTCCCTGCTGGAAACCGCCTGTGCCAGAACCCACCTTGCTTCCTACGGAAGAGGCAGAAAGTGTGGATCCCTTCTGAGGAGCAGCTGCCCCCTGGCCGCTCAGAGGGTCTAACCAGAAAGGTCGTTTATCCTGCTCTGCACATGTGCTCAGTGGACAGTCTCCCAATAGTTCCAGAGGCTTCCTGGCTGCTAATCCCCACCGTCCGCCTACACAAAGATCTGAGAACCTCATGAACGGTCCGGTTCTGTAGAAAGACCGAGCTTGCCTTGTTTAAATTCCTGGGATGCTGCCAGGCATCAGGCACGTGGAGCCCCGGGCTTGGTCCAGGAAGCCTGAGTGTCCTGTGGAACTTCAGCGAATGGCCACACCACAGGCTGTTTGTCAGTGGCGACATTTCCACAGGACTGGCATGGCCACGTGTGAGGTGGGGCCGGTCGGCTCACAGCCAGTGGTCGTGCTTCTGACAGGCTGGGGCCGAGGCCGCGGCGCGTTTGACAAACGATGACCATGACCTTGGATTCTGAGGGCTCTGGACTCCAGGACCTGTTTTCAGTGCCCTAACTGCCATGGTTTGGCTGTGTCCCACCCAAATCTCACCTTGAACTGTAATCATCCCACGTCATGGCAGGGACCCCGTGGAGGTCACTGAGTCATGGTCTTTCTCATGCTGTTCTCATGGGAGTGAGTCTCACAAGAGCTGCTGGTTTAATAAGGGGCAGTTCCCTGCACACGTCCTCTTGCCTGCCGCCGTGTAAGACATGCCGCTGTTCTTCCTTCCTCTTCTGCCATGATTGAGAGGCCTCCCCAGCTGCCTGGAACTGTGAGTCTGTTATAAATCACCCATTCCCAGGTGTGTCTTTATGAGCAGGGTGAGAACTGACGGATACACCAACATCGTGTCCACACCTGGGGCCAAGGCCACGTCTGAGCTCTCGTGCTTGGCCAGGCTGCTCACAGGGGAGCTGGCCTGGAGGTCGCCCTAGCAGTGACTGGACTGGGACAGTGTCTTATTCCTCTTGCGATGCTGTAGCAAAACCCTCTAGACCAGGTAGCAATACGCACTCAGTCCTCACAGTCGGCAGGCTCGAAGCCCAAGCTCGAGGCACGGGGCAATTTGGTGTCTGGTGAGGGCCGCGTCCTCGTACACGGCCCCTTCCCGCCATGTCCTCACGTGATGAAGGGGCTGAGGGTTTCTCTGGGTCTCTCTTATGAGGACACTAATCCCGTTCCGGAGGCTCCACCGTCATGACCACACGGCCTCCCAAAGGTTCCGCCTCCTAATGCCGTCCCCTTGCGGTGAGGATTTCCACATGGTGAATCTGGGGGCCACGGGCCTTCAGTGAAAAGCAGCCAGGTGTACATTTGTTCAGTGAGTCTTTATCGAGAACACTTTGCAGAGTCCTGGAGATGCACGAGGACCGTGGGTGGAGGAGTGTCTGCGACACTGAGCAGGTCACGCGATAGACAAGAGGGAGGCCAGCCTGATCCCCTCAAGCCTCGGAGTGGACGGGGCACGGTGGCAGCCAGGTGCTTCCTCGGCAAGGCCCTGGCTGGGTGGTGGGCGGTGCTCTGTCTGCAGAGATGACATTTGAGCCGACGGATGGGCCAGCAGCAGCCCGGCAGAGGGCTGGGAGGGGCAGCGCTGTGGAGGCTGCCCACCGGGCAGCAGAAGGATCCCCCCTATAGTGGAGGGAGTGAAGGCACACAGAAACCCAGGGAAGCCAGGGACCCACTGCAGGCAGCCGACCCAGGTTTGAACCTGCGCCTGGCATCAGGGACCGCCCTCACCGCCCAGTGCAGCACCCCGCCCCTGGGCCAAGGCTGGCTGTGGGCCCCTGTGTATGGCCCTCGTACGGGGCCAGTCCTGGGACTAAGTTCTTTTACTTTCCAAAATGTCCCCTTCCCCGATGACATAGCTCCAGTTCCCCAGGAGTGAACCTGGCGGGGAGGACATGGGCTCCCGCCTGGCAGGGCATGAGTGGTCAGTGTCCTGCAGGCAGTGGGAGGTGGACAGGCTGGCCCGTGGTCACAGGAACACCTGGCGAGTAGCATAACGTTTGCCTTGACCCCAGTGGAAGGCTTGTGCAAGCCGGTGCTCTGTGCAGGGACAGGAGGGAGAGGGTAGCCTGGGGTGCTGTCTACACAGCTCTCCCACCCGCCTGGCTGCTGCGGAGCCTGCCTCAGCCTCTGGCCCTCTGGTCCCGAGGGGTTCACAGCTGCCCTGTGCCTTCTGGGAGGTTAGAGTGCTTTTTTTTGTTGTTGTTGTTGTTTTAATTTTTATTGCATTATAGGTTTTGGGGTACATGTGCAGAACGTGCAAGATAGTTGCATAGGTACACACATGGCAGTGTGTTTTGCTGCCTTCCTCCCCCTCACCCACACTTGGTATTCATCCCCAGGCTATCCCCCCCAGCCCCCCCCGCTGTCCCTCCCCCATTTCCCCCAACAGTCCCCAGTGTATAGTAGACCGCCTCTCTGTGTCCATGTGTTCTCATTTTTCTCACCCGCCTATGAGTGAGTATATGCAGTATTTCATTTTCTGTTCTTGTGTCAGTTTGCTGAGAATGATGTTCTCCAGATTCATCCATGTCCTTACAAAGGACACAAACTCATCATTTTTGATTGCTGCATAATATTCCATGGTGTATATGTGCCACATTTTCCCAGTCCAGTCTATCATCGATGGGCATTTGGGTTGGTTCCAGGTCTTTGCTATTGTAAACAGTGCTGCAATGAACATTCATGTGCATGTGTCCTTATAGTAGAACGATTTATAGTCTTTTGGATATATACCCAGTAATGGGATTGCTGGGTCAAATGGAATTTCTATTTCTAGGTCCCTGAGGAATCGCCACACTGTCTTCCACAATGGTTGAACTAATTTACACTCCCACCAACAGTGTAAGAGTGTTCCTATTTCTCCACATCCTCTCCAGCATCTGCTGTCTCCAGATTTTTTTATGATCGCCATTCTAACTGGTGTGAGATGATAGAGTGCTTTTAAATAAGTGCTGAGTTAACAGCCGCAGCTGCTGAGGTCTTGCAAGGGAGTGTTTATACTCAGGAGGGTCAGGGAAGATCAGGCCCCGGGGGAGGTGGCAGAGAGAATTCCAGGCATCTGCCCTCTGGGTGGGGAGCTGAGGCTGCAGTAACAGCATGCCTTCCTGCCTTCACAAGAATAAACAGCCAGTCACTCTGGGACACAAGCAGTGAACCCCAGCTCCCAGGGGCCCTCTGCCTCCCAGCAGGGGCTGGTGATGGTGGGAGGGTGGTGGCTGCGGCTTCGGGCTCACAGGGTCACCACCCCGAGACTCCACTGCAGCATCCCAGAGGCCGAGTGGTCCCTGACTCCCCCGCACCCCCCCATCTGCCCCAGCTTCTCTCAACACCCACTTCTTTAACTCTGAGGTGGGAATGAAGATCGTCCTAACCCCCAGCTTGTTGTGGGGTGAGGGCCTGCTGGGGAGAAAGGGAGAGAGCCCATTTGGGGCGGGGTTCTGGGGGCCCAGGGGCCCTGCTGGGAGCCTGTGAGCCCCACCCACACTGCCACCCTCTGAGCTGCTGGCTCCTGCCACCCTCCCAGTCCCGAAGCTCTCAATCTGGGGCCTGGGTTTGGAAGCTCCACCTGAGAGGTGGAAGTATGAGGGTCCAGGAGGGTCTTTGTGCCCAGAGAGGTGGCGACGTCAGCATCCTTGGGGACCCTGCGAACAGAAGCAGAGGATGATGGGCCTAGAAAGGGGCCCTGCTTCAGCCCCTCTTTACAGCATGTGACCCAGGAGCCCAACCTCCCGGGAGAGTAGCCTGACAGCCTGGGATGGAATGGCCACGCATCTCACATGTGCCACACGCCAGCCCACGCCTCTCACACGCCAGCCCACGCCTCTCACATGCCAACACACACCTCTCACATGTCAACACACACATCACACAGGCCAGCCCATGCCTCTCACACGCCAGCCCACACATCGCACACGCCAGCCCATGCCTTGCACATGCCAACCTATGCATCGGGATGGCCAGGAGCAGGGCTGGAAGGCAGGCAGTGCCCCACAGGGCCCTCCCGACAGGGAGGTATGGGGCCTCTCTGTTTAATGCATGTGAATTCTATGTCCCGCTCTTTGCATGCTTTAGCCAAACTTTGAATTTTGCAGTGACTCACCATCAGCGCCGGAATTCCGGAAGGTCTGCCCTGATCCTGTGGCTCTGTGGCGTCTGGACCTGCACAGGCTTTGGATGCTGTGGCTGGGCGATAGGGAGCCATGGGCAGCTTTAGAGCAGGGATGCCTGGGAGGTGGTGGGTCCCTGCAGTTCTCACGGTGGCCGTGCCCGGCTCTCTGGGCTGGGAGGTGACTGTGGGTCCCTGCAGTTCTCAGGGTGGCTGTGCCCGGCTCTCTGGGGCTTTCTGGTCCCTTCATTCTCACAGAGGTTGTGACTTCATGGAACCTGACCCACCTCCTCTGCACACACCCCCAAAGCCCAGTGGCCCGTCCTGGGGAGCTGTGGCCTGGTGTGTGGCTGTGGGTGGCCATTCATAGAAATGTCAAGAGGGGCACACTCAGAGGGGCTGGAGCACCTAGAGGCTATCCCAAGCCTTTGAGAGGACTCCCCAATGCCCCCGACACAATGTCTCCCTCCCTCCGGGCGGCCTGACTGCGGCCATGTGGAGGGAGGCCTCCTGAGCCGGCTGCTGCTGCTGTCTGGAAGATGGGGGCCTGCGTGGCTGCCTCGGCCTCGTGGAGTCAGTTCCTGCGCTTCTCCATGGTGCATGCGTGAGGAGGGCTCAGCTCCCCACAGGCCCTCCCGTTGGGGCCTTTCTCGTCTCTAAGATCCGGTTACCCCACCTCCCTGTCTGCACTTGATGACTGCAGGGCTCAGGGGCCCCTTCGCGACCAACTGACTGCCCCAAATATTTCTTATCACCGGAGGCTGTGGCCTGGGGCTCAGTGGTGGTGGAGGGACCTGCCAGCCCCTTGTGGGAATGTGCTCACTTGCCACAGACCAGGCGCACGGGTGGGAGTGACACCAGTGTCCCCAGGGCCTAGAGTGGGCCCCACCCTCCCCGAGCGCCCCCTCTGCTACTGGAGCCCCTCAGCCTTTTCTGCTTCAGGCCCTGCTCCGTCCGAGGAGGAATGAGGAGGGAGGTGGGACATCTTGACCATGGGACTCCTGCTGTGTCCTGGTCTCAGGGTCAGCCTTGCTCTTGGGAGGATAACACAGAAGGGGCAAGAGGACCTTTCCCTACGACATTCCACACTGCGGTAATTCCGAAGGGCAAGGGAGTTCAAGCCAGCAGGGCCGCCAGGCTCTCACGGAGGGAGCCCCGGTCCTGCACACGCTTGGGAGCAGCACAGGGAGGGCCCCCGGGAAGAGACAGTGTGGGGACCAAGCCTGAGGCACCTCTTCCACAGGACTCGCAGCTATGGGGTTTTCCTCTCCGTCAGGGTGCGCCCCACAATCCATGCCATCCAGCCCCCTTTTTTTGTGGGATTTGTCCTCTAACGGATGTCAGGAGGAGCGTTTTGTAATTGTCAACTTTCTGCGGCTTTTTGAATTCAGCAGTTAATGTGTTTAACTCACAACACACACACACGCTGTCCATCATAACCCAACCCTGCCCTCATGATGCGGCAGGCTTCCGTCTAATCCCTAGAAGCTGATGAGCTCCTGGGAGTGACTGTTTCCAATGGGAAGAGGCAGACATCTGAAATCAGGGTGTCCTCGCCCCACCTGCCGTCTCGCACCTTCTCCCAGGAAGACACCTGGGGTGTCATGGGGGTTGCTAGAAGCTGCAGACCTTTCTTCCCTAGGTTTGGCCCCACAGGACTCGGGGTACCCTCTGTCCCCAGGCCCTGCGTGAGGCTTCAGAAGAGGGGCCAGGTGTGGGAGACCCTCATTTAGGAAGCCTTAAATAAGATGAGACTTTGTAACAAGTAAATTGATTCACACTGAAGGCTGGAAAGGGAGAGATCTCCCATTTCACCAAGAAGAGCAGGAAAGAAGCCATCCATAGCCTCCTCTGGCCATCCTGCGTCTGCTGGCTTCCCCAGCCCGGGACAGGGTGGACATTCCGCCTTCCACACCCCAGATCGCTGCGTGTTTGCCAGGGAGGCTGTCCACCTCTGAAGGCTGGGGCCCCAGCCCTGCCAACCCCATTCCCTGGGACAGGCTGCCCTGCCTCCCGAGTGGCAGACGGACCTTTTGAGTCCGCTCAGTGCCTGGCCACCTGATGGGGAGTTCAGGGCTGCTCTTCACGCCCTCCCCCCGTGGAGTGTTCTAACAGGCACCTTCTCAGTCCCCTTCCCGTGTGGGTGGAGTTGTTATTAACCTCTCCTTCAGGTAGATGGAAGAGTGTTCTGATTTCATGGTCCTTGGTTCACAGCAGCTCCTTTTCTGAATCACTTTCTGAAGCTCGGTCAGGGCGGTTCCCGCCAGCTCCGCTGCCTCCCCTGTAGGAATAGGGTGCCCTCCTTGCTGTTCAGATACGTAAGGCAGGCAGGCCATGGCCTTTCCAGCGCCCATCCTGGCCCAGGCAGCAGAGACGCCCGGCCATGCATCACTGACCTTTCTGAACAGCCAGAGGTCAGTTCGGAAGACCGAGAAGCTGGAGCCACAGAGACAGTGATGGGCTCGGGCCCCGCACCTCGCGTCCTGTCTACTGGGCCGAGGGTGTTCATGGTCTCTGTGAGGTCTGAGTGGGTGGAACAGATGTGGCCCCTCGGTGTCCTCAGAGCGTCTCCAGCTCCCTTTTCCTTCCCTGCTGGCAAGCACCTCCTGGGTGAGGAGGCTCCCAGAGCGTCTGCCCTGGACCAGGCGTGGGTTCCTCGGCTCCCGTGGCTGCCTGGGACACTCACCAGTGACCCTACCTGGACCCTGCAGTGCCCGGGGAAGGGCCAGGGTGGGGAGCATCCTGTGTCCCCCAACCCAGGCCCTGCACCCCCCGTGCACCCCATCTAGGCCCGGCACCCGCTTGGGTGGAGCAGCAAAAGTCAGATCGTGCATCTCCCAATACCATCCTCAGTCATCCCAGAAGACGGGACTTACATGGTTCATTCATCAGAATGAGCATAAGAATTAGTTCTCTCTTCTAAGATGATTTCTGAGGAGGAGATCAGTAGACTCAGGAAGGAGCTTTGCGGCAGGTCTCAGGAATCCTGGGGCTTGGGCCCTGAACAAGCCACTTAGCTGCTGTGTGCCTCAGTTTCCCTATTTTTAAAAGCAAAATGTGCTGCCTCTGGCCGACATTCCTTTCCAGGGAAAATATTTGTGGAAAGGAAGTGTGTTGTTGAGTGAGATGCCCTCACGGTGCCGACGGGCAGCAGTGACCTCCCAGGGACCCAGCGGGCAGCCCTGGGCTCCTTCCAGCAGACACCTGGCTTCTCTTTGTATTTCGGCCAGGTGGGGTCGGGTGGCTGAAGGGAGAGAGTGGAGTGTAGGCTGGATGGTGGGGGCAGGGGCTGAGCATGGAGTGAGACCCTGACCTGTCACTCACCGCACAGCTTGGCCTCTGAGACTAGACTCCTCATCCACAGAGTGGGTGTGGCTGAGTGGGTAAAGGGCCTCGCCTGCTTCTGTGGAGTGCAGGAAAGGATCAGTCTGTGTTCCTGATGGTGCAGGGGAGGACAGGGAGGAGGGGTGGGCAGCCCCAGCATTCCCGGACATGAAGGCTGCACGTGCCCACTCACAGCTGCACATGCGCCCGCGTGTCTCACATTCACACCCACCCTGCTGGAGTGGGAGCACTTGCTGCCGTATCTTGAGGCTTTTTGTGTTACCATTTTATAACTCGTGGTATATTTTAATAGCCTTGTTGAGGTATAGTTAGCATACTGTAAAATATATTCCTCTTAAACGAACCGTTGAATAAACTTGGGAACATTTAGGAACCGCGCAGCCATTGCTGCCATCCAGCTGCCCCCAGAAGAGGCCTTGCCCCTCTGCAGCCCCTGCCACTGGCTCTCTGCATGCCTCCGAGTGGAGACAGGCCTCTGGCATCCAGCTTCACCCTCAGAGCAGGAGCTTTTAGCTCCACACCTGTGTCAGCTCTGCCTTCCTTTCCATCGCTGAAGGCCCTTCCCACATTGTTTTCTACAGCCTGTGCTTAGTGGACTTAGGTCTCCAAAGCTCGGGTTCTAGAATGTTCTCAGCCCATCTCGTGATAGAGGATGGAAACCAGCTGTCTGGAAGAAGGGAGAATTGGGCTGAGGAGGACTCCAGGGCTCAGCCGTGAAGGGACCTGGGCGGCAGCCTCGTCTTCCTTGTGGCCCCTGTCTGTCCACTGCCCTGGCCCTGACATCACGAACGTGGCAGGCCAGGTTCTTTCGTCACAAACAGGCCAGCTGAGAAGACAAGACGTTCCGAGGTGGGGCCTGTGCTGGGGCCTGACCATGCCTCCGTTTCCTCAGAGGGCAAAGTTGTCTTCTTGATGAGCTGAGGACAGAGGTCCCCAAAGTGTCCCCTCGGTGCCCTGGTGGGAGGCACTCACGGTGACCACCCTGCCTTGGAGCCTCAGCGCGCTCCCGAGAATGCGATGGGGGCTTCCCAAGCCCAGCTCTCCCTGGCCCTCGGATGGGCGGTGGCCTTCACTGGAAGCTGAGCCTCAATCGTGTGGCCCTGAGACCCTGGGTGGGAAGGAAGGAGCTGGGGCCACGTCCTGCTTTGATGGGAAGGCATTGATTGTGTTTATCAATATGAAGGTGGAGGTTTCCATTCCTTTTCCTTTTCTTCTCACTCGCGATGTTTGGAGCTCACTGGCCCTAGGTCACCTGTAGCACCCCAGCGCCCTCACACGCCAGCACCTGCGCATGCGTGGGCACCGTCGCTTGATCATGAGCGCGCCCAGCACAGTACCGGTCTTTGGACAGCTCCTGCCGTGTCCCCGGCTCTCCCCACTGAGGGGTCCTGATGGCTATTGTCCCCTCTGCGCTGTGCGTGGCCATGGTGCTCTGCCCCCCAACCCCAGCCCCGTGCCACCATGCTGCACCCAGGCATCCCTGAGAAGGGCAGCTGCCGCCATCCTTCCTGACACGCTGGCACCGTGACTGCAGGCGGCAGCTGAGGGCACCCGGCGCAGGGACAAGCTGCTCAGGTGCCGGTGCCCCAGGGCCAGGAGAATCCAGCCTCTGCTCTCTGGGGCTGCTTTTTGCTTTTTGTAAAACTCCTCTGCTGTCGGCTAAAGGGATCCCCACATCTTCCATGGCAAGCAGCGCTATGTTTACTGTAGAGAGAAAAGAGACAGCCGCTGCTGTCTTGGGCGCGCACGTGTGGCCTTGAAGGCCTGGGAAGGGCCCGGATCTGAGCGGACGGAGGGAGGGTCGCCAGTGTCAGTCCAGGAGTGGGGAAGGTAAGGCCCGTGCCTCCTAAATCTTCTAAAGCCAGTAGGCCAGGCCTTTGGGCAGCTGGAGTGCGAATTTCCTGAGATTGAACTGCCCATCCGGAACTCCAGACCCCTGATTAGAGGAAGCTCTCAGGGCATCCCAGACTCCATGGCAGGAAACCGATGTGCCTGGGTGCTCCCGGGGCCAGGCAGGCTCCTCCCTTCCCCACCCTAACGCTGCACCCAGGAGCTTGAAGGCGTTGCTCATCCCCAGTGGGCTGCAGCCCGGGTACCAGGCCCTGTGGGTGATGCCCCCACTGCTCATGCTGATGCCCCCGGCTGCTGTCCAACTGAGCCAGAACCCCCTTCCTGGCCTTCTGGCCGCTGCAGGCAGGGAGGGGTTTGCTGGCCCTAGGCAAGGAAGGAATTCTCCTTAGCGTCCAGCCCCTGAGGGGAGCCAGGGTCCCTCCTGGGAGAACCTGACCAGGAACTAGAGCTGCGCTGCTTCCTCAGCTCGGTGGCAGATGCCACAGGAGGTGTGTGGGGCATGGTGCCCACCCAGGCTGCCTGCCTCCTCCTCCTCCCCGGCACTGCCCCATCACCCTGGCAGCCCTGGCTCTGGCATCTGTGCCCATGGGGTTTGCATGGCCTCCTGCACATTATAGAAGAAGGAGCGGGTCCTCCAAGCAGCCAGGGGTTGTCAGGTGGGGGAGTTGAGTCATGTCTCTCCCAACCTGGGTCTCACGGGGTCCCCCCATGGGGCTGGGTGCTGAGCCACCCTGCACGGGCGCAGTGTGGCCAGTGCCCAGCCTGAGGTTGTTTATTTGCATTCCAGGCGCCCGCACACACCCAGCTACTTGCAGCCCTGACCCTTGTCCTGGCTCGGCCACGCTGGATTCCTAGCCCAGGCCTCCCTCTCAGTTCCCTTTCCCGCAAGAAGCTCGGCAAGGGCGGGTCCCGGAAGGTGCAGCTGTGATCTGGGAGGTGCTGAGCTCCCACCTGCGACCCATGGCTGGGGAGGGGCCAGTAACGATAGCATGGCAGTGCCCCCAGGAGGGAGGGGCCATAGAAGCCACCGAGACAAATCTGGAACGTTCTCTCCTGCAGGGGTGCAGCGGACAGAGCCCAGTCCCGAGAGGCCCATGCACAGCTGCAGGAGCCGACCCTGGAGATCATATGATGGCCTCGGAGCACAGGGATGTCCTCGTGCTGCTGCCCAGCCAGGAGCAGCTGCGGCTGGCCGTGGGGGTGAGCAGGGCCCTGGGTGGCCGTGGGGGTAAGCAGGGTCCTGGGTGGCCGTGGGGGTGAGCAGGGGTATGGGGGTGAGCAGGGGTATGAGGGTGAGCAGGGGCACGGGGGTGAGCAGAGCCGTGGGGATGAGCAGAGCCATGGGGGTGAGCAGAGCTGTGGGGGTGAGCAGGGGCAGGGGGTGAGCAGAGCCCCAGGATACAGCCTGTGTGCTGGGAAGTCCCCGGACCACCTCAGTCTGCTCACACCAGGTTCCTGTGTGGTGTCGGGGAGGGTCAGCCCTCTGACTGGGCCTGTGGAGGGAAAATCCCCGGTAGACGTCACTGTGAGAACTAAGGTGATGGCTTCAGCACATCCTTCCTGGGCGCGCTGCAGGACGAGTGCCAGGAAGCCAGTTTCCACGGGGGATCTCCTGTCTTGCGTTCAGACGTCGTTGTCTCCCTGCTTCTCTTTCCTTTCGCATCCATTTTGTCTGTTTTAGTTGAGTTTACGGGGACAGGAGCTGAGATAGTACTTTCATTTTAAGGATTAATGTGGATAATGAAAATGTGGTAATTAAAATGAGTGGTGTGCTGGAGAAGATGACTCTCTGCATGGCTCTTTCCCAGCCTCCCTTTTGGACGTGGTTGAACGCTGCCTGGAATGACGTAGGACTTGCTGGTGGTATCTTGGTCCAAGTCCCCTGGGAATCTCTCGTCTGCTTAGGGATACTGTTCTGTGTTTAAGCAAACACCCACATCTACGTTTGCAGCAGAGTCTCCCCCAGGCCTCATGTTCCCACCTGGCAATGAGAAGCTGGAGTTGAGCCGGTGAGGGGGTGTCCCATAGTTTCCTGGAGCCCTCAACAGCGCCTCAGGCTTGGCAGAGGGGTCGTAAGAGGACTCACTGGGGGAAGATGCTGGGGCACTGGCCCCCTGCCCTGTAAGTGCTGGAACGTGTGTGTTTCTTGCACTGAACTTCATGGTAAGATTTTAACTGAGGGATCCTGCAGCCAGAACGGTGAGCCCTCTGCCTGAATCATGCCCGTCTGCTTCTGACAGAGCCCCCTGAAGTGCATCTGTGGCTCCTGCAGCCACCTGCTGGGCCCTCCAAGTTGACAGCCACAGAGCCCGCTTCTTATTGGGGTGTGCGCACATCCGCGTCTGCAGTAGGCCAGGAACTCCCCTATTGGTGTGGGAGCATCTGTCTGCAGTTAGACAGGGCCCCCATTGGGGTGTGTGCACATCTGTGTCTGCAGTTAGACAGGAATCCCCATGGGAGTTTCACACATCTGTCTACATTTAGACGGGGCCCCCCATTGGGGTGTGTGCGCATCTGTGTCTGCAGTTAGGGACCCCCTATTCAACCAAACATGTATGAAGCCCATTAGAAAGGGATGGGCCGGGAAGACCTTGCTGTAGATCTGTGTTACTGCCATTGTGGGGCTGGCTGCTTGCCCCTCACCACATTAAGCAGACAGTAACCGTATTAGTCTGTTCTCACACTGCAAATAAAGACATACCCAAGAGGGGTAACTTATAAAGGAAAGAAATTTAATTGACTCACAGTTCAGCATGCCTGGGGAGGCCTCAGGAAACTTACAGTCATGGCAGAAGGCACCTCTTCACAGGGCGGCAGGAGAGAGAGTGAGTGCCCAGCGAAGGGGGAAGTGCCTTATAAAACCGTGGGACCTCGTGAGAACTCACTATCACGAGAACTGGATCGGGGAACCACCGCATGATTCAATTACCTCCCCCCAGGCTGCTCCCAAAACACAGAGAGATTATGGGAACTACAATTCAGGATGAGATTGGGTGGGGACACAGCCGAACCGTGTCAATAATGAAGCCAGTCTTACAGTATCACAGGATTCGTAAGCTGGCTGCGTCCTTTGACTAGAGACCGTGCAACTGAAGAATCACAACACCGCCTTCTGCAGATCCGGCCACCAGCTGGGCCCTGCTGTGACGCTTTCTCCTGGAGGCCCAAGTGAGGGCCCTTGGGAGAGTCTGAGAGCAGAGTGCACGCTGCTGGCCAGCGCCCCGTCACCGGCATGAGGCGCTGCGATTCCACCCGAGAATGCCACCTCTCCCTCCTGGTGACCCCGGGATGGGCCCCAGCACTGCTGTGACAGCCGGGACTCAGGGAGAGCTCTGCGCGGGGGACGCCGCCAGTCCCAGCCATGCTGGGGCCCAAGCAAGTGTGAGGTCATGGCAGGTGCAGGACACAGGAAATGTGGGCACGCCCCAGGCTTGGTGTTTAGAGGCTGCTGTCAATCAGAGCTCGACTGTAGGAGCGCTGTCAGGCTCACTCACATCAAGTGGACGATGGACGATGAGATGCTGATGCTCCCGCTCGTTCGTCTGTGCCGTGCGAGGACAGAGCCCACAGGGACGCCCTGGGGGTGATGCTGCGTCATGTGTCCCTGACTGGTCTCGGGAAATCCTCACACCAGAGACAGGGACGGAGGGGGCAGCCCCGATCCACTGTCCACCCCTCCACCCTCACGCCTGCGCACTCACAGGCGCTCTGATGGGCATGTGGCTCATGTTTGGTCTTCAGCTTTGGGAGCAAGTGAGGAACCCAGACCTGTCCCCTGCAGGGGTGCCTGACTGGGTCATTCCCCTGGTGCTCTGCTGGACCTTGCTTTTCCAGGTGGCTTCCCTAGGGGCAGGTGCCGGCCCCTCCCTGAGCCCCTCCTCCCTCTTTTGCAGGTGAAGGCCACTGGCCTCGAGCTTTTCCAGCAAGTGTGCAACGTGCTGAGCATCAGAGACACCCAGTTCTTCGGCCTCTGTGTGGTCAGAAGTAAGCATTGCTCAGGCCCCACCTGCAGAGATGCCCAGGGTCAAGGGGGCGGGCAAACCACACACATGCACAATGTACACAGAGGGTTACACAGCACTCACACATGCACACAGTCACACACCACTCACACATGCACACAGTCACACACCACACACATGTACACACACACCCCACATACATGCACAGTCACACACCACGCTCACATGTACACACACACAGCATACGCATGCAAACACACCACTCACACATGTACACACACCACACACATGCACACACACTACTCACACATGTATACATGCACACACAACACATGCACAGTCACACACCACTCACACATGCCCACAGTCACACAACAGTCACATATACATATGCAGAAACCACACACATGCCCACAGTCACACAACTCACACATGTACACATGCACACACCACACACATGCTCACAGTCACACACCACTCACATATACATATGCATAAACCACACACATGCCCACAGTCACACAACACTCACACATGTACACACACACACCACATACATGCACAGTCACACACCACTCTCACATGTACACACGCACACAGCATACACATGCAAACACACCACTGACACATGTACACACACACCACACACATGCACACACACTACTCACACAGGTATACATGCACACACAACACATGCACAGTCACACACCACTCACACATGCCCACAGTCACAACACTCAGACATGTACACATGCATACACCACACACATGCCCATAGTCACACACCACTCACATATACATATGCACAAACCACACACATGCCCACAGTCACACAACACTCACACATGTACACATGCACATACCACACACATGCCCACAGTCACACACCATTCACACATGTACACACACACCCCACATACATGCGCAGTCACACACCACGCTCACATGTACACACGCACACAGCATACACATGCAAACACACCACTCACACATGTACACACACCACACACATGCACACACACTACTCACACAGGTATACATGCACACACAACACATGCACAGTCACACACCACTCACACATGCCCACAGTCACCAACACTCACACATGTACACATGCATAAACCACACACATGCCCACAGTCACACAACACTCACATATACACATGCACAAACCACACACATGCCCACAGTCACACAACACTCACACATGTACACATGCACATGCCACACACGTTATGCACCACTTACACATATGCACATGCACACACCACACGTGCCCAGTCACACCACTCACAGATGTACACATGTACAAACCACATGACAGTTATGCACCACTCACACATGTACATATGCACATGCCACACACATAACAGTTATGCACCACTCACACATGCACATGCACACACCACACACATGCAGTTACACACTACTCACACATGTACACATGCACACACCACACACATGCACGGTTACTACTCATGTACACGTGCACACACCACACACATGCAGTTACACACTACTCACACGTACACATGCACACACCACACACATGCAGTTACTACTCACACATGTACACATGCACACACCACACACTTGCAGTTACGTGACATGTACACATGCACACCACACACACATGCACATACATACACACCCCTCACATATGTACACATGCACACAGCACACATGCGGTTATGCACCACTCATACATGTATATATGCACACACTACACATGACAGTTATGCAACATTCACATGTACACATGCACACACCACACATGCAGTTATGTACCACACACATACACATGCACACACCACACACAGTTACATACTACTCACACATGTACACACCACAAACATGCAGTTACACACCACTCACATGTACACATGCACACACCACACATGACGGTTACATACCACTCACACATGTACACACCACAAACATGCAGTTACACACCACTCACATGTACACATGCACACACCACACATGCACAATGCACACAGTTACGCACCACTCACACACATACCACACACGCACACTAACAGTTACAGTTACACCCACTTCCCCAGGAGGCACTGCCACTCGCTCATTCTTTCTGGAGGAAGCCAGGGGCTGAAACCCCAGGCAGAGGTCTGCACCCGCGATTGTGCTGTTCTGCGGGGCGGCTGGTTCCATGGGCTTCTGGGAACCTCCGTCCAGTAGCAGGCCCCTGGATCTATGTGAGTTCTTACCTGGATTTCGAACGCATGGAGACGGCAGGCGGAGGTGGGGCTGGGCCAGCCTCCCGGGCTCCACAGACCCCGCCGCCGGAGCCTGTCGCATGGAAGAGCATGGGGACCCGAGGTACCTCATGTGCACTTTTTGCTGCCCCAGGAAGCGAGTGGCAGCGCCCGGATCCAGTCCTACAAACGAGTGGGGGCTTCTCATCCACAGTGGGGTCCTGAGGTTGCTGGCACAGAGAAGGCCTGGCCCCCTGGCCCCAGCCAAGCTGAAGAAGGCTACATGGGGCATGGACAGATAGAGACGGAGTTCAGTGCTGACCGGCAGTGGCTGAATCTCCCCCACTCTTGGTGCCTGTGGAGGACAGGGCTGAGCTGACCTCTCCCAGGCTCCCCGCAGAGCAAGCCAGCCTCTGTCTGGGGGAGTGAGTGAGCCGAGGACCCTGCCTGGGACACTGGGACCCAATCCTGCAGCCGTCCACGTAGTGCCCTGGGGTTCAGCCGAGTTTCTCTTCTGGCCATTGTGAGTGTGCACAGGAGCCAGCTTCCCTCAGTCCAGGTGGCCCTGGCCCCGTCTGTGCCCCAGAGTAGAAGCGAGCACACGGGCTCCATCTCCTCCTCCTCTAATCCCCACCAGGAAGAGGATCCTAACTTCATCTCAGGGCTGCCCTGGGGGCTGTGTGACCCCTGGGCGGTGGGGAAGGAGGACGCTGGGGGCAGAGGAAACAAGATGGGGTCCAACAGGGCCAGCCTTACTGATGTGACCTCAAGCATTCAGACCTGAGTCCCCCAGGGGACCCTGAGTGGGCACTTTGAGCTCCTGAGAGCAGGTGTGGGTTTGGGGCTTCCTGTGTCAGACTTTCCAGGAAGGCAGGGGTACAGGGAGAGCCAGGGGGCACCTCCCTTTGCTGCTGTGCTTCTCAGCCAGCCCCCACCCGATTCCAGCCCCCAGCAGCACTGGTAACTGCACATGGTGTCATGGGGGGTCAGGTGGAGGGAGCGTCGTGGGGGGTGAGGTGGGGGGAGCGTCGTGGGGTTGAGGTGGGGGAAGCATCATGGGGGGTGAGGTGGGGGGAGTGTTGTGGGGGATGAGGTGGGGGGAGTGTCATGGGGGGTGAGGTAGGGGGAGTGTCATGGGGGGTGAGGTCAGGGAAGCATCATGGGGGGCGAGCTGGGGGTTCCAGTCTCCCACAGCGCTAGGAACCGTACAGTGTTGCTGGGGGTTTTGTGGGGGGGGCAGCGAGGTGGGGAACAGCACCCAGAGCTGGGCTTGCACCCGGGAGCAGCAGAGGTCAGTCTTGCCATCAGGGTTGATACTGGAGGACTTGTCCGAGGCCCAGGGGAGGCTCTGGCCCAGTTAACACGCTTGTCCACAGCCACCATTCATGCCTGTCCCTGTCTGTCCCACAGGCAGCGAGCAGAAGGAGACGATGTTCATGCAGCAGCCTGGTTTGTTTGGGGAGGGGCTGGCGGTGGGTGTTATGCTCTATCTGCGTCACCTCGTCCTAAAGTTGTTCCTCACTTGTGGGATTCAAGTCCCTGTCACTGCAGAGCGAGGCCTGGCTTCCTAGTGCAGCCCGGGGCGCTGAGCTGTGGCGGCTGCTAGCAGGGAGCCGCGGTGCCTGGGATGGGGCTGGGACCTTGGGTCCTGACCCACAGGCTTCACATGAGCGTGTCTACCTCCCAGGACCACCCTGCTTCCTGGTAACGCCTGGTAAAGGTCAGGGATCTTCTGCCTCCTGGTAAAGCCAAAGGCCGGGGATCCCCCACCCCCTGGTAAAGCCTGGTAAAGGTCAGTGATGCCCCGCCTCCTGGTAAAGCCTGGTAAAGGCCGGGGATCCCCCGCCTCCTGGTAAAGCCTGGTAAAGGCCGGGGATCCCCCGCCCCTGGTAAAGCCTGGTAAAGGCCGGGGATCCCCCGCCCCTGGTAAAGCCTGGTAAAGGCCGGGGGTCCCGACCTCTCTGGGCCGCCGCCCAGGCTGTGGTGCCGCTGCAGCCGGTGCCCTCCTCTTTCTGAGCTCTGCGCGGAAGCACAGAGTGCCTGCACCCAGCTGCCTGCAGCCCTCTGAGCAGGGTGACTAAGGCCCTTCTGGGGCCGATTCTGCCTTGGACAGCTGCCAGCCCTTGTCTGCCAGCCCAGGGACTGAGATGCCAGTACCCTCCCCTCCCGACCTGCCTGCATATGGAGTGTGTATGGACAGGCACGAAGGGAACGTTCTGGGCTCTGATGGGTGCCTGGTGTGGTCCCGCAGACTCCAGCAGTAGGAGTAGATACCTCCTGCATTTACGGAGGTGGGGCGGGCACCATGTTGGATGAGCTGCGGGCTGTCCCGGCAGCCACCCCATGCTGGAGCCCAGTCAAATGCAGCGCTTCCCTGACCCCGGGCCCCAGCACAAACTGAGCCCTCTGAGGGCTGGGGACAAGAGTCCGGCTTTTAAATCATGGTGAGTCACCCAGGGGAGGCCGTGATGTCCACCTCGGGGAGACCAATTTTACCTTTGGTTTTGTGATTTTAGAAGTGCAAAGGAAATTAGACTGGAGGGCACGAGGGGGAAAGTCAGGAAGTCCCGGCCTTGTTCTTGGCATCTTTCATTACTTAAGGACTCAAAATCTCTTAACCAAAATAAATAAACAAATAAATGGGGCGGGGCCGGTGGGGAGATTCAGGGGCTGCCTGGAAAACCCAGGCCGGGACCCATCGCTTTGAATGAGGATCATGTCCATGGCTGTGGTGGACATTCACTGACCCGTTGGAGTGGTCATGTTTGGGAGGCAAGCTCTGGCTTGTGCCACTCTGCTTTGTCTGTGCCCGTGTTCTTGGCACTGAGGCTTCACTGTTCTCCCAAGGCAGAGAAAAGCCCCAGAGCGTCTCCCTCCCTTACGTGAGGCCCCGAACTGGGAGGGTGGCTGTGGTGGAGATGGCCTCTGGGACACACAGTTCCAAGGCGACCGTGGTGTGAAGACACGGGGACTTCACGCCCCACCTCTGAGCTCAGCGCACAGCCCCCGATGTCCCTGAGACCTGGAGACAGCAGGTGGTGTTTGCAGGTTCTGAGGGTGGAGCGTGGGGGTCCCCCAGAGGTCCCGCAGCAGCTCCCTGGGGAAGAACCACCCCTCCCAGCAGTGGGGTGCAGGGCAGGGTGTCTCCTGGTGACCAGGAATCCATCTCCCAGATGGGACAGGTTCCTGATGACCAAGGATACTCCCAGTTTACATGCTGATGGTCCTTGGCATTGGGGAGTTGCAGACACGTCATGAGGGCGGTGGCCATGGCTTGGGCTGGCTTCTAACCCTGGTCCCTTTTGACTGAGGCACAGTCCATGCTGTCAGCTGCCCAGATGCTAAAGGAAGAGCTCATGGGCGTTTGCCGTGTGTCTGAGCACATGTGCCAGCAGGGGAGGCCCAGGAGGCAGGGGGAGGTGTCAGAGAAGAGCCTCCCTGTCCTGAAAGTCCTGTGCTCTGCCTGCTCCTCCTCCTCCCCCTCAAAGGCTGACCCATGGCACCAGCCACTGGTGTCACAGCAGAGCCCCGTCAGCGTGTCACCTGGCACAGCCACACCGCATGCGCCTCCTCGGGGTGGCTTTCGGCACTTGCTCTGCATCTGAGTTTCCTCCAGCCTCCTCAGTTTCCAGCGCAGAATCACATCCCACGGTTTGGTCCCACAGGCAGGAAAGCAAGGCCTGAGCCAGGGGTGACCTGCACAGGGACACAGTCAGCCCTGGGCCCTGGAGCCCGCAGCCGGGTGAGGACCTTGGGGGAATCATGGCACCTCAAGGCCTCAGCTCCAAATCGTGACGCATGGGGCCTGAGGGCTCCTACACTGACAGCGCAGGCGGTGAGCCTGCTGAGACTAGCAGGGTCCTCACTTCCATAGGGTCCTCTTGATGAGGGCAGGCAAACCCCAAGTTGGGACTTAGCCTGGGAGGCCCTGGGGTTCACCCAGGAAAGGATTCAAGGGCAAGCCAGTGGCATTAGACAGCAGCTCTTATGGAAGCGTCAGTGCCCAGTAGCAGCAGAGGCACAGCTGCGGGCAGAGCCAGGCTCCCCATGGGCCACGCGAGCAGCCGCTCAGAGGCGGGGCTCACTCACACTCACACCCACTTCTATTTACATCGGAACTACAGGGGAGATTATGCAGCTGTTTCTAGGAAAGGGTGGTAACTCTGGGTGGTCAGGTTGTTGCCACGGAAAGGGGCGGTACCTCCCAGTGTTGCCATGGCAATGGAACACTGACCCGCAGGCTGGTGGGCGTGTCTTATGGGAAGCCACTTCCCCTGTCCCTGTTTTAGTTGGTCCTCAATTTGGTCCAGTATCTGAGTCCCACTCCCCCACCGAGTCAACTCCTCCTCCTACCTGACTCTGAGCCACCAGGCTGCCACGGATGAGGTGGCTTAAACCACACACGTGTGTATCAGTTCCGGAGGCTGGAATCGAAGGCCAAGGTGCCTCACGGATGATCCCTCCTGAGGCCTCTCCCCTGGGCCTGCCAATGGCTGCTCCCCTGTGTGGTCACGTGGCGTCCCTCTGTGTGTGCCCCTCTGGGTGCAGTCTCCATTTTTCTGTGAGGATGCCGATCTTCTTGGATGAAGGCCCACCCACGTGACTTCATTTTCACTCAACAACTTCCTCCGTAAAAGCCCTCTCTCAAAACACAGGAACTGAGGTGCTAGGGTCAGGACTTGTGCATATGCCTCTGGGGTGCGTGCTTCTGCTCATAGCAAGGGCAATGCCAGGTCCTCTGCTCAGCCTGGAACACAGTGAGCTCCCTGGACCCCCACATCCCCCAACCTAGCTCACCTCTCAGGACCATCGGGCCCCCACCGTGAGGGCGACAGGCTGGGCAGAGCCTGGGCTGACCTCGATGGCCCTGAAAGGTCACGTTCAGGTGGGCCCTGCCTGTCACCCCGGGCCCCCGGTAGCCTCCCCAGGCATTGCCAGCCCCGGCCCTGGCCCTGTCTCCACCTGGCACCCTGACACAGGAGCCCAGGACAATGTTTCAGGTTTTGCTAGTTGGCCTGTCACCAGGGAGGTGTCTGTGAGGTGGCAGCCATAACCGGAGCGGTCGGTGGCCACAGAATACGGTGAAAGTTTCGGGAATAGCCTGCACGGCCGGCCTGGTCCCACGGCATCCACTGTCTCGGCCAGCAGCAGCCGCCCTGGCTCCTGCGGGTGTGACTTCCCTCTCGAGTTTATTTCGGGGACATGAAGTCACCTCAGTCTTAGGCCCCGGCCTCCACAGCAGCAGACGGTGCTTCTGTTATTTTCCTCTCTAGAATAATTTAACTTTTCCAGGCTATAAAGAAACACATGGTGGTACATATCTTTTAAAACACAGAAACCGATAATTTAGAAAGAAGCATCTCCTGTAGTTTCCAGGGGAACCAGGTTAACAGGTGAAGCTGGGGTGGTTGACTCGAAGTTGATCGGTTGGTGCTGGATTAGAGACGTGTCTATTTTTACTGATTGACTGAGGCGGAGCCTCACTGCTCTCACCCACCCTGGAGTGCAGCCCCCCGTTCACAGCTCACTGCAGCCTTGAACTCCCAGGTTCAAGCAGTCTTGCTGCCTCGGCCTCCTGAGCCATGCACCACCACACCCAGCCAACGTTTCTTTCTGTGGTGATGAGGTCTCATTATGTTGCCCAGGCTTGTCTTGAATTCCTGGCCTCAAGCAACCCGCCTGCCTCGGCCTCCCAAATCGCTGAGATGATCGGCTTGAGCCGCCACATCCAACCCTGACAGCTCTAGTTTTTAAGTGATTTACTTTGCAGCTGAGAGAGCACCTGGGTTGCAGAGGAAGCAGGTGGGATACATGTTGCTACACTGCTTTCCCAAAGGGCATGCCCCGAGCATGTGCCAGTTTTGAATATTCCCGCACGTTGGAAAACGCTTTAGTAAGTTTGACACCTGTTCGGTGTGGAGATGCTTGCTGCAGTCAGCTGAGGAAAGCCCGGTCCGCAGCATCAGCTGGAGGTGCCTTGCAGCTGTGTGTCTCCTCTGGAAGCCAGCCACACTCGGATTTGCAGTCTGTGGCACCTGGGAAGCGTGGTGACCGCTCTGATGAAGCCTTTTGCTTTGTTTTCAGACAATGAGTATATATTTATGGATCTGGAGCAAAAGCTCAGCAAGTACTTCCCAAAAGATTGGAAGAGAGAAACGTATCAAGTAAGTGTGGAGCATTGGGTGGGAGAGGCAGGGCACCACCGTCGCAGGGCACCACCGTGGGCTGTGCTGGGCCGCGGGGACGTGTGGGGTGGGAGAGGGCACCGGGGTGGGCTGTTCTGGGCCGTGAGGATGTGCTGCCTCGTGTCCATGCACCTGCTGCTTCGGGAGGGGCCATGCGCAGGGGGACTGCGGTGAGCCCACCCTGATCCTGCCTTCGCGTATGTTCTTGAATGCTGTAGAGCCTGTCCCCACTCAGAGTCTCTTAGTAAATACCGTGTCGGGAGACGTCAGCTGTGGCTGCGGACGCCTGAGCTCGGCTTTGAGCTGGGCGTGAAGCAGTTCCAGCCCCCCGCACTGGGAAGACAGGACAGCGGAGGCACCTGGCTGTGGCTTCTTGTATTCTCCCCACCAGGGAAGCAAGAAATGCAAAGCGCCCTTCGTGGCCTTCCTCCGCATGCGGCACTACGTGGAAAACGGAAGGATCATGAGGTAACCGCGCTGACTCCCTTTCCTGGACGGTTGAAAATCTGCCACGTGAAACAGAAGTCCTGTGAAGGCCACGCAATACATTTGAGTTTATACTAAAAACAGAAACAAATACAAACAACCCACTCTATTGGCTGTTCAGGGGAGCACAGGAATTCTATTTCATTGAAACACATACAGTCTGTGTCATAAAGTAGCACTTCTTCAAACGCTGGGACTTGTCCTCTGCAGGGTGGGGATGCCATATGCAAGCCGCAGGTGAGGCTTCTGGAGGCCGCTGGGTGGAGGGCTCCTTGGTGGCAGTAAGTCACCTGCGCCCGCTCCAGGGAGAGTGTGGGCCTGTGCCAAGCTGGCCCTGCAGGGACATGGCTGTGGGTGTCACAAGACAGGAACAAGGTGCCAGGGGCTCAGATGGACCCCAGGAGCTGGCATGGGGAGGGACAAGGCAGGGCCACAGGGGCTGGCAGTCCCCACACTCACTCCCTGCTTCCTTCCAGCGACCCCCAGGCACGGCACCTGTACTACTGCCACCTGAAGGAGCGCGTGCTGCGGTCCCAGTGCGCCCACCAGGAGGAGGCCTACTTCCTGCTGGCCACCTGCGCGCTGCAGGCGGACCTGGGGGAGCACCGGGGGCCGGCCCACGCCAGGAGGTACTTCGAGCCGCACTCCTACTTCCCACAGTGGGTAAGGTTGGGGCCACAGCCTCCCAGCACTGCTAGCCGGGCGCTGTCCACCTCCACTGGGTCCATCCACAGGAGCAGGGGCTGGAGGCCTGGCAGGGGCAGCTGGAGGAAGGGTCAGCGCATGGAAACAGGGCAGCCATCTGTCCTTTCCTCCTGAAGGCCCAAGGGGCCTGCCCATCCCCCAAAGCCAGGTGGTGTGGGAGGACTGGCCGGGAGCAGGCTGTCCTGACGCACCAGCCAGCTGTGTGGTCTTGCTCACGTGGCTTCACCTCTCTGAGCCCTTGGCTGCCTGGCTGTGGAATCTGCCTCCCCAAGTATCCGGTGACCCGTAGGAGCCTCTGAGCCTCGGCTTCCTCGCCTGTAAGGGAAGGAGTGCATTCCCGGGAGGAGGGGGCCTGATGGCCATGCGGGTGGATGGCCGTCACTCCGGGAATGCAGGCCGGTGCCAGTGAACTTGGAGGTTTCTCTCCTTGATGGTTCATCGGAGTGCACCTCTCCTCTGTCCTGGGCACCTTGGGGCCTTCTCCTGTTTGCTCTGAGTGGTGATCTCTGAGGCCAGGGTGGGGCCCAGCCAGGCTTCCTCCAGGCGCTGTGGACGTCACATATGCCCCTGGCCTCTGGCACACTTCCACCCTCCTTGATTGTGTCTCTCTGAGAATCTGACCCCAGTGTCAGGTGGTGGCCGCAGCGAATCCTCATCGGGCAGGTTCCCAGGAGCCAGGCCTGGTCGGGTGTGGAGTGCCCCTGCAGATGTCTGAGAAGGGCTGGCTGCTGCCATTCGCCCTGGGGGGACCCAGGGATGGGGAGTCAGATGGGCCAAGAGTAGAGCGGGCACCCAGACTTCATCCCTGGGTCCAGGCTCGGCAGCCAGGGCCTGGCCCTGCCTGCTGAGGTTGGCACCAGCTGCAGGAGGCTGGGGAGGCTTCTCAGAGCAGGGAACTGGCGAGGAGGAAAGCAGGCCAGCAGGGGTCTGAGCTCACCTCCCGGCTCTGTCCTCAGATCATCACCAAGAGGGGGATCGACTACATCCTCCAGCAAATGCCTGCCCTGCTCCGAGAGTGCCAGGGCTTGAGCCCCAAGGAGGCCATGCTGCGCTTCATCCAGGAGGCCTGCCGGCTGGAGGACGTGCCCATGCACTTCTTTAGGCTGTACAAGGTTGAGTGCAGGGTGGCCAGTGACGGGGCTGGACTCTGAATCCAGGCCAGGGATGGACGGAGCCCCCATGGCTAATAGTGGGAACCAGGACCCCAGGGAAGGCATGGTCAGAGCCCCCCAAGCTGACAGTGTCACCAGGACCCCAGGGCCGGCTTGGAAGGGCTCTCTTAGGTCATGGCTAATGTTTGTTTAGCCTGATGAAAGGCATGCTTGTGCTGACAGGGTGTTTTGGTCTGATACTAGAGTGAATGAGACTCTAAATGGGCCCGAGTTCAGCCTGCTCCATAGAGGCCTCGGCCCCTGGCCAGACTGAGCATACTCCGCCATGAGTGAGACCCAGCACCCTCAGGCCCGGGCCTTGACCTCTGACCTGTGTCCTCTAGGATAAGGAGGAAGCTTGCCCCACCGTGATCCTGGGACTGACCCTCAGGGGAGTGCACATCTACCAGGTGACGGGAGGGGCTCCAGCCTCACAGAGCCCCTGCTCCTGCCCCCACCGCTTCTCCCTTCCCCATGGGGGGCTGGGCTGTGTAGCCTCCCTGCGGCAGTCTCAGTCACTAGCTGGCCCCGCCTGGACGCCCGGCCCCCGCCGTCCTGCAGGAGGTGAACCGAGCTCCACAGCTGCTGTACGACTTCCCCCGGCCCCACGTCGGGAAGATGGCATTTCTGGTGGGTGTCTGGGGAGGGGTCTCCATGCCCTGGAGAGTGTGGGCCATGCAGCTTTGTCTTCAGGGCATTTCCTGGGCATTTTATCCCCACGAGGTGCAGGTTGCTTCCTGCCAGCCTGTCAGTGCCACGAGACCCCACCTCTCGAGGCCATCAGGCCGGCCTGGTCCCACGGGATCTGCGTCTGGCCCAGCCCCGAAGGCATCGGGTGTTTTGCTGCCAGTTGAGGTCTAGTTGTTATTGCTGGAAAACTGGCTCCCAGTTGAGAAAACCAAGGGAGAGAAATAAGAGCAGGTCGTAGAAACGCACCTGCACGGCCTCTGTTCCTCTCGTCCCGACCCCAGAGCTGTCAGCAGGACCACCTGCAGCCCGGGTGCCAGGGATGAAAGGGCAGTGACTGTGGGGGCCGCTGGGCAGCAGGCTTGCCCTGGACATCCAGACCCAGGTCTTCTCATCCCACCCTGGAACCCCGCCCCCCTCACGCAGCTGCAGGCACTTCCTAGCCAGGAGGGCCTCGTCCTCCCCAGCAAGGGCAGAGCTGAGCTGGCCCTGAGCTCAGTGCCTGCAAACACCCACTGCACGGCAATGCGGAAACCTGGGCGGTGTCCCCCTGGGGGCCGTGGCTGACACTGAACATCGTCCTTTCCTGTTGGAGCGTGGTTTTCAACCTGTGGAGTGGCACCTTCTCTCCTGTGTTCAGGGGAGGAAGCTGGAGATCTGGCCGGACGGGCTGCCCGCAGCACGGAAGCTGGTTTACTACACGGGCTGCGCCTGGCGCTCGCGGCACCTGCTGCCACCAGCCACCAGCTCCAGCTCCGCATGCGGCCCGCGCTGCACGTGCTACAGCAGCGGGAGGCGGCGGAAGGTGCGGGTGTGCGGCGCTGGGCTCCAGGCTGGGCTGCGCCTCTTGTCTCCCCTGTGCTGTGTGGGGCCTCCTGGCTTCCAAGTCCTCCAGATGCTCAGGTCAAAGGGTGGGTGGTGCCCCCGGCTCTACCCAGAGTGGGATTGTGTAGACGGGGTGTGGGGAGGAGGGCGGCTCTCAGAGCCACCTGAGGTTCCACTGCTCCTCCCACCATGTGCCCACAAAGAGCAGGAAGTGCAGGTTCCGACAAGGCCTGGCTCAGCGTTTACCCACAGGCCCAGGCTCCCTGCCCGTTCCAAGTCCTCACCCAACCCTGAGCGTGTGTTTCTGCCTCCTGGGCTCTTCCTCCTGCGTCAGCGGGGATGGTCCCTCTCCAGCCGCCCTCACGGTGCTCCCCGCTCCCCGCAGAGAAGCAGCGCTACCGGGAGTCGTACATCAGCGATGGGCTGGAGCTGGACCTCGACCCATCCGGCAGGGGCTCCCCGGGCAGCAGGGGCTGCAGGGACAGCGGGGACAGCAGCCAGCACTGCCCCCACCGCCTCTCACTCCACTCCGCCGACAGCCACGGCGGCTTCCACACGTCAGACTCCCGGCTCAGGGCATCCAGAGAGATGCCTGTGGACTCACCCTCAGGGGTCCAGGGGCTCCATGACAAGGCACCGTCCTCCAGCCCCAGGACCAGTGGCAGCCGCCCCGGCACACACGATGACAGCCAAGGTGGGCCCAAGGGGGATGCCCAGGCCCAAGTGACAGTGAGTGGGGCCCAGCGGCCCAGCTTGGCCGACCCTGGACCCTGGGCACCCAGTAGCAAAGCCCTGACCTGCCCTCCAGGGACCGGACCATGAGGGGCAGGGCTGCCTGTGACCTGAATCCCGAAAAATGTGCCAGAACCTACCAGGAAGAACAGAGGAGGCAGGGAGGAGCTGCCTGCAGGCTGCCATACCCGAGTCCCTTGTCCCTAGCCAAGGGGCAGCCGCAGGCTGGGATAGACACAGGAGCAGTGGGTCCTGTGGGTGCAGATGAGCCCAGGTCCCTCTTGGAAGTCCATCTCAGGAGCCCCTCCCACTCCTAGGAAGCCCACCCCCACACGTAGGAAGACCCTGACACGTAGGAAGCCCCCAACTCCTAGGAAGCCTCCCCAACTCCTAGGAGGCCTCCCCACTCCTAGGAAGCCCCCTTCCCTCCCAGGGAGCCCCTCCCCCTCTGAGGGACCCCCCTCTCCCTCCCAGGGACCTCACCCCAACACATAGGAAGCCCCCACTCCTGGGTTGCCCCTCAGCTCCTAGGAAGCCTCCTACACTTCTAGGAAACCCTCCACTTCTCAGAAGCTCCCCACTCCTAGGAAGCCCCCTGAACTCCAGAGACCCCCCAACTCTTAGGAAGCCCCCCCACTCCTAGGAAGCCCCATGGACTCCTAAGAAGCCCCTAACTCCTAGGAAGCCTCCTCACTTTTAGCACTCCCTCCACTCCTGGGAAGCCCCACCTCCCAGCTTCCCTCGCATCAGGAAGCCTGGGTTAGACTGGTGTCTTTTTCACTCAGTTGAGTAGGAGTGTGAGGACAGAAGAAGACAGAGCCATTTCCACAGTTTTCTAGGACCATGTGTGCAGCGGGCCTAGGACGTGGCTTCCTGTCCCAGGGGATGCTTCCTGCTCAGCCCCTGTGTGTGAGGCTCTGAAAGCTTCCTTATCATGCACCCCAGAAAGGGGACCTCAGCTCTGTTGGTCTCTGAGTGTCCCCATAGCCTTGACAGCAGATGTGATGAGATCAGGTGGGACCAGCTCTGGGGCCCAGTCACCCAATGCCACCCAGCATCACCTGCAGTCACCCAGCATCATATGGCATCACCCAGGGCCTCCCAATGCCACCCAGCATCACCTGCAGTCACCCAGCGCCATATGGCATCACCCAGGGCCTCCCAATGCCACCCAGCATCACCTGCCGTCACCCAGCGCCATATGGCATCACCCAGGGCCTCCCAATGCCACCCAGCATCACCTGCAGTCACCCAGCGCCATATGGCATCACCCAGGGCCTCCCAATGCCACCCAGCATCACCTGCAGTCACCCAGCGCCATATGGCATCACCCAGGGCCTCCCAATGCCACCCAGCATCACCTGTAGTCACCCAGCGCCATCCAGGGTCAACCAACACCCAGGACAAGGCGTTTCTCTCACTAACCCACCATGTCCACAGTTGCACTCGGAGTGTCTGGTCCACCAGTAAGGGATGGTTGGCCTCCATCTCTGAGGTTTTACTCAAGCTCTGTGGTCTGTAATCCAGCCGGAATCACCGTGCTAATCCCACATCCGCACAGTAAAAGCCCATTTTAGCAGAGGTCAGGGAACGGAGCGAAAGCAGTCACCACACTGAGGACAAGGGGGGCAGCGTGAGCCTCAGGAGAAGCAGCGGCCGAACCTGGGCCTCCAGCTCTTCAGGGGACTGCCCTGGGGGAAGCCACGTCGGGCAGGACCCAGACACCTGTGCTCATGGCTGCTTCCTTCCACAGCCACTTGCCGGGAGCCCTGCGCCCACATCAGGACCAGAGGCCAGAGCGCTCAGGTGGCGTACCAGGTAGGGTCCCTGCCACTGGCCAGAAGCCCTGGGCTCTGCTCCTCCCCGTTCTCCTAGGTCCCTGCCAGGGGCCCTCGGGGCCTTCCTAGGCCTATCAGAGGGTCCCTCCACTGAGGTCCCCAAGATGCAGCAGGTCAGGGAGCAAGGCTCAGGGACTGCGGCAGGTGGGTGGAGGTGGAGGCCTCGGCTCAGGGCCGTGTGAGCCAGCTTGCTGTGGGGACGGATGGGTCCTGCCTGGGCCTGGGGTGGCCGGACCCTGAATGTCACCAGGCCACTGTAGGCAGGACCCGGACACCTGGGCCCTGTGACTTGCTGTGCAGCAGACTGGCTGCCCCACCCCCGTCTTCCACTGGCTGCCCCACCCCCTCCGTCCACTGGCTGCCCCACCCCCTCCATCCACTGGCTGCCCCACCCCCTCCATCCACTGACTGCCCCACCCCCTCCGTCCACTGGCTGTCCCTGTCCCCTCTGTCCACTGGCTCGCTGCTCCTCCATCTACCTCCTCCACCAGGGCCTGGTCTGGTGTGTAGGGCTCCTCTGTGCTCCCCTACTCCCCTAGAGCCTTCGGGCCTTAGGGTCCCCCCAAAGGAGCTGAAGAGGCAGAGCCAGTGTCTCCTGCATGCCCAGGTGGGCACTGGTGGGCTCAGGGTTCTCAGATGTGCTCCGAGTTGCCCCACCCAACTCCCACCCAACACCGTGGGCTCCACCGCAGTAAGGCAAGGCCCTGTCTGGTCAGCTCTGTCCAGAATCCCCCTGGAAAGACAGAAAATCAGCTGTGGCTGATTAGTTATCGGATGCTGGATCAAAAGAGAGCAGGGCTGGCACTGGAGGAGGGAGGAAGGCTGTAGGTCCTGGCAAGCATGGAACCATCCCAGTGGGGGAGAGCCCAAGCCGGGGAGAGCCCAAGCCAGGGTCAACCACTCCTCAGAGGAGACAGCCACCCAAAGCCACCTGTGCACTGGCCAGGAACTCTAACTCTTGAAAGATGTATTGATGAAAGCCACCTGCCCCCTGCTGCCTGCTGCCAGGCGCCTTGTCCACCTCCGGGGGGCACAGTGGTGCGGCTCTGAGGGGCCACAGTGACCAAGAAGCTCGGGTTGCAGCCGTCACCTAAGGGTGATGACGCTGCCTGCTGGATGCACACCTGCACGGGGCCTCAGACAGTGACAGTTTCCTCCCATGTAAAATAAGAGGCTGTTCTTGACGTCTGAGGTGCCCAGAGCTGGTGTTCAAGGGCCGCACTCAGACCTAATCCTAAATTACACAAACTTGGAGTCCAGGTCCACTGAGCTACAAGGCAGAAAACAGCGCTGGGAAAGAAGCTGGGCAGGGTGGGGGCCTCCCAAAATGCATAGGAAGAAAATGCCAAGCCTCTCTTGAAAGGGCCACGGGCAGGCCTGAGGGACGGACACAGATGTCTCATTAGGGAAACTGAGGCAGGGTGGGCTGCTGCACTTAGAGGCAGGGGAGGGGCTGGACCCTGGAACCAGCATCCCCGAGAGGTTGGCAGGTAGGGCTGGGACCAGCGTGTGCCAGAGGAGCCCATCGGGGCAGGCAGCAGTGCACAGCAGTGCAGGGCGGGCAATGGCAGGGAGGGCAGCTCTGTGGCCGCAAGCAGTGTGGCTGCTGTCTGCAGTGGTGGGAGTCGTAGGGGGCTGCAGGCTTCACCCCATAGCCTCTCCCTGCAGATCTGGGAGATCAAAGCCGGGGTCAGTGAGGAGCGGCACAGCCACAGCCTGGAGGATACGTGTCTGTGCCAGCTGGCCCTGCACCCAGAGCCCACCTCACTCAGCCACACCTTCCACTGCACCCTGGACCTCAGGCTGGCATCCCCCTGCGAGACCAGAGCCACTCTCCCCAGCAACACATCCAGGAACTGCCTGGCTCTGGACCTGCTCGGGGAGGACCCGCCCCCACAGGAGTTTGTGGTGTAGGCACCATCCACCCAGCAGCACCGTCTACACCGCCAGCCTCAGGTGGCTCAGCCCCCACCCACCGCCACATGGCCCTTGGCCCTTCCTGCCCACCGGATGCTACCCCCACCTCCACAGCCAGCATGCTCCACAGGCTCGCCTGGGACAGGTGTGGAGCTCGTACATCAACCTGGGAGGTGATAGACAGTCCCACACCTCACGCCTGCCCGGGGTGCACCCAGGAGTTCCTTCCGTCGGGGTCTCCAGGGAGGAGGTTCAAGGTGTGGCAGGTTCAAAGCCATGGTGTTGACCTCAGCCCCTCACCCATCCTAACCTGGGAGAGAAGGTGACAGCTGGGTCCCGACCCTGGAGAGAGCTCTGACGTTTACGCCAGCTCCCCGAGAGACAGTCCCAGTGGGCACCAGCTTCCAGGGCTCCCGAGCCGAGTTCATGGTGGCCGTCGCTGTGCAGGACCCAGGCTCCTTCCAGACCTGGACCCTCCCGCGGTTCCTGCTTGCAAGTGCTGGGCCTGCCAGACAGAGGCCCCTCCTGAGAGGCAAGCCCAGTGCTGTCACCTCAGACCCAGCCCAGACCCTCACCCATCACCCATGTGAGTGACGCACAGAAATTAGTCAATGACTGTGCTTTCCCTTCCAAGTAAGACCCCATTGCCCCCAGGCTGAAGCCTCAACCATGACATCTCAGGGCCCGCTCTGCTCACAGGTGGCTTCCTGGGCGGGGTGGGGCTGGTGTAACCCAGATGGGGAAGGAGAGAGGCTTTGGTGACAGATGGGGAGTGGGGGACTGGCTGTGAGTGGCAACTGCTCTAACTGGGGTGGGCTCCATGGGTCATGCAGCCTCAGTACCTCCGGCTTTGGAAGGCCTCCAGGGTGGGGTCTCCCTCGGGCTCTGAAAGGCCTTCGGGGTGGGGTCTCCCCAGGGCTCTTCCTCCTGCACAAGACCAGCACACATGCACAGCGGCTGTCCTCTGCATTTAGAGAAGTGACCCATGCGTCCCTGCTAGTCTCAGCCCAACACAGAGAACTGAGAGCCCACAGTGGTGCCACCCTGTGCCCTGAACACCACTGTCCCCTTCACTGTGTGTGATGAAGACCACGCCGTGCCACCCTGCAACTCACTGGAGACCAGGGTGAGCTTGAGCCCTGTGGCCTGCTGCAGGGCCACGTGCATGGTGGCCACCTCATTGATGGGTACATCCAGGGGTCCTCTCCTTTCTGTGAAGGGAATCATGTTGTGCCCCAGACACGTGTAATAAAGAACCTGAATGGATGCCTCCTGTTTGAACCCGGCCAGCCTGCCTGGGGGTCTGGTTAGGGCTGTAACTCACTCAGGGCATCAGCCACCGAAGGCTGCTTTCTATAGACAGCCACGAGCCCCACTGCTGCAGAGGGCAAGATCGCCCACAGTTCCCGTGCAATGGGGAAGGGCACCTGGCGCTGGCTCAGATGTGGGCATGGGGGTGCTTCCTAGAGGCCCCTCCTGTTAGTACATGACTGACCTGCCATGGTCCAGCACAGGGACTGTCTGCTTCCTTCCAAGAAACCGGGGCAAGAGCCCAGCCCTGCGGACCATTAGGGAAGGTCGGGAGATGCAGCAGGCAGCGTCCACCATGAAGCAGAGTCTGAGCCAAGACCTACACGCACAGGTGCACACGCACACATGCACATATATATGCACATGCACACACAGGCATGCGCACACATGCACAGGCACACACATGCACAGGCACACATGTGCACATGCGCACAACTCCCCATGTCCAGGCATCCCCTGCCGGTCACCTTCACCACACACCATAGACCCCAAGAGCAGCAAAAATCTGGCCAGCCCACCCCAAACTTGTACAAGCGTCACACTGCGGCTGGCCCAGCGCCTTGTGTCCCAGCAGAGGCGACACAGCCCTGGCCCCTGGCTGACCAGAGAAGCCGCTCCCGCCCTGCTGGGGATTCCTATTTCTGGGTTTCCTCTGGGCCCTGTGGACAGACATGGAGAATTATGACAGATATCTGTTAACATCTGGCCTGTGGAGAGGACAATTAGAGGCCCGGCTGCCCTGGGCCTCGTCCAAGAGGGGACGGCTGGGCAGGCCACACAAAGCCCACTTCGGCCACTGGCTCGGACACACCCAGCCAGGCCCGGGCAGGCTCCCCTGAGGCTTGGGCCTCAGCCATGCCCACTACCCTCCCCACACCCACCTCCCCACATTCCCTTCCCCACAGCCCCTCCACACGGCCCCTACTCACAGCCCCCTCCACACGGCCCCCTCCACGCACCGCCTCCACACAGCCCCCTCCACACAGCCCCTCCACACAGCCCCCTCCACACAGCCTCCTCAACACGGCCCCCTCCACACGGCCCCTACCTATAGCCCCCTCCACACAGACCCTCCACAGAGCCCCCTCCACACAGGCCCCTCCACACGGCCCCCTCCACACAGCCCCCTCCACACGGCCCCCTCCACACAGCCCCCTCCACACAGCCTCCTCAACACGGCCCCCTCCACACGGCCCCTACCTATAGCCCCCTCCACACAGACTCTCCACAGAGCCCCCTCCACACAGCCCCCTCCACGCACCCCCTCCACACAGACCCTGCACACAGCCCCCTCCACACAGCCTCCTCCACACGGCCCCCTCCACACGGCCCCCTCCACACAGCCTCCTCCACACAGCCCCCTCCACACGGCCCCCTCCACAGAGCCCCCTCCACACAGCCACCTCCACACGGCCCCCTCCACACAGACCCTCCACAGAGCCCCCTCCACACAGGCCTCTCCACACAGGCCCCTCCACACAGACCCTCCACAGAGCCCCCTCCACACAGCCCCCTCCACACAGACCCCTCCACGCACCCCCTCCACACAGACCCTCCACAGAGCCCCCTCCATACAGGCCCCTCCCTATAGCCCCCTCCACACAGCTCCCTCCAGACAGCCCCCTCCACACAGCCTCCTCCTGCGTCCCCCGACACCTGGAGGGCAGGGTAGAGCTGGACGCAGAAGGCCAGCCTGGGAGGGGTTCCTTCCCAGAGAGAAAGCAGCAGAGAGCCAGGCTTTGGGAGTTCCAGGAGGCCAGCCCTTCCTATTGCACAGATTGAGTTCCATGGTCTTTTAGGCCATACAACTATTTTCCAGGAAAATGGACACCAACCAGTAGGGACAGGGATATTTTCTAAGAAGGAGGGTGGGGGACAGGGCTGGGGGTGGCCTCAAATGCACAGAGGCTGTGTTGGGGGGAGCAGTCTTGTGGCCCCCAGGTGGCATGAGGCAGGCAGGAGGGAGAGGGGCACAGTGCAAAGCCCCCAGTCCCTGTCTTGCCCTGTCAGTGGGGAGGAAAAGAAAGCCACCTGTCCCTGTCCCTGCAGACCCCCGAGGAGCAGGCCAAGGACCTCCAGCTATCACAGCCTCTCATGACCCCGGCCAGGGTGGCCAGTCCTGCAGCCAGGGCCAGGTCAGAGGTCAAGCTGGCAGGTCCAGACTCGTGAAAACCGCCCAGAGGGCTTGCTCAGGCTGGTTTCTGGGCCCCCACTGAGTCCGCTGGGACCTGGAACCTGCATTTCCGCCGTCTCCCGCCTCAGCTGCCCCCGGGATCTGGGTCTGTGGGCGCAGCTCTCCCTGCCGGGTGGGGTGCAGGAGGCAGTAGATCCTGTTCCTGGGAGCAGTTGGTCTGGAGGGTGACAGGGTGGCCCTTTGCAGGTGGGGCTGGTTCCTCTGGCCTGTGTTGAAGCATGTCCCCCTCTGGGCCCCAGCCATCAGCCCAGCCTCCCTGGTAGAAATGGAGAATTCCAGGCAGAGCTGGTCCTTCCTCCCGGAGAGCTTGCTCCAGCCACGGTGACCCAGGACCTGAGAAGCTCTGCTCTTGGGCTGAGCACCAGGCAGGAAGAGGCCGAGGTCTCTGGGCTCCCACAGGAGAGGGGGCGCCCAGCCCAGCGCCGGCCCGTCGAGGCCGTGGACTCTGTAGTCCCCAGAAGCACCAGGAAGGCTGAGCTCTGGGACCTGCCAATGTTCTGTCATCTCGTAAAACTCGCAAAGACTTAGCCATCCGTGTTTGGGACAGGCGGCCCTTCCACTAGGTTCATCATAACACTCCCTTCACCTGGAGGGTCCCTGAGGAGCGGGGGGTGTGTGGGGTCCCCGTAGGGGAGGCTGAGCTGGACACGCACTTGGCTCCATCTGCTGGGAGCCGTTTTGGGGTTCCCAGTCGCAGCGTCACTGACTGCAGGAGCAGCAGGGGGTCCCGGGACAGGATGGTCAGGGCCAGAGGTCACGTGGCCAGGCAGACACGTCCTCCCAGCCTGGGAGGTGTGGGGACTGCAGCGGGAGGACATGCCGCTCCTGCCGCCGGCCCACGACCGTCCTCACCACGGCAGGCTGTGATGGTGGGGGGAGGGGGCGGGGCGGCCTTCCAGGCGCCGGGGTAAGAAACAAATCCCGGCAGCCCTGCAGGAGGAAGCGGGCATTCCACGAAGGCCGTGAAGAGGCCACCACGACTTATTCATCGCAGGTACTTCACGAATTGTGTTTTCCAGCTCTTCAAGCTCTGTGATGTGATGATTTCTAACGTTTCTGTGTTTATATTCATCTTCATACTTTAGAATTTGTCATCCAGTCTTTTTTCCCTGAAGGAAGGCTCCCCATCACTATCTAACCACGAAGTTTCAGGCCTCAGAACTGGGTCCGGGGTGTGGGCTCTGCTCCCAGGAGCCTCAGGTGACACAGCGGCTGCCGCTCCCTGCTCACGCCCCCCTGGCTACAGATGAGGCCCCCTGGCCACCGGGGACAACCTGGGGCTCCCTCCCAGATTGCCGCCAGCCCATGCCTGGTTCTCCAGCCACCTCGAGGAGACAGTGTTCTTCCTGAGTCCCCTCCTGGCTCCGCCCTGGCGTCTGTGCTCCTGTGACCTGCCAGGCCTCCTGCTGTCAGGGTTGTGATTCTCCCAGTGTAGCCACTGCTGCTGTCACCAACCAATGCACGCAGCAGGAACTGGACATCCCAGTCACCAAGTGGGGACCTGTTTGCTGTACCCTCTGTTGTCTGTCCCTGGACATCAGGGCCACTGTCCTCCGCCCACACCCTGGACGTGCAAGGTGTTGAGGCAGCTGCAGGGCCTGGCGCAGTGGGAGAAGAGAGGAAGAAGTGCCTCCCCAGAGCAAGACGCACCCTGTGGAGTGCGGGCCAGGCTCCCTCCTGATCGGACATGAAACACGTAACAATAGGAACAGGCTGCTGAGCAGGGGCTGGCCTCCCCTAGGGTGGACGCAGGAGGTGGGCTGGGAGGTGGGCTTGCCTCGGGAGCCTCTGTGATGCTCTTTATGGCCAGGCACGGCGGCTCACACCTGTAATCCCAACACTTTGGAAGGCTGAGGCAGGTGGAGCCCTTGAGGCCAGGAGTTTGGGACCAGCCTGGGCGACCTGGCAAAACCCCATCTCTACAAAAAATATAGAAATAAAATTAGCCAGGCATGGTGGCACCTGTGGTCCCAACTACTCTGGAGGCTGAGGTGGGAGGATGGCTTGAGCCTGGGAGGTCGAGGCTGCAGTGAACTGAGATCCCGCCACTGCACTGCAGCCTGAGTGACACAGCGAGACCACCTCAAAAGAAACCGAAGTGCTCTTTGTTCTCTGAGGAAGGGGCTGCCCGGCAGAAGGTGGCGGGAGGCGTGAGGCCCTGCGGCCCTGACCTGCGGGGTGGGCGTGCCTGCCTGTGGACTGGGTGCTGGTCTGGGAGGTGGCACTGCCCCGCATGGTGGCAGGCGTGTGAAGCGAGGCATCCAGCCAGGTCCTGGCCGCCTCCCCCCAGCCTCTCCCTGTGTCTGCTTCTCACTGTGATGCCCGGGGGCGGGCACCCTTGGCTCCTGAGCCGTGGCAGGCCAGCCCCAGCCCCAGCCCCAGCATGTCCACACGTGGTGTCTTTGCTCTGGTTGCTGCAACAGCTCCCCTTAGACCGTGTGGCCTCACTCCGCCCACTCCTCACGGTTCTGGAGGCTCGAAATCCAGGATCAAGGTGCTGGCCAGTTCAGTTCCTGGTCCAGGCCCCTCCCCTGGCCACTGTGGTGTCTCAGGGCAGAAGGGGCTTGGAAGCTCCCAGGGCCCCCCTCACAAAGGCACTGACCCCACTGTGAAGCTCCGCCCCCACAGCCTCCCCGGCTCCCACAGGCCCCACTTCGTAACACCTCCGCCTTCCTCATGAGGATTCCAACACAGACATCGGGAGACAAGCTCAGCCCACCCTGTGTCACGGTGCTGGGACAGATGTCCAGCTCATCCGTCTTCATCCCAGTCTGAGGAGCCTCAAGACAGAGCCTCGGGCATTTACTACACTTTCCTCAGTGCCAAAACAAGACCTGGGTACAGGGTACCAATAAATGGGCACAGAAGAGGTGTGAGAGTGAGGGAGAGGCCGGGTGTAGAGGCCAGGCAGAAGAGGGAGGGAGAGGCTGGGTGGAGAGGCTGGGGGGAAGAGTGAGGGAGAGGCTGGGTGGAGAGGCTGGGGGGAAGAGTGAGGGAGAGGCCAGGTATAGAGGCCAGGCAGAAGAGTGAGGGAGAGGCTGGGTGGAGAGGCTGGGGGGAAGAGTGAGGGAGAGGCCGGGTATAGAGGCTGGGGTAAGAGTGAGGGAGAGGCCGGGTGGAGAGGCTGGGGGAAGAGTGAGGGAGAGGCCGGGTGGAGAGGCTGGGGTAAGAGTGAGGGAGAGGCCGGGTGGAGAGGCTGGGGTAAGAGTGAGGGAGAGGCCGGGTGGAGAGGCTGGGGGAAGAGTGAGGGAGAGGCCGGGTGGAGAGGCTGGGGGAAGAGTGAGGGAGAGGCCGGGTGGAGAGGCTGGGGGAAGAGTGAGGGAGAGGCCGGGTGGAGAGGCTGGGGGAAGAGTGAGGGAGAGGCTGGGTGGAGAGGCTGGGGGAAGAGTGAGGGAGAGGCTGGGGGAAGAGTGAGGGAGAGGATGGATGGAGAGGCTGGGGTAAGAGTGAGGGAGAGGCGGGGTGGAGAGGCTGGGGGAAGAGTGAGGGAGAGGCTGGGTGGAGAGGCTGGGGGAAGAGTGAGGGAGAGGCTGGGTGGAGAGGCTGGGGGAAGAGTGAGGGAGAGGCTGAGGTAAGTGCTCCCCCTCAGTGGGCAGTGCTGTCTCACTCTGGCTGTGCCAGCTGTCCACCAAGGCTAAGCAGAGTCCAGCTGGCTGTGATGGAGCTGAAGCCCTTGCGGAAGGCCAGCTGGCATCTGGCCACACCCACCCGCCTGCACTGCTCTGGCCTCCGCCGACCCCGGGTTCTTCAGGAGGAGCGTGGCTGAAACTCCAGCGTGCCTAGCACTGCAGGGAAACAGATGTAAAATGTCCCTGGGTTTTGGCCAAGCTCCAGCAAGCAGGGGGAAGGTCCAGGGAGCTATGAGACCCCCAGGGCGTCGGTCACCGAGTCCTGCCCGCCGGGCCAACAGCTCTCTGGCCTCCCACAGCGACACCCGGGGGTCAAGATCCCACCGCCTCTGTCTCCACAAATGAGGTGTCTTCATGTTTCTAACCAAGCAGTCAGCGTGGATTACCAGTTTCCAGGCCCAGGGCCTTGGCGTCGTGAGGCTGCCAGGTGCACACTGCGCTGAGGAGGCCACGGCTGCCCTGGCCACACGTGGGCCCCGGCTTGCCCTCCCTGCCCTCCTCCTGCCTCCTCCCCCTGCTGCTCTTTCCCGGAGTGTCAGGGCTGGGTTGTTCCCCAGGTGAGGTCTGCAGTGATTCGGATTCCGAGATGAGCCTGGTCCAAGACAGTCCTGAGGGAGTGTCCAGGGCCATACGCCGAGCCGTGCAGACGCCCTCACTACACCCGGGGGGCTGTTCCTGGTTACCGGGGAGCACAGGCAGCCTGGGGAGGAAAGGGCGCACGGGAAAGCTCTGGGGCAGCCGGCGTCCCCAGCACATCCCACCCCCTCCTACCTCACGCTGAGGATGGCCAGGGTGGGACCCTCAGCGCAGGAAACCCCAGTAAATACCAGCAGGCCCGGGGCTGGTTTCTGGGACGCTCCAGGACAAGCGTGCGTCCCTCACAGGGTGACTATTGTACAGAACACATGGTCCCGCACGGCCGGACACTTCAACACCCACCATTGCCAGTTTCGGAGGCCGCCCCTAAGGGAGGCCCCCCAGGACCCCGAGATGGGGCCAGGCCCCCGTCGTTCCACTCTAAGAGACGCCTGTGGCAGCTCCCACACCCTGGGTGGCTGCGGCACCTTCGGTCCCTCCCGTCTGGGCTGTGCTCCCCGATGGCCTGGGCTGTGCTCCCCAGTGGCCTCCACACGCCGCCTAAACCCCTGCTGAGTGTTTCTCCCCACAGATCACTGGCAAGTGTCTTCAAAACCAGTGGCCTCTGACCCCTGCAAGCGGAAGAGGGCAGGGTGTTTCATTCTAGCCTCGCAGAGTCCTCCAGGTGAAACCACATTTGGAGCTGCCCCAGCCCTGGGGCCTGGGCTCCTTCCCTTCCTCCTCTCATCTCCTGAGCCTGCCCATGTCACAGGTTCTGTGGCCAAGGGACCTGAGGGACGTAATGGGGATGATATCCAGGTTCACGGTGCCCCTCCAGGCATGCCCCGTTTGGCTGTGAGTTTCACAGACATGTCAGCCCTGGGAACACAAACCTCAGAGTCAGGTGCTCACCCCACAAGACAGCTGTCATGCACAAACAATCGTGCCCTAGGTCAGCGCCCAGGAGGCCTGGCTGTGTGCCAATTGCAGAAGCCACGAGTGTGTCTGGAGACACATTTCTCCGTGGCACTGGGACTGCCCTCCAAAGGTCCACTTTTGTGAGAGAAGAAGCTGTGCCATGACGGAGGGGCAGACGCTGCTTCCCACCCGCCCAGAGCACTGCGTCGGTGAGCACGCCGCCTTCCACAGCCGGGAACTGTATCTATTTAAGGTATACACCTTGATGTTTTGATATATGTATACATTGTGAAATGATCACCCATTCCAGCTAATTAACATGTCACCCGAACATAGCCACCTTTAAAGAAAGATCATTCCTGCAGCAAATTGAGAGAGGTTTTTTTTTTGTTTGTTTGAGACACAGTTTCACTCTTGTTACCCAGGCTGGAGTGCAATGGCGCGATCTCGGCTCACCGCAACCTCCGCCTCCTGGGTTCAGGCAATTCTTCTGCCTCAGCCTCCGGAGTAGCTGGGACTACAGGCGCAGGCCACCGTGCCCAGCTAATTTTTTGTATTTTTAGTAGAGACGGGGTTTCACCATGTTAACCAGGATGGTCTCAATCTCTTGACCTCGTGATCCGCCCGCCTCGGCCTCCCAAAGTGCTGGGATTACAGGCTTGAGCCACCGCACCCGGCCAGGAATGTTTTTAAATAATGATACTACACTTAGAGAGAGAGAGAAAAATAAAACCATAATCTCACAACAAGAAAAAGCTGAGCGCTGACCCTGTCCCTCCCTTTCCTCTCTCCTCCCACGGGATTTCTGATTTGTCTCTTTTACAAAACTCCCCTCCGGACCTTGTCAGCAAGGAACAAAGGCCTCTTTCGTCTGCTGGAAGTGGCCACTCTCTACCACCTGCACAGCGAAGGCAATCCGGCAGTGAGCCTGTGCTCTTCCTGTTCCTAAGGGTGTTCTGGGAACCGGGTGGGGAGTCCTGGGGGACAGGATGCTATGTGGACGCAGGGATATTTCCCATCCAGGCACTGCCAGGCGGAGCTTTTCACACAGATCTAGAGGGGTTTTGTCTTCTAATGGCAAACAGTAAAGAAAACACGAAGACTAAAATGAAAGAGAAAGTCAATCAAACCCTCAGGTAATAATCATGACTGGCAAAGCGTCAAGATTTGTATTACACAGGCTCAGCACTGGCGTTTGCCGAGAACGTGCTAAGAAGAGCGTGTGCAACAGTGAAAAGGGGAGTTAGCTAAGCTAGAGGTTTTATTTTACTTTTTATTTATTTATTTTTGAGACAGAGTCTCGCTCTGTCACCCAGGCTTGAGGGCAGTGTAATCTCAGCTCACTGCAACCTCTGCCTCCCAGGTTCAATTGATTCTCCTGCCTCAGCCTCCTGAGTAGCTGGGATTACAGGCGTGTGCCACCACACCTGGCTAATTCTTGTGCTTTCAGTAGAGACAGGGTTTTGCCATGTTGGCCAGGCTGGTCTCGAACTCCTGACCTCAGGTGATCCACCTGCCTAAGCCTCCTAAAGTTCTGGGATTACAGGTGTGAGCCACCGTGCCAGGTGCCTAAGCTGGAGATTTTACGTTCCCCTCCGCTCCACACGTTAGGCAAAATGCACCACATACCCGGAAACTGAACCTCAGCACTTGGGCCCATCCTTTTATGTGACAGTTTGTCTCTTTGAGTGTCACAAAACCTAAGTCAGAAATTTCTCACCTACGTAATACCGAGGAGTTAATTCAGAAGGTTCCCCACGAATAAGTACTGGGCTGCTGACTGGATTCTAGGGACAATGGTGAAAACCACAAGCTTCAGTCTTAGCCTTGAAGAAGCAAAGTGCTGAGCCGGCGAGGCAGACGCGCACAGGACTCAAGGTTGTGCGAGAACCATGTGATGCAAACGCAGTGGCTCCCCGGACTCTCCGGGAAGGGGAGTGGGGGGCGGGGCCATACATTGCCTCCATCCCCTGCTCCTGCGCATTTCCTGCTGGGTCATAATTACCACTCTTTAAGAGCATAAAATTGATCACATGCATTTTTGATCCCCAGTGCCTTTGCCGGTGCATAGCAGGCGGAGAAACATCGCTCAGTCCTGTGGATGAGGATGACAGTGAAGACCAGTCAGTTAGGGCTTGGTGTCAACACCCAGGTGTAGACGGAAGGAGATGGGCATGCAGAGCCAAGGAACCCAGGAAGCCGCCCCGTATTTACTTTAAAACAACAGAAAGTGCCTTCTCTGGTGACTTCAGCAACCTAAGAGCAGTCATTTTCAGGGTAAAGGGTTCCTGACAGCACTGCTGTGACTATAGTTTTGTGTAATTTTGGGCAGGGGGCCGTTTGCGCTTTGATTCACAAACACTCAAGCTCACCTCTGGCCCCGGCCCAGTGCACCCCTCTCTGGGTCTCAAGCGGGTCCACGTCTGCCCCAGTTCTCATTTCTGCGAACGATGAAAGTGAGGTTTCGGGAGGTCAGGGCCTTGCCCAGGGCCACTCACTTGGAAGAGCAGAGACTGAGACTCAGACGGAGGAATTCTAGCGCCGCAAATCACTGTGCCATGGTGGGAGGCGCTCAGCACCATGACTCAGAATAGCAAAACGGAAAAACCGTTTTAGAAAGGAGGTACTAAAACAGTGGCCAGTAATGCCACTGGCCCGTCGGTAATGCTGATGAGCCGTTTCTGGAGAGGCCCAGCCGCCGGGCCGTCTTCCCAATGGATCTTGCCTAGCATTTGTAGGCAGCTAACAGCCCTTCCCCAAGCTCCCTCAGCACAGTCCTTGCCTCAGTAGCCCTCTGCTGTCCTGGATGTGCTTCCTGGTAAATTCCAGAGCCACATGGAAATGCAGCCACGGGGTGTAAGACACTGTTCTGATGGCTGTGCATGGTGAGTCTCCAAGCCCAGTTGAGGGTGAAACGGCCTTGGAAGTACGCATGCAGCTCCCACTGGAAACGTGACGTAGCCGGCCCCCAGGACGCGCTGCCACACCACATCTCCCCTCCCACCATGGTGTCCCCGCTGTCACAGACAAGAAGAAATGTGTGGGGGCGGGAGTTGGGGGGCGTCTCTAAACTCCCACCACTCTCTCCTACTTTCTACCTGGGTTCCCGGTGCTCTTGCCTGAGCCTTTGTTTCTGGGCCCTCAAGAGTTTGCTTAGCAGAAGGAAGAATGACGCCTTGAACATTTAATGACACGCACCATCCATGCAAGCTGACTTTCTCCGCTAATATGGACAGCAGTCACGATGTCAGTGTGGATGCTAAGTTCAGCGGTGCATGGAGCAGGGCCTCCAACGTGTCAGGTGCATGTGAGTGAGGGCAGCCGTGCAGGGCAGCCAGGGCCTCCGAGGAGGGGGACAGCCTCGTCCAGGGAGAGCCTTTCTCCAGGATTCCCCCCTCTGTGCCCTGTTCTCCAGCGTCCCCTTTCCAAACGAGGCTGGGAAAGCCACCAGAGGCCACAGCTCTGCCCTGTCCTGACCGGCTGACCTCAGGCTCCCAACTAATGGGGGCCATCACCCCCTAATAAAGATCCTTTCCCTGGAGAAGGGACCCGAGAAGAAATGAAGTGACGTCCCCAGCAGCAACCTGGCACTGCTCAGCATGTCTGTGACCCACGCCTGGAGCCACAGGGTCGTGAAATTCTGAAACTGAATCAAACGCGTGAAGCGGTGCAGCACCCAAGACTGGGCCTTGGTTGCCTAAGTTAGCCCTTGGTTGTGTGTCCACAGCGGGCTGTGTCCGTGGTGGGCTGTGTGTCCATGGTGGGCTGTGTGTCCGTGGTGGGCTGTGTCCGTGGTGGGCTGTGTGTCCGTGGTGGGCTGTGTCCGTGGTGGGCTGTGTGTCCGTGGTGGGCTGTGTCCGTGGTGGGCTGTGTCGCTGTGGCAGATGTCTTGCTCCACCACCCCATGCCCTGTGGAACGCAGATGTGGCCACACGACGCGTGGGCAGGACTGATGCGTGGCATTCCCCAGCAGGATAGGTACACGCAGGCGTGTGTACCCTGCCCAGAGAATGCACAGGCCTGCACTCCACATGGCCTTTTCACCGAAGGTCTGTTCCTATACACAGTCCCTCCCTCCGGGCCAGTGTCTCCCGGGCACGGGAAATGAGAACCGGAAACAGCGAGGTGCTGGCCAGCTTTGCTTCAGAAAAAGCGAAGAGAGGCAAATTCACACATACACTGGTTTCTGTGCACAAATACTTAAAGAATATTGGTTTGAAGAGGCACAGAAATATTAGCTATAGGGGAAGCTCTCACATCTTGGTCTGGCCCTAGTTTTCAGATGTGAACGGTCCATTTGAGGACACACAAGAGACAAGAATCGAATCTTGGAGAGTGTGGTCATGAAGGGCCAGCCGGCTCCACCGCCAGCGTGCTGCACCGAGGGGCTGACCACTCGGGGACATGCCACCGAGAAAGCCGCCACCCTGCAGTTTAGGATACACACACATGCGTGAGCAAAAACATTCTGCCACGTCTCCACCAAAGGCGGGAGGCCCCCGCCCCTGAGGATGAGAACCCGAGGACATCCAGGCTTTCCTGTGTCTCTGGACTGCTGAGACGACCTTTCGCTCTTTTTCCTCTAGGACTAATTTTGTTGGTGAAACCATGACACTGGCAGTGGGTATCTTTTGGGAATGTGCTAACTGGTCTTGAGCCTCCTCACAGGCCATGGTGGCTGGACCCTAAAGACAAGTGGATGTGTAGACTGTTGATGGGGGAGGGGAAAGGCGACCGGAGGACAGGAATTTTTACTCTGTGCTTCCCATTCCAGGACAGAAAACCTCCATCCCCACCATCATGCACCATCCCCCACCATCATGCACCATCCCCCACCATCATGCACCATCCCCCACCATCCCCCACCATCCTGCATCATCCCCCACCATGCCCCACCATCCCCCACCACCCCCCACCACCCCCCACCACCCTGCACCATCCCCCACCATGCCCCACCATCCCCCACCACCCCCCACCACCCTCTACCACCCCCCACCACCCCCCACCATCCCCACCATCCCCCACCATCCCCCACCATCCTGCATCATCCCCCACCATCCCCTAACATCCCCACCATCCCCCACCATCCCCAACATCCCACACCATCCCCCACCATGCCCCATCATCCCCACCATCCCCCACCACCCCCCGCCACCCTCTACCACCCCCTGCCATCCCCCACCATCCCCCCACCATCCCCTACCATCCCCCCACCATCCCCCACCATCTCCACCATCCCCCCATCCTGCACCATCCCCCACCATCTCCATCATCCCCCACCATCCCCACCATCCCCCACCACCCCTTACCACCCTCTACCACCCCCCACCATCCCCCACCATCCCCCACCATTCCCCACCATCTCAGGAACTCTTTCAAGAAGTTTTGCCTTGGCCGGGCACAGTGGCTCACCTGATGTCAGGAGTTCGAGACCAGCCTGGTCAACATGGTGAAACCCTATCTCTACTAAAATTACAAAAATTAGCCGGGTGTGGTGGCGTACGCCCATAATCGCAGCTACCTGGGAGGCTCAGGCAGGAGAATCCCTTGAACCCAGGAGGCGGAAGTTGCAGTGAGCTGAGATCGCGCCACTGTACTGCACTCCAGCCTGGGCCATAAATCAAGACCTTGTCTCCAAAAAAATTAAAAAATAAAAAAAGTTTTGTCTTCATGATAGAATTTCAACATAACTTCATCACAGGAATTTGTAGCAATAACGCCCAGAAGTCTGGAAGTACTTGGGGAGATTATGGGGCTTGAGCAGTTTCTTCAAATGGCAATAACTTTTCCCACGTGATTACCAAGGTGCCGCCTGCCTGGCTTCTGGGCCATAGTTTTCTGCCCCACTCGTCACCATCAGTGGTACCTGAAGAGCTCCTCAGCCGTTCTGGGGATAATTCCTAAGTCCCTCTGTGGGAGGAGTGGCAGGACAGGGTTATCGTCCGAATGAGATCCCAGCAAGGTGTAGGTCTTCCCGCAGCCCGTCTGTCCAAACGCCATAACGCAAACTTTGTACCCAAAATTCAGAGCAGATTCACTCAGCAAGACACACCTGGGGCTGGTGCCAAGAAGATTCCAGGAAACATTTTTTTTTTTTTTTTAATTTTTATTGCATTATAGGTTTTGGGGTACATGTGCAGAACGTGCAAGATAGTTGCATAGGTACACACATGGCAGTGTGTTTTGCTGCCTTCCTCCCCCTCACCCACACTTGGTATTCATCCCCAGGCTATCCCCCCCCAGCCCCCCCCGCTGTCCCTCCCCCATTTCCCCCAACAGTCCCCAGTTTTACTTGTATGATAAATGCATTAAGTTTCATTTCCTATTCCCCTGTTACTCCATTTCTTATAAATTAGGCTTTCATTGAACCACAACTATTTTTTGCATAATCCATTGGTGTTGCTACCCTGTTGTACAAGACTGGATTAAAGAGTGTTTGCACTGACATGGGTCCGTCCGTCCCGGTTTCACCTCCCCGTTCGATGGCTCAGCGTTCACATGGGGATTCTGACCTTAGCAAGGCCCCACACCTACACCGTAACTTTCTCTTTCTTTCTTTCTTTTTTTTTTTTTTTTTTTTTTTGAGATAGCATCTCGCTCTGTCACCCAGGCTGGAGTGCAGTGGTGATCCCAGCTCACTGCAACCTCTGCCTCCCGGGTTCAAGTGATTCTCCTGCCTCAGCCTCCTGAGTAGCTGGGATCACAGGCGCACACCACCACAACCAGCTAATTTTTGTATTTTTAGTAGAGACGGGATTTCACCATGTTGGCCACGCTGGTCTGGAACTCCTGACCTCAAGTGATTTGCCTGCCTCAGCCACCGAAAGTGCTGGGATTCCAGGCGTGAGCCACGGTACCTGGCTTCACTGTAACGTTCAATGCAGCATCAGAGCTGCCCAATGCAAGTCCATCTCCCTACAATCACAGTTACTATATGCTGTGGTAGGTCCACCTGGCCTGATGCTAGGTGGGTTGGCACCTCAGAGCAGGATGTCCAGCCCTGACCACCCGTGCAACTTGCCTGGGAAGATGAAGCAGGTCGTACATTCAGAAATTCTGACTTAACTGGACAGCTGCGACTCTGACTTCAGCACATGCGGATTGACTGCAGACATGAAAACCTCCGAGTCCCTTCCAATAACAAAGTACAAAAATATTTTTTTGTATGAAAACATATACAAAAATGGCTCGTGCTTGTAATCCCAGCACTTCAGCCGCATAAAGTAGGAGGATCCCTTGGGCCCAGGAGTTTGAGACGAGCCTGGGCAACATAGTGGGACCCCCATCTCTATACTTAAAAAAAAGTTACCATCTGAAGTATCACCATAGTTAATGATGTTAGTACTCGATTACATATGTTAAAGGAAAATACTTTCAGAATATCAAAAGAAATATGGAAACTTTAGTCTCATTTAACATACATTATATACAGTAAGCGTGATTTGTTAACACGTGTTTAACGTGGTGTACCCACCACAAGTCAAACAAATAAAGGCTGCTGTGTTGATGAAATAGTTACAAGACCGTGTCCTGACTGACATCTAAAGCGCCCCTAGAGCAGGACAGGAAAGCAGCAGAGGCCGGTCCTGGGCTGACGGTTTGCTCCCGCAAAGCCGATAAGGCCTCTCCGTTACCATCCCGGAGTGTTCCTTCCAGAATTAGAACATCTCAAGGCATTCATAACAAAACCCCACTACATTCCCCGTCTCTTCCAGCTTCCGAGTTCATTTACGTGCCTTTTTTAGTGTGAAGAATATCTTTGATGATAACAGATAAGTGGGTTCTTTCAAACCATTTAGGAATGCAGAGGAAAAGGAAACTTCCTGAAGAAGGAAGCTGTAAACCAAACATAAACTTATAAGGCCCCCAACCGTCTGCATGGACATCCTTCTCCACCAGAGCACTCTAAAATGTAACTCGGAGTCCGGTTGGGGCCATGATGGGAAGTGGGGACCAGACAGGCCTCATCACACCTTCCCGCACTGACATCAACACTGGCCTGACGTCTGTAAGAAACACTGACCTGCTCTCACCAAACCTGAAGGCTTCCTCTGCAAATAAGACCTCTGGTCTCCACAATCTTTGCCTTAACCAGAGGCCCCGAGCGATGCATTTCTTAAATGAATTTGACTGTCTCGCATCTCCCTAAAACGTGTAAAACCAAGCTGCACCGGACCACCTTGGGCACACGTTCTCAGGACCTCCCGAGGGCTGTGTCACGGGCCATGGTCACTCATGTTTGGCTCAGGGTAAATCTCTCCCAATATTTTACAGAGTTGACTTTTTTCACCGACAATTCTCGGGACTTAAAATAACTCCATCTGTTTCGTGTTATCCTGGAAAGGCAGCTCTGGCAGTGATCACCCTAACCACGATGTGCTTTTTACTTCAGGAATCTGCTTACTTGAAAGACGCCTACTTAAACAGAGACTACCCTATCATTTTCCGACACATTTTTTCAGATGGGTATAAAGTTCCAGCCTCTGGGGGAAGAGTTGAAGCAGCTGCGGTATCCTGAGCGGACGCGTGGCCCCACGAGCCTGCATGCAGTCAGGCACAGCAGCTTCCTGAGTCGACCCTACTGGTAGGATCCCGTGCCCTTGGGGTGCACAGCACACTGTATAATTAGGGTGTCTAGTTCCTTGGGCGTGGCTGTGCAGAAGCCTTTGCTGGACAAATTTCGAGTCAAGTCAGACTTTGTCGGGAACTTTATGGAGACTCCGCCACCGAACCGAGATCCTTCCAAAGGCCCAGGAGTAGGAAGTCTTGGCTTAAGGTGTCTCCACAAAGTAAAAAAATTCGTCATCCCTGAATTACGACCCACTGCCTTTGACATCAGTAGTTGTGTATTGCAAGAACATAAGCAGATTCTCAGAGGGAAAAGTCCCTAGGTCTGACATTAACATTTCTTATAGATTTTATTAAAATTCTGAAACATTAAAGAATCCCAGAGAGAATGGCAGCTGCTATCAGAGCTGAAGCCCACAGGCAATGTAAGTAAGGTGGAGTCTGGAATCCCAGGTAGATATACTCAGTTCACAAGCGTTCTCCAACTCATCTCGCCCCTTTTCCTAGGGTGCGGAAATAGTCTCCACGGATGCAAGTGGCGTCCACGCTGGGTTACTGTGGGTGTGCTCCACAGTCCTGTAAAATGCTCAGACTAACGCTACATTCTCACTCCACAGCACAATGGAGCATATTTATATTTAAATGTGACTATGATGACTGGCCTTAGCAGAGTTTTAACTCACCCCTCCAAGAGAGACAGTGAGGAGGGGTGCACATCTCCAAAGACCACGCCCATCCACCACAGACGTGAGGAGGGTACCCATCTCCAAAGACCGCTCCCATCCACGAGAGACGTGAGGAGGGTACCCATCTCCAAAGACCACGCCCATCCACCACAGACGTGAGGAGGGTACCCATCTCCAAAGACCGCGCCCACCCACGACAGACGTGAGGAGGGTACCCGTCTCCAAAGACCGCGCCCATCCACCACAGACGTGAGGAGGGTACCCATCTCCAAAGACCGCGCCCATCCACGAGAGACGTGAGGAGGGTGCCCATCTCCAAAGACCGCGCCCATCCACCACATACGTGAGGAGGGTACCCATCTCCAAAGACCGCGCCCATCCATGACAGACGTGAGGAGGGTACCCATCTCCAAAGACCGCGCCCATCCACGAGAGACGTGAGGAGGGTGCCCATCTCCAAAGACCACGCCCTGAGACGCTGCTGGACTACAAGCCCTGAGACCAAGTGAAAGTGCTGCATTCACAGAAGAAGCAGAAAGCCACCCTACAGCCGGGCTCAGAAACCTGGGAACTCAGTGTGTACCTCCCACCCCCCAACACCATCAAGATTCTTCACCAAAGATTAACTTGTGTTATTTTCAACATAACAGAGGTTAAGAAAGAGTAAAGATACTGCTTTCTGCTATAAAAATACAATAAACGTAAACAAAGTGACAAGTGCTTGCAAGGGAGGGAGGGAGGGGCAGAGGGAAGGGGGCGAAATGGAGCAGGGGAGAAGGGGAGGGGAGGGAGGGAGGGGAGGGGAAAGGGAGCAGGGGAGGAGAGGGGAGAAGGGGAGGGGAGGGAGGGAGGAAGGGGAGGGGAAAGGGAGTAGGGGAGGAGAGGGGAGACGGGGAGGGGAGAGAGGGTGGGAGGGAGAGAGGGGAGGGAGGGTGGGAGGGAGGGGAGTGGAAGGGAGTAGGGGAGGAGAGGGGAGAAGGGGAGGGGAGGGAGGGGAGGGGAGGGAGGGAGGGTAAGGGAAAGGGAGCAGGGGAGGAGAGGGGAGAAGGGGAGGGGAGGGAGGGAGGGAGGAAGGGTGGGAGGGAGGGGAAGGGAAAGGGAGCAGGGGAGGAGAGGGAAGAAGGGGAGGGGAAGGAGGGAGGATGTAATTATCCCATAACTAAATTAGCTGTACTTTAGGGGACCCAAAGATAAGAAAGTGAAAATCACACTCAGAGTATATGACATGTAACACTTGATTTTTATGTTGCAGCTCTTAAAAGTCTTGTTTTCCTCAGCTCCAGGTCAGTTCAGCAGAGCTTGAGTGGATAACAAGAGACTGGACGTCGGCTCTGAAAACGGAACCTCATGTGGCTGTGAGTCCATCAACAGGTACAAATAACACGACACAGGAAGTCACATCCAAAAAACGCAGTTTCCTGCCCGATCTGAACACAGATGGGAGCGCAGTGAGCGTGGACTCCCCGGCAGCCACTAGCACTGCCGCTTGGTTGCACTTGGTCAAGCACGCTGTGATGTGAGCCTCCGTTTCCTCAACTGCAGGTTTTGACTTCGCTGGAACCAAGTTCCTTCCTTTCTTCATTTCAAGTGTGTCCTGACGCTCAGTGGCTCCATGTCATCCCCAGTGGCAGGATTAATTTTACACGGAGGGGGTCCCTTATGAGGTGTCGCCATCTGCATGACGCAAAGGCAGACCTGCCTGGGCGGTGGGTGAAACCCCTTCTCAATGCGTAGGAAGATGCTTGGGGCTGAGATCTTTTTTAACTTTTCACTGAGAAAATACACCGAGATACAAAAGTAAAAGAACGGAAAAGCGAGCCCCAAGTGCACACCACCCGGCTGCAGACCCGGAGCCTGCCCTGCTTCTCACCCTGAAGCTGCCTGAGACCCGTTTCACCCATGAAGGCCAGCACCTCTGGAGACGATATGACTTTTGGATGTAACAGGATGGCCATGGCCACGCCTTAAAAATGAACAGTCATTCCTCAACACCAGCCAAAAGTCAGTGTTCACATTTGTCCACTGTCTAGTAAGCTTATTTTTCCAGTCAGTGTCTTAAAAACAATAATTCAATCAAGGCATACACACTGCACAGAGTTGACACCTTCTGAAGTGTCTTCATCTATAGCAAGGATTGGCAAACTTTTCCTGAAAAATAAAAACTATATAGTAAATATTTTAGGCTTTGTGAACATCTTCCCTTTAAAGAATTTTGGAGTTTTTCCCAGAAATAGGAGGGAAAAGTCTAAGATGCCTGCTACCTGCAATACTGTTTAATATTGCATCAAGCTATGATTGGCTTATGCCATTGCACAAAAGAAATCCATTAATGACGTAAGAGTCAGCAAAGAAAAGGTAAAACAATCTCTACTTGGAGCTAATATGGCCATACACTTGAGAAATCCAAAATCAAATAGCAAAGAAAATTACTAAATCAATAAAATAATTTAACAAAATGGCAGGTTATAAAATCAATGAGAAAACATGAATAGCCTTTATATACACAAAGTTAGAAGACACCCTGGGAGATGAGACTACTTGTGACAGCAAAACATACACACCTGGGAATAAACTTAAGGAATATCCTAATCCTTCAGAATAAACTTAACAAGGAATGTTCTAATCCTTCAGAATAAACTTAACAAGGAATGTCCTAATCCTTCAGAATAAACTCAATGAGGAATGTTCTAATCCTTCAGAATAAACTCAACGAGGAATGTTCTAATCCTTCAGAATAAACTCAACGAGGAATGTCCTAATCCTTCAGAATAAACTCAACGAGGAATGTTCTAATCCTTCAGAATAAACTCAACGAGGAATGTTCTAATCCTTCAGAATAAACTCAATGAGGAATGTTCTAATCCTTCAGAATAAACTCAACGAGGAATGTTCTAATCCTTCAGAATAAACTTAATAAGGAATGTTCTAATCCTTCAGAATAAATTTAATAAGGAATGTTCTAATCCGTCACAAGGAAAATGATAGAAGTCTGCTGAAATACATGATTAAATTTAAATAAGTGAAAAGTCGGGCCGGGTGCGGTGGCTCACCCCTGTAATCCTAGCACTTTGGGAGGCTGAGGCGGGCAGATCAGAGGTCAAGAGATCAAGACCAGCCTGGCCAACATGGTGAAACTCTGTCTCTACTAAAAATACAAAAATTAGCCAGGCGTGGTGACACATGCCTGTAATCCCACCTACTTGGGCGGCTGAGGCAGAAGAATCACTTTAACCCAGGAGGTGGAGGTTGTAGTGAGCTGAGATGGTGCAATTGCACTCCAGCCTGGGCAACAGAGTGAGACTCTGTCTCAAAAAAAAAAAAAAAAAAGCCACAGTATGTTCCTGAATAGAAGGGTCAACACATGAAGATGCCAGTTTTTCCAAAGTTGGTTTATAAATTTACACCAGTTACCCCCAAAATACCATATATGCATCAGGTTTTTCTTGGAGCTCCACAATTTTATTATAATTTTTTGGCAAAATGGAAGAGTGAGAATAGAAAGGAACCCTGGGAAAGAGTAACTGTGATGGGGCGGGCTCAGACACTGGAACCTTCTGTGAGACTCTCTGTGGCAGCTTGGTCTTGGCATGTGAATTAGTAAGTAGACCAAAGGAAGAGGGGAAATCCTAGAGGACACAAGTACATGTGGCAACAGGCTGTAAGACAAAGCGGCATCTCGGATCAGTGGGGAGAGAGGTGTTTTAATAAGTGGTGTTGTAGGCTGGGCACGATGGCTCACGCCTATAATCCTAGCACTTTGGGAGGCCAAGGTGGGCAAATCGTTTGAAGCCAGGAGTTCAAGACCAGCCTGGACAATGGGCAAAAACCCATCTCAATATCCATTTTTTAAAAATAGATTTTAAAATATTATTTTAAATTAATATATTAAAAAATAAGTGGTGCTGCGGCAAATGAGTAGATAGACTTAAAAAGATAAAATGGGGTCAATTTTTATAAAATGGACTAGGACACATTCTCAACAGACCATGAGTTTAATGAAAAAAAAATCAAGCCATGCATGTACCAGCAGAGTACGCGGGTGTGCTCTTCCCCAGCCCGGCAGCCTTTTAACCCATGACTCATGTAAGAAGGTTGTGTGGCTAAAGACATCAGAGGCAAACCACAGACTGACAAAAGCGGTCACGGCTTAAATATCTCGGCTCCACCAAGTGCTCCTGGAAATGGGGAAGGAAAAGGTCAATCCTTGCACAGAAAATAGCAGAGAAGTGAAAAAGGCAGAGAAAGATGCAAATGACGGAACCACACAAAAAAAACTCAACTTCACTCTGAAGAGAAGCTACTCAGAGAACCCTTTCTCACCCACAGACGGGAACAACCCACTGATCTGACCTCGAGCTCCGTGGCGATGGGGAGGGAAGCTGGCCTTGCCCGTGCAGCTGTGTGGGGAGGAGCGGTGGTCCTGGTGCCAGTGGGAAGCTGACGCTGGGACCTGGCACTCCCGGCACCCACCTCCCCGTCATGCCCAGCCACACGTAACGCTCCTGTGCTTGTGGCCTCTCGTCCTCGCTTTTTCTTCCATGCCCTTTACCATTTTCCTCCAACCTGGAATCTCCTTTCCCTTTCCCTTTCTCTTTTTCTTTTATTTTGGAGACGGTATCACTCTGTCACCCAGGCTGGAGTGCAACTGCATGATCTCAGCTCACTGCAACCTCTGCCTCCTGGGTTCAAGAGATTCTCCTGCCTCAGCCTCCCAAGTAGCTGGGACTACAGGTGCATACCTGCCAATTTTTGTATTTTAATGGACACGGTTTCTCCATGTTGCCCAGGGTGGTCTTGAACGCCTGAGCTCAGGCAATCCACCCGCCTCTGCCTCCCAAAGTGCTAGGATTACAGGCATGAGGCACCGCCCTGGCCTCCTTTTTCTTTTTCTCTGCCTGGTCAACTCCTGGTCAGCTGAGCTGTGGAGCCCTGGGTCCAGGGCCTCCCCCATCCCTGCCTCCCACCCCGCTGCTGTGTTGGTGGCTTCTGTGCTCCACACAGCCTCATGGACACTGTCCCTACAGCTCTAGGTCTTGGTGGCAAAACTGCTGCCTTCCCCTCACCTATCTGCCTCGTGTCGAACTGGGTGCCTGGCACGTAACAGGAGCTGAGAAAATCCTTGAACTTGAATGACTATAGAAATGTAACGCAAATGTGTGGCTGAGGAATATCATATTGTAAATTCCCGTTCTGCGAGAACACAGCCAGGAGTCCGTCAGCTTCCTGATAAATGACTATTCTTGGAACAATAACCATTGCTTACTTCTTTTCTCCTTGCATTTCGAATCAATGGCATTACTTTTGGTTTTTGGTTTCTTTAAATAATATTTTTATTTCACTTAGGAAATAACATTCTTCTGACCCTGAGCCTATTAATATTTTTTTCCAAATAGAAAGAATTAAACTTTTCCCTAATACAAATTTATTTTTAAAATAAGTTAAGGGCTGAAAGTGTTGGCATTTTTTTAATGGAAATAAAATATTTTGACATGTGTTAGTTCCATAGAAAGCTGTCATAAAACCCAACAGTGCTCTGATTTCGTAAGAACCATCTGCTCTGCTGTTTATAAGAACAAGATGATCCTGGTGCTGAATGGTATTACCCCAGAATAAATTCTTGCAGACGTAAAGTCTCCCTTACTGTCATAGACAGGCAGCAAGTGGCACAAACGCTTCCATTGTTCTGGAAGCACAATGTTGACCTTTCCCGTCCACCCTGAGGGTCGTCAGCATATTCATCTTGATTCGGAGCCCTCTGAGAAGACACGCACCCACCGACATCAACAGGCGGCTGTTCCACCTCCTTCCTCCCCAAAATAAGGTCACATGACCCCTGAGGGTGGCGTCCCCACCACAGCGCCCTGGCCTGCACTGCTCCACTGGCTATGCAGCAGCCTGGTGTCATCCAAACACCGAGACCTTCTGCCCGAGGCCACTACTTACTAAAAGCATCGTGGAACTAGAGCCAAAGCTTCCTCCTCCTGCCCTCCTGGGACGGTCAAGGGCCTGGAAGTACTTGGAGACTGTCGAGGGTCACGTGAAGGTGACATGCGTGACTAAATGCCACCCAGCTCAAGCCCTAGCAGCTCCGTGACTGTCCTGCCCACGGGAACTTCTCTGTCACTTGGCACTGAGCCATGCACTCCGTGGGACTCTGGCTGCCTTACAGTGGGGAACGATACTCACAGCCCGGGCATGAGCAGCGTGGGGAAAGGATTATACTTTCAAGATTTTATTCCCAGTCCCACTCCACTTTCCTCCTTCTCTGCAGCTTGGTGCCAAGCACCCGAAAGTGCTCATCAAATCCTTCAGCGTTTTTGTGCATTTGGCTCTAAGCATTCAGCCCAATCCTTCAGTGGCAGGTCACATGCTTCCTCAAGCTGGCTGTTTTACTTCCCAAGCCCAGTCTAGGGTGTGTGACCATAAAGTGCAAGGATTGGAGGTGAGGTCGGGAGGAAGGAAAAAGCTTTTCCCGCAATGTATCCACCACTGACGCCAGCGGGCATGGTCCAGCCAGCATCCAGCAAGCCACGGTTTTAAACGCGATTTAAATGATATCCTCATTTCTTGCGATTCAAGGTAAGACCTTGTCCCAGCCCTGCCGGGCTCCGGCTCTAGCTGGGAAGTGGACAGTGAAAGCGGATACTATAATGCGCCAAACTCTGTTCCAAGAGATGAAGCAGGTGCAGGATATGAGAAGTGGGGGCAGCTGCGGCCAACCGGGAAACCGAGGAGAATTCATCATGAAGGAGACGCTCCTGAGCGACACCTCCAGGTCCTTCGTCAGTGACAGTCCCCGAATCTTGGATGAGTCTCTGTCCTCTGTGGGGATGACTGTCCCACCTAAACCTCCAGAGCTCGAGGCCATGCTCAAGGCCTCTTCCCCAGAGGTACTTCCCTCATTAGCTCTGCTCCATTACAAACATTCTTTCTCCCTTGTTCTTTCCCTTTCTTTTTCTTTTTCTTTTCTTTCTTTCTTCTCTTTCTCTTTCTTTTTTTTTTTTTTTTTTTTTTCTGGAGACAGAATCTCACTCACTCTGTCATCAGGGCTGGAGTGCAGCCTCTACCTCCCGAGTTCATGCAGTTCTTCTACCTCAGCCCCCGAAGTAGCTGGGACTAGAGGCGTGCACCACCACACCCAGCTAATTTTTTTTTTGTATTTTTAGTAGAGAGGTGGTTTCGACACATTGGTTAGGCTGCTCTTGAACTCCCAACCTCAGATGATCTGCCCACCGTGGCCTCCCAAAGTGCTGAGATTCCAGGCGTGAGCCACTGCGCCCGGCCCCGAACACTCCTTTCTTGTCCAGTTATGTAGTTCCATCCTTGGCCAATTATGTCAGCTATTTTGATTGCTTTACCTTATTCTGCCAATGTTGGTATTACTTATAATTGTAAAGATCTCCCAAGCCCCCCCATCCCTAGTTCTCAACTACAGTATAAAACCCCTGGAAGGCATCAGGCCAATCCCCTCTCCCTCCTCACCCCTAGCCCAACACCAGATTACTCTGAAGCACAGTTAAAAAAAAAGAGAGAGAGAGATTTTTACTTAAATTTTTCCCCTGCATAATAGAGTTATCAAGAGACAGCAAAATCTTTTAAAAAGATTTTGCCTGATAATTTTTCAGCTAAAGAATGACATTAATTCAAAGATTTAAAGTCCCAATTGGTATTATAAAACAAAGTAAAACAAATAAAAACTTAGAAACTGCAGAAAGAAGCAGTGCAGTTTCACTTTGATTTGTAACACCAAAGTCAAAGAGAAAACTCTTAAATTCATCTAGAGAAAAAACTGATAATGTCGAACTTTACCCATGCTCCAAGATCCTGAACAACTGTAAAGGCTAAGAAATCCCAGCACCATCTGTAAGTTCCAGAATGGCTTACTGCCGAGAACCTCCCTTTGCTACTGGACTTAGATAAAATGCACAGATGCCTTAGATAAGACGTCTCAGGTGAAAAATGAGGGAGGAGAAATGAACAGGTAGCGTTTAATGGATATGGAGTTTCAGGATGGGATGATAGAAAAGGGTCTGAAGATGGATAGTGGTGATGGCAGAACCAGATCATACTTTATCCCATTGAACTGTATTCTTAAAAAAGGCTAAAATGGTAAACTTTTATGTCATGTATATTTTTTACAGTAAAAACTTTTATACGTAAAAGCATGAGTTGTATAAACAGAAGTAGGTTAGCACAGCGTGTAAACTCGTGCGTCATCTGAAGCAAAGAGAAAGGAGAAACGTTCACCACAGTCTGTGCTTCTCTGAGGCAGCGGAAGCTGGGGACGATCAGTTCTTGCTGCTGCTTCTGATGACTTTGACGTTGGGACTCAGATGTTTTATAGAAAATAGGTTTCTCCAGCTCTTCCAGAAAAATTATCTTAACAGCATGGAAGGTAGATGTCTCAGAATACTACCGTCTGAGTTGAGAGCACAGCAGCCACAATTGAAAGAGTAAAATGGGCCCAGGCTCGGTGGCTCACGCCTGTAATCCCAGCACTTTGGGAGGCCAAGGCGGGTGGATCACGAGGTCAAGATATCGAGACCATCCTGGTCAACATGGTGAAACCCCGTCTCTACTAAAAATACAAAAAATTAGCTGGGCATGGTGGCGCATGCCTGTAATCCCAGCTACTCAGGAGGCTGAGGCAGGAGAATTGCCTGAACCCAGGAGGCGGAGGTTGCGGTGAGCCGAGATCGCACCATTGCACTCCAGCCTGGGTAACGAGAGTGAAACTCCGTGGCAAAAAAAAAAAGAGTAAAATGGTTAAAGTCAGCTGCCTGCATCAGTGTGGGTTTATTTCCAGGCTCTCATGATGTGTTGGTTTGCCTCTATCACGCTGGCTTAGCGATTTTGTCTTTAATGCAGTGCGAGTCCTCCAACTCTGTCCTTTTCCCACGTGGTTTTATCAGAGTTCCTTCACCTTTCCGTGTACATTTTATCACCAGTTTTTTGTCTCTACAGAACACCCTGCTGTGATTTTGATTGCCATTGCACTGACCACCTTTCTTCCTTTTCAAAATAGCTGTGTTGAGATCTAGAACAGCATTCCTTTGACTGATGTTAGCATTCAGGTAAATATATTTTTCTATTGTTTTTCCATGTTTTAAATCCGTTTTCCCTTTTTCCTGACATTTGTTTTTGATTGAGGATTTTTTATACTTCCGTTTATCTTGTTGTAGATACCTCTAGGCTCATTATTGTTGGTTTTGGTGGTTATTTTAGGGTTTTCCACATGTAACTTATCAGAGGCTGCCTGTGATGCATTCTGTCACTTAACACACAGATAAAGACCCAACGAAGGTACGCCCCACACCCACTCCCAGCCTTCGTGCTGCTGTTCACACACATTCTGTGTCCACATGTGTCATAAGCTTCGCAATATGTCGTTATTTTTCTTTAATTAGTTAACTAGATTTGGAAGACACTTTTTTTAAATAAGAAAAGAGTACTTTGCATATGCCCACATGTCCTGCAGTACAGATCCTGTCATACGCTCCTTGGGGTGCGTCTCTGTTGATTAATTCTTTCAGCTTTCCCATGTCTGGAAATGTCGTTGTCTTTGAAAGACATTTTCACTGTCACGGAGCTCTGGATGAACTGTGTCCCTGTCTGTACTTTAGAGGTGCGGGTTCTCTGTCTCCCGATTTTCATTGCTCCGTGGAGAAACCTAACAATATTGTCAGGTCTGACCCTGAGTCTTCGACGTGTCTTTTCACCCTGGTCATTTCATGCATGGTTTTAAAAGCAATCCGGTTAGGACCTGCCTTGGTGTCAGCCCTGCCCCCGCTGTTTCTTATGCTCGGGTTTCTGGAGCTCCTTGGATCTATAGGCTTATGCTTTTTACCAGATTTTTTAAATTTGGGGACATGATTTCTTCAAACTGTTCTCTAAGCGCGCAGTCCCTTCACCTTTTGGGACTGCGATTCCCTCTGTATTCAGCTTTCCTGGCGCCGTGATGCTCTGATCACTTCCTTTTTAATTGTGGTTAAAAAAAAAAAAAAAAATACCGCGGAATTGACCATTTTCACCATTTGCAGGGAGCCATCCAGGGACCTCGGGTCCATGCCCACCGTGGGGTTGCGCCTGCGCAGCCGTCCCCGGAGACCACGGTCCACTCGCCGTGGAGCTTCCCGGGGTCCCGCGTTAGCCGTTTCCGCGCCGGCCGGGGTCCCGCGTTAGCCGTTTCCGCGCTGGCCGGGGTCCCGCGTTAGCCGTTTCCGCGCGGCCGGGGTCCCGCGTTAGCAGTTTCCGCGCGGCCGGGGTCCCGCGTTAGCCGTCTCCGCCGCGTCGCAGTCACCCGGCTTTCTCCCCCATCCCAACCAGAACATTCGCATCTCCTCTACGGTATGTTTTTTCACGTCTAGAAGTTTTATTTGGGTCTTTTATTAACCTTTCTTCTCTCTTCTCACCGTTTGCATTTTCCTCTCGGCCCGTGAACACACGGATTCACGATCACCGCGTTCGCCTCCCCACTAATTCTGTCGTTGTGTTATTCCGGCGCGATTTCTGCTGCCGCAGTTTTCTCATTAGAACTGACACTTTCCTGCTTCCTTGAGTCATGTCTGCAACTTCTTTCCTCATTTAAACTTCACAAGTGTAAATAAAACAATACTTTATAGATATGAAAAGAGAGGCGAAAAAGCTCCAACAATTTGCACTAAAATCATATCCCCAGCAGACGGACAGGTGCGATACAAACCCCGAACTCTCAACCGGGACCGGACAGGCAGACAGGTGCGATACAAACCCCGAACTCTCAACCGGGACCGGACAGACGGACAGGTGCGATACAAACCCCGAACTCTCAACCGGGACCGGACAGGCAGTCAGGTGCGATACAAACCCCGAACTCTCAACCGGGACCGGACAGGCGGACAGGTGCGATGCAAACCCCGAACTCTCAACCGGGACCGGACAGGCGGACAGGTGCGATACAAACCCCGAACTCTCAACCGGGACCGGACAGGCGGACAGGTGCGATGCAAACCCCGAACTCTCAACCGGGACCGGACAGGTGGACAGGTGCGATACAAACCCCGAACTCTCAACCGGGACCGGACAGAGGACAGGTGCGATACAAACCCCGAACTCTCAACCAGGACCAGACAGTTCTTCCACGACCGTAACAATTCCCCTCTACTGCGCCTTGGGCCCCTGTCCCCAGGAGCCTGGCCAGCCAAGACTCACATCCTCAGATGAGTGGCAATCACCAGAATTGGTAGTCTCAGGGCTACTGCCATTTTTAATTTTCTTCTTCTTTTTGCTCCTGCAGGAACACCAGGGCTGTTCGTCTGATACTCTCTCAGCTTTTTCTTGGCTGTGGCCAGTTTGCTCTGTCGGGTTCATTCCGACATGACATCGCGGGGCGGGGAGACGTCTGTAACTTCTGCTGTCAGACTTTGCTAGTTCCTCCGACTTGGGTGAGCGGTTTTTCGACGCCTAATCCCGGCCATTCTTCTTCAGCGTTGCTATGATGCCAGCGGTTGCTTGGGAACAACCTGACCCCTTGAGCGTTTCAGTTCTTCCGGGTGGCGCCGGGAAAGCAGCCTTTCCTCCACCCAAGCCCTGTGGATCCGGAAGTGTTACTGCCCTGGCAGGAGCATTGACAATCCCCAGGCCTGTACGAGCCCCTCAGACTTTCTCCCTCTGCTGGTTCTTTCCCGGCCTCGTCCTTCTTCGCCGTTCCTGTGCTGGTCAGTGCTCAGCTGAGGCTTGAGGGGAACCCTCTGCCAATCTCCAGCTGTGGCCCTATCAAGCGACACAGGCTGCTGCCAGGGAGAAGAGGAGGCCGCAGGCACTGACGTCCCTCCGAGGAGCAAGAGGGCAGAGCCTGGGAGCTGGACCACTCGCCCGCCTTTGGTAGCTGAGGGAGGATGGGCAGGGCTTTCCAAAGGCCACTCGCGCCTCTGAGGCTCTCCAGGCTCTCCCGCCACCCTGGGAATACACCACGGCCAGGTGCCGAGGAAGGCCTCTGACAAAAAGGTTTAGTTGCTGTCATCACAATGAAATTACAATCAACAAACTGGATATACAAAAAATGTTGGTTTATGTAAAACAATGAACATATGGATCACAGATGTCCCTCAACTTATGATGGTGTTAGAACCTGAAAAACCTCTGTAGGTTGAAAATATTGCACGTTGAAAATGCGTTTAATACACCTGACTTACCGAGCCTGGGAAACTGAGTTGTTTAGAGAAACAGGTGGCGGCTGGGGTTGCTGGGGTGGCCGGGATGGCTGGGTCTGTGGGGCATGTGTTTAATGCCGCCCAGGAAGTCTTCTGACATCGTTTCACTCATGTCTCTCAGGAAACAGTTCTGGTGAAACGTGATCGTCCTGCTCACCCTCCAATTAATAAGACACACCATTTTGAAAGGAAACTGCTTTTCAAGATGTCATATAAGGCAAACTTCCACGTTAAAAATATAAATTTTGCCGTGGGGTTTGAGTAATGAAATGTCCCATTTGTCCTATCGTTGTGACTAACTGTGATTATAAATGCAGACTCAGTTTGCCTGAAGCCCATCCCACCCTTTGTTTACATGCTGTGTTTTGCTACTTCTTCCTCAAGGGCAAAGTTGGATGATGGAGTTGGAGACCACATGGCCTTCAAAGACGAGAATATTAACTCTCTGGGCCTTTCCCGACCAGCTTTGCCAACCCCCATAAAGAGGAATACACCGCAGAGCTCCTCAGCCCGCCATGGGCTGAGGGTTCAGCACCCACATCACTGCCTCTCAGGGCCCTCGATCGTGCGCTTGAGACGTAAGGTTTTCCTGTGGCTGAAGAAGTCACATCTCAGACACCATCACTTATAACCGGTGGAACTAAAACATCTCTTTGGGTTTTTTGTTTGTTTTTTTTGAGATGGAGCCTCGCTCTGTCGCCCAGGCTTGAGTGCAATGGCACCATCTCAGCTCACTGCAACCTCCACCTCCTGGGTTTAAGCAATTCTCCTGCCTCAGCCTCCCAAGTAGCTGGGATTACAGGCATGTGCCACAATGCCCAGCTAATTTTTTTGTATTTTTAGTACAGACAGGGTTTCGCTGTATTAGCCAGGCTGGTCTCAAACTCCTGATGTTGTGATCTTCCCCTTGGCCTCCCAAAGAGCTGAGATTACAGGTGTGAGCCACCATGCCTGCCTAAAATGTCTGTTTTAAAAACAAATTTTAATCTTGCTGGACTGTATTCTTCAATTATAGTGTGTGTAAGAGAAGCAAGGGCATTTTTCAGAAGAAATCTGAACTTAGTTTCACCTAAGCAAAGAAAAGATGACCTAGCTTGGTTCCAGTTCTGAAACAAAACGTGCACTCATGAAAAAGCTGGGTAATAAAAGGAATTCAAACAAGTCCAGTGGCGAGCAGCACACAGGCATTTGGTTCATTCCATAACAGTGCTTAGTGGATGACACCTCCACACCTTCTTAGTTCTCTCTGTGTGTGTGTGTGTGTGTGTGTGTGTGTATCTGCAATAACAGGTCAAAGAAATGGCCTACTTTGTAAAGACAAAAGCTGTGAGATTCAACAGCTGTTTCTAGTTATTGCTGCTGCTATTTGTGGGTGCCTGCGGGAGCACTGGGCGGGCCAGTGGTGTGTGGCTGCAGGGGCACTGGGCGGGGCAGTCGTGGGTGGCTGGGGGAGCACTGGGCGGGGAAGTCGTGGGCAGCTGCGAGAGCATGATTGCATCTGGATTCTGTGAGGTCTCCGACGTGAAATGCTGATATGATCAAACAGTGAACCTTTACTGTGTTGCCAAAGGTGAAAGGCACCTGGATGGGGCAGGTCAGGAAGCGGTGACTGGACACCAGCCTCAGCTCCACGCTGCCAAGGGACAAAGCCCGGGCAGTGCCTCTTAGGCAGCCTTGGGTTGCTCACTGCTCCATGCCCACTGCCAGAGTCCAGTCTAATGAAAGAGCGTCCTGGCTTCCCCCAGCTGCCTCTGCCTTCAGTCCAGCACCCCTCCCACCTGTCCTTTATGTCGTGGCTGTAGAAATCTTTCCCAAATGCAAATTAGAAAAGAAGAAAGTAGATGAAGTCACCGAAGCCAAAGAAAGTTAAGGGGTAGGGAGTGGGTGACGCAGAATGTCACCTGTTGCCGAGAGGTCACTGGAATCCTTATTTCTAATTCTTGATTGGATTTGGTAGACTGAGAGGTCACTTGCTACCATGGTTTGTATCCAGTTTCCTAGGGTGACTCGGGAGGACGCTGGGGATGCAGATGCGCCCACGGTGGCTCTGGCAATGCCGGGAGGGGCCGCTGGTGGCCATGGGGCCATCCATGGTCTTTGAAGCACAGCAGCGATTGCCAGGATGTGGAAGCTGTGCGTCCCTGCGCTCTTACACAGCTTTATCGTGGAAGAAGCTTATGTCTCCACTGAGTACTGGGCAGTTACTGTGTACCAGAATCTGTTTTGGGACCTGCACGTTCTTACATGATAATGTCACATCCTCTATCCCAGAAGCAGCTCTTCAGACCTTTCACACTCAAGACACCAAAGCAAAAGCTCTGACATCCCCCGGGACCAGGCTCCCGATCTCACTGCGAGAACAGACCTCCCACTTCCCGATCCAGCCGCCGGCCGAAGCCGGGTGCCCCTCTCTCATGGCACAGTTTCATTTTTCTCTTGTCCACTGAGATGCTGCTCCTTGATACTATGCATGTATGCATATCTATGCATAATGATACTATGCATTACTAGGAATGTAATCCTGGTGCTCCCGTACGAACGCACAGGAATGCACACCCCACAGCATTCACTGCTGTTTTCCAATGTCCAAGTTTTAACCACATAGAATAGCAAATGAAAAACACAAAGGGCCACAATGTCTGACCTAAAAGCTTAAGGGCCCATAAGAGAAACATGCAAAGCTGCGAAAATAAGCCTGAGTCCGAAAGGTCCCATCTGTGTAGAACTTCCTTCCACAGCGTGAGCTTCCATTTGAAACGTCTGAAACTACTCCACAGTGAAGTTAATTTTCCCACACAGCTTAAATGCCTTCCTGCCTGTCCAAAAACCCTCCCACTCATACGAATACCCCTGGAAGTCACAGGAATGACTCATTTCCCTCGGCTTTTTAATCAACTTTTTTTATCCAAATTTCCCGGCTCTTGACAGCATCCTTCTTTTCAAGATGGGACTGCCCATCTGGAGCCATTTTCCTGAAGAGGCCGCGCACGCCTGCAGGGGGACGCCACGGCACCTGCCTCAGGAATCGCAGGGCTCCCAGGAAACAGCCTGTGAAAAGCACCTGGCTGAGAGTCAGTAGTCAGTACAAGCTGTTTTCCTTACATTTACCTGCTTTAGCATCTATCTTTAATTTATATCCAATTTCCTAGGATAACTTTAAAAGCATTTAGGGCATAAAATTCTTTGTCATCAAATTTTAGAGCTAAAATTGCTTTTAATTCACCCTCTCCATTTTAAAGAAAGAAATCTGAGATGAAGTGGAAAGAGCGTGAAACGAGAATCCCAAGAGTTCACGCTGAATGTCGTTCATGAATCTCCGCTTTGACCTGTGACTGTGGCAAAGGGTGGTCCCGGGCTTGCCGGCTTGCAGGTGGGAGGAAAGTTCGCGGGATGGAAGTGCAGGGCCCATGCCATGAGGAGGCAGCAGCCCAAGGGCCCCCCCCCACAGCTCTGCCATCCCGCAGGCTGCTCCCCTGGGCTCCTGGGGAATTATTCCTGCCTATAGGGAAGGCTGAACCCAGGAAAACGTTTCTAGCCTGCATCCTCCCGTGGCACCTGCACGTGGGCACAGGGCACTTCCTTTCTGAAGTATCCAAACTCCCACAGTAGCACTAACTTAGACTGCTTATTACTGAACTAACGAGGACTCCCAGGACGAATGTCCATTTCCTTGTCTTGTAAACCAAAAGACGGGTGGAGGAGTGTATTTGTTACTATCTTCTTGTGTCACTAATAAATGTCGTCATGTGGCCTGAAGCCTACTGTGATGTGACTTCACCGAGTCTACGGTTCCTTAATTTAGGTTAAGTTAAGTACTTATGAAACAAGAACACATGAGGAAGCTTTGCTATGAGAAAGCTGCACTCCCAGGGACATTATGCAAAAGTGGATCATTTTCCAAACAAAACACAGAAGCAGTCCCCACTGTGCATGCCACACACGTGACAGACCCTGGCAAGAGCAAACATGGCTTCGGGAAGCACAGGTGCCTTTTCTGGAAAGTGTGCACTCAGAAACAGGTGATGACAGGTCCTTTCTGTCCAATCAGCTTCCAAGGTAAGAATAACTGATTGGTGAAAGAATAAAATAAAATATAAAGAATTGACGTTAACTGATGGAAACCAAAGGACAATTTCTTCCTTAAATCCTTAGACCTCCTGGGAAAAAATCTGAGCCCTTCTCCGACTATGAGTCTGTAAAAGCCACACAGACGGGCATTATCACAATTTTATTTTTATTTTTTATTTTTTTAATTTTTATTGCATTTTAGGTTTGGGGGTACATGTGCAGAACGTGCAAGATAGTTGCATAGGTACACACATGGCAGTGTGTTTTGCTGCCTTCCTCCCCTTCACCCACACTTGGCATTTCTCCCCAGGCTATTCCTCCCCAACTCCCCCCCCACTGTCCCTCCCCCATTCCCCCCAATAGACCCCAGTGTGTAGTAGACCCCCTCCCTGTGTCCATGTGTTCTCATTTTTCTCACCCGCCTATGAGTGAGAATATGCGGTATTTCCTTTTCTGTTCTTGTGTCATTTTGCTGAGAATGATGTTCTCCAGATTCATCCATGTCCTTACAAAGGACAAAAACTCATCATTTTTGATTGCTGTATAATATTCCATGGTGTATATGTGCCACATTTTCCCAGTCCAGTCTATCATCGATGGGCATTTGGGTTGGTTCCAGGTCTTTGCTATTGTGAACAGTGCTGCAATGAACATTCGTGTGCATGTGTCCTTATAGTAGAATGATTTATAGTCCTTTGGATATATACCCAGTAATGTGATTGCTGGGTCAAATGGAATTTCTATTTCTAGGTCCTTTAGGAATCGCCACACTGTCTTCCACAATGGTTGAACTAATTTACACTCCCACCAGCAGTGTAAAAGTGTTCCTATTTCTCCACATCCTCTCCAGCATCTGTTGTCTCCAGATGTTTTAATCGCCATTCTAACTGGCATGAGATGGTATCTCAATGTGGTTTTGATTTGCATCTCTCTAATGACCAGTGATGATGAGCATTTTTTAATATGTTTGTTGGCCTCATGTCTGTTCTTTACAATTGGTTCATATTGGCCAGGTAGGGGGGCTCACACCTGTAATCCTAGCACTTTGGGAGGCGGAGGCAGAGGCAGGTGGATCACCTGAGGTCGGGAGTTTGAGACCAGCCTAGCCAACTTGGTGAAACCACCTCTCACTAAAAATACAAAATCAGCCAGGCGTAGTGGCACATGCCTGTGATCCCAGCTACTCAGGAGGCTGAGGCAGGAGAATTGCTTGAACCTAGGAGGCGGAGGTTGTGGTGAGCTGAGATCATGTCATTGCACTCCAGCCTGGGCAACAGAGTGAGACTTTGTCTCAAAAAAACAAAAAACAATTGGTTCATATTTGTGAAACTGAACGTATGAGGGAGAACTGTGGTGATCACTCCTGTGTGAGGCGCCCAGGAAATGGGCCTCACCATGTGGTGAGCTTGAGCCCGGACACAGATCCCCAGTTGGAGGAGTCAAGCTGAGGGAAAGCAGGAACCGAGAGAGGGACTATGCTATTCGAAATAATTAACAGACATTATTTTATCGATGTGAGGACATGGGAGGCACTGTGTCCACTTTTGGCTCCTTATGGTTTATTGCTCCATTGTGTTCATTTTTGGATCCTTGCTACAATAGTTGTAAAATATTAATTTCAGTATTTACAATTAAGTATTTACTGGGCATAACTTACTTACCTTGTGCTGTTCCTTTTACTAGTTCCCCAGAATTGTTTTCTGTTTCCTTTGTTATTTGAGAAATGCTTTGATCTGACGTAAACAACATTAAGTAGAAAAGTATATAACGGAACCTTCTGCACAAATAAAATCGCTGCTTGGGCGTAGCCCATCCAGTCCTCCAGACCCCGCTCTTCTTTCTCCTTTTTTTTTCCGCACACGCTCTCTTCCAGGTTTGGGACCCTCTCGCTGGACGATATTCCTGGGCTCGCGTTCAGTTCACAACAAACGTAGACCCTGAAAGAGCTCCCTTCAGACCCAGAATTTGAGGCCTGGAAAGAACAGATCTTCAGCAGGCCTGGAGAAGTCCTGTGACCAAGGCCACACACACAGCCTACAGTTCAGTTTCCCTCATGCCTCCCCAGTCACAACGCAGGTCCCAGGCATGGATGAGACCAGCATCATGGAATGAGTTAGGAGTGTGCCTTTCATTAGTTTATTCACTCAGGTGACAGATACTATGGAGAAGGGACCCTGCCGGACCTGCCTTGAGTCTGTGCAGTGAATGAGGAGACAGAAGCCCAGCCCTGGTGAGGGTTATAGTCTAGTGATGGGACAAATTGGCCCACAGACAAGTACATTAAACACCATTAAGTATCTTGAGGGAAAATACAGATGCAATAAGATTGTAAAAGGGAGTGGCTTAGTTTAGACTGCGACACCAAGAAAGGCTTTGTGGAGAAAGTGGGGTTCACCCTGAAAACTGAAAGGTGGGTGCAGGTCAGGTGAGAGAGGCGGAGAGGAAGGGCAGCTAAGCAGAGGGACGGGGGTCTGCAAAATCTCCCACAGGGATGGGAGCTCAGGACAGGATGGAGAGGCGGACAGAGGTCGGATGCCAGGAGGGGAGATGTGTTTCCTTAACTTCCTCCAGATGCCCTGAAGAATTCCAAGCGAGGAGGGGACCTGCTGCAATGCGGGATCACTCCTCACTGCCGACTGGATCAACGGTCCTATCCGGGGGGCCGGGAGCAGTCCCAGGAGGTGCGTGGGGCTTGGGCAGCAATGGGGAGGAAAATGGGGATACCTTAGACACACCCGAGAAAGATTTTTACTGCAGAATTGACAAGAGGTGGTGAAGGATTAAACGACATCACGCTTAACGGTGACCCAAGTTTCTGGTATGAAAAGCCAGGTGGATGGAGCTTCCTCTTGCCGAGTGGGGGAAAACGAGAGGAGCTGATCTAAAGAAGAAAAGAAGAATTGAGCTTGTAGGTTCTAGGTGTGACTTAAGCCACGCACACGCATCCAGTAGGTAGTAAGACGCATGAATTTGAATCTCTGAAAAGACACCGGAGTTGCTGATCTGCTTTTGGTCCACACAACAACTGTTCCTTACAACCACAGAGTCAGGGACTCTCCCAGAGGCAGACACAAAGCACCCAGGAGGCACCGCACCTCTACACGCTCCCGGCACCTCTGTGCGCCCCGTGCACATCTACGAATTCCCAGCACCTCTACGCGCTCCCGGCACCTCTGCGCGCTCCCGGCACCTCTGCGCGCTCCCGGCACCTCTGCGCGCTCCGTGCACATTTACGAAGTCCCAGTACGTCTACGCGCTCCCGGCACGTCTGCGCGCTCCCGGCACCTCTGTGCGCTCCGTGCACATTTACGAAGTCCCAGCACGTCTACGCGCTCCCGGCACGTCTACGCGCTCCGTGCACTTCTACGCGCTCCGTGAGAGCCAAGGCTGCTTGCTGTGGATATCAACAGTCCTGATGGTAGTTCAGGGCCCGGTGAACCTGAGTTAAAAAAGAACCAGTAATGAATTAAGGACCATGCAGTTTCTGGCCATTAAAAATTTTGTCTTGGATGTATCAAATCTATCAATCCTGCCAACTGCAACTACAAAAGCATACAAAATATGCTTTACATTGGCTGCAAATAGCTAAGTCAGTGTCATTTGACCCACAGGCTCTGCTGACTACATTCAGAAATTCCAGTTAGTAACTGTCAAATTTAACAATGAGGGAGAATCACAGACCAACAAAGACAGTTCAACCCGAACTTGATACAAAGGCAGAAATGTGTTCTCCCATGTCTGATCATCAACTCCCTGGATATAAATTAAATAAAAAATGAAAATAAGTAGGCTTTAAGACAGTCGCCAGGAGCCGGAGCATCAGCCAGATTCTCCATCTGAGACTGACTTTATTAATAGATGGAATCCAAAATGATTAAACACTGAATTAGATTGCAAATGGAAATGAAATGCCACGTTGCACATCCAATACAAACTCAAACTCTCTTTAGACTTTGGAAATACAAACATAATGTGGGAGCCAAGAATCACAAGGTCACGAAACGGATCATTTGCTTTCTCAGCAGATTTGATGGCACGAAGCCCTTTAACAAGCAGGCCTATCAAACTGAAAAACAACATCTAGGATTCTACTGATTGAAAAAAAAAAACATAATCCAAAATGCCCCAATAAAATGGTGTTTTATTTTGACAGGTAAGATGGAAAACCTCAAATATCTGAATCTGAAGATGCAGGAACTTTGGCAGGAACGGGAGAGGGCTGCCCAGAGAATGAGTAAAGGAACAGGGACCAGTGACAGCAAACACAGCCGTGCTAATAATCCTAACAAGCCCTCCCCAGAGCGGCGGCCAGGCCTTAGCCTCGGGACGCATTTCCTCATGGAAAGACTCCTCCAGGTTCACCAGGAGGCACACAGGCCATGGGAGGTGTAGAAAGGCAGTCAGTAAACCACAGATACTCCTCGGTGTGTTCCCTTATAAAAGGAGAGGATTGATAAGGTCCTGTTGTTATACCAGACCAAGCATAGAACGTCAACATCAAGACAAAAGTATGCCAAATTGCAGGGTTTACTGCCGGTGACCACGGAGGACCCACGTCTCTCCAACCCGTGTCCCCGAATGGAGGGTGATAAGACTCTTTTGTACCCGTAAAACCACCTTGGGAGTGGGGGAGAGGAGCGGGGATGGGGATGAAAGGCTTCAGACATTTCGAGGGCTAGTGGATTCTGTAAATCACCTCCTGGGCCAAGACGAGGGTGAGGGGGGGCTCCAGACATTCCAAGGACCAGGGGACTTTTGTCATTCCGATTGTTACTTAAGGGGTTTACAGAAGTCAAGATAAACATTAGTTTATACATTATCTGGGTAGGATACAAATTTTAGTTACTCATTACAGGTTGCAGGAGTCAGGATGGAATTACCTTGGGCTGCTTATTCTGGTTATTACCGGTGAGCAAAGGCCAGCAACTCTGGCAGTTAAGAGAAGGTAAGCAGCTTTACCTCTGTGCATTCTGCAAAGTAAACTATCAGTCTTATTTACAGACGCCAAGGTTAGCAGTCATTGTGAGGAGAATGGGGTAACTTCTTTTTGGAAAACAGCTTTTGTCTTTTATAAAATGGCGTTGCTCAGGTTCCAGCGATAGCACTGTTAACCCCAAGTCCTCATCTTGAGGATTTAATCTGTCTCCTTTTGTTTGACTCAGTAATACTGGTGCTTAAGGCATTGAGTGAGATAAAGAAAATATTTGCATGGTGGGAGTTAAGTAAGCAAGACACTGAGGAGCGACAGCTGGTGCTCAGCTCCCTCCGTCCAAGAAAGGACCAAGGCAATGACGACATAGCCAACTCTGACTGTGGAAGGAAGAGCTAGGAGCATGGGAACGGAGAGGCACCTGTGTTGATCAGAAGTCCAGGAGGGCAGAGTATGCAGGCACCTGGCTGCTGTAGCCCCATCTCCCCTGCCTGGATCAGATCTGCCTGGAGTCAGGAGGGACTTCTCCTTATCTCCCCTGCCTGGATCAGATCTGCCTGGAGTCAGGAGGGACTTCTCCTTGCAGGAAAAAGGGAAATGGCAGATCCCCATTGGGGCCCCGTCACCACAGAAATCACCCACTGTTCTTACAGCAGGGGAATCCTGCAGTCCTCACAAGCCCTGAGCCATTTGGGAGTGGCAGGGAATTCACACAGCTCCATCGCCCCAGATCAGGAGTATCGGTGTGCAGTGCTAACCCCCAGCCACCCTGTGAGCCAAGCTGCTGCAGTCCCGTGTCATCTTGAGGCCAGAGCTGCCTCTGGAGCATGCCCTGCTCTGGAGTCAGAATCCACGGCCATCCTCCAGTCCTGGAGCTCCCTCCCCATGATGCCAAGCCTACACAGGTGGCTGAACATCACAACTCCAGCTGCGTGGAGCCTTGGCCCGGGATGAGCTGTGACTCTGGCCTTGCACAGCAAGGAAACCAACCCTCATCACTGCTCCCACCAGCGAGAGTGGTAGCCTGGCAGTCCCACCCACAGCAACCCTGCCCTGGAGTTAGACAAGCTGCTACTCACCCTTCCCCAGGCAGGAGAGGCCCCTGAGTCTCCTAGTGGCTGATACACCTCCAGGCCAAAAGAGGGGCTGTGCACCTGTACTAAGGACCTGAGAAACAGCCCCACAGTACCCCGACAACCAACAGACATGCCCTTGACTGGCCCAACAGCTGTATGTCACCAGTAAGAGCCTGAGAAACAGCCCCTTGCACCATCATCAGTGGGCATATCCCCAAACCAGCCATGCAGCCTTGCACCTGTACCCCAGACCCAAGAAACAGCCACAGAGGTCACCCCTGGCAGATATACCCTAGGCCAGCTGAGCAGTCATAGGCCCTTGTCCCAGGCCTGAGAAGCAGCCCTGTGGGAAACACCGCCCCTGGCAAACACCCCCCCAGGTCAGCCAAGCAGCCATGCAGCTGTGGCCCAGACACAGGAAACAGACCCTTGAATTGGCCCCAGCAGACACATCCCAGACCAGCTGAGCAGCCTTGCATCTGTGTCCTGGATCAGAGAAACAACCTCATAGGTCACTGCTGGCAGGCACACTCCCCGGCCAGCTAAGCAACTGTGTGCCCATGCTTCTGGCCAGAGGAACAGCCATGTGGCTCCAACTCCAATGAGCCAGACCCCATGTTTGGTGACCTACTGTGTGCCTATGTGTACCCCCAACCTGAGATATAGGCTGAGAGACTACCCTTGGAAAAGCCACATCACTGTTGCCACAGACTCCCTCACTATAGGCCATTGAGAAACTCACAAACACCTCTAGTGTGGATTACAGCTAAAGGAACTACGTGGACATTACGTTACTGTGTCCACCTAGAACCATGCACCCCAAGTCTCTCCTCCTGAAACCTACTCCGTAAAATTGGAAGGGACTATTTTTCCACCAGATGTATAGAAGTCAATGTCAGGGACACAGCAACCATGAAAAAGGAGGGAAATACGTAACCTCCAAAGGGACGTAATAATCCTTTCTTACTCTTAGTGTTTACGCTCATTTAACCCTTCCTCTCCTTGTAAAAAAACGATGAGAGGAAGTAAGAAACAAAGGATATACGAAACAATCAAAAAGCAGTCAATAAAATGACAACAGTAAGTCCTCACCTATTAATAATAACCTTGAATGTACACAAATTAAATTTCCCACTTAAAAGGTACATACTGGCCGAATAAAGACCAAGACCCAACTACACGCTGTCTGCAAGAAACTCACCTCACCTCACTTGTGAAAAGACACATAGACTGAAAGTGAAGGGATGGAAAAAAATATTCCAAGCAAAAAGAAACTAAAAGCAATCAGGAGTAGCCTTACTTATGTCAGACAAAGCAGACTTCAAGTTAAAAGCTGTAAAAAGAGGACAAGAGGGACGTTTTACAATAAGGGATCGATTCAGCAAGAGAATATAACAATTGTAAATATATTTTCACTCACATATACATATAAAGCAAATATTATTAGATCTAAAGGGTAAGACAGGCCCCATACAATAATTACTGAGGACTTCAACACCCTACTCTCAGCATTGGACAGATCATCTAAACATAAAATCAACAAAGAAACATCGAATTTAAACTACATCATAAACCAAATGGACCTAGCAGACCCTTACAGAACATTTCACTCAACAGCTACATATTACATTTTTGTTCATCAGCACATGGAACATTCTTCAGGATTAACCACATGTTAGAACACAAAATTAAGTCTCAACAATTTTGTTTGTTTTTGGTGGTTGTGTTGTGTTTTGTTTTGTTTTGAGATGGAGTTTTGCTCTTGTTGCCCAGGGCAGGCTGGAGTGCAATGGCACGATCTTGGCTCACTGCAATGCCCACCTCCCAGGTTCATGCAATTCTCCTGCCTCAGCCTCCCGAGTAGCTGGGATTACAGGCATGTGCCACCATGCCTGCCTAATTTTTTCTATTTTTAGTAGAAACGTTCAGGATGGTCTTGAACTCCCAACCACAGGTGATCCACCCACCTCAGCTTCCCAAAGTGCTGTGATTGCAGGCGTGAGCCACGCACCAGGCCTAACAATTTTTTTTTAAATAAAAATCACATCTCATATCTGACCATAACAGAATAAAAGTCCACATCAATAACTAGAGGAACATTTGAAAATATACAAATACGTCAAAATCAAGCTACATGCTCCTGAGTGACCAACGAATGAAGGAGGAAATTATGAAAATTTAAAATTCTTCACCACAAATTAAAATAGAAACATATCATACTAAAACATACGGGACACAGCAAAAGCAGTATTAAGAGGTAAGTCTGTAGCAATAAATGCCTACATTAAAAAACTAGAACGATTTCAAAGAAATGACATTATGATACACCTCAAGGTACTATAAAAGAACAAATCAAACCCAAAATTAATAGAAGAAAATTAAGATAAGAGCCACAATAAAAGAAATTAGAACAAAAAAATACAGATCAATGAAACAAAATGTTAATTTTTAAAGAAGATAAAATCAACAAGCCATTAGACTAACAGAAAAAATAGAATGAAGACCCAAATAAAATCAGAAACAAAAAAGGAGATGTCACGATGGCTACCACAAAAGTATGAAGGATCATCAGGGACTACCACGAACAACCCTGTGCCAATAAATTCAAAAACCCAGGAGAAACAGATAAATTCCTGGGTACGTATCATCTACCAAGATTGAACAAAAAAGAAACAGAAAATCTGAAGAGACCAATAACAAGTAATGAGATTGACTCAGTAATAAAGTCTTCTGAAGAAGAAAAGTCCTAGGACCAGAAAGCTTCACCGCTAAATTGGACCAAACCTTTAAAGAAGAATTAATACCAATTCTTCTGAAACTGTTAAAAAAAAAAAAAACTGAAGCAGAGGGAATTCTTCCTAACTCATTCTACAAGGCCAGCACAACTCTGATACTGAAACCAGCTAAGGACAAAACGGTAACAAAAAACCACAAGGCAACATTCCTGATAAACATAGTCACGAAACTCTCTGGCAAAATACTAGCAAACTGAACAGCACATCAAAAAGATGATACCCCATGATGAAGTGGGATTTATCCCAAAATGCAAGGATGATTCAAAATATGCAAATCAATAAACAAATTGGGTCACATCCATTGAATGAAGGACAAAAATCACATGATCATTTCCAAAGATGCAGAAAAAGCCTTTAGAAATATTCAACAACCTTTCATAATCAAACCTCTTAATAAATTAGGTATAGAACAAAATAAAGACCATATATAACAAGCCCACAGCTAACATATCAACATCTTTCAGGCTTTTCTCTAAGGACTGGAATGAGACAAGACTGCCCAGTCTTACCACTCTTATCAACATAGTACTGGGAGTCCTAGTCATAACAGTTAGGCAAGAGAAAGAAATAAAGAGCATCCAACTGATAAAGAAGGGAGTCAAATTGTTCCTGCTTGAAGATAACATGATCTGCTATACAGGAAAAGCTAAAGACGCTACCAAAAACCTCTTAGAGCTGCTCGACAATAATTCAGTGAAGTTGCAGAATATAAAGTCAATATGCAAAAATCAGTATTATTTATATGGACAATGAACTAAATAAAAACTAAATTTAAAACACACTCCCGTTATATACAATAGCTGCAAAAAATTTAAAATACCTAGGAATAAATTTAACCAAGGAGGTGAAAAACCTCTAAAAGGGTAATTATAAAACACTAAGGAAAAACTGAAGAGGATGCAAACAAATGGAAAGACACCACATGCCCAAGAATTGGAAGAATTAAAACTGTTAAAATGACAACACTACTCAAAGCAATCTAGAGATTTGATGCAATCCTTACAAAACACCAATGACATTTTTCACAGAAATTGAAAAAAATTCTAACATTTGTATGGAACCACAAAAGATTCCAAATGGCCAAAGAAATGCTGAGAAAAAAGAACAAAGCTGGAGGAATCACATTACCTGCTCTCAAAATATACTACAAAGCTATAGTAACCAAAATAGCATGGCACTGGCATAAAAACAAACACATAGACAGACTAGAGAATCGAGAAATTAACCCACATATCTACAGCAAACTGATTTTTTTATGAAGATGCCAGGAACAGTCATTGAGGAAAGGATGGTCTCTTCAATAAATGATACTAGGAAAACTGGATATCTATATACAGAAGAATGAAACTAGACCCCCACTTCTTACACTATACAGAAATTAACTCAAAATGGGTCAAAGGCCTAAATGTGAGACCCAAAGTCATTAAACAACTGGAAGAAAACACAGGGGAAATGCTTCAGGAAAAGTTTTTATGGGAATCTTCTTTGGCTTCAAGGAAGAAATTCCTTCATAAGGTAGGTCAAATCCATACAGTATTTGGACAGATGTAAACTAAAGGGAATGTTCCATCTAAGGAAACGAGCGCATCCATGAGGCTCCCTCTCAGGCCATTTAAGGTCATCATATACGTCTGTATATAAAATCACCATGTTGTAGATGTTGAATGCACACAATTTTTGTCAGTTTTACCTAAATGAAGCTAAATAAATCAACCAATAGCTAATATTTTAAAATAAAATAAAGAATTTTAAAAGTTTTTTTTTCCCAGGGACATAGAGCAATTTTAAGATACAGCTTTAACATTTTTCTTGGCCTCTTTTAAAACTATAAAGCTATCAATCCATTGACTAAAACTACTTTTAAAAAGAGAGTTTCTAAAGTTTATAATACGTAACCATCATCAGACTGATTCAGGTGACAGGCCTTGTAGAAGAGCAAAGAGACGTATGGTAATCAGCGCGACACAAAATCATCTTCCACAAGGCCAGTGTGACCTACATGACCTGAGGCTTTCATGTTAATTCAAAATTACCAATCTTGGTGAAGTGTTCAGCATTTCATATGCTTTTGAAATTCATTTGTGAATTTATGAGCCGTAATAAGCTACAGGAAGGAGAAGCCCAGCATTTTTTAACTGTTCTCACTGGGGACTTAACATACCCAGAAGCGGAGGAAACCGCATAGCACGTCCTCAGGTGCAATCGTCCTGCACTGAAAGCGGTTTACGTTCAGCCAATCTTATTTTACACACTCGCACAGCCCACCTCCGGTTCCTCAGCATACTTTACATTCAAAACAGAAAACTGACCATTTTATCTGTAAGTACATAGTCTGCATTTTTAAGTGATAAGAACATTTTTAAAGCACAAATGGCCAGGTGCGGTGGCTGACATCTGTAATCCTAGCACTTTGGGAGGCCAAGGCAGGAAGATCACACGTGAGCCCGGAGTTCAGGACTAGCCTGGACAACAGTGAGACCCCCACATCTTCCCACATCTCTTAAAAAACAGTTATAGAATACAATCACCATGCCATTCATCACACCTTATCAAATTAATGTCACATGGAGAGTGGCAGAATATGTCACCCTAAAGTACGCCACTTCGGCATCAGGATTATCTTTACTTGAAGGCTCAAGACGCAGGAGGCTCATGCAGAGTGCTCTGGTTTCCCCTCTTCCTCCTGCACTGAAAATAGGACCTGACCCTCCCCATGAGAGCCCCTCGCTGGGCCAGGGGCAGAGCGGGACCTGACCCTCCCTGTGAGAGCCCCCTCCCTGGGCCAGGGGCAGAGCAGGACCTGATCCTCCTCATGAGAACCCCCTTGCTGAGCCAGGGACAGAGCGGGACCTGACCCTCCCAGTGAGAGTCCCCTTGCTGGGCCAGGGGCAGAGCAGGACCTGACCCTCCCCGTGAGAGCCCCCTCCCTGGGCCAGGGGCAGAGTGGGACCTGACCCTCCCCGTGAGAGCCCCCTCCCTGGGCCAGGGGCAGAGCAGGACCTGACCCTCCCCGTGAGAGCCCCCTCCCTGGGCCAGGGGCAGAGTGGGACCTGACCCTCCCCGTGAGAGCCCCCTCCCTGGGCCAGGGGCAGAGCAGGACCTGACCCTCCCCGTGAGAGCCCCTTCCCTGGGCCAGGGGCAGAGCGGGACCTGACCCTCCCCGTGAGAGCCCCCTCCCTGGGCCGGGGCAGAGCAGGACCTGACCCTTCCCGTGAAAGCCCCCTCCCTGGGCCAGGGGTAAAATCCGTTCTCATCAGTAGATGGGGTCTGCGATGGGTAATACTGAGGAGTGTCAACTTGATTGTCAGATTAACAAATACAAAGTATTGATCCTGGGTGTGTCTGTGAGGCTGTTGCCAGAGAAAATGAACTAGAGTCAGTGGCTGGAAAAGGCAGGCCCACCCGTACTCGGGGTGGGCACCGTGTAATCAGCTGGCAGCTGAGTATAAAGGCTGCAGGGGAATGTGAAGAGAGACAGGCCTTCTCCCACGCTGGAGGCTTCCTGCCCTTGAATGTTGCTCTCCAAGTCTCAGTTCTGGAACTTGCACTGGCTCTCCTTGCTCCTCAGCCTGCAGATGGCTATTGTGAGACCTTGTGATAGTGTGGGTCAGCACCTAATAAACTCTCCTTTATACATACAGCTCTATTTCACTAGTTCTGTCCCTCTAGAGAACACGGACTAATAGAGGGTCGAAGCTGAGCGGCTCTGCACAGACACACCTGTGAACACAGCCTTCCATCTCCCATCTCTTTGCTGGCTTGTCCACCGTGGCCTCTGCCCAGCCCTACATGGCAACGTGCAGGCTGTGCCACCCCTTGGGTCTCATTTCCGGGGAGGCTCTGTGTCAGGCAGACCTCACATAAGAGTCCATGCTCTTCCCATCAACCTGCCTGAGGCCAGCTTCATGCTCAGGCCCCATCAGGGACCCTAGGAGGGCAGAGGAGAAAGTTCGACCCCCACACACTCAGGACACATTCGGACTTCCCCCAGTGTCCCAGTAATGCCAGGCTCCAAACCAGGATGCGTGGGGCTGACTCGTCTCATTCTCCTGTGTCCCCCTCCCTTAAAACACAGTCATTATTAGAGAAACCCGGCGGTCTGCTCTGGGAAACGTCCTCATTCTGGATTTGGCAGGTGGTTTTTTCTCCCGTAAAATGATCGTCCTTGAGAAGTGCTTCATTAGTCCCGCGGTGAACCGCCCACTTCACCCATTGAGGGACACCACGTCTCTGCACCCCAACCTCAGGGAAGCCGAGAGTGCTTAGAGGGTTTGAGGCGGCTCCTGAACCCCCATCATGAAGATCCCAACCCCCAACTAGCGTCCTCTGAGGAGCCTGGAGTCATTCTTTCATTAGGGGTTTCAAATGATGGCTTTCCAGTTTTATCATCTGCTGGGCTTATTGCCTAGAATCTCCTGTTCCCTCGAAAGCACGCAGCTGCCCTGAGCATGTTTCCTCCAGGAAGGACCTCACAACTGTTTTCTTTTTTCACCATGTTTTAGAATAATGAGTTGATATTCTAGCACCCAAAACACTTATGTGAGGTCTTTAAAAACTATCATTATTATGAACTCAAGATTGTAAAGAGAATGCGGTACTTCAGTCTGCTTTCGTCCCTGATTCGACCATGCCTGATTCCGTTTAGAATCACAGAGTTCGTACTCGACGACCATGCCTGATTTTGTTTAGAATCACAGAGTTCGTACTCGACGTCACTGATTTTATGTTTATCTGTTTTCTAAAGTTTAGAACTGCAGAATAAAGGGAAGTGAAGTCACTTCCTCACATAGAACTACAGGTCAGGAGCTGGTTTCCCACAAGGAAAGCGTGTCAGATGCTTGATTAATATCATGTTCCAAAAGAAATTAAGGGACAAAAGCAATTCTTCTTAACTAAGAAAGCCCAAAGAGAATCGCTTGAACCTGGGAGGCAGAGGTTGCAGTGAGCCGAGATCGTGCCATTGCACTCCAGCCTGGGTGACAGAGTGAGACTCCGTCACACACACACACAAAAGTCTAAAATAAATTATGTGCTATTCAGTCTATGAGTTGCTCTCCGTAGGGATCTGTGGGGACTGTGGACTGTGGAGCCCACCATGAAGGAAGCTGCGCCCTGAACACAGCTCACCAGGAGGACTTCATACTCACGTCCTCAACAGCATGGGCCACTGCTCCAGAGGTGGAGCTGGAGGAAGAAAAGGACATTGAAAACACACATCATGAGGAAAGGCTTTCTGATTTCCTAACATTCAGACTCTAAAACACCCCTGCATCTCCCCGCCATCGTCTCTGTCTCTGCCCTGGTGTCCCAGGACCCTGGCGTGGCTCCCCTTCCCGACCTCGTCCTCTATGTGTGGATCCACCCTTCCATCCTTTTCTAAAACTCCACTTGTCTTCTTTGACCTTATCCTTTTTCTGCTCTTCACTCTCTACTTTTTATTTCTTTTCGTGTCTTCCCCACCCCTTTTATTTTCTCTGAAAAATTTTCCTCTGATACCCCTGTTCTTTATTTCTCGTTTTCATCCTCCCTGTCTGCCTTGCATGGAGAGTCAGCCGCGCTCAGCAATCCACGCTTAAAGCTCTCCTTACGTGCAGTTCAGAGCGGTGGTGATACGGAACATGGGGTGCAAACCTCTGACCACAGAGGCCTGTAAGAAACCAGGCTGCGCAGCAGGAGGTGAGCGGTGAGCAACGAGCAAAGCTTCTCTGTATTGACAGCGGCTCCCCATCGTCACCGCCTGAGGCCACCTCCTGTCAGACCAGCAGCGGCATTAGATTCTCAGGAGCACAAACCCTACTGTGAACGGCGCGGGCGAGGGAGCCACATTGCCCGCTCCTCATGAGACTCTAATGCCTGATGATCTGTCACTGTCCCCCATTACCCCCAGATGGGATCCTCCCATTGCAGGAAAGCAAGCTCAGGGCTCCCACTGAGTCTGCCTGGTGGTGAACTGTATTATTGTTTCATTGTATATTACAGTGTGATCCCAGCAGAAATAAAGGGTGCAATGACTGTCATGCAGCTGGACCGTCTTGACACCGTCCACGCCCCGGCCCGCCAGTCCATGGACACATTGTCTTCCATGAAGCTGGTCCCTAGTGCCAAAAAGGTTGGGGGCCACTGATCTAGAAGACAAGCTCGTCAAGTTCTACCCTTCAGGAAATCAAGCATCTGCGAACCATCAGCAATCTAAAACAATGCAACAGGCTTCAAAACAAAGAGCCGGTGAACAGAAGCAACGTGTTTAGGGGGCCTCTGAAGAGCCTCTGAGACGCTGAACAGCCCAGAGCAGCACCGTCCAATAGAGAGGGCCTCTGTGACTGTGGGAGCGTTCCAGCTGCCCACCTCTCTCACCGGTTGAGGCCACACACCTCAGATGAGGCTGGTGCAGCTGCAACCCCATTTCTGATGGGATGTCATTTGCATTCATTTGCATGCATTGGCCTGCTGTGGTGGGCGGCTCACAGGGAGGCTGGTGGTGTGACAAAAGCCGAAAGCCGTCGGGAAAGGCCATGTCAAAGGCAAGTTCAGGAAAGCTGGTCACAGCTTGGGACCACTAACTACAGGCTGAGTATCCCAAATGCTCCGAAATCCAAAACGTTTTGAACACAGAGACGATGCTCAAAGAAAATGCTCACTGGATTATCTTGCTGAACGGGGACATACCAAACACTAACATTTGAAAACACGAAGGTTCAAAATCAGAAACGCTTCTCTGGCCTCACCTGCTTTGAATGAGGGCCACATGGCTTGTCTACACCACACTGACACACTCCACAGGCCCGATTTCCAGTCCCTTGACAGGTGACTCATGGCGGCCACCAGTCAAGACAGTGCAGAAGGTACTGGAGCCGGCACAATCAAGTCTGAAAGCTTCGAGAAGAAAAAGCTTCAGTGACTGTTAAAAGACCTGAACGGGTTGTTTCACACTGTGGGACCCGCCAAGTGCTTTCTCAAGACCTTCTCTAGCCAAGTTAAACTGCAGGACACAAATGCAGGTGAGACTCAAAACAGCCTGAGCGAAGCTACAGAGTCAGGAGCAGGCGCCGAGTGACCCCCACACACCGGTGGATACGGCCAACCCCACAGCAGCGGGGAAGCTGGGAAGTGTAGTCCCTTGATGGTAGCCACAGGTGTGGTCAGCGATGGGAGTGGGGAGGGCCGGGTGTGGTCAGCCATGGGAGTGGGGAGGGCCGGGTGTGGTCAGCCATGGGAGTGGGGAGGGCCGGGTGTGGTCAGCCATGGCAGTGGGGAGGGCCGGGTGTGGTCAGCCATGGGAGTGGGGAGGGCCGGGTGTGGTCAGCCATGGGAGTGGGGAGGGCCAGGTGTGGTCAGCCATGGGAGTGGGGAGGGCTGGGTGTGGTCAGCGATGGCAGTGGGGAGGGCCGCGTGTGGTCAGTGATGGACTGGGGAGGGCCGGGTGTGGTCAGTGATGGACTGGGGAGGGCCGGGTGTGGTCAGCCATGAAAGTGGGGAGGGCCGGGTGTGGTCAGCGATGGCAGTGGGGATTTCCAGGACTGTTTCATGGGGAAGGAGGAGTCATATTGAGTACGATTTTCAAATAAGCCTTTGAGTAAATGAACTTCAGATAGTTTTGCTTTATGCATGAACACCATCAAAACTTTCTCCACGTCAAAAGTATCGGTTGATCCACCCGCCTCGGCCTCCCAAAGTGCTGGGATTACAGGCGTGAGCCACCGTGCCCGGCCCAACAATCTATTCTCAAAAACCCCACTGGCTTCCAGCGAGCAACCGTCTGCCCTGTACCTGCTCAGAAACTTGCAAAATCCGTTCTGAAATCTTGTCTTGGATTCACGGCAAGTTTATTCCTCCTGTGGTGCTGAGCAGCTCCTTCTGCATTTTGAAGACCGAGCGTGTGTCGCAGGCCAACCATTTACAGCCTGGGTCTGGTCTCTGTGACCCACAGAAGCTGGGGTCGGCCTCTGCTCGCAGGTTCCGCAGGCCACGCACTGCAGACCCGTCCCATAGGTGGTGCTATCGAGAAGATTAGATGAGAAAATACACCACAGTGCTTTCCAAAGTACCCGGTATGCAGGAAGCACTCAACAAACGTTCTCTTATATCAGTGTTTGGAGCACTGAACTATATAAGCAGACGCTTACAATGAGAATTATTCCCGGACACATCTAACCGCTGGAGGGAGAACTTCTCAGCACAGCCGAGAGAGAAGCTTGTCGGGCCTTGGGCAGGTGGAATTCGGGGAGACTGGCCAGAGTGCAGCCAACAGATCAACCCTCCCTGAAGTGAAGTTCCCCCACTCAGCCATCCCCTTTGGCATCTTCCAGTTGTAAAATCGAACCCTGAGACTTCACGTTACATTTCATGGAACCTCAGGTCTCACATCTTCGACAAAGAAGGCATGAGAGCCCTGAGGTCTTGTTAACAGGTGGGAGAGACGTGGCCGAAGGTGCTGGTGACCGGGGGCAGGCGCCTCCGGTTACTACCGAATCCCTGCTTTTCCTGCGAGGGTCCCCATCTCTGCAGATTCCCCCGCCCCCACCCCCACTACCCACACAGCACCTTTCCCTGTGTCTCACGGCAGCCAGTCCCGCTTCCCGCATTGCCACCAACATGGCCCAAGTCGCTGGCCCGTGACACCGCAATCATCCCCTACAACCCATCCTGGCCTCCCAACAGAGCAGCCAGAGTAACCCCCAAAAGCCTTAATCAGCCTGTGGCGCCCTCACTCCTCCTCCAGCTGCCATCGCCTCCTGGGTTAAGGGGCTCTGCCCCGCTGTCCTTCCTGTCCAGCACCCTCCCGAGAGGGGCTTCTTTGTTCCTCGTGGGTGTCCCCCGACGCCCAAGCTCAGCACCAGGATGTTGTGCGGGACTTTCCTTCTCTACCCCTCCAGCTGGTGACGTGCGCTGACGTCCTGCAAGGCCCGCTCCAGGTGCATCACCTTTGACTGGCACGCTGAAAGGACAAAGGGACAGAGGCATTTTACTGGAGAGGACTTCCCTGGGGCCCAGCAGGTCAGGTTCCTTTCTGTAAGTATGGAAGACATTTTTAAAAACATGGTGTCTGTCAGGGCCTGCTGTGTGCTGTGGCATGTGCTCCTGGCCACTTTGGACCCAGGGTCCACCATCCCCACCCCGACCAGACTCACGTGGGAACCTGGCTCCATAGTCACCCTGTCCACCATCAGCCTGAAACGACATCAGCCTGTGAATGTGGCCCGATCATCTGTACACCAGCCAAGGAGACCTGCTCCCCAGAGCACCTGCGGAGCCCTTGGTGAGGAAGGAGTAGGGCGGGGAGGAGATGCTGGGCCCGGCTCTGCTGCCATGGATTGTCACAGCGGTCTAGGCCTCCATGCCCACCTCTGTCCCACTGTGATGATACCCCCCTGATGTGGCAGTGAGTGGACACTGTTTGGGGGCCTTGGCCAAGCTTGGACACCTCAACGCCCAGACTGGCCATTGCCATAGAGGCAGCGTGAGGATGACATGGAGCTTGGTGTCATGCTATGGGGCACACCTCATGACTGTACGAGCCGTGACAGCCAAGGGCCCCTCGATGTGTCACATGTCATTTAGCAAAAGGACGCGGCTGGCCCAGGGCTTTCTACCCCAGGCCGAGGACCTCCAGGGACAAGGCACCCTCAGCACAGATGCCGCTCTCATGAGGCCTGAACCCAAGCTGTCCTCACAGGAACAGCGCATACTCCCTTTCGGAAAGAAACGCTGTGATCCCATCCAGAGCGAATGCCGGTGTAAGAAGGCAGGAAGGTCCCCACACCGAGACAGAGACCCTCCCAGCCACTCCGCCATCTGAGCCTTGACTGAGCCTTGATGCCATCCGGCCTCAGCCCAAGCCTGTCCCCACCATCCCTCTCATCAGCGTGGCCAGAAGAGCTGCCTGGGCACCTGAGGTCCCTGAGACTCCTCTCTGGGGAGAATGGAACTGAAGGGGAGAAGCCGCGCCCCTGGGCAAGCGAGGTAAGGAGGCCCCAGGTCCCTGAGCCAGACGTCTGGGCACGAATGAGCCACCTGAGACCCCTCTGTGTGGCAGGACTGCACGGTGGCTCCTGTGGGTGGGGTCTCAGCAGGCCCTGCCTCCTCGCACGTCAGCATTCCCCACTCCCCGCAGGAGAGCCTTGGCTGTTCCCTGCTCCTCCCTTTTCATTGCATGTTTTCAAAGCTTAGGTATCCTGCTTTTCACAAAATCACATTATCGTCCCTTTCCCTGGAGCACATGGCTCATAAGAACACAGCGTGGCCAGGCGTGGTGACTCACGCCTCTAATCCCAGCACTTTGGGAGGCTGAGACGGGTGGATCACGTAAGGTCAGGAGTTCGAGACTAGCCTGGCAAACATGGTGAAACCCCATCTCTACTAAAAATACAAAATTAGCCGGGAGTAGTGGCACATGCCCGTAATCCCAGTTACTCGGGAGGCTGGGGCAGGAGAATCACTTGAACCCAGGAGGCGGAGGTTGCAGTGAGCTCAGATTGTGCCACTGCACTCCAGCCTGGGTGACAGAGTAAGTCTGTCCCGGTCAAAAGATAAGAAACAGAAAAACCACACAGGCGTTCACGTATTACTCAGGGAGTGACTGAGCAGAGCGCACTGAAGCGAGCCGGGGACTGCGGTTATCTTCATGAAACGTCACGTGGCCTCACAGAAAATCAGGGCAGGCTCCAACCTTTCCATACACCTATTTTGGAATCACAGCAAGACGACACTTAACCACGTTCCTAATGCTATCATCTCCTTGACCCGTGGACACACTGAACACTGGGCAGAAGCTGTGAGCATGAGGCGAACGTGGGGACAGCACTATCTGTTTTATTGTTTGTTTTTTGAGGCTGAGTCTTGCTCCGTCACCCAGGCTGGAGTGCTGTGGCCCGATCTCGGTTCACTGCAACCTCCACCTCCCGGGTTCAAGGGATTCTCCTGCCTCAGCCTCCCAAGTAGCGGAGATCACAGCCGCATGCCATCACATCTGGCTAATTTTTATATTTTTAGTAGAGACAGGGTTTCACCATGTTGGCCAGGCTGGTCTCAAACTCCTGGCCTCATGTGATCTGCCCGCCTCTGCCTCCAAAAGTGCTGGAATTACAGGCATGAGCCACTGGGCCTGGCCGGACAGTGCTATTTGGATGACGAGTTTAAACTGCAGCCCCAAAGTGACTTCTTCCACAGGCTTCAAGCATAGTAGCTGAAGATAATAAATAAATCCATTATAATGAAAGAGTGGCCAAAAGGCAGCGGCATTCCTAGAAATGAGGAAAGAACTGAACTGACATAAAAAGCCTCAAGTCGTCATATTCTAGGTAACTGTGACACAGAAAGCCCAGCGTGGACACGGGTGCCCATTCAGCAGTGCCCGTCAAGGCCAAGGAAGTGCCCTGTGGTGACCAATAGAAAGCGGAGCTCTCCGAGCTAGCAGGGCCGCGGCGTGGGCTGGGAGGGAGCGGGCGCGCAGACGGGGCTGAGTCACACAGCACTTACTCTCGCCTGTTGAATTCTGTGTCAGCTAAAAGGAAAAAGGAATGGAAACTTAAATTCTAGCCAGTCGTCGTCTTAGACCTGCAGACATTTTCATTGAGGGTGGACTGGCCTGGCTTCAGCGAAAGGCCCCTCCTACCTCGCAGAGTCTCGGTGCTCCACGGCGTCCTCTGCCCGGCAGTCACTATTCAGAACCGCGGTCCTGCAACTCATCCTGATAATCTCTTAAGAGTGCCTGAGAAGAACAAAACGCCTTTATAGCTTGCTTAAGTTTCTATAAAATAAGAATATACACCATCAGTAAGATTAACCGTATTATTAATCATCAGTATAATTATATAATAATTAGTTCAATATGTCTCTACAGAATATGAACACAGCCACACAGTTACTATCACCGGCCGGATGTGTTGTGAGCCGCATGGATTTAAAGCAGAAGCTCTCCGGCCCAGGCGTGTCCACACCAGCCGGAATGTCTTCCTGCTCCCCGTGCCGCGGCTCGCTTACAGAAGGTCTCACTCAGTATGACTCAGGACATCTGGAATTTGTACTTACTTTTTTTTTTTTTTTGAGACGGAGTCTCACTCTGTTGCCCAGGCTGGAGTGAAGTGGCACAATCTCGGCTCACTGCAACCTCCACTTCCCAGGTTCAAGTGATTCTTCTGCCTCGGCCTCCTGAATAACTGGGATTATAGGCGTGTGCCACCATGCCCAGCTAATTTTTGTATTTTTAGTAGAGACAGGGTTTCACCATATTGGCCAGGCTGCTCTCAAACTCCTGACCTTGTGACCCGTTCACCTCGGCCTCCCAAAGTGCTGGGATTACAGGAGTGAGCCACTGTGCCTGGCCGGGATTTATACTTTCAAATGTAGCACATGTGATTTTATGGCTTTAAAGTATTTAAGAAACAGAAAGTCAAGTATTTCAGCAATTTCCGTGGGAAGCGCTGCTCACCGGTCGGTGGGGCGAAGCTGGGCGCGTGCAGCGTTTCTGTCTGCTGTTTACTTCCTCCCGATGCTGGCTCGGGCCCAGGCCTCTCATCACCGCCTGTGAAATGGGACCACCCTCCTAATCTGCTGTCCAGACCCGCCTTCTGGAAGCTCAATTATCACGAGCACAAGGTGGAAAACATGAGGGCTGGTGAAAACAGCAACATGTAAATACACATAATACAATGCCAGGCACGAGAAATACGAACACTTTCAGAGAACTCTGGGAGCAAAGCAACTGATGTCCTGCATGGAAAGTCCTCTTCTCCCCTGAAATTCTCTCAAGGATCTTCCATGTGAAGATCTGACAGAACTGGGACAGTACTGCTTAATATTTAATATCAGACACTCTTTTTTTTGGAGGGGGGACAGAGTTTCACTCTTGTTGCCCAGGCTGGAGTGCAATGGCGCTGTCTCAGCTCACTGCAACCTCCGCCTCCTGGGTTCAAGCCATCCTCCTGCCTCGGCCTCCCGAGTAGCTGGGATTATAGGCATGAGCCACCATGCCTGGCTAACTTTGTGTTTTCAGTAGAGACGGGGTTTCTCCATGTTGCTCATATCAGACCCTCCTAAAGCACAAGAGCACAACCAAATTTTAAAGGTATTCTGTGTTTCTAGTCAGTCTCTCTTCTTCTATAAAAGGGAGTAACTCATATGTTTGAAAAACATTTAATAACAAATTAATAACATTTTAATATCAAAACAATGAAGTATTTTATTTGGAGGACAGATAAAGTTATGCAACTTATTCAATTATTAATTTTACTGAGTTGAAAGAGAATGAAAATTAATTTTATGTAGATCTATTCTAAATACTCTAATGTAATTTACAGAGGGGATATCTCTAATTCTGACTTACAAAGACAAGAGATTAACCTTGTTTACAGATGTTTTATTGTGGAAATAATTATGCTGGTCACATTGTTTAAAACAAAAGGTAAAACAATGTTCTCAACCAAAAGTATAAAAACATCCTCCTACAATTTCACCCTGGAGAACTGCCAAGTAGACTGTATGGAATAACAGTCTCACCCCGGAGAGCTGCCAAGTAGACTGTACGGGATAACAGTCTCACCCCGGAGAGCTGCCAAGTAGACTGTACGGGATAACAGTCTCACCCCGGAGAGCTGCCAAGTAGACTGTACGGGATAACAGTCTCACCCCGGAGAGCTGCCAAGTAGACTGTACGGGATAACAGTCTCACCCCGGAGAGCTGCCAAGTAGACTGTACGGGATAACAGTCTCACCCCGGAGAGCTGCCAAGTAGACTGTACGGGATAACAGTCTCACCCCGGAGAGCTGCCAAGTAGACTGTACGGGATAACAGTCTCACCCCGGAGAGCTGCCAAGTAGACTGTACGGGATAACAGTCTCACCCCGGAGAGCTGCCAAGTAGACTGTACGGGATAACAGTCTCACCCCGGAGAGCTGCCAAGTAGACTGTACGGGATAACAGTCTCACCCCGGAGAGCTGCCAAGTAGACTGTACGGGATAACAGTCTCACCCCGGAGAGCTGCCAAGTAGACTGTACGGGATAACAGTCTCACCCCGGAGAGCTGCCAAGTAGACTGTACGGGATAACAGTCTCACCCCGGAGAGCTGCCAAGTAGACTGTACGGGATAACAGTCTCACCCCGGAGAGCTGCCAAGTAGACTGTATGGAATAACAATAACAGTTTCCCTGACTTGCCTTTCTAGAAGTTATTAGGAGTTTGGCAGGAGCTGTTCATGTTTGATGACATGCTGTACCAGGTCTACTTAATCTAACACATGTTTCCTACCATTTAACATTAAAATTGAGAATTTTGATTAACTAAAATAAGATTTTAGTTTCATAATTTGATTAATTAAAATGAGAATTTTGACTTAGAAAGTTGAACTGCTACCACAGCTTTTGAAACAATTCATTTCATGGCCAAAATGTATTTTTCCTTCTGATTTTTGCTCATAACCCCAATCCTGTGTTTTGTTTTGTTTTTAGGGTTAATATGTATTAGAAAGCAGAACTCCCAGAGTGAATTCCATCTGCAATTGATTATGAAAATGGTAATGATTTGGCTGGGCGCGGTGGCTCACACCTGTAATCCCAGCACTTTGGGAAGCAGAGGTGGGCAGATCACCTGAGGTCAGGAGTTTGAGACCAGCCTGGCCAACATGGTGAAATCCCACCTCTACTAAAAATTCAAAAGAATTAGCCTGGCGTGGTGGCGGGAGCCTGTAGTCCCAGCTACTCTGGAGGCTGAGGCAGGAGAATCGGTTGAACCCGTGAGGTGGAGGTTGCAGTGAGCCGAGATTGTGCCACTACACTCCAACCTGGGTGACAGAGTGAGACTTTGAATCAAAAAAAAGAAGAAAAAAAAGAAAGAAAGAAAACAGTAGGGAGTGTATACTCTTCAAAAGAAGCCCAGATTGGGAGTGTGATGGAAAACTCGTGTCTAGCACAGGAGGGGCTTTCGTTTCTCAGCGAGGGCTTCTCTTACTTCCATCAGGTTGCATCTCTTTGACAAGCATAATTCAACCATTCCACCGGAAATAAACATTCAGTGCAGAAATTAAACTCTGGCTTCTGGTGAAGCTGTTTGTACCTGAATGGCATGACCCAGCGGGCTCAGGGCTGAGCGTGTTTCTCTGCAGGTGCTGCTGTTGTGCAGGGTGGAGATCCGGGCGGCCTCGCTGCAGCTGTTTTCAGTCTTTCCCTGGTGCTGTCACATAGAAAAGAACCAGACAATTTAAAGTCTTAGAACCTTGACGCTGGAGCAGCGGAGAGCCGAACCTGTCCTCTCTCCTCTGAGGAGAGAATCGCTGCTGATGGTCCCGCGCACCTGCCCCGTGAGAGAAGACACCACCTGTGTGGGGCTCACTGGGGCAGAGGACGTGGCCGCCACAACTCCAGGTGAGCCAGGGGCGCGCGGGGCATGGAGCCGCAGGAGCCGTGGGGGAGGCAACCCCAGGGCTGAGCCTGAGGGTCCCAGCAAGTGCAGGGAGGCAGAACGTCCCGGAAGAGGGGCTGCGGGTTTGGCCTGGCAGCGCCCACTGAGACTCAGCGATGCCCGTGGGTGAGCTCGGGGCGGCGCGCTGCCTCCGGCGCCTCCCGGGAGCTGAGCCCGGCCTGAGTCCTGGCACAGAGACGGCCAAACTCCACGTCTCAGGAGCAGCGGGAGAGGCGGGCAGGGAGCCTGCAAAGCAGCCGAAAGTAAGCACGGAGCAAAGACGGCTTCCGAGGAGGGCGCAGTTCGGAAAAAAATCGCCGCATTTTGCGTGGGAGCTCCTCAACGTGGGAAAGCATTACAGAGAAAGGCAGGAGGGAGACTCCGAGAGCCCCGGAGGGTGAAGAGCACTGGGCCGGACTCACGGGAGACCCGAGGGTGCCGCTGGGGAGAGTGTTCCCACCCTCGTCTGACTAAAGAAGCTGCGGCAAAATTAAGTGTCTGACACCCAAAGGCTCAGAGCAGCACCGTGGCCTGAGCTCAGAAAGCAGCGCGGTGAGCATGTGAGAAACCACCCGCCTGTGCGTGCTGGAACCCGCGCTCTAAAGCCGCCAGCGTTCACCAGGAGTGGAACGGCAATTCCAAGAATATCCATGGTGCCAGGATGGCCTATGCTCAACGTGGGGCTGCCTGAGCTGTGGGGGATTTGGCTGTGGGCGACAGAACAACGGGGAGCGAGCCCTGCGTGGGACAGCGAGGCGGAACTGTGCTGGGGGTGCTGACGGACCGAGTGAATGGAGATAAAGTCACCACCTGTTGGGCAAGGGACATGGGATTTATCTTCGTGAGGTTCGGGGGAAACAGGAGCATGAGTCACGGGCAGGAAGCTCCACTCGGGGAAGGTGAGAGGCCCCGAGGGCCGGCGCGTCCGTGAGGTCTGCGAGGTGCTTGGGGTGGACCGTGCTCCACCTGCGTCCCGGCCCAGGAACCCCCGAGGAAAGGGCATTTCATTGCAGGGCCCCTGACGCCAAGCATGTCACATGCCAAGGCCAGGGTCTGTGTGGAGGGGGGCGTCCTGGCCTGTGGGAGGCAGCAGGCATGGCCACCAAGAGGAGATCAGGCTTCCAGTGACCAGAACCACCTCCAGGGACTCAGTGCAGACGCCAGGACGCCACGGCTTTGTTTCCCACTCTGTGCCTAATGATGTTAACGTTAAAAAATTGTCTAAAAATCTCATCCAAAGGATACTGGAAAAGCCGCCGGACTCAGGCAGGGCCCCCACCAACAGCACGTGGTAACAGCAGCAGGCTCTGGACCCAACCCAAATGGGAAGGCTGGCGTGCACTGAGGGTCAGCAGCCACACCAACAGCCACTCTTAACTGGCTGCTGGTGCCACAGAGACTGTGATGTCTTGGAGAGCCAGGCATCCTCAGGGACCCTTAGTGGGGACCATCCATGTTCCTCTGGGAAACGCTTTGGTGGAATGTGAGGCACTCGGGGCTCATCTCTGCAATCTCAGGCACACTCAGACACTCGCAGGCAGGTGTCTAGGCCCCTCCTCCACGGAAGGACCCGTGTCCCTGGCCAACCATGTAGGCTGGAGTGTGATTGTGGAGCAGCGACGCCTCAGGTTCCCTGAGACCTTGTTGACCGATAGTCTTGACTCTTCTCACAAAGTCACAAAATGCTGTCAGGCTCTCAGGTTGGATGGGGATTGCTGCTTTCCACTGTTTTGATTACTGTAGAATTACACCACCCCGTCCCAGAGAACAGTGTGGGGCTGTATTCATTACTGTAGAATTACACCACCCCGTCCCAGAGAACAGTGTGGGGCTGTATTCATTACTGTAGAATTACACCAGGCCCTCCCAGAGAACAGTGTGGGGCTGTTTTCATTACTGTAGAATTACAACATGCCGTCCCAGAGAACATTGTGGAACTATTTTCATTACTGTAGAATTATAAAATGCTGTCCCAGAGAACAGTGTGGGGCTGTTTTCACTACTGTAGAATTACACCAGGCCCTCCCAGAGAACAGTGTGGAGCTGTTTTCACTGCTGTAGAATTACACCACGCCGTCCCAGAGAACAGTGTGAGGCTGTTTTCATTACTGTAGAATTACACCATGCCCTCCCAGAGAACAGCGTGGGGCTGTTTTCATTACTGTAGAATTACACCAGGCCCTCCCAGAGAACAGTGTGGGGCTGTTTTCATTACTGTAGAATTACACCAGGCCGTCCCAGAGAACAGTGTGGGGCTGTTTTCATTACTGTAGAATTACACTGTGCCTTCCCAGAGAACAGTGTGGGGCTGTTTTCACTACTGTAGAATTACACCAGGCCGTCCCAGAGAACAGTGTGGGGCTGTTTTCACTACTGTAGAATTACACCAGGCCGTCCCAGAGAACAGTGTGGGGCTGTTTTCACTGCTGTAGAATTACACCAGGCCGTCCCAGAGAACAGTGTGGAGCTGTTTTCACTGCTGTAGAATTACACTGTGCCTTCCCAGAGAACAGTGTGGGGCTGTTTTCATTACTGTAGAATTACACCAGGCCGTCCCAGAGAACAGTGTGGGGCTGTTTTCACTACTGTAGAATTACACCAGGCCATCCCAGAGAACAGTGTGGGGCTGTTTTCACTGCTGTAGAATTACACCAGGCCGTCCCAGAGAACAGTGTGGAGCTGTTTTCACTGCTGTAGAATTACACTGTGCCTTCCCAGAGAACAGTGTGGGGCTGTTTTCATTACTGTAGAATTACACCAGGCCGTCCCAGAGAACAGTGTGGGGCTGTTTTCATTACTGTAGAATTACACCAGGCCGTCCCAGAGAACAGTGTGGGGCTGTTTTCATTACTGTAGAATTACACCAGGCCGTCCCAGAGAACAGTGTGGGGCTGTTTTCATTACTGTAGAATTACACCAGGCCGTCCCAGAGAACAGTGTGGGGCTGTTTTCATTACTGTAGAATTACACCAGGCCCTCCCAGAGAACAGTGTGGGGCTGTTTTCATTACTGTAGAATTACACTGTGCCTTCCCAGAGAACAGTGTGGGGCTGTTTTCATTACTGTAGAATTACACCAGGCCGTCCCAGAGAACAGTGTGGGGCTGTTTTCATTACTGTAGAATTACACCAGGCCGTCCCAGAGAACAGTGTGGGGCTGTTTTCATTACTGTAGAATTACACCAGGCCGTCCCAGAGAACAGTGTGGGGCTGTTTTCATTACTGTAGAATTACACCAGGCCCTCCCAGAGAACAGTGTGGGGCTGTTTTCATTACTGTAGAATTACACCACGCCCTCCCAGAGAACAGTGTGGGGCTGTTTTCATTACTGTAGAATTATACCAGGCCCTCCCAGAGAACAGTGTGGGGCTGTTTTCATTACTGTAGAATTACACCAGGCCGTCCCAGAGAACAGTGTGGGGCTGTTTTCATTACTGTAGAATTACACTGTGCCTTCCCAGAGAACAGTGTGGGGCTGTTTTCATTACTGTAGAATTACACCAGGCCGTCCCAGAGAACAGTGTGGGGCTGTTTTCATTACTGTAGAATTACACCATGCCCTCCCAGAGAACAGTGTGGGGCTGTTTTCACTGCTGTAGAATTACACCACTTAGAATTACACCAGGCACTCCCAGGGAACAACATGGCTTGGAACCGGGTGGCTGGATGCGATGCTCAGCCCCACAGCGTTTTGTCATTGTGACAATGGGAACATTTTTAACTTTTCTGGGCCCCAGGGTTGCTGCCTGTGAGCCTCAGTCTTCATTGCCAAAGAGGGGCACAATAAGCATGCACACCTGTGCCTCAAAGCCCCATAAAGACCCAGCTTAAACCTCAACGCAGAATTATTCACTTTGCCTCAGAAGTAGTATGAATATCCCTTAATTAATTTGCATATTTAGTGCAACTACGTTTTTTTTCCCAATGAAACTTGACAGGGTTATTCAAGGACAGTCAAGAAGAGTTGAAATCCACTTGGCCCTCAGGCTGCTAAGATTCCAAGAATTCTAACGGGGTAATAATTTAAAGATGAGAACACATGGGTTCCTATTTCCACTGTTAGAAGTCCTGGGAAACTGGGGGCTTACACCAGAAACTTCTCGTCTCCGGTTCTGGGGGCAGAAGTCCAAGCCGAAGGTGTGGGTCCGACCTCCTCAAAGACCCCAGGGAGGACCCCTCCTGCCTCCTCCTGGCCCTGCCTCTGCTTCCCATCCTTTGCCTGCAGTTGAGTTGCCCAGGACACACGGCCACATCTGAAATGCTCCCTTCTTCTGACCCTCTGTGGCCTTCTCTCTGTGTTGAGGCTTCTCTGCCTCCTCCTCTACAGACACTCATGATGGCATTTAGAGCCCACCAGGAGGACCCAGGACACTCTCCCACCTCAAGAGTCTTCATTTAGCCACATCTGCAAACGTCCTTTTTCCCAGCCAGTTCACATCCTGATGAGGACCTTCCAGGGACCCCATGTGGCAACAGCGAATGATAGAAAAGGATCACCTGAGTCCGTACTCACCCACGGCGTTCTCCACGTGCTCCCCTCCTTTTTAATCCTAAGAACTCACCCGCAGGTAAGACTGAGTGGCGTCAGCAATGGATGTTTTCTTTGGTGAGGTAGACAGATGGTAAGGGTAGCAGCTTTCAAGTGTTCTGGGATGATGGAATCACTCAAGTCACCAGAAGAGCAGCCTCCTGGAACGGGGTGTGGGAAGGGGTGAAAGCGCCACTGGGGGCCTTTGGGGTGATGGAGATGCCGGGCACCTGGCTTGTGTTGATGGTGGCTGCAGTTTCAATGCACCACCTCCAAAATTCATGTGGAAACTTAATCCCCGATGTTGTGGCATTGAGAAGCCAGGCCTTTGGGGACAGACCTGTGCCAGACAACAGAAGAAGAGCAGCTGGGTTTGGGGGGCCACACCACCTATGGGTGGAGACAGGTGAGGCCCCAAACGTCCAGAAGCGTCTGTATTTATTAGGTACAAGCAGGGGGAAGGGTCGTGAGTGAGGTCATCATCTACAGGCTTAGTGATAGGGCATACACAATCACGTGAGTCACAAGCGAGGGGGCCACCCCATTATGTCTCCTGGGCAGAGAGGTCGGCCATGTGCAGTAGGGGGCCGTGCTGTGCACAGTAATAGAGGGTCATGTACAGAAAAGGGGTCCACCCTCGTTAGGTCACTGAGGCAAGGAGGTGGGCTGTGTGCAACAGGGGTCATGTGCAACACTTCTTATCTGGGGGCTGGAGACTTCAAAGGATTTCTAATAGAAGGATACTGTAAGCCAATGCAGTGGGAGCTGACAGACTTGTGCTCTTCTCTTAAGATATTTATGGGAGGATGATTTGAGCTAGCACAGAAGTGAGAAAAGACTGACAGGGTGTAGAGCCGCCGTGACTGGTCACACCAGAGGGGTTCTTCTTCCTCGGTTACTTCCAGGATCTCAGGCCTGAGGCCTTCTTTCCACAGGAACTGGATGCAGGTACCATAGCTCCTTTATCAGGAGGAGAGGCTCCTGCTCCAAGCCTGCCATACAGCGTATGCCCTTTCAGGCAGGGACGCCTCCGCCTGGGTCTTTGGTTCTTGCTCTTGCCTGGCTGTTTTCCCATGTGCTGCTTCTGTTCTGTGACTGCTCTAGGCATTCCTCCTACTACAAACTACTATATGGTTCTATGGAAGGATTATATAAATCAGCACTAAATGTGTCGGTACAGCTCCGACTACAATACCCATATGATTATATAGAATATATATGTGATTATATGGACTATGATATTTATAGGACTACATAGAAAGATTACATGGAACTAAGTATGCCAGATATAAGTACTCAGTCTGATCATATAAGCTAGATAGATGTAAGCAGTGAGTTATACTTCAGGCACTAATTGTTCCCACTATAAACTAATATGTGATTATATATAAAGGATTATATGAAGGAAACAGCTGAGTAATACCACTACAGACTAAGACTTTCTTCAGGCACTAACCGCGCCTGGTGTTTGCACAGCTCTCCTTCCTTGGTGCCCACGTGGGGGGTTACCCACAGCCACACAGCACCTATGTTGGAGGGAAATCCTGGGAACTCAGTTACTAACGGAGCACGTACTCGGCTGGGCAGAAATCCGGAGAATTCTTCTGCTTTAATCTTTTTCATTTGTTTCCTTCTGCGTGACTCTAGTTTGCTGTGCTTCGTCCAGTGTTCTGTTTACTTCTTGATCTTCTATCTCGTTGGTCTATCCATGACTGAAGGTGGAGTACTGAAGTCTGCAGTCATGGTTTTTGAATTGCCCATTTCTCTTCAATTCGCTGGTTTTTGTCTCACTAGTTCGGGAGCCCTCTGTTAGGTGTATTCGTCCCTCCTCTCTTTCATATTATTATAGTTGTACACCTTACATGTACATGTGCTGCAAATACAGCAGCACATCGTTACAATTATGACTCATGATTTCATGTTCACTAAAGGAGGTGAGAAAAGGAAGGAGAACACACATATGTTTATATGCGAGTTCTGTTTTTCTTTTTATTCACCATTTTTGTTTGCCTTCATTTGGTCCTGTGGATTCAAGTCACTGGGGTCATTCCCTGACTGCAGTCATCACGTCCTTTGTGCTGTTTGCCAAATACATTACATTTCTACATGTTACAGGGCCAACAATACAATTATACACACTCTCTCTTATACAACTGCTCTTTAAATCCGTTAAGAGAAGGAAAATGAAGAAATATATGTCTTTTATAATCACATAACTACCTTTACTGACGCTCTGTGTGGATCCAGCTTTCCTGTGGTTCCCCTTGCTTTCAGCCTGAGGAATTTCCTGCTAGCAATAAATTCTCTCAGACTTATTTTTCCTAAGAATGCTTTTAGTTTGCATTAATTTTTGAAAGACACTTTTGCTGGATTTAAGACTTGATTGACAGGCTGTTTTCCTTCAGCACTTAAACATGCCATTCCACTGCTGTATGAGTCCGTGTTTATGCTGTTAATACAGACAAACGCAAGACTGGGCAAATTACTAAAGAAAGAGGTTTACTGGACTTACAGTTCCACGTGGCTGGGGAGGCCTCACAATCACGGCAGAAAGGGAAAGGCGCATCTCACATGGTGACAGACAAGAGGGAGGAGCTAGTGCAGGGAAACGCCTCCTTTTAAAACTGTCAGATCTCGCGAGACTTACTGTCATGGGAATTCAAGATGAGATTTGAGTGGAAAGTAGCCAAACCGTGTGAGTTGCCTTCTGACTTCCACCATTGCTGATGAGAAGTCAGCCACGAGTCCTGCTGGGGCTCTCGTGTACACGAAAATTGTCTACCCTTTCTGCTTTCAGGATTTTCCTGTTGGCTCCAAAACTTTGTGCTATGATGTGTGTGAGTGTGGATCTCTTTGTATTTACCCTGCTTTTGGAATTCAGTGAGCTGCTTTGATGTAAAGATTCACATTTTTCAGCAAATTTGGGACGTTTTCAGTAATTATTTCTTTGAATATTTTTCCGCCTCTGTATTTCTCTTCTCTCCTTTGCTTTCATTGTGCATATGCTGGGGTGCTTAAAGGTTTCACATCTTTCTCTGAGGTTCTATTCATTTTTTTTTCAATCTACTTTTAATCTCTGTTTTTAAGATTGTATAATTTCCACCAGTCTATCTCAAAGTTTGCTGACTTTTCAGTTCACATGTACTTATGAGCTCTGCCAGAGAATTTCTTTTTTATTTCAGTTATTTTCAGCTCCAGGATTATCATTAAAAAATAATTTCTATCTCCGTTGATTTTTCTTATTTGATGAGACATTGTCACAGTTTCCCTCACTTCTATGAGCACAGTGTTTAGTTCTTTGAACAAATCTGTAATGGCTGCTTTGAGGTCTTTGTCTACTCAAAATCTAGGCCCTCCCGCTAATCAGTCAAATTGAAAAACAATCCAGGCCCTCACGAGGCAGTTTTTGTTTCCTGCGTTTTTCCTATGTCTACACTTTGGTTGATTTTTTTGATGTTTTTGGTAATAGAGTATAAAACTCTACCTACGGCTTCCTCTCCTGCCTCCCCACAGCTTGGTTTTGTGGTTCTTTGCTTATTTGTGGAGTCACTTGGCTAGACAATGTCAGTCGATTTTATTGTCCCTGCAGGGTGAAGCCTCTGAGGCAGCTCCTTGGAGGACTCAGCCTTGGGCATGCACGCAGCCACACTGGTCGTGGTTTTGGTGGGGATGTTGGGTATATCTCCCACTGATTCCTCTGTTAAGCTGTCTGCCTTATGCAGCATTACATCTACCTGTTAAGCTCCATTAATCACCAACTGATTGCTCTGTTGTTTTCAGTAATGACCTGGGCATACATTTCTTCAATATTTGGTCCAATTAAACTGGAGCAGTGATTTTTTTTTTTTTTTTTTTTTTTTTTTTGAGATGGAGTCTTCTCTGTTGCCAGGCCAGAGTGCAGTGGCAAGATCTCGGTTCATTGCAACCTCCATGTCCCAGGTTCAAGCGATTCTCCTGCCTTGGCCTCCTGAGTAGCTGGGATTACAGGCATGCGCCACCATGCTCAGCTAATTTTTGTATTTTTAGTAGAGACGGGGCTTCACCATGTTGGCCAGGCTGGTCTCAAACTCTTGACCTTGTGATCCGCCCGCCTCAGCCTTCCAAAGTGCTGGGATTACAGGAATGAGCCACTGTGCTCGGCCAAACTGGAGCAGTGATCGTTTTTAAAGCCAGTCTTTGGGGTTTGTTTTAGCCCCAGGATGGCTCTCCTAGTGGTCACCTAGGTTCTCTCTAATGACCTAGTGGGGCTGTGAATCAGCTTGTTGATCATATGCGGAATTTTGTCTCTACCCCGGAATCCACATGTTGAGGCCCTAACTCCCAGTCCATTAGAATATGATTCTATTTGAAGACAGGGCCTTTGAGGAGGTGATTAAGTTAAAATGAGGCCACGGGGAGGGGCTGGGGCTCTGTTCCAAGGTGACTGGCGTCCTTACAGGAAGAGGAGATCTGGACACATACAGAGACCCCAGGGGTGAAGACCACGTGAGGACACAGCGAGAAGGTGGCCATCCACAAGCCACGGAGAGAGGCCTCAGAGGAGACTAAGGCTGCCCATGCCTTGAGCGCAGACGTTCAGCCTCCAGAGCTGTGAGAGAGAAATTTCTGTGGCTTAAGGCCCCGTCTGTGGCTTTGTTCTGACAGCCCTCACAGGCTAATAATTCATGGGTCGTGATGAAGAGGAACAATTGTTTCAGAGCATGCCTTTCAGCCTGAACTTCTCCAGGCTCAAATAAAGCCATTTCCTTGGGGAAGCACTTCAGAGCTGCCTTTTCTTCACGTGGCCTGCCCCCGCCAGGTACTCTGGTCCTTGTAGCTTGACAGGCTGTGTCCGGCAGTGGAGCTGGGGAAGAGCAACGGATCCCAGCACTCTTAGCCCCCTGTTCCTGAGCTACAGCCCCATCCGATGAGTAGGGGCTGGGTGGAGGAAGGGAGCTGTCCCTAATGTTCGCCAGGAATTCAGCCTCTTCAACTGGGTGCTGGGGTGGGAAACACTGGCATCTGTCCCTCCTGGTGAGATGTGGGGACCCCTGGGTGGGAGCTGAGGGGAGAGGGAGCCGTGTCTCCCTGGCCACACCCTCAAAGAGTGGGGCTTCTGTCAAGAAGAGTTGGGGTGGGGGCAGGAGGGAGCCACAGATGGTCATTATTCTTACGGAGTCTTAGCAGATTTTCTTAAATAAATATTTGTCATTTGATGTAAGCCATGAAAACTAAGCTCTGATTTGTTTTTTTCATCTTGACCAAATTCCTATCTAAAAGGTCTGGGGAGTCATGCCCTACAAACCATTGATTTCTGTCAGATGGGTTTTATTTAACCCTATATATTGTGACTTACTTTTCAAATCTGACTCTGGCCTCATGAGACAAGGCTTCCAAAAGTCAAAGTATTTACCCCCAAAGCACGTTTCTTTGCCATGGTTTGAAATGGTCCTGCAAAGCTATCCTTTACTGGGGCACGTGTACATCTGGAAAGAGTCTGTTAACACAGCTACATCTTTTCCTGCCAGGCCCTCCCAGTCCTGAAGAGAGGAACTAAGAGTGTAGCACCTTTTAAAGATCTGAATAGGAGACATCTGTCATCTGTTGTCTCTAAGGGCAGCCACTGTAAGATTCAAAAGAACCTTGGTCTCCACCATCTTTTACCTTAACCTGAACATTTCCTTTCTCTTGAACCCAGGTCTTCAGACAAACTCAACCAGTTGTCAACCAGAACATGTTAAAATTCACCTAGAGCCCGAAGGCTCCACACTGAGTTGTCCCGCCTTTCTGAACCCAACCAATGTATTTCTTAAACGCATGTGAATGACATCTCATGCTTCCCTAAAATGTACAAAACCAAGCTGCCCTGACCACGTGTTCTGAGGACCTCCTGGGGCTGTGTCACAGGCCACAGTCATTCATGTTTGGCTCAGAATAAATCTCTGCAAATATTTACAGTTTGACTCCTTTCCTTGACAGCTGTTAGCACAATTTCCATTAAAAAGCAGATGGTTTTCCCAATTTGCATGTTTTGCTCAGGTTTCCAGAGCTTCTCTCCCTGCCACTCTGGGAAGCCCGTACAGGCCCCTTGTCCCCCCGCCCCATAGCCATCGCTGCGCTGGAATCACTGCCCTCCACTATGTGACATTTTCAGAACAGGAATTTAACCTCATCTTCCCGCCCGTCTCACAATGTCTCCGACGGTGTCCGGCATGTCCTCTGTCCCCCAACAAAGGACAGCTTTGCTTGCAGGAACACTTCACAATAAAGAAGAACCTTCCTGGTGCCCCTGACCAGCAGAGCCCGGCCCTTGCTGTCCTCAGCCTCAGCCAGCTGCTGGGCGCTGACCCTTGCCCAGCTCACAGCACAGAAGCTGCAGCCTCTCCCCGAGGGACCCGGCCCTCAGCCTCCAGCCAGGGAAGGACTCCTCGTATCAGGAGACCTCAGCTCCGGGCACACACGAGGCAGAAATCCTTCCTTCCTCATACTAGGCCGTGGCTGAATCATAAGCACCCACATGTGAGCCCAGGCCCACTTCCCCGAGATCTGTATTTCACAATCATTCTGAGTATTTCATCGATCCACCTCCGTATTCAACTGTATACTCCAAGGGGCGGTGAGGAGAGCTTCATCTGTCCCTAAGGACTGCGCGCCCAGCACCCAGCAGGCAATTCTAACAGCGGGGAGGCCCCGGGCGGGAGGGGAGGAGTCCCACGGAGACGGGGTCCAGGGCCTCAGGTGGGAGTCAGGGGTGGTAGGACAGGCCCACCCCAGGGTCCTGGAGGTCTAGATGGGCGCGGGCGGATCACGTGGGGCCTCCGGTGGGGCTGCCATTCAGTGAAAGCCTCAAGCCCACACGGTTCTCCCCAGGCCACGCGTGGGGCCTCTGAGGGGGGTCTCTCCTCCCTCCCCCGCACTTGGCTCTGCAGCTGCCGCGTCCGCTGCTCACAGAACCCCCCACCGTCCGCCCCCCCAGCCCCCGCCGGCCTCGCCTCTGGCTTCTGGCCTCGGCCCCAGTGACCTGCACGGGGCGGGAGCAGAAGCAGGAAGACCACGGGGAGGGGCGGCTGGGGCCGCGAGGAAGCCGGAGTCCACGCGCAGAGGAACGTTCATCCCCTCTGAATCCCAGGCCTCACTGGGCCAGGGTGCGCCTGGTTCTCACTTAACCTGTGGAGCCCCTGGCCTGGCCCTTCCCAGAGGCGGGCGCTGAGTCCCAGGCGCAGGACCTGAACCTGGAAGAGTGGGGGTGAGCATCGCTCTCCTTCCTCCTTCCCCCTCCCCCACACTGTAAGGGAAACGACGCCCTCAGCTTCCACCTCCCCCACACTGCAGGGCAGTGACCCCCACTGCTTCCCCTCCCCCACACTGCAGGGAAATGACCCCCACTGCTTCCCCCTCCCCCACACTGCAGGGAAATGACCCCCACTGCTTCCCCCTCCCCCACGGTGCAGGGAAGTGACCCCCACAGCTTCCCCCTCCCCCACGGTGCAGGGAAATGACCCCCACTGCTTCCTCCTCCCCCACGGTGCAGGGAAATGACCCTCACTGCTTCCTCCTTCTGCCTCCCCCACATTGTAAGGGAAACGACGCCCTCAGCTTCCACCTCCCCCAGACTATAGGGAAATGACCCCCACTGCTTCCTCCTCCCTGACACTGCAGGGAAATGACCTTTGAAGGCTCTACACGAAAAAGAATGTAGAAAATCCGAGTGCATTTTATGTATAGATTGTATGATGCCGTTGGGATATATTAGGCAAAATAAAATATATCACAACCTATTACACCTATTTCTACTGTTCACGACTCCTAGAAGACGGTGTCTCAAGGGACCGAGCTGCTCTGGACCCCTCCTGTGCCGTAGCACGTGGACAAAGCCTCCAGGATTGTCGGTGGCGGTGCAGGACGGAGCTAGGCTCCCTGCTCCAGCGTGTTTGTAATACATCATGTCCGTCCACTGACTTTGTTTCCAGACTTAACAGCAGCTGTCAGCTAAGCATGCACAGAGGCCAAGAGAGCAGCAGTGACAAGGCTCGTACAGCGTCTCAGCTCAGGATTCGGTGGAGGCGACGGGTAATGGCACGTGATGTGATCGTGGAGAGCATGAAGCATGGTGGTTAGGAACATGGACACTCGTTTGTGCTGGCACCAGAGGACGTCCTCCCTGACCAGACCCTGGGCTTCTCCACACTCTCTCACTCAACCTCAAGTCTGCATTGCCATGAGAATCCTCCACACCTGCGTCTGACATCTGATCAGTTATGAGTCCTCCACCATGCCCTAGGTGATACTGGGTTCCCCAGGCCTGCCTTCAGCAAGATTCCCGGTGGGTGGGCGGGTTTAGCTCCAGCGCCCCCCAGCCTCACAGTGATCTTTTCACCAACCTCTGACGTGCTCCTTGGCTAGGTTCCACTTGCCTTGCTGTAAGCAGAATCGAGTCCAGCTCTAAACTGAGGTGTTTTTTTCCCCTATTACAAAGTTCTGGAATACAACCTGCTCTTACCACTTTAATGACTCTTCGGCTCTGTCCGTATCATTGGAAACCCTGCCAAGAGGTGTGACGAATTTGCTTCCACCTGAGACAGCCAGAGGCCCTCTGTATGTACACAAGTCAGCCCCACAAATGGTGTTCTCAGGAGCAAAGAATATTCAGGACGGCCCATGTGCAGTGCTGCATGAGAAACTTCTCTTAGAGCTTGAGGCTGAGCCACCCTCCCCCGGAAGGCTCTGGCATCGTGGAACTGGTCTTGGTGCCGAGATTCCATTCCCGCAATGCAGTCGGCCTGTGTGGGCCTCACCTCTGCGCTCCCCTCTTCGTCATTTCCTGTTTGTATTCCACTAATTCCTTCTCTTGTCTTGCTACAAGAATTCTTCTTGAGAGATCTGATGAAATCATTTACAGACTGCAGCATCCAGCTGCAATCCTTCTACTGGACTGAAGACAGCATTCCTCTACGCTTTCTTGCAGGGAAAGCTAGTTTCAGAAAGTTATATTTAGTAATATTAAGCAAGATGTAAATGGAATGACTTTAAATTGAATAAAGTATATGGAAGAAGTGAATTTCTAATTCCATGATTTCATCCAGTTTATTTCAGAAAGTCACATAACCCCAAAAGATACATGCTAGACTTCAGATTGAGAACAGAAGCCAGTATCTTGTGTAATTTACCCGACAAACACCTATGGGCGCCTAGTCTGCATTGGGTGACACAGTAAACGACTGCAAAGAAAGAGCAATAAATATCTCACATCTCAGGGAGAAGCTGCTTCATTTAAATAAGCCACTCTTTGTCCACAAAGACTTGGAGGGCTCTGAACAGTCTGCATCGATGTTAGTAATTTTCCAATATTTAGGTACTGGCAGTTAAAGACTCCCTGGCTGTCCTTTTCCCGTTCAGAACATGGTATGTATTTTGCTCAACTGAGCTAGGCTGTTTTTGTATTTTAGGATCTATTCTCATAGAAAAAAGGCTGAAGGGAGGAAGGTGGAACCTTTTTAAAGCCATACAATTAATCTAGAGTTTCCCAGGTCTCTCTCTGGGGTTACTTAGTATTTTATATTATTATTATTATTTTTTTTTTTGCCAATCAATGAGAGCTTGTAAGGTTGCTGAGGTTGGTTGGCCTTGAACTCTTGGCCTCGCCTTCGCAAGCGCCACGACATCCGGCCGGAGCCACTTTGGGCTGTTGTATCGAACCGAGCACAGAAAATCACCACCAAGACAAAAGTATGCCAAATTGCAGGGTTTATTGCCGGCGACCACGGAGGACTCACGTCTCTCCAACCCGTGGCCCCGAAAGAAGGGTGACAAGACCTTTTTATACCCGCAAAGCCACCTTGGGAGTGGGGGGTGAAGATTGGAGATGGGAATGAAAGCTGTCAATCACCTCCTGGGCTGAGATGAGGTTGAGGGGGGCTCTGGGCCAGGGGACTTTTGCCATTCCAATTGCCACTTAAGTGGTTTACAGAGGTTAAGATAAACATTAGCTTATACATTATTTGGACAGGTGTGGGGTCCACAGATTCTTCAGTTGCTTGGCGCCAGGATGGAATTATCTGGGGGTGCTTACTCTGGTCAGTACCGGTAAACAAAGGCCAGCAATTCTGATAGTTACAGATAAGAGAAGGCATGCAGCTTTACTTCAATTTGCATCCTGCAAACAACCTAGCAGTTTACAGAAACCAAAGTTAGCAATCACTGTGAGGACCATGGAAACAGTTTTGTTCTTTGTAAAATGACATTGTACAGGTTCTAACTCTAGGCCAGCTATATCACAGGGCCCCGTATTCTATATGATTTTTAAAAGTTCCAAGTTGAAGTTGGAACCACTATCTCCAATTTAACAACATTCATTGAAACTCGTAGTGTCTATAAAAGAATAAAACGTTAAGATTTAGAAGAGCAGAGAAAAACAAGCTCCAATCCCTGAAGCCATGTGCGTTTTCAATCTGAAAGCCATGGTTACAGATTTCTGTTTGAAGCAAAGTTGAGTTTTGCTGTCTTTCCTCATCTGTTCTTTAGCATCTCTGTATAACCATGCAAACAGCTCTAGGCCTTACCTGTGGTGCCCATCCCCCCAGCCCATGCCTCCACCCCCTCTCACCTGGGTGGCCACACCACCACCTGGCTCCTCAAATCCTCCAACTCCTGCAGAAGGCTCCTCCGAGCTTCCACTCTTTCTCCTCCCATTCTGGCAACCAGAACGACTGAAGTCAACTGGCGGCCCCCACCCGCTCCTCAGAACCCTGCAGCTTTCCACTACGTGAAGAACGCAAGTCTCACTTCCTGCCATGGTTTTAGAAAATGCCCTTTTACCACCCAGTAGCACCAGTTGGCCCCTGGCTCTCTCCAGCCTCCATCTGCACCCTCCCCTCTTGGGGCTCTGGGCTCCCTGGTCTTCCTGAGCCTACAGCTTGCCTGCCTCAGCTTCTCCTTCCATCTGCAAGGCTTCTCAAGAGCATCATTTTCTCAGAACAGCCTACCATCTCCACAGGAACTTTATTAGACCTCCAGGCATCCGGCACTTTACAGAGTTAACAGTTACTACGTATCAGCGTACATGAAACATGTGCTTCTGCCTGCTGGAATGGTGCTCCCTGACAGCAGAGCCGGTTTCAGGGCAGTGCTAAGCGCTGTGAGGCCAGTCCTGAGGCAGAGGAGGCACCGGAGGCTCCCATCAACACTTGCTCAATTACACAAGAAACTGGCTTTGATTCCCAGTCTCAAGTCTAGATGTGTCTTTTGAGGGTATGTGATTTTTGGAATAAACTGGATGAAATACTGCAAACAAAAAAACGATCACTTTTTGTTCATCCTTTCCCTCCTGGTAAGTCATTCAAATTAAATTTTGCTTAATGTTTACTAAATATAACTAAATCTTTGAAATCAGTTTTCCATGCAATAAAGGAGAGGAAATTGTGTCCAACGGTGCACCAGAAAATCAAGCACATGCTGGTCCACGTGACAGACCACGGTAGGGCAGTGCCACCATTTCCGAAACAGCAACAGAAACACGGGCCTGAGAAGAAACTGAATCTGTATTCATACTCAGACTAAGCTTTTGTCACCCCTAACTTTACTTTTTTAAGCATTAAAATACAGTCAAATTGAATACTATAGTTCCAATACATAAATATCTCGTTCTATCAAAAAGGTCTCCACAAGTTTCTATGCTCTAAGATACTCCTTCCTTCCTCAACGTCCTTATTTTTATAATACATGGACTACAGTCACCCTGCTGTGCAGCAAACAGCTCTCAAAACCTGTTCCTCATATCTGAAACTCTGCATCCTTCAACCAACAACCGTCCATCCCTCTCTCCCCCGATGAAAGCCCTACCAATTCTCCATCCGTGTCCTATCCCAGTCCTCCTGGTCACAGGTCATTGAAAGGTACACTGGAAACAGGCAGAGGGGGGAACAAAGGTGCAGAGGCAGCAATGAGCCTGTCCAGACTGAAGGTCCCGCCTGCATGTGCCCGGGTCTCCTGCAGCTCCCAGGGCCTCATATGTGACTTGTGGAGTTTTACATTCGAACACGACCCCAAGTGAGTTCTTGCACTAAGACACATCTCGCCAGGATGGCTCATGTACACCACTTAATTATTACTAGGGGTATTTTAGGAATTTCAAAGAGGCCACAAAGAGACAGCGTTGTTAAGAAATGGCTCGGATAGGCCTGGGCAGCTGGAGGGCTCGAGACTCACAGACCACCACCTGTGAGCTGTGTGATGAGGAACAGAACACTTCCCCACAATGGCTGGGCGCAGTGGATCATGCCTGTAATTCCAGCACTTTGGGAGCTCCAGGCAGGTGGATCACCTGAAGTCTGGAGTTCGAGACCAGCCTGACCAACATGGTGAAACTCGGTCTCTATAAAAAAAGAAAAAGTTTAAAATATATTAAAAAAAAAAAAAAAAAGGACACTTCCCCATAAATTAAAAACACTACCTGACACGGAAGTCATATTCGGTAAGTGTTTAATGAAGAGTAGACAGATGGAAAGAGACAGGCGAGGAAGGCTGATGTTACAAATATAAACTTTGTCAGCACTTTTAAAACAACAGCAAATACACTTAAATACATACAAAGTTTATTAAAAATAGATTGCAACTGAAATACAGTAGAAATGGAAACTACAGCAGTTTGGATGTTTTCTCCATAGTAATGCACAGTTTTGAAAAGCACTTTTACACATATTCACATTTGACCTAACTGCCCACAGATGGCCAAATCCACTTGTTGATGGGTTTTACAACCACACAAATATCCCTATATGTAGATATTTACATGTATTTGCATGTTGTCATGTGTATATCTCTATATATTAACAGAAAAGTAATTCATCTGCATCTCTTTTAAGAAAGTGTGGATTTAGTCACCTAAGGCTGCCAGTGTTCTCAGATATTTGGGAGGCGCCTGCTTTTCCTAGAACTTCTCCCACACTCAAGCAAATCCCTCCAAAACACCCAGAACCATTTCACTCTTACTCAAACAAGGAAATGGTAAGAGCACACTTTCAAATAAGAACCCTGATAGACATAAAAAAAAATATTTACACTCGCAGTTTATAATGATTTATCATACAACTCTTATTAAAAGTGATTTCTAAGGCAGTAAAAGCCCCTGTTTCTCTTTGAAAGTGTGCGTTTTTCCCTAACATACATATGTGTAAGAGAAAATATGGTACAGGAAAACCATTTGGACCCCACTGAGGGCTTTGTCAAATAGAAAATTTGCTTGTGATCACAAAGTAATTTATCATCTTAACACCAGATAACATAAAACACAGAGGTCCGTCTCCCCAACATCAGCCACATATCTACAGCAAGAAATGACAGTGGTAACTAATAATTCAACAAATTAAAATTAAATAACTCTATTATAGTGTAAAAAAATAGCTTGAACTTCCATATGAGTTATTCTTACAATATTTAAGTTACAGATGCCCTGTTATTGAATTCCTTCCTTTCCCTGATGGCATACAGATGAAAAATCTATTTCTTCTTCAAATTTAAAATTCTGAGTGACAGCTGTGCCTGAGGGTCCCTCATCTCCTGTTCTTCTGTCATTCCCAGTCACAAGAACATTGCGAAAAGAGATTTACAGATGCCTTGGAAGAGCTGAAGTATTAACTTTCTAATGTAACTGTCATCTTCAAATTCACCAGTGATTTATTAAGTCTAACAATAATCTGGTATTTATAAAAATAAAATCCCCTAAGCTTAAATCCTCAAAGTTTCTTCTTTCAGAATTAAAAATAATCAAATATTTAGAATTGATGAGGAGAGCTCAGATTTGCGAGGAATGAGATGGAAGTCTTGGATGTGCATCATCGCACAGAAAGCTTTGGCCTAAACCATTTCATGACGCAGACTACAAGAACGATCAGGGTCAGGGGACATGAGAGCACGTCATCATGTTGTTTCTTGGGCAGAAGAGTGTGTGGTCACTACTCAACAAAGCCAACCACATTCTGAAGACTTCAAGCTATTGTCTGCTTGACAGCAAAAATGAAGTTTCTGGAAAAACAGCAAACAGAACTTCTCTGTGCTCCTCGATGGATGACGGAGGAAAGATGGGACAGAAGACACGCCCACTCTCCCTCCTGCCCTCAGTGCTGTCCCCTTTGAACTCAAGACTCCAAAAGAGAAACCAAAAAAATCTGATCTTCATGTGAGTTAAATAATTAAGAAATTAGACAGTGTTTAAATTACATAAATGGCAACCTCATGATAAAGTAAAATAAAATTTCTTGGAATTAAAACATTTCTAAATCCCAACAACTGTAGAAACAGAAATGATAAATCACTTAGAAATATAACCCCCCCCTCCCCTTTCCTCTTAAATTCACACCTACACACCCACAGCTGAGAAGATTTCCGGTAAAGACAAGGTGTCCTCCTCATTTGTTTTTCATTTTGTGTTCAGTTCATTCTCCAGTTCTGTTAATTTACGAGAAGCTTTCACTTTATTGGATACATCTTGACCTTGTGAAAAAAGACGCTGGCGTTCTTTGAATGTCAAGTTTTCAGGGGCCCCAGAACTTCCAGGGACATCTGCATCTTGGCTGCATAAGAGGGCAACACAAAAGATTACTGGACAAAGGGCCAACAATTACATACGTTTGCATAATGGGCGATCACAATTTTCAGACTCATTCTTTGTTAAATTGTGTGATAACCTTTCCTGTCACTGCAATTACGGGGCTGTATTTAAACCCAACTAGAAAAAAAGGGCAACATGTTCTCTTTACTAAAACATTCACTTTCCACAGTCATATTCAACTCTCGAAAAACCTGCAAGTTGGATTTTAGGAGGCAGGCAATTCTTACCAGTTAAACAAGAGTCACCTGAGGGATACAGCTGAAAAGTACAGCATTTTAAGGAATCTTACATGTACCTGAGAGGCATCTCTAAATATACCAAATTTAATAATAAGCGACAGAATGGTACTGATGGTTTTTCTGATTAGTTCAAATTCCATGTTTTAAGAACAGCTGGGGCACAGAGTGAAGCCATGAAATGTGCTGATATAACTGGAAAGAGCTGTGAAGAAGGAAAGGGTGATCAGCTACAGAAAAGGGCCTCATCTAGCACAACTGTCCTTACCTTGTAGAGCGCTTCTCTCTTGCATCCCGATACGCCTCATGGGTTCCAACAGCTGCCCCAGTAGATCCTGGGTAAGAGTTTGGTCCTTTTCCATGAAAGAAACAATACAAGTTAAAGTACTTGATTATTTCCAAGCTTTACTCATGATAAAGACGCAGTGCTCAGAGAATAAAAAATACCTTTACTGATTAAGTAGGATGGTAAAAGACCCTTTATATTCTATCAAAGTTTCATCAATTTGAAACTCTTCTCTACTGGTGGCCTAAGTAATCCAATTACTATTCTCAAAAGGTTTTAAAAAACTGACCTACTGCCCCTGGCCCAGCTCTGCCTCTGAGCTGTAGTGCAACTACGGCTGGTGTAACACCAACCAACTGGCAACATCTGCCCTGTTCCTACTGACCTCAGTGGCTTGTTGAGGATCAAAAGACGTGATGCAGACAAGTGTTAAATGTATCCAAGTAATATCACTATGTGTATCCAAGTAACAATAAATGTCATATCATTAAAATCATAATGCAGTGAATCAGTATTAATGTATTTCTATTAATTGTAGCATTAGAAAAATTCACACTTGTAAAATAATAAATGCTCAAACTATTCAGCAAACACTAACAGCAATGAATACTGGATTAAACAGGCCACAATAGTTCAATATTTTCACATTAAAATTCTTTTTCAAACAACTTGCCCCAAAATGCATTTTTGTTTCTCTTCCTATAAGGTTATAAAAGGACCTGCTGTGCAGAACCCGTCTGAGGCGCTGCAGACGGGCAAAGCTGCCTTTTGAAGGTGCCTCTTTGCACTGCCCCTTTACTCTGTCTGGCTTCCCACCACCACTGCGAGGACACCGTCCTCAGCAAAGACTCAAAAGACTCAACAAAAACACAGCTCTCGCTATCTTATGACAATCTATAGTGGGCCTTTAGATAAACTGCTGCATAGAGAAATCTTTTCCATTTTAATTCCAAATTTTTTATCTTGCCTTTTTAAAAAAACGTCATGTTGTATCTTTTGAGCTTTCTTTTAAGAATGATACCGGCTTTTCCCACTGGTAAAATTAATTCTTCGAAATTTTCAGAACTTTTAGACTTAGAGTATCAAACACCTTCAGCTGATTCTCTATGAATACTCCAAATCACGGATCATTTTCAAAGAGCTTTAGCGATGAATCTTTCATATGGTGTTATGTTCAAATCTGTTATTACTCATTCCAATTCACTCCCTAATGCTGTTCCTTTCACTGCCCAGTGGAAGAAGCCAAGTCCATTTGCAGAAGCATGCTTTACCGAGCGCTCCCGACAGAAGCAGAGCTGAGCAAGGAATGAGACATGCTAGCAAAATGAGGAGGCAAGTTCAGAATGTGCCCTGCATACGGTGCAGATGGCTCTGTACATCACAATCTTCAAAGAGGCAGAGCAAACGGATGTAGGCTACGACCTGGTCCTGTGTGGTACTTCATGTGTGAAGTAGAATAAGGGTTAGTGGTAGGACTGAGAGCCAAGATGGTGAGCAGTGACACCTCACTGTAATACTTGGCTACCAAACCCCACGTTTCTGTCATGACACTTAGAAATACCTCTAAGTTCAGCTTATACAATTCCATACAAGGAGACTGATGGCATTCTGCTTCAAAATTTACTATTATTCCATGAATTTCTCTGAAAGGTGAATTATAGATATTTACAACTGATATTTCATAAAAAGATTTAATTCTGGCTTCTAAAGTGATTCCAGCTAACTATTATTAAACCTTCAAAGCAGATCAAACTTCTGATCTGGGGGAGGGAGGAAGACAGAATTCTGGCAAAACTCATCTGTTATTTGAGTGACAGTTACACCAAGATTTAGAATATTCTTCTTTCAGAATTGTCGAGTCCCATGCAGAATGATGCAGGATTTGGAAGACTCTGATACACTCATTAAAAGTAACACTCCTGTATCTGAAGATGTTTAGTGCCAGAATTCCAGTTTCATTTAAGGTAAGATTAGTGTGAAATCTGAATCCTTATAAATTCAGTTATATTTTAAACATGCTGTCTCGAAAACACTGACTACTGAATGTATGCCTGTGACAGCCTCTAGACACTGTCCTCTGCAAAACTGTCCCATGACAGCCTCTAGACACCGTCCCCACAGAGCTGCCCCGTGATATCCTCCAGACACTCTTCCCCGCAGAGCTGTCCCGTGATATCCTCTAGACACAGTCCCCACAGAGCTGTCCCGTGATATCCTCTAGACACAGTCCCCACAGAGCTGTCCCGTGATATCCTCTAGACACTGTCCCCCACAGAGCTGTCCCGTGATATCCTCTAGACACCGTCCCTGCAGAACTGTCCCGTGATATCCTCTAGACACTGTCCCCGCAGAGCTGTCCCGTGACATCCTCTAGACACTGTCCCCGCAGAGCTGTCCCGTGATATCCTCTAGACACCGTCCCCGCAGAGCTGTCCCGTGATATCCTCTAGACACTGTCCCCCACAGAGCTGTCCCGTGATATCCTCTAGACACCGTCCCCACAGAGCTGTCCCGTGATATCCTCTAGACACCGTCCCCGCAGAGCTGTCCCGTGATATCCTCTAGACACCGTCCCCGCAGAGCTGTCCCGTGATATCCTCCAGACACTCTCCCCCGCAGAGCTGTCCCATGTCAACCTCTAGATACCATCCCCGCAGAGCTGTCCCATGATATCCTCTAGACACCGTCCCCCACAGAAGTGTCCCCTGACAACCTCTAGACACCGTCCCCCGCAGAGCTGTCCCGTGATATCCTCTAGACACCGTCCCCACAGAGCTGTCCCGTGATATCCTCTAGACACCGTCCCCGCAGAGCTGTCCCGTGATATCCTCTAGACACCGTCCCCGCAGAGCTGTCCCGTGATATCCTCTAGACACCGTCCCCGCAGAGCTGTCCCGTGATATCCTCTAGACACCGTCCCCGCAGAGCTGTCCCGTGATATCCTCTAGACACCGTCCCCGCAGAGCTGTCCCGTGATATCCTCTAGACACCGTCCCCGCAGAGCTGTCCCGTGATATCCTCTAGACACCGTCCCCGCAGAGCTGTCCCGTGATATCCTCTAGACACCGTCCCCGCAGAGCTGTCCCGTGATATCCTCTAGACACCGTCCCCGCAAAGCTGTCCCGTGATATCCTCTAGACACCGTCCCCGCAGAGCTGTCCCGTGATATCCTCTAGACACCGTCCCCGCAGAGCTGTCCCGTGATATCCTCTAGACACCGTCCCCCACAGAAGTGTCCCCTGACAACCTCAGGACTGTCCCCCACAGAGCCGTGACAGTCTCTAGACACTGTCCCCACAGAGCTGTCCTGTGACAGCCTCTAGACACTGTCCCCACAGAGCTGTCCCGTGACAGCCTCTAGACACTGTCGCCGTAGAGCTGTCCTGCTCTACAGTCAGCTTAGTGGGGTTTAGCTAATGGCAGCTGCATGCCTGCTAAGGTCTGGCTGATGGTGTTACTTGGTGCTAAGAGTGCAGATAGATAACAGGAAGGAGTGAAGCCAGTGAGATAAAAAAGGAATGTGAGGAATTTCACTATGACTGCACTGAGGTCACAAAGCTAAGTTAACTAGCCTAGCAGATGCTCCAACCACACCAACCAAACCATCAGAGTGTATGAGTCACTCCACAGGCTACTTAACCCAGAACAGGAAGTTCTACCCACATTCAATAAGGAACACTCACAATGTGACTGTAACACTCTGTCTTAGAGACACTACAATATGTGAAAAGGCACTTATTCAAACAAATATAACATCATTTGCAGAGGTAGAAAGAGAAAGCCAAGACCAACAGTACTTCAGATTATTTGGGAACAAGAGAAGGACTGATTGTCAGCTGATCAAAGAAACGGAGCTTTTTCAAGTGTAGAAGAAATCAAAGTACTAAGACATCTACTAAAAATTATCAGCACAGACATGACAATCAGAGGCAGAGGAAGATCACCATGCTGAGACCAGTGATCATGTGACATCCAAATTTCAAAGCAAGTACGATCGTCATGGACCGTACTACAGGGCAAGTGTGCAGAGAGATGCCAAGGTTCCAATCATTAAGACAAAGAGAGCTGATTTGTCACTCTTTTACCTCTACCTTTGCAGTGGCTGGGATGGCAGAAGCTGGATTTTTTTGGAGGGGGTGGGGGCTGGTCTTTTTTGTGAGCAGTACTGTTGGCTTTGGCTGAGGGTGACTGGAATGAGTTGGAGAGAAAGATGCCATCGGAGGCCGGGCGTGGCTGGCAGGGGGGCGGCCGTGGCTTAAGGGGGCCAGGAAGAAGGTCCCCATGAAACCTTCTTGTGCTGGAGTACTTATCCTGACCTGCTAGGCTGCAGTCCTCCTCCTCCTCCTCATTGTACGCAACAAACTTGGCAGTGAACAGCGAGTCAGGGGAGAGGACCTGTGTTTTGAGGTAGGAGGCGTTTCGCTGAGGCGGGGGAGGAGGGGCGCTGGGCGTGGGGGACGGGGACGGGGGCTCGTAGTCCTGGGGAAGCGGAGGGCGGCACAGACCGGGCGCCTCGGGCTCCAGCAACCTGCGTGCTGCCTCGTCGTGCTGTCTGCGCCTCTCAGCTTCCAGGCGACTGTAATACCCTTCTTCCTGTCGCCTCTGTGGGCGAGAATAGACAAGAGTGTAAAGGTCAGAGGTCAGAAGGCAACAGCTGACCCACTGGGCCTTCACAGGGAACAGTCCTCATCACCACACTGACGTCAAAAGTTCAACAGTCACAATTACTATGACAAAAGCAGCAGGTCCATCCAGAGAGTCTTCTCCCTAGACTTATAAGTACGTTCATACTATTCTGGATTATTGGACAGAAAACTGCTCAAAAGCAAGGCATGGATGACCTCTCGGGCTCCTGCTTCCCAGTCACTGCTGCCTCTCCATTATCCCTGTGGACTTAATTCTCCTCTGCTTTCCTTCCTCCGTGCTCCTGCTACTTCCTTCTCTCTCCTCTTCTGTTTCTGGGAGGATATTAACTTACCTGTTATGCTGTGTTTAAAGGTAATGCAAACTAAAAACAGGCTGTCACTGGCTTTCTATGGCCAGCACTTTCTGAAAGGCAACCTTGCACACTTTTTCACTGAGCCTTGTGGATGCAGAAGAGCAGTCCTTCCTGGACAAGGAGGATGCAATACAACCACCCTGTTTATTTCCAGTTATTAGGAAGGAAATCAACCGGAAACCGTAAATGGAAAAAAAAAACAACACTCATTTTCCCAAAGCAACAATCTTAAAAAATATGATTTCCACAGTTCTTAACTTATATTTCAAATCCTAATAAACTCCCTAACACACAGAAAATTAGAGAGCCAGGCATTAACAGCAACAGCAACAAGATATTCAAATATATTTTGACACATACTGTACATTTTTTTCTGACATACATCTGAACAAGCTACAGTTGACAGTGTTAAGATTCTTTTAACATTAAAAAAAGTAACAGCACAGTTTTGTTAAAGGATTGACAAAAGTTTTAGAGCACAAGAAAAAAGTAAATCAGAAGGGGGTGAAAGACCAAATAGAATTACTGCCTTGAGTAAATGTTTAATGCGGTGAAACAATGAATTTTAAACTCATTCAACCAAAGAAAACTAATACCTTGCTGGTATTCAGTTAAAAGTTGTTAGTCCCTATTTTCAATTTCATGCTGTATTTTCACCCTACTCCCTCCAGAGCACCCCTGCACACACACACGCGCACACACGCACGCGCGCGCGCGCGCACACACACACACACACACACACAGAATGAACACTCAATGTCACTGCTTCACCTTTTGAGGGAGAAAACTCTTAAGAATAAATGCCAACCCCAATTACTGCCCTGAGCCCAATTTCTCATTGTATCTTCTTGCTCTACGTTTAGGAATCCTGAAGGAAAGACTCTTATCTTTTTGTCTACACAAAGTAAGTGCTCCCTTGGAAGAATCAAACCAGAATGACTTCTTGTGGCTTTCAAATGCAAGCATCAAGAATCTTAGTGTTAATTAACATGAAGAACAATTGCTTGATAACATTTTAGGGGCAATCAAAACATCCTCTTTTAGTCATACCGAGAGCAGATACAATTACAAGATGACTTTATTCTACCAAACAAATGCATGAATGGCACTTTTTTCTAAACAATCAAAGCTATCAGTTTTGGACATTCTGATACAAAAATAGGTTATTCGCCTTCTTTTTACAGTGACCACTTAATTACAGAAGCAGTTACTAAATCAAGTGTATTTGACATAAGCATGAGTTATAAAAACACGCTGGAAAAATGAAATAACCCGAGTTTCTCCACATGGGAAAAACATGGCCCGGTCCTCTCTGCATGCCGACTACACTTCCGTGACAACCCGACGGGCCCTGCTGAGGCCCAGCATGGCCAGGACTGGGCCCACCTATAGCGATGGGCACCGTGCGGGGCCTGGGACAGTCAAGCTGGCACTGCCCTGGAAAAGCACGGCCCTCCAAGCAGCCAGGGAGGCTATCATGGAACAGCAAAGCAACAGCAAACACCATCAACACTTAGACATCAAGCAGCTCAGCACTCTGGAAATCTGATTTCCTTAAAAGATCAAGTTTGACTTACCATTACACAAGTGAAAGACTCATAGGGAAACCTGATCCTGAAAGCTCAAACTCTTCGAGAGGATTTCAAATGCTGTTCAGACTCAACCGATAATATGATAATAAACTTGAAGGGCAAAGGTCTACAAAATGCAGAAACCACTAATTTGAACCCAGGTGCGTGTCCTTACGTTACTCACTCTACTCCATGTAAGTGAATCGCATCGTATCTACCAAGCTCACTCTTAGACTGTTCTGTATCCTAACAGATCGTATCACTATAAAAAACTCCCTACAAGTTCTTTTCTGTGAACAGTACACTGTTCTATTAACATAGTTCACTAGACTATCTAAGAAGGAATTATTAATAAAAACTAAATTTTCCCCCATCAGAAGTTGTAACACTGAAAGCTTCTACCTTCATAGAAGGGAAGTAACAGAGAAGAACAGCTTCTCTCAAACCACACAGAGCAACACGCAGTTCCCTCGGGATGAGACAGGCCCCCACGGGGAGCTCAATGGCTACTGCCTCTTCATCCAGAGGGTGTCCGCCACACACACAGGACGGAGATCTTCCCCGTTTCTCAGAATGTCAAAATTCACTGTCATTTTAAAATTCAATTAAAAGGAGTACTTGACTTAAAAACACACACACGCACAAAAATAAGTAACTCAGAATATTTAGTGGATTACATACTAAATCTTCCTGTATCATGTTTTTTAAGTCATCTGCTCTCTTTACCATCAACCAGAAGGGAGTGATTGGAGTAAACCATCTATTTGAAATGTTGTATAGCAGCCGACTGTCTTACTACACTCCTACTGCTTCCCAAGGTTCACATGCCATTTAAACAATCACTGAACAAATGGCACCTTCACAATGACAAGCTGGGCCATGTCCAGTAAAGATGAGTGCCCAAGGAAACGAACCCTTTGCAAAGAGGCTTACCGCTACACACACCCAAGAGTTCAGAAGTTTGAGGGAGACAAAACTTGGCAGATAAAGGGATCTGGAGACAGTCCAGAAGAGAGGTAGGTGGGCCAGGTGGGGTAAAGTTGCTGGTCCAATCACAAAAGCTGGGGAGCCAGGCCCTGCTCTGCCTTGTGCATCTTAAGACACACAGAACTTCCAGCCCGCTCTGCCCCAGCCAATCGATTACGTTCAGGCTAACTTGGTAAAATTCTAGCTGCCCTTAGAGGACCATAACCTTTTCTTCAGCGTCTCGTTTTGTTCGCTCCTCCTCCTGCCGATGGCGCTCTTCCTCTTGTCTTGCTCGGTCTTCCGCTTCGCGTTTACGCATCTCTTCTAACTGCTGCTGTCGCCTCCGCTCCTCGTCCTGCAACTAACAACAGACTGACATTAACTTTCCCTCTATAAGCTCCACCAGCACAAGACATAAAATGCTCACATTAAGACAAGTAGACACACACATACACACACACAGAAAGTTAAATACAAAATACCAGTTTAAAATCACTGTTGGAAGATAAAACTTTATTTTTAACTCTATGCTTTTAAAATAAACTACCTAAAAACTGTTTCCACAAATCTACATTCACACATTCAACAAGCACAATTCCTTTACTGGAACAAATTTAGTTATGCATGTAAATTAATAGGCTCAAACAGACCCCACTTGATGGACTGCAGAACACACACACCTTCTCCCCTCATCCCCTGTTTATATAGAAGATGGAGGCCCCCACTCGTCTCTCTGTAGGTGGGACCAGAAGCAGCCTATGTGACTCTACTGGGTCAGGCAGGCGTCCATCTTTTCCAAGGACTAAGGCCTGCCATTCTCTCTCCTCTGCTCTTGTCCATCAGCTCCCTCCACATCCCATCCTGGACTTCGAGAATTCCCTCCTGACTCAGGAGTACCCTAAACTCTGCACCATGGACTCAGAGACTGAGAGAGGAAGGAGCCCTACTCAGCTCTCTTCTGTGTGGACCTAATGTTGACCTCTGAGTCAATATAATCCATTCTGTTTTCAGGTAACCACTAGTCAAGAAGTTCTTATGTTAACAATTTGTTTTTCTCTTTGGTCATTCAAGCTCTGCCTTTTTGTAACAACACATATTCCTATCACTCATATACTTAAGGATTTGTCTTCAAATACCTAATTTCTTCTTTTCGATTTTAGCTCCTTTATCCTTCTGCTCATATCTCTATGCACTACAGGTTGGAAATACCTCTTCTAAAGAAAATCCCTGGATTAACAATCAGTGCAGAACAGCAAGACTCTCCCTTTCTGTCTTGGAAACACCGCTTTTCTGTTGTTCTAGTCTGAGATACAGGTAACTTTGAAAACTGTGTTCTCCATTTCCTTCTGACCTGGCATAGACCCGGGCCACAGGAACACCCACAGCTGTATTATCATACAACACGAGTCAGTATTTCTAGGATCAAAATGAAACTTAAAGCCATCTGGTTTAATCTAAGTTCAATCTCTAACCTCTGCAGGAATCCCCTACATAAAATTTCTATGTGTTTCAATTTCTACAGAATTACCAGTTTGTCTATAGATTGCAGCAGAAATATAAGAATGCTAGCTTCTGGGATTTGAATTGTTTGTATTTTTATTAAAATAAAAATCTAACAATTTCACTCTCCCTTGACTTCTGTGAAGAAAAAAACTATATCTGGTGAGAAAGAATAAATTAACCTGTGTTATTAGGCTTTTTCATGCCAATAAATAATAATAAAACATCTGAGAAAAAAATAAAATTGCCTTCTCAAAGAGACAAATAATTGAACTGTCTCTTTAGGACAACCTCTTCATACCCCAGAGGGATGTTAGGATGACTAGCTTTGGGGGTGTTTACGGCAGGAGAGGATGCCACTAAGAATCCAAAAGGAAGCAGTCAGGGATGCCTTGCCCCTGAGAACCAGCCACAGCTCCCCATAGGCTTCCTGCCCAAGAGGCCACAGCAAAGGATGGAAATGCTCAGCAAGAATTTCAGGGGTCGGGAGAAGTGACGAGAAACAGTGCAGAAACAAACACAGCAAAATAATGCAAGTGACAGTATTAAATATTCTACAGAAAAGTACTTTAGGGTGGAATGTAAACTTGTATTAACATAACATGGGTCTTTTCCTTTTCAACAAAGCACAAACTAATTTATGTTAATATTTTCTAGCCCTAATTAAAAGTAAGTGCTGAGCAAGGAAGTGTTATAGAGACGAGTTCTTTTAAATAGAAGCATATTGTAAAAAATCAAAACAATGATCATTTTCATAACTGTAAGTACAGATGCTACCTTATAAATCTATAAACAGGCACTTTCTTCTTGAAAACCTCGATCCCTCCAAATCTGGAAGGCGGTAAGCCAGGAGCCTCCCTGCATTCAGCTCAGTAGTCACTATTCATAAAGGAGGCAGATTAACCAGCACCAGGAGCCTCCCTGCATTCAGCTCAGTAAGCCAGGAGCCTCTCCCTGCATTCAGCTCAGTAAGCCAGGAGTCTCTCCCTGCATTCAGCTCAGTAGTCACTATTCGTAGAGGAGGCAGATTAACCAGCACCAGGGTAATCAAGACAGTTTCTTTCCACTCTTTGGCTAATTCATCTATTTCCATTTCCAAAACATAAATTGTTTTGTTCTTTAAAGCTATGTTGCTTTACTCCCACTATTCACAAAGCATTAATGAAAAAAAATGAGAATCTCTTAATTTACTCAAAATAATAACTAAAAACAATATATTGAATTGAACGGGTTACTTACATTCAGTAACAGTTAAAGGATGTTTGAACTTAAATTACAAACGTAATCACCCTGCAATCCAGTGCAAACTGCCTATTACATTAGCACTTTGATTAAAAGAATGAAAAGTTACATGCTACCAAAGTAGCCTTGTAGGAAGTGATTATTTGAGGGGAGAGCAGAATAGATTAAAAAAATAACTATTACCTGATGAATCGAGACCATGCAGACTAAAAGTTATTCTAAATCAAGAACTATGCTGGGATTTCAGAGTCAGCATACAGCAAGCTTGAACCAAAGTTCTGCTATACAGGTAGTCCACATTCCCCAAAACAGGTGTTTCCATAATTTCAGGACACACACACACACACACACACACACACACACACACACACGTTCAGGTCTTTGTGTTTGTAATTTTGTACCATGAAAATGGAACTTGTATCTGAACATTAAATAGGGTTATAATACCCTTTACTTGTTGACAAATCACTGAAAACATGACTCTGTTAAAGCCTTTTTCTCTACAGACAAATTTTCTGTGCACCCTACCGCCCATGAAAAATGTCTACCCTAAAAAATTTTAAGGACAAATCATGAAGAAAACTCCTGATCATATCATTTATTACAAATTAAAGACTGAATAAGAAGGTTTTGGTGCCTTTGGTATCCTAACACCTGGTTTTTAGACCAAGCAAAAGTCTCTGTCTTACGAGCCAGATTTCCTCAGGAAGAAAGCGAAGGTCTCTCTCATGGTGGCAGAGTGTCTTAAACGACACCAGAAAAACCATCCACTACAGCATGTGGTACTCTGAAAGTGCTAGCTCCGTTCCCGTAGCACAGCCCACATACTCCTTTAAGGTTGAAGTAAAACGACCATTAGAAGTTGTAAGACCTAGAGCTCACCTGCTGAAATGCCCTTGTGGCAGACACTAAACGGAGTCATCCCCAGGTAGGACACCATGGCTCCAAGTGGCCTATGACACAAACTTGAAGTTCTTTTAGGGCAACTATTTTTATGCAACCAGACAAACTCTGTACTCCACTCTGTAATACATACATGTTGGCTTTCATTTGAACATGCTTCTGCTCCTGACCCCTTGAGTAAACAGCCTTCCTGGAGATGCACTGTGACTGTACTGTGGCTTTGATATTCTAGGCAGGGCCCATTTTCATTTCAGGGGTACTCCAATTTGAATAGACAAAATACCGTCCAACTTCCCACAGAGAGGTTTCTCTGGAGAAACAATTCTGAAATTAGGCTTCCTACTAATTCCTGCTTGAAATTTTTTTTTTTGAGATGGAGTTTTGCTCGTTACCCAGGCTGGAGTGCAATGGCGGGATCTCGGCTCACCGCAACCTCCGCCTCTTGGGTTCAGGCAATTCTCCTGCCTCAGCCTCCCAGGTAGCTGGGATTACAGGCACGCGCCACCGTGCCCAGCTAATTTTTTGTATTTTTAGTAGAGACGGGGTTTCACCATGTTGACCAGGATGGTCTCGATCTCTTGACCTCATGATCCACCTGCCTCAGCCTCCCAAAGTGCTGGGATTACAGGCTTTAGCCACTGCACCCGGCCCCTGCTTGAATTTTTTGTGAGGCTTTTGATTCAGCCCCTTCTACACCTGGGATGCTCAATAGGGGTATGGCCTGTTTCTACAGTTCCACGCAAAAAAAAAACAGAGGAAAGCGGAATGGGGGAAGACCCAGCTTGGGTTTTGTGTAAGGAAAGCAGTAGGGCTGCTGAAATCTTTGAAGACATCTTCTCATTGCTGTTACCCCCGGGGCTGGCATTTCTCCTGTGAGCTCTCCTGTCTATGTTCCCCAGTCAGCCATTTAAGGACCCATTAAAGTGTGTTAACAAGACACACCTGAGCCTCGCCACTGAGAGATTTGTCAAACCACGTAAATTTCGAGAACGGTTCCTGCCACTATGGTGTTATAAAAACAGGCATATTTGTGTCCTAGAAAGAGCACTTAATATGAATTCAGAAAATTATGGTTAAAACTTTCACTCTCACTTGATCCATGTGATACAAATATCCCTTATCCAAAAGGCTTGGAACTACAAGTGTTTCAAATTTTGGATTATTTTATTTTTGGATTATTTGCATATACATAAGGAGATATCCTGGAAACAGGACCCAAGTCTAAATATGAATTTGATTTCTGTCTCATACACACTTTATACATATAACCTAGAGGTAATTTTGTACAGTATTTTAAATAATTTTGGACATCAAACAAAACTCTGACTGCAACCTGAGGTCAGATGTGGAATTTTCTACTTGTGGCATAATGCCGGTGCTCAGTGAGTTCTGGATCTGGGATTCTGGCTTTTCAGATTAGGAATGTTTGACCTGTGCTGGCCAAGTCTATGCCATACTGGGTGAAGAGACCCTGGCTCTCACCTGCTCTGTGTGACAATGGGCCAGTTTCTTCCATGCCAGTTTCAGCCCTTGTGCTCTGCCATAGAACAGGTTCATCATGAAGAAATGAGAGGAATATATGCAGTATGGGCAATCTGGAGCAATGAAGGCATGAGCCACACATCTTGTCATCAGGGGGAAGGACTAGCTGCTACCTGAGGCGTGAGCCAGGCAAAGCTGCAGCCACAGTCAGGGCCCTCCATGGTCCTGATGGGCTATTCAAGGTAGAGACAGGTTCCAAGGACAGGACAGAGTACTCTGCGGGAGAAACAGACGTCCTGACACATTCCAGGTGTCCCGGATTTGCCCATGGGATACAAAGGAAAAGCTCTAAAGACAGTGGGCTTTGTCATAACCTAGTGCTAAAGGAGATCCCTCTAGCAAGTCAGACTTTAGTTTGAACATGACTTATACACCATCTCAGTCATTAGGAGACGACCTAGTAACAGCTCACCTTCAAGAGCTTGGGACCTTGGCCCGGAATCCGATCCCACTCACTCTGCATTACTGACTTCCTATCACATGCCAGAAGTCTTCTAGACAACTTGGACAAAGGTCACCGTTCCCATGGAGGTGGTGCTACCCAGAGGAGACACATACCAATAGAGTAATGTGTACAGCATGTTCAGAGAAACGAGCAGCACACAGTGAGGCCAGTGGGTCCCCCCAATATGCAGTGGGGGCAGGTGAGCCCCTGAAAAGGTGGCATCTGAGAGTCACCTTCATGTGCCGAGAAAGCCAGCCATGGAGACAGGCAGGGACCTTCCCAGTGGCCCATCATGTGGAGGGTCACTAGAAGGCAGGCAGGCAGGCAGGCAGGAGGGCAGTGGGTGAGGGCGTGAAGAGGGATGAGACCCAGACAAACCAAACAGCACCTGCAGGTCCCGGGCAACCCTGGACTGCCTAAGTGAAGGGAGAGACTTAAGAGGGTAGTGCAGATGTTCTCGTGGGATTGCTGTATGCTACGTCAAGGCTGTCCTGCGAAGGTACTAGGGGGCAGTACCAAGGGATCCAGTCAGTCTCTCGCAGGGACCCAGGCAGGAAAGGAGAGACACTCTGGTGACAGGGGCGTAGAGGTTGGTCAGGTTGTGAGGTCAAGCCAGGAGTTTCTGAACAGAGAAAAAAGGGGGTCATGGATGACTGTGAGGTTTTTTTTGTGTAAACAACTCAAAGCATCAGCTGAAATGGGGAAGGTTGAAGGCAGAATGATCAGCACTGCAGGGTGAGTTAAGGAGACAAAGATTTCACTTTGAGCACGCTGCATTCGAAAAGTCTTACTTGACTCCATGTGGAGATGTTACATGGGCAGGTGGATATGTGAGTCTTTAGTGTGCAAGAAGTCTGGACTCGAAATTAAATGGGGACACTGCTGACATCAAAATGGTGCCGCCGTCTCAGATTGGAAGTGAGCACAGAGGATGGAGAAGGCTGGCTCTGGACTGACAGGGGTGACGGGTCACAGAGAGACCAGAGGGAAGAGCAGAAACCAGTGCAGGCAGCCTCCCAACTTTATGAAAGACCTGCCTCATTTACCTGAAAATCCTGTGATGTGTCTAAGAAAATATCTTAAGAACCAACTGGGTAGTATCACTCACTACCAAATATACAGTCATACATTTGTCCTTATCCATATTAAGAAGAGAATAGGGTCTCCTAGGGTAACATGTTAATTCTCACATAGCAAGAATTCTATAGATTTTTTTTTTTTTGGTTTTTTTGAGCCAGAGTCTCACTCTATCCCCGAGGCTGAAGTGCACTGGTACAATCCCGGCTCACTGCAACCTCCACCTCCCGGGTTCAAGTGAGTGTCATCCCTCAGCCTCCTGAGTAGCTAGGATTACAGGTACCCGCTACCATACCCGGATAATTTTCGTATTTTAGAGATGAGGTTTCGCCATGTTGGCCAGGCTGGTCTTGAACTCCTGACCTCCTGTGGTTCGCCTCCCTTCACTTCCCAAACAGCTGGGATTACAGGTATGAGCCACCATGCCCGGCAAGAATTCTATAAATAATGAGGTGCTCTTAATAATATTTACTCAGGAAATGGGCTAAGAAATGCTCAGAAACATGGTTAAGATAAATATTAATGCTCAAAATAATTATCTTTTCAAGAAAAAAACCTCTAAGTTATTTCTATGAAACAAAAATCTTACTGCAAGCATTATTCTTAAGTATTACTGTTCATGTGTCATAGAATTCTTCACAGTGTAAGAAACTTCTTTGGGCCTGTAGAGCTGGCTGGTATCTTCAGTGCCTCAGGTCAGTGCTCACCATGCCATGGATGCTGAGCAAGTATTAATATCTCACATTAAGGTGACTCTGATTAAATCTTCCAGCTACACCTATGTACACTGAAACACACAAAGAAGTAGGGAGAAAAAAGTGTGCTTTTAAATCTTTCATGTAAAAAAAAAAAAATGCAGAGCTCAGAAAATATGTCTTCCAATCACCAAGGAGGGAAAGTATTTTTAAGAAAGGGTTCACACCTGTAATTCCAGCACTTTGGGAGGTTGAGGCGGGTGGATCACGAGGTCAGGTTGGCCAACATGGCAAAACCCCATCTCTACTGAAAATACAAAAATTAGCCTGGCATGGTGGTGGTACATGTCTGTAATCCCAGCTACTCAGGAGGCTGAGGCAGGAGAATCACTTAAAACCCAAAGGAGGAGGTTATGGTGAACAGAGGTCACACCATTGCACTCCAGCATAGGTGACAGCGGAAGACTCTGCCTCAAAAAAAAAAGGAAGGCAGGAAGGAAGATAGAGGCATAGAGGGAGGGAGGGAGGGAGGGAGGGAGGAAAGGAAGGAAGGAAGGAAGGGAGGGAGGGAGGGAGGGAGGGTAGGAAGGAAGGAAGGAAGGAAGGAAGGAAGGGAGGGAGGGAGGGAGGGAGGGAGGGAGAGTTCCTTTCTAAGACAATATTGCCACTGTGCTCAACTGAGGGGAAAAAAGAAAAAACGACTATTATTTCGTGCAAAGACCATTCAAATCAAACCTTGATTCACAGGTTTAAAATATATTGTCTGATACTGACTTTTGTCTTTAGAAGTTGACTAGAATTTGTCTTCAAATTTATATAAATGTATCAGTCACAGTATAATTGTCTAGCAGGTGACAAAGATACCACACTCAAGCGTAACAGGCCCTAAATGACAGCCAAATTTCCCCAGTATGACAATAAACACTTTGAATTTACAAAAGACCATGAGCTGAAGTATTTTTCAGCAAACTGATAAATTGGCATGGCTGATAAACTGAATTAAAATCCATGTTATATTAGTAAGAAAACATAGAATACATGTCACTGGAAATCTCTTACTCCACCAATAGACAGTTACATCTTAACTGGCAAATAATGTCAATACCCTTTCAACTAAGTTTGTAACAACTGAATATTTAAAATCTATGTCTAATGTGGAAAGAATAAAATAATTACTCATTGCAAAATTTACTTCATTTGTTCATGTTATTTATGACTACGTAAGAATACACGGAATCAATTCATGACTGAAACTGAGAAAGGGTCAAAACCATAAACAAACAGTAACACTTAAAATCAACGAAGAAAAGCAAAGAGTGACTAAGTCTAGGAACATTCAAAGGCATGCTTCTAAAGTGTCAGGAACCCCATCTCCCGATGGAGGACACCCCTATGGAGAACTGATCTACTGAAAACATCAAACAGCCACCACTGAAAGAAAAGAAAATCAAGACAGGAAAAAAGTACTAAAGGGAAAGAAACAAGAACATACCAAATCTAGAACAGAGATTGCTGGCATAGCAGTCTGCTGCAGGTAACAGAGAAAGAAAAAAAAAAGAAAGATGAAGTGTGGAAAAAAAAGTTAGGTTTAGACCTGTAATCTGCCATCGGCATATTCTGTCACTATCATGCGTCATCTGTGTTTTGACAACTTGATGAAAAAGGTAAAGAACTAGACTAACTTCTAGTATTCAGAAATAGAAAAACACCCGCATGGAATTAAATGAGTTTCATTGTTAGGATACATAGAAAATAAAAAACAGCAAAATTTCCCTTAGCTTTCTTATTTGGAGACCAAGATACTAATTGTAATAGAACTACTAAGCAAAAAACACATATTTTTTTACTAAATGATCATAAGAAACTTTCCAAATATCATAATTCATACTAAAAGACTTTGAAATATTCAATGTTTTAACCATTTGAAAAAACTGAGACTCAAATAAAAGTTTAGTTCTCACAGAAAAGAGTAATTATAGAGAAACTACAAGGCATTTGCTAATTTTTCACCATTTTCAGGATACAACAGTAAATAGTGCTGATGCTGTTGATTTATCTGCTATACATAACAGTTGTATATTCAAATTGAAAATGCAGTGAAAGAATGGCATCCTTTCGGCTTTTGGGGTGTGGGCAACACAAGGCCGAGCAGGTCCTTAGGTTCCTAATGAATCCATCTTAGTGTACCCATGAGTGACACTCAGCCAAGGCAGAGGAACACACACCTGGTGGCGGTAGGCCCAGCACCTCCCAGACAGCTCTGATGGGGAGAGACCATCACTCCAAGAATCCTCAACTGGGAACATAGTACTTTTAAAGTACTGTATTTTTGAAGCTATCAATGTAGTGGTTGCTTTTTCAAATAAAAACAGTGCTTACAGTAAACACAGCTAGCTACTCATCGGAAAGTTTACTACTGATGACCTGACAAATACTAATAACAACAGTAGTAAAACAACGTAATAATTCACACTTTGGCCTCATTTAAGAAACTTAGGAGTCTAAGGGGACTCAAGCTGAGTTTTGGGGAAAGTTTTACATATATACACATTTTGGCTGAGATATGTACCTATTAAGAAGTATGTGAGAGAGAGATATTTCAGAAAAAATTCACAGAGCAAAGTGAAAAAGAATCACACCGCTGGGCTTTAAGGATCTAAGGACTCACAGATTATTATCTAAGTCAAATTTCACTGTGAGGTAAAAAGATCAAAATGTCTGACCTAATAGCTCCTGGTAGAGCTTTACTATAAAAAGCATAAAAAAATAGTTGAAATTAGAAACAGAATCCAGAAGATAAAAAGAACATAGCTCTGGCCATCTTTTCTCAGAATACTGCATTCTGTTTAAAAACTAAAAAAAAAATCACTAAAACTCATGAACACAATATGGTCAACGGCATTCTCTGTAAATTAATATTAATAATGCCCAAATTAACAATAAATGACTCTTAACAGTTCTTTTTATAGAGTAAGAAAGTCTTGCCTTTATCTAAAATTTTTGCATAACAATTTGTTAAATGAATTTAAATTTTACTTTTGTTCTTTCATTTAAAACAAAAATCATTTTTATAACATGGAGAAATAAGAATAAAATCAGCTCTCAATATCTTTATGTTATAGTGAAATATAACTGTTCATTACCTCAATAAATGCTTGCTTCTTCAACAGTACAACTACTGCGAAGATTCTATTTTTGGTAATGACTGTAAATGTAGTGATCTGAACAGTTTCATTTGTTAACCACCACAAAGTGCTGACAATCAAGACGGGGGCCAGCCAATGACCTGCCCTATGTTTCTGTAAATAGTTTTATTTGCACATAGACACGCCCACTTTTTATATGTGTCTGTGGCTGCTTTTGCACTACAACAGCAGAGCTGGGTGCTGCCAGAGTCCACATGGCCTGCAAAGCCTAAAGTATCAATCTGGCCCAGGAAGAAAAATTTTGCCAACCCCAGATCAAGATTATTACTGGTCATTAACAAATACTTGCTTTCTCAACTGAAGTGTTAAGGAGAAAGATAATTATGAGTTTGCTAAACAATCAAGTTCCATCTGAATTGTATTTAATACTTGTCAAAGCATGTATCAAAAAATTTAGCCTTATAGCCCTGACTCATTTCTCTATGACATCAGCCAAAAGTAATACATACAATAAAATATAAACCTAGGGGCACTTTTAATCCTTATCAAGATCAGGGCCTAGCTACCCCCATAAGAAAGCCGAAGAAGCTAAGAAAATAGGGCCCACAGATAGGCAGAGCCAAAGCACTCCCTTTACCCTCGCTCTTCGTTCAGCCTCCAGGCGCTGCATGATCAGCATGGTGTCCACATCATCATCCTCCTCCTCCTCGTCGTCTTCGTCCTTCTGCTTTGACTCCTGAAGTCGCTTCTGGAATTGCCATTCCAGCATGAGCTTGCGCAGCCGGTCGCTCTCCTCGGCGCTGCGGTCTGGTTTGCTCTGGAGTTCCTGGATCTCCTTGCTCAGCATGTCCACGATGTGCATCTGCTGCTGCTTCTCCAGCTTCTCCTTAGCGTCGCGCTTCCACGGGTCAGGGGACAAACTGTCCCCTGAGGAAAGCTCCTCTTTGCTAACTGTGATGTACTGCAGGTCCCTGCGCTCGATGGTGCGGGGCTGCTGCTGAGGCTGCAGCTCCCGGATGACGGTTTCTTGGGGCCTCTGGAGGGTGGAAGGCTTTTCGGGCTTCATCTGTTGTGCGGTCAGGGGAGAAAACGGAGCAGGGTTTAGGGACTGAGTGCGCATCTGGCCCAACTTTCTCTCTTGCTCTCTCCGCTTCCTCTCCCGCTCCTCTTCCAGGCGGGCCTTTTCCTTCTCATACCAGCGCTGATGCTCTTCTCTCTTTTTCCGTTCTGCAGCAGCCACCTGGGCAGACGGCAGTCCTATCTGGTTAGCAGAAGGAGGTGGTGGGAGAGGCAGATCCATGGACATTCCATCGAAATCACTGGCATAGTGGACGGGAGGTGGCGGGGGTGGTGGAGGCAGGTCTGTTCGGAGGGGCTGGGAGACGGCCACAGGGGTGGCCGGTATGGCTGCTGGTGTCTTCCAACGGCCAGGGCCACTTTTGGTCAGCGTGGAAGCAGGGGTGACCGGCTTAGAGGAATGGTTCAGGTGCTCTTGGCTAGATGTACTGGAGTCCAGTGAGGAGCTCTGATTTACCCACATATCACTATCGGACTTGCGTTCTAGAGCCGCCTCTATTCGATGCCGCTCAAGCTGGTAAGCTTTATCTTCTCGAAGTTCTTCTTGGGAACGTGTAACACGCTGGAAAAAGAAAAAGAATTGTATTTTGGCCATTTACTAGAAATTACGAAATATCCACAAACATTGTATCTTCAGACAGAATAAAAACTATTGAGTGTACAGAAACAGACTGAGACTGCCCTATATGGCTCATTGGCTAATGTGGAGTAACAGTGAATGCACCTGTAAAAAGAATAAAAAGCGGCTGAGCATGGTAGCTCACACCTATAATGCCAGCACTTTGGAAGGCTGAGGTGGGTGGACTGCTTGAGCCCAGGAGTTTGAGACCAGCCTGGGCAACACAGTCTCTGTCTCAATGGGGCCAAAAAAGGCAAAGCCGTCCTTTCTCTCTGCATAGAGGCCCTTTGGTGCCAGTGGCCATCCTCACCCTCCTCCAGGGCCCTACACCATCCCTAGTGCAGGGCCAGACATGCGACTTGGACTTCAAAGCAATGAGTGTGATTGGTCGTAATATGTAAAAATCAACAATGGGAACTTCTCTAATTTTTATAACGAGTAATTACTAAATCTTAACCATTTAACCATTTGTGACTTTCTAAATTTTACAAGCTGAGGACTGGCTTCCTGAGCTCTTTGACAGAGCTGTGAACAGTAAGGCCAGGACAATTCCTACACATCTGAGATACAAAGCTCTACAACGTATTGGTATAAATCTGTTGAATACAAAGGTGTGTGTGTGTGTGTGTGTGTGTGTGTGTGAGAGAGAGAGAGAGAGACAGAGAGAGAGAGAGAGAGAGAGAGAGAGTGACAGAGAGCACAGACGCACACAGAGAGAAAGAGCGAAATGAGTACACTTTTCCCAAAGGGCTAGTCTGAAGGCTGAGAAACGACAAATCTGAAAGGAGTCTATTCAGATAAACATGATCACTATGAGGTCTGCATTAAACATCCTTTTCCTGCCCTGTTAATTAGTAGAAATCAAAGATGTAAACTGGGAAAACAAATTGTTTCCTTTTTCTCAAAAAGCAAACCAACAAGATGTGGTGTCATTTCAAAAAGCAGTAGTCTCAAAGAAAAACGGAACATTTACTCCTAACATTTCACTAGAGCTTTACTTAGTACACAGAAACAGTCTCGTCACTGGGGTCTGAAATCCATGGGCCACATAAAAACAGAGACTGTGCCTACCACCGCTCCCTGCCGCTGGAAGGGCTGACTGGAGTCACTCTTCTGCTCCTGTAAGACTCTGCACTGGCCCTGGCTGCTGGCTCCAACTCTCCACCTCCCTGCTTAAATCCCATCATAATTCTTCAGTCATTCAACACTCTGGTCTCAGTTTCTCAACTTCCTCCTCTAGGTATTGTTTATCCATGTTGTGAGGTAGAACCAGGTAGCAGCTGTATACCACAAATGTGAAGACTTAATGGCATCCCCACAAAACAGGAAATAATGTGTGTAAAGATGGGATTCCATGTGTGCACTACAAATTGGGTTGTCTTGAACTAGGAAGCGGATTCTCCTAAGTTCTAACAAAAGATATGAGAAAAACTAGGGCACAAAATTACTCTATTTTTAAAGAGAAATTTGGGGGAAGACACCTTCTCCCAAAGAACTCCAGCTTTAGGTGACAGAGGACATCCAAAAGTCTCAAGACTGGGCCTAGGCGATCAGGCCCACCTAGGAAAATAGGAGGAATGACCAGCAGACCAGACAAAAGGACACAAAATCTCCTGAGGGCCAACATTTGTGGCCTGAAGAGTGCTTTCTGCCCCAGAAAACAGGCTCCTCCTCATCCGTATCACAGCGTCCAGCTCCTCAGCGCAATCCTCTCTCCTCTGCCCATTTTACCCATTTTTCAAGGCTCGGCTCAAATCCCATCTCAACTCTGAATTTAGTCTTTGCCAACCACTCTAAGAATATGGATCTTCAGAATTCCCGCAGCATTTGCGATCCAGAGCACGTAATTGTTACAGATCCTAGACTGTTCCTTTAAGCACACCTTTAATTTCTTCTAACAATCTTTCACCATGCAAATAGTTACCTTTCTAAAAAGAAAACCACATTTGATTACGTTCCCCAGCTTAACAACTCAGCATGGCATCTCCTCTCTACTACTGTGGACAAAATCCAAATTCCTGAGCTGTCATGTCAAGCTGTCATGTCATGGCCCCGCCTACCTTCACTGCCCTAGATCCTGCCATTCCCTTCCCTCCGCCCAGGGTTCCTGATGAACTACTGCACATCTCTGTGCCGTTCCCTCCTCCTGGAAGGCCCTTCTGTGCACGCAGTTATGCCCAGGTTCTCGTCCAGAGCTGAGAAGCTCTGTCCCCCACTGGGACTTCTTCTCCTGAAGCACTGACCATGCTGCTGTCTGATGTGTCTGTCTCATTTCCCTGCCACACCGTGAGCTCCCATAGGCAAGGAAAGTGCCGGGTAGAAAGAATGCAAAATATAACACCTGAGTTCTAATTTCTCACTTCTAAATCAGTGAACTTTGTCTTAAAAATTGTAAGGTCTTGTATTACTAACATTTTGTTAATCAAACATCAGAGAACAAAGAATCATTTTTCTTATTAAGTATTCGATTCTATCCCCCTTTTTCCTCAAACTTTACCACAAAACCATTAAAGAAAAAAATAAAAGGGCGACAATGCTGTTCTACAGAAAGTATCAATTGTGTCTTAGAACTCAGTTTTCACTCCCTGAGAGGTGAGAAAAGTATGTGGAATCTTTGATTTCTAACCTGAATTGCAATACTGGAATGATTACTATCTGTGTGCATATGTGGCTTTTCTTCATAATTTGGCCACTGGTTCTGAGGAGGAGCCATCCGATCCTGGGATTTGGAAGCTGGGAAGGTAAAATACTCTCTGGTGTACGTCTGAGTGGGGATGGGGTAGGCTTCAGGTCTAGGCGGAGGACTCTGCTCCTGTAAAATGTGAAGAACAAACAAAAGTGAGCTTTTTATAACCATACAGACTAACTCGATTTTCAATCATCTGTTTTAAAATTTGAAAAACAGTAAATATGTTAAGTATTGCATTAAAAAGTGTTTGATCCATACTGAGAATAACATTTCATTTTGCCCAGACTTAATTTAAAACTGGTTTACCTAATATATTAAAAATCAAAAGATAAAACACTGCAGATTTAGAAATTATGATCAACGCTAACTCAGAGTAAAAACTGTACTAGATAACTGAGCTGTTCCAAGGGAAACCTAACTATGGAAGTGCAGTAAAAGCCTTTTGCCCATCAATCAATCAGACCTCGGTGCAGAGGTTTCCAGTAGAGACAGATGTTATCTTCGCTGCTGTTCCAGAGGCATATGCACCTTTCCCTCCAGGACTAGGAGGCTGATCTGTTCAAGTCGGGGGAGGAGGGGAAAAAAGCTTAATATTACATAACAAACTACATATAACATAAAACCTCCCTAAAGGCCTCATTCATTTTCATACTGCTAGTGAGGTGTCTCACATAGAGACAAAAAAAAAAAAAAAAAAAAAAATCAAGGCAGATGAGAAATCAGGTCTTGTCATATCCACATCTATCTGTAAATCATTAGAGCCCAGAGCTACAAAAAAACCCACTCTAACTGCGTACCAGGCCAGGGACTGGTAAACATTTTTGGTAACAGGCCAGAAAGTAAATACTTAAGGCTTTGTGAGCCTCTGTCTCCTGCTGCATATCCTTCTATTATTTCTTCTGCTTTTTGTTAACAACCCTTTAAAAATGTAAAAAAATATTTTAGTTCCTGTTGGTAATTTGCCAACCCCCAACAGAGATGTTACTGATGTATTTGCTTACCGCATTAACTGAATCTAAAGTGTTTCCATCTTAGTTTTTGTTAGAAATGTTACTTATGATATCCCCTATGAAAACCATACCCTAGTTAGCCAATGCTTGCAGAGAATAATTTTAATTTAATAATTAAACAAACCACAAACTGCCTCCTCTCGCTTCAGACTGTGACCGTGAGTGTACTTAGGAGCAAGAAAGTGTCACTCTTACTTGCTACGTTGGGGCTGGAACGGTGATCAGCTCTATTTTTCATCAGTCTATCATCACCAGGCAATTTCTTTGGTTCACTATATTCTGCCCAAGGCAGCTGAGGACTCTCAGGAGACCCATTTTGAGCTGAATTATTATAGAGCTCAAAGCCTTCACTCTTTGGTCGGGGTTTACCTGAGCCACGACGATCTGAAACTGGAATCAAAGTATATTCAGTATCTCTTAAGATTTTATTTTCAACACCCTGATTATCATTAAAATTCCATAAGAATGGTTCTTAGTATAAGAAATAAGGTGATTTTCCCTATAAAGCTCAGTTCTTTCTATAGAATCATAAAACACCTCTTAAATAGATACTGAGAATAAAGAAAATATTTTTACTTAATTGGTAATGATGAGAAGATGAACACTTTCAAAGCTTATTTTCTCATTTGTAAGTAACAAATCTAAACATTTTTAAAGTACATTTTTAAAAAAAGTTAAAGATAAACATGCTTCCCTGACTTCTTAGAAAAACATCTGAGCTCTTAAGCCCCCCGTGTGGTTGTCCTGAGCAGCTGCGGCATGGCGTAAGCCTTCTGCTCCTGGCTGGTGCTGTCAGTTCTCCTCCCTTTTGCCTGCTTACCCGGGTTTATCATCTACTGTTCACAGCTTCCCTCCATGATTTCTAACTCGTATTCTAGTTTGGTTCTTTTAAATGATGGTAAACTAAGAAATTAGACAACCAAGATGTTAAGTTCTATGTAAAACACACACTGAGCAAGGGAGACAACACCACGATAGGTTTCGTTGGGATGCCCCTTGTGTGCTGTGTGTCCTTCAGTAAGCAGCAGGCCAGGTTTTTTGACACCTTGGTTTTAGCTGTGATTTGTTATGTAAGGTACCGGCTTGAGGTTCTGGGTTGTGAAGTTTCTAGAATCCTACTTTATGGAGGAGAAGGCCATTAAGGTCATATTAAGAAGCCTATGTATACATTTAACAAGGCATTAAGACTGATTTAGAAGGCATATAATGATTTAAGAGAGAATATTAATCATATAATGGTTTTCTCCTATTGTGTCTGAACTAGTTATTTTAAAAGGCCCAAACTTACACTGATTTTATTCTGAGATTCTTTTTGATGTAGCTATAAAACCACAGTTCCCAAAAATAAATTATTTAAATAACTAAGATTTTTAAGTGAATTACCGTCATGCACCAAATAAGCCCATTTTGGTAAATGAACCACACCTGTGACAGTGGTCGCCTAAGATTATAACAGAGCTGAAAACTCCCTATCTCCTAACGATGTCTTAGCCAGTGTAAAGCTGTAGTACAACACATTCCAAGTGTCTGTGGTTACGCCAGACTGCCCTGCTAGCTGTATGTAAGTACAGCTCATACAGTTATACACGGTATATAATACTTGATAATGTAATAATGTAATGTAATGGGTTACGATTTGTCTACTTTACTATACTACACTTTTTATTGTCATTTTAGAGTGTACTCTCTTTACTTATAGAAAAAAGTTAATGGTGAAAAGCAGCCACAGGCAGGTCTGTCAGGAGGCCTTCCAGAAAAAGGCACCGGCATCACGGGAGGTGATGGCTCCATGGCATGTCACTGCCCTGAAGACCATCCTGTGGGACCAGATGTGGAGGTGGAAGACAGTGACCCTGATGATCCTGACACTGTGCAGGCCTAAGTTAATGTGTGTGCTCATCTATGAGATTTTAACCAAAAAGATAAATTTAAAAAAAATAGAAAATCACTTATAGAGTAAGGATATAAAGAAAATATTTCTGTACAGCTGTACAACATGTTTGTGTTTTAAGCTAAGTGTTACTACAAGAGTCAGAAGCGTTTTCAAAATTTTAAATTTTACATAGTAAAAAAAGTTAGAGCAAGCTGTTAGTTTATTATTAAAGAAATTTTTTTTCTTAAATTTGAAGTGTGCAGTGTTTATAAAGTCTACAGTAGTTATGGTCACGTCCTGGGCATTCACATTCACTCACACTCACTCGCGGACTCCCCCAGGGTAACTTCCGGTCCTACAAGCCCCACGCAGGGTAAGTGGCCTTTTACAGGTGTAGCACTGTTACTCTTTTACTCTGTTTTTTTTTTTACTATAGTTTTTCTATGTTTAGATATGTTACTGCTGAATCATAGTTGCCTGCAGTATTCAGTACAGTGACATGCTGTACAGGTCTGCAGCCTAGGAGCAACAGGCTACACCATCTAGGCTTGTGTGAGTACAGTGTGAGGTGCACACAATGATGAGATAAACTAAGAATGAGTTTGTCAGAATGGATCCCCTTGCCAGGCAATGCATGACTGTATACCTAACGCGATCATCATGCCCTATCTCAGCATATGCAGGACTAAAGGAACTACTCAGATACAAATAAACGCATATTTCTTCAGTGAAGAACTGAATGTACTCTTTGAACACTTGAAATCCTGAGTTTGCCTATCAAAACTGAAAATTGTTCATTCATTCTCTAGTTTTTTCCCAGTTCATCCTTAACGTGTCACATTCACTCTCTTCTGAGCACCCACCATGTGCTGGGCCTATGAAAGCTCACCAGCAGTCAACCAGCCTTGTGAGGGTGAAGCTGAATGGCTCCTGATGACAGGGAGGGGACCTGGTGACACACAGTGGGGGCTCCAAAGACAGCCCACATAGGAATCCCAGGCACTGAGCTTAAGCACTCTCATCCTCAATTTCCTTATCTTGAAAAGCAGGGCAACAGTAACACCAGTACCTCCTCCATGGGGTTTTGTGACTATGCAAAGAGGCCATGACTGTAAAATACAGGGTCGTGGCCACTGCTTCCCTACGGGTCCTTACTTCTCTGCATCATGGGGGATGGCTGATTGAGGAGGGTGGCCAGACCGTGGTAGATGGCACCCTGCTTTGCTACTTCCAGTGTCACCACAGAGCTTGTTCTTGTCATGAGTTCTGCTGCCCTAGGAGAAGATTACACATGTAAGAAAAACGAAATACAGTGCCTGCTCTGTCATGAATAACTGTGATCACAGCAACTGAAAATCATGTTCCACAGCCTCATCCATTATTTTGGGTAATGGTTCTGACTTTCAGACAGCTTACTCACTACCCATTTTCTTCCTCTGAAAACTGACTATGAACATAGGCAAACACATCTCCTGTTAATATTCAGAAATTTAAAGAAGTGTCAAGAGTATGTTTCTTTCAAGTTTCAAAGAAACTGTACTAGACTAAAATATGTATTTATAATTTGGTAACAATTGAAATGTCACATACACTAACAAAGGTAAACAGTAATATGAGCATAATGTTTTAGCATAGTTTTCATCTTCCAATTTCAAAACTTAATGCAAAAATCACCTAAAAATGCTAATACTAAGCTTCAAACAAATAAATCAATGATACCTTTCCTGAGAGAGCCCAACCAGACTTCGTCCATCCACGCTGAGGAGCTGATCACCTGCAGCTAGGCGTCCATCCTACGCACATCCACAGGTGTGTGCATGATTGGGGGTAGACAACAAAGGGAGAAGGGAGGAAGAAAAGGTAATAATGAGTACATATCCTATTTGTTCTTCCAACACTGTACAGTGTTACATAACTAAAAGTAGCAGCAGAATCTCACATTATTTGCTGAATGTGACACACTGAAAATGTACTTCCTTCAAAATGATACTGACCACATCCGCAGCACCTCCTTTCACAACGGACTTCACATAGATTCCTAGTTTATCTTGACCAGCACCCTATGCAAAAACAAGGCAAACATACTGCATTGAAAATACACTGTAAGAAACACATGATGTACACAGATCACATACACAGATAACTGCAACAAAGCCCTGCTTCTCATTTTTACATGAAAAGTCAGTTATTCATGCATCAGCTAATGATGAGACTAAAATAGAGACTTGGAATCCTGAGGTTAATTTAAGAATCGCTCTGAACAGCTACAAGTGTAAGTGAACTAAAAGCTACTTGCATGATATATATTGTTAATCATTTTAATACAAAAAGCAACTTAGTACAGTGTGTTTACATTTCACCGTTTACCTGTGTCCTCCCTTATACCCTTGTTCTGTTCATACATACAGTTTAAGATTTTAAAAGATAAAAAAAAATTTCTTGTGGCAAACAATAAGAAACTTAGAGAAAATCTGTATTAAAACATGTACTGTAACAGTAAATAAATATTAAAGCAACAAAACCCAATTCACATAGAAGTGATGTATTATGAAAGAATGATAAACTTCTGTTAGATAAGTCTAAGTACTATATACAATGATTTTCAGAATCACCAATATTCTACTTGGATATCACAACTATACTAACCCACCGTAACCCTGTAACAATCAAAATTTTGGACAATTTATTGCGAAGTTCCAAGAAAACAATCCTACGCATGAAATCTTAGAGATTATGGGTAGTACTGCACAACTGGGCATAATTCCTTAGGTCACAACGATTGAAGGTAAATACAAATCCATTTCGACCGTTACAAGGCATTGCATGCTGAGAGTAAAACTACGGTTCAGAAAGGTGCAAAGCTGTGATTCAACAAATGACTTGATGAAAATAGATTTTCTATAACACCCTAGAACTATGTAATTTTCACTTGGAAACCACTCACATTTATCCCATTTGCTTAACAAGTTAAGTTTATAGAAGACAGCCTGACTGGCCAGCACTGCTGATCCTGACTCCCTCCCTCTCCTCAAGGAAAAACAAAACAAAATACCTGTAGCAGGTCAAATTTTGTAACCATAAAACCTTCCACCACATACCTCATTTTTAAAACAGTATAATATTTCTTAATTTAACAAAGCAACTCTATTTTGGAAAGCAGTATACTTCAATTTAAATTTATACTTCAGTATAAATTTCATGTGGTTTCATTATCTGGGAACAAAGTTTATAAAAGTTCTAAAGAACGCAAAATCAAGTATTCTCCTTTGCAGCTTTGATCTGAATTTTCCATCTGTTCACTTCAACAACCCTCTGTGTCTGTGCACGCATCTCTCCCGTGGATGCCTTCCACTCTAGCCCCTACACACTGTCTGTGTCTGTCCACGCATCTCTCCCGTGGATGCCTTCCTCTCTAGCCCCTACACCTTGTCTATCTGTCCACGCATCTCTCCCGTGGATGCCTTCCACTCTAACCCCTACACACTGTGTCTGTCCACGCATCTCTCCCGTGGATGCCTAACACTCTAGCCCCTACACCCTGTCTGTGTCTATCCACACATCTCTCCTGTGGATGACTTCCACTCTAGCCCCTACACCCTGTCTGTCTGTCCACACATCTCTCCCGTAAATGCCTTCCACTCTAACCCCTACACACTGTGTCTGTCCACGCATCTTTCCCGTGGATGCCTAACACTCTAGCCCCTACACCCTGTCTGTGTCTGTTCATGCATCTCTCCATGGATGCCTTCCACTCTAACCCCTACACCCTGTCTGTGTCTGTCCACACATCTCTCCAGTGGATGGCTTCTACCCTCACCCTGACATCCCTCTGTGTCTGTCCACACATGTCCCCCATGGATGGCTTCCACTCTAACCCCTACACCCTGTCTGTGTCTGTCCATACATCTCTCCAGTGGATGGCTTCCACCCTCACCCCGACATCTCTCTGTGTCTGTCCACACATCTCCCCCATGGATGGCTTCCACTCTCACCTTAATGCACATCTCTGGCCCAGTCCCAGATGCCTCATGGCCCACTTGCTGCCTCCCTTCAGAAATCATTCAGCACAGTCCACACACCACAAAAGCCAAATGCAACCTGTGGTCCTTGAATGGATCCTTTTGCCAGAAAAAAAGCATTACTGGGACAGCTGGCAAAGACTGAGCTTTTTGTAAATTTAAAATTTCAAAATAAAAGTAAATATATAGCAGGCACTCAATAAACAGCAACTTTCTAAATTTTAGCAAATCAGTTAGCAAAAGAATAATAAACATGCTTTTTGCCTCACTACATCTATGACAGTACTGGGTTTCCTTGAACCAAGGGAACCATGACACACTATGGGAAAATACTTCTAAGACACAGCACCCGCCCCACGGCCCGTATCTGTTAAACCAGGTAATCTCTCACACATAAGATAATTAACTGAATTTATTTACACATTTAATAATTTTATATGATTCATAAATAACTGTTTAATTCTATGCCTCAGCTGTTTACATGACAATCTCATTCACTGAACAAATATCTATCAAATGCCTGTACTGTTCTAAGCTCCATGTACACATCAATGAACAAAACAGACAAAAACCCTTGCCATCATGGAGGTGCTGCTATTCTTCCAGCGGTTTATTTGTAGTCATCCAATACTAATTCTTGTTGGGAGTGCTGAAAGTCTTTCTTTTTTTTCCCCTGAAAATGCTGCATGCCTATTCCCTTTTTAGTCAGGTTTTTAAAAAGTTCTACAAGTGTTAGTTATTTTTTCCTCTGCTTTCTACCTGACAGAAAAGCAGTGCTTATTGAATATGAGAATGCCAACTGTCAGTGAGAATGGGCACTTTGCAACATTTTCACATGGCATTATCTTCCGGTTAATATAACCCTGACCTTGTAATGCAAAGAATAAAAATCATCCCTTTAATAAGATAGCCAATTATTACCATCTCTGACAAGAAACATGTTTAGCAGTAATACTAGTAATATATTATTTTTAGTAACACTATTATAAACCAGGAAATGCCAAATATATATTTTAAAACAATAAATCAAGCCTCCTCTTTCCATTTCTGGTATTCTTTGCACGATCACAATTTTAAAGACCAAAAAACTGGCAATGTACTTAAGACAATCTGCACTAACAAAACCCTCTTTTTAAAATCATAAAAGAGAACGATGAGAAAGTGAGGGAAGGATCGTCTTGCTTCAACCGCACGCGTGTTTAAAATCATAAAAGAGAATGATGAGAAAGTGAGGGTGGGACTGTCTTGCTTCACCCCGCACGCGTGGCTGCCGTGGCCTGTCAGTCAGCTCTCCCGCCACTCTCGGTTTTCATTTTCACAAGAGGTCTTTGTTCCAGCTTTACAATGAACTTCAGTCTCGTGGCACTGTCACCTCATTTTCAGCTCCTTCATTCAGAGCAGTCATCACATACCTGAGGGCAAGCACTAGGCTCTTTTCCTTCCTAGCACCCTACACAAGCAGACAGCTAATGTGCACACTGAAGATGTGGACTCCATGTGAACGACACATGGCATTTAAACCCAAAATCCTACACCATTTTATGACAGGTGATTTATGATACTGTCATAAATAAGCAATGTGAAATTTAATGCCTAAATTTAATGCCTAAATTAAAGTACTGAAGCAAAATTCATCATGTACCACTGATATCTGAATGCACTATCTACCTTTAAATAGGTTGAAACTTACATTATAAATTTCAGAAAAATTCTGACAAAATGAGGATGCTCTCATTTTAACTGATTTTCTGGTCTCCCTACGTCCACTTATGTTTCCTGAAGCACAGCTCAGATAACACTATCCTGAGCAGACTTTTCTAACTGCCAGCTGCTGTAAAACTCCATAGCAGCTTCCTGCACAAGGTATTCACGGCTCCATGAACCAAAGTTCAAGCTTAAACTTCGCTCATCACTCTCCACTGGAATCAGCCCTCACCTCCTCCCACTCTAGTGTTCTTGACTTAGTTGATGTTCTGTTTTTCTGATGCAGGGGACACGCCAAATCCTCTCCATCATTCATCTCCGAAGTTCACCTGCCAGCCCACTCACCTTCCCAGTGCCAGAGAAGATATCATCTCTTCTTCACTAATGTTCTCATCACATTGGAGTTTCTTTGTTCTTTTTGAGCAGTGAATCACTGTGTCCTGCATTACAGCTACCTCTGCAAATGGCTCCTTCCTCCAACTCCACTAGAAGCTTCTTGAGTATAAGGAGCTCTATCCCTTCCAGAACAGCTTCTCAATTAGGTTGACTTATAGTTTACCAACACTGATCAGTAAGAAATTTGGTCAATTTCCTGTTTAGTAAGTTAAGAAGCAACTGATAAGCCCACTGTATACGGGTTAGCAATAAAACCTTGTGAAATTACTAGTTTAGAAAGATAGACAGAAAAGCACTGCAGGCTGTGGCACCCAGTGTGCCCTTTTAGGAAGAAATCTCAAATCTGATTGTCGGAAAAGGCACAAGTAAGACAGGTTCTATTTTTCTTATATATTCAGAAATTATCTGAATTCTAAGTTAGAATCACTTCTTTTAGTTCCAAGTAAACTGAATTTGTAAGTATATCTGTTTGCCACAAAAGGAGGTTTTCATTAAGGAAATAAGCATTCATGATAGAGCTAGGTATGGTGCAGTCACCCCAACACTTCGGGAGGCTGTGGCGAGAGGACTGCTTGAGGCCAGCAGTTCAAGACCAACCTGGGCAAAACAGTGAGACGCTGTCTTCACAAAAAAAGTGTAAAAAGCATTCATGATTATTAGAGACCTCAATTCAAAATATCCATTAAAATCTAAATGGTCTATTCAAGGTTGTTCATAAAAATTGAATTTAATTAAAAGTCAAGACAATGTATCAAGAAATAGATTTTGAAAATACTCTTAGAGACAGGAAGACAAAATGAGGCGCAAGTAAAGAATATGGACCTGGATGATTTAAGAGGTGTCCACATTCTGGCTGGCATTCGGACCTCTACGTCACGGACTGCTTCGGCTTTACAGACATTTCTGCGGACACACTCCCTGTCCACCGGCCCCGCACCTTCTGCACAGACACTCCTTTCCCGCAGACCTGCTGACCCTGTTCACATGCCCTTCCCTTCTACCACCTCCGTTTATCTGGATCCTACTTCAACTTCAGGTGCAGCTCACAGTCATAAACTGGTTGTAAAAACTGTTAACTACAACTGCTGTATGGAGAAATTACAGTTCTACTGGTAATTATTTTAGAAAAACAAAATTATAGCTAGAGATGAAATGTCTGACTATGTATATCACATCAATATGGGCAATTCCCTTCAACCAAAATCACCTCAATCTCTGTCCAACTACAGGGTGTCTGCTCGTTCAAGGTGTGCCAATCTGGCCATGGCAGTATAGGCCTGGAATGGACACCCTGACTGGAGGAAGAGCAGAGTAAAGAAGCTCTGCTGTACCCCTAAGTGCCTCTGCTGCTGGTCAGACGCCTCAGCAAACTGTCATCTCTCAAGCCACAACAACTCCCTAACATTATGGAGCTCTCACTACCCACCCCACTTCATTTGAATACATGAGAATTGTACTGCCTACGTTAAAAAAAATAAATAAAAATAAAAAACTATGAAATAGAATTTGTTAATTTCAGAACTATTAAACCACTTAATTTAGGTCTTATTTTTAAACAATAGTGCACAATCTAATGTAGTTTAGTAAGGCTGAACTCAAAATTTATTAAAATAATTAGTGTCTATTTTATATTTATATGCACACACAATTAAATTCATTTTATGGTAATTCTATTTCTTTTCCGTGAGAACACAACAGTACAGATAAATCCAAAAAGGGTAAATAGTTTAAAGAATTACTTGCTTAAAGGTACCTAATATGGTATTTGAAAAGATATTATTGCATTTTAGTCCATTTATTATTTGCAAAATAAAAGAAATATCATATTCAGGATTATTCATTCCTCATTTAACAAATCAATTCTATTAAAGAAGAGTTGGGGCGGAGGTCTTCTGAAAAGAAGTTACAGATTCGAAAGGCACCAGGAATTAAAAATTTCGGTATGTACAATTTTAGAACTTAATTAACCAAATTAAAATACCAGAGGCAAATTTTTAAATCAACTTTTCCCCCCTCTGGAGGCCCCTGAGAACATTTGCGGTGCAGTATCCAAACCTCTATGTTCAGCGTTTGCGCCCCCCAACATAATTTCAGCATATTAGAGGATGCTCAATATGGAGCTCACACTGGCAGAAGATTTAGATTTTGTCCTTAAAAAAAAAAAAGGCAAAAAGGAAAATACAAAGATCACTGCCTGTTTGATCTGAATATTTTAATCTTAAAATGCATCTTGAAACTGCCTTTCTTTCCATTAAAAAGGAAAGGGGAGATGGGACTAACGAGGGAGAGGAGAGAGAAGAAAGAGAGGACAAAAACAGGAAGAAGCAAAGCTGTATCTGAAATTTACCTGCAGTTACAAGAGAGAATGGCAAGAAATAAAAAGTTACCAAAAATTGTAATAAAACAGAGAAACAACTCAGCTGCTATACATTCAGCTTTCCCTAGAACTGAGAAAGAAGCACGCACCTATAAGTTGCTTTGTGCAATCGATGAGAAATGGCAGTAAGGAAAAGACTGCTCCCCAAACGTCTTCTCTAATTCTCTGACTACACCTCTTCAGGAGAGGTTCTGTAGAAGTGTAGGTAGTCTCCCCACACGCACAGGGAGGCTGGGTCAGGAGAAGCCTAGGCTTCCAACATTCCAGCAGCAAACCCTGAGTGTGTGTGGGAGGTACAACGTGATAAACAGCATAAAGACATCATTAAAACACAATAAAAAAAAAAAAAAAAGGAGCAGGAGGAAGAAAGATATGCTGGCAAAATCGTCATGAATGCAACCCTATTGTTCTCAGGTAAGAAAATCTAGCCTGGGTTCTCTGGCTAGAGATTTTAGAACAATACGGGGCTGGAATGACCTCAGAGCCCAGAAACATTTCACAGTCATCAGGCGTGTTTCAGCCGACACTCTGCCCACTTGCTGTTTTCCTCAGGGCTTTTCGATTGCTTTATTTCTAGTCAGACAAGTAAATTCAGGCTAGGGTTTTAGAAACATTCTAAAGATCTCTCTTGTTGGGTAGGAACTACCTTAATTTTAAAATAATCAGTTCTAAAATTCACTTTTTATATAAATTCTATATCCAGCAACCTTGAAAGTCGGTGGTGAGCTATCCCTAACAGGTCTGGTGCTGTGGGCAAGGCTATAGTTCCAGCTCTGGTTTTTGTTTATGCTTTGTATGAAATACAAACCCAGTGACACCACATCTATCTCTTCCCTCTTCATAAAATGAAGAAGAGGGGCCCAAAGTGGCTCCGGCCGGATGTCGTGGCGCTTGCGAAGGCGAAGCCAAGAGTTCAAGGCCAACCAACCTCAGCAACCTTACAAGCTCTCAATGATTGGCAAAAAAAAAAAAAAAAAATGAAGAAGAGAATGAAGGTGGTCCCGCAGATGGGACGCAGGAGGCTCATGAACCCCAGAAGACCACATGCCACATCTGCAGGGAGTGTGAATTTCACCAGGGCAGAGCGTACAATTCTCCTTGGCCTAGTAAAGTGGTGTGTGACTCGCAGATTTTTAGGCATGAGAGACCACTGGAGGTGACCCTGAGAATCCTGACAAAGCTCCCCAGAGTCCTGGCCTGCACAGGGGATAGATGGGTGGGTCTGGATGGCTTAAGCCTCCACTGAGAGAAATGGGGCAAGCCCAGGGCGGTGTGAACCTCTGGGCTACCCCACAGCCAAGATCCTACATCCAGGTAACTCTACAAATATCATTATTTTCTACGATGGCTCTTTAGGGGAGAGCCCTAAAGAGCTCTATTTTATGTTCCTATTATGCTATTTTAATGCTGTATCTGAATTCAGCATTTAAGCCAATCCAAGAAATCAGTACCTAGGCCAAAACTACAAACTAGGTAAAAAACAGTATTCTTTTATATAATTTACTATTTTGCTTTTGGCACAAAAATATATTGTTTCCAAGTACATAATAAGCCATGAGGGGCACTGTGTCACTTTATACAACTTAATGGAAAGATGTTTCTAGCATCTTCATAGAAGAAACTGTAAGCACAATAGGAACTTTGCAACTGACTTTAAAAAGGAAGCCAGAATTTCCTGACTTCATTTGTTTGACTAGCTCTTTCCCACGTGGTCATAATTAGACAATTAAAGAAGGTCTCAAAGCCTTCAAAGGACTAAATTACAGTTCATGCGAGAACCTTACTCTCGAAACAGTGAGAAGACATGTTAATAAACACTGTCTTTACCCTCTCATTTTTAGGGCATAGGAATCTCCATGTTTTAAGCTAAGATTTTAAGATCTTAAAACTTTACATCAGTATACAGTCTAAAAGCATAAACTTTAAGATACTTAGGCACTAATTAACCATTTATTTTTAAATAAAATAGTAAAATATCCTAAGTGCTTTCAAAAAGTGTCATTTTTACGGTCACTTTTAGAGAAAAAAAAACAAGTTTTAGAGAAAGGGTACAGCTAAAACCAAATAAAGGGGCCAAAAGTAAGTTACATCATGGATATTCTTCTACACGTCCTCAGCAAGTTACACAGTGGCAGTTATCACATTTAAAGCAACCTTCACCATATTATACTCGGCAGGATAAAATATCATGGCTTTTTTCTTAAATAAGAAACATATAGAAGCCTTATGTTTTTATGAAGAATTTGCAGCACAAAACAGCAAAAAAAATCTGAGTGTGTAATTACAGGCTGCATTAAATGGTTGTTGCTTCATGAGCAAGTTAATTATCGACAGGTTTAAACAAGTTACACTAAAAGAAAAAGCATTCTTTCAAGATCACAGCATGCATAAGAACACCGACAACAGCACCCTGAAGAAACTCACCACTGACTGCGTTCTTCCAACAACAGAGAACCACATTTTCATTTCTGGGACCACAACAACTTCTTGAACTGAAAAAACAACTGTCTACTTCTCTCAGTTTTCAACAGCATCCAACACAGCTGGTTTTTCAAGACCAGGATCAGCACACTCTGCACTGGATGCGATGACCCGGTATGGCATTTACCAACAGGACCTAGAACTAACGCAATATTCAGGCTCTTACGTAACCAGTCCACTATGATTACCATTCATCTTGTACTTTAAAACTTTAAAAACAGTTAGAAAAACAAAAAGGAAGGAATTGTTTGTAATTAAAAAATCCAAATTAAACAGGACACATCATGTTGTCCCACAGATGAGCAAGAAGGAGCTTGCTGAATGTCCCCAAAGTAATGTTTTAAAAAGTAAACTGCATACCCACACCACTTCCAAATCATCTGGATTTCATAAAACTTAACCACCATGTGGAAGGCGACTCAGGGAACTTAACACCAAGACATGGTTCAGGGTTACAGCAGCTAAGCCATACACCAATTTAGAAATGGAAAAAAGAATGGGCCAAATACAAAAGCCACGCAGCTTACAGAAAACAACAAAAGCACATAAATTACTGGGGGTAAAGTTTAACTACACAAGTCTGTAGGCTCTTCTGTATAAAAATATATATATATATATATATACACCACACACTCATGATACTAACAAGAATACAAATAGCAGGTGACTGTCTAGTACTGGCTCAGCATGCATGACAGTTTCTCTCTCTGAAGAGCTGAGGTAACTGTAACTGTTACTGCTATATTAAAGGCAGGGAAACTAAGGCTTTGAGAGGGGGTGGGATGTGCTCAGAGCTCCAAGGCTGCCAGTGGCAGGAGCAGAATCTCCATGGCAGCACCGTGACTGCAGAGCCCAGACGTGAACAGAATCCTACGTGACGCCACCACGCCAACAGGCTCAGGGTAGGGCTAGCGGTGAAATCCCCCTGTATACTGTCCTACCCTTCACTCAGAATACACCCCTGAAATCTCAAAAATAAGTCCACCCTACTCTAATAATTTATGCAGACCCACATACCTATCAACTACACAGTGTAATCTCAGCAGTGTCTATGTGTTAGATGACTTTCCAAGTACCAGAAATGATAAGTAAACTGGAAAAGGATGGATGTATTTAGTAATCCAGTATGCCAGGGAACTGCTAGATTCATTTCTCTTTTCAGGAAAAGACGTTAATAGACACTTCATTTCTGAAAATGGTACACTGTCCAGTTAATAGGCCATTTCCTTTAAGTTATTTCCTTCAGAGCATCTATATGCTGACATTCAAATTTTATCTCTAGCTCTAACCTTCTGAGCTTCACTATCCAACCATCTACTAGATAATATATATTCACTCACCTCAGCAGGCATCCACATCTCCAGTGTGACACAGTCAAAGCTGAACTCTCAATGCCCATTGTCACCACACTTGCCCCTCTTCAGTTTCCCTGTCTTGGTAAATCACATCTCCATATGCTCAGTTGCCCAAGACAAAATCAGGATTCATTTGGATACTTCCCTCTTTTATCCACTACCGCCAACTCACAAACAAATCCAAAAACTGCATTCAACAAATATGCATCAGTACCTACGATGACCAGAAACCGTCAACCCTTCAACAGTGAACAAGAGAAGATGCCTGCCTTCATGGGGGTCTGTTCTAGAACGCCTTTGTCCTCTGCTCACACAGCAAAGCATCCCATCATCTCCACTGCCACATCCCTACCATGAGCTTCCACAACCTCTCAGCTGGAAACTAGAACAACTTACTGTTAGTCTCCGGCTGTACTTCTGAGTGTCTCTAATCCATGTTCCAGAGTTGTAAAAATAAACTTTAAACACTGCACTCTACTCATATCATGCCTCACTTAAATCTCAAGGGTTCTTATTTGACCTGTAATAAAATCCTCAGCTCTGCCCAGGTGCACCATCACAAAGCCTGTCTTATACTACCATATAACTCCTCATTCATAGTTTTCTGTCTGGTCCCTCAAGCGGTCAAGGGGCATGTGCTGATAAAGTGGCTAAGATCACAGACATCTTGGCAACAGAAGAAAACTCAGGTGTGACTTTCAATCCGGTTTGTTGTCCTAATTGCCCCATCACCCTGGCAAGAACAGAGGTTAACATTCAGAGAGAGACAATTAGAGGCCAGAGGCCGCGCAGGACAGGGTGAGCAAGTGCCAAGGGAACCCAGAGCCCCTCTCCTTCTCTCCTGCTATAAGGTGATGCGGTTCCTTTATACATCAGGAAATCATACGAGAGAATCAATAACTCTGAAAGACTGAATGCTGAGCTAAATCAGACTTGAATCTATATTTTTCTTAATTGGAAGAGGTGGAAACTGATAATGGAAGCTCCCTACTTCTACCTCCACACTCTTAAAACCTCAGATAAGAGCATTTAAAATAAGTTTACAGGATAAACATAACAGAAAATATGAGGTTAAATTTTGTCCATAGATTTGAGAATGGGAGAGTAATTTTTAATTCTGATTTTTTTCCTGAAAATGGGCACTGACTCAGTTGGTAAGCAGAGAGAAAACATAGTTCTATGGCTGACACTTCCCCTTTCACATCTCCAAATGTTTTAGTCCTGGTCCCTTAAATTGTAACAGCCTGGAAATATGGTCTGTGAGCAGGACCCTCACCAGGAGTAAGCAGAAATTCTGGATGGTGAGGTGAGCTGAGGGACCCAAGACCACCCTCTGCCTGCGCAGGTGAACCCCACAGGCCTAGGTCTCTGAGAGGCAGCCTGCTATACCCCACACAGCACCTTCAACCCATATACTAAAGGGTTCAGGTTTCTCTGATGAACTCCTAAGCAGACGCCCACATTCAGTCCCAGGTTCTACTAATCTATCCTGCACACCAGATCCAGAGAAAGCCTTCTAAATGTCAGTTTCACCATGTTCCTCTTTTATTCTAAATCCTGCATTTATCTGTGGTGCCTATAACATCAAGTGCAGACTCCTTAACCTGTCAATCAAGGGTTTTAAACTAATTAAGCACTCTGCCCTCCTTATTCCACTCTCCCTAGTAGTCGCACAGGTCTCACTTTATCCAAATGAGGTGTACACAAGACTTGCCGCTTCCAGCCTCGCTTGTGCTCTCACTCTCATCCATGATACATCTCCTTTATTCCTTCATTCCAATTAGGTTTGTTCCAAGGACCAGCTGAAATTCCGCTTCTCCCATGATGCCCTCAACAACTGCTATAATACTCACTATCTTCATAACTTCTCCGAAATACACTAAGGTTAAGTTTTATGGTACCTGCATTAGATCTTGATCTCATACTGTTTTGTAGGCATTTTGTGTTACGACTAAGATTATGGATAACAAATCTTCCTCATAGCTAATTCAGTGAGAGTTTTGCTAATGTAGTTGGTAATTTGTTATCTTAAATAAATTAACTTCCATGATTAAACATGTATAAGAGCAAATCTAATATCCATTCAGTTAAAAAAAAAGTTCGTATTTGCTGTTTTTCAACAAGTGTTTTTTGCATACTATACGCTAGGGACTGTGTTTGGGAGTGGGGATGACTACCGTGAAGATGCTACAGAGTCAGTCTGAGAGGGAAAAAGATACCAGACTCCTCATCATCTAATTCCAGTTCTGAAAGTACCCTGATTTATGGGACAGAGATGAGCAGAGAGCTGCCAGGAAGTCCTTGCAAAGTAGGACACAAAAGCTTTGTTTACACTTTGGGAGGCCAAGGTGGGAGGATTGCTTGAGGCCAGGAGCTTAACTGAGATCAGCCTGTAAAATTAGCCAGGCAGAGTAATATGCTCCTATAGTCCTAGCTACCTGGGAGGCTAAGGCAGGAGCATCACTTGAGCCCAGGAGTTCAAAGCTGTGATCATGCTACTGCCTGCACTCCAGCCTGGGTGACAGAGCAAGACCCAACCTCTTTACAAAATTAAAACATAAAAACAAAAAAAGGCCTTGCAGCATGACAGGACAGGAGATGCAGATGTGCCCAGCTAGGCAGGGCCTGTGTACTTGTCAGACCACTTACTGGCTCACAATTTAGCCTTCAGTTCAGAGCCAGGACCTCAGCATTTTTTCTCATACTTCTAGATTTGTTCGCTGAGAAGCTGACCTTATGGCCTGCCCCTATATCCTCATTTCAAATTGGACCCTTTACAAATTAGAGGGGCTGGGGAAGAAAAACCTTTAGTGTAACCTTTGAAAAATCACAGGTCTCTAGGCAATGGGAATGTCGAGGTTTCAAATGACAGTCCATTTATTTCCAAATTAATATTCAGGATAATATAAATCTGGTAAAAAGAAAAAGAAACTACAATTTTTGACTAAGCATTTAAAACATTTCTCAAGGCACTTTAACTGTGTAATTCAGAAGGCACTTCTATCATACTGTTATATAACATTTTCAAGCTTTTCATATATTCCTAGAGATAGAAACAAAAATAGAAATTGTAGTTGCCAGTGTTATTTTTAAGTAAAATACTAGCAAAGCTGACTGAAACATTAGTTATTAAATATTAGCTAAAAACGTGTTTGTTTCATTGAAAATATATAGCTATGATTCAAAGCTAAAATTCACTCTAAGCAAACATAATTGAGATTCACATGGTGGAAGAGGCTCATGAGTAACGCCAAGAGTCACAATACTCATTTCTTTAACTGAAAGAAAAGATCTGTGTAGTTTTCAATATCCTGCCAAAACTAGCGGAGCGGGTAAAGGAATTCAAACCCCAAGAATTCTGGGAGGGTAGTCCAGCAGTCAACATCTATCAGAACCACAGAAGGCCTAGGTTAAGAATGCCATTTCCTAAGCTCCAGGGCAGACCTACTGGAAGGGAACACCTGGAGATGAGAACCAGAAATCTCCTTGGTCCCCAGGGGTTCTTATGTGCACTGGGCTCCACTTCCACTATGCAGTTTTCTACCATACCAATGCTTTCTCTCCCCCGCACTGTGCGAATCAAGTTTTGACTATGCCTTTCAATTGTTTCCTTCTGAGCACCATCTGCTCAATCTCTAGGTATCACTCTAGCTACATTCTCAGAGCAGGAGATCATCCCTCAACTAATTGGGCCCAGTGAGCACACTGGCTTCATTCATATATAACAGCATTCCTCACCCACACAGAAGCAGAGCTGAACAGGCACTTATTCACAGGTGGAAAAGTCCTCCCACACGGTCCACTCTGACAACTACTGATTCCATGTTTAAAGAATGGAGAGAACAACTCTCACATGACTAATTGGCCTACCTTTGCTGCAACAATGCTGAGGCCCATTCCATTCTGCTTTTTTAGGGTCACAGTGATTATTTCAGGTTCTTTCCTCAGAGGCTGAGCCTAAAGGACGAAAACAAATGGAAGTGCTTCTGTATGGTTAGATAACTCATGATCTAGTCGATCATGTTCACTGGAGCAAATGGGGAAAGAAAAAGGGTGGGAAGATAAGCAGTAAAAAAAAATTTCAATTAATATAGATATTCCTCAGGTATTAATCTGGTAAACTAAATATTCTTGACTCAAGTCTTAAAGCTGAATCTAGTCATAAATGCCATTTAAACGGGAACTGAAAAACTTATTTATAAAATTAAACCCCCATGACTATCCCCCATTACTATCATGTAGAAAGCCTGATCATAAGGACAAAATTCAGTTTTTACTTTATTACCTTTCAAAATAATTTACCAGTCTTTTTGTGTGTGTTTGCAAAGAAGAAATTTAAACTTATTTTACACTATCTATGGGGAGGACTGCAAAAATTGGTTATAACAAAGATGACCCAACACCTAGGTCTCTTGGGAGGCTGAGGCAGGCAAATCATTTGAGGTCAGGGGGTCAAGACCAGCCTGGCCAACGTGGTGAAACTCTGCCTCTAGTAAAAGTTCAAAAAAATTAGCTGGGCGTGGTGGCCGGCACCTGTAATCCCAGCTACTGGGAGGCTGAGGCAGGAGAAATGCTTGAACCAAGGAGGCAGAGGCTACAGTGAGCCAAGATTGAGCCACTGCACTCCAGCCTGAGCAAATAAGCAAGACTCTGTCCCCAAAAACAAACATACAAAAAAGCATTAGGGGTAAGTTCACTTTGTCAGTAGTTCAGTGTGATCATCCATTTGGTATAAAAGACGATCATCAATTAATTAAATTTCTGGAGATGGCCATGATATAATGCTCAAAACCTAAAGTATGCTGGGAAGCCAAATTAATTACTTTGAATACACACAAAAAAAAAATCCTGTATGTATTTAAAACTGTCTATATGAAGCAAAGCAGAATTGTCCTTAACATGTATGAAGCTGGGAAATTTTGGAATTTACCACTCTTTCACAAAAAGATAAAAAATATTACTAAATAGCTTGATATCTATTTAAGACAAGGCAGAGCTGACTATAAAAGAATGAAATATTTTTGCCAAAGAATTTTTTTAAGAAAATATTTTAAGGTTATCATATTAATATATTTTAAAAATATGTATTAACATTAAGACTGGCATAACCATGGGTATAAGTGTTCCTTATTTTAAAAAGCACCATTGCTTATAGACAAAACTGTAATAGCCATGACCTGGGAAGAAAAAATACATAAATTATGGTTTTAAATTTTTGAATAATACCGGTATTTAATGTTGGTTTAAAACTCTGCTATCACATCAATCTTCAGTGTCAGAAAGAAATGAATCTGCATCAAATCTTCAAGTCCTAAGGACCCATTTCACTTCATGGTACCCTCAAAATTCTTACCAGCTCTGTGTTCTCACGCAGAAGGTGACTTTCATAATCCGCACCTTCAAAATATATTGTCCAAGTACCTGGTGAACGTGTGTGAGGAATTAACCTGCAAAATCCTAAGGAGGAAATGAGAAATCTTGTCAAAATAAGGGAAGCAAGATTAATTACCGATTGCTTAATATCCAATACACAGTATTGATTATTCTTACTCTGTATCTTTATTCCCTCTGCAAACTGAATTACCAGACATTTAAAATTATCCATTTGTTTTGGTCTCGAAGTATTTAGGCATTAAGCAGTAAAGTAAAACTGGCATCTCCTTCTTCTGTGTTCCAAAAGAACTTTTTTCTTACTTCTGTAAGAAATTATCAAATCGCCTTGTCATTACTTCCTTGGAGAACTGTTTACTCCACTACATTAAGAGATCCTTAATAACACTCAGAATATCTACTTAGCAAAGGGAAAGAAAAGAGGGAAGGAGCCAGAAACAACACGAGCACAGGGTGTCTTCCAGCACATTAGACTCTGGGTTCAACGACTTACCTTCAAGCTATCAGGTAACTTGTACAACAGTTCTGGGACTCCTCATCATTACTCTTTGTCCAACTTTCCTTTTAAGTTCATACTAATTTAAATTTCTTACAAATAAATTTCAGAATCATTTCATAATGTTTTCAAGAGTATCTCTCATATTTTCATCAGGGACAAATGACATGCTTTGTCAAAGTAAGCCTCTCATTCAATGTCATTTAGTCAAATCCTATTTTGTTTCTCAGCAATGTTTTTGACCAAGTCCTATCACATAGGCCCTAAACAATCCTTAGCAAATTTTCTCTACTGCCATCTTCTTCCCGCTATTAGCAGTTAACATCTATCAAGAGTGTCCTGTGTGACAGACTGTGCAGCTTTTCACCACAGTCTCAAACGGCCTAATAGCTTGGAATGGCAAGGAGTTTTCCCTGGCAGTAGCTCACAGTCTCATCCACTCCAGTGCTTTAACAAGGAGAAAATTCTGACTTATTTGTGGACAATTATGAGGTTATTTAAGGTAGGCAAAAAAAAAAAAAAAAAAAAAAGAGGTGTCAAAAACATATTCCACTAAAATAAGTATACAAAGTAATTTTACTTTCTCATTTTTAAAATCGCTATTTCAATTCAGATTCATGAAAATATAACCTACAACTTGCTTCTCTTCCTCATGTTTGAGGGAATCACTAATTTATCAGGATTTTGAAATCTGAACAACTATAAATTATTTTCTTATTTTTTTCAAGGGCTGCATTTCCATAACAAGCTCTGAACCATACTACAAATAGAGGTTTTGCTTCATTAGCTTAAGGAATGTACTTCACTCAGACCAGGCATACGTCCTGGCTGGTGGTACAGTCTTGTCTCACAGAACTGTACTGTATGAAGAATAATATTCCTTATAAGGAATAATATTCCTGTATATATTCCTTTGTACTGAACAAAGGAATATGTACTCAGGGCACAAAGTAATTCTTTAATCAGCTTGTAAAGAATTGAGTATGAAACATTAAAAACACTGATGTCATAAAAGAAAACACTCACTTCTTTGTAAGACTTCTAAAGGCATCCATGTACTAAGCCACATGTACAATCATCTAACACATATGAAATAATGTGGTAATGCCAAGATCATGGAAATATCACATGTCCTAAAATTAATTGTTTAAGAGAGTTTACGAGGAAGTCACAAAGAATACTCTATCATTAAGTTAAGAGCTATTTCCAAATTGGCGAGGATCTGCCCTATGGCACATGTGATAAAACTGGCAGTTGCTTGTAAGCTATAAACTATACACATTTGCAAAATGCTCATAGTCACCTTGCATGCTTATTTGCAAGGTATTAATTATAAAAACAACTAGTTACTGAGCACTGAACATACAGCAGGCCCATGTAAGGTGCTGAGGATCACAGAAAAGGCATGCTCTTGGGGCCCACCCTCACTCCACGTGGAGGACAGATAGCAGCACACATTTCAAACACAATGTGACCAGTGCAAAAATAGAAGCAAGTATCTAAGAATCAGTCCTGGGGGAGTCATGTTAAGTGTTAAGAGGACACTGAGGTTTTCCAGATAAATGGACACCTGATTAGAATTAAGAAAATAAATTAGTAAGTTCAACAGCAGGAGTACTGACAAAGGTAACAGCACAGATATAATACACAGTTCAATGTTATTAACATACATAGTGTGCGTATTTCAAGGTAGAGAAATAAGGCTGGAAGATGATGTCAAGCTCAACAGTTTAGATTAATCCCACATGTGACCGGGAAGAGTTCCTGGCAGGAGACAGCCATCCACGAACCATGGTTTTAAGATAACACGGCAATATCTGAGGAGATCATCTGAGGACTAGGGCCTTAGTAACACGTGCCCCAGGGAATCCTTTGGGAACAAACGCTGGCTATGGCTTCTGATTTGCTGAGATGCGGCATACCTGGAAGGATACCTCAAAGCAGCCCTGTGGTGGCTTGCTGCGTGGAAGCTGTGCTGCTGCCTCTGGGTCCACTACTGTGTGGCATGAGGCTTTTCCCAGGGAATGGCAGAGCACGAACTAATGCTCTGTGGCTAGTTCAGGTTCACTCCATTTCTCAGGGCACTGCAACCTAGCCCTCCTCCTTCCTCAACCTCATCACAGGTGCATCTGTACCAAGACTGAAGGCTCTCCCTGCCTACTCCTGCTCCTACCCCTTTTCCTTCACACACACTTTGCTGAAAGACCTCACCCCAGCCTTATCTCACCTTGGCCTCTCTCTCTGCTTCTCTGAGGATGGCACTGGGCCTTGAGCACCTTTTGGAAACACACGTCATTAAAGAAGCAGCCTTTGTAAAATGATTTCTTTTTAACTATCAGAAACTTTGAAGAGATCTTCAAAGGTATAAAAACGTATTTATTTGGGGGAGTGAAACATTCACTGAAGTTAAAAACCACACTCATCAGATTTACATACCTATGGGCATAAAACCTTTATTGTTATTACTTTTGTTTGTTTAAAGAAACCCCTACACTTTGTGTCTAGCTTTCTACTCATCTGAGCTGTTTTCTACTTTATGAAAAAGTGGCAGAGTGAGATTAAAATTTGGTCTAATATAAAACCTCATACATCAGAAATAACTGTGGTGTTTTCGATCAGTATAGACCACAAGAAAATGTAGTAAAGGTGACATAATAAAATCCAGGAAATCAGTTGTACTCAAAGTTTTCAGAGCCATAAGCCCTTCACATAGAAAGCACACAACATGCTGGAGTTTGGGTCTTGCCAGCACACAGGCACCGGCCAGCGTGGTACTGGTGGCCACAGCAGCAGCAACAGTAGCACTCCTACCCAATGGCTCTGTGCTAGACTTCTGCATGCTCCACAGGAACCCATTCAGTTCTCCCAACAATCTCTTAGCTGGGTACTAACAACATGCCTATTTCATGGAAAAAAAAAGTGAGGCCAAGGTCGCCTGACAATGGCAGCACAGCCTGCAGGTGACAGAGGTGGGTTTAGAATGCAGGCAGTCTGCTTCCAAAGCTTGTGTTGCTCAACTGCTATGCTGGTACCAACCAAGTTGACAATTTAGTGCTAATGATTCCACCTACTATGCTCATAAAATACTAAGAAGGGAGAAACAATAAAAGGCCCCTTGTTATCAGCCCAGGCAGAAAATGTAACCAGGACACCAAGTGGGCAGAGCAGATGCTCACCACAGGGTCACCCAACATCCCCAAGAGCTCTCTGTCTCAACACTTCTGATCTTCCATCACCAAGAAAATTTCTCCAGACAGCATGAGGGTGCACTCCCACACAAGAGGACTACTCTATGAGGTGGACAACGAAGAAAATGCTCGCATCAAACTGGGGCGTAGCTCAGACTCAGGCATGCAAACTATATTTACCTCTCTGGCACAGGGGGTCTAAAAATTCTTGTAAACCATTTGGAATGTTTCTGACAACATCACAAGAATAACCATCTTCTGGCAAAAGAAAAGGCAGCTGCAGGTCAGGATCCTCCTCCAACTGCACCTCCCTTCCATCGCTGCGGGCCAGCTCATCAGCAGTGTTTTCAGCCACAGCCACTACATTTTCTATAAGATCCTGTTTGGAAAACAAACGCAAAATGAGAAAGAGATGCTCACTTTGCCTGGTGCAGACAAAGCGTGTGTGAGTGGTGCAGCACGGCTTATCTCACACACACACACGCAGACAGATGCAGAGTTCCGGAGGGAGTGCAGACCCCACTGGTATATTCAGCATCAACTTTCTCAAGCCAGCAAACTCACGGGCAGGGTGCACACATTTTACAAATGAACCAAGATTCTAATTACTAATTTTCAGTAACTTGTAGCTTGAAATAAAAAGAAACTGTTCCATCACACGAAGTTATTTTTTCTAGTCATTTTTTTCCTTGTACAATTCTTTAATTTTCTGTTGTTACTATATTTGTATAGAATGTTTAATGATATACGAAAAGCCCACACAATGTTAAATATAAAAAACCAGGATACAATATCTACATAGTATTTTTGCCAGTTTGGAAATGTATCAATATATAGGTTATTTCTGAATTACGTGTTCATGGGTGATTTTTATTCAAAAACTTTTTTTTTTTTTTTTTTTTTGCCAATCATTGAGAGCTTGTAAGGTTGCTGAGGTTGGTTGGCCTTGAACTCTTGGCCTCGCCTTCGCAAGCGCCACGACATCCAGCCGGAGCCACTTTGGGCCCCAAAAACTTTTGATATATTACCCACACATAGGAAAGCTCGCAAATCCTAACTGTACAGATCAATAAAATGAACACACCAGCTCAACCACCACATTCCGTTCTGTTCAAGAAAGAGAACGTCGTCACCTGAGTAGCCACCCCATTCCCTAGCACTGTTCCCTCCTTTTTCTTCAAAAAGAAGGAAATGGTGGGACCGGGCGCGGTGGCTCACGCCTATAATCCCAGCACTTTGGGAGGCCGAGGCAGGCAGATCATGAGGTCAAGAGATCGAGACCATCCTCGCCATGGTGAAACCCCGTCTCTACTAAAAACACAAAAATTAGCCGGGCGTGGTGGCACAAGCCTGTGGTCCCACAAGCCTGTGGTCCCAGCTACTTGGGAGGCTGAGGCAGCAGAATCGCTTGAACCCAGGAGCTGGAGGTTGCAGTGAGCCGAGACTGCGCCACTGCATTCCAGCCTGGCAACAAAGCAAGACTCCATCTCAAAAAATAAAAAATAATAAATAATAAAAAGGAAATGGTTTTCGGGCTTCTATCACCAGAAAGTACTTTTGACTGTTCCTAAAGTGTACACAGATGGAAGCATCTTGTACATACTTTGCATGGGGCTGCTTTTTTTTCACATTATGTCATGTTGTTCATCCCAGTTGTTTTAACTGGGATTCATTCTTTTTCACTACAATGTAGTATTTATTTGACTATGACATGATTTATGTATATCTTGTACTTTTGATACGATGATTTCCAGTTTTTGACTGTTTTGTGCATGTCTTGTTGGCATAAACTCAATACTGGTCAATCCATCCATCCACTTATATAAATGACTCATATGTAAGTCTACAGCATTTCTTTTTACAAACAGCTAACAGTGGTAGACACTGTTTCTCACCCTCTGTTCCTCCTATTGAGATGCGGGCATGCCAAAACTCCTGGCTCTATTCTGGACGAGATGGGAGATTTTACCACGGCAAGCCTCTCTCAGCCAGGCTGTAAGGGGGTGGCCTGTGGCAGAAGCAGCCGCCCCGTAGCACTCAGTTGCTGCAACACACGCTGGAGCGCAGCAGTCCTGGGCAGCCTCCTCGCCTGCTCTCCAGTCCTCCTGGTGATTCCCTAAGAACCGGACTTCCTGAATAAAATCCCTTTCTGCTTGTGAGTGTAGTTTCTGCTTTTTTCACTGAACTCTTAAGTCAGACATGAAAATGATCTTGTAAGATGAGAGTAAATAAGTCAACTAATTAAATAAGATTTCCTTTGTTTTTTTTCCATCCAAGTTGCCCTGTGCAAACAAGTCCTGCACTGTGTAGTAATGTGTCACCACCCACTTACCGTTGGGATAAAAGGCTCATCAGGTGCACAGTGATAGTTCTGTAATAAGGCTTGAAGTTGAAGTGAATTTAACTTAAAGCAGGTGCTGTTTATATTTGGAATGTCATCAGGTGCATACTTATCCATAGTAAGCAAAGTCGTTGCCTACGTAAAAGAATAAAGGACAAAAATATCATCATTTTAAAGTTATTTCATAAATATTATCCTTTATGTAATATTCACAAAACTATACCTTGCTAATTTAATTCTGAAATGCAGGATGATTTCAGGAAACAGACTTCCATTTACATAACTATATACATTAAATTGAACTAAAAGCATCATCTTGCAAAGGGTATCTTTTTAGATCCCTCTTAATTTTATTATGACATGTTTGTATAATTAGATTATGTTCGTAAAGCATTTTAAAAACTGTCTTCAAAGGCTAAACATTTACATGATCATTGAGATGACCTATTACTGGTGTTTGAATAGTTTCATTGCCCTGACTTTTCAAAACCAGCTGACTAGCCTCTATACTAAAATCTCTTTTTAAAATAAGATATCAAGAAAAAAAATTATATGTAATACTAAAAAAAAAAGTGCTAGGTTTTTAAGCTGCAGATGACTCATTTCATTAATTACAAAACATCACCTCCTAGTTTTTCCTATCTAAGAAATTTCCTCAGAGCTGGTTAAGCCACTGGGCGATGATTTGCTTTGTATTCTTAAGGGTTAATTATCATCCATTTAAAGCATTCTAAAATACATCTTACTGATCTCAACATAAAGAACCCTTTAAGGATATTTACAGTCAACTAGTTACCACTTAGGAGTTGAACTGTGTTCCCCTAAAAATTATATTCCAGGGCTAACCCCCAATAACTCAGAATGTTATCTTTTTTGGCACTAGTATCTTTACAGGGAATAATCAAGTTAAAACGAGATTAGTTGATCCAATGTCTGGTGTTCTTATAAAATGCAGTCTTTTGGACACAGATAGGCAAACAAGGAAAATGCCGTAAGACAAAGGCAGAGACTGGGATGATGCAACTACAGGCCAAAGAACGTCGATGGCGTGCAAACCACCAGACACTGGGGTAGGGGAGGGCCTGGAACAGATCCTTTCCCCAGAGCCCCCAGAAGGAACCAACCCAACTGACACCTTGATTTCAACTTCTGGCCTCCAGGGCCAGTTGCTATGGAGCAACTGTTAAGCTACTCAGTTTCTGACACAGGTTCAGTGTCCCTTACCCAAAATGCTTGGGAGCAGAAGTATTTCTGATATGGATGTTTTTCCAATTTTGGAATATTTACATATATGAGACACCTTAGGGAATGGGACCCTAGTCTAAATATAACATTTGTTTCATATATACCTTATACACAGAGACTGAAGGTAATTTCATACAATATTTTAAGTAACTGTGTAAGAAACAAAGTTTGTTACATTAAATTATCATTAAATTACCAGAAAACAAACCATGTGAACAATCTGGTTGTTTGATATCATTTCTAACTCTGAATTTTTATGTACCTATAAGCAATCATCTTTGATTTATTCAGGCGTAAGTACTTAACAGTAAAAGTTACGGCGTACAATTAACACAGTGAAAAAATAATCTATACTGTGTTATGGCTGCTCAGGTACTAACATAACACTACTTCATTATCTGTACACAAGAGAAACCCCAAAAAGAGGGTACTGAGGTTTTGCTGCATTGAAGCTGTTGCCCATCATAAAGATCGGATACCTTAACCATAAAGCACAGGTGCCAGGGAGTGGCAACCAGCACTCACCTGCACGATCCTGCTCAGATGACAGTCTGCAGCCAGCTCCAGCCCCTGCTTCTCAGCCCATGCTTCAATATGGCCCAGCTGCTGACGGATGATCGCGCCCCAGTAATGTGAGCACAAACCTGAATCTGGGTCAGTCACCAATCTATTGAACAGCCACATATTGATGAAGTGGAAGAGCTGAGAGAAGAGCTGAATGGTCAGGGCGGCATTGACTCTGCAGCGTCGTAGCAAGGACATGGCTCCTGTGAGCGTGTGCAGCACATCATCTGCCCAGACAGGATGAGGACAAGAGGACCAAAATGTCATCCAGGAAGAATGACAGTGTGCAGTAAATTTAGATAACGGTACCTATGGTACTAATTGCTGTTTAATCACTTTAAATATATCAACTTCATTCCAGAGGCAACAGTGGTATGATCTTAAATTACCTATAGTTACTAACTAATTACACATCATAACTTCGCCTGAAGCAACTTTTAAAAGAGCATGGCCAGCAAGACCATGAGAACGGTTTGTAAACAAAACAAACAGTTAAAATTTATTAAAGACTGCTAAACCCAAAAGGACATCCCATTTACTTTAAAAATACCTCCCCTTACCTATACTAAGCATTAAAATGATGTGAAATGTGAAGGAAGAGAGGGATAGAGGGAGAGCCAAAAAACATCCTAACCTATTTTTGGTCTTTGCAGACTGTTCTCTTCAGGGTCATCTAGAAAGGCTGGCATGTAATTATTAAGTTCTGATTGAAGACAGTGAACCAAGTATCTGAAAATACATAAACAATTTAAGTAATCTCAGCATGAGAGACAGCTATTGCCAGACATGTTATCAAACAATCTGGACTCTTAAAAAACATTTTCCATTAAAAAAATATGAGTTTTACTCTTAGGAATCTTGAAACATAGCTCGCTGAATTCAGTATAATAAATATACAACTAAATGTAGTTAATACATTTTTCAAAAATGTATGCTTCTTGATATTCATCTTCAATCAAGGTAAATACAAATCTTAAAATTAGTTTGGAAAACTGAATAAGAAAACAATGACTTAATTATCCATAGAATAGTGCCATCTTCAAAAATGTGTGCCTTACTTAAATGCCATTTGAACCAAATGTGCTAAAACATCTTGGGCATCCAATGTGATTCGACTAAGGTCTCGGTCTTGCTTAATGAAGTTGAGAAGTTCAGATGCATTTGCCATCCAGAAGGCAAGTGCCCCTGCAATATTCTTCTGTTTCTGTAGACAGAACACATTTCCATAAGCAACAGAGCATAAACAAAAATAATAAAAATATAAAGGAATGCTCTTGAAAAGCTGAAGATAGACCAGTACCTTCCCATTTCACCAAGGTATTTACCACAGATACCAGATACTTGCAAAACAATTTGGGTGCGTACATAGCAATGGGAAGTAAATAACCACTGCAACTACTTCTTAGGATTCATGTACAGAGACATATGGATTCAGTTAGCTACAATTTATAGATGGAATCAGTAGAAAAATGGAGATATCAAATAATGTAACACCAAATTGTAGACCGTGCATTATCTGGTAATCTGTGCCGTATACATACATGTATCCATGGTTACCCACAGCCACCCTGATACTTGTAGTCACTGGCTCGGACACCATGCAACTCAGTATCAAGTACTGATCTATCACATCCTCTCCCGACCACATGTGCAGGCCAGGCAACCTCAGATAAGATCCAAAGAATAGGAACCAAGGATAAATAATAAAGAGAAGAAACAGAACTTTTGTCATTTCATATCCACACTGAAGTGCATTAAGCAGAAATTATGAAATGCCGATAAAGGTTGCACAGTCAAAAAGGGTTTTAGTACTGCATGTCTCAGTTGCTGAATGAGTGTTATGAGCTGTTCAGTCCAGCTGTTGTATTACTGTATTTGACATGGGAGCAGCATGAGAAACTTGGCTAAGCAACACAGCTAGGATCAGCTCCCAGCAGATGTCCTACCTGGTCAACCTGGTCTACTTCCTGGAGAAAAACAGACGAGGGGAAATCAAGCAGAACGAGAGAAAGAAACTTGTAAACAATCATGATAGTTTAAAAAAATCAAAACACTAATATGAAGGTACGACATGAAGGTACGACATTTAGTTATGTTATTCTCAAAATAACACTTTCATTTATGGTTTTGAAGCACCTTTAGAAGTATAGGAACAAAAGGATTCGTTTTATGTTCTTACCACTGGCACAAGCACTAACTGAATTTTTAGAGTTTATCCATAAAAATGATGTTACAATAAACACACACGAGCACTGATCTCTTTAAAAGATTTCCAATGGAAGGACTTGTGAACATCTTTCAATGATATGGTGTGCTTACTGCTTACTTAAAGGTACCTAATACGGTGAAAGTCCATTCCTCTAGGTTAATTAATAGGAATGGAAGAGACAGGCGAGACCAAGAAACAATCAAAATAAAAGCTGAGAAAACCGAGAATTTCAAAGTGTATAAAGGACTTACATTATACCTATAGTAAAGGGAGTAAATTCTTTTTTTTTTAAATGGAATTTAAATTGCTCACTACCATAGTTCTTTTCCACTACTTTAAGATTTCTCAAATTGTACACTAAACCTAAATCTGAAGTTTAAAAGACTTGTTTGAGAACGGCAATTTCACCGACTAGTTCATATCAATAAGCAAAAGGCTATCACAGGTAGTTTTATGACAGGTGTCTCAGAATTTCAAACAGGCTTTATAAGTCCAAACATGATAGAAGACAGACAATGGCTTTGAATGACAACTAAAAAGGAAATCCATGTTTGTTTATGAAATAATGACATGAGAGTAACAAAATGGTATCCAAATAAAATGACTTTGTTTTTTACCTATTTTCTAGCGTGGGTAAAAGAAGCATAACCCCATCAAACTCATGCTAATCACTCAAATATAAAAGAAACATTTCTTGAAAAATTCTGGCCTTTGCAAACAATTCTGAGGGAACTAAAAGATCATCTTAGCTTCCCTCAAATGATCCTGCCAGGAGAAAAGCAACCAACCCATCTATGTTACTTAACATTATATAATTAGAGTTCTATTAAGCTGAGTAACAACACTGACAAGTGATTTAGAAAAACTGAAAAATCTGTACATTTGAGAACTTTAAAGACTAAATCTTCAATTTATCTGTAGACATGAAATACTGCTATGAAAACTTTAACAATTGTAGATCGGGACAGAAAATACATAAAAAGGCTAAACCATTCTATCAACAAAATATCCTTAATCTTCTGAAATTTTCAAAACAGATTTGTGATGGAATTTCATTTTAAGTGAGAGTATGTTATGATGTCCATTACACGTATACATGTGCTATCAAAAAGCTCAATTACTACCAACGTCTAGGCTCATTATAAAGGAGCAAGTGCCTTTTAACCATTTCTAAAATGTCTAATAAGGTGTTACCAGGTATAGGGGAAAAGAAAAAGAGCAGGAGCTACTGAAGGGTGTCACTGTGAGGTGATGGAGATGCTTTGAAACCGACAGAGGTGGTGGCTGCACAACATTTGTGAATGCACTAGCTGCTACTCAACTGTTCACTTCAAAATGGTTGATACTCTATGAATTTCATCTCAACAAATTATTTACAGAAAAATTCTACAAAAGCCTGCAATAGTCTCAACTTTTTCTCACAACTATTACTGCAAACTGAAGGGCCTTTCTCATTATTATGCTAGCACACACAGTTACCTTCACCTATGAAGTTTACAGGGAAAATAAAATAGAAAAAAGCTTACAATTCCTTTTGACTTTTTAAAGGTATACATTTTTCCATATTTATATAACTTCTATTTTAGAAAAAAATCTTTAGAGTCAAACATGGAACCAAATCAGAAGCCTTAAAGAAGCTGAGTTCACTGGTTTAACAATTACAACCATGATCACTGAATGAGCATGGCTCGCCGACTGCAACATACCTGGATGACGCCTTCCATCATGCTCACCATCTTGTTGACAACTGCAATGACTTTGTGCGTGCGCTCTGTAGGGCTGATGTCAGGTCTGTACTGGTTGGACAATACATACCGGCATGCCATATATAATACATATGTAGGGGACAACTTAAAGTGGACTGTAGAGCTATTAGTATAGTTTATAATCGCAGATAAGAATGAATCTTCAGCTGTGGGAAGATTTCAAAAATGAAGAAAACAGAAAAAAAAAAAAAACGAATGTGAAAATCAGATGGAGTAAAATGGATCAAGAAATAATTCACTAACAAAAACTGGATCAAGAAATAATTCACTAACAATGAAATCTGAAATTACTCACAACTTTCCCTGAATTCAATGCTTGCAGGCAGTATCAGTTCAGGCCCAGAAGCATCCTGCGTTCTAAAGGAAGAAAGCTAACATCACTTAAAGTAAGGTCACAGGGCTAACAATATCACTGACAACCTGTGTTGATTTCTACAACTACTTTTTAAGTCTATATACTGACCTTTCAAATGGAAAATAATAAAATATCTCATTTTCAGATGTAGCCTAATCATATAACATATTACAAGTGATCTTATCATGACTCCTCTAAGAAGGTTAGTTTCTTAAGTATATGCTGCTGTCATGAGAACAGATCTGACGCGATTCTGGATTATTAATGAACACTTTATGTCTAGTACAGGGATCAGGCTGTCTTGCACCTGCTACAGCTAGGGCTCAGGTAACAGTGAAAAGAAAGTATTAAGTGACACAAGGAGAAACTAACCATGCCAAGCTTGAAACTGAGTTCTTATACTGAGAGAGAAAAGCTTCCTAAGACCTGGACTTGTCTGTCTCTACTGACACAGGGTTAGACAAGCTGACCACTGTAAGTCTCCTTCAGCCATTAGGATCATCATTTTCCAATGCTTACAGTGATGCATGCCTTAGAAAAAGATGTTCTACTCACTTACATTTCTTCTTATGGTCACATAAATTTCAGGTCCCTTCCACCATTTAGTCTAGACACCACACAAATAAGGAACTGTCAAAAATTATAAATATGAAGAAACTATAATTTGGAACATTTATAAAAACTAGCATCGTGCTAATGTTTATTTATTTCCAGGTATTCAGATAAATTGATTCAAAACTTAGGTTCATTTCTGTCTCCATATAAATATTCTTCAAACAGTGTGTATCACCCATTGGCAGGGCATAAGCATGAAGGCTGTTTTGTGAATCTCCTCTTTCAGTTGAATACATACATTTGTTTGTGTGTGTGTTCACCAGAGCACAATGTAAGATAAAGTCTTGTGTTGTAACTTCAGTTAAAAAGCATTATGAAAGCCACTGCTAGGCACAGCCTCTTTAAAATGTATAAGACAATAAGTTACAAATCCAGTTTAGATTTCCTTATCTTTGTAGATTTATACTTTTCTCCATGAATAATGGTCAGCTTAAATATCCTTTCACTTAGACATGTGATTAGAACTTCAAGTCGTTTACTTATTATTCTAAGTTTGCTACTCACTATATTTTATATACAATATTTACCAAAAACAACTAAACACACAGTAAAGTGATTAGCTTCCTTAACATTTCACAATATCTTTATCATTTTATTTCAACTTTAAGAGATTATCAGAAAGAATTCTCAAAAATGTCTTTGAAAAAATAAGAAAACTTAAATTGACAGTAAAAGCCAGGGAACATGTTTGCCTTTCTGCAAACTTAACTAAAATTTAAATTGGGGGGAATATAATGACTTACACTGTGATGAACATCTCTACTGAATTAAATATTGACTTAACCTGAGACAATACTTATTCAAATATATCTTATTTGGTGAAACAGAAAGTCCACACAGTTCTCATATTTGAATCAGAAATACTCATTAGTGACTTAAACAACAGTCATTTCAGCAGCAATGTGTGTCTGTTCATCTTAGACAACTGGTAATGAACTGCCAGAATTAAGTATTTGGAATTGCTGGTCCATTCATTAAATAAGTTAACACAGGTATTAAAAAACTTCCCTTCAAAAATAAAAAGAGTAACTTATGATGGTTACAGTTTTCTAAGAATTTACAGACTGGCTAACTAATTTTTTTTTCAACAGCAAACTGATCTCTTCCCTCCATCGTCATCTTCTCCATACACCAAAAAATGAATAAAGAGAAATGAAAATAATAGTAAATATAAAATAATAAAAATATAACCAAATATTTTGCTAATAAATATAACCCCCAATATTCTTTTTATCAACTTACATGCTTCAGAGTTATTTAGTTTATGATCTAATGACTTAACTCAATAATTCACAAAAAATGCTGCCATAAACTATGTAATTTAAATGTTCAATTATTTCAGCACATCTCCCTTACATTACCATTTTATAGACATCTAAAATTGCAGTTAGGCAGTTATATATCTCATAAAGTGAGCCTGAATAAACTTTACCAATTATATTTTAAGAAATCTGATTAAAAAATGAATTTAAATTGTCATTGAAAAAAGAGAAAAAAAAACACAGTGACAATTAAAAGTCATTCCCTCCATTCAAAAGAGTTTTTTTCTTCACTAAAGTCTGTACTTTAAACACGTTTAAGTTTTTTCATGACCACATCAGTTAAATTAAGTAGTGCTTATTACAACTGCCTATGTGAAAAACAAAGAATGGGGCAGAAAGGCTCATCTGTTTTCATCACTGTCGTAACAGCAACAAAGCAACATATTTTATAATTAAAGTCTTTAGTAACTCTGCAAACTTAATCTTACCTTGTAAAAAATTTAAATTGTGTGTTATGGCAAAAAATAATTTGACATACAATTAACCATGATACGACTATTGTGATGCTATATTAATCACTAATTTTAAAAATACTAAAAGCATTATCCTAATACACTCCCTCATGTGAGTTCATTTACTCCTTCAAATATTTATGAGCTAGGACTATGATTCATACTTCTCTGTCACACCTTATAAATACACAGAGGCATTCCTTACAATGCCAATTTACCATTCTGAACATCCTATTCCATCATACACCACCCAAAACAAGTACAAACACAGAAAGAAAACTATTTATTATCACATGTAATAAAATTCACATAGCCAACAAAATTCTTGCATTAGAACCAAGCAAATACAAACATAAAGTTAAACCCTGGGATTCCCTTATGAGTCTACATATTTAATAACCGGTGATGAGTGATATTAAAATCCTGCAATATCCAGTGCCCTCTACTGGAAGTTGGGAAATTGAAGAACTGTACATTCATCACCTGTGACTGAACTGATAGGTGACCGTGGGGAAGTCACCTGCCTCATCTAACTATGTCACTGACTGGATCTTTGAAAGAAACAGAATGGCCTCTTCAAAAATCCATCTGAAAAGCCCCAAAAGAAGAATGCTGCCAGTTTCACTGCTGATAATGAGAATGCCATACAAGTCAGGCAGTATTTCCCTGTTTCTAAGTTCATGCAGAGCTCTGGAGGAGAGGTGCTCAACACTAAATCACGCTGCAGTTTCTACTCGTCAGTATCTGTTATTTATCAGCCACATTTAAGATTAAGACATTACTCTGCAACATTTAAGTAATTCTAGAGGTCACAAGGAAATAAGATTCTGACTAAGGTGACAAATATTAAAAATAGTAAAACAAGGAAATAACAAAAAACGGTTCGCTGCCCAGGAAAGTAAGATAGGAACAATGTCAGAAGAAAAAAAAAAATTCATCCTCCATCTATCCCCACAGGGAGACACAGCCACATCAGAGCACAAGACATAATACAGCACTTAGAATTCTTAAAATCGGTTTCAAAATCATTTTTGACCTTGTATATTTTTAAACACATGAAGATTTCTTCTAGAAACTGGTGAAATGACTATATTTTTGTAAATATAAAAATCACCCCATGAAAACTTCCTTTCTCTGTTTTTACAAAGTGGCAACATTTAAACTCAGTGTGCCCCTCTTTCAGTCTGGTATCACTGTGGCACATAAGCAAAGGGTATAATTACTGGTAAAGTATTTCTTTCCATTCAGTAACACGGATGCTAACATTCTGTAATGTCGGCTGAACCTATACCAACTCAATCATCATTATCCAACCCTTCTTTAGGAATACTTTCATTACTTTCACAATTTAAAAATGACGTATTTCCTACCTGCTTTCTTGCCTGCGATAATCTGGTTGCTGCTCTACTCTGATCATTGGCTTCACCATCCCCCGCTCGGCTGTGCTGGGGGCAGATGACACTCTGTCGCCGTCCAGCCTAGTGGTGCTCTACGTGGAGAGAAAGCATCCTGCCTTTAGAACACCACAGACCAACCAAGCTTGACACTCAGTGTTGCAAGCAGATGTGATACAGGGCTGCCAAGTACGGTGGGCAAGAACACAGACCAGGAAATAACAGAGCAATGCTGGGGACACTATGTCCATGGGGACATGCCCAAAACACACTGGTATTAAAGCATAGTAACACACAAAGTCACTTTCATTCTCAAAGATTTAGGAGTTGGCTGTAAAATACAGGCTTGCAAAAGTCGTATGTAGACACAATGATTTTTCCAAAAGTACATTAATAGTAATTTGATTCCAACAAGTTCTTTTAAAATCATGATAAGAGATAAGAAAACAGGTATAATAAGGAGAGGCAGTCTTTTGGAGTTCACCATTTTCAGAACAGATTCAGAAATCCTACTCATTATAGCTCACTATCTAATGAACTCAGTACCTAAACTGGCTTCTTTCTTGCCCTTCATCAACACCCAGGAAAACATGTATTATATGGAAACCCAATACAGCATATTTAAACACTTCCAGAAAGTATTCTAGCCGTTTGAATGGAATTTGCAGGCAGACAAAAGGATGAGTTAATAAAAAAAACTTATATAATGGAATTCACTGTAGAAAAAAATTTCGTATTAAATGTTTACTATAGAAATTGAGCACAAGTAGTAAATAAAAAGTCATGTTTCTCTTACCACTTAGCGATTACTACTGTATGATACATATCTTTCCAGTCTTTCATGCTTTCCATAAATGGGATTATACAATCTACTTGGTAAAAAAACACTTTTTCAGATGTTACAAATATCTTACAATATCACCTGTTTCCATATTACAGACTTGTAATGGCCACTGAACATTCTGTTGTCTGTTTATCACACTTCATTAAACCAATGCTGTATTACATCATTTAAAATGTTCATCAGTGGAGTGACAAGAGAATTGTGCCTGGAAATATGTATATATTCATACACAATGAGTCTTTCCATAAGATTTAGAGAAACAAAATTGCTGGTCAACGGATGGCAATACCACTTAAAGACTATTAACAAACTGTTGTGACTAGTCATAGGGCAATGGGTAAAGAAATTATGATCTGGTTATATGCTTACATACCACAAAATGGTTTTCATTTATTTTTAATTACTAAAGAATGCTCACAAAGTAACAGCTGAAGAAAGCAGGAAAGGTGTGTGTGGAGACAAATATATCTAATTGTGTTAAAATGTATATATGAACATACAGACACACACTAGAGTTAAGAAAAGAACCCCTCACGATGTTACCACCAAAGGTCAACCATAAATTGTGGATGAAGGTTTTCATTTTTACTTTTTTCCTCTATTTACCAAGTCTTCTCTATGGACTTCACATTTTTTAAAGAAACTAAAATTTTTTACAAAAATAATACTCCAGCTCATTCAATTATTCATGAGACGGTTCCCAAGAGTCTTCTACAGAGCAAACATTTTTAAAGGAAAGTGCAATAAAAACACAGTAATGACATATGAAACAAAGCCCAACTTGCAGAGCTCACATTCTCTGGACAGTCAACAAAGCATGTGTCAGATGGTAATAAAGACTGCATGAATCTCTTAAATAAGGTGCTGTGACAGTGACAGGGTGCTCGGGGATGATCTCTCCAGGAAAGTGGCTTTAAGCTGAGGTCTGAGACAAGAAGGGGCCAGCACGTGAAAACCAAGGACAAGAGCACACACTAGCACAAGAAAGGCCTTCCAATGGGAAAGAGGCAGGTACGGGCACAGAACAGAAGCTCTGTGTGGCCTGAGTGAGCAGCAGAGACACACTGAGAGGGAAGCAGGCTCCGGGAATACGGGGCTGTCAAGTCAGGGTGGGGAAGCCACCCCAGGCTTCGAAAGCAGGGCTGTAACTAGAATCTAATTTACATTTTTAAATGTGAGGAAAATGATAAGCTGAGTAGAATGGAAGAGGCTGCTCTTGGGCTGTGTGGTCCTCCCCTTGATGGCTGCAGCCCAAGTCACAGAGGCAGAGCAACCCATGCACGCAGACCAAGAGAAGGAAAGGACCAACTGGGAGTGGGGAAGAGGTTTCTGTTGGAGCAATGCCGCAGATGGAAGTACCGCCTTCAACATCACAGATGGAAGTACTGCCTTCAACATCGCTGAAAGTAGTACCGTCTTCAACGCTGCAGATTGAAGTACCGCCTTCAACGCTGCAGATGGTGCACCGCCTTCAACGCCGCCAATGGCAGTACCGTCTTCAATGCCTCAGGTGGTAGTATCGTCTTCAACACCGCCGACGGCAGTACTGTCTTCCAACGCTGCAAGTGGTAGTACCGTCTTCAATGCTGTAGATGGTAGTACCACCTTTAATGCTGCAGATTGAAGTATTGTCTTCAACACTGCAGATGGTGTACTGTCTTCAACGCTGTAAATGGCAGTACCACCTTCAACGCTGCAGGACCTCCAGCTCCACAGATGGTAGTACTGTCTTCAGCTCCACAGATGATAGTACTGTCTTCAGCTCCACAGATGGTAGTACTGTCTTCAGCTCCACAGATGGTAGTACCGTCTTCAGCTCCACAGATGATAGTACCGTCTTCAATGCCACAGATGGTAGTACCGTCTTCAGCTCCACAGATGGTAGTACTGTCTTCAGCTCCACAGATGGTAGTACGGTCTTCAGCTCCACAGATGGTAGTACCGTCTTCAGCTCCACAGATGGTAGTACCGTCTTCAGCTCCACAGATGGTAGTACTGTCTTCAGCTCCACAGATGATAGTACCGTCTTCAGCTCCACAGATGATAGTACCGTCTTCAGCTCCACAGATGGTAGCACCGTCTTCAGCTCCACAGATGGTAGCACCGTCTTCAGCTCCACAGATGATAGTACCGTCTTCAGCTCCACAGATGATAGTACTGACTTCAGCTCCACAGATGGTAGTACTGTCTTCAGCTCCACAGATGGTAGTACTGTCTTCAGCTCCACAGATGATAGTACTGTCTTCAGCTCCACAGATGATAGTACCGTCTTCAGCGCTGCAGATGGTAGTACTGTCTTCAGCTCTGCAGATGATAGTACCGTCTTCAGCTCCACAGATGATAGTACCGTCTTCAGCGCTGCAGATGGTAGTAACTGCCTTCAACGCTGCAGATGGTGGTACTGTCTTCAGCGCTGCAGATGGTAGTAACTGCCTTCAACGGGGCAGATGGTAGTACCATCTTCAGCGCTGCAGATGTTATCATCTTCTAAGATGAGGGAGGATCAGGTAAAGCTTGTTGACAGAGAAAATCTAGTCTTAACTAGGTTTAATTTGAAATATGCATAGGATATGCGAATGAATGTCAAGCCTTTAGAGGTATGAGTCAGGGTTGGGTTGTGGTGGCTCACACCTATAATCCTAGCACTTTAGTAGAACCGTCCTCAATGCTGCAGACGGTAGTACTTTGGGAAGCTGAGGCAGGTGGACTACCTGAGCTCAGAAATTCAAGACCAGCCTGGACAACATGACAAAACCCCATCTCTACTAAAAAATACAAAAATTAGCCAGGAATGGTGGTGGGTGCCTGTAATCTCTGCTACTCAGGAGGCGGAGGCAGGAGAATCACTTGAACCTGGGAGGCAGTGGCTGCAGTGAGCCAAGATTGTGCCACTGCACTCCAGACTGGGAGACAGGGCAGACCATGTCTCATTCAAAAAAAAGAGAGAGAGATATGAATCTGGAGAGGTGAAAACCAAAGATACACATCAGGGAATAATTAACATTAGATGGTATTTAAACTTAAGCAACAGGTAAGCTCACCTAGGACAGATGTATGAAGAGAACAGATGGTACAGAAGAGGAAGAGATATCAACAAATCAAGGCAAGGAGAAACCACTACTAGGTGGGGGAAAAATCAGGAGGGTGACACCCTGGAAGCCAAAAGAAAGTGTATCAAGTACATGGTAGTGGCCTCGCTAAAAACTCCTTCAATAAGTAACACAGGACAAATGAGTGCCGGATTTGGGAACTGGGAGTTCATCAGTTCCCCTGACAGACACTGACAGACAGTCCCTGTGGGTGAAAATGAACAGGAAGAGAGGAAAGAACAAAGAGTTCGGAAGTGGAGGCAGCAACCACAGATGAGTTTTTTTTTTTTTTTTCCAAGCAACTGTGTAGCAAACAGGAGTAGAAAAATGGGGTCGAAACTGGAGGGGTATAAAGAGTTTTCTAAGACGAGACTGTAGCGTGTTTTGATGCTGATGATAACACTCCAGGACCACATGCATTTGTTGTACTGTGGCCTTCACTGAATCACACCTTGGGTAGTCCCTTCCTCCTGAATCTGGACTGGACCTGTATTTGGTTTAACCCATAAAAAGGGGAGGAAATGACATTCAAGAAGGACTGGAAGCTCCGTGGTTCCTGTGAGGCACCACAAGATGACGACTCCTGGCTGCCCTGATGGGGCAAACGGTCCCTTGGAGAAGACTAAGACGGCACAGACAGAGGGTCAGTGGGCCCTGCATTCCAGCCACTGGCCATCAACTGATCGCCTAGGTGAAGTCAGTCACACCAGTCACCACCAGCAAACAAGCTGCCCAGGTAAGCTCAAACCAGACTGCACAATAGTAAACAAATAAAATGGCTGCTGTTTGGCCACTCAGCAGCAGTAGAGAATGAAAATGAAAAAAGAAATGAACTGATTATTTAAGATAAGGAATAATTATGGAAGTGAAGTGTCTGAGAAGGTTAACTGATGAATAGCATCTAGAACCTACACTGAGGGGTTAATAAGAGCAGGAGTATTAAGGGTATTCTGACTGAGCAGGGCTAACTACACAGAAGCCTAGAAAACATGGAGGCTCTGCTTCAAAGAGAAAGCACAACATTCTGGCCCTAGAGAAAAGGATGGTCTGCTAACCTTCTTGTGTGTATCACTAACAGACAACACAGCAGATTACGACAATCCACATTTAGGGGCCACTGTGAAGTCTGTTCTGACAAAGAAGTTTTATAAGTACACATATGACCAGTTTACCGCAGTCCCCCTTATCCGTAGTTTCACTTTCTACAGTTTCAGTTACCCGAGGTACGCTGCAGTCTGAAAGCCGGTGAGGACAATACAATAAGGTATTTTGAGAGAGAAGACAGAGACCAAATTAACATACCTTTTATTAGAGCACATTGTTATATATTGTTCCATTTTACTGTTATTGTTGTTAATGTCTTAGTGTGCTTATTTTATAAATTAAACTTTATCACAGGTATATAAATACAGGAAAAAAACAGTATCCATAGGGCTCTGTACGACCCATGGTTTCAGGCATCCACTGGTGGTCCTGGACTGCGTCCCCTAGCAGTGGGGGGAGACAGCTGTACTCATCCATGGTGTCCTATAAGGTGAAGCACAGTCCTATCAGGTAATACATAATTACCTACCTTGCTTGTCGGTAATGCTGTCCCACTATGAATATCTCCTCCTAAATCAAAAGTTGTCTCCTGAACAATTCTGACGGGATAAAAGAAGAAACACACCTGACTTAATATCACAAATGACAAGGCATAGTCTCTTCTTAATAAGCAAAGAAGAACTAAAATGCTCAAAGATTTTTAAGAAATTGCTCTATTTTCCACACATGAACTTACAGAATTAAAAAAACCACTTATGAGCTTTCTTTACTGGTATATACTCACTATAACCAGGATGTTTTTTTGTTTTTTTTTGAGACAAAGTCTTACTCTGTTGCTCAGGCTGGAGTGCAGCAGCACGACCTTGGCTCACTAAAACCTCTGCCTCCTGAGTTCAAGTGATTCTCCTGCTTCAGTCTCCCAAAGAGCTGGGATTACAGGCAAGTGCCATCATGCCCGGCTAATTTTTGTATTTTTATAGAAAGGGGGTTTCACCATGTTGACCAGGCTGGTCTCAAACTCCTGACCTCAGGTGATCGCCCACCCTGGCCTCCCAAAGTGCTGGGATTACAGGCATGAGCCACCGCACGTGGCCTGATTGTATATATATCTATTTTAAACTGTACAAGAAACTGAACATAAAAAAGCAGGTTCTTTCATCACACAAGTCTATCCAGGCAGCAAATGGCATATAAATGAAGTGTACAAGGCTGAGGTGCCCAAGGCCCTATTTATGGACACAGTGAAGGTGACGCATGAGGAACAGGGGTGAGCAGCTCTCCTAGTTGAAAGTCAATCTGATTATTTTTGTAAAGCACATGAGTATCACTACTTAGGCTACAAATTAAAAAGTGGGAAATTTCTGATAATGTTAGTAAGCAAATCAAGAATTATCCTAGTTTAAAACAGATTCTTCGAATATCTCAAAATATTAAAACTTCTAAACATGTCACTTTGAAAAATTAACTCATAAGCTAAATCTCATTTTAAAGATTGAAAAGTCTAGAAAGCTGGGACAGACTACATTCTTCAGCACAAATGAAGGGCGAATACACCTCACTGTTCCCAGCTCACTGGACAGTGCCCTCCCCACCTCCACAAGAAAAGCCCTAAAAACACCTGAAAACCAACAAGGATGAATTAATATCTAAATATCCTGGATTTCTGCAAAAGATAACTTGAAAAGAATAAAATGTATTATTACAATACTTGAAAAATATTATACATGGTCTAATATCAAAGCAGCACGGTAATGTGAAACTTTCATTTAAGCTCAACCAAAAGAAAGAATAAGGAATTAATATAAAGGTTGAAAACAATTTTTCATATTAGAAAAGCAGGTACAAATTTCTATCTTACCACTAAGAAAATAAAATCATCTTGTAATGCAAAATAATAGCATGCTTTAAAATAGTGATTTTTGAAAAAGTAAAAGCTTTTACTATAGGCTAAGTAATTGTCAACTTTCCACACACAACTTTCTGCAATATATCACTAATTTTCTGAAATTAAATACTCATAATCTATTACACCAAGATAGTTACAACAACATGGAAATGCTCTGCTGGCTCCTAGCAGTTTGAGTGGGAGATTCAGTTCAGCTATCGGCTCTGACAGTAGAAACAATGATGGCAGTCCCACTTCTCTGCCACCTACCAAAGCTGTACATAGCAGTGTCCACCCCAACTTCCTCTTGTGGGTAGTATGTGAGTAGAATCAAAGCCTTCTTCATTCCACTTACGATTATCATCCTAGAACAACAAATTTCTACCTTGCAAAATTCTTTAACATCCCCCCCTCAAAACTACCTCTTTCAAGCTTTAACATGGTTCATTTGTACTGTATTCCGGGTATGTGCATGAGACTAAAGTGACTTTATACATGACTTTGAAATTATCAAACTATGACCTCTGACTGCAACAATCATATGTCACTCCTCTCAGCACTCAAAGAACAGTAACGTATGCCCTGGGTGCTTGGTAACTGTAAACTAGACCAATAAATCAATGAATGAGTCAGTGTATCACCGGAAGGCCCTAAAACCAAACTATTATCAATATCAAACTTTGCTACTCGCTTGTAACCATCAGTAGGATTCGAAGCTGTGCTACGAAATCTTCATTGGAGGTTATGTGAGTTATCTAGCCAGAATCTTTCACAATCATTTGACATTAGAGCTAAATTAATATCCCTAAAAAAAAAAAGAGTCCTTTCTAATTTTATGGATGGTATATTCAACCACCACTAGATTTGCCAGAAAAACAAACAATAATAGTAACAAAATTTCACAGCACATTCTCCTCATTGAAATCTAAGCCATATTCTTTGAGGATCTCTGCTTTTGGCCAGAAATATGACAAGAAGAGACATCTGCAGGCTTCCAAAACAGGATCCATGTGGCAAAAATATAGTAGGAGATTGTCTCACACATTTAAAAACATTATAAGCAAAACTGAAGGGCAGACTAGGTGTGGGACACAGGCTGCTCCTACAATTGTGTTTCTACACAGAACAGAGACAGACAGTAACACCAAGAATAACACACATCACAATAAACATTTTAAAACTCAGGAATAAAGGGCATCTGTAAATAAGAGGCAGTAACTATAGGTACTACTGAAAGACAACATGTAACACACAGCAGAAGAAACTGTTTCAGACAATAAACAATCTCTTTGGACAAATCTCAGTGAGGCTAAAAATAAACAGGGAGTCAAGATACACCAGATCAAGATGTGTGATGCTGAGGGGAAGAAAGAGGGCTGAAGAAAAGTTGGACTGAAATGAACATTTAAGCACAAAATCATGACTCTCTATTGAAGGAAAGAGCCCATGTAAAGTTATGATAAGGGACAGGAATCGGGGACACAGCAGATCAATGAAAAACATCACTTTTGGAAACAGTTAAAAGTTGTGAAGAATGAAAGGATGGGTTTAAATACACATCAGTTTAAAGAGGAAAGTGTCAGAAAGAAATGGGTTTTCTTGGGAAGAGAGAATAAAAGCACATACTGGTCTCCTTGGACATAACAGGTATGGTCATTTGGAGCGCAAGCTGAGGTGAACAGCTGGGGATAGATCTTAAACAGCTGTGAACTTTAACAAAGAAATAAATATATGTGATAATCCACCTAGTGTTCATCTTGAAGAAAGACATTAAGTCTAAACAGTCACACATGGCCCCAAGTGCCAGGTCTAGGAGGCTAATCAAAGGAAGGCCACAGAACAAAACGATGGGCAAGGCCAAGCAGGGAAGACCACGAGGTTTATGTTGTGCTCTTCGGGAACAGAGCTTATGCCGTAGGGGACTTTTCAGTTGTTTCAAGCAGCATGACTGAAAAACAGATAATGAAGTGGCTTAACAGTATGTTTTAACAATTACAGCCTAAGGAGAAGCCATATTCCCTGCCTTCAAATAAATGTTACTCGATAGTCATTATCTAATATCTGGTCTGTTTTCCTTTACTAGGCCCACAATGCATGTCTTCAGAAAAGCACTAGGTGGAGCTAAAACATTCTGAATTCCTAAAGAGATCTTCCTGTGTTTCATTATCAGCCAAGGAAAAGGAAACCTCAAAACATTTTATCATCTTAGCTACACTGAGTAATTACATAAAACACCATGTTTTTTTTTCACAAACGAAAAGGTACTGTTTTAGTACATTGGCTAAAAAAAAAAAAAAAAAAAAGACAAAGATTAAATATAAACAATTTAAAACCAGTGAGAACTTCCAATTTTAAGACAAAGCCAAGACCTTTCTTCTTTCCTCTAAAGCCAACCCAAGTTAACAAAAGGAACCAAAATCACAAGCTTCATTTTGATTTTTTTTCAAAATTAAAACAAAAAATAAAAAGCCAAGAGTTATCTATGAATAATCTGAACTGCTTTAAAAGCATAATCAAAACATTTTAAATCCTTAAGGCCAATCTACTTACCCAGGTTTATGTCTTGGGCCCTTAACCATCAAGCCTCCATCCACAGATCTTTTTGCAAGAACATGATCCTGACTGGGGTCCACAAACTTAAATACATGGGATGCCCCAAACTGCACTTTCATGCCACTCTGCAGCATGGTGGTTTCTGAGATGCGCTGGCCTTCCACATAGGTTTCTGCGTCTATACTTCTGGGCGTCACAGTGACCACTCCATCCATGTTGGTGAGGTCACAGTGATGAGGCTGAATTCCTGGGCCAAATAACTGTCAACAGAAAGAAACCAAAGAAACTCCCATGATGAAGGTCACCGTGCTTAACCACAGAATTTTAGAACTGTGCGTACCTCTTTTAAGATAAAGATAACCTAAGAAGCTCTGGATTTTTAGTGCCTTTTAAAGTGAATTTCCCTCAATAGTATAAAAAGAATTAAACTGTCAAAACAATCAGACATTTTTGGCATCCAGTGACAAGGCATACTGTAACAACTTGGCATTAGAAAGCATACAGTCATCTAAACAACTATGTGTTAGATGGTTAATGGACAAACTGCAATCATTATGATTAAAGATTCCTATCTATTTTATTATTTACTGCTGCGCTAAGAAAGAAGAAACGGCGAAATTGAAAATGACATTAACAATCCTAACGCATCGTCTTACAATTGAGAAATAAGAAGTACAGAGCAAATTAAAAATAAAAACGAAGTTCAGAGCAAGATTAATTTGCCTGAATTCAACTTCAAAGAAGTGACAAATCCTGACTTCACTTATTCAAAGAATGTGTTAAGCTCTGTTTTAAGTACTCGAGAACCGTATTAAGCTAAATTTAATTAGAATTTACCAAATGCCTACTGCTATGTGTGTCAGACCCAGCAATAAGCCCTTCTGCATAGGTTATCTCCTGTAATTCTGAAACAGACCTATAAAATTATCATCACCATCTTTTAGAGACAAGGAAGCTGTTTCAGAGCAATGTCATGGCCTGCCCAAATTTCTAGAGGTGGAGCTTGAACGTAAACTCACATTCTGCTGTTTTCACACTAAAGCAGAGAAAAGTGACCCAGAGTAGATAAATCATTTATATTTAAATACAAAGTCTGTACTTCTAATTCCTTCTTTCATTACCATGTGGCAGGTTCTGTCCAAACATTATGCCTCCTGAAATGCCAGAATCGCAGCAGGAAGCTCAGACTACATACCTGGATAGAGTTGTCATCCAACTTTTCTGTCCCAACTTCAGTAACACTTAATTGAAGGCGGTAAAGCTTTGGCTTATCTCTGGAGTCAGAACCATCTGTGAGAAGAGAAGGAAGAGAGCTCTATTCGCAAAGCCTAATATTTTTGTCATGTTATTTCAAACACAAAGTTATCTCAGGCACTACAGTTCTCACTTCTCAGGATTTCTTTTCAAAGAATTCTCCAAACTTATATAACACAATTTAACAAACTGAATACAGAAGATTCAAAATAAGAAATAAACATAGCAGTTTCTGATTAATACAAAGTGCTAGCACTAAGCATTAATTCCAACACATTCTAATTACATTAAAAAAAGTCTCTTCTCTACCACACTGCCCTGGATTTTTGTTCATGATTCTGAACAACAACTGTATCAGCAAAATGAAGCTTATCAAAGACACACAGGCCTTCCCTTCCGAGATCTTTCCTGCAGTATTCTTGCTGCCCTTAGGGCACACAACACAACACAGGTTGAGAGCACAGCTAAATCACTGACTGAGGTTTTAAATGTACAATTCTCATAGCTCCCCACAGAACTCCTGGATCAAAATCCTTGGGGATGAGGCCTAAACATGGGTCCTCTGAAAAATCTCCCCAAGCAATTCTGCTGTCCATTATTGATTAAGAATTACTCTTAAAAGTGGTTAGTTCCCTGAATGGAACTGGTATAAAAGGAAGACTGGGTTTTTTGGCTTTTCTTATTACCATTTTACACCTTTATGAACTGTTGGAATGTTTAATTTCTATGAGCTTCCATGATAGGGAAAGGGTGAGGTGGAGGAGGAAGCTGCTCTGCCAAAACCCTCTAGTCCCAATACACCTACACATGTTTTCTCATTCTTCACCCACTAGATCCCAGGCCAGAACAATGTCGTGTCATTACCTTAGCTAAGAATGAGGTCTTCTGATTTCAGAGTGGACATAAGAGAAATGTGCCTGCCAGAGCCATGAATGATGATGTGACTGCAGAGCTCAGCACCTGTACCACAGCCATGGCAGTCAGTCTAGTGTGGTGTGGCAAGCACACCCATCAAAGCTCAGGAGAAGGCCGAGCCAGCGAGAGTCTCCCTGATCTGTTTATGACTGCCTTCTAACTTTCAAAACTGCTAATTCCATTCCCTGTTAAAATCTCTAGTCACTGCGATCAGCAACGTAAGCTTTGAGAGCTTCACAGGTAAAACAGTTTGGATGGTACGAGTGTGCACAGCATTTGAGACTGCTGAAATCTCTCAGCAGTGCTGGAAAAATGCAACTTCTGTTAGAATTGATGTGAATTTTAGGGTATACAAAGTTACATTCTAATGGCAAAATTTTCTATTTCTGAATTATTTCAGAAATCTGTGACATTGAGTGAAGGTAAGAGGAGACTGAAGTACTTGAGAGACACGAATGCCTAATACCCATTAAAAAAAACTCATTCATCGTCTATGCTGCTTTACATCGTGTTGAAGTATTTATTTTCAACTCCAACTGTTCTAATAAAGTCCTGATCTGAACAAGACATCAAAATCATCTGGGGCTTTTCCTGGACACCGGTAGTTCCCTACCAGATCTGCTGAGTCCAAATTTGCCGTAATGTTTACTATTTTGTGTTTTAAACACCAAAGGCAGTTCCAATGACTCCCCGGGGTAAGGAATGTGTCCCTCTTATCTACTCCCAGAACACCCCATCTCTGTTATATTACTTGTACCACTACTGTACTGTATGAGGATTTCCATCTATGTATCTCCCTAATCTCCGAGCTCCCTGGTGGCTAGGTTTAAAAAAAACATCTCTTTAATTTGGCACTGATCATTCCACATATGGTTCATAGTTAGCAATCAATAAAGACTTAACGTGTCAGCAGTAAATAATTATTTGCAAATAAAGAAAACAGAATGCAATATAATCACAGAGAAATTACACAAATAAATTATAAAGAAGGCAAAAGGAGTAAATAGGTAATCATGTGAAACAAAAACATTTCAATGCAAAGGTAAAAATAGAACATGAAAAATGTGTGTTTAGAGATGAAAGAAAAATTCACGTTCATCTTCTTTTGAATTCTGAATGCTTCAGAAAGGTCTCTTGTGGAATAAAGAGCTATCACACACCTTTCCACATCAACAGATTTCGAAACCGAAAGAGAAAGGGGGAGATAGGAGCTGCTTTCTCAGTCTCTCCCTTCTTCTCACCTCACGACAGTAACAGAACTATCAACAGAGAGATTAGAAATAAACCTCCTTCCAGGCTCTCTCTTCTTACTATCTCACAGTACTAACAGAAAACCATAATTAAAGCTGTCACAGATTTTGAAGAACGTGCATGGTGGCCACAGGATTTACTGGAGAAAAGGTGTGTGGTTTGAGCTGGGGAGGAAAGGGAGAGTGCAACAGCCCATTCTCTCTCTTCATCAGGACAGTTACCCCACAGGGAGTAGTAACACAGAATACTGTCGCCAAAAACAAAAATCCCAAATTTTCTCCCCTTCCTCAACAAGTATTCTACAAACAGGCAACTTCTGCCCAAAGTACCTGAGTCTCTTTCCTGCCCATAGATGACAATAAATCTGGAGCACCCTAAAGAGTAGAGACAAATCTAGGTAATCCCACTACAGACAGTAACAGCACTGCTATCAAAAAGTTTTCTTATTTTACAGATGAAGGGAAGCAGACTGGCTGAGCACCGTCCAGGGAGAGCTTTGAAGCGGCACTCTGTCTTTCCTCCCCAGCATCCCTCCACAGCCAATGCTGCTTTTCCCTTCGGTTCCTTCCCAGGGTAAACCTGGGAAAATAAAGCAGCAAAGTAAGCTTCCAGTAAATGAAACGAGCTCTGGGTATCGAAAACTTACTAGGTACAAATAAAATGGTAGTACATTAAATGCCTTAAAATAGGTTATTTACATCAACAGCAAAACTGATACATAAGACATTTGATCATTCAACACTATTTTGCCCATGAGGTTCTGTTAGTGCTCTAGTTACAAAGTAGTAGTAAGTATAGCGTTACCTTCGTAAGTGTGATAGTTGTAGTAGGCAAAGTGATTCCTTCTCCCTGGGGTTAAGAAACATGCCAGGACCCAGGTGAAGGCAGCATCAGCAGAACAGAGATCATGCAGAACACGCGGAAGAGGGAAGGAGGAGGAGAAGAGACGTAGAGGGTGAACTTCAGTGAGACATGTTTCAAAGGAAGAAAAGGTACACTTCACCCATCAGCTTTTGCGAGGACAAGACTATACTAGTGCCCCAGTCAGTGTTTTAGAAACCAATGCAGACTGTTAAGGGAAACAGCAGGACAACAGGTGAATCCAAGCAGCAGGACAACAACAGTGAGTTAATCATACAGAGGCTGCCACCCACTGGGCTGATTTCTGCTGTTTAATGAACACATTCAAATCCAAAGCAAAGAACAAAATCACGTATTTGCTCGCCATTTCTCTAAAAGACAATGTTTAGCTCAAGGCCACATCTCAAAAAACTCCTCTCCACACCCAGCAGGAACTCAGCAGTGAGGATACACTTGGCTGACAATGTGCTGGGGAAATACAGTACTTATCCACAGATTATAAATCTTTATGTATGAATGTTATTTTCTCATAAGTGGAAAATAGATCACTTTCATTCATCATGCTAACTGTGAGCAATGAATAATAAGAAAAACCTAAAAAGACATTAGGACTCAATGAAGGAGCATGGCTTTGGTGCAGGGAAGATACTGGCCTTGCACTCAGGCCTGCCACCAACCTCCTAGGTCACCCTTAAAATAGTGGCACCAGACCTGAACTTCACACACTTGTGGAACAACAAGTACAGCTATCCCAAGGGCAGCCCACAGGGCCCAGGAGAGAAGTCGGGACTAGAGGCAGAGTCACTGGGGTCACATGGCACTGTGATTCCCTCCAGCTGTGTGAATTACCTGAAGGAAGAAATCAACTTATTCCTTTTGTATCCATTGCTTTGCCTAAAGTAGAAGGGTCAGTGAATGTTGACTAAAGGCAGCAGAGTGCCATTAGGAAGGCAGTGTATTAATAACCATGTAATATATGCTGTTACCAATATTTGGCCAAAAGTAGTACAGAACTTTGATCTTCTCCACATGTACAAAAAAAAAATCTATACATGATTACCTGAGAGACTCTTAAGTACGAAATAAGCAGTCAAAATAACAATTCTCACTAGAATATAAATTCCCAAGGTGAAGGGGTTTAATCTGTTTTGGTACTCTACCCCCAAGGCCCAGAACACGGTATGACACACAACAAGTATTCAGTAAATATTCATCAAATGTGTAAGTGAATGAATGAATTCTCACCCTGTCTCTGCTGTCTACCAAAATAAACTGTCCATTACTCATTTGAAAGTTGTTCTGTCAGCTGCTATTTATCAATTTCTCTAAGGGCTTAACACTCTTAAATCCTCAAAAATTTGGATTCAGAAAAAATCATTAGTTTCTAGAATTTAATATAAAATTTTAAAGGGCAGCCCAATATCCAAAAAAGAGCCTAAAAAATTTAAAGTTCAAAAACCAATGGCTGTCTCACAACTGCCATTCATTCCCTCAGATAACCAAACACCAATTCTTTCACACACATTATAGACACACAACAATACTGGGATGTGTTTCCAAACTACAGTGAGGTAACAAAACTTCAAATGAAACTTTCCACCCAAGAACTGAGGTCAGCAACACCAATATATTCCTCACAAATAGTGAATCAATTAATTTTTATACATAATTAAGTGTAGAGCTACTACCTAAAGCCACATTGCCGCTAACTGTGGCATCAAAATGATACCATCATTTTCTGTACTGATATAACTTACTGAACCATGAGACTGCTGGACAACAAATATCATCTAATCATTAGTTAATTACAATAACCTAACTGCAAGAAACTAAACAAACCTTGTAAATAAAAATAAACTCTCAAAAATCAGAAAAAAAATATAATTCATGCTCATAGAGCCATGTATTATACACATAACCGGTTCAATTTTCTGCTGATTTTTTCTGTGATTACTAATTGGGCTTTCATTAACTGCAGCTTGGGATGGGGTGCAATATTCTGATCTTTATAGTACTGTATAATACGAGTCACATAATAGCATTTTATAACTAAATAAGAAATGAAGTAATGCTAGCTTAATGATAAAGGTGATTTACAGCATACATATGTGCAAATATACACTCTACCTAGGGACGTGTGTGTAAAACATTGCCTAAATAATGACCAGGTATTTCTCTACCCAATGGCTAAACTGACCCAAGAGCTTTAAAGTAAGAGAGTTCCACAAACAAAACACATAGAGGACTCATGAGAAAATAAACGTAGTCTGTTACTTTAAAATCAAATAGCCTTCCTCTTACTAAGATGGGTTTCTTAGATACAAGATTTAAAATGTTCTTTTTAGACATTGTCCATGCATCAGAAACAACAGATAGACAGACAGACAGACAGACACACACACACACACGCCCCTTTATGAAATTTGCCCTAGAAGGGGTAAATATCCATTTGTCATTTTTAGTAGATTAATATTTTACGAAAGTTATCTTGGAAAAAAAGTTTTAAGGGATTAAAATAATTTAAAACTGTCTAAACATGATTTTAATTTTGTTTCTTAATACTCATTTTTGTCCATGTGAACCATTTTTATGTAAACATATACATATTTTATAATTTTAAGCTGTTTAAAAAATGTTATGATAGTTACCTTTTTTTAAAAAAATGATCTAAAAATGTGAAGTCAGCCAACAGAAGACTACTTGAAGATGCATTAGAAAGTACAAAGATTTAAAGCTAAAAATGCACATTTATAATATTTGCTGGGGTGACCAGCTTTCTCACCTGGGCTTAACTCTACTAAATAGGGCAGCTTCTCTGGGGGGAGGGTGGAGCCATAGCCAGACCCGTCGGCTCTCTCCTTTCCTTTGGGTGGCTTCCCTTCCAAGTGTTTCTTTGTTTTCTTTGGGATGTGGTCCGGTGGCCTCCTCTTCAACTGAAAGACTAAAATCCCTAGAACAGCAGCATTGGAAATCATCAGTCAGACTCGGGTTGGTCAGGATCACCAGCTGACTGGCAGTCAACTGTGCAAAGCTTTCTCAAGAAGACGCAGGTAATTTAGAAACATCTGCCAAGGAATCACTGATTAAAGCTTACCCAACTTATACTTTTACTCAACAGAGGAAATATTCGCCTCTTGGTGTGTTTGACAAACTCCAGCAAACAATTTCCAAAAATTATTCTAAATTAACAGCTACCTAAGACATCACAAGCTTGAAAAACAACACATAAGAATAAATGCTTACATTAGTAAACAACTCTATGATCAATAAATACAGTCATGCATATATAAAAAACACATTCACACACAAATACACATATAAAAAGGTACTTTTGGCAGGGCACTGTGGCTCACGCCTGTAAATTCAGAACTTTGGGAGGCTGAGGCAGGCAGATCACAAGATCAGGTGATTGAGACCATCCTGGCTAACACGGTGAAACCCCGTCTCCACTAAAAATAGAAACAATTCGCCGGGCATGATGACACACCCCTGTAGTCCCAAGCTACTCAGGATGCTGAGGCAGGACAATCGCTTGAACCTGGAAGGCAGAGGTTGCAGTGAGCCGAGATCGTGTCACTGCACTCCAGCCTGGGCAAGAGAGTGAGAGTCGGTCTCAAAAAAAAAAAATAAAAGTACTTTTAGGGTGATGGGTACACCAAAATCTCAGAAATCACCCCTAAAAAACTTATTCATGTAACCAAACACCACCTGTTCCCCAAAAATCTACTGAAATAAAAGAAGCATTCTATTACTACTAACAAAATATATGTATATTTTTAGTTGACCTGATTCTTATTAAATTCAACTTAAAGAATTTAAGTAATCTGCCTTTAATAAAATTTTAACTTTATACTATTTTCAGAAAGTACTAAACAAGTGTTTTAAGGAGGCTAGAAATTTGCTTGCTGGGAAGGATTTTTTTTGGTGTCTCAAAACTACATTCCATATTGACATGATTAATTGGCAATACATTTTTATGTCATTATTAATGCATGGCCCTCTACAGAGTTAACAGTTAACTTATGATGTGAATTTGAAAGAAAACCGTATTTTCTCAAAAACACAGCTTTTAACTTTGAATGCTTTGAAATAATTAGGGAAAATTGTTTCAGTAGTGCAAAGTGTGAATTCATTATTTGAACTGACTAACTCACTGGACAATCTATAGGGTTACAAGAGGTCATTTTCTCCATCATAACAAATTTGTCCAAACACCACACAGTTAATCTGGTCAGCATGAAGTGTGTTTTCTACTACTACAGATAACAATAGTCTTTTACTTCTTAATGTAGCGCTAATACCCTGGTTTCTTAATGAGCTGTGTTATTTACCTGCGGTATTACTATTTGTTCAAGGTCTACCTACACATGAGACTCAGATAAGCTGAGTGTTGTCTTAGGGACAAAGGCAACACTCAGAAATCATCAAGCAAGTCTATGAAGGAGGTAGAAAGCTTTACAGCAAAAAGCCGTCCTAAATATTTATGTACATATCTCCTACATCATGTGTTAAGTTGAGCAACTGGTGTATCCTGTAGGAATCTGATGTAAGTAGTCTTTTAATAAGGTTACTACCTTTGTCACTTGGCCATTCCCTGAAGATTTGTAAAGGACACTCATCATCATCAAGAATAATTTCTTTAGCACCTTTTTCATCAGAATGCTGGGCTCCAGGAGGAAGCATAACCTAAAAAAATCAAAAATAATTAACTGTGAACATGCCTAAGTAACTAAGTTAGCAAGTACTTAGAAGAATACATTTATTGCTTTTGAATGAATGAAATGTCACGGCAGAATTGAAATGATCAAGCATAGAAACAAGTGTTACTCATCATCAAAATAATCATCAATAAAAGTGAATGAAATAGTCTATAATAAAAAGCTAAGCCAGCTAATTTGGCTGCTTTTAATCACCTGGCCCCTAAAAAGAGCTAGACTGATTTTTTTTTTTAACAACATATATTTTATATGGAAAGGTCGTAATGGTTAACTTCTGCGTAATTTCTTCATTATTGCGAATTTCAATCTCTCTGGTCCTTAACCCATCTTTTCACATTCGAACAAGTTTTATAAAGTGGGTTCATATAATATGAGATCTCTTAGGATAACTACCACACAACAAGCCAGAACAGTTTTCGTTTTCTTGTAAATAACCTTTCTTTATGATTAAATTTTAATCAGAACATTTAGATGTATTACAGGGCTAGTCACTGATTCAACAAATGTTTCTGGCATCTCTTTCAATATACTGTATTCACTGAATTCTTAAAAATTCATAATGCTGTATTACTTTTTTATTATGTTTTTACTACAGACAAACAATTTTTTTAATCATCTAAGAAAGGCCCAAAAACACTGAAGGAGGAAAGTGGGAGATGATGGTTGTCCAATACTCTTCTAGCCTCTGGGTTTGAGCTCCATCGTCACTCTAATGCACTGCTAACACGAAGCGACACAGGATTAGAGAGAATAAGAAAAGAAGGCCAAGTCACTGGCTTGTAAACATTACTTCCAACCTGTAATTAATGTAATGATGTTATCTTAATACACCTCACCAAATGTATCCTCATGCTCACATAGCAAAGGAGTTAACTCTTCTATAGAACGTTATAATTTCTATCTACACTGCTTCAATTACCTTCAAAAGACAAATCAACTATAACACATCTTATTATAAATTAATCAATCTTTCTTCAGTGTTTCATAAATCCAGTATCTTGGCTTAGAACACATACTACTTCAGGATCTAACCTTCACGCATCTCTTTAGCTTCAATCTATATCAAACATAGAAGCGGAATCCTCAGACTCGGCGACATATATCATGCTTCCATGATGCCTCTCGCCCCAACTTTCCTGTCTAATAACATCCAGTCATCCTTCAGCTTAAGTATAATTTTCATTCTAATAGAAAAGCTTCTTGTTTTCTATTTCTTAGTCTTTCCATCTCCCTTTATAATAAGCTTTAAGGGCAGCTTCTTCTTATCCCAGGATAATATCTAACGATTAGGAGAAAATTTATTGAATAATTAAATAGATAAAATAATGAATAAAGAGTATGAAAACAGCTACAATTTATACAATGGCAAGCTAAGAAGATAAAGAATTTCTAAATTAAGGCAAAACAATCATCAACTCTTGGTTTGTATTGCCTCATCTTGCAAAAGAAAACTGGTTAGAAAATAATAGAACAGACAACTAAAACTAGAGGAAACACTCAACAGAAATTATCAAATGACCTCATAAAAGGCTGTCAATAAAATTTCAAGATAGGCTTTCATAACTTTAAAACCCCAATTAATGGTGCTCTTTCACTTTCTCATTTTTGACAGTAAAAATCAGCCAAAAATTACTGAAAGGATAAAGATGCTTAAAAGTTTATCATATGCAATTTTATAGAATGGTTTATTATTAAATAGACTTATATACACTTATCAACATAAACATTCTCTTGGCAAATACTAGAGCAACACCAGGTATCAGATGCAACACTAGGCATTCTTTATTTTCTTTTTGAGATGGAGTCTCGCTCTGTCGCCCAGGTTGGAGTGCTGTGGCACGATCTCAGCTCACCACAACCTCTGCCTCCTGGGTTCAAGCGATTCTCCTGCCTCAGCCTCCCAAGTAGCTGGGATTACAGGCACCCGCCACCACACCCAGCTAATTTTCGTATTTTTAGTATAGACAGGGTTTCAAGTTCCTGTCCTCAGTATTCACACCACCAATAGCTGAGGGGACTCAGCTCAGAGAACATCAAGCCTCTGTTCAGTAGTATGGACCCTATGTACACTACTCTTTTACTAACAGTATCTTGACTTACAGAACTTTGTACAGCAGTTACTAATCAATTTTAAGTATAAGGAACACTTATAAAATCCATCATATCCATGGACTTAATTATTTTATAGGTAAATTATGTCTCTTATATATATGTAATTATGCTTGCTACATAGTTCTTTCAAACAGGTAAGTGATTATCTTACAAGGTCCTGGATCATAACAGAGCTCTCTTTTACTTCATGTAACTGTCAGGGAAATACACCACAACATCCTCTAGCTCAAAAGTGTTTTCCCTTCAGGGAGAATGCACAATTACCTTGACTATCCAACCTTCCAAACTTACCCCATCAACGCCCCACAAAGTATGGTAGAATTCTAGTTCATGACACGTTTATGTATGAACTTTCATTTGGAAGTATAAATTTTTAAATTTCACTTCTGAGATGACCTTTATTTCTTCAATTTTCATCGACACTATTTCTTACTACTTCCTACTAAATAAAGGCCCAAGAAATAAAAAGGTGCATCAAATTACCAAATACCCAGGCTCATCTATCTTCTCCCACCCCCATGATGAAATGAGCTTTGCTGTATTTCTTTCTGATTCTGAATAACACAAGTTCACTGTAAAAAATTCAAACACAGAAAAAGCACAAGGAAGGAAAAAAAACTACTTTGAGATAACTATATTTTATGACTGTATTTTCAATAATTACTTTTATGCATTTATTTTATAATGAGACTCCTATCTTAATCATGTAACATTTTAAAAGTCTTTTCCTCCCTCACTTGGTTTGTAGGCTAGTATCTTTTCCATGCATTTACCTTTCTCTTTGCTCATGTCAAACTGTTGTTATTTGGTTTTGTTTATGGTGACTGCTTCTACAAAGACAGGGTATTTGTAAATGCACAGGCACACTCTGCCGCTTCATTGTGCCTCACGGATACTGCTCTTTTAAGAAAAAACAAACACAAGTTCAAAGTTTGCAGCAAGCCTGCGTTGAGCACTCCTACTGGTGCCATTTTTCCAACACCCTGGCTTACTTTGTGTCCGTGTGTATGCTATATTAATCCTCACCATACTTCAATCTTTTTCTTCTTATTATTATATCTGTCAAGGTGATCTGTGATCTCTGATATTACTCTTCTAACATTTTGGGGTGTCATGAACTGTACCCATGTAAGATGGCAAGCTTAACTGATAATTGTGTGTATTCTGAATGTTCTACTCCCCATCTCTCTGGCTCTCCTGGGGCCTCCCTATTCTGTGAGACATAATAATCATCAAATTAGGCTAATTAATACCCTACAATGACCTCTAAGTAAAAGGAAAAACTGCATGTCTCTCACTTTAAATCAAAAGCTAAAAGTTGATTAAATATAGCAAGGTGGGCATGACGAAAGCCAAGACAAGCAGAAAGCTAGACCCCTTGGTGCCGGTCAAGTTATGAAGCAAAGGAAAACTTCTTAAAGGAAATTAAAAGTGCTACTCCAATGAACACATGAGTTTAAGAAAGAACCAGCCTTACTGCCAATATGGAGAAACTCTGAATGGTTTGGATAAATGATCAAACCAGCCACAACATTCTAGCCAATTCTACTCTAGAGTAAGGCCCCAACTCTCTTCAATTCTACGAAGGCTGAGAGAGGTGAGAAGGATGCAGAAGAAATGTCTGAAGCTAGCAGAGGTTGATTTGTAAGGTTTAGGAAATGAAGCCATCTCCATAAAATAAAAGGGCAAGGAGAAACCACTTATGCAGAAGCTGCAGCAAGTTCTCCAGAAGATCTAGCTATGATCATTGATGAACGTCTCTACACTAAACAACAGATTTTCAATGAAGATGAAAAAGCCTTCTACTAGAAGCAGCAGCCATCTAGGACTATCTAGCTAGAGAGGAGAAGACAATGGCTGGCTTCAAAGCTTCAAAGAACAGGCTGATTCTTTTATTAGGGGCAAATACAGCTGGTGACTTTTAAGTTGAGACCAATGCTCATTTACCTTTCTGAAAATTCTGGAACTTTAAAGAATTAGACAGCTCAACTCTGCCTATGCTCTATAAATAAACAACAAGTCCTAGATGTCAACACATGTATTTGCAGCACAGCTTACTGAATATTTTGAGTCCACTGTTGGGACCTACTACTCAGAGAGAGAAAAAAGAAGATCCCTTGCAAAATATTACTGCTCACTGACCAGGCACCTAGTCACCCAGGAGCTCTGGTGGAGATGTACAAGGAGATTAACATTGTTTTCATGCGACTTTCAAGTCTTATTATTTAAGCAATACATTTCGTGAGGCTATAGCTGCCATAGAGAGTAATTCCGCTGATAAATCTGGGGTGAAAACCTGGAAAGTATTCACTATTCTAAATGCCATTACAACATTCATGATTCATGGGATAAGGAAAAGTATCAACACTGACAGGAGTTTGGAAGAAGTTGATTCAAACCCTATTGATGATTTGGGGCTGTTCAAGACTTCAGTGAAGGAAGTACCTGAAGATGAGGTGAAAACAGGAAGAGAACTGAGATTATAAATGGAGCCTGAAGATGTGACTGAATTGCTGCAATTTGACAATAAAACTTGAACAAACAAGGAGCTACCTTTTATGAATAAGCAAAGAAAGTAGTTTCTTACGGAATCAACTCCTGGTGAAGATAATGTGAACACTGTTGAAATGACAACAAAGGATTTCAAATATTACACAAACTTAGTTGATAAAGCAGTGGCAGGGGTTGGGAGGACTGACTTCAATTTTGAAAGAAACTTTACCATACATAAAAAGCTATCAAACAGTATCATATGCTACAGAGAAATGTTTTGTGAAAGGAGAGTCAATTAATGCAGCAAACTTTGTTTGTTGTATTTTAGTAAGTTGCCACAGCCACCTCAACTTTCAGCAATCACCACCCTGGTCAGTCAGTGGCCATCAACATCCAGGCAAGACACTGCACCAGCAAAAAGACTACAACTCACTGAAGGCTCAGATGATCATTAGAATATTTTAAGCAATAGAGTATTTTTAAATTAAGGTAGGTACCTTTTTTCTTAAACACAATGCTATTGCACACTTAATAGACTACAGTACAGCAGAAGCATAACTTTTATATGCATTGAGAAACCAAAAAATGTGTGTGCCTCACTTTCCTGTGCTGCCAGCTTAGCTGTGGCGGTCTGGCATCCAGCCTGCAGAGTCTGAAGTGCGCCTGCACGTATCTCCAGGTAAACTGCTGGAGACCTAATTGATGCTGCAGAGCAACAAGTCACTGAGTGGTATAAGCACTTCTTAGTGCTGGGCATGTCCACTTCTTTTTTATTGCTACACACAGAATACTGCAAAAAACACATGCTCATAGAAATATCCTCAGGAATTCACTGCCTACTTGTTTATTTTACATGTCACAACTCATATTTACCACCATATTTCTACTACACAAAATGTCCTTATTGCTATTACCCTCAGTCTTGGACACTCTCCAGTCTGAAGTGTGTGCTGTTTAGGACTACTGCACAGGAACCTTCTGGGCTTTCCTTCCTCATCATCCTTGGAATTCCCCTCTCATGACAGATTCTATTCTTAAATCCTCCCTCTCCCTCTTTCTTGGTCTTGGCCTACTCCATCATTCTGCTGAATAATGTCCTCCAGCACTTTTTTGAAACAGGGCACATGGGAGGTAAATTTTTGTCTTGTATCTTTTGAAATGTCATTATTCCATCTACCTAACACACTTGGTTGACAGTCTGGATTGGAAATCATTTCACTCTGCATTTGAAAGTATGTAGCACGCCAGATTCCATAGTTACTGTTGAGAAGACTAGCACCAGCCTTATTTCCTAAACCTGTATAGGCAACTTGAATCTTTTTGAGTCATTATCACTTTTAACACTAGTTTTCTGCAGTTTCAAAATAATAAATTTGGTTTGGGTCTTTTTCAAAGTAATTGTACCATTATTCAGTGGGCCGTTTCAACCTCTAAACTAAACTCCTTCAGTTCTGAAAAGGATTCTAGCAGTACTTCCTTGATAACTTCCATCTTTCCATTTAGTTCGGTTTTCTTTTTGTTTCTTTTTTTTTTGAGACAAAGTCTTGTTCCATCGTCCAGGCTAGAGTGCAATGGCAAGATCTCAGCTCATGCAATCTCTGCCTCCCGGATTCAAGCAATTTTCCTGCCTCAACCTCCCAAGTAGCTGGGATTACAAGCATGCAACACCGGGCCCAGCTATTTTTTTTTTTTTTTTTTTCTATTTTTAGTAGAGACGGGATTTCGAAATGTTGGCCAGCCTGGTCTCAAACCCCTGACCTCAGGTGATCTACCTGCCTCGGCCTCCCAAAGTTCTGGGATTATAAGAGTGAGCCACCATGCCCAGCCTCCTTTGGTTTTCTCTGGCTGATCCCCCTTTAGTATATGTTAGACATTCTAATAATCTAAATATCTTACTTTGTCTGTTTTACATCTTTTTCTCTTCGATCTGTATTTGGGTAGATTCCCTTATTTTCCACCTGTCTTATTAACATTCCCCTCCCCATATCCCTTGCTTGTTTTTAAATTTCTAGGAGCTCTTTCTCTGTTTCTTTTTATGGCATTCTGATCTTATTTCATGGATGCACTGTTTTCCTTATTTCTGTGAGTGTTGGTGTTATAAAACTTCCATCTGATATCGCCAGTTTCTCCCTTTTAGCTCCAGTTTTCTTAATGCTTGTGTTGACCTGTCCCCATTTTAAAGGTACCTTTTTCAAATGTCTGTTGAACCTTGGCTATCCACATTTGACAGCAAGTCTCACGAAAGCTGGATGTAAAGTCTATCTATGTGGGCAAGGGTTACCGCTGCTAAGTCTCAGAGTGAGGTTATTAGACCAGAACTTCCCAAGGTCCATTTATATACAGAACCTTCTTTTGACAAGTGCCTTCTGAGAGGGATCCATAAATCTTCTAGCCATTAGTATTCTGGGTACAGTCTTTCACTTCATCCTCTGTTTTCAGTGAAGACCCTTGTCACCTTGTGCTACTCCTGCCACCTCCACCTCCAAGGCCTCCGTTCAGTACTCACCCACCTCCCATCAGTTTTACTCTAGCCTTCAGCAGTTAGGGGAAGAGAAGGGAATCTGGTGGAGTCTGCTTCTTCTTATAGAAACTTTCAGCCCAACTTTCAACATTGCCTTAGAAAGTACTAAAGCCTCTAATTCCTGAGTCTTCCTGAGGCTGAAATACACCTGCCTGCTTTATCTGGACATCCTCCTAGCAAGATTTCTCTGGTCTGGCAAGTTAGAGACCTCTCATTTACATTTGCAAAATTTCACAGACTATTGTAATGTCTTGTCATCTCTTCTCTCCTTCTGTTCTTGTGCATTTAAACAAATTTTTATTCCCTTATTGTCATTTTAATGTGAGAGAAACATGTTTTCCCACCTACTATCAGGTAAAAATTGGCCTATATTCGTAAATTATGAATCTACTAGTTTTTCCAACTCAATATAACTTCTTAGCTTCTCAGCAAAAAGATAAAAGTTACAAAACTCAAGCCCTTTTATTTAATTCTGTCTGTAGCTAACGAGAGGTATAAGACCTCTGCACTGAATACCACAAAATACTGCTGAGAGAAATGAAAGCATCAAGTAAATAAAGAGATATGCTCTGCTCACAAATTGGAAGACGAAAATATTATTAGCATGAGAAGCCTCTCAAAATTCATCTACAGAGGCAATGCAAACCCAATCACAGTCCCAGAAGGTTTTGGGTAGACACTGACAAGCTGGTGCTAAAATTTATATAGAAACACAAATAACCTACAATAAACAAAGCAATTTTTAAAAATAATAAACAAAATTGGCAAATACTTTATATAATTTTAAGACTTATTATAAATCTACAGTAATCAAGGCAGCTTGCTATTGGTAAAAAGACAGACATATATATTAGTGGAACAGAACAGAGACCAGAATTAGAACCATATATATGTATGTGGGTCAACTGATTTGGGGGCAATTTTTATTTTCTTCAATTTGCCTTTTAATATTTTTCTTATTTTATAATAGAAACATATATTACCTTTGCAATGGAAGGGAGACTGCTTTTTTAAAATATACATTTAACACATGATTTGTAATTTATCAGATTCTAAACGATATGGTAGGGTGAAAATCTAGGTTTAATTAGATTTAAAGAGTATCTTCCATTTAAATGCAAAGTAGAAAGAACTAGTGATAAAGTTCCTTACCCGGGCTATGCAGTAATCCTTAGGGTTTTCTTTTTCCAGACCATACTTCTCTAAAGCTTCTGCCACAGCAAAGTCTGCAGGATCTGTAGTAGACAGCAGGATTGTCTTGTAGGGAATATTTGGTTTTAAACTATCTGCATAAATTCTCAATGTTCCACCTGAAAAAACATTTTGACATCTTTTGAGTACAACTTACTTTATGCAAATAACAGAGATAGCTAACATTTGTAATCACCTGAGAAAAAGATACCTACATTCTAGGTATAATGAGTGCAAAAACAATTAGGTAACACATATTAGCAGTAACTGGTTGATCTAGTGACACGTACGAAACCATGAACAATGCAGTATGACAAAGACCATATCGTCTTCTCTCTTCAAGCCAAAGGAATTTCTGTATCAATGAACTGATTTCCACTATAGTAAGGAAAGAAAAGGAAAGAACTCCAGAATTTCTCCAAGGTGCTCTTTATTCAATTGCTTTCCCATTTTCTTATCTATATATCATTATATACCTGTTTCTCCCATTTTCCTACTTCCTGATCATCAACCCGAAACAAACTAAAAACCCAGATAAACTTAAATATTAACACACTAAATAAATCCATTTTTAAAAAGTGAAGTAGGACCCAGGAGATCTCAGGTGCTTGAGACTAAAGATTTTTCATGAGAGATATGCCAACAGAGCAGAGTTCTATTTTTACTTCCAGGCACTACAAACTACAATGTCCTTTATAGCTGTGAACTTATTTAGTAGGAGAGAAAAGAAAAGCAACTACAGCAGAGCAATCTGTATATCCTGAGATGATTTTCTTTTGTGTTTCTTTGTAAAGAGTGTGTGTGTGTGATCTTTGTAAAGAATGTGTGTGTGTGTGTGTGTGTGTGTGTGATAATATTGTCACTTTTGGTGTCATAATCTGCTTTCTACCTACGGTCCAAGATTAACACACCCTTAAATCTGAAGTCTAGATGAAAGGACGCTGAAGCAAGAAATTAAGGTAGGCTCCACATTCCCATTATGACAGTGTGACCCTAGGTACTCACTCTAGCTTCTTTAACTCCATTTTTCTCACCTGTAATTCAGAAGAGCTAGATAAGAAAATCTGTGGGTTTCTTCAGGCAAGTTCTAGATTTCCATGACTCCATTACTTTTTAATTCTAATGCAGTTATTTCAGCTACTATTTCTCATACTCTCTTTTTCAACAAGTCTGGCATGAATTGCATTTGGATAACTTAGTTCACAGTAACATAAAGTTGGTCTTTTAAGAAACCAACTAGTCCACACTCATATTAGAGTACGGACCTGCTAAGCGAGGCCAGGGGAATCACAGGTTGCATAACATGTTTAGCATGTACACACTCACAGTGCCCAGGGGCCCCACTGTTCCAATGCAGAGGAAGAGCAATAAGCAGGTCAGATGATGTTCCTGCCTTCAACAGCTTACATTCTGTGGTTGGGAGTAGGATGCAGAGGAAGGAGACTAACAAGAAAACAAATAAGTACCTTTAAAATAGTGACACACATTGTGAAAAATGTAAGGCTGTGAGAAAGAACGTGACCGAGAGCATCTTAAATTTGGGTGACTGGCCAAGACTTCTCTGAAAAATAAACATTTGAACTCAGATCTGATTAATCAGACGTAAGTGACCATGTGAAAATCAAAAGGAAGGGCTTTGTCTGATCAGGGGACCAGCAACTGCTAAGGCCCATGGCTGGAGTAAGTCTGGCTGGATTCACTGGCCAGTACTGACAGAGTGAGGGAAAAGGGGGAGATGAGGTCAGAAACCAGCTGAGACCAGATTATGCAGGACTTCCCTGATCGTGATCATGAGTTTGAATTATTCCAGTTAAAGTGAAAGCCACTCAAAGGGTGTAAGTTCTGTGTGTGAGTGTCTGCGTGTGTGTGCATGCCAAGACAGAATACACATGTGTGATTGTGTGTCTGCATGCATATGTCTAAGGAGGTGGGCAAAATGTCACTTCTGCTTTCCAAAGAGGATCCTGGCTTTTGGGTGAAGATACAGACATCAGCAACAGGAGCGGGGCTCATATAAACTGTGTGTTTTCCACGACACCAAAATGCCCACTCCTTATTTAATTACATTCCACATCCCAACATGAGCCTCAAGTAATTCACAGGAAAAACATTAAGTACAATAGGATGAGTAAACAATCATGCAGACTGCAGTAACATCTACATGTTTCACACGTTATACCAACAAGGAGCTTCTATTTTGAAAGCTGAACAGTGGAATTTGTATCCTTATCTAGATGTCCACCAAAAAACTGCAAATGATCAGACACCTAACTCTTCTATAAAACACACACACACACACACACACACACACACCCCTGTTAAATGCCTACATGAGTACTCGTGATCGCAAAGCTACAGACAGACAGACCACAGGCAGAAAAGACTACCTGGTCGGAAAAAATTTAAGGACAAAGTTTATCAGAAAGTCACTTGAAGAAATCAGTATGGTTCCTACAGATAATCTAGTTTTCAGTGGCACTTCTAAAGGACACATCAAAATGAGACAGCTGTAAAATTCATACTCAAGTGGTCAAATGAATTTAGCTACTGAATGAAACTACTTATAGTAAATGTTTGACTATTTTAGAACTAATATCTAAAACCATGATTTGGTTTGAGTATAGTGCATTAAGGCATTCTGACACATAAAAAGGCAATAAACAAACACAGTCAATCATAAAACCTTGTTAGTTTCTAAGCATAAAACCACAGTATTGTTATGGGAGCAACGGATACCTCCCAATTTACTAAGGAAGGAGAAAGAGAAGAAAAGTTAGGGTTTTTAAGTCCCTATTAAAGACTAAAATCTATTTGTATAAACATATGTCTCAGTTCCAAGACTAAGACATAGGTTAGTGCCGTGTTTTGAAGATGAGGAGACTGGCTCTTGGTTTGTGCACAGCAGTTCCAACTGCATCCTGACCCCAGGTCCATGTTCTTTTACACAGTACCCTGCTACTCCCAAGACTGCCCACTAAAACACCCAAGAAGAGGAAGAATCGACTACAAATTCTCTTATAATTTTGTTAATTTATCAGTGAGGAAAAACCATAACAATAAATGATGGTAGAATATTTGTGCCACAAATGAATTAACTGAGATACATAGGACATTTTGGGGTCAACTACATTTTAAAACCATCATGAAGCAAATATAACTGAGTGCCAAAAATTCTTTACAAAGTTCAAGGGCAAAGCTTGTTATGAACTCTGATGCCTGATCAGCTGTGAGAAACAAATGAAAGGGGACATGGAGGTTCTGTCATCAGAACTTGAGAAACTAATCCTTGGGGTAAAAGAGAGAAAAATAATAGACACAGTTGTCACTCTCAGACAAGTGATTTTCACAGGTGCCCTTGTCTCCAGCCCACACTAAAGAATCAACCTGATAGTTAAGCTGATAGCTGCAGTAGGCTGTAAGGATACAGTGTTTCAGAGCAAGTTATTTGTTAAAAATAACAAGTAAAAACCTTAGACTTCATTAATACTTTTGGCTTCCTTAGTATTAACCGTAAAGGGCCATTTTTTGCTATCAATATTCAGTTCTTAGGAGTTCCTCAGAGTCTACATATAGAAATATGTCCCTTCTGTAGTCCCAGCTACTCAGGAGGCTAAGGCAGGAGAACTGCCTGAACCCAGGAGGCGGAGGTTGCGGTGAGCAGAGATCGCGCCATTGCACTCCAGCCTGGATAACAAGAGCGAAACTCCGTCTCAAAAAAAAAAAAAAAAGAAAAATGCCCCTTCTACCCCTAATCACCCCTTTAACAGACAAGCTGTACTCTGATGTTCTGCTATTTCTCCTAATTCTTTATGTTTTTTTCTGTTTTCTTTGCTGACTCCTCTTAATGATGGCTTTCCCTTAAGTTTCTGTATCACCTATACACTGTCTCCCAACAACACTGATCACTCCCAAACCCTAATTGTCATGTGACACTGCTGCACAGTGCTCTGGAGTCACTCAAACTAGCCTAAAATACATCCCATATCCCACCAGCACTTCATGTGACACACATAAACAAAACCTACCTTCCACTCCCAAACGTTCTTTCATTCTACAGTCCAACAACATCTTTCCAATTAAAAGCAGAGGTGCCATCCAGAAAGCCTCCCCTCCTCAGTAAAATCCAGTCTATTGCCAGTTCCTGATAATTCTACCTCTTAAATGTTTCTTCAGACCTTTCTCTTTTTATGTCCTGCTGTCAATGACAGAGCTCAGAGGCCCCTTATTCCTTATATGGGCAAAGCAATACTTTAAATGGGCCTGCCTGCTTCTAATCAGAACTCCCTCAAATCCACCTTCCACTCTGTTTCCACAGTAATCTCTCCAGATATATAGCTTAGGCTACACAATGAAAGCTTTCTAAACCCCTAGCTTAAAACTCTCCAGCAGCTTATTAACAGAGCGTATCAAATATTTCCATCAAAACACCCTCAATGGCAGAGCAAAATACATGGGGGAATCTGGGGACATAAGCTAAGAGACAGACAACAACTTCCTACTTTACCGTAAAAAATACATGTAAATGTTACATTCTAACCACATTAAAAACATACTTCATTTTAAAAATATTTTTTAAAGTTACATATAAAAATTGATACTCTAAGCTAGCTATCTTTACCATGACTCACTACCTTTAGCCCATACTTGAATATTGCTTAAGAAGAAACCATAGAATGAATTCAGAAATTCATTTCAGTAATAATGTCAAACTCCTTCCTACAGCACACAAAGTGCCTTCAGGTCTGGTATGTGGCTAGCACATGCAGCCATTTCTTAGCATTCCTCTTGTCTTTTAAAAAATTTTTTTACTACTCTTCTTTATATTTTCTTTCATCTTTTTTTTTGGTGCATATATTTAGAAATTATTTCAAATTCTTGACAGAACAAGACAGAATATATATACATAAACAAAGAAACATTTGGGTCTCAACTGTAATCTATTAGAGTATTTATGGAACCAAGAAGTCCTATACTCTCCGAGATTTTTTTTTAAATCACTGACACTACAAGTCCTGTGAAATATATAATTAGGACTCAGTTATAGGGTGCTAAGGGTCAAAACAAGCAGGAATGCTGGGGTGAGCCAACTTCCCCCCACATGGTAGCTGTCTGGACACTACACTGAAATATGCTCAGAAGAGAGTCCTGAGCAGTATCTGCAATGGGCGCAGAAACAAGTGACCAAGAAGTTTGGGATTTGCTTCACAATAGTTTGAGAATGGAGGCAATGTATTTTGGGGTAGAGAAGAAACATGAGTTGTTAATTATCAAACCTCGGTGATAGGTACATGGAAGTTTTATTTTATCTTTCTCTCTTTTTTGTATATACTTGAAATTTTCCAGATTTTTTTTCTTTTTAAAGAGCTGTATTGGGGAAAAGTATGAAATTAAACGTATCCCTATGTGAACAGAACTCTTATACCATAGGGCAGGCTGATTTTGTACCAGACTATGTGGTACACATTTGTTTTCAAAAGGTTACATCACCCATTGCTTTAGTTAAAGCAGGCCTCATGCACATATAGAGTGTAATTAAACAATGCTCTTTACAACAGGTAGGACAGAGAAAACTATAAAGTGTGTACCTGAATCTGGCCGTCCATCTGAGCTCCGAAATTCCTGCATTCTCTTTTCCAATTTCTGTTGCCTCCGCCGTTTCATGACCACCTCAGGATTAGAAATTGTTCGTGTAAAGCTGGTTTCAGGCATGTCTTTGTAAACTTCAGCAGCCAGTCGAGAATTTTCACTGCAAGAAAAAAAACCACCAACAATATTTTAAACTTTTTTTTCTTACTGGAAATAGACACATTGCAATCTTACAAAAATCAAAAGGGCAGATGCTATTTGGCTACATCTGTACCCTAACAGGTCTATTACGTACTATTTACCACATACTAATTACTATATGATAAAGAATCTAGTTTCTCTCAATACAAATGAATATACTAAACTAAGCAGAAATCTATCATTAAAAGTTTACATTAATAGTGAGTTTATTGATGAATAATGTTGAAAGAAAAATATATTGATTATACATTTCAGTAACCTCCACCAGTGTTATCCTAAAACAGACTGATATACCATGACCTTCCAACCACAAGAAAGAAACATAGGACTTAATATACTTTAATTTCACAAAATCTGTCTTAAAATTATGGCAAATTTAGGCCGGGCACAGTGGCTCACACCTGTAATCCTAGCACTTTGGGAGGCCGAGGCAGGCGGATCACCTGAGATCAGGAGTTCAAGACCAGCTTGACCAACATGGATAAACCCCGTCTCTACTAAAAATACACAATTAGCCAGGCATGTTGGCACATGCTTGCAATCCAGCTAGCCAGGAGGCTGAGCAGGAGAATCGCTTGAACCCAGGAGGCAGAGGTTGCGGTGAGCTGAGATCGTGCCACTGCACTCCAGCCTGGGCAACAAGAGTGAAACTCTGTCGCAAAAAAAAAAATTATATAGCAAATTTTGAAAAGCCCAAATTAACTGAATGGAATGATTTTTTTTTAACACCTGAAAGATTTAAAAACATTAACTATTTTGAAGTTAAATTTTTTAAAGGAAATTACTCCAACAGTTTCTGTGAAGGAATCAAATGTACAGAACGATAAGCTGAAAACAATATTAGGTAATTGATATACTTGACTAAATTTTGGTAAATATACTTTAAAGATAAAATTTTCAATCATAAAAAATAATCTAATTAAAAATAGTCAAGCTTTTAATCAAGTTAAACAACTTAAGTCATCTTAAGCTAAATAATTTAACACCCCATAAACAGGATGATAAATAAAGCAAGTCATAAAGTATAAGCTTTTGGTTTGTTTTGGTTTATTTTAAGACAGGGTCTCACTCTGTAGCCCAGGCTGGAGCGTAGTGGCAAAATCACTGCTCACTGCAGCCTCAGTCTCCCAGGCTCAAGCAATCCTCCTACCTCAGTCTCCTGAGTAGCTGAGACTACAGGCATGAACCTAGCATAAGTTTTAAACTCTCCTTTTCTTTGATATTTTTCATTTATGAGCAATGTATCTTTGTACATTTTTTCTCTTGCATAACTGCATTTGACAGAGGCTAATTATGTAATACTAGACTCAGGTGATTACATAGGCATCACTGCCTTGTAGATTCATACTTAAACCTTCTTTGATGCAACAAAAAACAGGTTCAAATTCCACTCTAAAGTATACCTTCTTCATTGACCAATCATATTCTTAACACATACAGATCACTTACAATCAATTTCAAAATGGGAAAAGGCCTTGGACAAGTCACTCCAACAAAAGAATATAAATGGTTAACAAACGTGGAAAGATGCTGTCTTACTAATGATAAAAACAAATTCAATTTATAGAAGATATTACATACTACAGAGATAATTATATACTGTTCTGTGACACCCAAGAGTTGCAGATGTAAGGAAAAGAGAAGTCTCCTGGTCTCCTGGGTTGCACGACAGTACAGGGCAGTCTGCCGATGGGTTCAGAACACACGAGTATCTGAACCCTGTCACCCAACCATTCTTCTAGAATGCACCGAGAAAATAATCAGATGACTTCCCTAAGTTGAAGAACAAGGATATTCACCGGAACATTTAACAACAAAACAAAGAACCACTATAAACAATCTGCAAGTACACTGAAAATGAACTAGTTACATAAATTATAGAACAACTATGTAATAGAATACGGTACCATCATTTTTAAATGTTTTTGTGAAATATAAATATCTTAGTGGAAAAATTATCAAGTGAAAATCCAGTTGAAGAGACTGTGGTTACATTTCTGTTTAAAGCCTCTCCAGACAAGCATATGAAATAGAAAAATTTATAGAGAAAAAAACTAGATTATGATTTTCTTTGGGTTCATGTGATGACAGGTGAGTTATTTCCCCTTTTTGGTAAATCTATATTCTGACTTTCTAAAACAAATGCACATTACCTCATTTATGGAAAAGTAATGAACAGAATACCATGCAGTCAATACCAAGGCAACAGCAAGCTGCCTAAGAATAGGCATATGGCCGCCAAATGCACTAACTAAACAACCAAAAACTGCTGAGGGCGAAAATAGGAACTAGAAACTCCATATTAAGGGGAAAGTCTAGTTTCTCCTAATGTCTCTTTCTGTTACAGTGAGAATGCAATGATTTCCCTTAGTCCCTCAGCTCTGTGTCAGACCCTAAAATACCTAAACAGGTAACTATCTACAGTGGGACTGGTGTGACAAAATAAGAAATGGGGGGTGGGAATGGAGGGAACTAGATGGTGATCTGAAGCTTAAAAGGGAAAATCTGCTTTTCACCTTGTCAGCCTCTGACAAGGCATTAAGTATAGCTGGTACAGAAGAGAAGAGACAACTGCTGCCTCCTGGCCACAACCACAGAAACAAGGGAAGACCCCAGCTAAAGATGAAGAAGAGAAATAGTAATGTTAAGCAGAGTCTTCTTATTTAAGATTAGCAAGATTGTGGGTGCACAGATTCTTCCCAAGCATAGCGAGACAGGCACTGCGAACAATGAACCCTGCTTAGGTAAGACATTCAATCCTCCCTCCACACAGAAGAACTGGAAGTATACCCAAATACATTTCCTGACTGATATTCATTCTTTTCATAATTTATCTGAAAATTTAACAATTTTGGTACAATAAAAACATCTGGTTTGGAGCACAAAGAGAACTACTTCCAAAATTGACTTACATGTCCTCCCCTTGGAAAGGCCTATCATCTTTATCAGATGCCTGTCGCAATGCCTCTTTTTCTCTCTTCTTTTTTTCCTTCTTTTCTTTCTTTGAGAGAGTTCTCTTGAAGTTCTGGATAACTCCTTCCTTTTCCTGCTTTTCAGGTCCATTACTTTGAGCCTTCTGATAAAAGTAACATTATCACCATATTGACCACTATACAGAATCACATAAAATTGCCTACGGCTTAGCCAACTTCATCTCACATGCTGTGGAACAGGTGAGCAAAGCTACTGAAACCAAGGAAGGTCTAGAGAATGGTAATGTTCTTTCTCGATTCAGCTGACAGTTACATGGGTGTATTTATCAAAATCAATTGAACCGTATACTCAGGATATGTGCATTTCCCTGAATCTGTATTTAACTTCATTTTAAAACTAACAAGCAAGCAAGCTCAGGAGCAAAAATCAAAGCCAGGAAGAAAACTGGGGTAGAAATCATGAAATCTGATTTTCAGTGAATAAAACTCTAAGTAATTGACATAAAATAACTTGAATAAAAGAAACCTAATAAAATTATAAAAATAAAAAGTGAATAATAGACAAATAAATCATTTATAGTAGTTTTTCTTTAACTTTAAGGGAAACGTTAACAGTAGCCATAATATATTGGCTTTCATGAAACGGCTGTAAGTATCATGTTTGTGAAAAAATATCTAACTTTGTTTACAGATCTGATTTATTTGCTTCTTTTTAATCTGTATTTTAACCTCAAACAATGGCCTGCTGGCAGATGACAGAGATAAATTATTTTTACGGATAACTTAATAAGAAAATAACTTAAGAAAAATAAGTTAAAGAATGGCTATTGTAAAGAGAAGGAAAATTGCCTCCTGCTTTATAAGTGAAGGGAGAAAAGAATGTGAACACTGCCATCTGACGCACAGATACTCATAGCATTGCACTGGTCTAAGGAGTTCCAACACATGTCAATGAGGGTTTGTGGTGCACAGCAAAATATACAGACTGAAATAACATCAGCTGAAATTGTGGAGCAGAAATGAAATAAAACATGCAGAGCAAAACAACGGACATGCATTCTTCACATTTTTTGTATTTGTTGCAACTATAGCACATCACTAAGCACAGCCAACAAGGTCAATGAAACATTTTGTACATATCCATGACTCTTCAAAATGAAAAATGAAAACACACAAAATGAAAACTTTCTGCTGCTAAAACTGATTAACAACAGTTTTTTGGGTGGGAGGAAGGGAATTAAATGGAAGAATTTTTATAAAATATTCTTAACCTTTGCATTTGCTATCACTTGCCCATAACGAATTCTTGTGTAAGATGCTACTTGATTTAGCACAAAATAAGAACAGCAGCACAAAATTCCAAATATCCTACCTAGAAAGCTTTAGAATTATCCTATTCCGTCATTCAAGAATGTTTACTAATTCCTAACCCTGCACATATTATGAAAAGGTTTTAAATGAGCCAAAGTTGCATCTAAAAGTTTACACATAAAGAGATATATATAAAAGCTTTATTTTTCCTTTTGATCCTTATTAGAACAATTCTGATTTTATATTTTTGACAAAAAAAGCTGAGGCTGATCACCTGATCATTAAATCTCACAGTTAGTTTACATAATGATTCTTTGAAAAGGTAAGCAACAATATCTGGAATTATTAGTTGAGATAAAGAATAAAGTAGGCAGAAAAGGGCTTCTTTTAAATTATTTTCTGGGAGGAGGGTAAAAGAGCTTAAAAAGAGAAGCAAAAAAGAGAAGGAACTCCTGTAACAAAACATGAGTCTCCTGTTCATCAGCCAGACCTGGCCCTCAAGCAAGACTGGCATAAAAAACTGAGGGTCCCACCTTAGGAGGAATGGCATCATTCTCATTCTTAAGCACAAATCTGCCTTCCCGATCATCTTTGTTCCAATTTAGTTGTACAACTAGAGGTTTCTCATCTATATCCAATCTTCTTTCTTCTTCAAAACATGAAATGAAAAAAAGAATAAGCTATGGTTATTTCATGGTACTAATACAGCATTCTGACACACATTTAATTTTATAAAGTACCTATTTGCAGACTAAAATGTATTGTTCGAAATGTAAAATCATTGGTTTTAATTAATTCAATATTTTGTTGCTACTATATGTTTATTACCACATAACCAGTGCCAGACAATAAACAGGGGCAATAATATCATCTAGATCTAACTGGGAAAATAAGAGAAATATACATAAAATAAGAAAAACAGTATACATGGTTTTGCTATAACCTTCTTTCTATAAACCAAATTATCTCCTATGCAACTGGAAAATAAGGCTATAATGTTAATACCACATAGAAGTGCCACTGATTGTTCTCACCACATTAACGTTATACCCTAACGCAAGTGATGGCAGCAGCCCCCTCCAGTCTTGGAAGTGATGACTGCAGTATTTTTCCTTCCTCTGTCCATCTGATCCTTGTCTCCAAAATTTGCCCATTTCAACACTTACCTCTCCTTCCACCTTAAAGTTACCATGACTATTTCTTATGTACAGTACTGTTTGGCATATTACTTCTTTCATTAGCAAGCATCCCAGGCACACTTATCACACTTATCAGGAACATGGTACTCCACAGAGGGTCTCGTGAAAGCCTCACACAGCCTGACCACCTCACAGAGGCCTACAGCCGCTGGAAGCTGTGGAAAGAAGGCAGCACTAAAGGCTGGGCCTGCTCCTACTGGCCAAGACACCCATCCCAGGGTGGAGAGGACTAAGAAGCAGGAGGTGGCAACAGATCTGAGGCTGCAAGCCCCACACACAAGTCAGGCTACATTCCACAGGAATCCTCGTCACTCCGAGAAATCCATTCACTCTGCTCAAACCTTCAACTTTTCTTTGAGCCACTGTTACAAATTTAAACAGGTAATAAGTGACCTAGCCTAATCTTTCTTTATCTTAAAGTCCCCACCTTTTAGTGTACAATCTGGCAGAATGTGAGCTTTTTTAGAAATGCCTATTTCAGAAACATCTGTTACAGGATTGCTAGGTAACCTGAATATCAGTAACACAAGACCCAGCACTTTCAGGGTTGAGTAAGAAAAGCAAAATTCACCATAAAACAAAATCACTGAATCCCTATCCAAATATTGCTCCCTGCTGTCCAGCCCTGCCCACCACCCAGCACCCCATTAATCACATCACCCCATGGTCAGAATCCACGTGACAGTACCCTGTCACACAAACTGCAAACTGGAATTCTACACCTTGCAGAAAGGGTCAAGACTGCACAATGCTGGCTGGGAGTACCAGCACTTTGGGAAGCCTAGGTGGGTGGATCAACTGAACTCAAGAGTTTGAAACCAGCCTGGGCAACATGGCGAGACCTCATCTCCATGAAAAAATAAAAATAAAAACAAAAGAAAGAAGGAGAAGGAGGAGGAGGAAGAGGCAAAGGAGAAGGAAGAGAAGAAGAAAAGGAAGGAGGGAGGAGGGGAAGAGAGGAGGGAGGAGGGGAAGAGAGGAGGGGGAGGAGGAGGGGGAGGGAGAGGATGGAGGAGGGGGAGGAGGGGGAAGAGGAGGAAGGAGGGAGGAAGAAGGATGGGGGGAGGAGGAGGAGGAAGGAGGTAGGATGGGGGGAGGAGGAGGAAGGGAGGGAGAAGGAAGAGGAGAAAGGGGGAGGAGGGGGAGGAGGGAGAAGGAGAAATAGAAATAATAATTAGCCAGATGTGGTGGTGTGTGCTTGCAGGGCTGAGGTGGGAGAACCACTTGAGTCCAGGAGGTTGAGGCTGCAGTGAGCTTTGGTGGTACCGCTGCACTCTACCCTGGACTTACTATAAAATCTGATTTACTATAAAATCAGATTCTAGATGAGGCTCTCACTATGCCATCCAGGCTGGTCTCAAACTCCTGGATGACAAAGTGAGAAATCTGTCTTGGCGAAAAAAAAAGACTGCCAAAATGATGAAAGTGATATTAAAAACTGCATCAAGCACAAACTTAGCCAGTGATAAATGAGGATCAGCTGATAAGGATGAGAACATAGACTGCTTACAAGATAAAGATCTGATTTTCCAAGGACTGGAAGAGGTTCTAAGAAATACTGGTTCAAGTCCTGAACCCAAAGTGCTCTTCATAATCATGTCACAGAAAGTCAAGAAAGACTAAGTCTGTTTTGTCAATTAGTCCATAGTTGAAGCAATAAGTGATAAATATGAGATAGACTTTATTTTTCAAACAAAGGTCTTCAAACGTTGTCACCATTTACTATAAAATATGATTCTAGATGAGGGTCTCACTATGCCATCCAGGCTGGTCTCAAACTCTGACCTCAGCCTCTTGAGTATCTGGGACTATAGGTACATGATACCAATAGATTATTCAAGGAAAAGATGCCCAGAGACTATACGTCCAGGTCATATAGTCTCTGGGCATCTTTCAACAAGAAGTTGTTCCAGAAACTGTCAGAAAGATAGGCAGGAACAGCATGGTGAGGGCACAAGGTGTCTTACTACAGTCTCATGCAGGGGAAGAGAACTATTAACTTGAAAAAGCACTTTCAATCCTATGCCAAAAGTTTAAGTTTTAAATGAGCAGTAGTTTACCACTACCACCCCCATAAAAATGACACCATAATGACAACGATGATGATATTAACAGTACTACTGATAAGAGTGTTGACAAAGATTATCCAGGTAATTATATACAGGATATGCTAAAATGAGGCTGTTAAAAATAGGAGGCTGTGAGATTGGCTAAAGAATTATTGTCTGATGGAAATAACAGTAAGGCTAGTTATGAAAATACAGAAATAAAAAACTTTAGATAATTATTTTATCAACTGAAAATATAAGAAATGAAAACCAGGTTAACAAATTAGGGATAGAACAGTAAGTCTGAATTCCTTCCATAAACCAAACTTACCAAATTTTTCTTGTTGCAAAATTTATACTAGATGAAAATCCTTCTGAATGCAAGTTGTAGAGAACATTAATGATTATGTATAAATCATAAAAGTAAAGAAAGAAGGAGGCTGAGATATTCTAAAGCACGTGTGAGTAAGCCCTGAAGGTAAAGAAGGCACTGGGTCCTACTTTATCTTTATGTATTTAAGATCTCTGCTGCCTTACTGGTTTCATACACGTTTTTAAAGTGGCATGATCCTTTTTTATGTTTCCTACTGAATTCACACACAGACCTGTAGTATACAAAAAGGATAAATGTGGGGCCTCCTGGTGGCTGACGCAGGTTTGGGGCTGGGGCTTTAGCCCACTAGGGCTGCGGCATACAAACATGCTGAGAGGATCGCAGGGCGCAGAGAAGCATTTAAATGTTCAAGAGAGGGGCCCAAAGTGGCTCCGGCCGGATGTCGTGGCGCTGCGAAGGCGAGGCCAAGAGTTCAAGGCCAACCAACCTCAGCAACCTTACAAGCTCTCACTGATTGGCAAAAAAAAAAAATTGTTAAATGTTCAAGAGAAACAAGTTGCATCTGCTAGACACCAAAAGAACTGGTTCCAGTGGCTCCTGGACCACAGCAGACTGCACAGCGTCTCTTCTGTTGGTGTCACACACATACATACAAAGCTGGGTTTCCATAACACTGTAAAAAACAGGCAGCATGGCCTGAAAATTAACGAGGACAAGAAGTAAAGGCTCCTGGGATCTGAGGGAGCTCAGAAAGGCCCAAGAGGCACAAATGTCTCACCAGGGAGCAGCTGGGATTAAGAATGAAATGAAAGCTTTAGTTTTCCTATCATTTTATGTGTACTATTTTTTCAAACATCTACCAAATTGTTCACCATTAAATATTTACTGACCTGTCTGAATCTAACTACTTAATGAAACGGACTGTTAGGCATTCCCTTTGACTTAGTGGTATCATTACTAAACTATTACTGAGACACTAAGGGTTCTGTAACCCAAAAAAGACCGAACACCTGCATGCTAGGGCTTTACTCACACCTGAGGCACTAGTGTAACACCAGCACTTTAAGCCCAAAGGTGTGAAAGGGTACCTGAGGGAGTGGGGAAGACACTGTTTCCTTCTTCTTTAACCATCTTTTTGTTTTTACCCCATTTTTTCTTTAAAAAAACAAAAAAATCAAAATCATCCAATTTTTAAATCTCAAATTCCAATCTTACATATCATTCAAAGACTTCACACTTGTTAGTATTCAACTAACCGAACAGCAGAGACAGAAAAGAAAAAAGGTGGAAGTCAGAGAGATTTTATTCTTCTTCATAACCTATTTACAAGGATTCTAAGGAAAAGAAAAAACTCAGTTTCAGAAAAATCATCCAAAATTGAGACCACCCTGTATTGTCAAATTTAGTTTTGGTATTAACGATGAAGGTAATATCCTCATAACCTTAAAAATAAAAAAAAATAAAAAAGTAAACCAACAATAACAACAAAAATGATCTGACTTACATACTACTGAGGAAAAAAGGATTTAGTCACTCCTGAAAATCCCACACATTACAAACACTTTAGTCTACTTTTACATGCCCAAAGAAAGCAGTATTTTTAAGTTAAAAAGCATTCAACAAAGATCTGTGGATACAACTTAAGAGGTACTCAAATTAGGTTTGTGATATACATAAATCCTTTATTTGCTGCACCAATTGTAATTTGTATTTTATTTAAACAGTTTACTCAACATTTCTAAAGCACCAATGAAAATTTCTGTCAATTTCCACATTTCTTCTTATTAATTTTTTGTGAGACAAGGTCTCGCTCTGTCACCCCAGGTGAAGGGCAGTGCCACGATCATAGCTCACTGCAGCCTCAAACTCCTGAGCTCAAGTGATCCTCCTGTCTCAGCCTACCAAGTAGCTGGGACTTGGTATCATGCCCAGCTAACTTATTTTTAAAATTTTTTTGTGGAGATGGGTCTAGCTATGTTGCCTCAAACAATCCTCCCATCTTGGCCTCACTAAGTGCTAGCATTACAGGCATAAGCCATGGCACTCACCCAAATTTCCAATTTCTTAATCAGTCCAACTTTAGTTGTCATTTCATATAGCTATATAAGATATTTTCAGAAATTTCTGATGTTAACACAAGCAGAAATTACAAAATACATAAGGTCTCCCTAAGATATCCTAAATTATTCCCAAAGAATAATGAAAATGTATTGTGTCAGAAGGCAAAAATTTTACAGCAGGATTGATGACTCATACCCATATAACATTTAACTGTGTTACAATTATAATATTATAATCTATACATGAGCCACATAAAACATTCTCAAAAAGCAGGTTGAATACCATACAACGTATGTGACACCCAGATATGCTGGATAAATGTAACGCTACTTTGGAGAAATAAGCATATGCAAAATTAATATATTCATTCTAACTTCCAACAGATGTCTGTACCAGGAATTTATGAGAACAATTCCCAGACATAAAACAGTTTTCTCAGGCTGCCAACTTACTCTCCTACCCCCAAAAGAGAAAAGAAAGAGGGAGATGAGCAGTAAAGCTGTGACAAGACCACAATGCCCCTGGACAAGCCGTCTCTTCACATATCATGTCATGCCTCTACCAAAGCCCGCCCATATACACTGACCTCCACTGACATGCACTTCATAGAGTGAATACTTGGGAGAGGACAGCATCCGCATATCAGGTCGAAATTTCTCTGCGAGTGTTTCGATTACATCTTGAGTGGTGGCAGTACTAGAGACCCGAATGCATTTTGTTGCAAAGTTTCCAGCAGCCTTATCTTGAAAATAAAATCGCATCACTCCATGGAACTCCAAATCCTAAAAGAAAACAAAATAGTACATTTTTGGAAAACAACACTCTGAAGAAGATTAACTGATGGTAATAATAAGTAAGAAAGGTTGTTCGTCACTTTTTAAAAAATGCTTCTTTATCATAAACATCTGAGACTTAAGAGAGATGGGTTTTTAGTCTTCAAGTTTCATTTCTGACTTTGAACAAGTTACTTACAACTTCTCTTTGCTCCACCTGTCTCGTGTATGAAACAATGCCTGTCAGAAGATGATGTTATCAACAGCTAACATCCACTGAGTCCTCGGCAAGTGTTAGGCACATGTGACATGCAATATGTGTAAGCCTGCAGCTCAACAGATACTATTATTTAACCCTATTTCAAGATCTGGTGGTCCAGATTCACAGAGTTGAGTTCCGCGCTCGAGCTGCTACATGGCAGATCCAGAGTTAAAAGCCAGATCCACCGGACTCCAAAGTCCATGCCTGTACTGCCCCGACGGTCCCTTTCCAGCTCCAAGAGTCGAAAGCCTAAATGAATGAACTCTTCTTAAAAAGCAAGAGGAAAATGTTAGTCCCAACCACTAATGTGAATAAATGAAAACTCTTAACTTTTGAGTATGTTGGTACAAAATTGTGGGTTTTGCTGCTATTTTCAATGGCAAAAACTGCAATTACTTTTGCACCAACCTAATAATTGTAATTTTCTATATGAACTACTTGCCCATAATCAATGAATGCATTTTAGATTGGTCTCAAAATCTTACTTCTAGAGAAAAAGCACATAGGCATTCCAGCCAAAGGTATCCCCACCATAGGTATCATCTACTCCAATGTGGGCTGACGCTCACAACTGTGGATGTCCTTTCCCATATTTCCTTGCACACAGAAAACAACCAACTCCCAACACAAACTCCAAAGAATATTTCTAACTCCTAGGTCACTTTTACTATCTCAAGCAAGATTAAAGCCTCAGTTGTTCAACTAAAGTCATCCTTGGTTCTTCTTTCACCCTCCACATCTAATCCATCAAAATACATCCAGAATCCAACCAAAGTCCTGTTAAACGACATCAGAACACATCATTCCTTGGCTTTACATTTTGCAATGGCTTTCATCCTCTCAAAAGTCAAACCATTACTGCAGTCCTCAAAGCCCATCACACAAAACAAAGCCTTTCTTTACTTTTCCCCAGTCCACCAGCCTCTTTCTGACTAATAAGTATCAACTAACAAACATTTATTTGAAGAAAAATAGGAGAAATGGAATACAGGTTGAGAATCCCTTATTCAAAATGCTTGGGACCAGAACTATTTTGGATTTTGAGTATTTTCAGATTTTGGAATATTTACATCATATACTTCAGCATCTCTGATCTGAGAATCTGAAATCTGAAATGCTGCAATAGGCACTTCCTTTGAGTGTCATGCTGGCACTCAAAACGTTTCAGACTTTGGAGCAGACTTTTCTAACTCGAAAACCTGAAATATGACCACACCTATGCACTGTCTCCCCAGCTTTTCTTCACCTGCATTCTCCCTGTATCTGCTGGTTCTACCTCTTGGAATCATTCAAGTATCTTCCACAACCCTCTTCCATGGGCTCCTAAAACAGCACTTTAGAAAACAAAAATTACTATACAAATTTAGTTATATAAATTTAAGACTGTATCATGAGAGCCGTATTTTTATCCCAGGACTCCAATACCTTCACACTACCACCCTGAAAACCATCTTTATACTAAACCTAAGTCTCAAAAACATTGATTGGTAAAATTACCCCCAGGCTTCTCAAAAAGCTCAGGCTTATACAAGACGTTAAACCAAAAAAGGAATTAATCTGGGTAGTACTCAATCATTTTGCTAACAAAATAGTTTTACATTAGTTGTGATTATAGTAAAATGGGAAAGATGTACCAAAGGACGACAAGAAATATAAAACCATCAGTTTCCCTGAGAATTATCAATAAATAATTCCAAATTACCAGATATTAAAGAACCAAAAGAAAAACAGAAGCATCATCTGTGGCTGGCAAGGGTGTGAGGGAATGCCCATTAACATCAGCAACACAAATCAACTGATAAATTCATTCTGAATCCAGAATGAACTGATAAAGACAAACAGGGAAAAGAGGAGAATCCACTTAGTCACCCTCATAAAAATTCCTTACATATAAATTACTGCCCTTAATTGTGAAAAAGGAAACTGCAAACATAAAATCTTTATTACCAATGTGGCCCAGCTACTTTCCTTACATAAAATGTTAAGAGATAAAAGAGAGAGAGGAAAAAAAAGAAAGCCAAGGAGTAAGGAGATACTGGAGTCTTCATCAAGCAGTAGCATTTCTGTCTACAGAGAAGTAAGAGTATTCCTGGAAACAACGTTCCAGGTTCTACCAAGCCTAAACAAAGCCTAGGAAAACGTTTGACTTTATTTTATTTGCAGTACATAAATGTTAATAAATAACTATTAATTTGGCAGAATTTCATATCCTGCCAAAGTAAGCTTCACAATTGAAGGAAAAATAAAATCTTTTATGAACAAGCAAGTACTCAGAGATTTTATTACCACCAGGCCTGCTTTACAAAAATTTCTGAAAGAAGCATTACACAAAGAAAGGAACAACCAGAATTAGCCTTTCTAAAAAATATACCAAAAAGTAAAGAGCATCAACATAAAGAAGAATTTACACCAACGAATGGATAAAACAGCCAGTTAACATCAAATGGCAGTAACCCTAAATTTAAATTGACTAAATCCCCCAACCAAAAGATATAGCCAAAACCTAACGGTATACTACATCCAGACCCATTTTATATCCAAAGATACACAAAGACTCAAAACAAAGGGTTGGAGAAAGATTTACCAACCAAATGGAGAGCAAAAATAAATAAATATACAAAAAGCAGGAGTTGCAATTCTCGCATTTGATAAAACAGATTTCAAAGCAACAAAGATACAGTGGCAAAAGGATCAATGCAATAATAAGAGCTAAGGATCCTAACACCTAGATACATAAGACCCATAAAGAGATTTAGACTCAACAAGACAGAAAATTAATAAGGATATCCAGAACTTGAACTCAGATCCGGAACAAGTAAACTTAATAAGTATTTATAGAGCTCTCCACTTTAAATACACAAAATATACATTCTCCACTTTAAATACACAAAATATTGATCAGCCATTATTAATACCCATTTTTAGAATAAAGCAATATTCCTGTTCTTTCTCCCTCTTTTTCTTCCTCTCCTTCTCTCCTTAAAAAAAAAAAAAAAAAAAAAAAAAAAGTATTTCTTTATAACAATGCAAGAACAACCTAATACAAAAATAAATAAATAAATAAATATTTAGTTTGACATTACACAAGAATGTATTAATATCTGTTACCAGAATATTCCCTTAATAAATAGATTAACATTCTGCTCAATTATTCTGCCACATTTGGTTGGTGTGAATAAGTCCACAGAATCTTATCAAAACTAGTAAAATGGATAAAATCAAGTTCCTAAACCAAAATTGGATATGAGGGAAGGGGAGAGGTGAAAAGGGGCAAGGAGGGGAAGGGAGAAGAGGGAAGGTACAAATAATTGATGTACGCTGGCCACCATCACATAGCTTGCATGGCAGTAGGGCTGAGGTGCAGCCAGCATTAACTGGCCCCAGACCTGGACCTACATCACCATGCTCTGCTGGGAGTTTGACACTAATTATTTTTCTTTGATCATACAACAGGCACAAGAAATGTTCCAGAAGAAATGAATAATGGCTAAATAAGAAATCGTTAGTGACATGAGACCATCACCTACCTAGACAGGCCTGGCACTCAAATACAAGAATTCTTACTGCTCCCAAGGGACTCCAAGGCAGCTCACACCCCACACAGTGCCTCATCAACCTCCTCTACCATGTCTAGACACCTGTATGCCCTACAGTACAGCAAAAACATCTAGGGGATTGCAGCAGGACATGAACAGATTCACATTTCAACATGACAGACATATAATATCCTTGAGTGAATTATTTAAAGTCTATGTGAACTCAAATCTCTACACTTATAAAATGAAAACAAGCTTGTTTCGAGGATTAAACAAAATATATAAAGCAACTCATGCTTCCTGGCCCACATGGAAGTGCTCAACAATCAGAAGTTTTCTTCTTTATAGTCTCTCCCACTAGAATATAGCTCTTCTGAGACAAGGAAACCTCTTTTATTCATTGTTCTAGGTCCTCCCTCAAAATCCAGTACAATGCTCTGCATTAACAATAAAAACAAATTTGAGTCAAGATGCCCAGTAACAAGATCCAATTCTGCCAGCTATGGTTGTCTGTTCTCAATTGATGAGAACTCTGGAAAGCAAAACTTAAATTTGTAATAAACTGCCATAAAGTCTCAAGGGCAGAATTAATATTCTAATATGTTGCAGCCAACCTAGTTATAATTTTACAAAGAAAGATTTCTAAAAAAAGAAAAAAAAGCACAGCTATAGGTTCTCAACACCTAAATGAAGAGCCTACTTGCAAGCAGCATGTTTTCAAAAAGAAGTTTCTGTTTAGAATAGGTAAGACCGTAACGGCCTATGATCACTTTATCAGTACAGTCAGCATATAATGGTCATATCAGTATATCTCAACGATTTAGTTCAAAAGGAAGAAAAAATACAATAATCATGTTTCCTTTCCCTAATGGTTATTTCTCCTTCCGGAAAAACAAATTTCTTTGGTAAATATTTACCTTGATATAAACTTTTCCCTGAGAAATATTATCACCAATGATTACTGAAACAGAAAAACTGACTGAGGTTAACTCCAAAACAAAATTCTTTTTATGCTTATTAAAAGAATACAATAATCCAAAACAAGAAAGAGAGAGAGAGCGAGAGAGAGCGCTTGTGCATGCAGGTGGGCAGGCAGGCAAGCTACATTGTAAAATTACTAAACAGTCAATACAAGAAATAAAGATGGAGATTTTCTTTTAACTATCAGTATTTCATTAATAAAACTGACAATCAACTGGCTTTATTCTCCAAGCCAGCAGAAATTCTCCAGGGCAACCCTAAACCTCCTTTTGATAAAGCTAATCAGAATCATTCATTCTAAAACTGAAATAGGTCAACCATGCACAATTTACTTTTCTTCTATCTTTAGCCCTTACATGAAACCCATGTCCTAGCCTGTAGCAAAACAATGCTAAGTTCAAACAGATCACCAATTCCTATTTCCCATGGAGGAAACTGATGGATTATCCACTTTATTACACATATACAACAAATTTATTTCTTATGATGGTGTCTACAAAATATATCCGAAGGTTAAAAAAAAAATACAATGATGTCTTCATCACACACCAGTTATTAGCACACAAAACAATCAATCTGATGGCAATAGCCATTTGACCTACTTAACATTAAGGTGTTAACAGGATTTTGAAATCTTTTATATGAACACTTTTTAAATACTAGTACTTCAAGAACACTATTTGAAACGAAATGCATTCCATTACCTAAAGCTTTTACAACACAAATAGTACTCCTAGAAACATTTGAAAAAGAAAAAAGAAAAAAAAAAGAACAGTCATAAAATGTCTTCACCAGGCTAACATTCTTTCCACTGTATTCATTCCCAAGAAACCTTCCTTGCCCTTTCCTCCCACTCTTCATCCCTATAACACTCCTAGAAAAATCCAGTTTTCTATTGGCACTAATTATGTTACCTTAGAATTTTCTGATCTTTCCAACCACAAAAGAATTTTCTAAAAAAATTTAACGAATTTGCTTTGTCTTTAACCTCAGTTTCCTCATCTATAAAACGAGAATAGTAACAGTATGGACTTCCACAGCACACTATTATTCTGTGGCTGGGAATGTAAACTGACATACAAGCAACTGAAGAGTAACTTAGCAAACACAATCTGATTCTAGAAAAAGAGTCCATACCTTCACATGTGCATTTGGTCTTCAAAATCAAATGACTTCATTAAATTTTTGTCTAAAAATAAAGGCATAAGCTTAACACATAGCAATGCACCACTGTGTAATATGAACCAATCACACTGTACTAGAAGTATATCTTAATGCTTATTTACCAAATCTGAGAAAGACCAAGTTCACTGAAAGTGGGGAAAGGTCATCTTCCAAGCAAAGAACAAAACATTTCTAGACCTTAAAAAACCAACAAAACAGAGAGAAAGCACACAATTGCACAGATCTCCCTTTTTTGAACTCTTAACAAAAATCCATCCAGTACCCAAACACCTAAATGTTATAAATAAAACAAAATTCTCTGCCAGAAAACACAGCCTGCTGTGAAAACCAACAAGCCAACATACTTTTAAAATTGCCCCAGTGATAACTGCCAACATTATCTACTTAAAAATCATCTGCTCACAGCAGCTACACATTTGTAAGCCATAACCCTGCCAACTTTCAAATCAAGTTAAATCAGTGCTTTGCTGCTAGACTTCACTGGAATTAGAAATCTACCCAAACTCTTAGCACTAAAGAAGGGGGATCAAAATGTGAAGGTTTTCCCTACAGTACTCTTTAAATTTTTAAACTATTTTTTAATAACTACTCACACAGACATACACTGAGAATTTGAAAGATGATGAATTAAAACACATTTTAAACTCACATGACAAAAGAGCAATGATCACATCTGTGATTAAAGATGTTTATAACTCAATCATAATCTTTAAATACATTTGTACACATGTACTTAACACAGAACCCTAAAGCCAACTATCTAATCTAGAGGTATAGCTGATTTTGCCACATACTGTTTGGACATCTTGTGAAGGCTATGAGTTGGTTCTCAAAGGACTACATTAAAACAAAACTAAAATATTTGTAAAACCTATGATGTAGTAAAATAAGTGCTTCTTTATTAACATATTACAAAGATCTAGAGTGGGTTCAGGTTCATACAACTCGGATTTTGAAATAATATAAGTATAAATTCACCAGTGAAGAAAATGTTACATTATCATCTGAGGTTAATAAAAACGTATTTATTCAAAATACAGATGTAATCTTCTTCTCATCCAAGTTCAAAGACTCCATGAATCATACTCATAGACTTCAACTTAAGAACCCCCTGAAAAAAATCCAGTGACAGGGAACCCACTATCCAGCCAAGCAATATATTCTTTCTTGGTACAGACAGTTAGCTACAAAGTCCTGCCTTTTATTTAAAGCAAAATCTTTCTCACACATTTTGACCAACTGGGCTTAGTTTTACTCACTGGTACCATTTAGAGCTATATTCAAACCATGACTTCTCATTTTTCAAAAGTCAATGGTGGTGAAAATCCATGAAATGGATTAGGGCAGAAGATTTCCATCTGGTACAATGCACTCTGGGGTAAGAAAACAGGGAAATACTGCCTCACAAAATGTTAAATTCAGTATTCCTATGTACGTCCTGGGCTGCAAGGTAAAATACAATTTTTTTCTGACTATGGGTCAGTTAAACCAGTTTAGACTGAGAAAGGGGTTTCTCAACATCAGCACTACTAACGTTCAGGGCTGAATTATTGTTTCTTACGGGGATCTCCTGTGCATTGCAAGAATTGCGAGCGTCCTGGCCTCTATGCAGAAGGTGCCAGTAGCATCACAGCCTCTGATGTAACAAGCAAAAATGTCTCCAGACAGTTTAATATGGCCCCTGGGGACACAACTGTCCCAGGTGAAACCATGGATTTAGAACAAGTCTGGAACCTTTTCAGAATGACATCCTAATTCTAGTTCCTTCAACTGTTCTTCTGTGACATAATTTCAAATCCACACCCTGTATGATCACTTCTCCTCTCAACACGTTCATGTTCCAACCTCCGAGCCTAAAATAATTCTGACTTGATCACAGAACGCCAGATGTGGTCTGACCAGCAGCAAGTACACATTCTACATAGAATACCTGTAATTAATCCAACTGAAGATTAAACCAGCTCTTTACTGACCACATAATATTGTTGATTCACAAGAGTTTCCAGTAGAATTAAAATACCCAAGTCATTTTCATTTTAGTTTACCAAATAACAATTATCCAACTTGGCAATAATCTGTTAAACAACAGTCTTTGAGTACAACTAATGAACTGGTTTCTAATTCATCTAGTTATTTTAGATCCAGTCCTTAAACACAATAACCTGGTGAAAGACATTTTTGAAGACCTTGATACAGTCCAGATACATTATGACTAATGCACTTCCCTGATCTACAAACCTGGTAACCCTCTCTCTCACTATCTAATATCAATTATCCCCACCCCCATCCTATCTCTCGCTCACTCTTTCTCTCTCTCACAGAAAATGACAACACTGCATTTAGTAAGCCCTGTTGGTTCCTACGAATGGAATTACACAGCTTTTAAGCCTCAAGACAGTTTCCTCTTCCATGTTACCATAATCATAGCAAACATTTCCACAAATAGCTACATTCAGTTTTTTACAGTGTGAGTATAAATAACTAGGTTAACATTGCTTTTAAACTTTTTACTGTGTAATAAACATCTTACAAAGTCACACTTTGAAAATTACACATTAAAATATATAAATATATGCCACCATATGTGAAAACAAAACCATGCACAATTTTACAAATATGTACAAAAGCTAATAAGTAGTTACTTGTATGGACCCAACTTCCCTCAACCATAAAACAGGCTTAATAAATATATTTGGTTAAACTACTACTTGATATATGACATTAAAACAGTCCATTTTCACAAACTAGCTAAAAGTTTCTGTTTTAGTCTTGTCTGGTATTCGGCCTCAGTTATCTCTTCTATAAAAATGGAGATAATAATACCAACTTCTCCATGTTACGGCAAAGAATTAAATGAGAGAGTATGCACAAAGGATCTAGCACAGCATAGTAGACACTACATATTTAATCAGTATTTGCTACTTTTTTCACTGGATACTTGGCTATCCAGTGACCTACAGCTCTTTCTACAAAAGTTAATTACCCAATTTCTAGCTAAATACTATAGTAAATTAGAGTAAGACTTAATTACCAGTTTAATAGTACCTAAGAGTGTGTGCACATGAAAAATTATACTTCACTTTTCTAGTTCAAAGCCTTCCAACCATAATGTGTATAGTAGTTCCCCTCACCTATAGAGAATATGTTCCAAGACCCCCACAGGATGTCTGCTATGGCAAGTACAAAGCTCTATATATACTATGTTTTTTCCCTATACATACATAGCTATAATTAAGTTTAATTTGTAAATTAGGCATGGTAAGAGATTAACAACAATAATAAACTAGAACAGTTAAAACAATATGTCAACATCACCCCTCTTGCATTTTGTGGCCCATAAGTAAAATAAGCGTTACTTGAAAATAAGAACTGTGACAGCGCGACAGTCATTCCTATAAATGAGACGGCTATAAGTGACTAACAGGCAGCCAGCATATACAGCATGGAGATGATGGACAAAGGGATGATTCATATATCGGGTGGAACACAGCTGGACAGTGAGAGATTTCATCACACTATTTAAACTGTCACACAATTCAAAACTTATCACTTGTTTATTTTTGGATTTTCCATTTAGTATGTTCTGACCACAGTTGACCCTGGCTAACTGTAACCTTGGAAAGTGAACCAGTGGACAAGTGGGACTACTGTACTATGAGTTATCATTTCTCTCAGAAAAGTAATGATGCATCACAAGTGAGCACAATTTGCTTAAAGCAGAAGTTGACCCTAAAAGTGTTGTATTATTCACTATGATCCTGAGAAGTCCCCAGACAGGGGTTTATGCCCTTGTCTAAATATTCAGGTGACTATGTGGTGTAGCTAAGTGGCCACTGGAGTCTAAAATTCCTAATGTCATTCCAGCTCTGAGAAAAATCAACTACAGTTGTTTAAGGTATAAGCTATCTTCCTACTGTCTAGAATAAACCAGGCTCTTCTAGTACTCTCAAAGTCAATGAATGCCAGCTAAGGCAGAAATCCTCATTTTAAATTAAATAAGAAAGCTAACTGGACCTGACTGAACCGCAAGAATAAGTTCAATTCACAAAGATTTAATTTTTAGTCACTAACGCAAGAGTGGGTCCTAGGAACTCACTTGCTTTTTTCACTAAGCAATATGGCCAGATTTATTACTTCATTTTGTAGGATCAAACTTATCTTTTGATACATAATTTTCAAAACTTTTTTTTTAAGAAAAAAGACATTTGCCAACATTATTATTTGGTATTCCTGGAGGCAGGAGACAACTTGGCTCATTTCAACAAGTAGTTCAATTAACTAGATCAGTATGGTCAAGGACATGGAAAACAATTCATCACAACTGTATTCATTTTCATGACAGTCTTAAAAGAATTAATTGATGACTTCCATGTCACTTCAAACACTTAAGTAAACTAGAATAACTACCTTGAAAACTGTCAACTAAACTCAATTTCAACATAAAATTATAGTTATCAAGACATTAACACAAATTTGAAGTCAAATTATACTGAATATCATTAAACAGTTGTTTTTCAAAATAGGATTTATCTTTACAAAACCTTTGCTTATTTTCTTCCGAAAAAAAAAAAATCAAGTTACACACTTAATTTGTAAATTTAAGAAAACAGTAACTAAAACTACAGAGGTTTTTGTTGCATTTTTCTTTTTTTCCTAAAACGAAACAAGCTAATTTAAAAGATTCTATTTCCTATGAGGAAAATAAGAAATCCACAGCAATCCAGGAAAAGAATTATAAATATGAAAGGTCAGCCTACTAGATGTTTAAAAAAATTATAAAATCTCTAAAACACCACCTAAACATAAATGAAAGAAAAAGTCTAGACCTTTAGCTGGGTCTCAAATCAGGTGGGAAAGATGAACTTCTTCATAAACGTGCTGGGACAAACAGCAAAGAGAAAACTGGATCCATACATCACGCTGTACACTAAGATAAATTTCAAATGGTCAAGGCATACAAAATAGAAACAACGTGGAAAAAAAAGGATAAATTTCGTGAAAACTTAGAAATAAGGAAAAGCTTCTGAACCATGACTTGAAATCCAAAATCAATTAAAGAAATGTCAATAAGTTTGACTATATAAAACTTTGACATTACAAAAAATTCAAAAAGCCCACCACAGGTAAAGTACCAAGACAATTAACACACTGGAGAAAAAAAAATTTCCAACTTGTATCACAGAAAAAAAAAAAAAAAAAATCTCTTTAATAGACATAGAGTTTCTAAAAGAAACTCTTTTAGAAGACATCTTTGTGAAGAACCAATAACCAATAGAAAAATGGGCACCCAAAAAAACCTTCAGGCAGTATACAAGGTGATAAATCTGCCCTTAAATATACAAAAAGATCAACAACCTCAGTCACAATAAAACAACTTTAAAACAGACAACATTAATAGTAAAATACCATTTTTCAACACCAAACTGGCAAAATTTTGAAGGTTTGAAAACAGTCTTTTTGTGGGGCTGAAGGAAAAACAAAAAGTACATACCCAAGGTGCAGAATTTGGCAACATTTGGTAAAATCAGACATGCATGTACATTTTGAAACCACAATTCTACTTTTGTGGATCTATGCCAAAGATACACTAGCAAAAAATGCAAAATGCCTAATGCAAAAGGCTATTTACTGTGGCAACGTTTATAACAGCAAATGTTTGAAAATCATCCAGCAGTGGGGAAGTGGTTGAACAAATTCTCAAGTGAAATAAAACAGTGCCATTAAAAGTTATCATGGGCCGGGCGCGATGGCTCATGCCTGTAATCCCAGCACTTCGGGAGGCCGAGGTGGGTGGATCACGAGGTCAAGAGATCGACACCATCCTGGTCAAAATCGTGAAACCCCGTCTCTACTAAAAATACAAAAAATTAGCTGGGCATGGTGGCGCTTGCCTGTAATCCCAGCTACTCAGGAGATTGAGGCAGGAGAATTGCCTGAACCCAGGAGATGGAGGTTGCTGTGAGCCGAGATTGCGCCATTGCACTCCAGCCTGGGTAACAAGAGGAAAACTCCGTCTCAAAAAAAAAAAAAAAAGTTATCATGAAACTCTTTATAACCTGATATGGCATGATGCATAAGATATATAGTTAAGTGAAAAAAGCACAAAGCACAACAGCATGTGTCACAAGCATCTACTATATGAAAAGGCAGGAAACAAACACAACGTGTACTTGGTTATATCTTCAAAAAGAAGCCTTACTTGCATGGACAAATCAAAACGTAAACAAGATCCAAAACGTAAACAAGATGGAAGCAAATCTTTTCTGAATGTACTTTATTACATCGTTTCAACTCTAGAACCATGTAACTATTTAATAAAAAAAAGGCAATCACTGAAAACATAAAACAAACTGAAATGAATGAGTCAACTCTATCAAGTTGGTCATATTAGCATACAGAAAAAAAGGTTTTTTTTGGAGCAATTTTAGAAAACAGCTTTTGACTTTAAATTGCCAGGAGACTATTCTATAGACAAATATCTGCCAAGAATTTTGCAAATTTTTAAAAAATTCCCATTCAGAAATCCCGTTGTTCATAATATTGGTAATAGGTTGTAATAGGAACTATATGATACAATAAAGCCAACAAGTAGTTGTGTTTACATACTGACAAGGTTTTCAACGTAAGAGAAAAGAGATACAAAATTAAATAAATTAAGTGAAAGCCATAGAAAGCCAATCTGAACTGGAAACATCAATACAAATACACAGATTTTTCTCCCCACAAAATATAATTATCTCCTTGTTTTTCCCACTGAAAAGGCCCAGAAGCAAACAACAATATATAAAAATGAACATCTCTAGCACCTAGAATATAGTCTCTTAAATACCACTAAAAGAAACCACAGCTACTTGGAGAAATGGCTTAATCCAGGTCAGAAAACGTACAAGATAAACTTGAGACATCTTCTTATGCTGGAAAACAAGAAAGATCCCAAAGACTAACTCATGTCTAAAGAACTCTCTAGCCAACAAAAAACTGCAGCTGGACAAATTTGGACAATCTGAGTGGACAGTCAGTATTCCTGAATTCCAGCAGGAATAATGACTGCAAGTGACTGAAATACAGAATACATAAAAATCCACCAATTCGTTATAGCAAAGAAAAGTGAGAATGCCACAAAAACAAAATCAGTATCAGCACTGAAGGTAACCAGAGCAACCGACTCCTTACTCTGGAAAATAAGCAATACAAGAGCTCAGAATTTATGTCTACATATCTTTTAAGAATTCCAGCCAATAAATGTAAAGAGAAATGATGGAATTAGAAAAATGCCATTTTGAAGCCACTAACTGATTTAGACAAAGATCTTGGCAACAGTGATAAGGAACTTGACAGTAGAGGTTCTGTCACAACTTGACCTTCTAATATGATTCAATATAAAACATACAGCACTGCTTATAAAGCCTTCAAATAGCTGAACCTGAATCCACTCAAGCCTTTAAAGCTAGAGAAATAAGTCAAACCACCACCACCCTGAAAAAGATATAGGCAAGTCTAGAATAGAGATGTTCTTCAGAAAAAGAATCCCAATATTTTCAAAGTGTATGGGATTAAATAAACACCCTAGATTAAAAGAGATGTAGGAGAAGTAAATATAACATGTGGCCCTTGTTTGGATCTCAATTCAAATAAATTGACTGCAAAACAACATTCTTTTTTTTTTTAATTAAAGACAGGGTTTCACCATGTTAGTCAGGCTGGTCTTGAACTCCTGACCTCAGGTGATCCGCCGCCTTGGCCTCCAAAGTGCTTGGATTACAGGTGTCAGCTGCCACGCCCTACCCCAAACCACATTCTTGAGATTTATAGGAAAATATCAGTATAGACCAAATAACAGATAATATCAAGGAATTATGGGTACTTTTGTTAATGAGATTAATGCACGATGGTTAAATTTTTTTTAGATGCACACTGAAGCAGGGAAGAAATAACAAGACAGATTTTAGGATTTGCTTTAAAAAAAAAAAAAGTGTACCTAAAAATAACAAAATGAATTAAGAAAGACAAATTGAAAATTGTGAAGTCTAGGGAATGAGTTTCATTTGTGTTTGAAAATTTTCATGCTAAAAAAAGTTTAATATGAAAATAAATCAGTTATAATTACAAACTATTGTTAAGTGCAAAATAAAATAAACCTATTTTTAAAAAGATGCTCTACAAAAACTCAAGAACTTTGATTCTATAAATAGATAATGAATTATTTATTTAACATCAGAAGTCAAACAGCTTCTTACGCTGAACAAGCAGCAAGTGTATCATACAAAAAGAAAGTGAGGCAGAGACTTGGAAAGAGCCAGACATTGGTTAAAATTCCAGTTCATTTTACTTTCACTTAATACCTACATGGCTCTGTGCAAGACACCTGAGTTCTCTCAAGTTCCCTGTCTAGAAAGTGGAGGGGCTACTATTTCACAGGGTTTTGTGGTTACTAAGTGATCACACTATATAAAGGAACCTGCTACAAATAAGGGATTTGATAAATGTTACTTCCTGTCTGCAAATTCTCAAGTGTTTACACTTACACAAGAACTAATTTAAAAGGTGTGTGTGCACAGAGGCAAACACTACACTCACTGGGACCTACTGCAGGGTGGAAGATAGAAGGAGAAAGAAGATCAGAAAAATACACCTAATGGACTAGGCTTAATACCTGGATGATAAAATAACTGGTACAACAAACCCCTATGACATATATTTACCTATGTAACGAATCTACACACCCTGCACACATACCCCTGAACCTAAAATAAAAGTTAAAAAAAGGCGTGTTTGTGTATATGTGTGTGTATAAAAAAAACCTATCTCTGGCAAAACTAAATACAAAAGCAAAAAGCAATAGAGTATATATTAAAGATCTGCATTATGTGAAAAATGAAAACAAACTTTGTAGAAAAAAACAGAATGGCACTATATCCATTTAAAATTCTATTGTTGAAATTAGCTGGGTGTGGTGGTGGGCACCGGTAATCCCAGCCTCAGAAGGCTGAGGCAGAAGAATCACTCGAATGCAGGAGGCAGAGGTTGCAATGAGCTGAGATTACGCCACTGCACTCCAGCTGTGGGAGACAGAGTGAGACTTTGTCTCTCTCTCTCTCTCTCTCTCTCTCTCTCTCTCTCTCTCTCACTCACTCACACACACACACACACACACACACACCCCTATTGCTGAAATACAAATTTTGAGAGTTGAAATCATTTCCAATTTTGTAACTGATCTACCCAAATTAACCTATATATAAAATTATAAAATGTCTTGGTGTTTACAGAAAATAACCATGTTCCTAAATTCAGCCTCAAAAATGTAATAATGAAAGAAAACATTTTATAATCTTCAACTTTAACCTGCAACTAAGATTATTCTTTAAGTATGTGAAATAATAAGAAGGCTCTAAATTTGAACGATGACGATAATGTACCATACAAATTATTTATACAAACATTGGTAGACCATCATTTACTTACATTCACAGTGAGTTTCACACCAAAGTAAACACTAGAACTACGGCAAGTGATTCAAGGAAACTTCCTACAATCAAGGTGCTTCCATCTACCTTTTTACAGTACACTAAAAACTGAATTCAAGCACTTGACCTACTCCAATTAAATAAAAAATCCTAAAGCAACTCACTCAAACTTAAAATATCTTCAAACTACTACATTAGGAAACAAACACAAGCACATTTTAAAACACAGGCAGTTTTTTTCAAGCCACCACTATCTTAAGACCGTTCACATTTCACAAAAATACATATAGAAGAGATAGGGTTGGGACAGAGGTGGAAAGAACAAATGAGAAACAAAATAATTTTGAGGTAGCGTGAGTAACATGACTATTACCGCCTTTTAGCTGGAATTTTACAAACTAAAACAGTATGTTGTTCTGGTTCAAGTACTTGACATTTTCTCACTGGTATCATAAGCAATCTTGAACTGCATATTTGGTGCCAACCGGTACCTCCTGCCTACCCTTCCAGTTTCACTCTTTGCATTACCCAATGACTACAGCAGATTGGAATGTCACTCAGTACCAGGCATGAGAAAAACAAAAAGGTAAGCTGTGTAAAATAGCATAGGGACTTCTGAAAGGAGGTCAAGCTGTTCAGGAGAGGATTCTTATCAATAGTAACTTAAAGGAACGTAGAACCTCTACAGGCAAAGTGACAATGATGAAACTAGCTCAATTAAGTTTTCTTAATTCTCTTTGCAAAGGAGAATTACAGTGAAGAGGACCAATTAGTGAAGTAGATTCTCATTTAATGTTATGGGAACATTCTGTTCACTAGAATAGTATTCTTAACTCTTGTTTTTGAGAATCTTCTGTACTGTTAAATAAATATCCTAGGCTACAACAGAGACACATGTAGACTTCTGAAAAGTACATTCTGGAATAAATTCTTTAGGTAAGTAACAATACCAATAGACATAAACTCAAAGACAGGGATACAAAGTATGATGAGAATATGGTAAGATGTGTAAAGTTCCATGAAACCAAAACCTCAAAATCAGTGATTCTGTTTCTATAAAGTTACACTGTTCATGAAATCTCACACAAGGGTACTTTCGAAGAAAATATTATAATTTCTAGCTACAATTGCATACAAAATAAGAAACAGCAACAAACAAGAATGCCGAGTAAACCTAGAACATACAATACTAAACTTAAGACATGTTGCTCGAAATCTCTCCTCCCTAACAAATTACATTAAATAATGTAAGGATAAACATACAAAATTAAGGGAAGAAAAAAACACACAAATAGTAATGACAACAATGCACTACAAATACCAAGAGCAGCAATGCCTGCCTTATGCTAGACACTGTGCGAAGTACTTTCTTTTTTTTTTTTTTGAGATGGAGTTTCGCTCTTGTTACCCAGGCTGGAGTGCAATGGCGCGATCTCGGCTCACCGCAACCTTCGCCTCCTGGGTTCAGGCAATTCTCCTGCCTCAGCCTCCCGAGTAGCTGGGATTACAGGCACACACCACCAGGCCCAGCTAATTTTTCTTATATATTTAGTAGAGACAGGGTTTCACCATGTTGACCTGGATGGTCTCGATCTCTCAACCTTGTGATCCACCCGCCTCGGCCTCCCGAAGTGCTGGGATTACAGGCTTGAGCCACCGCGCCCGGCCGCGAAGTACTTTCTATGCATTATCAACTTCAATTTTCACAGCAACCCCATAAGGTGGGTATTATTACTGTTCCTGTCTTACAGATGAAGAAATGGGGCCCAAGAAAGACCAAGTAACTTGGCCATGTTCACAGCGCTAGTACCAGTGGGCCAGAATTCATACTCTGGCAATTCTGAAACAAGTCATACTTTCAACAATTAATGTGGCACTGCCTTTCTTCCTGCTGTATAAAAATAAGGATGGAACAAACCCAGTTCCAGCAATATAGCAGACTTAACAATCGGTAACCACTGTACTATACAATAAAGAGTACAAAATGAACATTCTGTTCAATATGCAGCTGAGTCTATAAACTAGAGAAATCTAATTAAAGGGAAGTAAAGGCTAGATAAACATAAGAAAACATGCTCGCTTACTGAAATCGGTAACAAATTGAAATTTTCATTTCAAGTACTTTAGCATATCAAAAAATCTGAAAATATTGAGGCGGTTGAAAACTGAAGTATAGAATAAACTGGTATAACTATTTCAATGATCAATTTTGCAGGACCTAATAAATTTAAATCTAAAAATTCCACTTCTAGATATTAATCCTACAAATGTTTCATCAGAACAGAAGGAAAGAAATATGAACCAGGGTGTTCATGAAATCTACATCTGCAACAGTGGAAAAGTATATACAATTTATTAATCTCTAGAAAGGGATAAAGATAGATTACAATTTATTTGGACAATAGAATGCTGCAAAGCAGTTAAATAAACTATCTACTAATGTGAAGTTTCATGTCAGTAGTTTTCTTGGTAGAGGAAGAAAGGGAGAAGAAAAACCCTTTTGCTATATCTATAACTCTTAATCACTTAAACTTTTTGAATGCTATTTAACTAAAAGAAATGTAAATAACAGTAATACATCCTTTGCTGATGTAAGATTCAAATGAAGTAAGAGACTGGTTGTAACGGCTGAATCATAACACGTTGTCAAAGAAATGTGACCAAGATAGTTAGGAATAAACTCAAGCCAAGGTATTCAAAAAGCTTGCCATTTAGGGAGGAGCTCTTGTTTCACCAAGGTCCCACTCCCACAATTTCACATAGGGTACATCAAGAAAGACTTCTGGGATACTTGAGCAAAGCCTAATTGTAGGGCAAGAACATATCAAGCCCAGGGAACAAGTGCTAAGAGCCCAGGCAGAATCCTGGTTGGCATAACTGACAAACAGCAAGGAGACCCCTTGTGGCTGCGAAAAAAACGGTATTAGACTTAGGGGAAAGGTCATCACATTAAGGTTTGTAGGCCAAGGTACACTTTCAGTGATTTAAAAAAAAAATGGGGGAGTCTGAACAGAAACATTACATTATTTAACCTAAGGTTTAGAAGTGTATGTCTGTGTAGGAAACAGACTCTAAGGAGGCAAAGGCAGACAATGGAAATAAATTAGTCAAGACTAAGTAAGAGTTTACTGGAACAGCCCAGGTGGGAGATGAAGTTAGCTTGGATTAGTTCAGTAGTAAGAAGCAGAGATGTTGAGAAGTGGTTAAATTATAAAAATATTTTGAAAGTAGAGCTAATAGAATCTGCTGCTAAGATTAGGTATGATCATGGTCCGACAGAAAGAAAGGAATCCAGAAGAATGCCAGGCCGTGGACATTAGCAACTGGTAAAGTGAGCTGCTGTTAACTGAGACTTAGGAGAGGGCTGGAGGAGAAGCAGAGGAGAACGTGGTGGTGAGAAACCCAAGATCAGTTTTGGACAGGCTCTCTTTGTGATACCCAGAGTGCACCTAAGTAGAGATACCCAGTGAGGGACTGGCTATACAGGGCTGAAGTTCAGAACCATGGCCAAGCTTGGAGATGTAAATTTGGGATATATAAGCACTTAAAAACACAAGAATGAAAGATTTCACCTAGGGAATAAGTGGAGAAAAGAAGAGGTATTGGTATCAAACCCTGAGGTCAGGGAAACAGGGCCAGTTCTGAAGACCGAGTGAAGGAAGAATCTGATGAAAGATGTGATCAACTGCTGCTGCATCAGAAGATAAAGACATGACTGGACTCGGCAGCATGAAAGTCACTGGTGACTCTGAGGACAGTGGTTTTTGTGAATTTAAGGGTTGTCCCTCTTAAAGTAAAAAAGCAAATGAAAAGAGTTCTAAAATTTAACTTTCATCTTTAAAATTAAACAACTTAAACTGACAGTATAGACATACTATTTTCTTATTGTATAGATGACAGGTTTGTATCAATCAGATAACTAAACTGGCAAAGCAATAATATATTATTGAATGTCTTAATGCAGATCCAGTTAAATTATGTTAAACAACATTTAATTTCTACTAACTCAGAGTTTTATGACTTTTCTAATAGATTAACTCCCCTCAGAATGCCATTTACTAGACATCCCATATTCCACTCTTCCCCCAAATCACACAGAAGATTCTCTTAAGTTACACAGAAAACAAAACACTTGGGTTTTTAAAAAAAATACTAAACATCTTTTTTCAGTCTTTCAATTATTTTCTTTACTGTGATGTTTGTAGAAATAAAGTGGAAAAAAGCCATTTGGTAAATATACATCAAAACAAATAAAAAGTGAATGAGAAGTTTTAAGTAACCAGACAAGCTTAACTATTTACAACTATCAGGCTAATTTCTACAAAGCTCATAACTTAGGTTTGAACTTTTAAAGTTTCGTGCACTGGTTTTGGGGAGTTTTGTCTATGTTCATTTATCCCAAAACAAGCAAAATACACCCACATATGGTTCATTTTGAGAATCCTCTCAATGGCACTGAAGTAAAATTAATTTAGTATTTTTGTAGTCACATTAAAAATTAGGGACTTAAAACATCCAAACTAGTCAACATTAAGATCTCATAACAACAAGATCTCATTAAAAAACCTATATCCAAGGCTTCTTCTGATACCATGCAGTCTAGGGATAGAGTTTTAGAGTTTAATAGATTTGCACGTCATTTAAGAAAAAACAAGACTACCCAAGCTCTGATAAACTGGTACTTACTAAATGTAAAAGGAATGGGGTCCAAGCTATCAGCTATAACTCAAACTAAGTGATATGGTTTGGCTGTGAGCTCCACCGAAATCTCATCTGGAATTGTCATCCCCAAATGTGAAGGGAGGGAACTGATAGGATCACCCATGCTGTTACTATGACAGTGAGGGGAGCTCTGATGATTTTATAATATAAGCATCTAGCATTTCCCCTGCTTGCACTCACTTCTCTCCTGCCACCTTGTGAACAAGGTGCCTGCTTCTCCTTTGCCTTCCACCATGACTGAAAGTTTCCTGAAGTTTCCACAGCCATATGGAACTGTGAGTCAATTAAACTTTCCTTTATAAATTACCCAGTCTTAGGTATTTCTTTATAGCAGTGTAAAAACGGACTAATACACTAAGATATTTCAGGGTTTAAAAAATTAATTGCTCATTTAGTCTTTTTAGTTAAATTTCAAGTCCCCTAAAAATAAAAACAGAGTAATGAGAAATATTCATTTAGGCCAGGCATGGTGGCTCCTGTAATCTCAGCACTTTGGAGGCTGAGAAGGGCAGATCACCTGAGGTCAGGAGTTCAAAACCAGCCTAACCAACATGGAGGAACCCTCTCTCTACTAAAAATACAAAAAAAAAAAAAAAAAAAAAAAATGAGCTGGGTGTCATGGCATCTGCCTGTAACCCCAGCTACTAGGGAGACTGAGGCAGGAGAATCACTTGAACCCAGGAGGTGGAGGTTGCAGTGAGCTGAGACCGTATCACTGCACTCCTGTCTGGGCAACAAAAGCAAATCTCCATCTCACACACACACACAAAAAAAAAATTCATTCAACAGCAAATATATTGTAAAATTAGAAGACCAAAATGACTGACTAGGAAAAACTAGTTATAAACACAATAAAACATAAATGTGTTTATTTTTAAAAAATTTTCCATAAAAACTGACAAGAATAAATTTCTTGACAGAAAAACAGGCACTTTGCATAGAAAGAAAATAAAGATTGCAAGAAACATTCATGAAAGATACCCAGCTTGTGCGCAGGCTCATGCCTTGATCTCAGGATTGTGGCCCCGTAGTTAATTACAGGGCTTTTTTAAATTGACAGAATGAGTAGAACATCAAGAATCCAGGAATACAATACACACTGTCCAGAGAGATGAGCAAAATGGAGTCAACTAAGGAAAGAATCGCTCCAGTAAGAGGCTATATCACTACCAAGAATAAAAGAGGCAGGGGAGCGGCCGGGGGTGGTAAAGCCTTTCTTTTGTGGTCCCACAGTGGGTAACTGGTTTTGGTAATCAAGAAATCAAGGCTATCAAGAAAAGCAATTCTAGTAGAGTTTTCAGGCTAGAAGCAAGAAAGGCAAGTGTTAAATGAGTCAGGAGCAGAGGAGCAAAGAGAGAATTCTTTCAGGAGTTGGAGTAGAAATGTTTGTTAAATGCATGATGAGACAAAACATGGAGACAACTTACAAAACTAGCAAGGTTTTTTTTTTTTTTTAATTAAAAAACAAAACTGGAGTGCCTTTTTAACAGAAGAAAAAAGCCCAAAGATGAGTGAATGGAAGATAGGAAGAAAGGACAGAGAGGAAGGAACGAAAGGGCAGCTACAAAGTCCTAGAGGAATGGGATCTCAAAAGAAGAAAGGCATTGGTGAGAATTTAGAGGGCTCTTGAAGTAATAGACATAGTTAAAAAATGTTTCCAGTAGTATTAAAAAAAAAAGAAAATTGGCAACATAAACGGAAACCCTGTAACTGATAAGTTACAGACATCACAGATGATCAAAGAATGGAATCTTGACACAATGGTAGGAAAGGGGGCATTTAAGAGGATACTGAAAAAAACTTTAAACCAAGATCACGGAGGAGAAAGTTTAGGAGGTGACACTTTCTAAGTTTTCCTCTCCTGATCTGACATCATTGTACAGTATTTTTTTTTCCTGTATTTGACTTCTATGCCTTTTCCCTTCCAGTATACTTAGCCAGCTCCCCTTCCCCAGTCCTTGAGATATTTTGTTCTCAGGCTTCTTGTCCTAGATTCTTGTCTCTCTTCACACAACTTTTTCCTTGTAGTCACCTCTATGCCTTGGCTACCTGCTACCTACCACAATTACGCTGAATCCCCTGGCCCCCTTCCTCTTAACTGCCTGTGTAGGATGCCTCTGAGAAATCCACAAGCACCTCAAATTTGGTATATCTCAAAGAGAACTTTTTCTTTCCCCACTCAAATCTAATCTACCACTGACATTTTTTATTCTGGTTAATGGCACCATCACCTACCCAAGATAGCCATGCAAAAAACTGGGGTTTCCCTGGACTGCTTTCCTTTCTCTCAAGCAATCTCCTCATCAGTTTTCAAATTCTAATTTACCTCCTGCAGTTTCATTTTCTTCTTCCCTGCCTTAGTTCAAGCCCTTACCTCATAGAGACAAGCGCAGTATGGCCTGAAGTCCCCTGCCTCTAATTATGTCTGCTCTTCAATCCAGATTCAGCTGCCAGGGAGGTCCACCTGAACTGCAAACCTCCTCATGTTCTCTCAACTTGAATGTTCTTAACTTGGCTTACAAGGCCCGTAAGAACTGGCCATGATGTACACCTCTGGTTTCATAACTGGCAACTGGCTCCTCAGTCCCAAACCGACTAGTATGTTCACCTGCATGTACACACAGACACACACAGTACTCTTCTCAGTCACAACATGATGCTATGAAAACACATGGCCCCAGGATCTTAGCAGCTTACAACAAAGCTGTATTTGTTTCTCATGATAACGTATCATTCTGTGAGTAGCTGGGGCTGTTCTGGTACTATGGTTCAACAATGTGCCCTAGCACAGGACACACTGATTCACAGATGACAGAAAAAGGCAATGACAAATCCAGCCATGAAACAGACTTCAAGCTTCTGCTCAGACAAACCTGATGTCAAAAGGGCAAAGACCATACAATCCTCTTACAAAGAGGAGAGTGAATAATACACTCTCTTTGTAAGGAATAGTACAATCTGCAAGTCACAAAATGGGCCTGCATATTCACACGTCTGTGCACAGATTGTACCAGTTTGAGTATTTTTAAATAAGGTCTCAAGCTTTGCCCCTTTGCCCAGCTATTTCCTACAAATTCTTCAGGATTCAGAATAAACATCATTTCCTAAAATGAACTTAGTTTAGCTTCCCTGCCTTGACAAGTCCTGGAAAGGTCCACCACCCCTGAGCTACCTACAGGTCTCCCTCTTCAGAGCACTTGATGCACTCTCCCTGCTTACCGCGCCTGTCTTCCACCACACTGACACTCGGCCACAGCTGCAGTGCTCCTCTTGCTCAGCTCTACATCACAGTGCCAGCATAGTGTGTACAAACAGTGGGTACAAAGAGGGTATGTATCTGCTGCAGAATGTCGGGTCCCTCTTCCCCACAGAATATTCCTTCTCATCTAAAGACTCCAGTCTGTAAACATACCTGATGTCCACCACCCAAACAGAGCATTGACCATACTATTGCCATTTAGTCCCCAATCTATCACCCATACTAAAATGGGAGTTTTTTGAGAAAAAGATCATGTGTCAATTAAGTGTCCAATGCTCAGCAAAACTCACATATAGCGGGCAAACCTGAGTGAACGTGGAAAGGGAGACAGAAAGGAACATATGTACTGAGTGGGAGGGCCAGGAGTCAACCTCATGTCCCAGATCTCAGTGCCAGTCACCGTTCCTCTTCTTAAGGCACAGCAAGCTCACTGGTTACCTGTTCACGTCCTTCCTTGAGATCACAGATTACTTCATTCCTTCATCTCTGTATGCCCAGTCACCAACAAAGTCTGACTCATAACAGGCTCTCAATAAATACTAGTCTGAATGAATAAGTACAGTACCCTCAGATTAACCCCCACAATTGAAGAAAAATGTTTAAATGTCCCTAATTTTAATAGGGCTAAGCCTTCATTTTTTTTTTTTAAGTAAACAACAAAAACAATTTCTCATGCTTCTCGGCCCGTGAAACAGGCACGTAACTATTTCCAAAACTTCTGCTGTTAATAGGCCTCAGCTCATGAAAACAATAATTCCCATTACATTTAGTGTAAATTTGAAGTGTTTCTGAGAAATCAAGCTGGTGATTAATCACATGCATTTGTAATTACATACTAAAGAGAAAATGTCTCAAATGCCATTACACTACTAAAATGTTAACATTACTAATTCATCAGAAACTACTGTTCAGAAGCTACACAAATTATAAACAAGTAGTACTTCGTGGTTGTGTGCCACTTGGTTAAAAAAAAAAGGTAAGTTTTTGAAGTTAAATTATATTTTATGCAAGAATATTAGCCAAAAGAATCTAAAGGCAAATGCTACATTAAACTGATACAAATAAAGAAAATATGATGGGCATAAACTTGAAGCTACCTGCATGTAAGCAACCTACAGCACTAACAGAGTGAGGAGTCTTAGTTTCTTCTCATCACAAAATTAGGTATCCTAACATGTGGTTCTTAAAATCAAATATTCAGAGGGAGCCCATGATTCATGAAAGAAAAATATTCTTAACTTCCTACCTAGAAATTTCCTCCGGGGCTACTCACCACGCTTTACTGTTTCTTACAAAGGCTCATGACCAGAGAAGACAGGATGTAGGATGTAACAAGGTACAACAGGCCACTGTGTCTGAGATTCCCCCTTTTTATTTAGAAATGCAAGTATCTGTTCAGTAGATGTTAAGGAACTGTTAGTAATAAAGAATTATCTCCGGAAGACTTAAAATTCAAATGTTATCAGGGGAAAATTGCTAGTGAATGTGTAAACAAAACTTTGTGACAAAAAATTAACTGAGCAATGGCAGTGGAGAACCAGAGTCTCTGCAAGAGTCACAGAATAAACAAGAGTCTTGTTTACTGTTTAATTGTAAGCACAGACCAGGAAAGGGCTAGGGCAACACCCAGAGTAAAGTCAGACAGGGCAACGCCAAGAGGAAGCCCGGGAAGAGGACAGGGACTACACGAGACGGCATGGGCAGGCACAAGAATCTCTACAAACTCGGCATCACAGCCAATGCTGTCACGAAGGCATCAGAACCTTGGGCAGGTCTTGCCTTCTTTTCTTTCCTAAAGGCAAACAAAAATAATCAGTGAAGCTATCAAGACTTCTTCACTGAACTCCTCATTCATAGTCCGACTTTTGGTTGCTATATAAGACACAAGGTTTGTACACAGTTAGAAAATAAAATATGGCATGTGTCACCACCTTGGCTACAAAACACAGAATCTAGTATCACAATGATAAAATTATAATAGGGCTTTAAAAAGTCAAGATGAAAATCAATACATCATGTATTTATGTATGATATACATATACACGCACATAAGTACATAATCCAAATAAAACAGAAGAGATGTTTCATTACATTATGCCTGTGGTTCTTCCTAAAAATTATGTTCTAAATTTTCTATTTAGATATTATTTTCCTACAAAACTTCCAAATGCTAGTTTCATTGCAGTGATCTTAAATTTTTGGATTCTACAAACATAGTCGTTAAGAGAAGGTTCCAGAGTCAGAGGATCTGAGTTCCAATCACTGCTCTGTGGCTTATTAGTTTTGCATACCCTTGAGCAAGTTATTTAATCTCCCAGTGCCTTGGATTCTTCATCTAGAAATGGGAACAGCAAAAGAACCCACCTCATAGGACTGCTCTGAGAATGTAAAAAGATAACATACACAAAGCATGTACATTAATGTCAGGTATATTACATGCGTTCACTACATGATGTATTACAATTACTATCAGAATAACTTAGGTGACTTTAAAAACTAGATTCCTGACACATGCTGGTTAAGAATCACGATTCAGTACTAAAGATGCAAACAACTAATAATCACATACAGCTAAAGATATACACAAACTTTTTTTCCAAATAAAATAAATCATGTTAAAAAAAATGCCCAATTTTAAGTATTCGAGGTCCTCAACATTAAATGCAGTAAAAACACTGTCCATGGTACTCCTGGAAGACTGAATAAGCAAAAGCTTAGCTGATTTACAAAAGAATCATTACAAATTCATCTATTCACCAACTAGGATTTTTTATCTGTATTATATTGTCCTAATAAATTAAAACAATGTTTACTAGTAAGCATGTTTCACTAAATGGTTAAAAATTGTATGCCATCAAAATAGTTAAGTAATGCTATCTATAATAATTAAATTGGTGACTCAAAAACTCAAAATGCATTTGCCCTCATCCATAAATTTACAATACAATATATTTTCTGCAAAACAAGTTGCCCCTAAGTAGAAATAAATTAATCTTAAGTGATGCTAATCTTAAATATAAATGTAGTACTCCGGTATTTTATTTTTACCATACTTATTTTTTAAATATTATCTACAAATTATTTTAAAGTATTAAAAATCCGTATGTGCATGATGGGTCTTAAACATAAATACTATCTGTCTGTGTTTGTGTGTCTGCTTCTCAGAAATAAGCTAACGGAAAATACAACTAAACATAGTAGGAAAAAAAGAAATCCTTACACAGCTGATGGTTGTCATAAGTCAAAGAGTTTACATTTGGGAGAGGGAGACTGAAAGGGCAGACAAGTGCCAGAAGGCCTAAGCCACATTACACAACAGAGTAACTCCACATTTGCTGAATACATGAGACACCACTGGTCCTTGAACTACAAGCTCTATAAGAAGAATCTGAACATGTCCCATAAATAGGGACATCCCGAGTGAATTCAAGTAATAAAACTTAATGGTCATCACTCTACTAATAGCTTGTGGCCAGTATTCTCAAGTAACAAAAATGTAAATGTGTACTTTTATCACTGATAACTAAAAACTAAAAGAAGGCATTTATAAATACAGAAAATAAATAATTCATAAAATAAGTTAATATATGTTGAAATATATCCTTCCATAATAATGAGCCCTATGTTCACATTTTAAATGTAACATGTTTATATTATAGCTTCACTTGAAAAACACCATAATATCTACTTTAGAACATACGTATTTCTTAAATCAGCAAAAACCAAAATTTTTAAAACTCATCACTAAACATTCTAGGGCATCAGCTCATGAACTACAGCCCATGAATCTCCCTAAGACCCTTTCAGGTCATCTGTGACATCAAAACTATTTTAATAATACTTGGACAGTATTAGCCTTTCTCAATTTGGTGGAATTTGCATGAATAGTCAAAAGCAATGATGAGTATAGCTGATGGCACCTTAGCACCATTATCAAGGCAGCAGTATCAAAATGCACTGTGTACAAAATGTATTTTTTACCACTATGCAAACTTTTTTAAAAAGCCAGTTTCACTTAGTCTTTGATGCAACAGATAAAAAATGACTGATTTCCTTGAAAATTGAGTACGTTTGTTTGTTCAATTATGTACCAAAATGGGAAGTATACATACAGTCCTTCTACTTCTGCATACCACAGCTTGATGGCTGTCTCAAGAAAAAGTACCTGAGCAACTGTTTAAGTTGTGAATTGAATTCACTTCTTTCATGGAATACCATTTTTTTTACTTGAAAGACCTATGGTTATTTAGGCTTGGATATCTGACAGACATTTTGTCAAAAATGAATAAAGCAAGCTTATCTCTTCAAGTGCTGCCTATGACAGTGATGTCAATAACAAAATTTGAGCTTTGAAATGAAAATTTTTTGAAATCTTGTATCCACTCCTGAAAGTTTGAGAGCTTCCCTATTATTACAATTTTTCTTATGAGATCAGTGGTGATAGTAACAATGGTTAACATTTTAACATTGTTTAAATATTAAACATATTTGTTTAGTTTAAATATTAAACACATTTGTTTAGTTTCTTAAACAATATTGTTTAAGAAAATTTGTCAACATTTAGTAGATTTGCGTATTTTCCTAATAATCAACACATGAGGGAAGAAAATCACATGTGAGTAAATGAACCATTCAAAGTGCAAAGCAGACGTGTTTTTTTTTTTGGAGACAGGGTCTCACTCTGTCAACCCAGGCCACAGTGCAGTGGCCCCATCATAACTCACTGCAGCCTCAACCTCCTGGGCTCAAGCAATCACCCTGCCTCGGCCTCCCAAAAAGCTAGGACAACAGGTATGTGCTACCCTGCCTTTTTTTTTTTTTTTTTTTTTTTTAATTTTGGTAGAGAGAGGATCTCATGGTGTTGTCTAGACTAGTCTCAAACTTTTGGGCTCAAGCAACACTCCTGCCTTGACTTCCCAAAATGCTGGGATTACAAGGATGAGCCACTGTGCAGAATATGAAAACTATTTATAATAATCTTCTAAAAGAGAATAGCAGAAATGAAAATAGAGTAAGCTGAAACTAGAATTCTTGACATTAACTGATTTTACTACCAATGCCTCTTAAAAATAATCATTCCATGGGTGGGTGGGAGGGCTATTTTCATGGCACGACGCACTGTGACTTGTTATTCAAGTTGTATGTACACTGTTCCATCTATCATGTTTTATACCCTTGCAAAAAATAAAACAAAACAAAAATCATTCCAATTAATGGCATTCACAGCAACCTGGTGGGACTGGAGACTATTATTCCAAGTGAAGTAACTCAGGAGTAGAAAACCAAACATCACATGTTGTCACTCGTCTATGAGAAGGATGCAAAGGCATGAGAGTAACACAATGGACTTGGGGGAAAGGGTGGGATGAGGTGAGGGATAAAAGATTACAAACTGGGTTCTGTGTATACTGCTCAGGTGATGGGTGCACCAAAATCTCACAAATCACCACTAAAGAACTTACTCATGCAACCACATACCACCTGCTCCCCAAAAACCTACGGAAATAAAAAATTAAAAATCATTGCAAGTTTTTGTTAATAAACAATGTAAAAAGTGTAACATAATTGTAACCTGATAACTTATTTAAAAGCTCATGTAAAGTCATATTACTGAAAAACAAGTGCTCTTTACAACCTATTATAATTATAGTATACTCTGCAAGCATCCAGGAGTCTAGAGCACTCAGAAGTTTATTCGGGTAACAGTGTCAATATCTATTTAAAATAATGTCTTTGAAAGATATCTTCCGAATCTATGAATTTCATACTAAGCATGTTTGTGAGAGGTTACAAAACTTAAAAATACCATGTTATTTAAATATTGGATAGTGTCTGAGAGTGACCATATTGTTACTCCCATTTCATTTTCTCTGCTAAACATACAGACCCAAAGTCAAAGCAAGAAGGAGGAAACTGGTAATCTCAAGTCTCAGTACCAAAAGCTGATGATGTGAACAAAATGACAGAATTTTTGTTGCTTATCCTATAAAAATCGGGAAATAGAATAATAAATAAGCCACCATGGGAAGTACCACTATGAGCAAACAAGAGTAAAAAGAAAATAAATTCTTGGAAGAACGAAGTTTTAAGTTTGCAAAGAGCAGAAACTGCCTGATTTTCCTTTAATAGAACATGTATGAAATCAAGCAAGAGAACTTGCTAGGATTCTGAATAAAACAGCCAACTGCTCCATTCAGCCAATAAAACACCCCAAACAACAGTAACAAATGAGCATTTTTTTCACAGACCATAACGTTGGGTCAATCTCTCTTCGATTCTGAAAATCAAAGGCACCAAGGCATGACTTCCTAATTTGGAAACAACCTAGCCGGCTGCTTGTACTCCAGTCAGTGGCAGATCTAGACTAGAGCTAGCCTCAACTGCAATATGTCCTTTTCAGCCTGCTTCCACCCTACTGAAGAGGGAGATGGTTTTTAAAACACACATAAAAAAGTCTGAATATTCTGTGAAAATGGTCTTGTCCTGTCAGCCTAGGTCAATCAGGCACTAATGAACTTCAGGAAGCTTGAAACTGCAGAAACCGAAAAAACACTGCCAGCAAGTCCGCCCTGTTCATACCTAGAGTTAAAGGAGACAACTCTGGTTTATGCCTGCTGTCCTGGTAGAATTATTAACAGTGCCCACTTGCACTCAAAGGGTTCCATATGGCCACTCTAACTAGAAAGGAGTGACACTTACAAGGTAAAACAAGTTGTACATATTCAACCTAAAAACATGGCAAAATGTAAACATGTGCAACTAAGACTGGCATTTTTTATTTTCTGTAAGCCATACAATTTTAACATTAAATTTCTCATGAGCAAAAATTTTGGCTATTTTTCAGCCACAGTGAAGTCTATCTTCCTACTTACATCTGAACTACCTCTCTACATGCTTCTTTTCACTTTATTAACTACATTCACTTTCTAAATCAAATTCCAATATGGTTTTGGTCAATCACATACGTCAAAATGACTCATGAATTTTATACGTTTATGGTTGCTATAATAAAATCTCAACCAGATGACTTGAGTTAGGCAAAGATCTTCCCTCCACCTCTCAGCCTGCCTTAGCCCGGTTAGACATGATGAGAAATGTGAAGAAAAGCCTTCTACACATGAATAAAGATGGTACAATTTTGAGAGTACGCACACACCTGCTATGAACTCATACATATGGAGAAACCAAGTGGAAGTCCACCAGTAGATTTTCAGGCCCTACCAGTGCATCAGTTAGTTAGCCAGCCCTGACATGCCCACAACTAGTTAAAGGGTCTGTGGGATTTGGCACACTGCTTAGTATCCAACTTACAAGTGTAAGTGTACGTCAGACAGACACACTTGATCCTTAAGTATCTATAAGGTGAATGGGTATATCCTACATACAATCAGCCAAGAAACTAACAGAAATAGCAAACGTTTAACAACAATGGCAATCAAGACTCTAACCTGAAAATAATTTTCAACTGAGAAGTTCAGTCTCATATGTTCAATAACTGCTACCTGCATATATATTTTATTTATAATAAAAAACAGGTTTAGGCCAGGCGGGGTGGCTCAAGCCTGTAATCCCAGCACTTTGGGAGGCCGAGGTGGGTGGACCACGAGGTCAAGAGATCGAGACCATCCTGGTCAACATGGTGAAACCCCGTCTCTACTAAAAATACGAAAAATTAGCTGGGCATGGTGGCACATGCCTGTAATCCCAGCTACTTGGGGAGGCTGAGGCAGGAGAATTGCCTGAACCCAGGAGGCGGAGGTTGCGGTGAGCCGAGATCGCGCCATTGCACTCCAGCCTCGGTAACAAGAGCGAGACTCTGTCTCCAAAAAAAAAAAAAAAACAGGTTAATATCAAAATAACTGCTATACCATTCATTAATATATTCTCTGTCTGACATGACACCAAAATTCAAGGCTGGTAAAACTGTTTATAAACAAATTAGTCTATGCCGCCAGATTAACAAACACCTAGAAGCAATGCTTTATACACTACAATTGCTCAATTAAATCCTTAATGACAACCATAAACATTTCTTAAGCTTCCCACCAATCTGGTATCACACCCTGATCATCTATGATCCACAGTTTAAGAATTTAGATCCACTTCTGCTATTTTGCCACTATTAATTTAACTACAATCAGAGTTTGATAGTGCTATAAAAGTCTATAGTTATAACATTTGTTTTCCATTAGGTCTACAAATTATGTAAAATAGAATTATTTTCATTGGCAGAGGGATAGCAAATTGAAACTAGCTTAGATATAGTTTCAACTTAAGATGACTCAACACTGTTAGACAAGAGCCGTCCCTCAGACTCACAAGAACACATTGAACCAAACATAAAACTTAGCCAGTTATAAAAGAAATATAGATTTTAAAAGGTTATAACCACCACTGAGATTCAAATTATCAAAAATAAAAAATAGACATGCCTATAAATACTAAAAGTATGTCATTGGCAAATGACTATCTCATTAAACATTAGTCACCAGGAAGAGATCTTCAGCAGTACCAATGTTTAAAAATACAACTACTGACAGCCAGGCACAGTGGCTCATGCCTGTAATCCAGCACTTTGGGAGGCCAGGCAGATTACTTGAGGCCCAAGTTCAGGACCAGCCTGGCCAACATGGCAAAACCCCATCTCTACTAAAAACACAAAAATCAGCCAGATGTTGTCGCACATGCCTGTAACCCCAGCTACTCAGGAGACTGGGGCACAAGAATCACCTTATCCCAGAAGGTGGAGGTTGCTGTGAGCTGACATCATGCCATTCCACTTCAGCCTGGGACAGTAAGACTCCAACTCAAAAAAAAAAAAAAAAAAAGATAAAAAAGGTTTCATATATAGTTTAGTTGTATGATAAAGCATAGTCATAAACTCAATATTAGTCTGGAATATAGATGTAGCTATAAGTTATACAATTATTACCACTTCACCTGATGACTTCCTATTCTACCTCTGCTGACAAAGTTATTTCTTATATACATCTACGGAAGATATGAATCACTATATTACTTCTCAGTTAATCAGAGTATTAAAATGTAATATATTCACCTATAATGAAACATATGTAGGTGTTCACATAAATTCTGGGTTATGTTTACCATTAGGGCAAGAAGAAGGCAATAAATTCAATAAAAAATAAATGACTTTAAGAAGTATCTCATGAAGCTAAATAGTCGATTACCTAGCATAATTTTTGCATTTAAGTGTAACCTTCTTGCAAAACTAAGAATAGGACATGAAAACATAAATATTCACCAGCCTAATAAAAACTCTGCACTAAATTTTTCAAAAGCATATATCCCATATTTCATCATGAATAAAGGTATATACAATGAAGGCCGTATTAAACATTCTTTCCACATGCTTATCGAGCCAATACCATGCAATACACAGAACAATTATTCAAGAAAATCCTCAACTCTTGCCTTTGTGTAATGAGAGGGAGACAGACATACCAATCACAATGACAAGTCACGGTAAGTTAAAATCAACAGGGGCAGGGAGTGGTGACCTGCGCCTGTAATCCTAGCACTTTGGGAGGCCGAGGCGGGCGGATCACCTGAGGTCAAGAGCTCGGACCAGCCTGGTCAACAAGGTGAAACCCCGTCTCTTAAAAACAACAACAACAGGAAGACCAAGGTAACCAGAGACGCCCTCTTCTGAGGAGGCGACAGAAAGATTAAAGGACTCCGATATCATTAATTAGAAATCCCTAAAAGAAAACAAGTCGTAACATTAAAAATAAGCAATGGAGGACTATACACACTTTAGTTTCTGCAAGCTACAGCTTTTCACAGTAATCAAGACATTCAGTCAGCTTAGCATCAATCTCCTGGTTATAAAATAACATTAGGTTTAGATCAACTCTCATTTTATGAATTCCAAATGACTCTAGGATCCAAGTGACAGAGAGGCTGAAAACTACTCCAGTGATAGTCTGCTTATTCCTTGGAAGCCCTTCTTTTACACACAAACGTGAATGAATATGAAGGAAAAAGCAAACTTAGCCAGGATGTTAAAACATACTCTAATTTTCTTAAAAAAGAATGTAATCCAAAGAACCAAGTTTATCATCTTCCTAAACACAGAAACCACAAAATTATCAGTGGTTACCAAAGCTGCCTGAAACCACCAATCACAGATGATTAATGAAGTTATAAAATCTGAAAATAGATACTTATCACTCTACAAAAAAAAAAAAAGAAAAAAGAAAACCCACAACTATACTCTCATACACATAAAAACATTACCCAAGTAAATAAATACAAGGCTTAAATATTATTTCTACAAATCAACTTCTGCAGTGAATTTGTTCAACATTTACTGAACATCTGATAAGGACCAGCACAATGCTTCTGTTCTTGCAGAAAACTAAAAAATTGGATTTGTGATGGCCAAATAGAGTAAAAGTAATCATTAGATGGTTAAAAGAAAAAAAAAATTCACTGGAGCTTAGAAAAAGCAAATTGAAACTGTTGCCTTAAATTACTGGTAAGTTTACCTACATCATAATGAAAGATACAGTGTGCTAAATGTAAAGCTTAACTAGGACCAGAATAAATGTAATAGCACAGGAAGGTTCTCAGAAAGCAAAATACAAAGTGCCAGCCAGCCACTATATAGTGAAAAAGCTTAAAAAAAAAAAAAAAAAAGACATTATTAAAAAACAAAACATTATGAAAGGCTTCTAATACAATTCTGAAGAATAATTTCTAAAATTAAAAATATTCAGATATAAGTAGGAAAAAGATAGTTAATGAAATAATTTGTTTTAAGTCCTTCAATTATTGCTTTGCTTCAATATATGTACGCAACAAACTTTCACCTATAGTGTAACTGAAAAAAATAGCTTTCCAAATGACAGACCGATTTAAATAACTAGTCATATCACTAAGAAAAAGTTTCAGTTGAGTGCTTAAAATAGAACTTATTTAAATCAATGAACTATGTTTCTGAATAGAGTTTTTTTAAATGCTCACTCAATTCAAGATACTAAAAAGCTTAATTATCTTTATAAAACTGAAAAAAGACTCCTTTTCACCAGACTAGAGAAATATCTAAAGAAAAAAAATCCACTCAAACAAACAAAAAACAACTATGTACCAAGAAAATGTTTTATGGTCAATTTTTTTTATCTTGTGATAAAAAGAAAAATGAACTCATTATTCCGAAAGAAAACAATTATCATGTCACTTTTCTAAAGACATACTAGTCTACGAACAAACGCTTAAGTACACAGTACTAACTTGCTTACTAGAACCTTACTCATAAAATCATTACAGAAGATGAATGAATCAGGAGTCACTTAATGTAGTATGTAAGCTCAAATTGGCAACCTGAGCCTCATGACGCGTATCAACATCAACTAAGGATTAAGACAAATGGCTAGCTACCCATGTCAAGTGTAGTCACAGGTACAGATGAAGACAGAAGAAATGGAATCCTTCCCATGACTGGCAAAAACCAAGAAATCAGATAAGCAACAGTCAAATGTTCTCAATATAAAGTGCATAAGAATGTTCAAATTTGCCAAACATGTTTTGTTCCCTAGGAGCTGGTATTTTAGCAAGTATTAAACATAGACGCTATTAAAATGATTTCCTAAACTGGCACAAATCCCGAGCGAAGTGTTTTTTGTGCTGCTGAAGTCGGTGCAGCAGCCGAAAGAACCCAGCGCGGAGACGACCCTCGCGGAGCGATTTACGCGGTTGCTCCCCGCCCCCTCCCCTCCCTCCCCCGGCCGCAGAGCCCTCCTAGCGGACTGGGACGCACACATTGTTTTAAAAGCTGCTCGGAACCCTTTCTGCAGCTTTGTTACAAACAACCCCCATTGTTACCAGGCCAGGAGCGAGCGTGATTTCCTCCTCCTCTCCCGGAGCCAGCCTCGGGCCGGCGCCTCCCTCCGGGCAGAGGCCGCCTCAGGGTTGCCCAGGGCCCTTCCCCGCCGCCCGACGGTGGAGGAGGCGCGCCTTTCCCAGGGAGAGCCCGACTGCCCGCCTAGGTGCCGGGGAGCCCGCAGCTCCACAACTTTGCGAGGCTGACATTTCCCCCCGCCCCGGCTGGCAGCCTCCAAATGAGGGAACCCGAAGCACCGTGCACGTCACAGGCTCCATCCTGGCCACGCCGACCGCCGCCGTGAGCCAGAACCGGGCTGCAGGTGGAGGGCGCCGGCCCCGCTCCCCGCCGCGCCCCCCGCGCCCCCCGCGACCCCAGGCATCAGGCCGGGACCGCGCCGCGCTCGCGGGGGTGAGGGCGACGGCCAGGTGAGCCGCCAGGTGAGCGGCCCGTGAGGGGAACAGGTGATTGCCGCGCCCCGACAGCCCCCGCTCGGCCCGCGCGACCCCGGGACACACCGCGACAGGGGGACAGGGTATGCGGGGGAGGGCGGGCTGGGGGCCGCGGTGCGCCCGGGCAAGGAGTAGGGGAGGGGGAGGGGAGAAAACGCCGGGTGGGGGAGGGGGACAGAGGGCGGGTCCGCGGCGGCTGGGGAGGGGGAGGGGCGGGTGCGCGGGCGGGGGTCGCGCAGGCCCCGCGCCCCGCAGCGCTCACCTCGGTCGGCTGGCTGATCTCGAACAGGTCCAGCCGGTTGGCGTTCCAGTGGTGGATGATGTCGGCCAGCTTCCGCCGCTCCTCGTCACGGCCGCCCGCCGACATGGTCCCGGCCGCGCCTCCTCAGCCGCGCGGGGCCGGGGCCGGAGGACCGGCCGAGGACGACAGGTCCACGGGGGCCCGGCGCCCCTGGCCGCCCCCGCCGGCCGCCTCCGCCTCCGCGGCCGCCTCCGCCTCCGCGGCCGCGCCGCGTTCTCCGCCTCGGCCTCCGCCTGCGGCTCAGCCCGCGCCGCGCCGCCTCAGCCCCGCCGGCCGGTGTGCGCCCGGCGCCCGCAACCGCCCGCGCCCCGCCCGCTGCCGTGCGCGCCCCCGTCCGCCGTGCGCGCCGCCGCCGCACCTCCGAGCCGCTCCGCTAGGTGCTGCTGCCGCAGCCGCCAGGGAGGGAGGTGCCGGGGGCGGGCCCCGCGCGGGGCCGGGCTCTGTCCCGAAGCGCGGTGCTGGGTTCGGTCCTGACCGGAGGTGCTGGGGCCCGACTAGCCCGGCTAGGTTCGGCTAGGACGCGCGCTGCTGGATCTAAATGGGCGGCGCCGGGTCCGATGGGCGGTTCTGGGTTCGGTTCGGACGGGCGGCGCCGGGTCCGGTGGGTGTTTCTGGGTTCGGTTCGGACGGGCGGCGCTGGGTCCGTTGGGCGGTGCTAAGTTCGGTTCGGAAGGGCGGTGTCGGGTCCGGTGGGCGGTGCTGGGTTCGGTTCGGACGGGCGGCTGGGTCCGATGGGCGGTGCTGGGTTCGGTTCGGACGGGCGGCTGGGTCCGATGGGCGGTGCTAGGTCCGGACTGGCCGTGCTGGGTCTGGACCGTCCGTGCCCGGTTCGGTTCGGACGGCCGTCCCTGGGTGTAGATGGACGGCGCTGAGCAGGGCAGGGGACAGGTGGGCGTGGCGACCCAGGTACTGGGCTCAGGGCGGGTGCGGCCCCCACTCCCGCCCCGCTCCTGCCGCCCCCGAGGGTCCGGTGCTCCCGCTCCTCCCACTCGCCCGCCTTGCCCCGGAGCTGCTGCGCGTTTTTCCTCCAGGGGGACTCCGTTCAGCTGGGGTGGCTTCGAAGCCGACCTTTTCAAGCTGTTTTCTTGGTTGGACGAGACGTTTCTAGGCTGTGTGCACATTTCAAGGGTCCTGTTTTCTGAACCTTGCCGGCGTTTTGGAGGCCCCCGCCCTGCCGCTCCCGGGGCTTGGAGGCCCCAGTGCGGGGCGTGTTCCTCCCGCAGAGCGAGGCTGGAGAGCCCACTCCCTTTGTCTGTCTCAGAAAATGCCTCTTCTCTCAGACACAGTGTTATCTGCAAATCCTTAACGGCGCGGTGAACAGACGACAGGGTTACTGAACGTCCAGGGGAAGCTTCGATGCGCCCGGCTTAGCACTGCGGTGCCGGTGCCACTGAGCGTCATCTTAAATCTTGTACGTGTCCCCGTGGACGTGGAACCCTGAGATTAATTTCATTAGCTAGCTTTGTGAATTGTAGGGATTCTTCTTCATTGTCCTTTTTTAACTGCCCCCCCCCCCCTTTTTTGGCAGCGGGACACATCCCAACAGTCTCCCCCGTGCAGTCAGTCAGGTGACGCTGCGTTCTTACCTTATCTGTGATTTGTCCTAACAAAAAGCGTTCATCTTTGAAACACTAAGGCAAGTAATGAGAGGAGTGAACTTTATTTGACAAAGCCTTTTAATTTTGGTCATTGCGTTTTTTTCCAGTGTGGAAATAATTTTACTCTCCACACTGGATTTCCTCTTTTGCAGGCAATTAGAGAATTCTGTCATCCCCACTGGGTTCTGTCTTTTCTGCAGCACTCTTCCAGTCCAGCTACATAAGGAGGCTTCTCAGCAGAGGAGCCTGGCGTGTGGAACCCGTTCCATGGGGGAATGAATTCTTCAATAGATCTCTAGTCTCCTTTATTAAAATTAAAGTGTGGTGACTTGCAGAAAAGCGTCTGTCTAAATGACATCTTCGTGTTCTAGCACTCGGTTTCTTTATGCTTCCCAATAGACTCTGAGTTTTAACCGTGTGAGATCCTCGTGCCCGCCCCGGGGACTCTTACTAGGTTCCTTCCACACATGCTTTACAGGTCCCTGGCACGAGGTTAAGTGAGCTCCAGCCTCAGGAACTCCATGCCTCAGAATGACTTGCCTCTTCGAGAATTAGTTTGCAAAGCTGGCTGTTAGATTGCTGGTATCCAAAGCAAGTATGTGTAGCATCATTAAAGAGAAAATTCAGGTTTCCTGGAAAGCAGTTCTGGGTTCTCTGCAGTGTTACTTTTGTAATAAAAAACAAATGGCATATGTGAAACACCTACTGCGTGGTGCAGGACAGTCACATCGAAGGCTCTAAATCAAGGAGAATTATTCTTGTTTTTCTGACTGTCATTAAAAGTCCCCATTTGTGTTAGGTATGAGTGGTATATCAGTATCTAAACTACAGTTCATTGTAGGTCCCAACCAACATTCGTTTATTGACAAATGTTTAAGAGCAGCTAGAAATTAACGGAATACCTATGTTTCTTAAATCATAAACATTCCCATAACTAGTATATGTTTAGGCCATGAAAATTTCCAGGCTGACAAATTATTTCAAGACTCCAGGATGATATTCTGAGCTGCATGTTAATTTTGATACCATATAGAAAATTAAAAATAGACATGCTACCATCTTCTGTTCATTGTACCACTGGATTCTGGTACATCTAAAAATCGTACTTAAATGATACCAAAAAATGATGTATAAAAATAAAATCATGGGCTTTTCTGTTATTCCGTTTTATACATGGCGAGACCGAAATGCACAATAAAGGACTGGACTGAAGCTAAACGAAGCTGTGCTGGGCTGGGTTGAGAAAGAAGGCCTTTTTAATCTTTAAGTCTGTTTTTGAAAATTTAAGTTTCTGCTATATCATTTTAGATATCCTTTAAAAATAAATTATTTTTAGTTGCACTATTCAAAAAGTTACAACTATTTCAATCAGCACTGATATATTAATATTTCTAAGCATCTCCTATCTAAAACCAAAATCTACGTAAAACCTAAAAGTACCAGGTAATAAGAGACAACAGAACAAGACAGTCCCTTAAGAAAAGGAAGTATCACATAATAGGAATAAATATGAGGACAAAAAGTAATAATACTTTTAAATTTCTGATTAAACTTTGACCATACTTTAAAATTTTTTTCAAAATATTATGAAAACCGGGTTCTGAGACCAGCCATATGTAAAAAACCTTTTCCTGCCTCAGTTTTCACATGCTTTAGAAAATAAGAAGTACCAGGAAAAAGTTGAATACATCTAAGAAAAACAAGTGATACCAATATATCAACTATGTTTAGCTATATTTAGTACTCTATAGGTCATTTAATTTTATAACCGCCAATAAATTCATTATTAAATAAATTTTTGAAAAATGTCAATATTATTGTATAAATCATCTTACAAGTCCTTTTAGTAGATACATCAATTTAAAGGATGGTCTTTAGCAAAAAAATAAAGTAAAAGGATTTAATAAAGGTCCAAATAGCAGACATTCAAGGGCAGGCAGCCTTCTACAGTAGCCAAGGCATGTGAAAGTTCAACTAATTATTTGATCTAGAAAGTTAAATAACCAAACTCTCCTTTGCTTAACCCATGGCTAGAAAGGCTAGTGTTGTTAATTTTGTCTTCTAAACAAAAAAAGCAAAAAAGAGGATGAATTTTTCCTGAGTAGGGTATGTGCTACTTTATTGGAAAATGAAGAAATACATCTTTCAACTCTGCTTCCTTCATTACATCCCCATGTCCCTAATATTTAGTCACATTTTAGGTTAGAACTTCCAGGGAGTTTTTACAGAGATATGAGTGCTATAAACAGCCCTTAAAACAGGAATTTAATCTTACTTATTTAAAAAATATATATACTCTTACCAACCCCGAAATACATTTGTGGTTAAATTGTTCTCTAGCATTTTATAAACTAAGATGATACTGGAGGAAAAGCTAAATCTTAAATACATAAGCAACATATTTACACTGTGATGTTGTTTAGATCTGCGTCTCAATGCCACATCTCATGTCAGATGGGTTGGAAGTGGGGCCTGGTGGGAGATGATAGGATCAGATCATGGGGGTGGATTTCCCCTTTGGGTGCTGTTCTGGTGATGGAGTTCTCACTCAATCTGGTTGTTTAAAAGTGTGTAGCACCTCCCTCCCCGCCTCTTCCTCCTGTTCCTCTGCATAAGACATGCCTGCCTCCCCTTAGCCTTCTATTACGATTGTAAGTTTCCTGAGGCCTCCCCAGCCATGCTTCCTGTACAGCCTGCAGAACCATGAGCCAATTAAACCTCTTTTCTTCGTAAATTACTCAGTCTCAGGCATTTTTTATAGCAATTCTAGAATAGAATGGACTAATACTGAATGCAAAGAAATGAAACGTGCGTTCTGTGTGTGTGTGTGTGTTTGTAAAGTATTGGAAAGGGATTATACCATAAACATGGGTCATTTACTTTTTACTGTGTTGGAGAATTGCTTTGCATTATCTACTTTTTATTCAGTACATGTTACAGACTAAGTTAAAATGTGATTGTATATATCCTGAAAATAATTAAGGAATATCAGGCTGTAAGTAGATTGGTGAAAGGGTGTCTCCCCTGCCTGCCTCGTGGTCCTTTCTGCATTCCATCCCTCCTCAGCCCTGCAAGGTGTCGCTGCACACTGCTTTGGAAGTGCTCTCACTTCCAGAATTTCTAGGTCCAATGCCCCATTTTGTCAGTTTCCGTTTCCCACTTTGAAAACTAATCAGCTAAAGGCACTGGTTCTTCTCTTGTCGTCGTCTCCCATATTTTCCTGATCCCTTACACATGGCACTTTGATTTTAGCTGCTACCTTGAATTTGGTTGTGGCTTGAAATTCTGAATGCGCCTTTTCCCTCATGAGTTCTGTTCCCCTTGGTGCTGGGGACCCATTTTACTGATGTTTGAATCCTTGTCCCACTTCTAGCAGACAGCACAATGCTATGTACCTACTGGATATTTAATAAATGCTCACTGCCTTGACTGAAGATGACTGTGTGTTGTGGGGGAGGGGGCACCCAGCACACAGCTTCTACAGCTAGTCTAGTCTAAGCATCTGAGACTAGACTTTACTCAGGTGAGTGATCTTTACAAGGGTACAGAGTCCACAGCCTGGAGGCTGTGGAGGTTTTCCATCAAGGCTTTTACCTTTTTTCTTAGTAATAAAAGGTACAGTTCTAAACAATGGGTCTAGAAGAAGAAAGAAGTGTGCTTGCCTCATTCCTAAGAGAGAGGGCTTGACCTACTGAGCAACTTTAATATGACTCTATGATCTTGCTGTCATTAATAGAACAAAAGCCAGAACCATGTAGGAGGCATTTTGGAAACCAGGTGCTAAGGTGAACTAAATGTAATAAACCTTATTCTCTCCCCAGTTTTCACAGATTCCATAATGTAGAAAGTACTAGGGAAAAGAGGAGGAACTTAATACATTTAAGAAGAACAAATGGAATAAATATATCAACTTTTTTTTATATCTTATGCCCTTTTCTGCTAGAAAATTATATGTATAATATATAAGCTGATAATTACAATATATAAATTTTGCTAGGAAACTAATATTTTGAAATGCAAACTCCCATTAAATTTTATTTTAACAAATAACAGTTACCAAATGAAGGGGAATGTACTATTAAAATGCTATTTACCGGCAGTAAAAATAATAGAAACAAAGAAAGTGTTGAGAAACGTGTTGTTCATGGCAAACCCCAAAATGGAATATCCAAGGACTGTTCAGAAAAATATCTTCTTTATCCACTGGTATCTCTGGAAATAATTCCCGAATGACAGGGTTCTGCCTGCTGTTGAAAATACAGTGCAACTTACACATTTTTAAAAGTGCTTTCGACATTTGCAGTAGTTCTGTGAGACATGAGAAACTTGGCCTAAGGTCTTCTGCTAAGACGGTTTTATGAACATGTGCCCCAAAGCACCCTTGCCACACACACATACCTGTTCTAAGTATATGCCAGTGGTAGATGAAAAATAAAGAGGGAAAACTTAGAATTGTAGGAGACTTGAAACAGCATGGGCATGGCTGAGGGGCAGTGTGGGGCGGAAGTGCATGGTGGTGAGAAGGAGCTGAAGGGGAAGCCCTGCTGGACTCTGGAACCCAAAGAAGGCAGACCCTGCAAGGGGCAGGGCTCTTTTTGGGCGGCGGGAACCGCAGTGCTACTGCCACCTGCAGCAGGGACGACTGCCATGAAGCCGTGCATCTCTGAGAAGACAAAACACGCATGTGGCCTCCTGCCAGGGAACTGCTGTGCCAGCGAGTGACTGCATCTGATACCTTCAACGACGACAACACAGCTGGTTCCTGGATGAGGGCCCCACATGGACTAGGTGCTTTTGTTAAACAGAGAGAGGTGAGCAAAGAGACACTGAGAAAGATGGACAGTAGAGAGAAAATCTCCCAGTTTAGATGAGCAGGTGAAGAGCAAATTCCCAGGCACATGAACACCGCAAATGCCGAGGGGCCACCTGAATCAGCAACCATTCTGAGAAGAACTATAAAATAATCATGTTTGGGAACCTTGAAGAAATGAAAGCAGGAATAACATGCATCAAAAGAAATAAGAAGTTATGAAGAAGAACTGGCAGAAATACTAACACAGAAACAGAAGTCCACATACTGCATATTCTCCTAAGGAGGTGCTCCACACTCTCCCCCTCTACATGGACATAGGGATGGGAACAGTGCACAGTGGGGACCGTGGGAGGGAGAAAGGGCCAGGGAGAGAAGAACCGCCTACTGGGAACTGTCTTCATTCTTCGAGTGATGGGTTTGATCAAGGCCCGAACCTCAGCATCACACAATAAATCTGAGTAACAAACCTGTGTATGTACCCCTGACTCTAAAAAAAAAAGGGGGCGGGGGGCCAGGCATGGTGCCTCACACCTGTAATCCTAGCACTTTGGGAGGCCAAGGTGGGAGGTCAGGAGTTTGAGACCAGCCTGACCAACATGGAGAAACCCCATTGCTACTAAAAATACAAAATTAGCAGCATATGGTGGCACATGTCTGTAATTCCAGCTACTCGGGAGGCTGAGGCAGGAGAATCACTTGAACCAGGGAGGCAGAGGTTATGGTGAGCCAAGATTATGCCATTGCACTCCAGCCTAGGCAACAGAGCGAGATTCTGTCTTAAAAAAAAAAAAAAAAGGACTGGCAGAAATAATAAACCAAGAACATAAAAAAGTCCAGTAGAAAGCAGAAAAGAAGAAAAAAGCTGAGAAATGCATCTGGAAAGTAGTAAAATGAGTGAAAAGAAATAAAGATTTTTAAAAGCAAGCGACCATAAGGAGCAAGAGCTGTAGGCTGAGGGAGTTAATCTTATCTCTTCAGAGTTCCCGGGGGTTACAGGGAATGGGAGAGCCGTAATTAAAGAGATCATCGTTTGAGAATTTTCCAGAATGTAAGAAACACAAGAGTCTTTAAAAGTGCTTTCAAATATCCAGCAGGATACATGGGAGTCAGTTTGCACCTGAATACATCATAGTGCAGCTCTCAGGTAAAGCTCGAAAAGGAAATGCTGAAAGTCACCTGAGAAAAAGGAGGAGAAAACACCTGAGAGAGAAGTTCCTGTAAAAGAAGGAAAGAGAGTGGACACCAGAGGGGACCTGAAAACATGTCTCTGAGTTTGAGACAAACCACAGATGAGAAATCTGAGGCCCAAAAGAGTCCCTGGCTCATGACTCACTCACCCTTGTCTATAGTCCAATGCCCTATTTTGGTAAAACTATTTCCTGATTTCGGCACCACTGCAGAGAAAGGCAAACAGGTGAGTGACCTCGAACAATACAGCTAGAATGTAGGTGGTGCAGATGTGGCAGTGCGCAGGGAACGTCTGTATTTCAACTTACGTGGTTGGATTAGATCAGTGATTCCAATTGCTGATCAGAATTTCCTGGGGAGCTTTTCCTAGCAACATTTTTGTTCTAGAAATGTGCAGTGATACGAATAGGAAAGAAGTCCAGTGATTCCCATCTCCACTCCCCACTCGCCACCTGGCTTCGGTTGTCACACACAGCCTGTTTCATTTATCCTCTTCCCTCTCCCTTCGCGCCTAGATTATTTTCAACAAAAAAAACATACTTTACATAATTTCAGTGTTGCAGATGTATCTTCAGAAGACACTCTTTAAAAATGTTTTCCTAATATCATTTCATACTTTGCAAAATGACAATAATTCCTTAAAATTATCAAATATCAAGACACCGTTTGAGTTTCAGAAAACTTTTTAAGCATACACATCCCTTCTGCTCAGTGGCAGACACAGAGAATCAGAATCTCAGGGCGAGTCTAACGATCTTTTATTTCAGTCTCCCTAAGTGACTCTGATGTTCTGTGGGGTTCGAGAATCACTGGCTTAGATCACCTTGTAGGTTTGAACTGGAGACTCTCCCAATGTCACACACCTCCTCTCTCATAGGGGAAACTGAGTCTGCCAATCCCTGACTAGCACAGAGACCTCTATGCGCGGAGAGGTTGTGAGGTTGTCGTGGGAAAGCAGCCTTGGGTTAAGCGCCGCAGCTCCCAACCTTGAGCTCTGTCTCTGACACTAATTTTAGGACAGTGAAGGGCATGTACAGATCTGAGACTCAGTCTCCTCATGTGAAAAATAAACAGATTGTGCCACAGACCTTCACTGCCCACCTTACAGAGCTGTTAGAAGGAAAAAAGTTAAGTAAGGCACATGAATATGCTTGCCAAGTGTGCATTGATGTAGAAATGTTCTCCTTCTTTATTTGAACATTGGCATTGCAGGGGTTAAAAATGTACAGGAGAGTAAAGGAAGTCCAAAAAAGTTTTTTTGTTTTTTTTTAGTAGACCTGTGTGTCAAGAAAACAACCCAGAAGCATTTACCCTACTGGGGATAAAAAAAAAAAAATCATTCAATTTTAACATTTTATGAATATTTTTAATTATTATTAAAGCACTGCATTAGAGCTTTCATATGTTCACAATATTGCAGTGAACTTCTAAAGTCTTTGGAGGCTTTCAAAGCCAAACAATGTCATAATAAACACCTTGCTGGGGTTTCTGGGGTGGGGACGCTATGTAGTATTACAGTTTTCATTGCAGTAAGTCATCTACGATGAATTCGGTGGATTATATGTTGTGAGTGTTTCAGCTACATATTCTGTAGGTAGCGAAGACGACGCTCGCCTCTCCCCTCCCAACCATGACCTGCTTCCCCGCTGTGGCTGCTTTGGCTTTGCTGGCATTCCTCTATGTGCCCTCTCCAGACCACTGTCTCCTGCAGGCGCCAGCCCAGGCCTCCTCTGATCGTCTGTTGCTGGGGGAGTGCCCGTTTCCGGGCTGACCTCTTTGATCTCAGTGCTGTCCCTGACTGTCCCTCTGTCTTCATTTTCAATGTCCCATGGGTCTCCAGATCCTGGCAGTTCTTTCTCATATGACACCCTCTCCTGGGTGTCCTCTGCGGCATCTCTCCCATTACAAATCACTCCAGTCTTTCCCAAAACAGAATTGTGAACCTGAAAAGAAATCCCGAAGCTGGCTCAGCCCCTTACTTTTGTCAGCTTAATTTCCTGCTACTCCCATGTCAATTCCAGGCACATCGCTCCTCTTGACATCTTTTTTCTTGAGATGAAATCTTGCTGTGTCGTCCGGGCTGGTGTGCAGTGGCATCATCTCAGCTCACTGCAACCTCTGCCTGCTGGGTTCAAGTGATTCTCATGCCTTAGCCTCCCGAGTAGCGGGGATTACAGGCACGAGCCGCCACATCCTGATAATTTTTTGTATTTTTAGTAGAGATGGGGTTTCACTATGTTGGCCAGGACGGTCTTGATCTCCTGACCTTGTGATCCGCCCGCCTCGGCCTCCCAGAGTGCTGGGATTGCAGGTGTGAGCCCCGTGCCCGGCCTTCCTCTCGCCATCCTACAAGCACACCTCTGCCTCCCTGCCCTGTCTTCTGGGCTAGTACTCTTCCCTCCACCCAGAGGACCCGTCTCATATCCGTGGGCTGAGATCCCAACCACCTCTGTTAGACACTCGTTTGGATTTTCCTCTCCTGGGCACACAGAACTTCACCTTCCACCCTGTGAAGACAGGCGTGGACACGTGACTAGTTTTGGTTAATGAGGTGGCGCAGGAGCCAGGGTGTCACCTCCACGTGGAAGTGTGCAGGAGCCAGGAGTGACTGTCCAGCCCTGCCTTCCCTTGCCTCCGTGCCTGTGAAAAAGCCAGTGTGGGTGTGGGGAAACTGGAAAGCCCAGCAGGTCTCAGGCACCGCCCACAGGACAGCTGCCTGGGAGGGGCACAGGGTCCCACAGAGGGACTCGGCTTTTGCAGTTAACAAAGAAAGAAGTTTTGGTGTTAAGCCACTGAAATTTCAGGGTTGCTTACTGCAGCAGGAAAACCTATCTGTTCAAATATCCTTGACTCAAGGCCCAGATCAAACCCCTCTCTACCTCCTCCAGGAGGGCACCCTCCTGCTAACCCCCCGAGCCATGTGTCACTCCTCTGATTTGCAGTCATACCTTGGTGTGGTGACACATCTGTTGGGTCAGAGCCACACAGACCTGAATTTGAATGTCAAACTGCCATCGGCCATGTAATGGCCAAGAATCTTTCTTACATTCAGTTTTGTAATCTAAATAATTGATGTGATGCCTCATAGAATTGCCAAAGAACACGGAACTGTGACACTGCAATGATACATCTGTAGTGCTCACTAAGTGTTAAAACCTTTCCTATTGATAGATTTTTCTCTGTGTAGAAAACTTACGAAACTTACAGCCATTTCAAAGAATAACATTTTATTTTTCTGGAGTTCCAGGACTGTACAGACAAATTTCTCTGCCTAATATTTTTACCAAAGTCCAATGTCTTTAAAGTAAGACACAGATGTACATTTATTTTTGAGATGGTTAATGAGGCAAAACATAACTACGTACATAGTTTGATCAAACTGTTGCATAGTGACATCCTTGTCTTTTTAAAAATAAATTTTTAAATTGAATGTTTACAAGAAAAATAAATTAAAAAACAGTCAATTATAAGAAAAGTTAAAATAGACCGGGCGCGGTGGCTCATGCCTGTAGTCTCAGCACTTTGGGAGGTCGAGGCGGGCGGATCACGAGGTCAAGAGATCAAGACCATCCTGGCCAACATGGTGAAACCCCATCTCTACTAAAAAAATACAAAAATTAGCTGGGTGTGGTGGCGTTTAACTGTAGTCCTAGCTACTCAGGAGGCTGAGGCAGGAGAATTGCTTGAACCCGGGAGGCAGCAGTTGCAGTGAGCCGAGACCACTGCACTCCAGGCACTGAACTCCAGTCTGGTGCCTGGTGACAGAGCAAGACATTGTCAAAAAAAAAAAGAAAGAAAAGAAAAGAAAAGAATAAGAAAATGGAAAGTTATTCAAATATCTATCCAATTATGTTTGACCTGCATATCTAATGATTTTGAAATAAATGACAATTTTTGAATTCAAGGCTTTTTATTTGTATTGTTTAACAGATTTACTGCCATATCAAGAAATTAATAAATATATGTTCATTATATATTAATTCACATTTTAGACTCAAAGAAACCAATTTATTGTTTACTAAATTATTTCTTTCTTTCTTTCGTTATTTATTTATTTCAAGATAGAGTCTCCCTCTATTGCCCAGGCTGGAATGCAGTGACACCATCTTGACTCACCACAACCTCCACCTCCTGAGTTCAAGCAATTCTCCGGTCTTAGCCTCGCAAGTAACTAGGATTACAGGCACAGTGCCACCACACTCAGCTACTTTTTTGTACTTTTAGTAGAGAACGGGTTTAGCCACATTGGCCACGCTGATCTCGAACTCCTGACCTCCAGTGATCCACCTGTCTCGGCCTCCCAGAGTTCTGGGATTACAAGCATAGCCACTGTGCCTGGCCAGATACTAAATTATTTAAATAATTACATATCAGTACATATTGGAATCATGGCTTTCTCATTAGGCTAAAGTGAACCCACAGTGTGGTGAGCAGTGCGTTATTAACAACAGTGTTAGGTTCTAGGGAGTTTCAGTAATTTGTGGTTATAATATTCCTATAAGAAATTTAATATGTCATTAGCATCTTTAAAACCATTAATCTCAGAAGATAATTATGAGGGAATTGTATATGATTCTAGGCTTAGATTTGGATGGAGACTCCAGAAATGGACCTTCCAGCTCAATAATACAATTATTTTTTCACAGTTATTTTTAACTTCTAATTTTCCATGCATACATTATTTACCATTAAATAAAGACAAGATTACAGTCTAAACTTCAATGTCTAAGTATAGTGAACTGACAATAGAGTAAAAACTGTAATTTTAAAATAAGCTGTATCCAAGGGCATATATTACAAAATATTCAAAATATATATATTCAATTATGAGTAAGAGAAGTATTTTAGCTAAAACCTATTTGTTTAAACACAGCAAATTCATGAAGAGATGCTTGTTCAAAGATTAATGTCACAACATTAGCTGTTTTCGTTTAATTGTTTGGTTTATTTGTTGTAAGGCAGATTGAGTATTCATTATCTAAAATGCTTGAGATCAGAAATGTTTCAAATTTCAGATTTTGGAACATTTGCAGTATATATTTACCAGTTCATCATCCCTAATCCCAAAACCCAAAACGCTCCGATGAGCAGCTCCTTTGCATGTCGTGTCGGCACTCAGAAAGTTTCAGATGTGAGTGCTTTTCGGATTTTTACGTTGAGAACACTCAACCTGCATAAAAGAGTGGCAAAGCGGGGTGAATTCCATCATTAAAAACATTCCAAATACATGTCATTTTCAACACACAAACTAGATCTTCTCAAGCGGCTCCTGTTTCTGGGGTCTCGTAGACTATGACTTAATATGTGGAAAATCCCTCATATTCTAGGCCGGGGGTGTACAAGGTACATTCGTCTTGCCTCTTGTTTCTGTAGGGCTCACGAACCTCACGAACTAACCATCTTCTTTACATTTGTAAATGGTTGGAAAAAAATCAGAATGAGGAGTACATGGCAAAATATTAATTTTGAAGCCTAGATGTAAGATATCAGTTAAAAAAACAGATATTAAGTTACAGACGTAAAAGAGGAGGAAAGCATCCAATGCTTATCAGTAAAGACTTGCTTAAGCGAGACTGGCTTTGCCAAAACCAAAATGGACGTCAGAATTGGCTTTCCTTGGAGGGCAATGGTAATTAATAATAATTAACCCAGGAGAAAGTGTTTCAGTCCAAAATGATTCTCAAGATTTTCTCCCGGCAAATCAGGTGAGGGTTAGGGTTAGGACGAGGGTTAGGGTTATGCATTTGCAGGTGTGTATTTTTAATGATAACTCAGAAAGATCCAGCAAGTGTTGACTCCATGAAATTCCCCTGAAGTCATTTAGAGGTTTCCCAGGGAGTGCACTGGGTAAAAGGGTTAATCCTTAATTACATTGCCTGAGGAAACAGCTCTAAAGAAAAAGCTGAAACATTATTTTTTAGTTTACAGTTGTGTTTTTTTTAGATGGACATAGATGATAATTACGAATTCACCTCTGTATTTTCTTGGAGAGAGCACAACGATGGATTAATGGTCACCCTCCACTGATGCAGGCAGAAGAGCGCTGAGAACAGGGGAAGGATGTGACCTCGCAAAAGCAGGAACGCAGGCTCACCTGGGCGTGCTGTCTTCCAGGGAAAAGGGCGGTACGATGGCACCGGGAGTCTCAGTGAAAAGCTCGGCGTCTCGAGTCACATTGCTCCCACCTGGACCAGGACTCAGTATCTTGTACAAGTTGCTATCCTGATATTGCCTTCAGCATCCTTGTGGGAGGTTTCTGTCAACATCACTCCTGTTTTCTGTCTTCTGCTTCCTCTATTCCTTCCTTCGCAAGCAGCCAGGCCAACCATTGCAGTTGATATGTTCTCCTCCGAACGCTGCAGCACTTTCTCCCTCATGCATTTTCCTCTTGGTAATGATTAAGTTATTTTGATAGCCTAATTGATTCCTGTTCTTCTATATTGAACACGTACAGGAAAGTGCATGCCCCATAATCGTACAGCTTGATGAACACTTGTGAACACACCGAGGTTTCAACACAACAGTGGAATATGACTAACACCCCAGAGCCCCATTCGTGTCTCTTCCCAATCATTGCCTTAATTCCCTGCTAAAGGGAAACATATCCTGATATCACAGACTAATTTGTCTTGTTTTTAAAGTTTATCAAAACAGAATAATAGACTATATATTGTTGCGCCTATGTTTGGCTTCTTTTCCTCAGAATTGTGTGTGATTCGGCCGGGCGCAGTGGCTCACGCCTATAATCCTAGCACTTTGGAAGGCCAAGGCGATGGATCACGAAGTCAAGAGATCGAGACCATCCTGGTCAACAAGGTGAAACCCTGTCTCTACTAAAAATACAAAAATTAGCTGGGCATGGTGGTGTGTGCCTGTAGTCCCAGCTACTCGGGAGGCTGAGGCAGGAGAATTGCTTGAACCCAGAAAGCGGAGGTTGCGGTGAGCTGAGATCGTGCCATTGCACTCCAGTCTAGGTAACAAGAGCGAAACTCCGTCTCAAAAAAAAAAGAATTGTGTGTGATTGTGTATGTATGAAAGATTCACCCATTTGGTTGTATGAGGCACAGTTCTTTTGTATAAATTGCTGTTCAGTGTCCCATTGTATGACTACTGTGCTGTCCACTGTTGGTAAACATTTGGATTGCCTCCATTGTTTGACTGTCCCTGAGAGCGCTGCCATGAATCGTTTCCTGTGTGTCTTTACTTGCAGCATGAGTGCACATGTTGGTTGGGCATGTGCCTGTGACTGGAACTGCTGAGGCATTGGGTATACACATACACAACTTGGTAAATCCTGTCAAATTCCTGAAGAGGTTGAATCAATCTACATTTTCGTGAGCGCCATAGCGGGGTATCAGTGGGTATGTCAGCCTTTAGCCGTCCTGGTGGATGCCTGGTGAAATTCTATCGCTTTGATTCACATTTTCCTCATTTCTAATGAAAATGACCATCCTCTCACATATTTGTTGACCATTTTGTGACATCTTTGTGTCTGTCTCTTGCCTGCTTTTCTATTGGGTTGTCTGTCTTTCTTAATTGATTTGTAGAGACTACTCATATATGCTGGCTATGGACTTTAGTCTTTGCTGTAACCACGTGACCACTCAGCGTCTTCACTTGCATAGTATTATCTTTTACTCTTTAATTTAAAATCAGTTTCTAATTTTAATATAGCCTAATTTATCACTCTTTCTCTTTATGGTTAGTGCTCAAAAGAGCATTATTCCTATTCAATATTCTCCATCCCCAAATAATAAAGGCTTTTCTCTTATATAATTTTCTTAAAGTCTTGTTGTTTGACCCTGCACATTGAAACAAACAGCATACCTGAAATTCACTTTTGCATGTGACTCTTCGGGGAAGGATTATACATATTGTTTCATGTCAATATCCAAATTATTCAAGCACCATCTACTGAAAAAAAATCCACTACTTTGCAGTGCTATTACTTTTACCAGAAATGAAATAGCTATATGTGTGTGTCTGTATGAACCAATTATTCTAGTTTTTCAGTCCATTTGTTCATCATTGCACAAAAAACTGCCGTAATTACTGAAGTTTTATAACGAATTCTGAGATCGGGAAGACTCGGTCCTCCTGCCTCGTTCTTTTCATTAAAGTTTTCTTGGCTCTCCTTGGCCCTTTGTGTGTTCACGTAATTTTTAGAATTATTTTGTTAATTACCACAGGAAATCCTGCTGAGGCTTTTATCAAGATGGCGTGAGATTTATAGACCAATTCAGGGAAAATGAATATATTTACAATAATGACATTTCTAATCCATGAACATGGTGTATCCCCCCACTTAATTAGATTATCTTGAATTTTTCTCCAAAATGTTGTATAGTTTTCTCTGCATGACTCTTGTGCATCTTTTTAAAGAAGATTTAGTGTTAAGTATTTGATATTTTATGCTTTTGTAAGTGAATCTGTTTTAACATTTTGTTTTCCGACTGTGCTAACACTTAGGCATATAATTGATTTTTAAAAATATTCACCTGTGTCTAACAACTCTGCTAAAATAACTTTTAAATTCTAATAATTTATGCTTTCTACATTGAAATATTATCTACAAATAGTGGTTTTTTTTATTGTCTCTTAGCCAGTCTATATACCTTTATTTCACTGGCTAGAACTACAGTTTAGTGCTGAATAAATGTGGTGATAGGACATATTCTTGTTTACTTTTTAACTTCGGATGGAAATGTTTCAACATTTCACTATTACATGTGTTTTTAAAATACTTTTTACTATAATAATGACGTGTCATTCTATTTCTAGCTTTTAAAAATGTACATTCTATCATGATAATGATGTACCACTCTATTCCTAGCTTGCTAAGAGTTTTTTTAACATAAATAAATTTAAATTTTTTTAAAGCTTTTTCTTTATCAACTGTAGGATTATTTACTTTTCCTCTTTTTTATAGTGTTAAGACACCACTTCTAAGAATAAGCCCCGGCCCGTTTGCAGTGGCTCACGCCTGTAATCCCAGCACTTTGGGAGGCTGAGGCGGGTGGATCACGATGTCAAGAGATCGAGACCATCCTGGTCAACATGGTGAAACCCCGTCTCTACTAAAAATACAAAAAATTAGCTGGGCACGGTGGCGCGTGCCTGTAATCCCAGCTCCTCAGGAGGCTGAGGCAGGAGAATTGCCTGAACCCAGGAGTCGGAGGTTGTGGTGAGCCGAGATCGCGCCATTGCACTCCAGCCTGGGTAACAAGAGCGAAACTCCGTCTTAAAAAAAAAAAAAAAAAAAACAGAATAAGCCCCAAATTGTGTGCCGCATTATCCTTTCTGTACGTTGCTACATTTAGTTTCCTAATATTTTATTTATAAAGTTCACATGCATATATACAAATAAAATTGACCTATTTTTTTCTTATAATGTCCTTGTTAGGTTTGATGCTTAAATTGTACTGATTTTATTAAAATTGCTGGAAGGTGCCCCTCCCCCTTTTTATTCTCTAACTTGCCCCACACTCCCTTAAACATTTAGTTGGGCTGGGAGTTTTGTTTTGTGGGGGGATGGGTGGGGTCAGAGTAGGAGAGCTTTCAGTACAGATAATTCCTTGAGTATTTATAGAACTTTTCAAATATCCTATTTCTTCTTGTGTCAGTACTGATAAGTTTCATTTTTCTAACTACGTTCAATTCATCTAACATTTCAAATTTAAATATATGGTCTTTTGTAATTGCTTTATTTCACTTAGTATAATGTTTTCAAGGTTCATCTATGTTGTAGCACATTTTGTTTTATTGTTGTTGCTTTGTTTTGTTTATTTTTTTGAGATGGAGTTTCACTCTTGTTACCCAGGCTGGAGTGCAATGGTGCTATCTTGGCTCACTGCAACCTCCGCCTCCCAGGTTCAAGCAATTCTCCTGCCTCAGCCTCCTGAGTAGCCAGGATTACAGGTGGGAGCCACCATGCCCGGCTAATTTTTGTATTTTTTAGTAGAGATGGGGTTTCACCATGTTGGCCAGGCTGGTCTCGAACTGACTGCAAGTGATCCTCCTGCTTTGGCCTTCCAAAGTTTTGGGATTACAAGTGTGAGCCACTGCACCTGGCCCAACTTTGTGATCAAAGTTAATCAGTTCTATTGTACAGGATAGGACAGTATTAGACTTTGTTATCCCTACTCAATATGTTTAATAAGGTGCTAATATTTATAATAAATTTTCTAGATGTAAATATTTTCATCTTCATTTTGCTGAAAGAAAAAAATTCAAGTGCAGGATTATGTAAGTTGTACAATTAATATTTCTGAAAGATATCCTATTTAACAGAAAATTTTTCCTAAATTATTAAACATAATTTCAAAAATAATATATTTTTGTGGGATAAACATCAAATTGAACAGCTTTAGTTAAAAATGGAGCATAAACTATCTTGGGTTTCTATACCAATTAATAATACAAAATTTCACAGCCAATCTTAGAAGCTTTAATTTGGAAATATTTATGGCTGAGTTTCTTTTAGCTATCAGGATTTTACTTCAGCCTTGAAGAAAATATGTGCAAAACATATATCCAGGGAAGGAGGAGAGGTAGGAATTATAGTCAATCGTGAGGCATTATCGTGTTTTCACAGGTGCATATGTTAAAACTCAACAAATTGTACCCTTTAAATACATGCAGTTTATTATATATTAACTATACCTCGATGAAGCTGGAGAACAAGATTTTACCCAACGTCCAAATCAATCCTGTCCTATATACAGCCCTGCAGACACCTGGGCAGAGTGGGTTCCCACTGGGGTTTTCACTTCTTGAGGTGGTTAGACTTAGGCAAAAACATGGCCACTTTTTTCTTTCTGATCCTTTTTTAGACATATAATTTTGGCAATTTGGTTCCCCTCCCTTTTATTAAAAAAAATGGACACATATGGTATAAATATTTTAGCATTAAATAGATAATCATTGAGAATAAAAATCATACATTTTCATTGTGTAAAATTGTTTTCTATGTCTAGAAATAAACTATAATCTTTGAAGTTTAAACACAATTTTAAAAAGCATTTTCTAGTAAATTTCTGTAGAAATGCATATGAAACAATGACATAAAATTTATTCAGAAACCCAATTTATTTCTTAATTAGATTACCATCTTATCAAAATGTATCAATACGATATTATTGGCTTTATAAGAAAAAAAAACCGGCAGTGTGCCCAAAGGCAAGCACCACACAGCGTGGCACTGAAGGTGGCCTGGTTTGAACAGGGGTCGGGTCAGGACAGAGGTAGCCCTGCTCTGCCCTGCATTCCGACGCGGGGCAAGCACACCGAGGCTGTGCCTCCAAGGGCCATGGCTCTGCTTTTACTTTCCATATCTCCGTTCTGCATATGAAAAATGCAGACTGCTGGACTGCGAGACCAGGTGGAAATGCTAATTTTAGACCGCAGGCCTGCTTAAAGCGCTGGCGGTCAAAGGTTTGTCGCTGAAACTCTAAATAGTCCAGGTGCCAGTGTGGTAAATTCAGGAGTTTGTGGTCACAATGCCTTTTATTTATTTATTTATTATTATTTTTTGAGATGGGGTTTTACCATGTTGGCCAGGCTGGTCTCAAACTCCTAACCTCAAGTGATCCGCCCAAGCTGGAGTGAAGGTGGTGTGATCTCGGCTCACTGCAACCTCTGCTTCCCAGATTCAAGTGATTCTTATGCCTCAGCCTCTGGAGTAACTGGGGTTACAGGCGGGTGCCACCACACCCAGCTAATTTTTGTATTTTTGGTAGAGACAGGGTTTCACCATGTTGGCCAGGCTGGTTTCGAACTACTGACCTCAAGTGATCCGCTCACCTCAGCCTCCCAAAGTGCTGGGATGATAGGCGTCAGCCACTGTGCCTGGCCCATGATGCCTTTTCTATACTGATTAATCAGACTCTCATGTGGAGGACTAATATTTGGCTGTAAGAAACAGACAGGAGAGTTCTGGAGTCAACCTCACCCAGATTTGAATTCTGATTCTTGAATTTAATAAGCTTTGTGACTTGAGCAGGCTGGTTACGTCTTCAAGAGCTTCATTTACGAATCTATAATAAGTGGGATAATGTTGCCCGCCATTGGGAGCTAATTCTCCAGGCATCTCCTGCTTGCCACTCAACTTGTGTGCAAAGCCCTTTGTGACACTATCTTGGGAGATAGAGATAATGTCTCCCTCTGGGACGAAGGTCAGGTTTGCTGGCAGCCCATCATAAAAAAAACAGAATTTCCCAAGCTTGGACTTTGTCGGCTGTGACACACATTCAGCAGATGTGCAGGATCCAACCAGAACATTCCACGTCACCCCCATGTGACTTGGAGAGCAAGGGGAGCTGAGGCACACATACAACTCCTACTACCTGCCGTGCGGGAGTAATCAAGTTACTTGTCCTGGGCTCAGGCGGCTCAGGGGGCTTAGGTCTGCTGCCGGCAGGCGTAGAACCACTGCAGGCTCACCTGCTGGCTTGCAAGTAGGGTGAAACCCCAGAGCCTTCAGAGTCCTGACACCCACCTTTCAGAGTTATCGAGAGAATAACTGAGGCACTGCATCACCTGCCAAGCACCTTGGCAAATAGTAGTCCCTCAAAAATACGCTTTTCTTTCCTTTTTAACACTAAGAATTTGGGGAAGGAGATGTACATATTTGTCAACACATCACTAACATTTTTTCAGTTTCAGACGGTACTCGTAATTATAAACAAATACCAGTCTGATTATATCTACACAACAAACGACCAGATGAAAGGTTCATGCATTACCAGCATTTTTCTCTTAGTTCAAGTCAGCGATTCAGATACTTCCAAACAATCCACTAAAGCTTTCACTTTCAGGTAGGCAGGCTGCACGTCTGACATCAGTGCCTGCTTACGTGTTATCACCCTCTGCCGTGGCGTGCAGTACAGCGAGTGTTTGTAAGAAAAAAGACTAAAGAATGCTCCATGCTTGCTCAACAATTCTAACGGACTGTGTTTTCTTATCGTAGTTGATGGGAAACAAGAGAGTAGACTCAGAATAGAGAACGACAAGAGAAATGAAAAACCAACTGCACTGAGAGAGAAAGCCTGGCTCTTCGGGCTGGCCATGTTGGAGAACTCTGACATCGTACTGGCGATGCACAGTTGCCAGGAGCCAGTTCTGCGTGGAGATTCGGCAGCACTGGAGTAGTTTCTCCTGCGTTTAATTCCTGTTGGAAGAAAGGGCAGAATCCTCCTAACCTTTACCTCCTCCTCCTCGCCTGCTGGGCATCTGCCAGTATGAAATATCGATCACACACAGTGACTTTGTCACCATACAAGAGTTTACTGTTTAAAAACTCCTACCAGAGCTTCTTGCAAAAATTTCACATCAAAATAGCACTTCTTCTTTGTCAAAACATTTTATTTTAACTTCTGTTTAAGGAAAGAATCCAAGCCACCAAATTCTCCTCGATGTTTACTTTCTCTGAAAAAATGAAATGTTTCCGGAGTCTTCGATTTTCAAGCTCTGCCCCCAGAAGGTAGGTCCTTGCATGTCACCTTCAGTTTATTTGAAAAAAAAAAAGAGGATTCGAGTTTCCTTTTGGCCTGTGACAAATTTTCCCATCTAAACCACTTGTCCCTAACCTTCCCACACTGATGATGCCTGTGTTTTATTGTTGGGGAACAGACAGTAAAAACCCCAAACTTCAGCCTCTTCTGTGTGCTCCAGACGCCTGGTGGTCTGGTGCGCTGTCTTGGCCACTGTGCCCGAGCCGGACCTGCTTGCAGCAAGTGACTGAGTCAGACGTCTGTCCCAACTGCTGTGCGAGTGTTGCTCACCTCCTAAGACTTCAGGTTCCTGGGGTGGCGAGCACTGGGGACGGCCAGTCCTGTGACTGCGGCTTCTTGAAGTTTGACAGGGGCTGGTGACCTTATTGTTTTCTGATCCTTGTGGCCATTTCCTCACCTGTGAATGGAGATGTCAACACGGCTCCTGGTGATGTTGGGTGAGGCCTGGCTGTGACTGGCACCGCGGCCGCTTCTCCGTCCGCCTCTTGCCGTGCACCGCCTTTCTCGCCTCACACAAGGCTCTGCTGCAGCAGGTGACGGGATGCGGGTTGCAAAGGACGTTTCTAAGTCACTGTCTCTCCTTTGACTACTTTTCTTTCTGGCCCCAAGCCGGGCTGTAGGTGGGCCATGGAGGATCAGCCCGTGACGCCCACAGGAGTGTGGTACAAGGCCCTCCTGCATGGGTCAGGCGAGGACACCTCAGGGCGGCCACGTGTGGGACTGAAAGGACAGGTGCCACAGGCGGGCCCTTCCTGGAGAAGCTGCCACCCTCGGCACAACCCCACGAAGCCCACATCCTCATATGGCCTGTGAGCAGAGTCGGGGCTGAGCACAAGCCGGGCGTGCATCTGCCGCCCCACAAAGCCCAACAAGAAGCGACTGGTTCTGTGTTCTAGAAGAAAAAGAGGAAAGGTCAGGAGAAAGCTCTGAAGATTCACCCTAAAGGAACACAGGTCAGCACCACAGGCTGTCACCCTAAAGGAACACGGGTCAACATCACAGGCTGTCACCCTAAAGGAACACGGGTCAGCATCACAAGCTGTGCCCCTCGGGAACTGGGGACTTTGCATTTGGGGTCCTCTGTTTCACCTTTTGGGCTCCTTCTCTTCCCCAGCACAGTGCTTACTCAAGAGGACCCCATAATGACGCAGGTGGCAGTGGGCCCAGGAGTCTGCATTCCTTCCCCGAAGCCCTGGGGGGCCCAGGAGCCTGCATTCCTTCCCCGAAGCCCTGGGGGGCCCAGGAGCCTGCATTCCTGCCCTGAAGCCCTGGGGGCCCAGGAGCTGCATTCCTGCCTCGAAGCCCAGCCTCTGTCACTCGGCTGGCTCTTCTTCTAAGGCAGAGGTGGCCAGTGGGCAGCCCGCAGGCTGTAGAAATGCTTTATCTGCCCGGTCTGTGTTGCTGGCCAAGTCTTTTATGAGTATTTTTAAGCAGTTGCTTGCATCTAAAATCTGGGAAACCTGGCCACCCTGGGTCAGCATTTTCTCTTGGGAACAGCCTGTGGGGGCTGACCTGTCGAGGAGCATGTGCCCCCGACCCAAGCACCCCAGTCACCCCAATGTGAGAGGATGTGGATTGCTGGGGGACTGGAGACAGGATTTCACTGGGACCTAGAGAAGGTGGCGACCATGGAGGAAGGGGGATGGCCAAGTGCAGTTTCTCAGCCAACAGGGCTTGGGATTAGCTGCTCCCCTCTGCTGGCTTTGCCAAGGCGGAGAGCCCGCCTCTCCTCTGATTCAGAAGCATGGGCCAGGCCAGAGCCTGGGGGCCAGGGGAAGGAGCATGGGGTCTCTCTTCCTGCTTACTCCCTGGCTTTCTGGGTCTGGCTGTGACTTTGTTCTTCTCTGGCCTGGGTGACCCTCAGGCAGGTGGCTCAAGGTTTCAGAACCACTGGTCCCTCCCCTGCACTTCCAGGCCCACAGGCTGCTGGCCCCTCAGTCCCTGCTACTGCTCACTCTGAATGCTCCTGATGCCTCTTCCTCTTCCTCTTCCTGGTAAACAACTCTCACAGTTTTATTGAGGTTTAATTCATGTAGATGCAGTTCACTGGTTTACACCGTGCCATTCATTGGTGTCTGGCACGTTCACAGAGTTGTGCAACCAACACCACGATCCATTCTAGAACATTCTCCAGCATCACCCCTGAAAGAACCCATATCCCTTAGTGGCCACCCGCCATGTCCTCCAAGCGTCTACCCCAGGCAGTCACCAGTCCACTTTCTGTCTCTAGATTGCCTATCTGGACTTGTCCTTTGAGGCAATCACAGCACTTCTCTTTTGTGTTCCCTCAGCCCTGCTCACACTCCTATAAACAGTCCCTTCGTAAAACTCTTTTCAGTTAAACCCTCGAAGTGGCCCACTTGGTCCTGCCAGGACCCTGGCTGTTTCACACTTGTGTGCTAATAGGATGTGAAGAATAAGAAGGCAGAGAAGAGGAGGAGGCAAGACCTTATGGGGCCCCAGCCTTGGCCACTAGCTCATGAGTAATGTCGTCAACAGATGAGAAAGACAGAATTAGAGCATTTTTGAAGGCGAGGAGACAGTGGGTGCTGTTGGGATACGGTAGGTTCAGTTTGCTTGCAGGGGTTTGGGGGAGCATGTCTACCAGGGTACATGAAAGAACAGTTTAGGGACACAGGCAGAGCCATTAAGCTCTTGCTACCACCACCAAAGAGGCTTAGCCCCAGACAGAGAGACTCCACAGGTGCCAATTGCTTCTCTGTGCCCCTTGAACAATGTGAAGACATCACTCAATGTGAACTTAACACTCAATGTGAAGACGTCAGCACCCCGGGGGAGCATCCCCATCCACCTCCCTCATCCTCCATGGGCCCAGCAGCTAATGTCTTCAGGAACAGTTCCAGTGCCCTTCCCTTTCCCAGGTACTTCAGCCTTTTCAGGCCTGTCACCCCACTGCGTTCTTCATAACAGAGGGCAGGCTCTGGCCTGACCACCGGGAGAATCGTATTTGCAAAGAGAGAAGTAAAGATGACAAATTAGATGGACAAAACCATAACCTTCCAACAGATGTCTTAGTCCATTTTATGCTGATATAGCAGAATTCCACAGACTGGGTAATTCATAATGAACAGAAATTTATTTCTCACAGTTCTGGAGGCTGAGATGTCCCATATCAAGGTGCCAGCATCTGGCAAGGGCCCTTGTGCTGTGACACCCTCTGGTGGGTAGTGGAGGGTGGAAATGCAGGGGAGGGGGATGGGGGCTGAACCCATTCCCTTATAGGGAGCCCACTCCCCAGGCGTAATGATGACCATAATCCTTCTATGAAGCAGAGCCCTCCTGACCTAATCATCTCTAAAAAGTCCCACCTCTTAGCATTGTTGCACTGGGGATTAAGCTGTCAGAACATGAACTTCAGTGGACACATCCAAACTACAGCACCAGGATAGGGCCCCTTGTGCATTAGTGATGTTTACCAGTCAGTATGGAGTTAGAAGAAGATGGCAGGTCAATCTCTGGGAAAATCCCAATACTTATGGAGCAGGCAGAAGAAGAGAAAGCCGTAAAAGAGCATGGCAAAGAGTCTGTCCATAAGAGATCTAGGAAGAAATCCAGAAAGGATCAGTTTTGCAGAATTCAGAGAAAAGCAGTTTCAAGATGGGGGTAGACACTTGTATCAAATGTGGAGGAAAGGTCAAAGACCTTGAGATGGGAATTGTATGCACTGGATTTACCAGCTAGGAAGCTGTGTGAATACCTTCAGCAAGGGCAGTTTCTCCACTGGAGTCGTGTTTGGTACATTTTATTTCTTTCATGGTGGGGCTGGGGAGTGAAATTTCAGCTGTTTAAGGTGTGAATAAAAAGTGAGGAAAGTGTAAATTGTTTATTGGGAAGCTCGTTGGTAGAGGAAGCAGACAGAAGGCAGCAGACTGAAGACCGCAGCTGATGGAAAAGTGTTGCTGGTGCTGGGGAAGTGAGAAGAGGGAAAGGGCAGGACACGGACAAGGACAAGCGTTTGGGGGTCAGGAAAATGCTGAGCCTTGGAGGGTCTCTAACATCCGCAACAAGTCATTGCTCTTTCAATACTTTCTCTAACCTCTTTATCTTTATTATTTTCTCTGTTCTGAAAGTCTTTTTTTCTTTTTCTAATTACATAGCCAACCCATTTCTTATCCCAAGATTTGATGGAAAATACAGCAAGAAGTGTGAAGAAAAAGAGGAAGAAGGAGGAGGAGGAGGAGAAGAAAAACTATAAGAAGAAATATGAACGTTAAAGTAATTAAAGCCTGGGAACATCTAATACAGGTTCAAAAATACGTCTATAATCCAAAGAACCCAATGATATAATTGCTCCAAAATTTACTTTCGTAACACTCACACTGAATCACACACACACATTACATTGCTATTTGTTGAAGAATGTAAAAAAACAAAGTTTCACATATTACAGGCCATCTAAAATGGTTTAAAAGTTTTAAACGAGTCAATTTCCATTACTCTTTAGAAAGAGAAATTACCTGAAGCAGTTTAGTCTCCAATAATGACAAGCAATAAAGTGTGAGGATATGGTTAGGATTATGAAATATTTGCTGGAGGTGTGGCATTGGACACTTGTAGGATGCAACTGGCTGTGTGTGTGGCTGGAGCTGGCGGCGCCAGAGCCAGTGTGTTCTGTGTGGCTACAGCCTCGGGGCCCAGGAGTTTCTGTCCAGCTTCACAGCTGGAACCCTGTGATTTCCAAAGCTATCTCATGCTCTTCTTTTTTTAAGTTTTTCTTTTTTTAGGAAATGAATTAGAATGGCCTATAGTTTTCACCTGTGAACGCAGGTGAATGAATTCTGGCAACCCAGGTTGATAGAGCTCTTGTCAACTTAAATAACTTTAAACTTGGTTTGGTTTATTGCTAAATAATTTAACTGTTCTTAGGGCAAATGGAGCCAATATTAACAGTGTTTTTAGTTTTAGTTTTTGTTTTTTGAGACAGAGTCTCTATCTGTCACCCAGGCCAGAGTGCAGCGGTGAGATATTGGCTCACTGCAACCTCTGCCTCCCAGGTTCAAGTGATTCCCCTGCCTCAGCCTCCTGAGTAGCTGGGATTACAGGCATGCACCATCACACCCAGCTAATTTTTGTATTTTTAGTAGAGACGGGGGTTTCACGCTGTTGGCCAGGCTGGTCTCAAACTCCTGACCTCAAGTGATCCACCCATCTTGGCCTCCCAAAGTGCTGGGATTATGGGCATGAGCCACGGCTCCCAGTTGATCTTAACAGTTTTGCCTTTTAATTTTACTCTGTAGACGAGTAGGTGCAAAAAAAGATAATTACAGCTCAGAGCCCAGCCCTGACTCTAGATGTGAGGCACTCGCAGTGTGGAGGGTGAGACGAGACGTCCTGTCTCCTCTAAGGAGTATTTTGCTGTACACTTCATGCTGGCTTTGCTTTCCTCTCTTGGATTTTCTCCTATTGTTTCTGCTAGGTGTGCTTCCTGGTCTCACGTCTGAACCATAAAGGATGGTGACCACACCTGCCTCCCTCCTTCCTCACGGCCTCTCACGTGGTGCTGAGCGCGCTGTGGGCGGCCGATACTCAGAGCCACGGTTGGTTGATCTAGTAGAACATGGGCCTGGAAAAACAGGAAGGCTGGCCTGTTTTAGCTGCTATATACTGTTTCCATGACACCAGCACACTGCTTATTTCCTCAATTTCACCAGTCACTGAACAACAGAGGATTCGCAAATGAAGCAGAGGAAGGGGCCCAGTGAGGTCAGTCTGGGGACGACTCAGTGGCAACTGTGTAGCCAGAGTCGGGCCATGCCAGGCTCTGAGGGCGCACTGGGTCATCCTGCACTGGCTGGAGGCTCCTGGCTGGCTCATTGCTGTGGAAACTATAAAAGCTCATCTATCTGCTGCATTGGGCTGTCGGGAGGAAGCCAGGTGGTGTCAGGGAGTTGACCCACGGGGGAGAGACGCCAGGCGGTGGTGCACCGTCCCCGCCCCAGGCTGATCCCCCTTCGCTGTGTGCCTGGAGCAGTGCCTGCTCCTGCGGATGGTGAAGATGGCCTCGCGCCAGTCCCAGGAGGACGTTCTGGGAGAGTGAAGGTCATCATTAGAATCTGAATCACCAGGAAATGGAGCAGAACTTGATGTGGCACATTCCAAAGATGAAAAAAAAAAAAAAGCCTTGTTATTAATTTGAGTCGTTCTCATAAAAAAAAAAAAAGCCTCGTTATTAATTTGAGTCGTTCTCATAAACAAATTCACACGCTGACCCTTTGGGCAAAGGAAGGGCGAAAATTAAATAAGCGTAGCCTAGCAGGATACACGCTCAGAGCTTGACTCAGCTCGACACCCCACAGAAAGCCACTTTCGGGAACCCGATGATCAGTTCTGGGTTCTGCTTCACTCTGATGATAAACATGGAATTTTAAAGATCAATCTTGAACATTTTACCTAATCTCAGAAATCTTTCCCTCTTTATTCATTAATATGATTATTTTGTTTCTTAGTCAATGCCACCTTCTTCTGTAACTTTCCACCGAGGGAGGGAAAAGCCCCAGTATTTAGCGCTCTGAATTTTCCAAAGCATCTTCGTGCTTCTCTTGTCTCGAATTTCACCGGGAGGGACTTTTGCTATTTCCATGTTATAAATGGGTCACCCAGGCACCAGGAACTTGAACAACTAGCCCATGCCTGCAAGGCTCCCACCTGGAGTTGGGAACAGGACCCAGATCACGGAGGTCCAAACCCGAGACCGTGCGGCGGAGACTACAGACACAACGGTGGGGACGTGCGTCCTTCCACACGGCCTCTGCTTTATCAGGCTGAAAATACTTTCCGGCCTGTCCTCTGGGAACCTCTTAGCATCTTTTTACCAGGTTTAATATCACAGAGCTATAAGACTTCGAAGACCTCAGGGGCCGTGATAGCCAACCCCCCGGCTGCCAAATTAGTGAGAACAATTTATACAATTCCACTAAAAAAACCAACCAATCCTTTTACCTTCCTAAAAGCAGCGTTTCTCCTGAACGTGGTGCTCAATGACCAATGTGGCCGAAGCCACCAGATATTTTGACATGTGAAAAAGCACACGGTCTAATCGAAATATAGCGAGACTCACCTTCGTGATTTAAAATTTTATTGAGCCACATTAAAAAAGTACAAAGACACACTCTCTTTTCCTGCGACACAGCACAGGGACCCCTCTACAGAACACGTTTTCCTTTCATACTCAGGAAACATGCAGTGACTTGGTAAGTACCTGCTTAGTGGAGACTTGTCTTTCTGGATTCACACCCTCGGGACACCAGCTGCTAGACGTTTGGCCACGTTGCTGACCTACACTCTGACACTCAGGGCCTCGACTCCAGCTTCCGCCAGAGTTCTCAGAAATCCACACTTGGCTGCGCTGACAGGTGTCCCGGGGCTCACTCTGAAGCTCCGCTGCTCACCAGGTCAGTGTGGTTTCCCTGGCGGCAGCATCCGAGGCCTTGGGAGGGCCGTGGGAACCACACTGAAGAAACTACAACTCAGAAGTGATGCTCCGTGCTGAGCACTGCATTGGGAAGCGCACCTAAGCGGCCACCAGTGGACGACGACCACTCGTGAACAGGAATGTTCTAGAAGAAAATGCTCATATGAAGGCTGAGGCCTGAGCCAGAACCTGAACCTGGAAGCTGCCCTGACACGCCGCAGCTCCTCACCTTGAGGCAAATTCTGCCGCCACGTTGTAGGGTGGGGAAGATGCTGCTGGTGCCACGGGTCGGGAGGGCCGGCACGTGCCGTGCGGCCCAGATGCTCAGTCCCATCCGCACTTCTCACGCCCCTTCACTTTCCCCTCCCTCCCTCCTCTCACCTGCATAGGCGATTGTGACACTTGGTTTTCTTAACTCAAGAGGTGCACGTGATTTTTTTTTTAAATCCCTCAAAAGAACGTTTTCTTAAATTGAAACTAATGATCAAATGGAGCTAGGCCGGAGACGATGGAACTGCCCTTGCTGCTTCCTGTGGTGAGCTCCACTCCCCTCCCTGGCACACCCACCTGCCTGCTCAGTGTGCTGTGGGGCAGGCAGCAGGGAGGGCAGCGTGGAAAGGCAGCAGCCAGGAGGCAAAGTGGGAACAGCGGAGAGGGAGGTTGGCCTCCCCACGCTTTCTGTGGTGCCCTCCCACCTCACTTACAAAGTCCCCGCCAGCATTTGAGAACCGCGCGCTGACTGAAAGCAAAGCTCAGCTGGCCTTCAAGGAGTCCCCTGGGAGCTGCCACCCGTCCCCGCCCTTGAGCCCATCCATGCAGCAGGGCAGAGGCAGCTGGAGGTGAGCGTGTGTGACGGTGACGCCGGACGGAGACCACCGGCCACAGGGCAGAGGGGCCTGCAGCTCTCCCACCTGCTGCCCAGCCGCTCCCTGCCCTGTTTAGAATCAGTGGGAGCAGAAAGAAACGGCGGAGCAGCAGCCCTCAGTGCCTGGATACCCGGAAGTGCAATGCATCCTCTCCTTGTGCTGCAGGAGGTGAGCGCCAGCCAGGGGAGGCAACTGTCCCCTTCACCTGGCAGTGTCCAGACCCAGTGTCCAGACAGGGCGTGGCCGGATCTGAGAAGAAGCTGGCACCGGCCAGACTGGGAGTAGCTGGGTCCTGCCTGGCAGACACATCCACGGCCGGCTGGCCAGGAGTGCAGGAACAATTGCACAGTTTCTGCCTGCTCCACCACATTGGGCCCATTCGCAAGGGGCCTGGGCACTGCCTGCCTGGCCAGCTCTGCAGTGTGGAGGCGTGCTGGCGGCCAGTGACAGGCTGGGCTCCTGGGGCTGCCGCCTTTGCTCTGGGAAGAGCACAGATGCTGCCTCTCCTCCCTTGGAGGAAGGGAGACGTGAGCCACCTGCCTCATGCGGCTGCTGCAGGGTGGATCTCTGACCACCCGGCCAGCTGAGAGGTGTCCCAGGGCTCGCTCTGAATCCCTGACTTGCCTTTGTTCTCGTTTCTTCTTCTGACTTCAAACAGGCCGCGGTTCCCTACGCTGTCAGGAAAGGATTTTACATCGATTATTCGCAGCTTCTCGGAGCTGAATTCTGCACAGATCTGCGTGGACAAGGGCGGGCAGGCCTGGTGGCTTGGAGGCACAGAGTGAGGTGGCAAAGGGGTGCAAGAAGCTTATTTGAGGGAGACCAGGGAAGCAGGAACAGGAAAGCCAGCTAAGCTGCAACCTCAGTTCCCAGTAAAGACAGCAGGGCCCGAGGCGGCCACACCCCGACGTCTCCAGAGTTCTTGTTGGTCCAAAGGAGAGAGGCCAGGTGGAGATCCACCTGCCCCATCCCTACTGGCTGAGGGTTGTGGAGCCATCGCTCCCCTGGTTAGAGGGTCTGTCATGACCTGGGCGCGAGCTTCCTCGGTCTGGGAGGAGCGGACACTGCCTCTCATTTGCTCCCACTGCTTGTCTCATTAGCTGTGGATTCACAGGGAGCAGTCTCCAGTATAACAATTCCAGAAAAAACCAGAGCCACCACCAGGCCTGAGTGTTTCATTACTGACCTCGGGAAGGTACCAGAAGTTTTCAGCAGCAACTATCCAAATAACTGTAGATTTAATGCATGGATCACAAATGGCCGCCCTGGGGGCTTTGTCCCACTGTTTTTCTTCTTTCCTCTCTTTCATTTCCTTCCTCTCTTCCCCCTCATAAACCCACGTGTGCATAAACATTCACACACCCCAGCCACACCACTGACAGCTTCTGCATGGGGTGAGATCTCTGCCTTGTCGAAATGATAAAGATCAATGAAAAAGCCAGGGTCATCTCTATCTCTCTACTAATCAGTTATCTGCCTCTTTTACTCTGTTATCTATTTACCTACTGCATCTACTGTCTATCTATAACTGAGTTCATTCTCATCATTACTACCATCTATCTATCTCTGTTGATCTATTATCTGTTTATCTATCTATCACCATCCATCATCTCACTGGCATTAGCCCTGGGGCTCCTCAAGCCTGTGTGGTGAGGACCACTTGCCCAGCTGTTTGATGCTGTGATTCTAGTGAGTCTGTATAGGGCAGTAAATATTGGATGAGCACATGAATAAACACTATTTTTTTGCTGAGTGTTGTAGGCGATACAATATATGACGGGGGGCCTGTCCTGAATCACCTTGTCCGTGTGAAACTGGGCCGTCCCACACTCCCCTGGGCAGGGCTGTCATGAGACCACTCTCTGCACAGGCCACCTCCCAGCACGGCAGGAGCCCGGGTCAATCCCACACGTGTGCACGTCCTCCAGGTTGTGTGTCAGGCGGCTGCACCCGCAGGAGGGCTCTGAGGAGGCGGTGTGCTTGGACGTTTGCAGCGGCCGCGGTGACAGAGGGCTCAGCACAGTCATGTTCCACTGTGCACAGGAAGAAATGTGTGAGTGCCGAGCTAAAGAGGAATATAGAGGGGTTTCCCCACCACGGGGTGCCTGCGTCGCTATCATCGATTCTTTTTTTTTTTAAGTTTTTATTGCATTTTAGGTTTTGGGGTACATGTGCAGAACGTGCAAGATAGTTGCATAGGTACACACATGGCAGTGTGTTTTGCTGCCTTCCTCCCCTTCACCCACATTTGGCATTTCTCCCCAGGCTATCCCTCCCCAGTCCCCACCGCTGTCCCTCCCCCATTCCCCCCAATAGACCCCAGTGTGTAGTACCCCCCTCCCTGTGTCCACGTGTTCTCATTTTTCTCACCCGCCTATGAGTGAGAACATGCGGTATTTCGTTTTCTGTTCTTGTGTCAGTTTGCTGAGAATGATGTTCTCCAGATTCATCCATGTCCTTGCAAAGGAAAAAAAAACTCATCATTTTTGATTGCTGCATAATATTCCGTGAAACAGATGTTTATGAGCAGCGACTGTAATTCAGATGTCATGTGCGCACGATGGTGGCAAAACAACAGAGGAAGAAAGACCGTCGCCTCTGCCTTCCTGGAGCTTCCATATTGGTGAGGGGGATGAAAGTAAAATGAAAAGAAAATACAAATTTACAGATTTCACTGTGTGCCATGAGAAAACATACAGCGTGCAGTGACGGAGAATGGCAGGGAAGGGCTACTCAGTGTTATGAAGCAAGGATTGCGGAGGAATGCGCCAACTTGGGGCCTGTGAGAATTAAAGACAGTTTTGAAAGCACTGAAGTGAATGAATTAATGTGGGCATAGAGGGCCGGACAGCTACAGGGGCCTCAGAATCGCACTCTGCTGTGCAGGAGAAATCTACTGGAAGTGTGATCATGACCCCAGGGTCTGGTTGAATCTTCTGGAATTTGAACAGAACCCTCAACGATGCTTTTCTTTTGAAATTCTAAGGCGCTGAATGTGAGGAAGACTTTGAGTAGGTTCTTATCAAACATCATTTCAGGTACCATCGTAAAAGAAAGGAAGCTGCGGCCTCCACTGAGGCAATGAAGCGTCAGCATTTCTGAGGTTACCCACACCCTTGCTTGCATTAAAACCTGCTCCATTGACAGGTGGTAAAATCATTGCAAGGCTGGGCTCACAGACGCTGGTGTTACCAGGCACAGATTATCAACACCCACGCCCAGAGGCCCCGGAGAACTATGACTGACGATGAATTAAAGGAAATTACACCAACAGGGCAACATGCCTGACATATTTCCAGAAACAGAAACAAAAGGGACTGCATAGCTAGGCCAGACCACAAAACCATCCTGTAGAAGCAGATCGGCCTGAAACCACTGTGGAAAAAGTATTTGTACACCACACTTAAAAGAAGATATTCTTAAGGACTGTATTTCAATGGAAAATTCCATAAGCTAGGGAGATTTAAAAAAATGGTAATTCTTTGATTGTCTTTCTTTCAGCACAATGCTTTAAAATTGTCCAGCTGGTTAGAAAAATATCAGCATTCTCCTCACGTGCAACATTTATCCACATGGCCGCTGACACATTTCAGCATCAGTATTTGACATCAGATCAATCTCGTCTTCTCCTGCATCAGCAGCCCGATGTTCAGGGCTGTGGACCAGAGGCTGCTGCACCTCGCTTTTGCCATACAGGCTGACCATTCCAAATTCAAAAACATGGAATCCAAAATGCCCCAAAATTCTAAAACGTTTAGAGAACTAACCTGATACCATAAGTGAGAAATTTCACACCTGACCTCATGTATTAGTTTGTTTTCATGCTGCTGATAAAAAACATACCCAAAACTGAGAAGAAAAAAATGTTGAATTGAACTTGCAGCTTCCCACAGCTGAGGCAGCCTCAGAATCACCACGGAAGGTGAAAGGCACTTCTTCCATGGTGGCAGCAAGAGAAAAACGAGGAAGAAGCAAAAGCAGAAACTGCTGATAAACCCATCACATTTCATGAGACTTATTCACTATCAGGAGAATAGCATGGAAAAGACTGGCCCCCATGATTCAATTACTTCCCCCTGGGTCCCTCCCACCATGCATGGGAATTCTGGGAGATGCAATTCAAGTTGAGATTTGGGTGGGGACACAGGCAAACCATAATCACCTCATGTGACAGGTTGCAGTCACAATGTAATCAAAATTTTGTTACATTTATAAACTATTAAAAATATTGTGGAAAATTACCACAGGCTATGTGTATATGAATGGTTCACTATGTATATGCAAATATTTCAAAATCCGAAAAAGTTAAACATTCAAAACACTTCTGGTGTCAGGCATTTCGAATAAGGGAGACTCCACCTGTACCAGCTCCGTGTCCCAAGGCTTTTGCCAAATTTCTGCAGCCTGGTGCTAAGATCCCATTTGGGTTGAAAGCACCGCTTGTGTTGCTGATTCTCAGAGTGAAAGGAAGAGTAACCATTGATGGTGTCCCACAGCCATGCCCAGCAGCCTGTCAGCCACAGGGAGGCTGAGAGGGAGAGCGGGTGGGTCCAGGCACAGCCGCCCCTTCACTACCAAGTGTGCACTCATCCCAAGAGCTGACAGGGATGAATCAGGAGGGACTGCCAGGAACGAATCAGGAGGGAATAAGAGAGCCAGGGCTCTGTCCTCAGGGAACTTGAGGATGAATAACACATACACCTAAGATGTAAGACAAAATATATTTGTATAAAGCGCAGAAACAGGCACATCTTTGCCTCCAGAAGTCAGCACATCAGAGCGTGGTCCTGGGAATGGCCCGAGGAGGCTTCAGGGCTGCTGTGTGTTCAGGTTCTTCATCCTGCTCTGATGATGAGGGTGAGCACAGCTGTGAAAACTCATCAAGCTGATGATTTAAGTTCTCTTTCTGTATGTATGTTCTATTTCCACAAAAAGGGAAAAGTGAAAAAAATTAATGAGAAAGAAGGCTCGAGTTATAAAATCAGAACTTTCTTCGGCCAGTCTGCCCCTCTGCAGCCCCCTTCTCCATCTGGGGCTTCTGCCAGAGTGGGAAGCGCGGGAAGGCGTTGGACTCGACGTGCCTCGCCTCTCTCAGAAACTCCGTGTTTCACAGCACAGTCAGATGCGAATGCAAATCCATGATGGAATTTTATATTGCTAAAATGATGACCCAGGCACTCGACTCCTGCTTAATCCACGCTTATTCTGGCAGACTCGTTCACCAAGGCGCTAGATGACACGGGTGCTGCTGGCCACTCCCCGCACACGCTGCCCAGGCTGAGCCTGCGTCCCCGGCTGTCCCCAGAATCCACTTGCTGTTGGCTGTCCTGTGACCGTCCCACCGTCTGGGCCAGGCCATTTCAACCTCTGTATCACCGTGACGTATTTTCCTTCAGCCTTTTGGAAACGCTCCAAGAAGGAACTAAGATCACGCAGCGTTCCCAGCACTGGTTAATGTTAGACTAACACCTTGGCACGTGACTGAGCTGCGTCGTGGGGATAACTGCCCTCCCTAAGATCCCTGAGGACGGAGCCATGTCCTTTCTGTTCGGTTCCTGGCCGGTGCTGGGCGACAGCTCACGGGATGAGTGCCGTGCAGGCTATGCTTGACGGGCTGATGAAGGGGCGGCTGTGCCAGGACCCACCTGTCTTCCCCTCCCTAGTGCCATGCAGATGTTGTTGACGGGCTGATGGGCACTGCTGTGGGACCCCATCATCCCCACGCCCGCATGACTCTGCTCTCCCAGCTCGGCTGCTCACTTCAGATGTCCCTTATGAAAGGAGTTTGCAGATAGAGCAAGCAACATATAGTGTGCCCGGTAAGTGCACATTGACAATGAGCGTGGATTGTTTTTGGCATAATCTAATACACGGTAGTGGAGTAGAGTCATGTGTAGTGTCATCTAAATCTAGTATAAGAAATGATTTGTGGTTGACTGACATTCAGGGGGATGCAGGAGCCCTGTATTTGCCTGCTGTGTGCTAGGGCACTGCCTGGCACACTCTGCTGGGTCAATGTGTACGTGTCTTAAGCGAGGGGCAGCTTTTCATTGCTTCTAAGGGAGAAGAATTTTAAGGACCAAGAAAACCTCTTCACTCCCTCAAATGAAATGTCTCACCCATCGCAAAGGAGATAACTTGGTGGCTGGGTGGAATGGATGGAGACCCTTGAAAAATGCCAAGACAGCAAGCTTCCTGGAAGGAATTCTTATAAGGACAGCAATCCCATTGGCTCAGGGGCTCACCCTTATGACCCCATCCAACCTTAATTACCTCTTTATAGGCCCTTGCTCCAAAACAGCCATAGTGAGGGGTAGGGCTTCGCCTGTGAATTTGCAGGGCGGGAGTGCACAATTCAGTCCATAGCAACTGCTGCATAGAAACCTCTCAAATACTTCTGAAAATTTTAGAAAGCTCTCTCACAAGTCCTATGCTACATACTCCCTGACTTCAGAGGCTTGCTATCTAGACGGAAAAACAAAAGTACACATCAGGGAAAAAAGAAAGAAGGAAGGAAGGAGGGAGGGAGGGAGGGAGGGAGGCAAGGAAGGAAGGAAGGAAGGAAGGAAGGAAGGAAGGAAGGAGGGAAGAAACAGACAGACAAAGGAGCTACCCTGAAAGTCTTCAGCATCCAAAGTCAGAACTATGTTTTATCGTTAGGACGTTTGAAAGTTTGGACTTATCAGTCTGGAACGTAAGCGTATAAATCATGTTACCTAATTCACTTTCTTCCTAGTCACTTCTATCTTCATCCTATTTATTGAATTTTTAAAAAGTAATGTTTTATTTCTCTTAATATATTTGGTAATTCAGATTTTAACGAATTAGCTGAGGCTTACTTGTATAATTCTGAATTAATGAGGTTTGATTATAATTTGCTTTAATTATGCGTCAAAGTAGATAATGAGGGAAACGGAGAGATCTCTAAATCAAGACGTTTTTACAATCACGGCAATTGTCTCGTCCAGCCGTCTGATGTGTGGAGACTGAGTATACAAAGGGTTAAGTGATATGCTGAAAATCCATTCGTTTGTGCATAAATATTTATTAAGTGCCTCGTGGGTGCCAAGCATTATGCTGTATGCTAATAAAACTAAGCCTGGCTGGAAAAGCCAGGCCTCGGATTCTAGAATAAATCCAAGTTTCTTTCTCCCGTTTGTCTCCTAAGGCTCTTTGTTTAACTTCTTACACATTACAGCAAGCTCTGCAGCAGTCACCACCACATTCTGAAAGGGAGTCCGAAACGCACTGCCTCCGCCCTACCCTGCGATGCACATTGACGGTCTCTGTCTTTGTGCGTGGCTGTGAGAAGGCTCTCTGGGTCACACTGAGGACAACTGGCCTGGCTTCAGCCAGGGCACTCCAGCACGCCGGGTCCCCAAATGGTCAGACTTGAATGCGTGGCATCCCCCCGCTGCCCTCGCAGGCGATCCTCAGCAGCCTACCCAGACTGATTCCAGATAGCAAAAGAATCTTCAGCCACAAAGGTGTCAGAACAGCGGCCTCCAGGCTGGGGTTACACCCCCCCACCAGTACGGAACACAGGCGTTCTTCAAGGTAACCCCCCACCAGTACGGAACACAGGCGTTCTTCAAATGTGTAAATTATAAGAAATCAAATAATGAAAAGATTAAAATGCTAAATAAACTGGCTTTAAGGAGCTCTCTCTCTGCTCTTGCATGTGGTAGTGGTGGGAGGGTGGCATCGACCGGGCGACCTCAGCCTGACACCTGCGTTTCAGCCTGTATCCTCAGCAGGTGGCTGGAAGATGAATTGACGGGGACTGGGACAAAGGTCCTCGCAGGTGTCTTCTTAGTTTATATTCATTTCCTCATTCCAAGAGTGCTATTTTAGGGCGTTTAAAAGTGAAATGGTTCTAATAAGATAAAATTACATTTCCATGTAGAGAGAGACAAATTTAATAGAATTTTGTTAAATGGCACCTTTATTAAATGTTGAACAAACACCTGTTGATGGCCACCGTGCAGCGAGTACTCCGGTAGGGAGTGCCAGGTAAATGGAGACAGATTCTGCATTCAAAGATGTCCCAGTCTAGAAAAGGAAGTGGATCATCTATGCAAATTGTAACCACCGGTGGAAAACAGCACATGTTTGCAGAGAAATAGAAGTAAAGCATCCTAATAGTTCATAGGAAAAGTCAGACAAATACCAAATTACCAACAAATTTTGTGTTGTTTTTGTTTTCTTTTGCAAACACACGTTTATTTTAACATTGGGAAGTTCCTACTAAAACCCAACAGGGAAGAGGGAGCGGACGTGTGTGGAGGAGACCTGCCCTCGAAGCTGGCCTTGGTGCTGGGACGATGGTGACAGGGCGGTGAGGAAGGGTGCAGGCCTCAGGCACATGGCACAGAAGAGGAGATTCATGGGACAGCAGGCACTGCTTAGCCATAGCAGAAATGTTATTGATGACAAAACACACTTCTACCCAAGTTCGAGCGACCCGCTATGGCCACAGAGCTTGATCCAGGAGCGCACAGATAAGTACTTTGAATGCTGGCTGTCGGCGACTGGAGCACTGTCAAGAATGTGCTCCTTTGTGCATTAAACATACGTGATGAGAGCTGAGCACATGTAAAATCTCAGTAACTTTGGGGTTTGTGAGTTTTGTAGCTCATAGTGTCAGTGGTAGGCACCCCAATCACACGTTGCCTTGGCACCAGCTGTGGACGGTGACCTTGCGCTCTGAGATCGTGGGCTCAAGGCAGAGGCAAAACAGACCGTGCAGTATCGATGCGGACCCGAGAGAGAGCAGCAAGTAGAAACAGGGAAAAACGGAGCACAAAGGAGTCCCCACGGGCGGGAGTTAGCAGTGGTCCCTACAAAGCGATTCGTCCTCCAACCACATCCGAAATGATGATTTGGATCCCAGGAGCAAGGGAACGCATGCTGTTTTTAACTGACTTTAACTCGATGGATTATAACCTATTAGGAGTTCCTCATAAACACGGCTCGTGAATGTTGTTAGCAAGTGTGTTTGACTTCCGCCACTCTAGGAAGTGAGCTCTGTCCAGTTTTCAAGGTATAATGTGATCTATAATACAATAGCCTGTTTTTAGCTTCATGAATTAGAAGTAGGGAAAGGAGAAGGTGTAAATTCGTTAACTGCCTTTTCCTGGTCAAAAAAAAAAAAAAAAAAAAGCTTTTTCAGCAAAACGTAGTCCATAAGTTAAAAAAAGTCAGTGTTTATTATCTGACAGATATGTTTAAATTAGTGAAGAAGACATTACATCTTCATAAACTTCGAATGAACGTTCGTGAACATTGAATTTCACTTTCTGTTGTCTCCTGGGAAATTTGTGTCAATTTGAAAATGATAAAAAGCATCAATAAAAGATGCAAGCAATTGTGTAATCTCAATGTGCTACCAAAGTGGCTCTGTGTGAGAAAAGCTATCAGAGGAAGATTTGATTTAAGAAATGAGATCCAGGCCAGGAGTGGTGGCTCATGCCTGTAATCCCAGCATTGTGGGAGTTGGAGGTTGGAGGATTACTTTAAGACAGAAGTTTGAGAGCAACCTAGGCAACATAGCGAGACCTCATCGCTATAAAAATAAAAAGGAGAGAAAGGAGTGGAATCTAAAACAGAGAAAAACAATACCAGCAGCTTATCTTATGCCAGATTCAAGACTTTATTTTGTATTTTTAAAATCGCCCTCTTTTTTCAAATGATAAACGTCCTAATAGAGGGCAAAGCACAATGACTGTTGTTGGTTTTGTTTCAATATTTCGTATGCAGTGGAATTGGGATAACACAGCGTACTGGTGGGTCTCGGTGGGGGGTATACCTAAAATATCAGTGAGCAGAACTTTTAATAAATATAGATACACAGGTAATTTTAACACACATTCCTGAGGAAATCATTATCTGCAATGCTTTCATTCTGCTTTTTCTCCTAACAATGGCCTAAACATTTTTCAAGGTCAATAAATATTTTTCGAAATCACATTTTATTACTGACTCTCTAGTTTTCTATCAAATGTGGAATAAATTCAATTTATTTCTCCCTTTCGTTTTTGAATATTTAAGGTCATTGGTTCATGGTTACGAAAAATGTTACAACAAATATTCCTGTGTTCCAAATTCTGCTCATTCCAGATTACTTCCTTAGATTTGCAGATGTGAAATAATTAGGTTAAAGTTTTGAAATCTTTAAGCATCCGGTGAACACTGAGCCGTGTCAATAGTTAGAAAAGTCTCATGAATTCCCATTTCCCCACCCATGTTCGAGAGTATCTGATTTCTCAGACACTCACCAAAAATAGGCTTTTATCAAAACATAATAAAAAATAAATAGAACTTGTCCAGTCACAAAACTGGTTTCTCATTTTTTTTGATACATGCTTCTTTGAATTCTAGAAAGATTGAATATTACGAATATGTTTGCTGTTATATCTTTTAGATTGATATAAATGTTATATATTTACGTATTTTTAATGATTTGGCAATTAATGCCCTGTCTTCATTTTTTCTCATGGGAGTTATCTTTTTTACTTACTGATAAAATAATCAAATATGCTAGAAAACAAATGTTCTGATTTTCATGCATAGTGCACATATTTTATTCGGACTTTTCCCTTGTTTGTAATTTTGTTGACTGAAATTTGGCATCTAGAAATTTTACACTTTTAGGTTTAAAAGTTGTTACTGTTTTCCTTATCGTTTCAGGCTTTGCTTTTGTATTATTTGTAAAAATAAAATCGGCCTCTTCATCAAAAGATCATATAAATATTCACTGACTTTTTAATGTCTGATTCCTTGTAGGCTAAACATGTATGATCTCCTCATCATTATTAGTGAAATTATGTTCTTTCTGAGATGTTCTTGGAGCGATGGATGTGCTTCAAGTGGTGACACTGGACAGAATAGGCTTTTTGGGGGAACACAGCACAGGACTTCCTCAGACCCCGTTCAGTGCCTGTGCAGGCACATTGAAAGTTAAGTGTATGCAAACACTTTGAAAATGGTAACTTTTTCAAAGGATTCAGTTATGAGCAAGGCCTTAGGTGAGTGGGAAAATTGGGGTGTAAATTTTGAGGAGTAGATTCAAAGCGGCATACGTTACTTCAGAGAGTCATTTTAGCTGTTGACTGAAACTCTTGGAAGTAAGAAGTAATCATGAAGTATCTCTGTGCTTACAAATTGGCATTCAGTAGAAGATCAAAACTTGCTTAGATATTGATAAAGCCTTCTTTATCAGAAACTTTTAGTGGAGCAGCTGTCCATTCCTTCCATTTTTTTTTTTATTGGAACAGGTGTCGGTAAAATTCCAAAATGGTTAAAGTGATTGCTGAAGGTGACATTAAGTGCAGCAACACGGGCAAAAAATTCGGTTAAAATTATCCTTTGTTATTAAGGATGACAGATCCTTTCTTCCTTCCTTCCTTCCTTCCTTCCTTCCTTCCTTCCTTCCTTCCTTCCTTCCTTCCTTCCTTCCTTCCTTTTTCTTCCTTCCTCTCTCAGCTTAACTTACTTGGACTGTTTGTCCTTCAGGTTCCAGACCAACTCTGGAGCCCTGCTGGGGACACTGAGTGGCAGTCTCTTCCAGAGGCTGGAAGCTGTGAGCCACAGTCGCCTGTCGGGGAGCTGGGAAACAAGCAGCCGCTGTCCGAGCGCATTACCTAATTGACAATGACATTACAATGGATATTTTTGAACATTCAAAGATGAAACATGAAAAATGTTATTAGAATAACTTCAGAAGTTCTTTTTTTTTTTTTTTTTTTTGAGACGGAGTTTCACTCTTGTTACCCAGGCTGGAGTGCAATGGCACGATCTTGGCTCACCACAACCTCCGCCTCCGGGGTTCAGGCAATTCTCCTGCCTCAGCCTCCCGAGTAGCTGGGATTACAGGTGTGCACCACCATGCCCAGATAATTTTTTGTATTTTTAGTAGAGACGGAGTTTCACCATGTTGACCAGGATGGTCTCGATCTCTTGACCTCGTGATCCACCGGCCTCGGCCTCCCAAAGTGCTGGGATTACAGGCCTGAGCCACCGCGCCCGGCCTCAGAAGTTCTTAAGTTAGTGGCTGGTAGAAGGCCCAGCTTTAGAGGCCAAAGTGCAGGCCAACCTTCTTTCTGTGCCGCTGACTAGACACGAGGAAGGAAGCCCCAGGTGACGGCACAAACGTTCTCAGGTCACAGAGCCCTGCTGTGGAAACGGAGAGCAGCTACATAGAGAGAAAGCTGCATTTTCCCTCCTCCGGTCCGCTGAAGGCCTTACGAGCCTTCAGTGGGACCGAGGTTTCCTGAGAAAGAAGGTATTCTGTCTCCACATGGCCTTTGGACTCCAGACTGAAACCTCCACTGTCACCTCCATCTCCAGGCAGCTGACCTGCCCTGTGGACTCCAGGCTTGCCAGTTCCTCAGATCACACGAGCGCCGATTCCTGAAACTCTCTCTCTCTCTGTCTATGTATTTCCTATTGGCTCCGCTTCTCTGGAGAATCCTCACTCATACAAAACTGAATCACAAAAATGAAAAGGAAGATTTAATCGTATACTCAGGAAAGTTGTGGAAGCTGTTTAGAGGATCGATCACAGAAGGCTCCTGGTGAGGCCCGTCAGCCATCAGCACTGGTTTTGCCTGGGAGGTTGTTTAAGGTGCAGATTGTCGGGCCCAGCCTGCGTGTTTTCACATGAGGATTCGAGGAGCTACTGTAGCCCAGTGGCTGGAAGTGCGGACCCTGGAGTCAGACCCCTCATCTCAGCTCCGTCCCCTCCATGGCTGTTTAACCTCGGCCCAGTTAGTTGCCCTCTCTGACACTCAGGGTTCTATACAGTAAAGGATGTATCTTATTGCGAGGATCAACTTCCACTGGATAATTTATGGATCTAGTTCTGCTTCAGACACCTGTACAGCAGTCGTCTGTTTTTAGAATATTCTAGGGCGAGGGAGGGTTGAAACAGGGAGCTGCTGCCCTAGGCACGCTCTTCCACGGCAGGGATTTGCTGATCTGATCAATGGCACAAAGACAGACCCAAGCCTGCGGAGCTCAGTGATTCATTCATCCAGCCACTTACGCCCTTGCCAAGCTCTTGATGAGCCCTACTATGTGACGGTGTGGAGTTACTTGCTGCCATGATTCCCAGGGCTTGTACATACAACTGGCCAAATAGCCCAGCACAAATACGTTGTCTGGATGGGCTCATTCATGTGCCTGGAAGAAGGAGAAAGCATCAGAAGTGGTTTAATCTCATGAGGTTTGATTCTTCTCAAATAGTGACGAGTAAGATCCCTGGTCTTTTAACCGAAGGGCAGTGGAGGCACCGACTGGGTTCAGGTGTCCTCGGGTGGAGATTCAGGGTTCTTTTACCACCTCCCGGGCTGCAGCGAGAAGTCCCTAACTTTCATCTGTAGGTGTAGAAGAGAACGAGACTTTTGAAAGAGCATAACCGTTCCCATGGCAGCCATCCAGACTGGCTCTGAGAGGTGCGCCTTCTGTCTTTTGAATGCTCACCCTCGGGAGTAGTGGGTGGCTATTTGGGACAGTGAATGCAGGCAATTTTCTTTACCTGTAGAGATATAAAGAAGGACAGATTGAGGTGGGTGTGAGCCTACATGTGGAAAGGCAGGTGACTCATCAACCTCCCGGGAAAATGTGATGTGTATAAGCGATGAAAGTGCATTTGCAGCAGCTGGTGGAGAAGGCAGCCAGAATCTGCAGCACAAGGGGCATTTACAGGCACCTCTAAACACCTGAAGCCATTCATTTCATTATAGAAAACAAATGGGGATGTGCATTTTCCTGAAAAGGTAACTGGCAACCTTTAGTTTCCGATTCTTCCTTTGCCCACATGTGGCGCAGCGATGGTGAGTGTGGGAATGGACAGGCGGAGGGCGTGGCTTTTGCACCTGGTGGCGTGTCCCTGTGGGAACAGCCTGGGCCTTGCTCTCCTTGTGAGTGCCCAGGCAAAGCTGGAGTCATTCTGTTGGGAGTGCAGGTGCAGGATGGGCTTTGAGAATCATTCAGGCCTTCTCCCTTTGTGCGTATGCTTTTAAAATTATTAATGTATTTTTGAGACAGGGTCTCGCTCTGTAGCCCAGGCTGGAGTGCAGTGGCACAATCAGGACTCACTGTAGCCTCAAACTCCTGGGCTCAAGCCGTCCTCCCACCTCAGCGTCCTGAGTAGCTGGGACCAAGGCATGTGCCACCACACCCGGCTAATTTTTAATATATCTTTTGAGAGATGGGGGTCTCACTGTGTTGTCCAGTCTCCAGCTTCTGGGCTGACTCTCCCTCCCACAGTGCTGGGGTTCCAGTGTCAGCTGCCACACCACGACTTCCTCTGTGTTTGACCCTCAACTAGCTCTTTTTACATTTTTCAATTCGGGGACTTGTCGGGTCTAATCGTGTTGATTAGTAATTACCAGGATTGCGAATTCACATCTTGATTGATAGTGAACTGCATGGGAGTGCACACAGTTTTATGACTGGGTGGTGTGTGCGTTTCTGCTAAGATTCAGGTTCTATCATGACAGACAAGGGGATGGGTGCTAGTGGACGGAGAACCCAGAGCTGAGGGCTTTCTGCCAGCCCCTGCCACTCAGCTAGTCACAGAGAGTCCCCGAAGGCCATCACGGGCTAGGCCTGGTCAGCCCAGGCAGCACCCAGTGTATCATGGCACCAACGCATGCCTCTTGCCTTAGGAAAGCAGCTTCGTGGAGACAAAGACCACTGGGGCTACAGGCAGCCCTCAGAGTGCAGAGGACAGCCCCTAGGCCAGTCTCTGAGGGTCAGGGAGGGCTCCGAGAGACAGTGGTGGCGAAGCTGTGAGGTGAAGCGCTGGTGTAGGCAGGCAGATGACACACGCTGAGTGGACGGGCCGTGTGAGCTGTGGGGGCAGCAGAAGATGAGCAGTGGGTGGTGGGTGTGGCGGTTCCTAGCCCAGGGCCGCAGGGAGAAGGAAGAAGGCTGTAAGTGAGGAGAGGCCTGAGGATCTCAGAGAAGCCACAGCAGAAGGCCTGACATCGTTGCGGACAGGTAGCTGGCCTTCTGCTACTAAAATTGTGACCATAGTTATATTTTGAACTATTCTTTCCATTGCATCTGCTGTGGCCTGAATGCGTCGCCGAGATCCGCAGGTGGAGACGTGGTCCCCAGTGTGGCGGTGCTGAGAGCAGAGCCTGCGGGAGGTTCGCTCCTTAGCAGACAGGGTCTTGAGGGTGACTGTTCTTCCTCACCTCCTGCCCGGTGAGGACACAGAGAAGGCGTTGTCTGAGGGGAGTCGCCTGACCAGACAGGGAACCTTCTGGTGCCTTGATCTTGCAGTCTCGCCTCCGGAACGTGGGAAATCAGTGTCTGTTCTTCATAAACGACCCAAGCTCAGGTCTTTCGTTATCACAGGAACGGACTAAGACCTGTAATCACTGCACTGCGTTAAATCGATGCATCTGCCAGACAGCGATTAATATTCCCATGCACCCAGCGTTTGGAGGGAGGCCCAAGTCAACCCACAGCTCTTTGTGGGTCCCTTGCTACGGGCTCCAGCGCAATTCCAAGCTCCCTCGGACCAGGCGCTGCCACGACCCATGCGGGCCTTTCCAGTCACACTGCAACCTGGCTGTGAAGGAGACGGAAGTGTACATTTGAAAAATTGGGGCGTTTTTATCTTTGTAAGATAGCACCTTCAGCGTTGTTGGGGAGACAGACTGAATCTTAGGGAACCATGAGGCAGAAACAGACTAAACCCAGCGCCAAAGCCCAGGGCTCCGGAGGATGCTGCGGTCCTTCCAGAGGAGGCCTGTCCCCGGGTCACGAAGACAAGGAAGCAGGTCCGCCCGCCAGCCTCGTTTGGAGCCACCTGCTCCAAGGAGCCGTCTCAGCACATGTCAGCCTCAGACATGGTTTCTTTCTTCCACAGCCACTATTATCTTGTGGCTTTGGTATTAGTCATTTGCTCTCTTATATTAATGATAATTCCTTGTATTGCTTCTGTCATTTATGCTGATATAATTCATTACAATCTCTTTTAAGCCAGACACCCGCCTCGAATCTAGTCTACGTCCTGCACATCGGGGCTTTTTGCCATGGCTCCAGGAGCTGGAAGACAGTGAGGCCCCGGGCTTTGGAGGAGGTTGTGCATGGGGGCAGTGAGGGCCAATGGGGTTCTTAGGAAGGGTGGGCCAGGCCGTACCTGTGTCATCCTGTACAAACTGATAGACTGTTCCAGGCTGCTTTCCAGTGTGTGAAATGGGAACAAGAGCACTGAGATTGCCTGTTGTGTGTGTATGAGTGTGTGTGTGGGTGTGTGTGGAGACTGGGTGAGTGTATGGGTGAGTGGGTGAGTGTGGTGAGTGTGTGGGTGAGATTGGGTGAGTGTGTGGGTGAGTGTGTGGGTATGTGGGTGTGTGTGGGTGAGTGGAGATTGGGTGTGTGTGGAGTGTGTGGGTGTGTGTGTGACTGTGGGTATGTGGGTGTGTGTGGGTGTGTGGGTGAGTGTGGAGATTGGGTGAGTGTATGGTGTGTGTGTGGGTATGTAGGTGTGTATGAGTGAGTGTGGGGGTGAGTGTGGAGACTGGGTGTGTGGGTGAGTGGTGAGTGTGATTGGGTGAGTGTGTGGGTGAGTGTGTGGGTGAGTGTGGTGAGTGTGGAGATTGGGTGAGTGTGTGGGTGAGTGTGTTGGTATGTGGGTGTGTGTGGGTGAGTGTGGAGATTGGGTGTGTGTGGAGTGTGTGTGTGTGTGTGTGTGTGACTGTGTGGGTATGTGGGTGTGTGTGGGTGTGTGGGTGAGTGTGGAGATTGGGTGAGTGTGTGGTGTGTGTGTGGGTATGTAGGTGTGTATGGGTGAGTGTGGGGGTGAGTGTGGAGACTGGGTGAGTGTGTGGGTGAGTGGTGAGTGTGATTGGGTGAGTGTGTGGGTCTGTGGGTGGGTGTGTGGGTCTGTGTGTGTGAGTGTGTGTGTGTGGATGAGTGTGTTTGGGTGAGTGTGGAGATTGGGTGAGAGTGTGGGTGAGTGTGGAGATTGGGTGAGCATGTGGGTGAGTGTGGGTGACTGTGGGTGAGTGTGTGTGGGTGTGGAGATTGGGTATGTGGATGAATGTGGGTAAGTGTGTGGGTGAGTGTGTCGGTGAGTGTGGACAGGTAAGAGGCATGGCAGAGCTCTGGACACAGCATTCTCACGATACACAGTGGTCATCGCTATGGCTTGGCTTTGGTGGCTAGAGCCACGGCCTGGAGGGAAGGAGAAAGGCGTGGAAGAGGCTCAGAGGCGACCAAGCTCACACGAGAGCCAAGATCACCGGGAAGTCTCCAGAACAAGACGAACAAGCCAGTGACCTGGCATGGCCAGTAATTACCAGCCCGAGCACATTCCTGAGCAGAGGAGGGCTGGCCCAGCTGTGTCTGGGGAGGTGCATCTGGCCGTGGCTTTGGGAAGCAGAAAAGGCTGGAGCAGGCAGGTGTGGGTGACAGTGGGTGGGCATGGAAAGTGGGGGCAGTCAGGGACCTGCACCCAGGAGGGGGGCTGCAGGACCCCAGGGCACTGGAGGTGCCCTGGGGCCCTTATCTGATTGCAGGGACGAGGCTAGGGACAGCGACAGAGAGTGTGGGAGTGTTTCCAAAAGTGAGACGGTAATGACTATGCGGATGATCCAACTGGGGCAGCTGAGCCCGGGTTTCTCGCAGACACGCCTGTCTCTTCATCGACAGATAATGACAGTGCAAGGCAGTGTTGGAAACCCTCATTCATATTCGCACCATGCTCAGAGGGTCGTAGACGAGAGAACCTTTGGAAAAGGTCGTGGTCCTGAGTGCGCTGAAAGCACGGCCTCATCTTCAGAAGTGGCTAGCTGTGAGGCCGGGAGTTCAGTCTGCTGCTGTTTTTGTCAGAACTGGGGACGGCCACATTACTCCTGCATGGCCAAGTGGATGTGAGCTTCTCCACCAAAACGAGCCAGTGAAGCAAAACCCGTACCTCTCCAGTCACTCATTTTGTCTGTGCTGCATTTCTCAATGAAAGCCGGTTTAGACAAGCTCACTGGTACATTTTGTTTGCTTGTTCTTGGCTGGCAAATCCAGGTTTTATTGATCAGTTGATGAAGGAAGATTATAGGAAAAGAGCTTCCCTTGCAGCAAGAGGAATTTAGGTTGGCAGAGATGAGGTGAGGCCTGGTGAGCCATGGATGGGGCCGTGGGTGGAGGCGGCATCCGATGTTTAAATGACTGCGGCCGATGTCTCCGGGATTATCTCACTAACATTTCTGACTGCAAGCAGATTTCTTCCAGATCTGTGAAACCAACATCAAAATGCAGGCAACTGCAGGTGTAGGCAGGAGACCGTGTTCGAGCTGGTGGCGTAGTTAACTCGCACCGATTTTGGGGTAGACGCTTTGAAGTTCTGGAGCCTAAGCTGCATTTTACCCATGCTTCCGCTTCCCTCCCCGGCACTCGCCGTGCTCCTGGGTGAGCCACCAGGCTGCCCTTCGCTCTCCAGCCGTAGGGGTGAGTGGCAGCCACGTCTACACTCAGCTCAGTGGTTCTTTTCTCCTTGTCCTCCTTGGGCCAAGGGCCTTGGATCTCAGGGCTGGCGGAGCCTCAGAGCCTGCGCTTTCTCGGGAGAGAAAGTGGGGCTCAGGGATCTGCTCTGAAGGTCATGGTCACTTGGAGGGTGAGGACAGTCGTCCTCATGGTCTGCTGAGTCCTGGCAGGGGGCAATGTTGCTCTGGAAGTCGCATAGCAGTGAGTGCAGGCCTGAGGTGGAGACTAAGCGCCGATCTTAGCCTTGAAATACCCGCTTGGGCCAATAAAACCTCCCTGCTCCCCACCCCGACTTCAACAAATCCCTCCACTTCCAGCAAGTCTCCCACCATCAGAAAGAATCCCAGCCAGCTTAGGAAGCCCCACAGCCTGTAGCTCTCTAAAAAGGCCTTTCTTCCCCACTGTAAGCAAAGCCTTCATGTTGCTTGAGGGCCGAGCTGGGAGCTCAGTAATTGGGAAGAGAAATATGTATGGCTCAGTTACCACACGTTTAAATATTTAGACAGCTGAGAAGGACAGCGAGACATCCGTCTTCTGTGTGATAATTGTCATGCTCATCAATCCAATGGCAAGATTAGTCAGCAAATGAAACCATTAGTGATAACAGCTTCACTATTCCAGCTGCCTTCTATTTGGATGCTGGAAAATTGTCTACGTGGAAACATCAAAAGAAAGAAGAGAATCCGAATACGTAATTGATTAACTCATTTGAGACAGGATCTTGCTCTGTTTCCCGGGCTGGAGTGCATTGGCGTGATCACAGCTGACTGCAGCATTGACCTTCTGAGCTCAAGTCATCCTCCCACTCCAGCCTCCAAGTACTGGGATTACAGGTGCGCACCACCACACCTGGCTAATTTTTGTATTTTAGTAGAGATGGGGTTTTACCATGTTGGTCCAGCTGGTCTCAAACTCCTGACCTCAGGTGATCTGTCCACTTGGCCTCCCAAAGTGCTGGGATTATAGGCATGAACCACCGTGCCCAGCCCTAAACATGGTCATCTAATGCTACAGTGGCTAAGCCCGGAAACACATGGACAGTTTCGGCATATTCTCATAGAGAAAAATTGATGCTGTCTGTTGCTGGGCCAGAAGGGGCATAGCAGAGATAAAGTCTCTCAGGGCACAGCAGGGCAAATACACCAACACCGCGGGACACCTGGCGTAGGCACAGCTTGGGGCAGGGGCCCGGCGATGGTGGCCGAGGGACAGTCTCTGGGAGCAGCTCCTTGCCCTTCTATTAGCTCAAGACGTCGTCTGCAGGAGGCAGGCACAGCGGGTTTCCAGGTCAGCAGAAGCTTTCTGTGTGACACTGCAATGGGGATGGGTGTCATGATTCTTTGTCCAAACTCATAGAATGGGGGGGCTCTCCTGTGAACTGTCGGCTTTGGGTGACAATGACATGTCACTGTAGGTTCACTGATTGTAGCACATGCACACTGTGGTGGGGACATGGGTTGTGAGGGAGGCTGTGCATGCTGAGGTGCAGAGAATAGATGGGAAATCTCTGTACCTTCTGTCCAGTTTTGCTGTTAACCTAAAATCACTGTAAAAAACAGTTTCTTAAAAAGAAGTACAGACACATTCTCCAACACAATGTACCTTTAAAATGTGCCTTGGGGACGAACCAGGTAAAAAGGCCATACACTGTCCTTTTCCATGTACATCAAAGTCCAGAACACGCAAATCCAGAGAGAGGAAGTGAGGCAGTGGCTGCCAGGGGCTGCAGGTGGACAGGGACTGCTGCAGGGAATGTGGCTTCTCCTGGGGGCTGGGAATGTTCCAAAGTTGGGTGGTGGTGATGGTGGCACAATCCTGTGGATGTACTATGTACCCTGAATTATACCCTTTAAATGGGTAGATTTAGGATATGTCAATTATATCACAATAAAGTTGGTTAGAAAAGTTATGTGCATGTGCTTACACCTGTGATCCCAGCACTTTGGGAGGCTGAGGCGGGTGGATCACGAGGTCAGGAGTTTGAGACCAGCATGACCAACATGGTAAAACCCCGTCTCTACTAAAAATACAAAAATTAGCCAGGCATGGTGGCTAATGCCTAAAATCCCAGCTACTCAAGAGGCTGAGGCAGGAGAATCACTTGAACCAGAGAGGCAGAGGTTGCAGTGAACCAAGATCACGCTATTGCATTCTAGCCTGGGCAACAGAGCAAGACTCCATCTCAAAAAAAAAAAAAGAAAAGAAAGAAAGGAAAAGAAGGATAGCTTAAGAATATTAATTGAACTCCATCCAATGCAACCCAGAATCCTCGTGCCAGGTGAGCACTCCCAGCCACGGCCTTGCATCAACACGCTGTCAGGCCGGACTGCCGGTGAAAACACTGAAATACTGCCATAGTGATGGGTATGTAGCAAATAGCATCATCATAGCTGTGATAACCAGCAGTCTTTGATTATAATATAAATTCTAGGGTAAGCTCACTGAGTCACACAATTGATACTGACCTTTGCAACTAGTATACTACATAGACTTTCTGCTGTACTGTCCTCTGAGAAAGTTTTGGTCTTATTGCTATGATGCATTGCATTTTTTATGTAAGTAGTAGCTACAGACTTTAAAATAAAATATGACAAAAAATCACTCTGGTTGAGTGTAGGAATGCTTGCTCTAAATTTCATAAACATGTATCTTCTGATCTTCTGAGAGAATGTGAGGAAGATGCCTGGAGCATCTTCTGGTGTTGGAAATACCGGGCTGGCCTGGAGCAGGGTTTAATTCACAAGAATTAGTTTTTGTTTTGTTTTGTTTTTTATTTTTTTTTTAGAAAAAGGTGCATTGCTGGAATTAAAAACAACTTGATTATTTCAACAAAGTATGAAATGACTATTATTGACACTGACTTAAATGCCAGATGCAAGTGGTTCCAACTGTGAAATTGCAAAAATTAAAGTAGTCAGCCATGCAGACATTTAGTTCACATAACTGTGGTGTGCAGAAGACTCATGGCTTCCATAAGGAAATGTGAAATATTAATGAAAAAAAGAAGAATAATCTTAATTCATAATTCAATGTCATATACAAACCTTTAAAATCATAAAAAATTATTAAAAATTCTATTAAAGAATGTTAATAGGTCAGGCACGGTGGCTCACACTTGTAATCCCAGCACTTTGGGAGGCTGAGGCTTGTGGATCACGAGGTCAAGAGATTGAGACCGTCCTGGCCAACATGGTGAAACCCCATCTCTACTAAAAACAAAAATTAGCTGGGCCTGGTGTCAGGTGCTTACAGTCCCAGCTACTCAGGAGGCTGAGACAGGAGAATCCCTTGAACCCAGGAGGCGGAGGCTGCAGTGAGCTGAGATGGTGCCACTGCACTCCAGCCTGGTGACAGAGTGAGACTCTGTCTCAAAAAAAAAAAAAAAGAGTGTGAATAAAGAAACTGAAAAAATGCTTAGAAGTTGCTCTTATAATCGTTTGTAACACCTACTCTGTGGCCAAAAATAATCAGGCATTTCAGACATACATAGTTTTTTTTTTTTTTGAAACAGAGTTTTACTCTTGTCACCCAGGCTGGAGCGCAATGGCACAATCTCAACTCACTGCAACCTCTGCCCGTCAGTTTTCCATGATTCTCCTGCCTCAGCCTCCCAAGCTGGGACTACATGTGTGCACCACCATGCCTGGCTACTTTTGTGTTTTTTTTTTTTTTTTTTTTTTTTTTTTTTTACTAGAGATGGTGTTTCACCATGTTGGCCAGGCTAGTCTCAAACTCCCAACCTCAGGTGATCTGCCTGCCTCAGCCTCCCAAAGTGCTGAGCTTACAGGCATGAGCCACCACACCCAGCCTATAAATAGTCATTAGAGCTTCACAAACAGAATAACATTAGTATAGATGGATTATTGTAATCTAGAATTATTTATTTATTGTTGGGATTCTTGCTCTGTTGCCCAGGCTGGAGTGCAGTGGCACAATTAGAGCTCAGTGTATCCTCAAACTCCTCAACTCAAGTGTTCCTCCTGCCTGAGCCTCCTGAGTAGCTAGAACTACGGGCATGCAACGCTGTGCGTTTTTTGTAGAGACGAGGTTTCCCTGTGTTTCCCAGGCTGGTCTTGAAATCCTTTCCTCAAGTGATCCTACTGCTTGAGCCTCCCAAAGTGGTGGGATTACAGGCATGAACCACTGCATCTGGCCGTAGTCTAGATTTTTGACTCTTCTATTTGAAATCATGCATCTATTGAAATATGAAAACAATTTTTAAAGAGACTTACAAGTCAAGGTGGTACATTTCAATCACTATCCGCCACACGTCATCTCTTTCACATAAGAATATTGTAAAAATTTATCGGAAATACAAAATTCAGAACCTTGAAGATAGTTGAATGGTTTTGTTGATTTTGTGAATGTCATGAAGTTAAATGCCAATCATTCTTTTTAGTGTTGGAGAAAAATGATTTCCGTGAGAAATCTTTATACGTAAAGCACATCAGGCATGTACGAACAGTGTCAGTGTAATCGTCTGAAGAAAATACGTCATTTCTGCCAAATTTCTATGAGGCTTCAACATGTTTTAATTTTAATTGTCTAATTTTGATTGTCTAGTCGATTTAGGCTAATTTATAGTCTGAAATGACTATTCAATTATATCTGAATGCTACAATAAAATATGTAAATCAATCACTGTATCTTTTCCCAATGCGGTTTATATTTGTATTATATATCAAGTAAACAGCAGAGAGAATGAAATACCATGTCTGAAGAGCTAGAATAGAAATAATAAAAACTGGATAACTGAGACTGTGGAGTGTACCCTGTGCAGGCTGGAGCTCATTAGAGTGTTTAGAAAAGTGTATCAAGATTCGTGTAGTCCCTCCGATAAAGCTGTGTCATGGGGGTGGTGAAACATTTGAAGACTGGCTTTAATAAACATTGTTCATGCTTTTTTTTAGCATGACAAGAAAAACTTATTTCGGTTATTAAGGCAAAGGTGGAAAAGGTTTTCACACATATTCCTCTAGGTGACTCTTACTCTGACTATTAAAGATTCCAAGGACCCAAACTTCCGCGTTCCCACAGAACTCCCGATTCCCTTTCCTGGTGTAGTTCTTTTGCAGAAGCATGTATCAGCTCGAAATCGTATGTTGTAATTTTTTTGGTTACAGTTATTTGTTTCCTTTTCTCTTCACTGTAAGCCCACGAGGCGCAGAGATTTTCGTTGCTGTTGCTGGTTTTGGTCAGTGATGTGCCTATCGTGGTGCCTCCTACCTGGTAGATGGTCAATATAGAAATGTTTCTTGAATGAATGAACATGTAAAATAAACAAAACAGTGAAGGAAAAGTAGAAAGTATTCCAGCAAAATAAAACAAGACAGAATTTGAAACAAAAACATAAAGTAGCTATTCTAAGAGAAAAACCTATCAGTTTGTGTAGTAAGTTCTTGGAAAATGCGTTTGTGGTTTGCTGAAAAATGTTAAAAAGTGAAATGTTAAGATTTTTAAGTAGTTTGGATTCTGAACATAGGTCAGAGGACATTTGTGAATCTCTGTGGATAAAGAAAATTTAGCCAACTTATTAAATATGGTGGGCTAATGACCAATTTCCCTAACAATCTATTAGTAAAGGAATTACATATAGGTTAATGTAAGATGGCGTTAGGAGGGCTGGATATTTATCTGTAATGCCTGATAGCACAGCAAAGGCTGACACGGGTCTTTACACGATGAGGAATGGCAATAAGGTTAGAATAAGTTCTTTATGGAGACTTATGTGACTTTATCGAGACTTTAAAATCGTGTCATGGGAAGGTTAAACATTTGAAAATTCACGTTAATAAACACTAAAGTGTTAGAATACATGAAAATCACCTAATGACCATGTAATGGATTAGAAAGTTGTTGGGAGAATTTTTGAGGACTCTCCATGTCTAATCACAGTGAACTCAGAGCCATCTTCAGGAAGAGCCGTGCCAAGCAAAACGTATGCCAACAATTTTGGGATGTTTGTTGATGATTTGGAAGCTCTTAGAGTGATCTGATACAAAGATGTGTGCTGCGATTCCTGTCGCCTGGTAAATGGCTATCTAGGCATGCATGTTTAAGTAATAATGATATAGTTTAGAAAAAAGGGGATATATTTTACAATTTTTAAGGATATATTGGTTTGTATATTTGTTTTCCCGTGTGGTTGTTAATTATTTTGACTCTTGCTTATGGCGCCGAGTGCTGAAATTGGCTGGGACCAGGCTATCCAGTTTATAAAGACGTGGAAGGCAGGTCTTTGCCGTTCCTGAGCTGTTCACATCTTAATGGACAAAGTCCATGCCAGAGAGGTGTGGGGCATTAAGGACGGAGCCCACAAATGGCACCTGAATTATGAGGAGACAGATGCCATCCTGGTCTGGGACTGTCAAGGCCCAGAGGTGCAGGTGATATACGAGCACCGGTGAAGGTTTCAGGGCTTGGGAATTAGAGGGAGGAGTGCGTCTTGTCCAGATGGGGGGAAGTGGGGCTGAGAGGCTGAACCCCTGAGCAAGAGCCTAGAGCAGATGCAGGAAGCACTCCAGGCTGGGGCGGCTGCTCCGAAGCTGCAACTGGAGTTGTGAGGTTGGAAAGACAGGAAAGAGCCAGCGCTTGGAAAGCTTCGAACACAGCTCGGGACTTTGGCTGATGGGGTAGGAGACACGGGAATTCGTGCTGTAGTCTTCAGGCCTGAGTGCATTCCGCTGGGCAGAAACGGGAGGGGCGGTAGGCGCAGGAAAGAGGCAGTGAGGCCTGAGGCCCCCAGAGGCAGAGTGAGGAGGAGGCGTCCAGCGTGCTGCAAGGAATAGACACCAAGGTCAAGGAGAAAGGAGGTGGAAAGAGCCACAGTACCCATGCAGGCATTGGGGCGAGGACAGAGGAGACACAGCACCCATGCAGGCACGGGGACGAGGACAGAGGAGACACAGCAGCCATTCAGGCACGGGGATGAGGACAGAGGAGACACAGCAGCCATGCAGGCACTGGGACGAGGAAGGAGACACAGCACCCATGCAGGCACTGGGACGAGGACAGAGGAGACACAGCACCCATGCAGGCACTGGGACGAGGACAGAGGAGACACAGCAGCCATTCAGGCACTGGGACGAGGACAGAGGAGACACAGCACCCATGCAGGCACTGGGACGAGGACAGAGGAGACACGGCACCCATGCAGGCACTGGGACGTGGACAGAGGAGACACAGCACCCATGCAGGCACTGGGACGAGGACAGAGGAGACACGGCAGCCATTCAGGCACTGGGACGAGGACAGAGGAGACACAGCAGCCATTCAGGCACGGGGACGAGGACAGAGGAGACACAGCAGCCATTCAGGCACTGGGACGAGGACAGAGGAGACGCAGCAGCCATTCAGGCACTGGGACGAGGACAGAGGAGACACAGCACCCATGCAGGCACTGGGACGAGGACAGAGGAGACACGGCAGCCATGCAGGCACTGGGACGAGGACAGAGGAGACACGGCAGCCATGCAGGCACTGGGACGAGGACAGAGGAGACACGGCACCCATGCAGGCACTGGGACGAGGACAGAGGAGACACGGCACCCATGCAGGCACTGGGACAAGGAAGGAGACACAGCACCCATGCAGGCACTGGGACGTGGACAGAGGAGACACAGCAGCCATGCAGGCACTGGGACAAGGACAGAGGAGACACAGCACCCATGCAGGCACTGGGACGAGGACAGAGGAGACACAGCAGCCATTCAGGCACTGGGACGAGGACAGAGGAGACACAGCAGCCATGCAGGCACTGGGACGAGGACAGAGGAGACACAGCAGCCATGCAGGCACTGGGACGAGGACAGAGGAGACACAGCAGCCATGCAGGCACTGGGACGAGGACAGAGGAGACACAGCACCCATGCAGGCACTGGGACGAGGACAGAGGAGCCGGGCTCCTGGGAAACCTAGAGACGGGCGTGGACGGAGCCAGCCTGGAGGTGAGAGCAGAAGTTTGGAAAACGACAGAGGGAGATTCTATTAGAAGCCACACTTTCACCATCTGGGAACATAAACCTGCCGGCTAAGGTCTGGCCAATCGTGAAGGGGCCACGCAGTTTAAGGAAGGCCGTCCATCCCTCGGTCAGGGCCCCGTAGGCGGGGGAGTGACGGCAGGTGACAGACCCTTAGGTGACGGACCTTTGCGGTGATCCCACCAGGAAGCTCACTTCTCACCTCAGGATCGGAGTCCAGGCATGAAGTGTGGGAGCTGCCCACCCTCTCCCTCCTCTGTGTCACTTGCTGTGACAATGTCTGTCTTTGGGGAAAGGCACCCTGAGTCGCGGTTCCTGGCCTGTGGGGTGGGAGCATGGTGGCCTCATCCACTTGAGGGACCTCCTTCGGACAATCCCGCCTGTGGGAGGCACTCGCTACGGGAATACCGAGCTCTGTGCGGCCCTCGGCAGGCGGGCTGGAGGTCCCGGCCACTCGCAGGGGAACAATGCTGCAGCCGGCCTCACGCCCGCGTTTGTGATGGAGCCTCACCTCTCTTCTTCTCTGCATCTGCCTTCGTTGCCTGCACATTTCACATCCGCGTGGTGAAGGGTGACAGGAGACCCCCTAGCTGTGCAGGGATCTCTGCTGTGCGCATCAGGTGGAAAATCTGAGACTTTTCCAGGGTAAAATGTTTCACTGCAATGGAGGAACGTCAGCCTCCAGCCAGCTTCGGAGCAGACGGGCTCTCACACCCCCACCCGTGTGGTAAACACGAGCCGAGATTTGCATTTCTCTAGTCCACATCAGGCCGTTCCTGCTGTCTGTTCAGCTCCTGGTCCCTGAGCAAAGCTAAAGAAAATCCTGGCCCCGTGTGCCGCATACCCCCGGGGGAGGGCTGAGTACCAGCAGATCCGATCGCTTAAAAATAAGACCATTTCACAGAAGATGGCAGCAGCGGCATCTTCCTGTGTGGGAAACACAGCCACACGTTAATTAGAGTCAACAGTTAACCTGAGGAAGAAAAGGAAGGAAACTGGAAAAATAATATGTGCATTTTTGGATCATTTTAATCAAACAGAGCAGGAGGTGGGGAGGCTGGACTCGGAGTTCTGCAGCTTCCCGAGAAAGCGAATGTGGATTTTGTTAACCCACCGTGAGTGGGGCAAGGATAAGTTCCCCCAACGATGACCCCAGTCAGCTGTCACAGCCCTGCGTGGCTTATTGAATATTTCCAAACAGGGCCCTCAGTCACTCTCTGAAGGGGAGGCTGGGGAGCAGTGAGGGGCCCATGAAGGGGCTCTGCTTGGACTTTTCTGCTCTCTGACGAGTAGGAGCAGAGTGAGTGTCCAGGTCCTATTGGCAGGTGGGGGCCTCTTCCTGGGGAGCTGCTGTGAAACTCAGGGGCTGGCGACACACCGGCCCAGGCAGGCTTTCCCAGGGTTAGGGATGGCTGGTCTGGAAGAGGGTGACCCTTCTCTCTGCGGCTGGCCCCCGAGGTAGTCGCCTCTCCATGGGGCCCCTGGTGCATCCCTGTCTTGGAAGGGAGGCCCAACAGTGGGGGGAGTCCCTGAGCCACCTCCGGTTCCCACCTCCCCCGATGAAAACCTCCCAGTATCAAAAGAAATCTGTGGTAGCCACAGGGGCACATGCAGAGGGGCTCTCAGTCCAGCTGCCGCTGCTGCCCGGTGCTCGGCCGGGGCTTCCCCTAGCGCCCCTGAGGAGCCATCTCTGCCTCTTAAGGAGGGAGAGGGAAGCTGGCTGAGAGCACCTGGAGGCTCCAGCAGAGGGTCCGTCACATTTCACAGAACATAGCAAAGAGCATAAAAGACATTTCCTGAAGCTATAGGAGAAACCCCCGGGCTGGGCGCCGTGCTCACATACACGCGAGGGGTCAGGTGTACTCGCCCTCTTTGAAAACCTTTGATTTCTTGAGGCATTAGAGAATTGAAAGGTGTCACCATGCAGCAGAAGGAGAACAAAAGGGCACGTGCCACTGTATCAGGATTGGAAACTGTGTATACCCAGGACCTCCGCGTGAGGCTGAGAGATGACAGGATTGGAAACTGTGTATACCCAGGACCTCCGCGTGAGGCTGAGAGACGACAGGATTGGAAACTGTGTATACCCAGGACCTCCGAATGAGGCTGAGAGACAGTTGGGACAGACCGTCTGAGGCGATGCTGCAGGGACAGTCTCGTGGTCATAGCTGGTCCTCCAGGCATCCAGAACAGCGTGAACGGTGCGATGGACGTGCTGTCTGCAGCTGTCTTGGACTTGCACAGTTCAGTGGATCATGTCCACAGCAGCCGGCAAAATTCTCGAGGAGCGTGGAGCTGGCGTGAGTGTACAGCCCTCAGCAGGACTTTGGAGTCCTGGGGAGTGCCAAGAACTGGAGAAGCTCGCCATGCAGTTCTGGGTTCTGTGGCACGTGGCATGAGGTCTGCGGCAAATTCAGTGAGCACTTCTGCTCCTGTGGGCAGCAGCGCCTGATTCTGAGTGAGGGAATGAGGGGGCCATGTGTTGCTGGTTCTAGGACCACACTGCTGGGAGCAGCCGTTGGAACTGTCAGACACGACGGCGTGCAGGGCCTGGGGAGCTGTTGGCAGAGGCCGTTGCTCACAGTCAGTCTTGGATGCAAAGGCTGCGGGAGAGGCCCAATCCTTGTGGGAGGAAGATGTGGCCTGAGGAGTCTGTTGCTGACCTGCCTGAAGTGGTTGCCCTCAAGAAGAAATACGAGGCATCCTTGCCCCTGGGTGAGGCTCACGGAACGGGACCCAGGCCCTGCAGGCCGAGGTGCTGTGTAACACTTCTGCCTGCATCCTGAAGAGGCCGATGTTATGGTGGGAGCACCCACAAAGAGCTCCTGTGCTCCTGGAGGACACATCGAGGGGCAGGAGGAGCGGGAGGACCCCGGTGGACAGCTTCTTCAGCATGATGCACACCACCCCACTGCCAGCACCCGTACTGCAGCGATCCCTCTGTGAAGTGTGTCGCGGAGCAGGATGGCACGGCCCCGGTAAAGAGCGTGTGCAGCTGTTAGCGGCAGACGCCGGCATTTCAGGAGACACCTGGAAGAGATGCCCTTCCTCACGGATGGCTACAAAGATTCTCTGGCGCTCTGCACACCGACATTGGGGCCTTCCGATGGGAGTGCCTGGAGCAGAACCTCCGTGCGGCTGGGTGGGGTTTCCTGCCACAGCAGTGACTGAGGCCAGAGCCAGGCTCACCTGCATGGACTCACGCCGAAGAAATCCTGCTGCTGCTTTGCAGGAGAGAGATGAAGCTGGGGCCCATTGCAGCCGGGGCATTACCAGCATCCGTCGGTGCCTCCACTGGACAGGCCCCGGGTCAAGGCTACGCCTGAAGAAACAGAAGGCTGGGCCTTTCTAGTGCTCCCTTAGGGGAACGCTCCCTCACCCCGGACAGCGAGCGGCCTTTCTGAGCCAGTTCTAGGAACTGTGACCGTCTCTCACGAAAGACGTTTCCTTAGCTACTGAAGGCGGCCACCTTACTCTGAGTGGTACTTTGTAACTGGCAAGAAAAGGCTTCACTTCTCCTTTGCTGAATCTCACCTTTACCAATGAGGGTGATTGCCCTTGATCTTCTGGTTCATTAAAACAATGAAACAATGATTTATTTTAAAGAGCCCCAGAAATCTAGGAATGTCATATCCATATCTTAGGAGTCCACGAGTGGACAAGCATGCCGGCCGGCGACTCTGCGGATTGCCACCATCACGCATCAAATGCCCATGAGGTGTGGCATGCCCCTTTACCTCCAAACCTCACAGCAGTGCCATAGGGAAGGCCTTCCTGGTTCCAGTTTGTAGGTGAAGACTTGAGGTCCTGGGACTTTAAGCATCTTGTACGAGTCGGTTTGTCTGACTTCAAGGAACCTGCTCCAACAAACGGAAAGATGTTTCCACCCATTTCTGGTTAGAGCATGGGCGGGCGCACGCCGGAGGAACACTGTCGGCCTCTGTGGGAAGCACTCTGCCAGCTGACGCGGGTCCAAAGATACATTTCCTAGCTGCTGACCAAAAGCCAGACCACAGCAGGGTAAGGGCAAAAAGCTTACTTAAAAAGAGCTACAAATCATAGTTTGTGGCACTGCAAGCTTGATCCTCTATTGGGAAAATGGATCAAATTACCAAAATGATTAAGTTAAATCTGTAACATGTAGACTCGGATTGGTGGACTTCAGGCCAGACACACTCACACATCGCCGAGTGGGCCCCCCAGGGCCCTTGGGATGAAAAATCGGAGGACGAGTTATTCACTCAGTGCATGAGGTGGTTCAGACGCTTGTCTCCTCCGGGTCTCATGCTGAGATTTGGTTTCTGATGTTGGCGGTGGGGCCTGTTTGGGGGTTTGGGTCACGGGGTGGATCTCTCATGCATGGCTGGATGTTGTCCTCGCAGTGAGTGACTTCTCACTCTATCAGCTCACACGAGACCTGAATTTTAACTGTAGAGTGGCGCTTCCTCGCCTCTCTATCTCGCGTGCCCTCTCACACCACGTGATGTTGGCTCTCCTTCCCCTCCTGCCATGAGCGGAAGCTTCCTGAGGCCCCTCCAGACGCAGATGCTGGTTCCATGCTTCTTGTACAGCCTGCAGAGCTGTGAGCCAAACAAACCTTCTTTCTTTGTAAATCACCCAGCCTCCGGGATTCCTTTATAGCAGTGCAAACGGACTAATACAGTGCACGAAGGTGAAATACTATTACTGGTTAAAAGTCAGATCTGGGAGGGATTTTCAGACGCCGCCACCGGGGGCCCCTCCTCTAAGCCAGGTGCCCTATCCATGTCTGCCTGACTCCATCTTCGAGCCCAGACACTAAGTCACAGGCCACAGATGCACAGTCCCGTAGCCCCTGCAAGTGTGTCTCTGTTGGGAAGAAAACACAGAATGACAGCCAAAGCCTGGCAATCCTCAAGAGTTCAGCGATTTATTCCACACTAGTGGCACACCTGCGATGCGTGGAGCTGGAAATGAACCCACGTCTGTCCGCCTACCTCAGAGGGAAGAAAACCAGGGTTCAAGTCCAGAAATAAAGACCCTCTGGACCCAACTCAGGAACTGCTTTACCTCTCAGAATTTAGATTCCATCCCCAAAGAGCCCACATTCCTAATGGCAAAGCCTGCCCCCCAGTGAAAAGACTGATAGAAAATTCGGATTCAGCTTGGCTCTGTTTTCATGTGCAAATTATTCTTCTTGATCGAGGCCAAGGTATACTTTAAAACCTTGCTTTCGGTCCTGAGGGCTGTTGTGGTGCTTTAAAATCTGGAGGGGACAGATCGGAACATGAGATTTTTCTCTAAGAGACTGTTTTATGATTAATTTAAGAATCCTGGGCCAGTGAATGTCTTTGAAGATGACATTTGCTGTAACTGACATAGGAGTCGACCTCCACTGGGACTGAGCAAAACCCCACCAGGGCTTCTGCCGGAATTCAAAGCACATCTGATTAGAGTCTGTTTTTCCAGAGATACACTACTCTCACCCTCTGGGGCTCAGGAAGAGAAACACAGGCGTTTGAGCATGCAGGGTCTTTTCACCTCGTGAGTGGGGGTCGGACATTGCCTTCCACTTGCTCCCTTAGTCCAGATGTCATCTCTTCCAGGATGGCTGCTGTCCCCTGTCCTGTCTCAAGGAGGCCTGTGACACCTCTCCCACCCCTAGCAGTTCACAGAGGGCTGGAGTTGTTCCCAACAGTAACAAGTAGGCATTATCACCCTAATATCTTTCATTTCCAAAACGAGGACACAAATGTCATACGGAGATTAAACTACCCACCCAAGGCTGCGTGACCTGGAAGAGGGAGGCTGGAATCCAAGCCCACTCTGGTTCCCCATTTATTAAAGTCGGGGAACTGTTTCTTCAAATAAGATTGAAAATGGAAATCCAGTCTGTCTGTCTAGGACTCAGGGCCTGGTGTGTGGGTCGGGCCTCTGAGGCGCCCTCGATTTTCCTCTTTGGATTTCCAGAAACAATCGGAGCTGCACGCACCTCAGCTCACCAGGGCAGCAGGGAAGTGCTCTGTCTCCACGCTCGGCCGCTGACGGCGCACCTGGCCCAGCAAGATCCTTGCAAACAGATGCTGATGACACAGTAACTCCTCGGGATCCCAACACCGTCGTGTGGTGGTTCTGGTACAAGCATGAACGCAGTCCCTCTTCATGGTTGTGGGGTGTGCTCTGCTGTCTTTTTCCAATCTTCACGTCCCTCCTCTAGGAAGAGGTAGGGAAAACAATATTGCTATTGTCGGCCACCATTGTGTATCTAAAATGGAATATTTAAGGCCATAAAAATGGAATCTGTCTTTAAAAAGATGACTTAATGAAAGTACCGTAAACTTCAGTTTCATTTCGTGTTACTTTTCACTGTGTGCCTCAGCATCTGCATTCGTCGAAGGGGAGGAAGTGGGGTCAGCCTCAGAAGGCTGTTCTGAGGACAGCAGCAGTGACCACAGCTGCAGGTTTCAGAACAGCATCCGGCATGCACGGTGCACATTTGCAGGACAGACCACAGGAGAGGCTGCGCTGACGAGTTTATCGGACAGGCCCCACTATCCTGTTGGGTGCTGCAGCATCCAGCACCCTGCTGTCTTCGTTCCTGCTTGTTCCATGTTCCCTTAGGGGCCACCTGTGAGTCCTCTGTGGCTGCATTGTCCTCATCTGGGACCAGGCCTGGCAAAGCCAGTGTATGTGTCTGTTCTCACACTGCTAATAAAGACACCCCAAGACTGGGTAATTTATGAAGGAAAGAGGGTTAATAGACTCACAGCTCCACATGGCTGGGGAGGCCTCAAGAAACTTATAATCATGTTGGAAGGGGAAATAAACACGTCCTTCTTCACATGGCAGCAGCAAGGAGAAGTGCAGGTGAAGAGGGGGGAGCCCTCATAAAACCACCAGATCTGTGAAAACTCACTCATTATCATGAGAAGAGCATGGAGGTAACTGCCATGTGATTCCGTTACCTCCCATCAGGTCCCTCCCATGACACACAGGGATTATGGGAACTACAGTTCAAGATGAGATTTGGGTGGGGACACAGCCAAACCGTATCAGTCAGCAACCAGAGGAGAGGGAAGGAGAAGGCTGGAGGGTCTCATCTTAGTTCCAGGCTCTGTGCAGGTGTCACACACACACCTACCGTCAAGGCCACACCACGTGGCCATGCCCGCCGCAGGGCTGCAGGAAGGCCAGTCCTCCACGCTCTGGAGAGGAGAGGTTGGGTATCGGTGAGCAGCACCGCTTACACCAACACCACACTTTGTAACTATTAGCTGACTATTAGCTGTGACCATCCAAGAAAACATATTGCCAGCCAGGCATTTACTCAGAAGGGGACGGAGCATCGTCAGGTGTGTCATGTAACATGGATGCTAAACACAGGGTCTTTGTTTTAAAATCTGTAGGAAAGTTGAGATTATTTTTTATTTATTTCACTCAATCTTTTGGCCTTCAGCTATGTTCTTGTGGGTGGCAACTTTACAGAAGCTCTAGGTAGATCAGGTCCAATCAAAAGAAATGCAGGATGAAAGTAGCGTTCCATAACTCAGTTTTAAGATTGTGTTTATTGGCTGTATAGAAAAGCCCCAACCAGCATGAGTATCATGTATTGACCAGAGCTGTTTTTCTTTCTTTTGCCAGATGGAAGCACAAAGACTCTGTTGTGTGGTGGTGCCGACGCTGACTCCCGGCAGGGCTGTGTGCTGACACTGGGTTCTGCACGGCTGATAACGTGATTGAGAAACAGCTCGTAGTTTGTCATTACATTCGCAGAGCCTGTCCCAGGACTGTGAGTTTCACCTGTCGTAGAGCCTGTTGCTGGGCTTGTGGAAGGCTGAATGTGTCTGGTGACAATTTCACTAATCAATGCAATCCACCCCTATGGCATTCTGGTCCGGGTAATTTATCACAGACATTCCAATGACTTTCATTTCCTAAGTGAAGTTTATGCTTCACTATTATAAAACGCAGCATTGTTCAGAACTAAGGTGAAGTCGAGGAAGGGTAAACAACGGGAAGGAAAGTTTTCCTGGGGGCTGTAAGGTTAGCAAGGAGTGGAGATGAAAGGTAGAATGAGTACAAGGATGGGGCCCAGAAGAGGGGTGAGCGGGGAGGCATCTAGGGACGTTTCCTCTGGGTCAGCAGGAGGATGCCCACCCGGCGTCAGCCTTCTGCATCAGCACCCCCACCACACACAGCCGAATGCATGTGGGAGCAGGTGCACGGCGCCAGGCTGCATGTCACCTCTTCTCTTTGCTACCATTCAGCTTGGTCTCTGCCTAACAGGGATCCCAGTGGGCTTGTTAGTAGTAGAGAGATGGCTGGGTGGAGGGATGGAGGGAGGGAAGAAGGGAGGCCAGCATGGACATGGATGCATGTGGAGTGGAGAGCCTTAACCCGGTGCTCTGGGCTGAGGGAGGCAGGATGGCGCGGTGACTAAGAGCAAGCCCTGCGGGGCTGCACAGCCTGGGTTTAAACCTCCATGCCCAGCATCCTCCTCACACAGCCCCTGCTCAGTCTTTCCAACTGTCAAATGTCAGTAGTCACGGGCTATGGAGAGGACTGAGTGAGTTAGTACAGAGGTGCTGCTGGCTCAGTGTCCGCTGTGCACCTGTGACAATCTCCCCAGTCACTCCTAACTCCGTGGCTGGCCTCCTGGCTGCTTGAGCGTCTTTGCCTGAGCTGGGCTAGAGAGCAATCTCGCAGACTCCTGTTCAGAGCACACATCACATGGGCTCTGGACAGAGGGCTGGGAAGCAGAGTCAGCTCAAAGTTTTCAGTTTCAAAATACTTCCTCACCTTTGACCTCGGCACTCCAAGGAAGCCCTGTGACCCGGGCTCTTGGCTTGGAGTGAATGGAGTCTTTAAGAAGTGTTCCAGCTGTGCTCCCCTGGGACAACCTTAGCTCAGCACATGCCCTGAGGCTCAAGGCCTGCAGGGCCAGGGTCTTCTCATGTGACCCCCTCTGTGCATCCATCCATTCTGCAAGTAATAGTTAAGCACCTACTGTATGCATGTGTGTGGTTTGGGCTCTGCCACCTCCACTTTCACTCTGAGTCAGGTCTTTTTCTATGAATTGTTTATTTTTCTGTTCTTCACTGTGTGGTCTTGTCGCTTGCCAGGGAACCAGGGTTGGGCTTGGCAGGCATGAGCCTGGAACCTTCCAGAACAATGTGGGAGGTAACAATGAGGGATATTACAACATGGCTCTTGATTCTCTCCCCCACCTTTTCTCTTCCTCACACCTAACCTCATTTTCTCACCCTTAACCTGGGGTTCCTTAACTCCAGATCTGGATGAACTTTCCCAAGGAGGGCATTAGGAGTGATATGGGACATTAGAAGGGAAATCTGAACATCCCACTGAGCCCTCGAGTGAGCAGAATGGCTGAAGTGAGGGTGTGCAGTTGTCCTAAACTTCATTTGTGTGTGGGTGGGGTGAGCGGGTGCTGGGAATGAAGTGGGACTGTCTGGGTCATTCCGTGTCCCTTAGTATCAGAATGACCCTGTCTGGACCTGGGGCAAGCTGATCTGAAGCAGGGAGACAGGAGCCTCCGCAGGGAAGGCTTTCCTGACTTCAGGGTCTTTGTTGGGCTGGGCCTAAATGTGATTTCTGTTCCCAAAGCGGACGAGCTATGTGGAGGGTGGGAGGAGCCCCGAAGAAGACAAACTTCTTATATGACCATGGGGTCCATGGGGAAATATTTCTGCAGACTTGGAAATAAAGAAAGTTAAACTGCACATTGAAATGGAAAATAGACTATAATATTGCCATCAGTGAGTGAGAGCAGAGCTAGGTCAAGAAATCCTTCCTGGAGTGAACGGTGACAACCATCTTCTCTGTCAGCTCCACGCCAAGCACCATTCTCTACCTTTGCTCCCCATTCCTGAAATGGCACCCGAGCCCCAGGCCACTGCTGTCCCCCACACCGCACAGGCCCCTCTGACTCTCAGAAGCCCAGCGCACCTGTGTGTCAGCGTCCCCGAAGCCCAAGGTGGGGCAGGGCTGGGAGGTAGGATGGCCTGAAACATCTCTTGGGCAGCTTTAGAAAATGCACATGCCTGCCTGCATGCTTTCAGCATGTCACCCAGCCCACCCTGCCAGAGCGCTACCTCCACCTTCATTTGGGAATCAGCACCACTCACATTTGGGAGAGGATGAGACGGCCTCATTCCTGTCAAAGGCCAGACCCCTCCCTGTGCACCTGCGCGGGGCAGCCCTGCGGTGCCTCCTTCTCTGGCCCACATCGCCGCACTGCCCTCCAGGCCGGGTCTTTCTCACTATCGCACACATGTGCTACTGTTGCTCCCATCTTGGGAAAACAAACCAAAACATTCCTTTTGGCCCATTTTTCCCTTCCAGGATCCACTCCATTTCCCCACATCCTCTTACAGCGGACTTCTTGACAAGTGGCCTAACTCTGATGTCCAGGAATCGTCCTGTGCTGTGCTGTCCCTGAAGCCTGCCCTCCTCCTCCACGGCTGCTCTGAATTCTCCATCCTCTCCTGAACTCTGGAGTCTGGCCCAGCCTCCATGCCCTCCCTAGAGCCCTCCTTCCTCCAGCCTCAGGGACACCCCTCCCTTGGCCGTCTCCCGCCTCGTCAGGCTGTGCCTTCACAGCCCCCTTTCCTGGGTCCTTCCCTGGCTTCCCGAGACCTGCATGTCCAGAGCTCCATCCTGGATCGTGTTCTCCCCACTCAACCTCCAGGCTCTGGGCCTCAAGCTGCATCTCTGAGCTGATGGCTCTCCATCCGGTCTGCAGCTCCGTCCCTTCTCCTGCACTTCGCCTCACAAGGACTTCCTGGGAGCCTCCACTTGGCTGCCCAATGGATGTCTCAGCATTGCCATGTCCCAGGTGGACATCCCTTCCCGCAAAACCTGCTCCCGGCACACTGCCCACGTCCTGGAAACTCCACGTTCCTGGTGTGCTGGCCTCCCCTGGTGCCGCCCTGGCAAACTCTCACTCGACCATCACATCCATCCCAGCAGCAGATTAGGTTGGCAGTAACTTCCAAACATATCCAGGACAGAATCACTTGCAGGCCTTTAGTGCCAACTCCTCACAAAGCTCTTTAGACACTTTCCTAAATCACAGGTGAGGGTTCTGGTGACCTCCAATACCCTGGGCTGTCAGGGCAGCGGGCCCTGGTATGGAGCACAACTGTGCCCTTCCAGCTCTGGTCTGCCCTCCTCATCGGGCTCAGATGGGGACATAGGGAGGAGCAGTGTTAAGACAGAGTGCCCAGGCTGGGGCCGCAGAAGCAGACCTGGTACATGTGGGGTTGGGGAGCCCGGAGGACTTGATGAGGAACCTCTCTCTCCTCTGCCTGCATGCCTGGCTCTTCCCTCTGAGGGTATGTGGTTGTGAGGGGAGTGACCAGCTGTTCGAGCACCAGCCCCTCAGTCCAGTGTGGTTCTCCTGGAGGGATTCTGAGCATGTGTCCCAGGCTAGGTGGGGCCATCCCAGTGAAGCCCTGAGAAGAGGCTCTGGGCTTCCAGGCCCTCTCCAGGCTCAGTTCATGTGTGACAAAGGGATTTCCAAGGCCTGTCTGGGCCCTGCTGTTGGCTCTGCCCACTGAGGTCTTCCTGGAGGTAACAATCCGGGTCTGCACTTGGGGGGCTCCGTCCATAGGGACAGGCTCTGGACATGGAGCTCAGCAGAGCCCGCGGCTGCCCAGGGATGAGCTCGTGACGTCAGCTATGCTCTCCTCTCCACGGGGTCACCTCTGACCACACTGAATGGTGATGGGCTGGCCCCTGGCCCTGCGGTGCCACGGCCCAAGCCTCACTGCTGAGTGCATTTGCACTATTTCAGGCGCACTACGCACTTTTACTTTCTTCCATCTCTCTGCCATGGTCGCCATTAGTTTCAGCCTTGGTTCGCCCTCCCAGCACCTGCAGGATGACGTGGGGTCAGTGAGCCAGAGACCCACGGCTCACCCAAAGCCATGGTGAAACCAGCTTTCAGTTCCACAGACGGTGAGGAAAGGAGCCTCCTGGAGCCTCTTCCGCAGGGCACGGGGCCGCCTGGTGGCCTCAACATCCACAGGAGCCCCCAGAGACAGAAGCACAGAGGAGAGAGAGGCACCGCCCAGGATGGGCAGGGAGGAGCTGGGGCCGCCTGCTCACATGTCGCCACTGCCTCTGGGGCTCGTCCTGTGTCTCCCTAAAGATGCTCTTTTCCAGACAACCTGACTGCAGGAGCCTTCCCGGCTCCACCATGTAACAGGCAAATCTCTGTGCACTCAGCGGGTCTCCCCATACTTACAGGCTAATTTTACCAGAAGGAGGATGACCCGCAGTTAGATATGGGCCTATGCAGCCTGGCGCCTAAAATCAACGTGGAGTGTTTAGGTGGATGTTGGATGCAGCACCTAATGTCATTCTCTTAAGAATACACATGTAAGCGGCTCTTTGTCATTCCCAGTAAGAGAAATGCAACTGAAACTAAATTGGGATTGTATTTCTCAGGGATGAGATAAGCGAACAGCTGAAAGGAACGAGGACACCTTCTGTTGGCAGCGCTGTGGAAAGTGAGCACTCTCGTGTTGTCAGGAGATACACAAAAGGGCGTTCCAGCTCGGGAAGGGACCTAGCGTTGTCCACATCGGCCCACGTGCAAAATCACATCCGTGCCCCATTCACGGTGGTGTGTTTGTAGTAGCACAAGGCTGGGAGAGGAGCAGACATAAATCCATCCAGGCTGCTTGAATTCCATGCAGCGCTATGGAAAGAATGAGAAAGAGCTCGGCGTATGGACAGGAAAAACCCTCCGAGTATGACGTTCGGCACAGAAGGCAATGTGTACACTGTGCACGGAGGGGACTCACAACGCAAATGAGCGCGGCTTGCATCTCAGTTAGACATTTTCCTAAGTCACAGGGAAGGTTCTGGTGACCTTCAGTACCCTGGGCTGTCAGGGCAGCGGGCCCTGGTACGGAGCAGAGCTGTGCCCTTCCAGCTCTGGTCTGCCCTCCTCATCGGACTCAGATGGGGGCAGAGGGAGGAGCAGTGTCAAGACAGAGTGCCCAGGCTGGGGCCGCAGAAGCAGACCTGGTGCATGTGGGGTTGGGGAGCCCGACGACTTGATGCGGAACCTCTCTCACCTCTGCCTGCATACCTGGCTCTCCAGGTGAGCCAGACCCTGTGCACGTGGCACAGCAGGAGGTGTGGCGAGGGAACCATGTGGGTGGGGGTGCAGTGGGAGGGAGACCTACTGAATCCATCTTTAAATGTCTTTTTAGTATTTGAGCCATGGAAAGTATTATCTGGCGGTGCAGAAAGTTAGAGCTACAGCCACAGTTCATGACGAAGGTTCTACCTCTCTCTCTACTCTGCCTGCCGCATCCTTTGAAGCCCAGCTCATCCTGAAGCTTCCCATCAGATTGAGTCCCTGGGCCAGCGTCCCCACAACGCAGTGGGTACACTTATTATAGCATCCATGGCATTCAGCCTGGCGCGATAGTTAGTAATTAACCTGCCTGTCTCCCCTAAATTATGCGTTTCACGGAGGGAAGGTTCTCACACTGCTCATTACAGCACTTTGCTCGGAGTGAGTGACTCCACAGGTATTTGTTAAATGAATGAGTCATTTAGGGACTCCCAAGAGGGTTCACATCTTCATTAGGTGGTTCTGGAACATTGCTAGGGACTAGGGCTCTCTCTAGGATGAACTGGGGTGCCCGAGGATCTCTAGGGGCAAATGATAGTCTCTGGACTGGCCATGGACATCCTCAGGCCTCCTCCAGACCCACGCTCTGCTGGTCCTGGGGCAGCTGTGGGTGGTGGGGATGGGGAGCCTCACTTTACTAGTTAAGTCCCATCTCTGTCTCAGGGGAATGAAAATTCTGATGTCCAGTACAGAGTCAATGGCGTTTTCTGCATTGCGCTTTTCCAGTTGACACAATGTGTCTACACAATACTAAATAGACACATTTCATCAATTAAAAAATATACTGTTCAGCTGGTGAAAATTAATAAGAATAATTAATGAGACATTTGACTTGATCCATGTTTGATCAACTCGGTGCCTCTCTTTTGCACTCAGACTCTCTCACTGGGGGAACTACTGTGTGCAGCCAGGGCACGCGGGTGCCATCACCCCAGGCTGACATAGCCCCTGTCTGCTGAGCAGTGGGGGACTGTGAGGGCTTATCTGAAGGCAGCCGGTGCTAAGACTGATGACCATCTAATGACACCCCTTAGTGGCCCAACAGGACTTCCCATCCTGAGGCCTCAAAGTGGGAAATCAAGAGTGGGCAGGCACTGGGGTCCCCACATCACCTTTCTCTCTCCTTGGCCTTAAGGTACCAGGGTATCAGGACCTCTGCTGGGTAAAATCAAAGGCAGCTTTGGAAGCATCCCCTTTAACTCAATGATTCATGAGAATCAGATCATGGAACCGATGTGAGACAGGAAGGGCTTTTCCAGGTCATCGCAGGGAGCCTGTCCTTGGGTTGCAGTGGCCCCTGTGGTTCTGGGGTGCAGACAGAGGCTCACCGTGTCCTCGAGGTGCCTGTTTCTGGACGATCATTTTCTATTTAAAACTTACTAGTCAATCCAAATCCAATTCTTGTCTCTGTGTTACCTTGAACTTGCCCCCACTACCAGGACGAGCCCCAGCTGCTTCTGCCCACGTGCTCCTGCCATCGCACCGATGGATTCCAACACACTTGCAGGCACCCTGCTCCCATCCCCAGTGAGGGAGGTGGAGTGAGAAAATAGCCAATTATATTATCAATGACTGTTTGATGAGAGTGTTCTGTATTAAATGACCTTTATGTTTGTGTTTTCTAAGTGTCACATGCAGTAACTAATTTAATTTTCTCAGAAGCCCTCTGGGGTAGGCTCCAGTACAATCCACATTTTACAACAACATGGAAGCACAAACTGGTGAGTCCCCTGGCTTGGCAAACACAGCTCACGCATGGAGCACACCTCACAGTGAGTCCTTGGCCTGGCAAACACAGCTCATGCATGGGGCCCGCACCTCACAGACCCCTGGTCTGGCGCACACAGCTCACCCATGGCGCACACCTCACAGAGTCCCCTGGCCTGGCACACACAGCTCACTCATGGTGCACACCTCACAGAGTCCCCTGGCCTGGCACACACAGCTCACTCATGGTGCACACCTCACAGAGTCCCCTGGCCTGGCGCACACAGCTCACACATGGCAAACACCTCACAGAGTCCCCTGGCCTGGTGCACAGCTCACACATGGTGCCTACACCTCACAGAGACCCCTGGCCTGGCACACACAGCTCACACATGGCAAACACCTCACAGAGTCCCCTGGCCTGGCACATACCTCACAGAGTCCCTGGCCTGGCGCACACAGCTCACACTTGGTTTTATCGGGGCTTTCTGCCTTTGCTTCCTCCTCAGTCTCTTGCTGCTGCTGAGTAAAGTGTCTTTTGCCTCTTGCTGTGATTCTGAGGCCTCCTCAGGCATGTGGAGCTGTGACTCCAATTAAACCTCTTTTCTTCCCAGTCTCGAGCATGCGTTCATTAGCGGGTGAATACAGACTAATACAGCAAATTGGTACCAGTAGACAGGGGCGCTGCTGGAAAGACTTCCAAAAATGTGGAAGCAACGCTGGAACTGGGTAACAGCAGGGGTGGAACAGTTTGTACGGCTCAGAAGAAGACAGGAAGATGTGGGAGAGTTTGAAACTTCCTGGAGACTTGCTAAATGGCTTTGCCCAAAAGTCTGATAGCAACATGGACAACAAGGTCCGGGCTGAGGTGGCCTCAGATGGAGACGAGGAACTTGGCGGGAACTGGAGCAAAGGTGACTCTTGTTGTGCTTTAGCAGAGAGACAGGTGGTGTTTTGCCCCTGCCCTAGAGATCTGTGGAACTTTGAATTTGAGAGGATGATACAGGGTATCTGGTGGAAGAAATTTCTAAGCAGCAAAGCATTTAAACTGTGACTTAGGTGCTGTTAAAAGCATTACATTTTAAAAGGCAAGCAGAGCATAAAAGTTCAGTAAATTTGTAGCCTTAGAAAGAAAAACCCATTTTCTGGGGAGAAAGTCAAGCCAGCTGCAGAAATTTGCATAAGTATCAAGGAGCCTTATGTTAATCCCCAAGACCACGGGGAGAGTGTCTCTAGGCCGTGTCAGAGACCTTCGAAGCAGCCCCTCCCATCACAAGCGCAGAGGCCCAAGAGGAAAAAGTGGGCCAGGCCCAGGGTCCCTGTGCCGTGTGTAGCCTGGGAACTTGGTGCCCTGCATCTCAGCTGCTCCAGCCATGGACTAAAAGGGGCCAACATACACCTCAGGCTGTGGGTTCAGAGGGTGGAAGCCCCAAGCCTTGTCAGCTTCCATGTGGTGTTGAACCTGTGAGTGCACAGAAGTCAAGAACTGAGGTTTGGGGACCTCTCCCTGGATTTCAGAAGATATATGGAAGTGCCTGGATGTCCAGGCAGAAGTTTGCTGCAGGGGTGGGGCCCTTATGGAACACCTCTGCTGTGGCAGTACAGAAGGGAAATGTGGGGTTGGAGCCCCACACAGAGTCCCTACTGGGCCACTGCCTAGTGAAGCCGTGAGAAAAAGGTTACTGTCCTCCAGACCTCAGAATGGTAGATCCACTGACAGCTGGCACTGAGCACCTGGAAAACCACAGACACTCAGTGCCAGCCCATGAATGCAGCGGGGAGGGAGGCTGTGCCCTGCAAAGCCACGGGGCAGAGCTGCCCAAGACCACAGGAACCCACCTCTTGCATCAGTGTGACCTGGATGTGAGACCTGGAGTCAATGTAGATCATTTTGGAGCTTTAAAATCTGACTGCCCCACTGGATTTCAGACTTGCATGGGCCCTGTAACCCCTTTGTTTTGGCCAATTTCTCCCATTTGGAACAGCTGTGTTTACCTAATACCTGTATCCCATTGTATCTAGGAAGGAACTAGCTTGCTTTTGATTTTACAGACTTGTAGGTGGAAGGGACTTGCCTTGTCTCAGATGAGACTTTGGGCTGTGGACTTTTGGGTTAATGCTGAGATAAGACTTTGGGGGACTGTTGGGAAGGCATGATTGGTTTTGAAATGTGAGGACATGAGATTTGGAGGGGCTGGGGTGGAATGATATGGTTTGGCTGTGTCCCCACATGAATCTCAACTTCAGTTGTATCTCCCAGAATTCCCATGTGTTGTGGGAGGGACCCAGGGGGAGGTAATCGAATCATGGGGCTGGTCTTATCCATGCTATTCTCTTGATAGGGAATAAGTCTCACGAGATCTGATGGGTTTATCAGGGATTTCTGCTTTTGCTTCTTCCTAATTCTCTCTTGCTGCCACCAAGAGAGAAGTGCCTTTTGCCCTCTGCCATGATTCTGAGGCCTCCCCAGCCATGTGGAGCTGTGAGTCCAGTTAAACCTCTTTTCTTCCCAGTCTCAGGTATGTCTTTATCAGCAGCATAAAAATGGACTAATACAGCTATGTTGCCCAGGCTGATTCCTGGGTGTAAGTGATCCTTCAGCCTCAGCCTCCTGAATAGCTGGGATTGCAGTGCACACCACTGTACCTGGCTTGGCCGATTAATTCTTGTGATGGGTTTAGATCTTGTCTGTATTTTTCTTACTAATTAAAGGGGTAGCTTAATTGTTTATTTAGCAATGAAATTTGTGGGGCAGGAGGACTAAAACTAGGTGCTTGCCTTAGAGTGCCTGAGATGGAGCCCACACAAAGGCTGGGTCAGGCTGAGATGGAGGGGCAGCTGCCTTTGAGCTGCTGTGCCAGCAACACCGCGGCCAGTGGTTTGGCAAAGAAGGCAACATGGAGGCTTGCTCAATGCAGCAGGAGCAGGAGTCCAGGCAGGGCTGCCCCAGCCTGACAGGAGAGGCCGACAATCCCAGGGACTGCAGCTCATTTGTGTGGACACTCTTCAGCCACCAAAGAGCCAGCACCATCTCCCTGGATCTGGGCGCCTTCCAACCTCGAGAAGACTCAGGATTGCAGAATGGTGTGCCGTGAAGAAGTCAGTAGGCAGCCAGTCTTGGAGGACCCTCTGTGGCAGCTGCCTACTTCCTGGACCTAGGCTGGCCCCCTGCTCTCCCAGACCTTCCAGCCTTGCCCAGAATCCTGCAGTCAGAAAGAGGAAGAGGAGAGCAAAGGAATAAGGAGAGAACAAAGCTGTCAACACTTTTGTTGGAGGGGCTTGAACAGAACATCCAGAAGTCTGGTGTGAACAGAGAGTGCTGCTCCTGTAATCTGTCTGTGCCCTGCCTTGCATCAACTCTCTGCATCCTGATTTTAGACAGGACGACTCACCAATTCAAACAAATGATGCTATGTCAAGAGCTAAGAGCCCCCTAAAAAATCCAGATGGGTTCGCCTGGTGCACTGTAGAGCTGGAATGTAATGTAGACTCTCTTATGTAACTCACCTGTGAGGCAACAAGCCAGCCTCATGGCCTGCACAGCCCAGCAAGCGGACAAACAGGTTAAGCTGCCCTCCCAGTGGGACCGAGAGTCTGTAGGAACTGAGAGGTGTGAGGTTGTTCCCAAAGCACTTCCTGAAAGGCCAGCGGTAAACAGTCTGAGCAGCCGACCCCGCTCGGCAGGTCTGGCAGCCCCGTCCCTTCTGCGGCCTTGTGCAGCGGCAGGCCCTGGCCAGCACCAGGTTGGCTGCCCGCCCTGGGGAGTGTCTCCCGCCACCAAGAACCTGAGGGCGGAGCCTGCAGGGAACTCACTCTCAATAAGAGGCTACTCACACAAATACAGTGCTTTCCCATTTGTCTGTGAAAAGAGTCAGACTCTGTAAAATATTTGAAGAGATTTATTCTGAGCCAAATATGAGTGATCATGGACTGTGGCATGTGCCCGAGGTGGCTGGAGCACAGCTTTGTTCTGCACATTTTAGGGAGATGTGAGACTCCTTCACATACATTTAGGAAATACATTGGTTCGGTCCAGAAAGGTGGGACAACTTAAGATTTTATCATGCAGGTGAAACCTCCCAAACTTCGGGTCTGTGCCGATGTTCATGCTGGTCAGCTTCTCCTGAATTCCAAAGGGGAGGTGGGAATAATGAGGCCTGTCCCACCCCCTCCTCTCTTCACCACCTGAACCAGTTTTTCAGGGTAACTGGAGTGCCCTTGGTCAGGTTCATCAGATGGTTGGGTGGACGGCCTTAACATGTTTTTTTGTTTATGCATTTAAACTTTACAAAAGATGGAAAAATTAGGTTGTTGCAGCAGTTTGGAGACCAACATTCCCAGAGAAAAGGTGTAAAATTACCAAATTCTTGAAGAACGCAAGCAAACATTTTCTGTTTATCTGCTGTGCGCAGTGTCAGAAACGCTGGCACGGGTCACACCGATCTGGCCTCAGAACCATTCCCAGGAGGCCGGCAGGAGTGCCCTCATTTTCCAGGAAAGGCAGCGTTCAGCGAGGCCAAGTCATTTTTCTGAGGTCAAGTGGATTACACATTGCCAACTGTTTTGCATTGTTAATAAAAAATGTATTAAGACTGGGCTGGGCATGGTGGTTCATGCCTGTGATCCCAGCACTTTTGGAGGCTGAGGTGGGCAGGTCACCTGAGTCAGGAGTTCAAGGTCAGCCTGGCCAACATGGCGAAATCCTGTCTCTACTAAAAATATGAAAATTAGCCAGGCATGATGGCAGGCACCTGTAATTGCAGCTACCCAGGAAGCTGAGGCAGGAGAATTGCCTGAACCTGGGAGATGGAGGTTGTGGTGAGCTGAGATCACACCACTGCACTCCAGCCTGGGAGAGAGAACAAGACACAGTCTAAAAAATACACACGCACACGCGCGCACACACACACACACACACACACACACACACACATGCTAAGACTGACTTTACAGGTTATTCATATGACATTTCATGTAAGTATGGTGAAATACACAGGTTCTATTGCAACAGCATCAGCGAGTCTGAAAGCCGGAGCACTGCATGTGGTTGGATAAACGGGGACAGGGATTTTCAATAGAAAATAAAAGAAAAAAAAGGAAACTTTCAATATAAACTTGGGATCCCTAAGTGAGCATAAAATGAAATCATATGACTGTTCACGGAGTAGTTTGTTTTTAAACCGAATTGTGAGCTTCTCTTCCTTCAAAGTTCCCAGAATGGGAGAGTGATTTTTTAAATGAACCTCTGCATACACAGATGCTCTCTGGTGGCTTCACCTTTGCTCCTTAAAGGGGAGCCTTTAGAAGGGCACCGTGAAATGTTTTTAGATTGAAGAATATGTCTTCTACATGTTTAAAATGTTCCCTGTTGCATAAAACATAAGGAAATGTTTGATAACTGGTTCTTAATGTTTTGGGATGGGAAAAGTCTTAGAAAATCTGAAAAGCTACAGGCAGTCTCCAGAAAGATGCGCGCAGACATCACAACATCATTGTACGTCAACTTGCAGGAGATTTCTGGGTGCCCTGCAGCTGTCCGAGCCCCATGTTCACCCGCGCTGAGGGCGCGGCCCCGGCCTCCTCTGGAATAGCCTTCGGCGTGGGTGTACCTGGCTGCACCTGTGGAAGCCAGTTCACTCATAGATTACTATTCACTGAGCATTTTCTCATCAGCCAAGCCTCACCCCGTGTTTTCAAGTAATCACATAAACGGAGGGAGTGTTCTTTTCCACTGCCCTGAAGATGACTCATCTCTCCCAGTGGAGGAAAGGTTCGCTTCAGGGTGATTAATGGTGTTTGGGAGCAAAGGGCTGCAGCCGGTTACAGTGTGACCCTGGGAGGCCAGCTCTGCCTGGGGCTGCGGAGCACTGACCCCGTGCCTGCTCATCTAGAGGGCGAGTGTTCCAAGTGGGCCCCGACCCCATGGCCTCTGCTCCACGGCTAAGAGCACTGGCTGCAGAAGGACGCAATGCGCGGCCTGTGCAGCAGCTCACGTGGCGTCACAGCCCTTCAGAGTCCACCGCCTGCAGGGGACCCAGCATTCCCATTCCAGAGGGAATGCCTGGCCCCTCGCCTCCCGGGAGAGGCCTGTAGGTCCGGGGGTCTGAGTAGGAAAACCCCGGGGCATCCCTTCCCACTGGAGCCCCGGCTCCAGGCTCAGGCTGGGGACTTCAGATGGGGGACCTCAGCGTCTCGGTGGGTTGGGGAGGTCCCCTGCAGTCCTGGCACAAGGTCGCTGTCTTCCCAGTGCCTGGAGCTGATGGTCTCCACCCTGGGAACACAGAATTGGCCCTGGGTCACTTCCTTCTTTGCACCCAGGCCTGGCACGCCATTGCTACTTTTTCGTGTTCAGTGAAGTGAATAAAATTGCATCACACTAGCCAGGACTGGAAGTCAGGATTGAATGCTTGCTAGGTGTGTGTGGTGAGTTCAGTTTGGTTCACAGGCGAGGCTTGGGGTACGGAGGAGAAGCTGAGCAGAGAAAGAGTTTGAGGTCTGCCCAGTGCCAGGCACTGGGGTCAGGATGGGCACCTGCAGGCATGGTGTGGGGCCGTCCACCCCGAGGGATGCGGAGCTTTGCTGGGGAGAGGGAGCTGTGCCCTGCTGCTTTCATGCAGTCCCCTTTCTTCCCAGAACTCGCACGTGTGCACACAATATACCACATGCACACACACACCACACAGATGCATACAATACACACACATGCACACACGCGCCACCAAGTCTGAGTGCAGAAATTAAGTGTGACTGCTTGCATCCTCCCCTCCCTCCTCTCCCTCCATCCCTCCCTCCATCTCTCCCTTCCTGCCTCCCTTCCTTCCCTTCTCCCTCCCTCCCTCCCTTCCTTCCGCAGCATGGACGTGAGTCAACACAACAACACACAATACAATAACACACAACACAATAAGAAGTGTTTAAAAGTAAGAACTTGTTGTCTCCTTACAGAAACATTGTGTTAATTCAAAAAAGTATTTTCAAATTGTTTTAGTATAACAATTCACCTATGCGGTTGGTAAACAGGCACAAACCGACAGTGTTCTAAATACGCTATTTATTTTGTTTAAAAATGCATTGTCTGGCCATCAATAATGGATCCAGCAGGAAGACGTTAATTGTCTGCAGCTACCAGCACCTGGCTAGTGTCTCCCTTCTCCCGGGCCTCTGTTCTGTAATCAATACTTTCCTACAGTCCGTCCAAAAAAAAAAAAAAAAAATGGCCCAACACGGCAGTCCCTGTGCCCATCCACCCCCCAACTGAGGCAGCGTGGGCGTGAGTCAATGCTCCGCAAGGATTCCATGTACGTGCAGGCCCGGTGTGCAGCAGAAGATCAACATGACACTTGGCTTTTGAAAACTGGAAGCCGGCAAGGCAGTCTCAAAAAGGATGAAGATCCTTTGCGGGTAAATATCTCACCATGTGCTCTCGGAACGAAGCGCAGCTGCAGAATTCGGTTGTAAGGGAGGGTGGAGGAGAGAAGTGTGCTTGGAGAGCTGTCTCTTTTCACCTATTCTAGAAGTTTTCTAGGTTCATTAAAAAATTACTGATCTTCACTAAAAAAGCCCCAGAGCACAGGTCTTATAAAATCCAATTATTAAAATGATCTACACAGCCTGGAGTCTCTGAGAGTCAGGTTAAAATGGCTCTGTCATCTTTCCAGTGTGCTGTGCCAGTTTTGAGAAAGGAGGCCTGGCACAGCACACGCTTTGCCACTCCACAGTGGCAGGATCCCAGGTAGGGAGAGAAACGCCAGGGTGGGCTGCTTGTTCAGCAGAGGCTGCAGTTCTGGGTCCCGTTTTGAGATTCTTGCCTCCATCACCATTCCACGAGGAGATGCCGTGTGATTTGGCTTTGGAAAAGCGTAGAGAAATGCGAAGCCATCAAGGATGGTCCTGGTGTGTGTCATTCAGGAGATGCCTGGTTCTGCTTCCATGGGTAGCAGCAGACTTTCAGAACACCAGACATTTTTATGGTTGCATGTGGAAAAGACGAGGCACATACTTTTCCTGAAAGTAGGGTTGCTCTTTTTTGCTGTTCTGAGCAACTTTGCTTCCCCAAAGCCAAGGGAACATTTTCTTCAGCAGGGGATGGACATTGTGTGGGACCGACGCCAGCCTGTCTGTCGTGAAAGGCCGGCTGTGGCCGGGAGGGCTGAGGATGTGTGGGCGAGAGTCGGACGGGTTCTGCCTGCCAGCGCCCAGCAGGCATGAGTGTGGAGCCTGGGAGGGGCTGGACTGCAGGAGAGAGGCAGGAGGGTCGGGCCTGGGCTGCTGGAGCTGCTCCTGCTTCTTGTTTTAAAACAGAAAGCAGCACTTGGGATTTTAAATGAAATTTCATAATTTAAAAATACAGGCAATCCAGTAGATCGCTGGGGTGGAATTCCCAGCTGGCAGAACGGCTTGTCCCGGCTGCCACAGGTACTTCGTGGTGAAGCCGGGACCTGAATTCTGAGCTCTAGGTGACGGGTCCCCAAATCTTCCCACAGTGCCATTTGACAGCCGTGCTCAGACAATGTTGTGTCCTGGTGGGGGCAGGGCGCTAACTTACAAACTCAGTGGTGAGTTGGGTCATTGTCCTTAACGACCTTGCCACCCCTTGGACTGGACGATGTCTCCTACTGCTGGTCGCCCCCTGAAGAAAATGAGTATCCCAGAGGCTTTAGTCCCCACCCCTCATCAGAGGCCAGCCACCAGAAGCCTGGGACTCTTTGAAGATCAAGGGAGGAGCTTCCACCACTGATACTTCAAGCAGAGCTAACTACCCCACCCTCTGATTCAGCCGGTCAGCGGAGATCTTGAAAAAATGCCTGGAATTCACTTTAGCATGTCCACATCTAAGAGAGTCAGTGAGTGCCTCCTCTCCTGAAGCCTGGAGCCACCTCAGAGCTGCCCACATGGGGAGCGGCCAGGAGGGGAGAGCTCTGGAGGGTGGGGGCTCAGGTCATAGCCTCGTCTCTGTCACACTGTGTGACGTCCTGTGCGGGGGTGGGGGGGTGGGGGGGTGGTTTTGGTCCTTAGCCTTTGGCATTTCTAAGATGAGAAGCCTGGATTGTTCTCGCTCAACTCCAAAGCCTATAATCCCTGGAATGTTAGAGACCTGGTTTGAAACCCAGGCCTGCATGCTACCTGGGGCAGATTATTTAACTCCTCTGTGCTTCAATTTTCTGACGGGTCAGATAAGTCTGTTCAGATTTGTTGAGAGAATGTGAGCCTTCCAAAGATAAGCTCCCCACCCTGCACCAGTGAGTCTCCACCTAACACAGCGCTTGCCCCAAAGAAAGACTGATTGCAGAGTAACAGCCTGGGACCTAATGTGGCAGTCAGGACGCACAGGATTTGCAGACTCAAAGCCACTGGGACATGCTTAACCTGCCTGGAAACCTCGGGGTTGTACAGTGGGAACCGCAGAAGAGTGAAGGCTGTGGAGTTTGTGGGAGGGGAACTGGGCGGATCCTGTTTCCTCTAAGGATAAGCACAGCAGTGTTCCCTCTAAGAATCAAGAATAGTTCTTCCATTTTTTTTTTTTTCCTAGGGCTTGGGCAACTTCACAGTTCCAACTGAGAATTGGATGAAAGATATGTAACCTGCCCCAGAAAGAGGCACATGCTCTGCATTCAAGCCTGCAAGTTTCATGGATTTTAGGAAACCCATTCCTGAATACTTGTGGCTTTGGAAGTTTCTCTTCAAGTAAAAGGAGCCTTGGGAATGGCTGGCTACGTGGAGGCTTCCTGGGGAGCACAGTTGGGGCTGACTTTAAAGAGCTCCCGCTCAGCTGACTCTCCCGAAGACGCGGGCTTAGCTGAGGGTGGTTTACGGAGCCCAGGAAGGTTTTTCTGCCACCATCCATGGCTCTTTAGAGAGTCACAGATCCTGGTCTGAGAACCCCTGTCAACAGGACAAGTGTAGATGGTATCCCTGGGGGACAGCAACCACTGACAGCAGCCGTCACTGACCGAGGGCTTCCTGCTGGAGACAGTGCCTCTGTCCAAGTTGAGCCCAGGTCCAAGTTCAGGTCTGAGAGCAGCACTATTGACCACCACGGCTTCAATAACAGGGATGTTTAAACACTGCTCCAAAATCGTGCTGCCAAATGACTCTAAAATCTCCCCGTCCTTGCTGCTTGGGGGTCCCCAGGTCTATTTCTCTGAAGTGAAATGGAGCTCAGTGCCCCTGCTTTTTGTCATGGGTTCTCAGCTTTCAGTCATTTGCTTTTCTCTACACTTCTGGTGCCAAAATCTGTGTCAGTCAGAGTTCAACAAGAGAAACAGGGCCAGCAGGAAGCACGTACTGACTTAGAGAGCCGGCCTGGGCAGTGGGCGAGGTGAGTCAGGCATCCTCGGCAGGCACCAGGCTGATCAGGCTGCAGCGGCCGTCCACCAGGGCCTTTCCTCATCTGTGAGGCCGCTGCTGTCCCTGGAATGCCTTTTGACAGAACCAGGCCCACCCAGGTTATCTGTCATATTTTTTTTTACTTAAAGTCAACTGATTATGGACTTCAATCACATTGCCTCCCTTCACAGCAACACCTGCTGTTTCATAGAGTAAATCAATGGGGAATGGGAGCCTTGCCAGGTTGACATACGAAAGTAATCATCACAGTCCTGCCCCTCACCAGCCTGGCACTCACTCACACTTCCTTAAACCATCCTTAATTTCCAAAGAAAGACAACAAGAAGTCACACCTCTGCGCCTAATGGCATAATTTCATACAACCGACAACACGCTGGCTCCTTCCCCAGAAAAGGGTGCTGAGTTCTTGGTTCATGTTCACTCTTGACATCTTGTAACTTAAATACTGTCAGGCAAAGCTAATTGTTGTGAATTCACCTTATGTTACGTTATTTGAAAAAAGAAAAAGAAGAAAACAAAAATATTGGGTTAATACATGCAAACATATTCATAACTAAATAAGAAACAAACACTCCTTATTTGGTTACGATAACACCTGTTATCCTTTAGCTGTTACTGGTTCCATGGTCGTAGCTGGCATCCATAACAGCCCTGGTCCTTCACCCAGGCTGTGTTCCGTGGACCCTCACGAATCTTTACCTGCTTCATTCCCAAAGGCTCTGGGCCGTCAAGTAGCCCTATCTGAACTGGGTTCCCGTAGTTTTCCATTAACTTAAGCTCCAGACATGGTAGTACATGAAATACTCTAAGGGATTTTCTGTATTTCAGACACTCTTCTTCACCTCCGGCGTGGAGTGGCCACTCAATTTCCGCTGGTAGTCAGGACTGTCACCCAGCCAGTAGAGCCCCTTCTTAGCTTGTTGATTGAGAGGAAGGAGTTGCTGAGAGTAGCCAGGCGGTCTTGACTTTCAGTTCAATGGACTCATTGTGTCTCGGGCTGGGAGCCCTCCTCCCTCTGGAATGACAACTTCTGGTCTGGCAGAGCCGAAGGTCAGAGCTGAGAAGCAAACATTTTGCTTGTGAGTCACTAGGGGTGATAGTGGAGTCACTCCTTCACTCTCTTGGTGTAAAGTAGGAAAGTCCCCCCACCCCGCTTTCTCTTGCTGTGGCTGAAGATAAACACATTTGACCTTTTTTCCCCGTAAGGCAGAAAGAGTTAGGGTTAACCAAAAATAATGAATGTGTGGGCCTCCTCAAACACAAGAAGGCAACAGGAGCCCTTTGGGGCCTGCTCATCCCTGCATCTAACTGCGAGGTGGCTCTCCTGGGTCTCCCAACCACACTGCACAGGGTGCTTGGATTTATTCAGTTACATGCTCGTGCCCCAACTGGATGATTTGCATTTTACCCACTTAATCATAATCTTTCATTCACACAATCGCTTACACATTCATTTATTTTAAAAATATTTATTAAACAAAACGACATGCTAAGCACTGTTTTAGATGCAGGAGATATCCCTCTGAGCAAGGCACAGAAATAACTCTGCCCTCATGGAGCTCATAACTGAGTCCGTTTTAGAGAGCATGCTGGGCCGAGGAGCCCCAGGTTTCTGACCCCATGATCTACAGGGAAAGGCGAGAACTCCATTCTCACCTCCACTTTTACTGGAAAGAAATGCAGTCAGCAAGAAAGAGCAAACTACAGCACGGGGGTGGTAACATCCTTTTGAAGCTGTATGTTAGCCTCTCCCTAAAGAACATTCTGACAGGAACTTTACATCTGATATGCATGTTTCCCAAAACTTATCTTGGCTCCTTGAGAACCAGAACAATATGTTTTTACTTGGAACAAAGGAAATAAATTAACAGAACAGAAGAGAGAAACCGTATGATCTTATCACAGATGAAGAAAAAGCATTTGGCATACTTGCTGATAAAAATGTTTTGCAAACCTAGAAGAAAACCTCCTCAAGGTGAAAAAGAGAATCTGTAAGATCTACGATGAGCCAGGCCCACTGTTGTTCGCCTCTAATCACAGCTACTTGGGAGGCTGAGGGTGGAGGATTGCTTGAGCCCCAGAGTTTGAGACCAGCTTGGGCAACATAGCAAGACCCCTTCTCTAATAATAAAAATGGTAATAATAATAACAATAATAAAATTTTAAAAATCTACAATAAGCATTCTACTTAATTGTGAAATAAGTTTTCTTAATTGTTTTCTCCTGAGATTGGGAACAAGGCTGTTCTCATCAATTCTATTTAACATTATGTTAGAGGGTTTAGACAGTTAGGTAAAAAGGGGTAAAGGTTAGAAGCAAAGTAAAATTGTCATTATTCACAAATCACATTATGGCACATGTAAAAATCCCTATTGGATATACAAAAGAGCTTCCCTAGAATAAATGAATTTAACAATGTCATGGTGTACAAAATACATAATCAACATTAATTGCATTTCCATACATTAAGAATAAACCATTACAAAATAAAATTTAAAAACCGCTCTGCCATTTAAAATAGCATCAAAAATATTACATGCCTGAGAACAAATCCAGTGAAATATATGTAATATTTCTACATTGAAAAATAGAAAGCATTGCTGATGGAAACTGAAGAAGACCTAAATAAATGGAAATGTAGACTATGTTAATGGATCAGAAGACTCAATATTGTTAAGATGTCAATTTCTCTAAATTGATAAAGAGTCAATGCAATCTACTCAAAGTTCTGGGAGGTTTTTTTCTGTAGAGATTGACGATATGATTCTAAAGGTTATTTGGAGATTCAAAGGACCTAACATAGTCAAAACATTTTTGAAAAAGAACAAAGTTGGAGAATTACCCTACCTGAATTTGCAACTTACTATAAAGCCACAATTATTAACACGGCTGGGTACTGGCCAAAGGATGGACATATACATCCCTGGGACAAATAGTCCAGAAATAGACCCATGCATATAAGGTGAATTTATTTTCAAACTAAGGTGCCAATTCAATCAAATAATAACAGCAAAATCTTTTAAAACAAATGTTGTTGGGAAAACTAGATATCTGTATAGAAACAGAAAGGAATTTTTAACCCTTTCCGTCTACACATAAATCAACTCACATGGAGCATGGACTTAAATGTAAATTTAGAACCCTAATGCTTTGAGAAGAAAATACTGAAGACCAATCCGTATGACCCTGAGATAAGCAAGATTTCTTACATAAGACATCAACATACTAAATATAAAAGGAAAACATGATACATTGCAATTCATGAAAATTAAAATTTTCTGTTCATGAAAAGACAGCATTAAGAAAAGCAGCAAGCAGACCACAGACTGGGAGGAAATACCTGCGGCAGACGCAGTTGGCCAAGGATCTGCGTCCAGCGTGAAGCTCCCTGCAGCTCAACAGAAGAGATGAACAGCCAGCGGGAAATCAGCAGACGACCTGAGCCTTGTGAGTGGGTAGCGAGCATGAAAATACGCTCGGCACTGAGATCCAGCAGACATGCGAATCACAGCTATAAGGAAATGTCATTTCACACCCGTTAATAGGACTGATGCATTGTGGGGAGCGCAAAGTGGGACAGCTGTTTTGGAGAACTCTGCAGTTTCTATTCTAACACATCTTTCCTGTGACCTGGCAATTCCCTTCTAGGTTCACACTTCCTCAGGAGGAATGAAAATATACATGTCCCTGGAAAAACTCGGTCAGGAGCGCGCAAAGCAGTCTAGTGTGGGAGCGGTCCACATGTCAAATCACGGGAAGTGGACAACGCATCGTGCAGCAGCCACACCCCGGGCAGCCACACTCGGCAGCCCACACCCCGGGCAGCCACACTCGGCAGGCCACACCCCGGGCAGCCACACTCGGCAGCCAACACCCCGGGCAGCCACACTCGGCAGCCCACACCCCGGGCAGCCACACTCGGCAGGCCACACCCCGGGCAGCCACACTCGGCAGCCAACACCCCGGGCAGCCACACTCGGCAGCCAACACCCCGGGCAGCCACACTCGGCAGCCAACACCCCGGGCAGCCACACTCAGCAGCCAACACCCCGGCAGCCACACTCGGCAGGCCACCCAGGAGCAAGGGCACAGATGCCGGTCCAGGCAACGGAGGGACGCTCCTCAAAACATCAGGGCGGAGGAGAGGTCTGATGCAGAAGACGGCTCCGATTTCTTCCTTTTGCGTGCCACCCATGTTGCTGTGCGACTCCATCAGTGGGGAGACCACGAACAGGCAGGTGAAGCCATCAGGACAGAAATCAGGGGCATTTGATCAGAAAGGCCCAGGGGAACTTTGTGGCATGGTGGCAAGTGTGTTTTATTCCTCAAGTCGTGTGTGTGGTGTGGGCCTGTGCAAGCGTGAGAACACACTGACCTGAACATGTAAGATCTCTGTGCTTTATTTCCCATCAATTATGTATTGATTAAAAGAAGAAAAAGGAAAGGCACGAATGCTTTGCTCTTTTTGTCATCTTTGGGTTCAACTCCAGATGACTCTTCCTTCTGTGGCCTGGAAGCCACAAACTTCCAGTCAGGGGAAGGCCTCTCTGTGCCAGGCCCTCGTAAACTCTGTTTTGCTCCCTCTGACCCTGGGGTGGTGTTTTTGGATCAAAGTTTCTTCAAATGTTAATTGGGATTAAGACTTGCCTTGCATATTTTGTTGGTATTTTAGAGGACGACCTTTGATGACATGTATTTATTCAGAAATACGTATTGGGCTGAGTCCTGCAGATCCCCTGAAGGAGCCTTGCGGCGCTGAGCCCAGCGGGTAAGTGGGCTCGCTCTGGCTCTCACGTCATGTGGTCACTGTCCTAATTTTCATATGGTGCAAATTCATTGTAGAAAAAATTTTTAGGCTGGACGCGGTGGCTCAAGCCTGTAATCCCAGCGCTTTGGGAGGCCGAGGCGGGTGGATCACGAGGTCAAGAGATTGAGACCCTCCTGGTCAACATGGTGAAACCCCGTCTCTACTCAAAATACAAAAAATTAGCTGGGCACGGTGGCGAGTGCCTGTAATCCCAGCTACTCAGGAGGCTGAGGCAGGAGAATTGCCTGAACCCAGGAGGCGGAGGTTGCGGTGAGCCGAGATCGCGTCATTGCCCTCCAGCCTGGGTAACGAGCGAAACTCCGTCTCAAAAAAAAAAAAAAAAGAAAAAAGAAAAAATTTTTAAATGCACGAAAGCCCGAGAAGAAAACTACAGGAGCCCATGATCCCAGAGGCAGCTCCACTGTCACCGCCAGTCCCCGGCTGCTTCACTCCTCCCAAATCGTGGCTGCCGTGCGTATACTACGTCCGCGCTTTTCCACTCCACGTGTAGCGAAAACACTTCCCCACACTATTCAATGCATGGTGTTCTGTCGTAGGAAGGGGCTGTAATTTGCCAAGCAAAACCTGCGCTGTTCGAAATGTGTTTCCAGCATCTGTAAAACTGCTCGTGTGTGCAGGCACCGCTGCTCTGGCAAGAGGAGGCAGAGGCCCCCCCATGCTGCTGTTTTCGATTCCTCCTACAAGTGCATGCTTTTCACACACTTTAAAGCACCTCTTGGGGAACGAGACACTGATTTCTTCCTTTTGTGTGCCCCTCATGGTGCTGGCATATGCTGGGCAGTGGTGCTTTTAGGGTGCCCTGGGAGGAAGGGGCGGGTGGGCTCCAAGAGCCTTCACAGCACTGGCATCAGGTGGGAGAGCTCTGGGCCGAGGCACCAGCAGGACCTGGCCGGTGAACGCAAGACACAGCCCAGCACCGGGGCACACAGACCTTGTCAGGCAGTGATACACCCTCCGGGCCTGTAGTTCCCTTGGGCAGCAAAATGCATCTTGAAAAATCTATCCAACAATTATACTTTTTTTTTTTTTTGGGAACGGAGTCTTACTCTGTCACCCAGGCTGGAGTGGTGTGATCTCAGCTTACTGCAACCTCCATCTCCCAGATTCAAGCGATTCTCCTGCCTCAGTCTCTAGAGTAGCTGGGATCACAGGTGTGCACCACCACACCTGGCTAATTTTTGTATTTTTAGTAGATATAGGGTTTCATCATGTTGGTCAGGCTGGTCTCAAACTGCTGACCTTGTGATCTGGCCTACCTCGGCCTCCCAAAGTGCTGGGATTACAGGCACCTGGCCTTCAATTATACTTTTCTATCTAGAAACATAAACAACGCTTGTTTTAATAATACAAACTAGAGTGCATAAATCTCAACAAACCTTCCATCCTAGTGAGGTAAGGGAAGAGGACAGCCCACAGGACCAAAAGGGCTGTCATGACCGGGAGGAAGGGGCTGAGGACGAGAAGCTTTGCCAGGACCTGTTCCTGGGAAACCTCTCCTGGTCATTATGCTCACCTGTTGGGAGAAGTCAAGGTGTGCCTGCTAGCCAATCAGAAGCGGCGTTCTCATTCACTCCCCAGCACGTATTTATTGGGTGCCTAGCTCCTTCTCAGCATAGATCTGGGTTCTGGATAGACGGATGAATTCTGCTTGGTCCTTATTCTGGAGGAATTTCTAGTCCCATAGGGAAGACAAGCACACAAACGTACACTGATGAGGAATGTTCTTGTGCCAAGAAGAGGGGCAGTTCATGCAGCCCCCGGAGAAAATGACAGACACATGGACACGTGAAGAATGAAAACAAGCCAGCAGGGCAAATGAAGGGGGCGGCAGGGAGGGTCGGGGGGCCCAGAGCTCCAGAAGCATGGACTGGAGGGTGAGAGAGGACGAGGTGAGATGGAGCCTGGTGGCTTTCAGCTCCTCCCACAACAGGGTTTGTTTTGGGGCCAACTCATAGCAGAACCCGTGGAGGCTCTGCACGGGGCTGAAGGTGAAAGCCTGACTCTGTTAGCAGTCCCAGGCTGAAGCTTGGGAAGGAAGCTCTGTTGCCGTCGCCTAGCCTGTGGCGAGCGTGGGTGGCAGCAGGTGCAGTGTTGGGAGTGCTGCAGGATGGAAGGGTCTCCACTGCCGCCCCTCCAGTGGCCGGGCTGGGAGAGGGTGCAGTGGCCATGCTCAGAGCCAGAGTCTCTGCCGCAGCCGCCACTGCCCAGCTGCTCATCGTCACTCAGCCCAGGCCAGGCGGTGCCCTGGCCCTGTGACTTCATGGAGGGCCATGCCCCTGGCACTCTGTGAGCCTCTCTGAATGCGGGTCATCACGCAAGGGCCTCTGGTGCCTCTGGCCATGGGGGCAGCTGAACTGAAGGCACTGGGCTGGGCTGCAGTGCCAGATCCCAGCCCAGCAGGCAGAGGGCAAGGCCCAGGCAGGTGCTGGCACCAGACCAGGAGCTGGGCAGCCTCGGAACACGGTCGGTGCTGTCTAGTCCTGGGAGTCGGGGTGCACTTGGCAGTCAGGACAGAGCGGCCTTCCTACCTGCTGCCTGGGAGACCGTGACCTAATTCTTATCTCCACCACCTCGCTTCATGCTCAGCACACCTGGGACTAGCTCCACTTCCACTGGAGGGAGGTTTCCAGCTCAGATTCATAGACAGATTCCAGAGAATTCTAGAGGATGCCCTGAGAAGGGAGAAGGGCGCGGGCTGGGAGTCAGTCTGGGTTCCGCCCTGATCTCATGGAGGGGGAGCTGGGTTCGGCCTGGCAGCCATCTGGTTTCTCAGATACTCAGTGGTGTCTGCTCACAAGAGCCGCAGAACTGTGCTCGCATCACTCAGGGTGAAGCTGCGGGGAGCGTGCACCTGTCCCGGGCGGTGTCTGGAGCACCGTGAGTGCCGAGAGCGTTCACCTTCCATTTCTTCTTTCACTGACTAAAAAGTGGCTTCACCTGGAAGCCAGGGCGCCCAGTTCACGAGTCCCTGCTGCTGTCATCTTTTGTTGCAATTGTAAGTGGTATCCACAGATTTGTATTTTTTAGGCACTGAAAAAGCTTTAAAAGGTCATTTTCCTCGGGGACTATCCTGGTGAGGGTTTTCTTCTTTTTGTGATCAATAAGCTCTTCTAGAAATGTCTGTTCTTTGGCTGGAAAAGGTGAAGATTCAGGTCATTCTACAAAACCCGCCAAGCCGCCGTGTGGAAGATGAAATGGCTCTTCAAATCACAGACCTTACTGAAGAGGGTAATGAGTAGAAGGCTGAAAGGAAGACCGTTCATTCACTTTCAGGCTCAAATCTTCCACTGCTGAGATGCCGGCACGCAAATTTAGTGCTCCCAGCAAGCAGGAACACCACGGCCGCTGGCTTCGATTCTTTGAAGCCAACAAAGGCCCATTCGGGGTGCTGCGCTATTCCAGGGCTCCGGCCAGCAGGGCAGGACCCGGGGACGCCTGTTCCCGTTTGATCCTAACTGCATATTCAGTGCAAGGCACTTCATTATGCGTGGAATCTTTTCGGCAAGGAGAATGTGTTTATATAGTGTTTAGAGACTAGAAACGGAGTTAAGGAATGTGAGTAACATCCACGAGAAAGACGGAGGAGGCAAGAGCAGACAAGAACAGCTAGAAGGCAGGCCCGAAGCCAGGCGGCGGGGCAGGCCTCCGGCTGCAGAAGGAGCTTGCTCTGTCCGTGGGGCTTGGCCAAGACGGGGGTGCTGTCAGGGACGCAAGGTCTCGTGAGCAGCTGGAGCTGGACAGAGCGAGCAGAGATCAGCAGGGGAGGCCCTGGGGTTTTCAAAGTGCTTTGATGGAGACAGAGGAAGAAAGTGGTGGGCAAAGACGGGCTGAGGCTACGCCTGCGCTGTCCTCTTTCTGCCTCTCCTCACTCTGCTGTAGCCCTGGGAAAGTCGTGGAAGCTCTCTGGGCTCCACTCGCCTCATCTGTGAAATGGGGACACATGCTATTTGCCAGCTTGGTGAGGGTATGTATCTGACAGAGGACCCTAGAGATGTCATGGGACCAGGATGTCACTTCCTCAGCCCCAAACTGGGAGGATCTTGTCTTTCTCATTCTCCAGGGTCCAGGGGTGGCAGGGGTCCAGGGGTCCAAGGGTGACAGGAGTCCAGGGGTCCAGGGATCTAGGGGTGGCAGGGGTGCAGGGGTCCAGGGGTCTGGGGTGGCAGGGGTAGCAGGGGTCCGGGGTGGCAGGGGTCCAGGGGTGGCAGGGGTCTAGGGGTCTAAGGGTGGCAGGAATCCAGAGGTCCAAGGGTGGCAGGGGTCCAGGAGTCCAAGGGTGGCAGGTGTCCAGGGGTCTGGGGTTGCAGGGGTCCAGGGGTCCAGGGGTCCAAGGGTGGCAGGAGTCCAGGGGTCTAGGGATCTAGGGGTGGCAGGGGTGCAGGGGTCCAGGAGTCCGGGGTGGCAGGGGTCCAGGGGTCCTGGGGTGGCAGGGGTCCAGGTGTCCTAGGGTGGCAGGGGTCCAGGGGTCTGGGGTGGCAGGGGTCCAGGGGTCTGGGGTGGCAGGGGTCCAGGAGTCTGGGGTGGCAGGGGTCCAGGGGTCCTAGGGTGGCAGGAGTCCAGGGGTCTGGGGTGGCAGGGGTCCAGGGGTCCAGGGTGGCAGAGGTCAAGGGGTCCAGGGGTCCAGGGGTAGCAGAGGTGGCATGGAACTGGGGAGGATTTGCAGACCAGCATCCCCAACATCACGCTGAGGGGCTTGGATGCTGCTGAGTCTGAGTAGGGGGAGTTTCCGAGTTTGATTCCTGCAGTGGCCCCTCATGGTTACCAAGAAGTCAGGCATCCCCTCCCAACATCTAACGGACACTTACAAGCTCAGGCCTCAGGAGAGGCGCCTGCAATCTTTGCGCAGCTGCATGCTAAGAGCTGGGGTTTCACCCACACCACAGCGAGATCTCGGACACCCTGGTCACGCCCTTGGCATCAACTCTGTGCACAATCATGTGGGACCCAGAGCCGCAGCTGTGCCGCAGAGCAGAGGCAGGAGAGGAGACAGCCTTCATATTCTGCTGTGGACTGGGGAGTGCCTTTGAAAATGCTGTCATTAAACCCAATCGCCAAGGGGCATTTTAAGTTCAGGGCACCCTCCCGGGGCACGGGGAGGTCTGGCTCTGTTGTGGCTGATGGGAATGGCTGAGTCTGGACCTAAATAGCCCTTTTCCCCCCAGGGTAATGGCACGTTACTGTCAGGAAGTTGCACAATATAAAATCTCAGTCCAAGTACACAGTCGAGTTCAAAAAGACTGAAAACAGAGGGTTGAATGTCAGCCTCTCGGGGATGAATTTAGGCCATTGTTTAGAATTCAGTGTTTGGTCAGAAAACCAAAACGCTTGTCCAAACACAGAGATGGGGTGGGGAAGCCACTGGGAATCCAGGGACAGGAGTGTCCAAGGACTTCAGGGCACTTTGTGAATCAGGGACAGGAGTGTCCAAGGACTTCAGGGCGCTTTGTGAATCAGGGACAGGAGTGTCCAAGGACTTCAGGGCGCTTTGTGAATCAATACTTCACACTCCTTTTGAAAAAATGTCCTATTTTACAGCAAGAGAATCTAACACTGGCCCTGGATTTGGGTCAAAGGCTCTGGGAGGTCTCCTGTGCTTACACGTACGTTTCCAGCTCAGTTCTCAGTAAAGCTGAAGATTCTGCCAAGGAAAATGTCCCGTGAACTACAAATGCCTATGGTTGACTTTCACACTGGTGCTCCCTAACCAGCTGACCTCTGAAGAGAAGGCTGCTACAACAGGGGACACAGGAAACTCAGCAGACTGTAGGGGAGAGGCAGGAACTCAGGTGAGAGATGGTGGAGAGACAGGAAGTCAGGTAAGACATGGAGAGACAGGAACTCAGGTGAGAGATGGAGAGACAGGAAGTCAGTTGGGAGATGGAGAGACAGGAACTCAGGTGAGAGATGGTGGAGTGACAGGAAGTCAGTTGAGAGATGGAGAGACAGGAACTCAGGTGAGAGATGGTGGAGTGACAGGAAGTCAGTTGAGAGATGGAGAGACAGGAACTCAGGTGAGAGATGGAGAGACAGGAACTCAGGTGAGAGATGGAGAGACAGGAATTCAGGTGAGAGATGGAGAGATGGGAACTCAGTTGAGAGATGGAGAGACAGGAACTCAGGTGAGAGATGGAGAGACGGGAACTCAGGTGAGAGATGGAGAGACAGGGAGTCAGTTGAGAGATGGAGAGACAGGAACTCAGGTGAGAGATGGAGAGACAGGAACTCAGGTGAGAGATGGAGAGACAGGAATTCAGGTGAGAGATGGAGAGATGGGAACTCAGGTGAGAGATGGAGAGACAGGAACTCAGGTGAGAGGTGGAGAGACAGGAACTCAAGTGAGAGATGGTGGAGTGACAGGAAGTCAGTTGAGAGATAGAGAGACAGGAAGTCAGGTGAGAGATGGAGAGACAGGAAGTCAGGTGAGAGATGGAGAGACAGGAAGTCAGGTGAGAGATGGAGAGACAGGAAGTCAGTTGAGAGATGGAGAGACAGGAATTCAGGTGAGAGATGGTGGAGAGACAGGAACTCAGGTGAGAGATGGAATGAAACGAAGTCAGTTGAGAGATGGAGAGACGGGAAGTCAGTTGAGAGATGGAGAGACGGGAACTCAGGTGAGAGATGATGGAGGGACAGGAACTCAGGTGAGAGATGGAGAGACAGGAAATCAGGTGAGAGATGGTGGAGAGACAGTGATTCAGGTGAGAGATGATGGAGGGACAGCAACTCAGGTGATAGGTGGTGGAGATTGTTCCCGACTGTGGCTAAGGGAATAAAGACAAGTTAATGCATGTAAATTGTTAAGATGTAGAAATGATGAAACTTGACCACTGATCGGGTTGGATAGCGAAGGAGAAGGTGAGTTAGAGGTATCCTCTGCTTCCAGCAACAGAACAGTTTAGGGCAACAAACCTGGCACAGGTGGGATCTACTAGGGGTCATGGAGGATGATGGGTTCAGTGTCCACCAGGTGGAATTTGTAGCATCATGGGCTGCTTGAGAGGAGGGTTGGGTAGGAAATGTGTGTGTGAGGCTGAAGCTCCTTGCAGGGATGGGGCCGAGTGTTACTGGCCTGAGACTCAGTGGCATTTAGAAGGCAGTTCAAGAGGAGCGAGAGGAGACCAGGCAGGGAGAGGCAGGAGACAGGGATAGAAGTCAGCCCTGGACCAACTCCCACAGTGAGGCACAGGAAGAGGCAGGTGCTCCTGGAGGAGGCTGGGATGCAGTGGGGCCAGTGGGCCAGTGAGGTCAGGGGGACGGCGGGCCACAGAGCAGGAGGTGGGGGGGCATCCCCGTGCGGACACACAGCCTCAGGGCTGCCCGCAGAGCCACGACACCCAGGCCGCCAGCGACAGCTTCACCATCACTCTGTGGTTGCCTGACATTCCTGGCAGGTGGGGGAGAGCCCTTTCCTGTCCCGCTTATGTCTGACTACCTGTACCATGTGGGCTTGGACAAGGAGATCACAGCGTCTGTCTCTCACCCTCTTCTTGCCTCTGCAATGGCTTTGCTCTCTGCAGCCTTGCTCCACACTGGGGAGAGACCACCACCCAGGGCACAGCCTCGTAGGACCCCAAGCTCCACACACCAGAAAGAAAACTCTCTCCAAAAGAGTCTTACTTGGATTTCACTTGTGATATCCACAGTGGAGAACGTGGAGCCACTAACCTATGTGGTGACGGCTCCAGATGGCATTGAAGGGGCTTCACAAAAGGAATGACGAACATGCACACTTTAGACACCACATCTAATGTCCCTCAGCCTCAGTTACCCAATCTGTAAAACACACAGGGAATCTAGTATTATCACAGTACATGAGTATTAACTGAGAAACTGTACACACAGTTCTTGCCTGTTGGCCTGCACAAAATAGGCCTTCAACAAATAACAGATTTTTTAAAAGACTGTTTTTTTTTTGAAGTGGTGTCTTGCCCTGTCACCCAGTCTGGAGTGCAGTGGCACAATGTCGGCTACACTTCCCGGGTTCAAGTGGTTCTCCTGCCTCAGCCTCCTGGGTAGCTGGGATTACAGGCACGTACCACCACACTTAGCTAATTTTTGTATTTTTAGTAGAAATGAGGTTTTACCATGTTGACCAGGCTGGTCTCCAACTCCTGAGCCCACGTGATCCGCCTGCCTCGGCCTCCCAAAGTGCTGGGATTACAGGCATGAATCCCTACTCCCAGGCAAGACTATTTTTTTTTTTTTTTTAGGAATAGTTTTAGATTCACAGCAAAATTGAGCAGAAGATAGGAAGAATTCCCATCTACCTCCTGCCCTCACACAGACACAGTCTGGCCAGCTATCCACATCCCCTACCAGAGGGGTACATTTGTTACAGTCAGTGAGCCTCCAGCGACACTTCATTCTCATCCAAAGCCCCTAGTTTACATTAGGGCTCATTCTTGGTGCTATACATTCTATGGGTTTGGATAAGTAGATAATGGCGGGAATCCATCTTTTTAGTATTACGCAGGGTATTTTCACCGCCGGAAAATTGTCTGTGATTGCTGATCCATTCCTTCCCCTGAAAGTCCTGGCAACCACTTTGTACTGTCATCATAGTTTTGCCTTTTCCAGAATGTCATGCAGTTGGGATCATATAGTTTGTAGTGTTTGGGGATTGGCTTATTTCCCTTAGGAATATGCATTTAAATTTCCCTCGTGTCTTTTCATGAATTGATAGCTCATTTCTTTTTACTGCTGAAAACTGTTTTAAGGTCTGGTTGTACTACAGTTTGTCTGCTTACCAATCGAAGGACATCTTGGTCCCTTCCAATTTTTGGCAATTACGTCCAAAGCCGATTTAAACATCCCTGCGCGGGTTTTTGTGTGGACATAAACTTTCAACTTCTTTGCGTAAATACGAAGGAGTGGAACTGCTGAATTGCGGGAAGAGTATGTTTCGTTTTGTAAGAAAGTCGCTAGACCGCAGTGGATGAGTTCCTTTGCCCTCCGTCCTCACGTTGTCGGCGTTTTGGGTTTTGGCTGTTTTAGTACTTGTGTAAACTGTGTCACTGTTGTTCTGATTTGCATTTCCCTGATGACGTGATGCTGAACATCTTTTCATATGCTTATTGGCCATCTGTGTATCTCCTCTAGCGAGGTATTTGTTAAGGTCCTTGCCCCATTTTTTAAAACGAGTTGTTTGCGTTCTTATTGTTGAGTTTTAAAAGTTTTTGTATATTTTGGATACAGTCCTTTATTACGTATGTCTCTTGCAGATATTTTTTCTCAGCTTGTGGCTTATCTTTTCATTTTCTTCACAGTGTCTTTTGCAGACCAGAGGTTTTAAAATCACTTCCAGCTTATCAATTAGTTGTTTCATAAGTAATGAATTTGATGTATCTAAAAGTCATTGCCAAACCCAAGGTCATCTAGGTTCTCTTCTGTGTTATCTTCTAGGAGTTTTATAGTTTTTTGCATTTTGTACTTATGTCTATGATCCACTTTGAATTAATGTTTGTGGATGGTGTAAGATCTGTGTCTAGATTCATTCTTTTATAGGATGTCAGTTGTTCCAGTACTGTTTACTGAAAAGATTAGCTTTGTTTCATTTTATTGCTTTTGTTCTTTTGTCAAAGACCAGTTCACTATATTTATGTGGATATGTTTTTGGACCTCTATTCTGTTCCATTGATCTGTTTTTTTGCCAATACCACACTGTTTTTAGAGTAAGATGTAGCTTGAGAATAAGTCTTGAAGTCAAGTAGTGTCCATCCTCCAAGTTTGTTCTTCTCCTTCAGCATTCTGTTGGCTAGTCTGGGTCGTTTGCCCCTGTTTATAACCTTGAGGATCAGTCCATCAGGATCCCCAAAATAACCTCCTGGGATTTTGCCTGGGATTGCATTAAATCTCCATATTAAGTTGGGAAGAATCTTGGTAGCTTGACAATATGGAGTCTTCCTATCCAGGGACATGAACTATTTTGCTGCTTATTTAGTTTTTTTTATTCCTCTCATCAAAGTTTCGCGGTTTTCCTCATACAGATCTTTTGCATATTTTGTTAGATTTATTCTTAAGGTATTCCTTTGTTTTTTCAAGTGCTCTAATATCAATGGCGTTATGTGTTTAATTTCAAGTCCCGCTTGTTCATTGCTGACATGTAGGAAAGCGATTGGCTTTTGCATATTAATCTTGTGGTCTACCTCCTTGCTATTAATATAAGCAGTTATTAGTTTCAGGAGTTTTTCCCTTGGTCAGTTCTCTCAGATTTTCTCACAGTCAATTGTGTCATCTGCAAACAAAGACAACTTCATTTCTTTCTTCTCCTCTATATACCTTATTTGTTATTTTCTTGTTTATTGCATTAGCTAAGACTTTTAGTGTGATGTTGCAAAGGAGCGTTGAGAGGTGATGCCTGTGCCTCGTTCCTGGTCTTAGTGGGGAAAGTTTTGAGTTTCTCACCATTACACTGAGTTCATGTTCAGAGCTGGTTAAGGCACCAGCTCCATGGGGTTTCCGTGCACCGTGCAGTCCAGAGGCTGTGGTCACGCTGCTCCAGTTTCAGATGAACAAGCGAACTGGAGAGAGGCCCCAGAGCCGTCATGGAGTGTGAGGTGGACACCAAGAGGCCTGTTTTTCCAGACTTTCTTAGAAGAGCTTTATCTTCAGGAACCAGTGTGGTGGGGGTGGGTGTCAGAGGAAGGATGACTAAGTTGGGGAGCCCTCACGGCAGGGACAGCTCGGGAGTGGGGGACCACGCTCCTTTGTTGGCTTTCTGCATCTGGTTTAATTCTGTCCTGAGAGACATCAGGTCTGTTCGCTCCTGCCATGTCTCCGGAGCCTCAGAGCTATGGATAAGTGAATGAGAAACACTTTGTGAATGTTTTACTATTTCTCTTCTTTAAAAATGACAGCAAGAAGAGAACAGAGGGAAGAAAGAGGACCTATTTCTGTCTCCTTATCTCCCTCCGACAGCCTTCTAGGCCTCCTGCCGCTGTCCCTTCCCCAGTATTCCGGTGGCCCGGGGGGTCTGGCTTGCTGGTGCCACAGCTGGGAATGATACAGAGATGTCAGAATGTCCAGGTCTTAGCATCACATCCCAGCTCTATTTCAACATTTCAGTGTTCATTTATAGTAGATCCTATTTAAAGAATATGTTCTAGAAATTACTTTAAAATATTATCTAAACACAGAGACTTAGCCACCCTCCCAAGGGCCTGTCCTCAGCTGAACTCTTGGGTCAGCCTTAAATAATATTTGATAATAATAATATCAAAAACTGGACCAATAATGCTGTCTTGTTACAATTGGAAAGGCGTCGTCCTCTGAGATTGTCATTTCTGAAGGAGGATTTATTTACTTCTCCTGAGCTCAAGGTAAATTCTACCTAAGTGAATGCCTGAGAAGTCTGGACTCGTTTGTTGGTATTTTAAGATGAGGGCCTCTGATTATCAGGCAAGAGTGCTGGATTCATGAAGTCAGCCCAGGGATGCTTTGGGCTTTTCGCTAATATATTTGCAAATGAGAAGAGAACTGGCAAGTGAAGATCCAATTTGCTCTGCCAGTCACCCTCGATTTTCTCTGCATTTCCCATTGAGACAGATTTTAAATGGTTGGGCAACCTCCCGTGCAGGCTCAGGAACCTGCAGCGTCAGCACGGGCCAGGTCCTTTCTAATGGCTGGGAAGAGCAGCGACAAACAGCACGTCACATCAGAAGGCTCTTGGCATTGTGACCCAGGGGCTGGATTTCCATGTTATCTTGCAGAATCGCACAGTTCCCATGGAGTGGCATGGAATGAGAATGTGGTCGTAGGGCCCTAGTTCTCTGTTAGGGCACTCCTAACTGGAGACCAGCTGAACACAGAGCAAGTACAATTTACCAAGACAGAGAAAATGTGACCGGGGGGCGGGGGAGCATTTCAATCTGAAGCAGAGCTGGGCTACATTGACCAGCATGTGATGGGGCGGGGGAAGGGCGGCTCTGCCAGCAGCATGAACCCACAAAATGGTCCAGAGTCCTGAGTTCTCCTTTGTAGGACCACAGGCAATTCATGCAGCTTCTCTCTGTTTTCCCACCTGTGAACCTGAGGACTGTGATGATGCCCTGTTTGCGGAAAATCAAGCAAGATCATGAACCTGAAAACACTTTGCAGGAGTCACACTCTCTATGTAAAGCGCATGTGCAGTAAGGATAAAACTGTACGATGAAATACTTTTCTATTTTGCTGTTGCTGAAGATCAGTAAAACCAAAATCTATAAGAAGGCACCCTTAAGTTGCCAGAATAGTCAAGAAAAAGAACCAAGGGGAAAATTGACCCTATCAGATATCAAAACACAACAAGAAGTGATTGGAATAAGTGTGATACAGGTGCAAAAAAAATCATTTTCATTGTTTAAAGTCAACAGTCCAGATTCATTTAAATTAGTAAGGGAAATTATGGGTTATTAAATGAATGTCCTGATAAGGACAATCATTTATGTGTTTGCCCAATTCACAGTATTGACAAAACTAATTTTCAAATAACTGAATGTTACTTCAAAAATTCTAAAACTTACACATGAAAATATGTTTCAGTTTTCAGAGGTAGGAATAGGTCTTCTTAAGATAAAAAAAAAAAAAGACAAAGAAATGAAAGATTGATAAATTTGACCTCCTAAAATTTTTGATGTTTAAAATTTTAAAAATAACTTTTATTGGAATATCATATACAAGCAGAAAAGAACAAAAACCTGTGGCTTTCTGTGACTAGCAGAATGGTGCGTAAGTGATGCTAGGTGATTTCTTGTCTAGGGCTTAAGAAATCTGCAGTTTCTGCTACCCAAGGCTTGGAATCCTCCTTCTTTTTTTTTTTTTTTTGAGATGGAGTTTCACTCTTGTTTCCCAGGCTGGAGTGCAATGGCGCGATCTCGCCTCACTGCAACCTCCACCTCCTGGGTTTGGGCAATTCTCCTGCCTCAGCCTCCTGAGTAGCTGGGATTACAGGCTCGCGCCACCACGCCCAGCTAATTTTTTGTATTTTTAGTAGAGATGGGGTTTCACCATGTTGACCAGGATGGTCTCAATCTCTTGACCTTGTGATCCACCCACCTTGGCCTCCCGAAGTGCTGGGATTACAGGCATGAGTCACTGCGCCCGGCCGGAATCCTCCGTCTTATAAGCAAACTGTGAGAAACTCAAGTCTCATGAGGATAACTGAGGCACTGAGCTCCCAGCTGGCATCCAGCTTCCTGTACGTGAGTGTGCCATCTTGAATTTTTCAGCATGCTCAGTCCCTAGGATTGCAGCCTAGGAGTGCAGTGGAGCCAACTCTCAGAAAATAAAGGTAAAACCTTATTGTTTGAAGCCACTAAGTTTTAGGATGCTTTGTTATGCAGCAACAGGTAACAGAAATACTTCTTTCTTCACGGCTGTGCAGAATCACTTTTATCTAAACCAAGCATCACAAGGAGGGTCTTGTTCAGGGATCTCCTGTTCCGTTCCTCCAGTCCACTGATGCCACGGAGTTTACATGGGTCTCTTTATCTCAATAACACGTTGAAGTTCTCTATGTGGAGTTCTTGCACATTTTGTTTGATTGATTCCTTTTATATTTCTTGAATATACAATTATGTCATCTGTCAAAACCAGAGGGTTTTTTTTCTCACTTTCTAATTCTTATGGTTGCTTAATTTTTTTATTTTTATGTTGACAGAAGTGGCAAGGACCTCCAGGACAGTGTTGAATAGAAGTGACCAAAGAGGCCTCCCCTCAACTCACAGTCTCAGAAGGAAAGTTTTCAATTACTGTGATATTTGGGTGAAGATTGCTCTTTTCCTTTGTAGATACCTTTTAACAGATTATGGAAATTCCCTTTTATTTCTAATTTGCAAATTATTTTTAAATTATACATTTTTGCTAAATTTTATTACATTCTTTTTATTGCACTTTTGAGATGATGCTGTGGCTTTTTCCTTTATTTTTAGTAGTGGGTTGAATTATATTCACTGATTTTCAAATGTTAAACCAGCCTTGCCTTCCTGGTATACATCTAATTTGGTTGCAATGTATTTTCTTTTTCTATGTTGCTACACTCAGTTTTTTGTTTGTTTGTTTGTTTTTTGTATCTATGTTTTAAAGAGAAATTGACCTGTAATTGCACAGGGCAGAGGAAGGTGCAGAGGTGGAACTCTGGCAGCCTCTGTGGAGCTGTCAACTGCGGTCCTGGTCGGGTACCCCGGCATGTGGGGCTACACATTCCTCTGAATGTAGGCAGGCAGGAGGCTGAGTTTTTCTCTCCAATGCCTGAATGTGTGTGGAAGAGCCAGGCCCGGCCTGTTTATGCTCCAACAAGTGTCTGTGCACTCGGGCAGTCACTCACTCTCTGTGAAATGGGTGGGTCACTGCTTTGGTTTTTACATAGAATACTGACGATGAATATGAAAGAATGACAATGTTTGAAATTCGCAACTAATAAAAATTGTGCCACAAACACAATCAAATTTGCTGGCGATGCAGACGTCCCGCAATGCTGTGAGGCCAAGAGAGGTGGCTCTCCGGCTGGTGTGCTTGGTCAGTGGAGATGTCAGCTCCTCAGGAAGCAACTGGACCCGGTCCTCTCTCAGGCTCCGGTCTCTGCCCTGCTCTTCACATACTGAGCATGACAAGAACTTCCCAAGTGGGGACAGGTGTGAGCCGCTGCCATTTAACAATATTACTATGTACGGAGTTGTCACAGGCCAGGCACAAAATCTCAGCGCTACACAAAATGACAGTGGTAATGTGATTGTCCCCATTGTACAGATGAGGAAACTGAGGCTGGGAGAGGGCAGCGGGGTCCTCGAAGTGGCATTCATGTTTGTACACGGCAGAATCCACATTTGACTTAAATGCCCGGCCCTCAAAGTGCACGCTTGCGGTCACCGCGGGTGCTGCCCATGTGTTTGCTCAGGGTCCACGGAGGTGACAACACACTTGAGAGAAGAAAGTGATTTGCAGATACAGTGTTTAAAAACCGGCCGGGCGCGGTGGCTCACGCCTGTCATCCCAGCACTTTGGGAGGCGGACGCGGGTGGATCATGAGGTCAAGAGATCGAGACCATCCTGGTCAACATGGTGAAACCCCGTCTCTACTACAGATACAAAAAATTAGCTGGGCGCGGTGGCGCGTGCCTGTAATCCCAGCTACTCAGGAGGCTGAGGCAGGAGAATTGCCTGAACCCAGGAGGCGGAGGTTGCGGTGAGCCAAGATTGCGCCATTGCACTCCAGCCTGGGTAACAAGAGCGAAACTCCGCCTCAAAAAAAACAACAACAACTGATTTTACAAGAATCCATTCCCTTCTGGCGATCACGAGGCGTTAAAATGTACCATGTAACCTGGCAGGTAGCATGTGACAGGAAAATTAGGTTTTATTCTTATCACGGGATGATTAGGAGTTTCACTGGAAACCCTGTCTTCCTGCCTCCTCTTCCTTTTAAAAAAATACTTTAAGTTTTCTGCAGAAGGCTTCTGGAGGAGCGGCTTCTTCGTGCATGAGAAAAAGCCAACACAGGAGCAACACTCCTTCAGCCGGGCAGGTTCAGGGCGCGTCTGGCTCCAGGCACGGATGGCTCCAGTTTGAGAGGCCAGACTTAACAAAAAACAAAACAAAGAAACGGGGCACCCACTGACATTCGAATTTCACATAAAAATGCTTTTTTTCTAGTTCAAATATGCCCCCTCTTCATTCTCGATCTGAAATTCCACTTTAAGCAGGCGTCCGGCATCTCATCTGGCAATCTGAACCTGAGGGCTCAGGTCATGGCTGCTCTGCCTCTCACTCCGATCTCGGAGGCTTCTCTCTGCGGATGGGTTTCGTCGTGTTCATGTCTGCAGTTGTTGTCATGCTATTTACCTTTCCGGAGAAAGAGAGGCCTCTTCTCGGGGTTGTATGCTGAATTTCAGGGGCATGGCCTGTGCCCACCCCTCAACTCACAATGGGGGCTGTGGAGCGGAGGTGTGTCCCCAGTAGAAGGCTGTGATGGGGGAGGTTAGTTGCCCCCCTCAAGTGACTCTCACTGTGCCCTTGCAGGAAGAGAGTTCCACTGCCAGAAATCAGTGCAAGGGACGCCTCGCTGTCTGGACAAGACCGAGAGGACTCCTGGGCCACGGCGCCACCCTTGCCTGACAACCAGCGGACCAACTCTCATCTAGCTGAAACCCACAAAGCAGCTCCAGGCTGCAGGTCAGGGGCCCTGGGCTGGGCCTCTCACTGTGGAAGGAGTTTCTGCCATTTGAGTTATTTTCCCTTGTGTTATAAAGGAATTCTTCTGGGCCAGCAGTAACATTCCTTCCCCCCATTTTGTAAACCGGCCCACAGGCCCCAGGTGTGGTCCCAAGGAGGGAAGAGAGTGGGAGACGGAACTCCACGGGCATGGAGCATCTGTGTCAGGGGTCCCAGAGGACGCGGAGACAGAATTCGAACCTCTGCTCCAAAGGTTATTATTAAATTTTAAGCTTGGCAGAAAATTAACCATTCTGGAAATAATATGACCAGTGATAATGATACTAATTGAAAAGAAGTGTTCTAGGCTCAGAGCCAAACCACACGGGAAGTGCGGAGTCCAGAACTACAGGTAACTGGGTCGTGGTGCGTTCTTTGGGATGTGTCAAAGCTGAATGAAAAACAACAGGTATTCTGCTGAGCCACTGCTGCCGGCGAACAGGGGACACGGACAGAGGCAGCAGATAGAGCCTCGTCTCCGGCACTGGCAGCGCTGTGTGGGGCACAGACAAGGCCCCAGGAGGTGGACCACAGCGAGAGCCAAAGGTGGGGACGGTGGTCCCAGGGCAGCTCCCACCGGCTCCTGCAGAGGCAGGGGCCGGAGAGCAGGAGTAGCCGAGGAGTGGTCGCAGAGGCACTGACCCCTCCGCTCCATGCACCTCTGATCTGGGCTGTGCTAGAGAAGGGTGAGAGAAACCCAGCTCATTCCCCGTGGCGTGTGTTCCCAAGAAGGTGACCAAACGGCAGCCAGGCCTCAGTGACACTCAAACATCGCAGCTCATCCTTTGGAGGGAGGAGAAAGGCCAAATCCAACTGCTGCTTTCCGAGATGGGGCCTGCCAGGCGGCGGGAAGGAGGGACGGAGGTGCACGTCCTCTCTGGACTCAGGCGCCCTCATACTCACGGCAGGAGGCTTGTCAGGACACCAGGGCCTCTGGCCTTAGGTTCTTCTTCCTTTTTTTAAATTTTACTTTAAGTTCGGGGATACATGTTCAGAATGTGCAGGTTTGTTACATAGGTATACATGTGCCATGGTGGTTTGCTGTACCTATCAACCTGTCATCTAGGTTTTACGCCCCTTATTCATTAGGTATTTGTCCTAATGCTCTCCCTCCCCTTCCCCCTTCATCAAAAACCCGGCAGGCCCTGGTGTGTAATGTTCCTCTCCCTGTGTCCATGTGTTCTCACTGTTCAACTTCCACTTATGAGTGAGAACATGTGATGTTTGGTTTTCTGTTCCTGTGTTAGTTTGCTGAGAATGATGGCTTTCCGCTTCATCCATGTCCCTGCAAAGGACATGATCTCATCTTTTTTTATGGCTGCATAGTATTCCATGTGGCCTTAGGCTCCTGTTTCTCTGAGGTGACCACTGCCTGGGGCTGCCAAGGCAAGTGGAATTAATTAGGCTTTCCATCTGTTTTAGATAGAGAATAAAGTAGAAAAATAAAAACAGTCTTCATGTCCTTACCCTCTAATGAAATGTGCACCCAGCATACCTCTTCCTCAAGATATGCGGGGGTGCGCCTCCTCCACCTCTTCCTCAAGGTGTCCCGGGGTGCCCCTCCTCCACCTCTTCCTCAAGGTGTCCTGGGGTGCGCCTCCTCCTCCTCTTCCTCAAGGTGTGCCGGGGTGGGCCTCCTCCTCCTCTTCCTCAAGGTGTCCCGGGGTGCGCCTCCTCCTCCTCTTCCTCAAGGTGTCCCGGGGTGCGCCTCCTCCACCTCTTCCTCAAGGTGTCCCGGGGTGCGCCTCCTCCACCTCTTCCTCAAGGTGTCCTGGGGTGCGCCTCCTCCACCTCTTCCTCAAGGTGTCCCGGGGTGCGCCTCCTCCTCCTCTGCCTCAAGGTGTGCCGGGGTGCGCCTCCTCCACCTCTTCCTCAAGGTGTACCAGGGTGCGCCTCCTCGATCTCTTCCTCAAGGTGTCCCGGGGTGCGCCTCCTCCTCCTCTTCCTCAAGGTGTCCCGGGGTGCGCTTCCTCCTCCTCTTCCTCAAGGTGTGCCGGGGTGCGCCTCCTCCACCTCTTCCTCAAGGTGTCCTGGGGTGCGCCTCCTCCTCCTCTTCCTCAAGGTGTGCCAGGGTGCGCCTCCTCCTCCTCTTCCTCAAGGTGTCCCGGGGTGCGCCTCCTCCTCCTCTTCCTCAAGGTGTGCCAGGGTGTGCCTCCTCCTCCTCTTCCTCAAGGTGTCCCGGGGTGCGCCTCCTCCTCCTCTTCCTCAAGGTGTCCTGGGGTGCGCCTCCTCCTCCTCTTCCTCAAGGTGTCCCGGGGTGCGCCTCCTCCTCCTCTTCCTCAAGGTGTGCCGGGGTGCGCCTCCTCCTCCTCTTCCTCAAGGTGTCCCAGGGTGCGCCTCCTCCTCCTCTTCCTCAAGGTGTCCCGGGGTGCGCCTCCTCCTCCTCTTCCTCAAGGTGTCCCGGGGTGCGCCTCCTCCTCCTCTTCCTCAAGGTGTCCCGGGGTGCGCCTCCTCCTCCTCTTCCTCAAGGTGTCCCGGGGTGCGCCTCCTCCTCCTCTTCCTCAAGGTGTGTCGAGGTGTACTTCCTCTACCTTTTACTAGAGTAAAACTAGTTCCCCAGGGGCGTGGACACCACGAATTCCATGAGGCCCTTTCAGTGGCATGGAAGAGCCAGCACGCTCGGGGCTGTGAATCTCAGCTCTGCCGTTTTCCTGCCGAGTGACCCTGGGTCTGTGACTGCGCATCTCTGAGCCTCAGCTTCCTCATCTGTAACACATGGATATAAGACCCTCATCACAGGGCTGTGAGCAGATCAAAGACACGCTTTCCCCAGCCTGTGAGCACACACTGTACCCAAGAGGACAGATGAAGGAAGGGACATCACCGTGTCAGTCCCGCCAGCACTTAGGGAGTAGCCTGTTGTATTAGCCCGTTTTCACTGTGCTGATAAGGACAGACTGAGACTGGGCAGTTTACAGAAGAAAGAGGTTTAATGGAACTTACAGTTCCACCTGCTGGGGAGGCCTCACAATCATGGCCGAAGGCAAGGAGGAGAAGTCCCGTCTTACACGGCAGCAGGCAAAGACAGAGTGACAAAGATGCAATAATATAAGCCCCCGATAAAACCATCAGACCTCAGGAGATGATTTGCTCCCTCCAGAACAGTGTGGGGGAAACTCCCCCATGATTCAACTGTCCCCACCAGGCTGCTCCCACAACATGGGAGGGAATCACAGGAGTACAATTCCAGGAGAGCCTGGGCGGGGACACAGCGCAAACCATGTCAGCTATCCTGCGCTCAGCCCTGAGCTAGGCTTGGATAAATTACGTTTATTTCCACACATGGAGTTTATGATTTTATTATAGGACGGGAATACTCCATCATGCAGTTAGTTAATAAATACTTAATATACATATAATTCCAGAGTAAATTATTTAGTGCAAAGGATAAATTCTGTAGGAGCGTGGGGAAAGGGAAATAGACGAGGAGTCAGAGTGATACGGATCATGCTAAAGATAGCTAACCTTTTATAGGCTTTGCAGCTGATCACTCAGCATTAGGTTCAGCTGCAGGTAGCAGAAATCCCATCTAAGACAGTCTTCAGCTGGATAAAGGTTGCTATCTCTTTTTCGTAGACTAAACCCGGAGGTAGGCCGTCTGGGGTTGGCTTGCTGCTCTTCACCTCACTCCCACTGCCGGTTATCAGGGATCCAGACTTTTTCTGTCTTTCTCCTCCATAGTCTTTAATGTGTAGCTTCTGGCCCCCACATTTCCTCATGGTTGCAAAATGGCTGCTGCAGCTGTATCCATCATGTCTGCATTCCGTCTAACCGAATCTGCCCCCTTCAAGTGGCTTTCCTGGGAGCCCCACCCAACAACTTTCTATTGCCAAGGAGCCAGGAAATTTAGTTTCGTAAGGACACCTTAGTGTTTTTAACATATAGGTGTTTTGTGACTAAAGAAGAGTAGCTATTGGGTACATGGTAGAGAGCCCTTGAGTACAAAGCTTCTCCCTCGTTCCATCTGCCCTGTCTCCTCTTTCTCTCCACTCCACCCTCTTTCCACTGTCCCGGACTCATCTTAGACCGGCCCACTGCGGGACGCCTTGGTTCTGTGTGTGTTATATGCTTCCACACAGCAGCCCATTTACCTAGACAGTCTGTTTGTCTGCCTAGCTAGACTGCTTCATTTGCCGTGGTGTATCCAGAGCTGAGTGCAGGGCACACAGCAAGGTTTCCCCAGGACCGTGGGGGATGAAGGTTCAGCGCAGCGTGCATTACCTGTTCTATGCAGGTGGCCTCCGGCACAAGCACCCAGGTGAGGTGGAGGCAGGAGGACGAGTGAACCAGTGGCCGGGTCAGACCTCTGTGGACGATCATTACTTCACTGAAGTCCTTTTGGTCATTCAGTTTTGTTCTAAACACTGTGATTTAGCCCAGCCCCCACTTCACTGATCATCATTCTGTTGGTGTGATTATTGTCCTCCGCTTAACTAAAGGACAGTTTTGACTAGGGAGCATCTTCCCAGACTATGTCAGTTGGCCGGAGAGGACAAGGTTTGTGTTAAAGAAAGACGGTGGAGACGGAGGAGAGCCGAGCCGGTAAACACGGTGATGAGATGAGCCAGGTGAGCGTGAGGAGCAGCCATCAAGGACTTCTCTTCTCATTAGGAAATAACTATTGCTTAGGAGAATGTTATCTGTTTGTTGGTGGGGGTCAGGGGGCAGGGGTGGATCAAGAAAACAGAAAGTACAAAAAGGCAAAAATTGGGCTGGGCGTGGTGGCTCACACCTGTAATCCCAGCACTCTGGGAGGCTGAGGCTGGCAGATCACCTGAGGTCAGGAGTTCAAGACCAGCCTGACCAACATGGAGAAACCCCTTATCTACTAAAAATACAAAATTAGCCGGTCATGGTGGTGCATGCGTGTCATCCCAGCTACTTGGGAGGCTGAGGCAGGAGAATTGCTCGAACCCAGGAGGTGGAGGTTGTGGTGAGCCAAAATCGTGCCATTGCACTCCAGCCTGGGTGATAAGAATGAAACTCTGTCTCAAAAAGAAAAAAGGCAAAAATGTATTCCGTCTCATCATCTGGAAATCACTACCATTGTTTTAATCTCTTGTTTTAGGTTCAGGGGTACATGCGTTGGTTGGTTGTATAGGTACACTCCTGTTTGGGGGTTTGTTGTATAGATTATTTCATCATCCAGGTACTAAGCCTAGTACCCAATAGTTATTTTCTCTGCTCCTCTCCCTCCTCCCACACTCCACTCTCTGATGGGCCCCAGTGGCTGTTGTTCCCCTCTGCGTGTCCATGAGTTCTTATCCTGTAGCTTCCACTTATCAGTGAGAACATGTGGGATTTGGTTTTCTGCTCCCGTGTTAGTCTGCTAAGGATCATGGCCTCCGGCTCTGTCCACGTTCCTGTAAAAGACGTGATCTTGTTCCCCACTGCGGCTGCAGTATTCCGTGGTGTGTGTGGCCCACATCTGTTGAAGTCCAATCTGCCACTGGCGGCGTTTAGGTTGATTCCATGTCTTTGCTGTTGAGAATGGTGCGGCTGTGAACACACGTGTGTGTGTGTCTTTATGGCACAATGATTTCCATTCCTTTGGGTAAATATCCAGTAACGGTATTGCTGGGTTGAATGGGAGTTCCGTTTTTAGCTCTCGAGGAATCACCACGCTTCTTGGAAATCACTATGGCTAATGTTTCTTAAACATCATTTTAGAGCTTTTGCAATGGGTATATTCTCCCAGAAGAGTAGATGGAATTGATTTCACACAAATGAAATACATCATGTATTAGATTTTATATTGCTTGTATTTAACTCAAGAGAATGAATCTGAAACTGAACATGAAGAAAATGGCTGAATGAAGATGCATGTTTTTTTTTCATAAGTGATATTAGCGGTTTTTCCTTAAAATCTAAAATTCAAAAAGTTAGGCTACAAAGTTGGGGTTAGGGTCAACTTCTCTTTTTTTTTAAATTTTTAATCTAACGTTATAACTTAAAAAGATCTGTTGGTTTCCTCCCCCTGAATTTGCACAATTCATGTCTCCTACCACGACTTTTGTTGGCTAGACTATTTTTACGGACTTACCTTTTATATCATCTGCATTTTGTTCTGTGCCACAATTACCATGTATTTCATTTGAGACCCTTCCCGATTCAAATACATTCAGCTTCTTCAGGCCTGAGTTCTAACATGTTTATGATTCAACTGCTGTACAGCGAAATTTTTGTCATAAGTATCTTTATCGAGGAGGGCTCCTGGGTGCTGCGGTGATGGAATTCGTCTGTGGTTGAGGATACCCCTTAGCAGGTTCTGTGTATAGTTGACCCCGGAACAATAGGGGTTTGAACTGCACGGATCCACGGATCCACGGATTTTCTTCCGCCTCTGCCACCCTCCTCTTCCTCCTCCTCCACAGCCTCCCCAGTGTGAAGACGATGAGGATGAAGACCTAATGCTGATCCCTCTCCACTTAAATAGTAAATCTGTTTTTCTTCCTTGTCGTTTAAAACGTTTTCTTTCCTCTAGTTCACTTTATTATAAGAACACAGTATATAATACAAATAACATACAAATAGTTGTTTATCAACCGTGTATGTTATCAGCAAGGCTTTTGGTCAACAGTGGGCTATGGGGAGTTATATTTTTTATTGAATGGGGGGGTCAACACTGCTAGCCCCCCCTTGAATGAGCTGTTCAAGGGTCCACCATCACTCTCGGGTGCCTTTTCCCTCAGGAGGAGCTGGCACCTGACCTGAAATGGCTGGCGTGAGCATAGCTGGGCAGGGGATGCCTCTGCCTCGGAGGTGGCTTTTCCCTGGCCCGGACACTTCGATGACATTTTCTCACCCCAGAGACTCAGTGACTCCAGGAAAAAATGTCCCATTTAATCTGTAGATGCAGACTTGGTTTGTTCAGAAATACCTTTCCAATTTTGTAAATATATCCTTCCTGTTCTTTTTATTTCTGTTTCAGTTACGCCAGTTGTCCCTGTATTGGGCTCATCTTCATATTTAATTAGGTTGAATCCTATGAAATTGTCATTTTGACCACTTTTGGAAACCCATAAAAATTCAGAGAGAGGTGCTCAAACATTCTTGTGGTTCCAGTTAAAATTCCTTTCTTTGCCCTTGTGATTTTTCATTGCATTCTCCGTGAACATCAGTGGGCCCTTCCTGCATGTACCGGATCGGGGTTAGCTGTGTTTCCCGGCTCCCTGTGGCTTCTGATAAAGGTATTACTTCTCTAATGAAGAATTAGCAGCCTCAATTTGTTTCTGTATCTCTGCAACTTTTCTTTGCATTTTACTCCTGTTGTCTCATTTTATTTTTGAATTCTTTTCTCAGTGACTTCTTACTCTTTATTTTTAGCAAACTTTCACATCATGCGTTATCGGAAGCTTTTTTTTATTTCCCGCATTATGCCACAACAGTAGGTTTAACCTTTGTATTTGTCACGCGACTTCCCTGTTTTTTCTCCCAGCTGTCCTCTGCCCAGGTCCTCCTGTGCCTGCCTGCCTCTCTCCCTTCCAGCCACCCTTCCTCCCTCCCTGCCTGCCTTCTTTTTCAGCTCCCTCAATATGGGCAGCCCTGCGAGTCTTCTCTCTGTCTAAACAGACTGCACAGCTTCCCTTGGAGGGATGGGTTCTGTGTCCTCCCTGCTCTGGTGGGGCTTGAAGGTACAGCTGGAAGCTCTCATCTTCGTGCCATTTTGCTGGTACTCTGGGGCCGAGGAGGAACTCTTGCAAGTTCAGGTTATAGCCAGTTCTGCAGGCGATGCCCTCGGTTTCCGTTTATTGCCCCTATTTAGAATGGAGTTTGTTTTCTGCCAGAGACAAGGACCCCTGTGTGGGCTCCTCCCATCCCGGTGGGAGCTGAGAAAGAGGGGGATGGGGCAGGCGGGGAGCTGCCCCTGGATGTCCCACGGGATCCCCGGTCCTGCATGGGTCTTGTTCTCTTTCCCATTTCTTTCCTCCTCCTCCTCCTCGTGTGTCTGCTCCTGTGGAATGTTCCACCCTGGATAAGTGCGGCCAGTCGGTCATCTGGTTTTCCTCTCCAGCTCCTCCTCCTGCTCATCTCTGGGGCTCTTTGGAGGCAAGAGGTAGGTGAGGGCTTCAACCGCAGAGACTGTCCTTCAGCTGCTGACCAGTTGTTTCTGTTGGAATTCAGGTGTGTTTGGGAAGAAGCTCAGAATGATATCCACGGACGAGGCTGTTGTTGATTCTCACGCTTTTTCCTCCTGGACTTCACTTTTGCAGGATGATGAAACGAAGCTGGTCTTTCTTCATTGGATGTTACTATTGCGTTTTTAAACTGGTTTTCACTGATTGCTTATTGTTCAGTTTTATCAGGGTTTACGGGATGCTTCTGTGGTCTGGTTTTATTTGGAGAAGGACCCTTAGTGTGCTTTAAATATAACTTAAAATGTAAAAGTCGTTTCCACAATGCTCATTTTCACAGTGCTTAATTCCTAGGCTTCCTCCCAGGAGACTTCTACTAGCATCTGACACACACGTCTCCGGCCCTGGAGACCCCTGCCTGGCCTCGGACAGACCCAGCCCTCCCTCTCTCTCATTGTGTTCCCCTGAGTCACTGCAGAATGTGCTGGGAATCCATGTCCTGAGACGGGAGGGGCTGGCTGCAAGAGCCTCACCCTGTTCCAGCCTGACCAAACCCAGGGTGGCCTCGCCCGCTTTATCCCAGTGAGTCCTGGAACCCCCAGGCATAAAACCCCCAGGGCGGGCTACTCTCTGGGGTTCTCAGCCAGAGTGCAAGTGGGGCACAGTCAGGTGAGACCTCTGTGCCCTGGCCATGTCCCTGAGCCTGGGGGACTGGTGGGCTACGAGCCCTGGGCTCCTGCGATTCCTCGATGTCTACCTGTAAGTAGGCACCTGCTTCACGTAGCTCATGTGGGAGGGGTCCTGGCTCCTGGACTTGGGTCAGTAGTAAAAGTGCAGCCCAAGACGCAGTGGGCTGAAGTGCGGGCCAGAGATTGGTAAGCCTGCGTCCACGTCCTGCCCGTGTGGCTTCCTGTGCCCCGCCCTCCAGGGCTCCTGCTGGTTTGCCACGTGCCCGGCCACCTCTGCCTCCTCTGCTGCCCCTTTGGGTTCTTCCACTTCTTGCAGTGGCTGTGGTCCAGGCCTCAGTCCTTGGGGCCTTTCTTTTCCCTTCTTGGTGGTCTTGTCCAGGCTTGCGGGTTTAAACCCCTGCATGCATTGATGACCTTGATGCCCCTCTGTTCTGGACCTGTCTTCTGATCTCAGACCCCCTGGTGGGAGGGCTCATGGGTGTTCCCTGCCTCCCCAGCCTGTGCCGCCTGCCATCTACCTCCCTGCCCTGGCAGAGTCAGGCCAGCTCTGAGGCATGGAGAGCCGTGAGTGCTGGGGGTGGGTGGAAGCCAGCAGGCAGTGGGGGCCATGGGAGAGGGTTGGCTCTGATGGCACCAACCCAGGACCTGCACCCAGCTTCCCTATCCCAGCCTGTCCAGGGGAGGAACTTCCAACCCAGGAGACACCCTGGCCCCTTTCCTTCTCACGCCTACATCCAGCATGTCAGGAAATCCTGTCTCCTCTTTCACAGTTCAGACCCAGAGCCTGCTGCTGCCTCCAGCTTCCCCGCAGGTCCCAGCCATCCTCATTCCCCCTCCATTATGCAACAGGCTTGTATTTCTTAGTCTCCCTGCTTAACCTCTGCTTATTCTCAGGAAGTGGATCCCCACAATGACTCACTCTCTTTCAGGATAACAGGCGGCTCCCCAGGCCCCACCTCTCCATGCTCACCTCCTTCTCCCTGGAAGGGTCCTCCTGGAAGCCTGTCTCCCCTCAGCCCCACTGCTCAGCTGTGGCTTCCAGTGAGGCCTGCCCTGGCCGCTTCATTTCAAATTGCAGTTCTCCCTGGCACCTCCCCGGGCTTTATCGTCACCCTTCACACCCTAGGTTGTGTGCTTACTTCCTGCTCCTTATCTGGTTCTCTTGCAGGAATGCAAATTCCATGAGGGAAGGGCTTTGATTCTCTTCATTCACCACCGTGGCCTAGTGGACAACACACATGGTCTGAATGGACACATCCGTGACAATTGAGCAAGTGAGTTATCGTGGAAACAAGCTGTGGATTTAGAGCCAAAGGCTTGGGATCCCATCCTAAGTCCACCATTGGCGCAAAGGCTCTGTGACCGGGTCTCTCACCCTGGACGCGGGAATGCCCCCACCCTGGGAGATGGTGGCAGTGTGCCTGCCATGGCAAGCTGAAATGGAAAGACACTTCTGGGTGATGTCTGTTGCACAAATTGGGTGGCTACTTGGGCTGGGAAAATAGCCAGAAGTGAGAATTTTACAGATAGGGAGTTACAGCAAAAATAAAGCACTTCGTTCAGCAACCTCAGCTGCAGGCAACCAAGGAGGGAAAGAGGAGCCACCTTCTGCATTTCATTCAGCTCGGCTCCGCGAGCCAGCTCTGTCCCCACGTGCACAGGAGCACACAGGCTCAGGGAAATTACACAGCTTGTTTGAGAAGCCAGTCTGGAGCCAAATTCCTCTTTTCCCCTCAGATGCCTGGCCTGTTCTCCTCTGCTGCAGCAAACCTCAACTGCAAAACACCGAAATGAAATATTCAGATCATTTATTCTGATACCATTACTGTTTACTTCCTCACCTTTCTGTGAATTTCTATTAATAGACCATACTTAGGTGACCCAGAAGGCCATGCCATGACTTACTAGAATTTAAAATCATTATTAAAAATATTTATTAGACTTAGCTTTCTACCTTTTATTGAGAAATTCTAATTACATGACTTCTTTGTGCACATTATTCATTTTGCACATCAAAACCTGACATTTCTGATTAATTCTGGTTTTGTCACATTGATCGTTCTAGTGTATAATCACGCCGTCATATTGAGAATTGTAAAAGTTCAGAACGATACCTAACTCCCCTGAAACCCGTCATTATACTTAAATTTCCAACCGACTTTCTAGAATTTTAGTTTTCTTCTTCCATTTCATGCAGATTTCAGGTGGTGAGGACTTCATTTCCTTGGCAGGGTCTCCTTGAAACACGGAGAAGGAGCTGGCTCTCGGCGTCGCCGAGATGGCCCTGCTGGGCTGTGTCCGGCAGGTGCGGCAGCTGCGTGCACACACACCTACGGCGCAGGCTGCGTGCCTGCAACATCCACCGGGAAGGACCCAGTGAAGAAGCCGGGGTTGCCATGACGCCTGAGAGGAGGGATGGAAACTTCTAGTGTCTGTCCCTGGCAAGCACTTGCGTCCATGACTCCCATTCATTATTCATAAAAAGCGTGCATCGCGAAGATCTTCGGTGCACATTTATGTAACTCCAGCTGCATGAAAGGTGCCAAGATGTGATGGAAATTAGGAGGAGGTCAGTGCTCGCCCATGCTGTCTCTGTGATAAGCTTCCGTGATAGGAGACGGGAATCTGAAGTCTCCTACCGAAGAACCTGAAGTCGCCACGTGATGCCCATACAGGAGTCCCCACAGCTGGCTGGAGCCCCAGGGAAACATTTGATGGTGACATTGCCCTCAGTGTTCCTGCCTGTGTTTTTCCTTTTCTTTTGAAAAATAACCCCTCCCCTCTCCCCAGGGCCTTCACTAGAGCGTCTGGGAGGTTATGTGGAGGTGGGAGAGCTTTGGGTCAGGATGATGAATATCGAGGGCTTAGCTCTGTGCCGGGCACCCAGCGGCACCCTGGACCTGAGAGCTGCCCCCAGTTGGAGCCTTGTCAGGAGCTGGGGCTGCCCCAGGAGCCCTGCCCACCGGTTCCGATGAGCGCCGTCTCTCTGCATGGATGGGAGCAGCCACCCTGTCCTCTGAGCTGTGCTGTCTGGCAACTGCCCAGCTGGTTCATAGGCTGTGGGGTGTGATGGGTGATGAGGTTCAGGACAGGACACCCCATCCGGATATTTTCAGCTAAGGAATTTGAGGAAAGTGCAGACGCAGGAAGCCACACTCCCCCTCCTGCCTCCTCTCCTGACTTGGGTCATAAAAGCCAGGCAGGACTGCGGCTCTCCCCGGAAGCTGGTCTAGGAGCCCCCTGCCCGTGAGAGGTGGCCACCCCGTCTGGAGAAGCGGAGTGTCCTTAGCTCGAAAGCTGAAGGGCCTCCCGGGTTGCTGCCAACAGATCACACCACGTCATTCGTTCTTTCTCACCACCGCCCCGTTTTCGCCAAACCTCCCGTGACACACACTCAGGCTCGCCTGTTTCTTTGGGTTGGCATTTCCTTATGAAGGCTCCTGTGTCGCATAAAACTTACATGAAGTAAAATGTGCAGTTTCCTCTTGTCCATCTGTCTCTTGTGATAGAAGCTTCAGCCGTGAACCTAGGATGGGTGAGGAAAGGGGTCTTTCTCCTACTGAGCAATTCTGCTGGAAGTGTTGCCTCCTTTCTTTTCTCCCCTGTGGCTGCTCCTCCTGGGACCCCTTCCTTGTCCCCTCTCCCTCCCTTCCCAGCGTGAAACAGACAATGGAAATTGCCCTGGGGCGGCTTGCAGGGTGGTGGGCCTTCCCTTCTGTGCCTCTCCTGCCCTTCTTGGCGCCCCCACCCCTGTGGGCCTGCATCCTGCAGAGGTGCAAGGTTCCTGTGGGACGGGGGAGGTGTAAGTCGTTCACAGGCTGCTGGGTGGATGCCAGACGCCCTCCGTAGTCTATTCCTGGACCTGGGCCACAGAAACACGCCACGGAAAAGGTATGGAAGTTACTGCCCTGGAAGGAAAGCATCATCCAAATGAAATTCATCAGGTGCCACCGGAGGATGCTGGGCCTGGGACGGCCCTCCCTGGATGCAGCACTGCGCCTGTGACTGTGGAATGTACTCGGACCCACCATGGGTCCAGGGCAGCCTAGGGCAGTGTGGGTGGGAGCCTGGGGGTCTGGGGGCTCTGTGGAGCAGAAAGCCTGCCTTGGCCCCAGGATCTTCCTGCAGCAGTTCAGGTAACATTTTCTAGGAGATTTCCAGGAGCTTCCCGGAGGGGTATGCAACCCCGTTTGCGTCCTCGGTGAATAGTAGATGCTTCATGATTCTTGGTGGTTTCTGAATCCAGGAGGTCGGTGCTGAGTCCTGCTGGTGCTCCTGCTGCCTCGCTGGGGTCACTGGGGGTGTCCGGCGGCCCTGGACCTCTCGCCTGGAGGGTATTCAGGAAGGAACCCAGTGCCAAGCAACTCCACCCTGTGATTCTGTTCCAGGTGAAACCTGCCCATCTGGCCAACCTCGGCGCCCTCCTCCTGCTTTGTCGGGACATAAACCCAGACCCTGGCCCTGCCTGTCAAGAAGTCTGCCTGGCTGCAGAGGCTCAGCCTCCCCCTGGGCATTGTGGGGGCTCTTCCAACCTCCCCATCACAGGCTAAGCTCTTGAGTTTTTGCCATGGGGCATCTTGACAGCATATTTAGCAAAATACCGCAGATGGCACATGTGTGGCGTTTGAGCTGCTGCTTCTGAGCCAGCTTCCCAGGCCTCAGGTACACCGGAGTTCACTCAACCTGCCATCTCTGCAGCAACAGTTACGTGGGAATTGGGCGGGGCCAACTTTCCCCAGATGATTGGGGTTCTTGTGATACCCTGCTCAGCAAACCCTGCCTTCCTTTCCCTTTGCAATTCTTGAGACTGTTTTCTACTTGAAAATAAAGCAACCTTAAGGCACCATGTTCGTTTCCATTTCAGAGAGTAGTTTTGCTCCTTTTTTCCTATGAGAGAAAAACGTGAAGCCCCTTCCCTGCCACTGACTTTCCCTGTCTGCCCCGATGCCAGCCTGCCTGTGTCTTCACGGCAATCTCCGTGGGCGAGGAGCTGTGTAAGATGTTTGCACCGTGTAGTCACTTTCTGCAGACTTAGAGCATGAAACGGTCAGGGCAGCGTGTCAGCCGGCATACCCCTCAGCTGAGTATGCTTCTGTCTGGGGAGCGAAATTTTAAACTGCCAAGCAGCTTCTGTGTTCTGTTGTGATAATTTAGAGCTTCCCATTTTTATTAGACTTTTGACTTATCCATTTCGGACTGAAACGCTTTCTTCTTCAGTTATGCCTTTCCTGGACGGACATACAGGCTGTGCTGTGTCTTGAGAGGCACAGAGGACTTCTCACCGTGGCTTCAACCGTGGATGTCGATTTCTCCCCTAAAGCTCTGCAGGACGCTCTCTGGACTGTTCTCCTGGCTCCTCCAGGTGCGCGTCCACACCTGCGTTGGGGCCTCATGGCCTCCCTCACAGGGCCACGTGGGAAGGCTGAGTGCGGGGAGGTGGCTGTGGCGGAGACTGGGGGTGTCTTGTGTCTTCCTTTTTTTTTTTTAAGTCATGGAGGAAGAGTGATTCCCAGATTCTCACTCATCTGGACGCATCCTTGATCTCCTTGGCCAGAGCTGGCCACGTGACTACCCTACGACCAGGGAAACTGAGGCAGCAAATATCTGGGTTTTCAGGCTATGGTGGTAAGAGTTGTAGAGAGTGGCAGCCAGGTCTGAATCGTGAACTGAGGTAAACCTGGCTGTGGGTCCTCATCCTGCTGCCCCGTTTCTGCAGCGAACGGCAGCTCCTCTCACCAACTGGGGCTCTTTCTCTGACCCTAGAGGCCAGGCGGCCTCCGACTGACTTGCTTTGGCCAGTAGGATGGGGGGGTCTTGCCCAGCCAAGGCCTCAGCTGCGTGAGTCTCGCAGTTCTCATGAAGCCCTGTGCTGTCACAGGCACCTGCCTGTGGCCCTGAGTCTCTGCAGGGCTCATCTGGGGTGGGAGGGGGCTCGGCAAAGCTCAGCAGGGTCACCTGGCCAACCCGGCTGAGCAGACACGTTTATTCTCCTCTGCCCCAGCTCAGACCGCAGCCCTGTCTCAACACCACCTGGACGGGAGCAGAGCCAGCGGCTGCGGTTACATGCACAGAGGTTTGTGGTTGTGTCGTGGGGTTACCACTGTGGCAATAGATAACTGATAAGGGAAACAGCAGCAACTACAGACACCCTCACCATGGAATATTCCAACACATAAAAACGTGTGAAGGGCGGAAAGTCACCCAGAAGTCTGCCCTGCAGAGAAAACTGTCATTAACACTTGGCAGGCGTGTTTCGTGCCTTTATTTTTCTATATACTCCTTTTTCAAGCATAGACATTACGCAGTACATAATTTTTTTCATTTAAGGGTATGTTTTTCATTTTAATGAACACTTCTTAAATGTCAGTGTAATAACATATGAATATTGGTTAATTGCGTAGTTAAAAATTTGTATAAGCATTCTAATTTCGGATATTTGACTTTAAAACTACTAACGTGATAAACATGTGGATGCATCATATTTTTGCTCGTGTGCACTTTACCTCTTTCCTCAGGATGTGTTCTGAGAGCTGGAGGCCCTGGGTCAAAGGCAGGTGGCAGCTTCCCCGCCCTGTACCTATCCAGCTGCCTTCTAGAAGCTGGGCTGGTCCCACGGATGGAGAGTTCTGCTTCACTCATCAGCAGCGGCACAAAGCTTCAGCATGTGAAATGCTTCCTCCATGGTTGTGGAAGAAACGGGCTTTCATTTTGACTCCAGTTGCATGGAGTTCGCCTGATGTGGTGGGTGTCTGTCTCCTCCAGCTGCAGGCACCAGCATGGGGGGCTCGGGTGGCCCAATTACGGTGTTGACATTTGTGGGGACGTATGTGGACAGGGCCCAGGCAAGGTTTGCTGGTCCCTGAGAAAACAGCCCAAGAGGACCCATCCCTTCCTCTTCCACCGGCCAAGGTCAGATCTGAATGTGGCCAAGGGACCGTCGCAGTCTCTCTCCACCCAGAGGCCTGGCTGCCTGAGCGGCTCAGAGCCTCCGAATAACCAAGCCTGAGCACGCCCTGCCTGGGTCTGCACTTCTGTTCTTGAAGGAAACGCACCACATGCTGCTCCCGCCACCAAGCCGTGTGCTTGTGTGTTCTCCATGGCTGGCGCCTCCTGCGCACCGTGCTGTGGCCTGGCACTCCTCCTGCGTGTGTTCTCCATGGCTGGCGCCTCATGCGTGCTGTGGCCTGGCACTCCTCCCGTGTGTGTTCTCCGTGGCTGGACCTCATGCGTGCTGTGCTGTGGCCCGGCACTCCTGCGTGTGTTCTCCGTGGCTGGCACCTCATGCGCCCTGCTGTGGCCTGGCACTCCTCCTGCGTGTGTTCTCCGTGGCTGGTGCCTCCTGCACCATGCTGTGGCCTGGCACTCCTCCCGTTGTGTGTTCTCCGTGGCTGGACCTCATGCATGCTGTGCTGTGGCCCAGCACTCCTCCCGTGTGTGTTCTCCGTGGCTGGCGCATCCTGCGCACCGTGCTGTGGCCTGGCACTCCTCCTCCTGCTGCTCGGCAGCTGCGGGCTGCTCTCCAGTGTCGTGTGACACCTTCTGAAAAGTGGAACCAATATCAGTCACCTGGAAGCTGCAAAGTGTGTACATGCCTCTTAATAAAAGACTTTTTAGTACTCTTGTAATTACAAATTTGTTTGCGATGAATATTAAAGAAATAACAAAGGAGAGAAAGTCTATTTCTGGTGTGGTCCTTCCTGGGCTGCGCTAGTTCAGGGCTGTGAGGATTCTGTGGTCGGAGAGGCCAACCCAGCCCCCCTCGAGGCCTCCCTTCTCTGCGTGGGTGGTGGAGACACGAAACAAACCGGGCTTTCCCTGCGAGGGAGAGAAACAAGGAGGGTTCAGAGAAGGCCCCTCTGAGGAGGAAATGTCGGACCCACCCTGTGAAGAGACAGAAGGAATTCACTCTTCTGGGAGCTCGCTGAAGTCTGTGGTCAAGACCAGTGAGAGTATTTCAAGCTGTCTCGGTGCTGGGCATGTGGCGGTAAAACCAGCAGCTTGGTGTACAGTGGTCTGAAGCAACAGGACCTGCGACAGCTGCCAGGGGTGGGTGGGCGGGCCTCAGGCCGACTCCGGCAGGAGCTCTGTGCTGACCCTGGGGGCTGTTGCGGCCGCGGTGCTGTGGCTTCAACTGCTGGCGGAACCCTCACCCAGGGGCCTGGCAGTGGTCAGAGGAAAACAAGCCAGCCACGGTCAGATGCATTCCTGGAGCTGGGAGGAGTCTCTCCGGAATGGGAGGAGTCTGGAGCTGGGAGGAGTCTGGAGCTGGGAGGAGTCTCTCTGTAACTGGGAGGAGTCTGGAGCTGGGAGGAGTCTCTCCGGAACTGGGAGGAGTCTGGAGCTGGGAGGAGTCTCTCTGGAATGGGAGGAGTCTGGAGCTGGGAGCAGTTTCCCCAGAACTGTAAGGAGTCGCTACAGAGCTGGGAGGAGTCTCTCCGGAATGGGAGGAGTCTGGAGCTGGGAGGAGTCTCTCCGGAATGGGAGGAGTCTGGAGCTGGGAGGAGTCTCTCCGGAACTGGGAGGAGTCTGGAGCTTGGACCAGTCTCCCCAGAACTGTGAGGAGTCGCTACAGAGCTGGGAGGAGTCTCTCCGGAATGGGAGGAGTCTGGAGCTGGGAGGAGTCTCTCCGGAACTGGGAGGAGTCTGGAGCTGGGAGGAGTCTCTCCGGAATGGGAGGAGTCTGGATCTTGGACCAGTCTCCCCAGAACTGTGAGGAGTCGCTACAGAGCTGGGAGGTCTCTCTGGAGCTGGGAGGAGTCTCTCTGGAACTGGGAGGAGTCTGGAGCTGGGAGGAGTCTCTCTGGAACTGGGAGGAGTCTCTCCAAAGCTGAGAGGAGTCTCTTTGGAACCGGGAGGAGTTGCTCCAGAACTGGAGGAGTCTCTCTGAAACCCCTCCCCTCCCCTCCCAGGTTGAGTCAGTGTCTGGGCTAGGAGCTGGGGCTGCCTTCCAGAGGCGAGCTCCCTCCACTGAGAGAGGCTCCGCCTTCCCTGGGCATTTGGGCTCTGTGGGAGATGGAGACACCTGCTTGAGATCGTCCTAGGAGGGAGGAATCGTGGCGGCAGCAGCTACCGACAGCATGGAACACTCAGGGCCTGAGGCTGGAGGGCCTGGCTTGCTCGGAAACAGAGGAGGCTAGTGTGGCTGGGACAGGCCTGGGAGAGCGGCAGGTTTGGGGCCGGAAATGTCTTAAAAGGCTGCTGACAGTGGGGCACCAGGGAGTGTGAGGCCAGGAGCCGAGGTTCAGCCCTCCACAGGCCAAGTGTGTCTGAGCCCCGTTCCTTGACAGCCAGGCCCAGGTCTTCTGGAGCTGAGCTCTGCCATGAATCCACCCCCCTTCCTAATTGGAAACATAGGCCCTGTGGAGTGTCTCTGTGACCACACGCACCGCGGGGCATCTCCGTGAACCACGCGCACACTTAGGGGCGTCTCAATGACCACAGACAAACTGCGGGGCATCTCAGTGACCACACACACTGTGGGGCATCTCCATGATCACAGACACTGTGGGGTGTCTCCGTGACCACACACTGCGGGGCATCTCAGTGACCACACACACTGCGGGGCATCTCCATGATCACAGACACTGCGGGGTGTCTCCGTGACCACACACTGCGGGGCATCTCAGTGACCACACGCACACTGCGGGGCATCTCAGTGACCACACACACTTCTGGGCATCTCCCTGAACCACACACACACTGCGGGGCGTCTCCATGACCACAGACACTGTGGGGTGTCTCCGTGAACCACACACACACTGCGGGCGTCTCCATGACCACAGACAAACTGCGGGGCATCTCTGTGACCACACACACACTGCGGGGCATCTCCGTGACCACACACACACTGCGGGGCATCTCTGAACCACACGCACACTGCGGGGCGTCTCCGTGACCACAGACAAACTGCGGGGCATCTCCGTGACCACACACACACTGCGGGGCATCTCCGTGACCACACACACACTGCGGGGCATCTCTGTGAACCACACACACACTGCGGGCGTCTCCATGACCACAGACAAACTGCGGGGCATCTCCGTGACCACACACACACTGCGGGGCATCTCCGTGACCACACACACACTGCGGGGCATCTCTGTGAACCACACGCACACTGCGGGCCGTCTCCATGACCACAGACACTGTGGGGTGTCTCCGTGACCACACACACTGCGGGGCATCTCCCTGAACCACACACACACTGCGGGCGTCTCCATGACCACAGACAAACTGTGGGGCATCTCTGTGACCACACACACACTGCGGGGCATCTCCGTGACCACACACACACTGCGGGGCATCTCTGTGAACCACACGCACACTGCGGGCCGTCTCCATGACCACAGACACTGTGGGGTGTCTCCGTGACCACACACACTGCGGGGCATCTCCCTGAACCACACACACACTGCGGGCGTCTCCATGACCACAGACAAACTGTGGGGCATCTCCGTGACCACACACACACTGCGGGGCATCTCTGAACCACACGCACACTGCGGGGCGTCTCCGTGACCACAGACAAACTGCGGGGCATCTCCGTGACCACACACACACTGCGGGGCATCTCCGTGACCACACACACACTGCGGGGCATCTCTGTGAACCACACGCACACTGCGGGGCGTCTCCGTGACCACACACACTGCGGGGCGTCTCTGTGAACCACACACACACTGCGGGGCATCTCTGTGAACCACACACACACTGCGGGGCATCTCGGTGACCACACACACACACTGCGGGCGTCTCTGTGATCACACACACTGTGGAGTGCGTCCATGAACAACTGCATACCTCAGGGCGGGTCCATGACAACACACACACCGTGGAGTGATGACTCCATGCTCACTGTGGAGTGGGCCCGTGACTACACACTCACTGGGGGGTCCAGCAGGCCACAGGAGCGAGCAGTGAGACTCTCATTCCTTGTGCAGCCCTGAGTCTCTTAACAGCCTCTGTCCATGACGATGGCATCGCCAGTGGTGGGCCTTTGAGACGATCAGGAGCTGGAAGCCTCCTGCTGCCTGGAGTGTCACGAACAACATTCCTCATGCGTCTGCGGTGGTGCCGGTACGAGCAAACCCACCATGTCAGCAGTTGTGTACATGTGTAGGTCGCACAGTGTGGACAGCACGTTGTGCTTGATATGACAGTGCGTACATACTAGATACTTTACTGTCACTTTAGAGTGTGCTCCTCCCACGCAGTAGAGAAAAAGTCAGCTGTGAAGCGGCCGCAGGCAGGTCGTGCGGGAGGTGTCCAGAAGGTGTCATCACAGGAGGCGACGGCTCTGTGCGTGTCTTTGCCCCTGAAGACCATGCAGTGGGACCAGACGTGGAGCTGGAAGACGGTGATCACGTGTGTGTATGTCTTTGTTTTTAACGAAAACATTTTAGAAGTTAAATTTAAAAATAGAAAAAAGCTGATAGAATGAGAATATGAAGAAAGAAAATAATTTTGTACAGGTGTATAATGTGTTTGTGTTTTAAGCGAAGCGTGATAAAAAAAATCAAAAAGTCAAAAAAAGTTTAAAAGTTTATGACCTAAAAACGTTACAGTAACCTAAGGTTAATCTATCGTTTAAGGGAGAAAACCATTTTGCATGAATGTGGTCTATCGTGAGTGTGCAGTGTTGATAAAGTCCACAGCAGCTACGGTCACGTCCCGGCCCTCACGTTCACTGTCCACTGACTCACTGACTCGCCCAGGGCAGCACCCAGCCCGAAAGCTCCGTTCATGGTAAGTGCCCCACTCGGGTGCAGCAGTTTTCACCTTTTATGCTGTATGTGTTTTTTTTGAGACGGAGTTTCGCTCTTGGTACCCAGGCTGGAGTGCAATGGTGCGATCTTGGCTCACCGCAACCTGAGTTCAGGCAATTCTCCTGCCTCAGCCTCCTGAGTAGCTGGGATTACAGGCATGCGCCACCGTGCCCAGCTAATTTTTTGTATTTTTAGTAGAGACGGGATTTCACCGTATTGACCAGGATGGTCTCGATCTCTTGACTTCGTGATCCACCCGCCTCGGCCTCCCAAAGTGCTGGGATGACAGGCGTGAGCCACCGCGCCCGGCCATGCTGTATGTTTTATTGCACCTTCGTTATGTTTAGATAGGCGAATACTAACTGTTGCATTGCAGTTGCCAACAGTACTCCAGCCAGTCACACAGGCCACGGGTTTGCAGCCCTAGGGCAGCAGGCTCCACCGTGCAGCCCAGACGTGTAGCCGGCGGCTCACCCAGGTGTGTGTCGGCGCACTGATGAAACTGCTAATGATGCATTTCTCAGGACGTACCCCATCATCAGGTTCATCAGGTGACACCCGGCTGTTTCAGTGAGTGCTTTTGTGTGTATTTTTGGCTTGTTACCCTGCTTAATGGTTGATTGTCGTTCTGATTTTAAACTTTTACATTTCAAAAGTCACATAATTGCTAAAACCATCGCTGTTCTTTTTTTTTTTTTTTTGAGATGGAGTCTCACTCTGTCACCCAGACTGGAGTGCAGTGGCGCAATCTAGGCTCACTGCAACTTTCTGCCTCCCAGGCTCGAGCAATTCTCCTGCCTCAGCCTCCTGAGTAGCTGGGATTACAGGTGTGTGGCCTACCGCCCAGCTAATGTTTGTAATTTTAGTAGAGATGGGGTTTCACCATGTTGGCCACGCTGGATTTGAACTCCTGACCTCAAATGATCCACCAGCCTCGGCCTCCCAAAGTTCTGGGATTACAGGTGTGAGCCACCATGCCAGGCCATTGTTGTTCTTTTTGATCTATGATAAATAGAAAGCAAGTAAGTTAAACTTACCAAATATTATTAATTAAGTAGTTGCCGAGTGTTTCCCGGGTGTGGAAGACATATCGCTGGTGTTTTGAGAAATCCTTTCAGATAATGCACACTGAATAGTTTGATTTTAGTGTATATTAGGGGAAAAAGTATTATATTTTAAAAGAAAGTGCTGCAGGCCCATGCTTTGGCAATCATGTTTACTTAAGAAAAATGCTTTGCTGAGTTTTCAAGTTGAAAAGTGAGTCAACTTAAAAAATGTATAAGGTAAATCATGCTGTATGTGGTAAGAAAACACTTGGCCGGGCGCGGTGGCTCAAGCCTGTAATCCCAGCACTTTGGGAGGCCGAGGCGGGTGGATCACGAGGTCAAGAGATCGAGACCATCCGGTCAACATGGTGAAACCCCTGTCTCTACTAAAAATACAAAAAATTAGCTGGGCATGGTGATGTGTGCCTGTAGTCCCAGCTACTCAGGAGGCTGAGGCAGGAGAATTGCCTGAACCCAGGAGGCGGAGGTTGTGGTGAGCCGAGATCGCGCCATTGAGCTCCAGCCTGGGTAACAAGCAAAACTCAGTCTCAAAAAAAAAAAAAAAAAAAAGAAAACACGGTTAAAAGTGCGGTGATAGAAACAGTCTCAGGTTTGAGAACTGGAGAGCATGAACAAACGTGCTCTCTAACCAAGGAGCTCATTTTTCACTTCATGCATCTTTTTTCCGGTCTTTTCTCTTTACGGTACCAGGTGACATATCTCACCCTGGCATTTGTGAAGGACTGTGTTCCCTGCTGTCGCTATCTCTGTCGTTTTACAAGGTCACACATCTTATTTTAGGTTTTACGACTGCATATGTATAAGCTTTTCAAAATAATGAGCTACCGTATTTGTGAAATATTGCTCCGTGAGACGTGGTGTGCATGGGTTTGGGGGGAAGAACGCTTCCTCTCCTCACACTCCCACGCGCCCGTCATTTAACCTGGGGTTCCTGTGCCTGATCGTTTCTTTAGTCAAATTTTTATTTTGTAGATTTCATAGAAACTGAGTCTCATAAACAGATTTAGAAGTTTCTTTTCTTTTCTTTCTTTTTTTTGAGATAGAGTCTTGCTCTGTTGCCCAGGCTGGAGTGCAGTGACACGATCTCAGCTCACTACAACCTCAGCCTCCCAGGATATTCTCCTGCCTCAGCCTCCTGAGAAGCTGGGATCACAGGTGCCTGCCACCACGCCCAGCTAATTCTTTATGTTTAGAAGTTTCTTATACCTCTTATTTTAACCAGCCTTGGTGGACTTGGTCAACGCTTCTACAGTGGGACTTAAGCATTTCTGAGCTCATCTTTGCTTTTTGCGGTTCATTTTCCCAGGAAGGTGTACACTTTGCACACTCCTACGTCTTTGACAGAATTCCTACTGCTTTTGGTTCTGTTCTCTCTACTGACAGTGGGCGGGAATGCGACGTGAAACATAACAAGCCTGTCTACGCAGCGGGATTGGCCCGGGCTGGGCTCCGAAGGCCACGCTTTCCCTCCTCCCTGGCCTGTGCTGTTTCTCAGGCTCCGGCGCCCCGCACCGCACGGTGGGAATCCAAGGCTGCCGTCACTTGCACGTTTTGTGTGTAACGCTTTTCTCCCGAGTGCTCACAGGACTGTGCTGCGTTGCTCCCTCACACCGACGCTGGGATAGGTGAGATTCATTCGAGTACCGTCCACAGCTCCTTACTGTGAGCTCGGAGTTTCATACCCACAGGGGACACACGATCATCTAGGATGTGTCGTTCATGCTCTATAGTTCTCCAACCTTACTCATTTCTTCCATCACCATAATTCCAGCCATGTTTTCTTACCACATACAGCATTATTTACCTTATACTTGTTTAAGTTGACTCACTTTTCAACTTGAAAACTCAGTATAACGTTCTTTCTTCAGTGAAAATAACTCCCAATCACGGGTCTGCAGTACTTTCTTTTAAAATACAGTATTTTTCCCCCAATCTCCGATTAGGCTTTGAAAATGACATTTCTGGGTGCTAATGGTTCTGAATGACATCTTAAGACAAAGGTGTGAGGGCTGAGGACCCTGACTGGCTTTCTGTCCCTGACAACACAGGCTCCTGCAAGTTCCCCGGGGCGGCCCCCGTCCAGGGTCCCCTCCACCGTGCGTCACAGAGTCAGGTCTGCAGCTGACTCGTTTCCTCCAGCGGTTGTGTGCTGGATCTTACCGTCCCAGGACTGCGGGTAAATGGATTTTAGCCGTGAAAGGAAATAGGTGGTGCTTTCAGCTACAAGAAACAGAAACTCTGACTCAAGCTGGTTTTAAAAGAGAAGAGGAAATGTCTTAGCTCACACAGCAGGAAGCAGGAAGCGCAGGGTGGGTGTCACGGTGGGAGGGGTGAGCCAGGACTTAGCTTGGCATCAGGCTGGGCTGCCGTCCCCGCCCTTGCTGTCCCAGGCCCAGCTTTGTCCCCAGCCTGGCTCCTGCGGTCAGACAAGGGAATAAGCTTTGGGTGGTGCCAGAGACGGGACTCACCCCAGCCATGGGAACCTGAGTCCTTCTCTCTAACCTGCGTGCCGGACAGACCCCAGGGTGGGACCCAGCGCCGCACAGCCTAAGTGAGGCAGAGCCCCCAGTGTGCGGGACAGACTCCAGGGTGGGCCTTTCACCCAGTGCCGCACAGCCTAAGTGTGGTAGAGCCCTGGTAGAGCCCCCAGTGTGTGGGACAGACCCCAGCGTGGGACCCAGCGCCGCACAGCCTAAGTGTGGCAGAGCCCCAGCGTGCTGGGCCGATGTGAGCCCATCCTCACCCAGGACCCTGCGCTTTCCTCAGAGGAGGCCCTGCCAGGCACTGAACCAAGCGGCTGTGGTCCCGCCAGAGCAGACCTTGTCAGAACCACGGCCCCAGCGCCGCAGGACCCGGGTGGGCCTGCCAGCACGGTGGAGCCAGGCCCCCAGCTGTTTCTGACGCGCACCAGTTTGTGGACCAGCGGTTGGGCTAATCCAGCTGGCCTTGCCGTTGGCGAAGGAAACCCCACGAGATAAGAGGGTGCGGGATGGGTAGGAATTTCAGCGCAGTCTTGGTTCTGTCAGCGGGAGGAAGCGGTCCCTGTGGCTGGAGCTGGGGCAGAGTTCTCACATCCCCTTCGCCTGTGTTCAAGTTGGGGAAGCAGAGAGAAAGGGAGCCTGGAGACTGCGGACCCAGCGCCGCACAGCCTAAGTGAGGCAGAGCCCCCAGCGTGCGGGACAGACCCCAGGGTGGGCCTTTCACCCAGCGCCACACAGCCTAAGTGAGGCAGAGCCCCCAGCGTGCGGGACAGACCCCAGGGTGGGCCTTTCTGCCAAGTGCCGCACAGGCTAAGTGAGGCAGAGCCCCCAGCGTGCGGGACAGACCCCAGGGTGGGCCTTTCTGCCAAGTGCCGCACAGGCTAAGTGAGGCAGAGCCCCCAGCGTGCGGGACAGACCCCAGGGTGGGCCTTTCACCCAGCGCCACACAGCCTAAGTGAGGCAGAGCCCCCAGCGTGCGGGACAGACCCCAGGGTGGGCCTTTCACCCAGCGCCGCACAGCCTAAGTGAGGCAGAGCCCCCAACGTGCCGGACAGACCCCAGGGTGGGCCTTTCACCCAGCGCCGCACAGCCTAAGTGAGGCAGAGCCCCCAGCGTGCGGGACAGACCCCAGGGTGGGCCTTTCACCCAGCGCCGCACAGCCTCCAGCATGGGGCCTTCCTGTCAGTCTGATCTGGAGCCTAGACAGCAGCCAGGCCGGGGCCATGAACAGTCTCCCCACTCTAGGCCCAGGGCTGCTTGCAGGAAGAGCTGGTTTCGCAGAGCAGGCTCCACGTTGAATGGCCCTGCAGGCCACCCAATGCTTGGACAGCCTGTGTCCTGCACCCTAAACCTGGTTGCTGCAGAGGGAAGGCTGGAGGCACGGCCTCTAGGCAGGGCGGGAGGACAGGTTCTGGACGCCATCCCAGGGTACT